>CM061133.1:351735068-352997665 GCA_030789695.1 Scilla litardierei
ACAACTCACAAAGGGATGAGAATATGAATGTGTAATTATCAACAACATATATATACACGTTTTGTCCTTATATTAATATTTTTAAAATGTAACATCGATTTCCTAAAAATTGCAAGTTTTCATATGTCAAAAGCAAGTTCAATGTTGTGGGGCACATGCAATAAATATACTTAACTTACATGCAATGCCTATATATACCGGTATCAATGACCAATCCATCGATGTTGATCCAGAAGATAATGGCATGTAACTAATGCCCTATGTGTGAAATAGTATATGATGTGTATTTCTTAACGAGGCCTCTCGAACTTCTCTGTCACTGGCAGGAGTGAGAAAATTTTCCACATCAACACAAGTACCACGTTACAGATCACTCCCTGTAAAGACGAGTGAGAATAATCACCACAAATACCACAGGTCACTCCACTCCATGCAAGTGATTCGGAGTGAAACGTGTATATTTATACCTCCTAACTATCCCCATTTTGTGCTAAGAATTATACTTAATCTTGCTCTTTTTGGGTATATTTTCACTTCATGTCATTTTAGAGCTTATCCTCATTCTTTACACAAAATGCGGTTTTTATTGTCCTTATTGGCTTCCTATTATTTTTCATGTGCTCCTGCTATTATTGTGATCATACGGTTTATTTTTGAGAATTATTTGAGCATTGGAATATTTAATATGAATTATTAGAGGTCAATATTGCTTTATAATAGTCATTATATTTATTTTCTAATCAAATGTACTAATTTATCATTCTCCTATTTTTTTAGGTACTCCTAGGAGTCTTAGGGATTTTCCAGAATTTTTTGGGAATTTTCTGAGCATCCTAGGTATTTTCTACAATTTCTGGAAGGAGAAACGGAGGTTTTAAATCAAAAAAAGGAAATTCAATGGGGCGCCACGTGGCGAAACCACGCGGTGCCACGTGGCGCCAGGAGCTGCTCGATTCCGCATTTGATGCAGGCCGGCCCGCTGGTCGGCCCGCGTTGCCGCTTGTTCATTTAAAAAATTATTTTTTTAAAAAAATAAATAAAGCAGCGGAGCGGGCCGGCCCAGCTCCAACTTAACTTGCGCAGGCGCGCGCTTATGTGATGCAGGCGGGTCGGGGAGCTCATGACCCGACCCGCAATGTAACTTAAAGGCGGGGCTGTGCGAAAGTTCGGGCAATTCGTTTTTTTTTTGTGATTTTTTCGGCCAGCTTCTTCTCTATTGGGTTTTTAGGGCTTGGGTGAGGAAGGAGGCTATTGGAGCTTGGGGAGCTTGGAGGAGGTGCCCAAGTGAGAGGGAAGCCTCATTTCTTGAGAGATTGGTGATTTCTTCCCTCTTTTCTTGTGTAATTTTTGATATCTCACTTTTGTATTGAACTTGGATGAATCTTTTGAATGAAATTTTCATCTTGTTTGCTATGATTGTGTAGTGTTGATTTGGTGTGGGTTGTGATTCATGATGATGAGTTGTTAATTCTTGCTTTAATTTCATCTTGCCCAATTTCATTGTTGATGTTGGATGTATTATTAGGGCACATTTTCATTGGTAAAGACCCGAAAGGGCACAATTCGAGATGAATCCATGTTCCTAATTTGATTAGTGACATGATAATACATCCATCCCTATTGCTAATTGTTGTGTTCTTTAAAGCTAAATTTTCCGATTGAGTGTCCTTAGCCGGATAATCAATTGAGTTATTTGCGGTAATTAGAGCTTGATTAACGCCAATCTTAGTGAACCCACAACACATACTCCTCGCCTTGCTACCCTAAATCCCCATTTGGTTCTCTAACCCTACCCACTTAGGATAGGATTGTAGATTCCTCACAGTTTCACCACACGTTTTCCCACTCATCCACCGTTAGTTGAGGTGATTGTTTCACGCTATTTCCTTTCTTTATCGATCAATTTTATGAATATAGAACGACTTGTCCTTGTGATCCGACCCGGTACTCACCGGTTATTTTTATTGCATTGACACTTCTACGCTTGGGAGTGGAGGGCGTGCTCCTTACGCGTCCTCCGGTTCAACCAATTGGCGCCGTTGCCGGGGACAACGGTTTCTATTATTTGCATTTTTTGATTGATTTTGAAAGTTTTAGTGTGCTACTTCTATCTCTTAGTGTGAGTCTTTTTTATTATTTATCTTCCATTTATTATCTTTCATCTTTATTTATTTTGCACTTTTTGAGTCCTTTGCTATCTTCATTTTCATTTTCCTTTATAAAAATTCAAAAAAAAGCTATGGACTTTAACGGCATAAATTCTTTGTATGATGCACTTTTCATTTTCTTTGCACAGGATCACTTCTTTAAAGCTCAAAATTGCCGGTTTTGCTCAAATTGACGATGCATCCGTCTATCAAGCTTGGAGGAGGTTCATGGATTTATTAAGCGGTTGTTCACATCATGGATTCACGATGGCCCATCTTTTCCAGTTTTTCTACGAGGGACTGCAGGAGTAGATGCAGGACTACATGGCGATGATGGACGATGGAGCTTTATTTGACATGTCACCTGAGGATGCTTGGGAGTACCTGGAGTCCATGGAGGATATGAACCGGCCATTAGATGGGACTTCAGGGAGTGAGCCGTTAGCGCTTCATTGTGATACCGTTGGAGCGTGCCTTGACCAAGGAGAGCCAAGCGTGGACGCACCTTTGCAACCTTTGGGCGAGGAGCTTCAATTGCTTATTCAGACACATGATGCTCAATCCCGATATTTTCTCCGGAGCATGTAGACTCAGAGCCAGTATATTCAAGAGATCATTTTGAGTCTTACATTGCTTGCCTTTTGCTTGGGAGAAGGCAATAACCACTCAAAAAAATTTATTATCTGATTTGGACTCTTCTTCCCTCGAAGGTGTTGTGTGCAAAGATGGAGAGGACGAGTGTGACATTTTGGATGGACATGAGGAGGAGCCAAGTAGGGCCACGAGCTCATCGATCATTTTGGAAACGTGCCTTCCCCTGGTCTTGTCCCAAGATCATTCATTCCTTTCCCCCGTGGTGGAGCATCGTACCGAGATGGATGCAACCATTTTAGGGAGTTTTCGTCAACATATTTCAAATTCTTTATTTTACTTTGACGATTATATTTGGGTCACTTTCGTCGAAAGGCAACGGTGCCCACTTTGGATTGATACAACTTATCTCTTGCAGGACACGGTCGCATATTTTAGAGAGATGCTTGAAGTTGTGTTGCTAGGGTCCAAAGTGATTCATGGAGAGAAGACGCTCGCAGAGGAGCGTAAGGATCTAATTGAGCTACTTCCTCCACCGTTGGACATACGTGATCCGCCTTTTGACTCCGGTGACTTCTATCCAGTAGTGTAGAAAATTTAGATTTTTTAATGCTTTCGTGTGCTTTTCTTTTCTTTTCTAGGATCTTTTGTGAGATCTACTACTCTCCCAACATTGAGGGCAATGTTTATTTTAAGTTGGGGGAGAGTGTTAGATTCTTTAGGATTGTTAGGATTTTGAGTACTTTAGCTAATTTTTTTTTGAGATACCTCCATTTCGCCATCACCCATTGCTCTTTATTGCATATTATATTTGGCCTCCTTGTCCATACGTCGCTTGCTTTGTGCTTAGTCCCTACATGCTTAATGACATGCAATTTTTTCGGATTATCATTTTGGTATCAAATTCATAAATGTTTGATTGGCATGGTTTAATTCTTTTCCAATTTGGATTCTTATGCGAATATGCCATGTATGGAACTACATTATATGTCGTGATACTCTCTTTGAGATAATTTAGGAAAAGTTTGGTGTAAGTGATTGCATGAGTTGAGATGAATGGTGTAGTTTTTAATTGGATTGGGTGTGGCCATTTGGTTATGTTTTGTTTTCCTCTTAAGGAGTGGGTGGATGAGTTGATAATTCATGTTTGGAATGAAAAAGAGAGTTAATATAAGTGAATGGTTTTCCTAATCAAATTGAGTAGCCGGTGCCCCACGAAACATTGGGGAGGACGCCAAAAATGAGATTTATGGGATCATTCCATCCCTTTGCCTATATAGCGTTATCGCGTGTATGCAAAAGGGAGCGGCGTTTGCATTTCATAGCGTTATCGCGTGAATGCAAAACATAAACAACCAAAAAACCAAAAAAACCAAAAAAAAGAAGAAAAAAGAAAAGAAAAGAAAAATGAATGAATAAATGAAAGAATAAGCAACATGAGTGATGCAATCTCATCTCCCACCACTTAGAGGAATTTCTTTTGTTTTGGCCATTTCCATGAAAGTTAGAAACTTCGCTATTTGTGGTATATCCCGATAAATGCGATACAGTGCTTATTACTTCACTTTTCTTTGAATTGGATTGAGGAGAATGTCATTTGTTGTTTACTTTCATACATTGAGTATATTAGCTTTGAAATCATTTGGAAACATCATTTGGGGTATGCCATGAGGATATCTTGAGTTTGGTGCATGTTTTTCACTTTAATCCGAATTTATCGCATATTTTGCTAGGAACTAACAAAAAGCTAGTTGGGGGGGTATGATTCGGAGTGAAAAGTGTATATTTATACCTCCTAACTACCCCCATTTTGTGCTAAGAGTTATACTTAATCTTGCTCTTTTTGAGTATAGTTTCACTTCATGTCATTTTTAGAGCTTATCCTCATTCTTTGCACAAAATACGGTTTTTATTGTCCTTATTGGCTTCCTATTATTTTTCATGTGTTCCTGCTATTATTGTGATCATATAGTCTATTTTTTGAGAATTATTTGAGCATTGGAATATTTAATATGAATTATTGGAGGTCAATATTGCTTTATAATAGCCATTATATTTATTTTCTCATCAAATAGACTAATTTCTCCTTCTCCTATATTTCAGATACGCTTAGGAGTCTTGGAGATTTTCCAGAATTTTTTTGGGAATTTTCTGAGCATCCTAGGTATTTTCTACAATTTCTGAAAGGAGAAAAGGGGGGTTTAAATCAAAGAAAAGGAAATTCAATGGGGCGCCACGCGACGAAACCACGCGGTGTCACGTGGCGCCAGGAGCTACTCGATTCCGCATTTGATGCGGGCCGGCCCGCGTTGCCACTTGTTCATTAAAAAAAATTAATTTTTTTTAAAAATAAATAAAGCAGCGGAGCGGGCCGGCCCAGCGGCCGGCCTGCTCCGACTTAACTTGCGCAGGCACACGCTTATGTGATGCGGGCGGGTCGGGGAGCTCATGACCCGACCCGCAATGTAACTTAAAGGGGGGGCTGTGCGAAAGTTCGGGCAGTTCGTTTTTTTGTGATTTTTTCGGCCAGCTTCTTCTCTATTGGGGTTTTTAGGGCTTGGGTGACGAAGGAGGCCATTGGAGCTTGGGGAGCTTGGAGGAGGTGCCCAAGTGAGAGGGAAGCCTCATTTCTTGAGAGATTGGTGATCTCTTCCCTCTTTTCTTGTGTAATTTTTGATATCTCACTTTTGTATTGAACTTGGATGAATCTTTTGAATGAAATTTCCATCTTGTTTGCTATGATTGTGTAGAGTTGATTTGGTTTGGGTTGTGATTCATGATGATGGGTTGTTAATTCTTGCTTTAATTTCATCTTGCCCAATTTCATTGTTGATGTTGGATGTATTATTAGGGCACATTTTCATTGGTAAAGACCCAAAAGGGCACAATTCGAGATGAATCCATATTCCTAATTTGATTAGTGCTATGATAATACATCCATCCCTATTGCTAATTGTTGTGTTCTTTAAAGCTAAATTTTCAGATTGAGTGTCCTTAGCCGGATAATCAATTGAGTTATTTACGGTAATTAGAGCTTGATTAACGCCAATCTTAGTGAACCCACAACCCATACTCCTCGCCTTGCTACCCTAAATCCCCATTTGGTTCTCTAACCCTACCCACTTAGGATAGGATTGTAGATTCCTCACAGTTTCACCACACGTTTTCCCACTCATCCACCGTTAGTTGAGGTGATTGTTTCACGCTATTTCCTTTCTTTATCGATCAATTTTGTGAATATAGAACGACTTGTCCTTGTGATCTGACCCGGTACTCACCTGTTATTTTTATTGCATTGACACTCCTACGCTTGGGGGTGGAAGGCGTGCTCCGTGCTCGTCCTTCCCGTTCAACCAACAAGTGAGTGGGTGCCAACAATCTCCCACCTTCTAGTCCAGCCCTTATGGTTACCTTTACTCAGGTATTCCCCCAAACCCCATTTTGGGAGCTTACCCACTAGAGAGGAATGTGACTCTTAATTTAAAATAACACACTTGTAATTATTCCTTTTACTTGTGATAGTTGTAATGGTCCCTTTATATTTTCCCTTTACGCTTTATTTACACTATGCCATGAGATGTCTCACTTTGTAAATTATGTTTCCTTTCATGTTTCACTTCCTTTATGTTATAAAATGTCACATATTGTCATTTGCATTCATGGTTATATAATATGCCATACGAGTTAGGCATCCCTACTTGACACGCTTTGATGTGCCCTCCCCCTATTCCCACAGGTATCAGGTAGCAGAGTTGGGCTTCTCTGGAGCTTGGTGTTTTGGGAGATGGAGTTGGAGTTGGTGGCCAGTGTAGTATGGTGTGTGAGTTGTACATGGGGTGTGGTATCTTAGGATGCATTGTGTATTTGGATGTTGTACATAAACTGTTATGATATGAGATGGTGATTGGTTTGTATTTTTATGTCCCTCTGTGTTGTTATTTGTAGAGCATTACTTGTACTACTCAGCATGTGCATAGTGACATGCATTTGTTCATTGTACTCTTTCACTCTCTTCTTCTCTCTTCACCCTTACCTCTCTAGAACTATCTGGGAAAGTTTCGAACGTTCCGGGTATCATGGGGAACGAGGCGTGACATGGCATAACAACAAAAATAGGAGCATCAACTTTTATGGCAAGACGGTGGATGATGGTGTAAGAATAGCCAATTATAAAAGGATGGCACCGAGTACCGAAGGCGGCCATGCAATCGCAAGGGATGATATCATGTATTATGCTACACAGATGAAAGTAGAGGACCCAACATGGATTGAAAATTCGGTTATTGTCAACATTTGTGTGGAATTTGAAGAGCCGTTGCCAACTGAAATGAAAGAGGATCAATGCATTAGTAACAGCAAATACTCACGAAAGAAACATGAAAGTATCAAGAATTCATTCCGAGAATGGAGTTTCTTGTAAATGATCCATATGATACAACTGTCGCTTTGATTCAAGCAATTGAAAAATGGAGCATCAAGCACAATGTTTCATTCGGCAACAATGCCATGGATATACATTAGGAGGGCAATATGCAGAATATGTGTAGCAACTGTAATCAACTTGGTCATTACAAATCTCGTTACATAAATCCACCTTACACAACAACGTAAGTTGAACACTTCCAATTTCTTACATTTTATATCTGCACATTTGTTCTCATTTTACTTTGTGTGTATTTTCTATTGCTTGTGTTATTTATGGCACTTCCATATTTAATTTATGTGTATATCATAGGACTTCATCGTATGGCGGAGGAGGTTTGTAACGCCCCCACACGCAGATGCCATTACAGGGACTATACAAGTGTAGGTCCTTGCAATTACCAGTGAAATCAGAATAGTAAACACAACGGAAAATGCTACATAAAATGATGCTCAATATTTTTCATCACAAAAGTTAATAAAATAGCGAGGTACAACTGAAATCCCCTCTAAATACAATGTCAGACTATAAAGATAATGACTCCTCTGCAAGCCCAACCTCAAAAGTCCGTGTCTCAATGGGGAACTCAGTTTCTTCGTAGGTCTGCACTTCCTCGTAGGTCGGCTCGTCACCGATAGAAACCACAACATATAAAATATGAAGTAGACAGTATTTACAAAATTATTCGGTCAAAACATTAACATATAGACCTAACAGAGTGGTGAAAGGACCAATCAAAGCAGTCAGTGGAGCTAACACATACATGTCAGGTCAAAAGTCGAACACTCGATTATTATGGTCAGTTTTTAGTTGTTTAACTCATAGTTAAAAGACTGGACTGCAGACTGAGAACCACATCGTATCATTGGCGAGCTCTGTTGTTTTTTGTGATTCAAATCCATCGTGCTATTTTTCCCAGGCTACTCGGTCGCGTAGGAGGCTACTCGGTCGAGCAGCCAGCTCTCGACCGAGCAGCATGAAGTCTCTAACAGATCTAGCAGGCAGAGAGCTTTGGGATGTTTTCCCTTCGATTCGGATGACTCCTAATTGGTCGAGTAGGAGGGTACTCAGTCGAGCAGGAATTTACTCGACCGAGCATCATGAAGACTCTGACAGACCGAGCAGGTAGAGAGCTTGGGGATGTTTTCCCTCCGACGCGGGTGCTTCCTACTTGGTCGAGTAGGAAGGATACTCGGTCGAGCAGCTAAGGCTGCTCGACCGAGTCGACTCGCCTCCATTAGCATTGTTTCTAGGGCATGTCAGCTCGACCGAGCAGGGCCGAGCTGACAGCCGACTCGGGCCGAGTTGGCGCGGGCCCATGCGCGAGAACCGACGGCTGGATTGTTTTTCTGGCTTTGTTTTGGGTTTGTATTTATACCTCACTATTGTTTTAGTTTAGGTCAAGCCTCCAAAGCCTTTATTAAGTTTTAGAGAGCCTCTTGCTACCCCATTAGAGATTGGAGAGAGTTTTAGGTTTGTGTTCTTGAGAGAAAGGTTTGGTTTTTCCTTCTCTTCTTCTTCCATTGATTCTTCCTCTTGGGTGGATTCGTGAGAGCTTGTTCCGTTGACAAGTTATTACTCACGCGTGAGTGAGCGTTTTTGTAACCCTAATTGTTTGGATCTGTCTACTTGTGAAATCGTCTCGGATTGGATTGCTGGACGTAGGTTGTTTACAACCGAACCAGGGTAAATTCTCTTGTGATTGCGATTGATTTATTTATTGCTGTGATTCGTTTGCTACTTTCTATTGCAAGGTCATTTGGGAATTTTGTTGGGTCATTGGGATTAGATTTTTGCTAGCTCTATATTCATGATCAGTTTATTAGGGTTGGTTTCCGCATTGATCCCAAGGCGTTTTCGATTTCCACCACAACAAGTGGTATCAGAGCTTGTGGTTTTAATGCAAAGGAAGTTAGTGGCGAAGGAAAGATGGTGTCTTTGGCAACTTTGAACATTGAGAAGTTCACCGGCCGGAATGATTTTCGAATTTGGCAGACGAATGTGAAGAATGTTCTTATGCAGACGGGGTATTACCAAATCGTATTTGATGTCTCGAATATTAATAAGGAGGTGACTGCATCCGCTAGGGCGGAGATGGAGAGGAAGGCGTACAGCGCGATTCAGTTGTCATTATCAGATAATGTTCTGAGGGGAGTCCTGGATGAGGCTACGGCATCTGATATGTGGAAGAAGCTTGAGGGACTATACATGAAGAAATCCTTCACGAGTCACCTATATTTGCTTCAGCAGCTGTACACTCTCAAGATGAAGTCTGGTTTAGCGGTGAAGGATAACATGGATGAATTGAACAGGATTGTGCTAGAGTTGTGTGGTATGGATGTGAAGATTGAAGATGAGCAGCAAGCGGTTATCTTGTTGTGCTCATTGCCTGAAGAGTATAATCAGTTTGTTCGGTCGATGATTTACAACCGGACTACTCTCACCGTGGAAGAGGTGAAGGCGGCGCTTCACACTGATCAACTATGTGGCAAGGTTCAAGGTAGAGATCATGTGAGTAACCGGGAGGAGGCATTGCATATGAGGGCTCGACAGGAAAGGAGAGGAGGCTTCAGGAAGAATAATGACCGCTCCAAGTCGAGACAATCGCTGGATAGGTTTGCAAACATCACATGCTACAATTGCCACAAGAAGGGTCATTATTCGAACCATTGTCCTATCAAGAATAGGAAGAAAGGAAAGGAAACCGAGAAGGATTCTGGTTCGGCATCTTTAGGGATTGATGGTGAGCATGTCCATGATGAAGGTAGAAATAACGAGATTTTTGCTGCGTGGATTGCAGGTGATGCCAACTTGGCATGGCTCATGGACAGTGGATGCTCGTATCATATGACTCCTCATAGGAGTTGGTTCACGACATACCGTTCCAAGCAAGATGGAGGCTCAATCCTCATGGGGAACAATGCAGTGTGTAGAACTGCGGGTATTGGAACAGTTCGGATAAAGATGCATGACGGCATAGTGCGTACACTTGTCCGATGTGAGGCATGTCCCAGATTTGCTGAAGAGACTAATCTCCATAGGCGTGTTGGACAATGCCGGATGTAAATCGGTCTTCGAAAAAGACTAACTTCGAGTTTCGAAAGGAGACATGGTTGTGATGAAGGGAAGAAAAATGGGAAACTTACATGCCCTTCAAGGTACCACAGTTGAAGGTGAAACAGACGCAAGCACTACGAGCGCAGTTTCCAGAGATTCGGCCAAGTTATGGTATTACCGTTTGGGTCATCCATGTGACAAAACGCTTGATGTACTCCGAAGAAGAAAATTAATTGAAGCCTCGAATTAGAGTGTAGAATTTTGCGAATCCTGTGTGTACGGTAAGAAGACAAAGCTGCAGTTTAACACGGGGAAGTATACTAGTAAATGACCACTTGACTATGTGCACACAAATATGTGGGGACCGTGCCCAGAGCCGTCATGGGGGGAGCTAAGTATTTTGTCTTATGTATTGATGACTACTCTCGCAAAGTCTGGATGTACTTAATGAAGTCAAAGGACCAGACTTTTGATATGTTTCGAGAGTGGAAGACCATGGTGGAGAAGCAAACCGGAAGGCACGTGAAGGTACTTAGATCTGACAATGGAGGTGAGTTTACCTCGAGGAAGTTTAGAAATTCCTGCAAACTCCATGGGATCCGCAGACACTTTAGCACACCCGGTGATCCGCATTTGAATGGTGTGGTGGCACGGATGAATCAGACATTGTTAGAGAGAGTGCGGTGTTTGAGGCACTCAGCCGGTTTGGGGAAGGAATTCTGGTGAGAGATACTCTCGACTGATGTGCACATTGTGAACAGATTTCCTTCATTAGCGATTTGCTACAAGATCCCTGAGGAGATGTGGAGTGGTGAAGCTGGAGATTACTCGTACTTGCGCATTGTGGGTTGCCCAGCATACGTGCACGAAAGGGGAGACAAGTTGGATCCAAGAGCAAAGAGGTATATCTTTCTTGGATATGGCCACAACGTCAAGGGATATCGTTTGTGGGATCCAGAGGGTCAGAAAGCGATAGTGAGCCGACATTTCACTTTTGATGAGGATGCAATGCTCAGAGCGGAGCATTCTCACTCAAAAGGGGACACGTCCGCAGAGGAGATTTCACCGGAGAGGGTTAATCTTCCGGTCCAGCCCACTCAGCGACCAGGCAAAGAGTTGATGGTCGATGCTCCAGTTGAGGGAGATGATGAGGTCCGTGCTGAGGACCATGTGCAGACACCCAGTACATCTCAGGTACGCGTTGATACCTATGCAGGTGATGATGGAACGCGGAGATCGAAGAGGGTGAAGAAAGCACCAGAAAGACTTGGAGCATGGGATTATGCAGGTTATTCTTTCGATGATATGGCGCCTTATGCACTCAACCTAGAGCACGAGGAGCCAGCGACATATGGTGGAGCCGTAGTCTCTGAAGATGCGGCACAATGGCAAGGAGCTATGGAGGAGGAGATGGAGTCTCTTCACCGGAACGACACTTGGGATTTGGTGCCGTTATCTAGCGAGAAGCATGCCATTGGTTGTCGATGGATATACAAAGTCAAAGAAGGTTCAACTCAAGATGTGAACAATGTCAGGTACAAGGCAAGGTTGGTTGCAAAGGGATTTGCACAACGGAAGGGTGAAGACTACAACGAAATATTCTCACCGGTTGTGCGACGCACGTTCATTCGTGTGTTATTGGCGCTTGTTGCTAGCATGGACATGGAGTTGGAGCAACTCGATATGAATACCGCCTTTCTGCATAGAGACCTTGATGAGGAAATCTATATGCAGCAGCCTGAAGGGTTCAGAGTTGAAGGAAAACAGACTTTGGTGTGCAGGTTGAAGAAATCATTGTACGGGTTGAAGCAGTCACCCAGGCAGTGGTACAAACGATTCGATAGCTTCATGATGGGAGTAGGCTTCGAGAGGAGCATCAAGGATTAATGTGTGTATGTTCGCACACTTGAGAATGGCTTGAAGATTTATTTGTTGCTCTATGTGGACGACATGCTAATTGCTTCTAATAGCATGTCGGAGGTGAAGAAGCTGAAGGAGAAGCTAGGGCAAGAATTCGACATGAAGGATTTGGGGCCCGCAAAGAAGATTCTCGGAATGGAGATTGTTCGAGATCGAAAGAAGCATGAGCTTAGATTGTCACAGAAGGGGTATATTCAGAAGGTACTAGCCTGGTTTGGGATGGATAGTGTGAAGACCGCGACAACACCTTTGTGAGCTTATTTTCAGCTGTCGGCGAGTCACTCGCCAAGCACCGATGAGGAAAGGACTTACATGTCTCAGGTTCCATATGCAAGTGCAGTGGGAAGTTTGATGTATGCGATGGTTTGCACGTGTCCAGACATTGCACAGGCCGTGGGAGTGGTTAGCAGGTATATGGCTGATCCTGGCAAGGAGCATTGGCAGGCCGTCAAGTGGATTCTGAGATATCTGCGAGGCACAGCGAGTGTCGGGATCCTCTATGGGAGAGGAGACGGAAAGGTGCTGACAGGTTACTGCGATAGCGACTACGCAGGTGATAGAGACAGGCGGCGATCTACCACGGGGTATGTGTTCAGTTTGGGCACTGTCGCGGTATCGTGGAGGTCGGTCTTACAGTCTGTGGTTGCGCTATCGACCACAGAGGCCGAGTTGATTGCAGCGGTGGAAGCTGTGAAGGAGGCCAAGTATTTGAGGAGTCTGCTGAGAGATTTGGGGGTGCCGTAGAGTTCGTCACATGTGCATTGTGACAGCCAGAGTGCCATTCATCTGGCGAAGCACCAAACATACAGTTCGAGGACGAAGCATATTGAGGTGTGTGATTCCTTCCTTGAGTTGGAGAAGAAGGAGATAGAGCTTCAGAAGATCCGAACTGATTTGAACCCTGCAGACATGTTTACCAAGCCAGTTCCCGCCGTCAAGCTACAGGTTTGCATGGAGCTGATTTCTTTGTTAGCTTAGGCGGCGCCAGGAGGGCGTGTTTTCTGAGACGATGATGATTCTAGAAAGAGAGCCATGGCACGCATCGTGGAGGTGCAGGAGTCATTGGTGATGAGATTTGAATCAAGGTAGAGTGTTGTTTTTTGTGATGCAAATCCATCGTGCTGTTTTACCCAGGCTACTCGGTCGCGCAGGAGGCTACTCGGTCGAGCAGCCAGCTACTCGACCGAATAGCATGAAGTCTCTAACAGACCGAGCAGACAGAGAGCTTTGGGATGTTTTTCCTCCGACTCAGGTGACTCATACTCGGTCGAGTAGGAGGCTACTCGGTCGAGCAGGAAGTTACTCGGTCGAGCAGCAAGAAGACTCTGACAGACCGAGCAGGCAGAGAGCTTGAGGATGTTTTCCCTCCGACTCGGGTGCTTCCTACTCGGTCGAGCAGGAAGGATACTTGGTCGAGCAGCTAAGGCTCCTCGACCGAGTCGACTTGCCTCCATCAGCGTTGTTTCTAGGGCATGTCAGCTCGACCGAGCAGTCCAAGCTTACAGCCGACTCGAGTCGAGTTGGCGGGGGCCATGCGCGAGAACCGACGGTTGGATTATTTTTCTGGCTTTGTTTTGGTTTGTATTTATACCTAACTATTGTTTTAGATTAGGTCAAGCCTCCAAAGCCTCTACTGAGTTTTAGAGAGCCTCTTGCTACCCCATTGGAGATTGGAGAGAGTTTTAGGGTTTGTGTTCTTGAGAGAGAGGTTTGGTTTTTCCTTCTCTTCTTCTTCCATTGATTTCTTCCTCTTGAGTGGATTCGTGAGGGCTTGTTCCGTTGACAAGTTATTACTCATGCGTGAGGGAGCGTTTTTATAACGCTAATTGTTTGGAATTCTCTACTAGTAGAATCGTCTCGGATTGGATTGCTGGACGTAGGTTGTTTACAACCGAACCAAGGTAAATTCTCTTGTGTCTGCGAATGATTTATTTGTTGCTGTAATTCGTTTGATATTTTCTATTGCAAGGTCATTTGGGAATTTTGTTGGGCCATTGGGATTAGATTTTTGCTAGCTCTATATTCCTGATCAGTTTATTAGGGTTGGTTTCCGCATTCATCCCAAGGCGTTTTTGATTTCCACCCCAATAAGCTCATCTGGCCAAAAGACACCTTCCTGGACCAAACAAATTTAGTAAGAAACTAGTCATTTAGTTACCTACCTCTTCCAAACAAGGAACCAGTCATTCAGTCACCCACCTGGTCCCAAAAGGAACCCGTTATTATGTCAGGCATGCAACAAGACAGTGGTCCCAGTCGCATCATCCATCCTTTAATTACAAGTTCACATAACCCCATGAGATTAGTTGTAGTTCTAACTCAATAGTCCGGTGAAAATCTGTTGTCTATCTGACCTAAGTTGTAAGGAGGGTCGTGCATTCAATAGATCGATATCAGTAACAACCAGATCAGTATATCAGTAGTTCAGTAAATCAGTATCAACATCAATATTAGTTCACACCTCCTTCCTACACAACTTAGTTATTCTATCATTTGGTTGAAACAGTTCAATCAATCTACTATACAACAGTTCGGTCGACAATTAGTATAACTATACAGTTCAAATCAAACATATCTATAACATTTCAGTGAATGAGTATAGTATATCATAAAGATAGCTTACTTGAAAAATAAGAACAATATAGCTCGGATCAGATTCAAGGTCGGCACTATTCTATCAAACTGAGTGTTCTACCAAGCATAGTGACAGACAATTAATTAATGGGATCGGCTCGGTACATAGGTCGGAAGTTCAAGTGAAAATTCGACAGTCAATGGTTCAGATCAACAAAACAGGATGTCAAATAACGCAGATCGAAAAACAGGTTAGAACAACAATAGGCCAGGTCAGCAGTTAGGTCGGCTGTATGGTTTTGTAACCGAATAGGTCAACCAACAGAATCAGATCATTAAACAAGTCAAGGCAGCTTTCAGAACAAACCCTCAGTTAGAACTGTTTAGGTTCTCAACATAACGTCAAGTCAGTAGGTCGAACCAGTATCTTAAGCAAATTGAGAGTTGTGGTACATGTCGACAAGCCATCAAATTAGGTCGACAATAACCATAGACAATAATAGTACAGACCGAGTTGATAAAAATAGTTAGGTCGGTGTCTGCAATAAATTGTAGCCAAAACAGTCTAAGATGGAAACATTCAGGTCGACCGATGAACAATGACAGGACAAATTATCAATCAATACTAAGGTTAACAATAAGATAGGTCAGCTAACTAGGTGAATCAAACCAAATCGATATTTAGGACAACAATAACAGATCGACAGTGACGCAAAGCAGGTCGGTAGATGATAGTTTTTTATCAATAGTTACTGTCGAGCCATAAATGGACTGGAGCCACACATTTAGGTGGCACATAATTCGTTCAGATCAAGTGAAGTGTATAGATCGACGATGAGGGTCTCTAGAGAACATATGATGCCGATAGGGATCCTCAAAGAGATAGTTCTCTAGAGAACATATGATGCCGATAGGGATCCTCAAAGAGATAGTTCTCTAGAGGGAGCACACATGAATCATCATTTCCTTATAATCAATCAACTGTTCTCGATCAAACAATCCCAATATTAACAGTCCGGTCTAATAGCAGTACGAATCTAAATAGCACTCTAACATGCACGAAAATGAATTAACTGAAGGCTAAGACAAATAAAGTATACCGTTCACCGACGATAGCTACTCCTCGTATTATAGGTTAAAAACCTATTTTAGAGGCCAACTAGTCGGCTAAACGACTAGGAGTAAGTTTACACTAGGCTAGCATCATGACAAAAATTAGTCGATTATAGTTATGTATCTAGATGACTAATACATATGCACTAGTCGACTAGTACAATAAATGTAGTCGACTAGTTTTTACAAAGCGCAACATAAGAATAGCTCTTCTGGCATAACTAGCACTAGTTGACTAAAGCTCTATGACTAGTCGACTAGTGACGGAATAGTCGACTATTAAGTGAACTCTAGCCGACTAGTAACTTGTCGTTGGCCGATAACGGTTACATTTTACTAGCCATTTTGACCGTTGGAGGTGTATTTTGGGCAGTCTGTCTTGACCCGAAATCCATCATATTTATAAAGGGTTGTTCAGAACTTATTAAAATGATTTAATGCTTAATTTTTGAAGAGAAAAATTGTTTTTAGCTCAAATGTTTTAAAAGAAGAACTCTCTTTTCTTTAGCCAAGTTTTTCAAGTTTTCAGTCTTTTGTTTGGCCATCACCTGATCTTCTAAGAGCTTCAATTCTATCTTTTGAAGATCAAGTTCTTTCTATAGTTACATCACTTACACAAGAGCTTCCACTCTAGCTATAGGTATTTGTATCAAATCTCAATAAGTATAAAATCCTCTAGGAAAGATGTGGTTGTTGGAAATCCTCAAGTGTAAGGCGGTTTGTTAAAATCCTCTTGGACAGAGGTGGATGTACTATTTTTTGAAATGGTGAGAACTCCAAGTGACTTAGGACTGGATGTATTCAGGATTTTGGGTGAACAATGATAATTATCTGATTTTGCGATTGTTGAGTTTTTGTGTTGTGAATTATATCTTGTTTATTATATTTGTACTGCATACTCTATTGCAAGACATAATTATTGCTGATTAAGGTTAAATTTGGTAACACTAATTGTAATCTTAGGTAAATTTTCTAGAGTAGATTATATTTTTCATAAACACTCCTCAACCCCCTCTAGTGTTCTACTTGCCATCTATAAGCGATCCAACCGAAGATCGGATGAAATCATGCACTTACCACTTAATTGGATTTAATGGCCATCATATGTAGGTGGAAAAAAAAATCACACTACTAGTCACAATGGGAGATGAAAATGATCACATATTAATGACAATGGTCGAATTCTTAGTCATTTAGATGGCCTTTGAGTATAATGAAACCTTCCAATGGTTATCCTAGATAGCATTAAAAGTAGTTATAGTTCTCCACCCCCCATTAGAATGTAAAGCCTAAAGCAATCAGGAAGCTGCTACGAAATGAAAACTTCTTGCTGAAAATGAAGTTGGGAAACATTCATCAACAAGTCTTTGAATATCAAATCGACATTAAAAACTCAACAAGAAATGTTGTATGAATCTCCTTAAGAAGCAAGAAGTCAAAAAAGAACGTTCGAGTGGGACAATTACTGAATATGTGCATGGTGGCATCTAAATAAGAATGCTTTTACCAAATAAACATGAACAATATACGCCAATGAAACATTTTCAGTAAGGAGGTGTTTTTCATTTTTCTTTAGAATTTTTTATCTTTTTTTTAACGGAAAAAAGTCTAAATCTTACCAAGTAATCAGTCCTTTTGCACCAGAAAAGAAGAAGTTGTGTCATTGGCGTATCACATCAATAGCACATCAATAGCATGTCACCGATGATGCCTTGTACATCCAATCAAATGGATTTACCATCAAGCTATGTTCATTTCATTAGTGATGCCCTATACTCCCAAGTGGAAGGACTAATCACCGAGCTAAACTCTAAAGTAAGCGACGTCATGTCCTTTTTAGGACAAATTGTTGAGTATTGGACTTCTCCTTACTTGATTTTGATGATGAGCAAACATAAATGTAAGGGTCGCCTTACCCTTGCAATACTAACAACAACACACTAGAGGGGTGGTGAATAGTGTAATGGCACAAATTATGTATTTAAAAATTAAACTTGCAAATGCGGAATTATAAATACAAGAGGAATTTAAACACCACAACAATCCAAACGCAAACACAAGATATTGCCATGGTTCCTCAAACTTAGGTACGTCCAGCCATACCAATATTCACTATATTTTCCACAAAGAGAAGTGAATATAATCTCACAAGGAGATACCTTCACCAAGAGGATTTTGTCCTACACAAGGACCCAACCAACCCTACACAAAGGTCAAACTCCCACCTAGAGAATTACTTACAACTCAGAGAATTAGGTTTAGCCCTATACTACGACATCAAACTCCCATAAAGAGAGTTACTCCCACAAAGAGAGTTATTCTCACTAAGAGAATATCATATTCCCACTAAGAGAAATACTCCTATAAAGAGAGTGTCTAATTGTCACAAAGAGAATTAGAGTTTCAAAGAAACACCAAGTAAAACAAATACTCTTACCTATGCCTTGAGATGTACTTACTCATAAATAAATGCAAAGCATGGAAGAGAATCTCCAAGTGTTGAGATTAGCTTGAAAGCACTTGGATGATTTCCCTTGAGCTTGACTTCAATGCATGAAGGAGATTTAGAGCTATAAGAGGGAAATGAGAGAGTCTGAGAGCGGCTTATTTAATCTCTAAGGATTTTCAATAGCATCAAAAAATTTTAATGAACTCAGCCCTCTCATATATATATGAACCCTATATGAACTCTCAAAAGCCAAGAAAACAGCCAAAAAGAAAACGCTGCAACGGCTAGATTTTGGGCAAAAACGTCACCGACAGTCGACTGATGAACAGATGAAAGTCGACTGTCCAATGTCTAAATAATTCCCAACGGCTATAATCTGAGACTTGACAGTCGACTGATGAAGTCAATACAGTCGACTGTAAACAGGACAGGCGCCTGTAAATCCTTCAGCAGGCGACTGCTGCAGGGGATGGAATAAAACAGAGAGATGCACTCTTTCGCACTATTTGCAGACAGGCGACTGATAGCCAGTATACATGCGACTGTCAAATGGACAGGCTACTGTAAATACTGAACCAGTCGACTGACCAGCAAACTAGGATGAAGCCCAGACAATGCGAGTTGCACAGTCGACTGATGAACAAATCACAGGCGACTGTTGGAAGACATGCGACTTTAAATAGACCGTCAGTCGACTGTTCCAAAAGCTCAATTATGAGTCAATCAAAGGTTGATTTGAGTAGTGCACCACAATCGACTATAGAAGGCTCGACAGGCGACTGGAAATCACCCAGTCGACTGTAAAACCTTCATCAGGCGACTGTTGGAGAGCCAGAGACTCCAAATGAGTTTTTGGGCAAGATGAGCCTATTGGGTTGGATTTTATGATAATCCTAAGGCTCACTAAGATGGTTAAATGCATATGCATGAATGAGTAGACCATCAGTCAAGCCATTACATTAAACGTAGACTCAAAAAAGAGAGAAAGCAATAAATGAAATGTTACATGGATTATATTGCTTTCCTTAGAGTCTATGGCTTCAATCTTGATGCATTGATGCTCTCCATCATCTCCAAGCATTGGCACCCCTTGAGTCCAAGCATTGCCCTTCTCCACTTGATGTCCATCCTTGCACCAAGTGTTTAGTCTCCAAAAATGATATTCTTGAAAAGTAACTAAGAGACTAAAATAAGAGAGTCATTAGCAACAACATAATGTTGTGATAATCATCAAAATAACATTGGTATGAACCACCAATACTCAACAATCTCCCCCTTTTTGATGATGACACACATTATGTAAAACATAAGGAAATAAAGCACAATGCTAATAAGCTCCTCATACTTATATGCACCACTAAAAAAATGAGAAACCATGGCGACATATAATAGGTGTGGATTACATAAACCAATTGCAATAGAAAATAATCATGCACACATGAACGGTTTATATAATCCCACAAATCTCTCCCCATAGACATATCTCTTTCCCAATATGCATATGTATGAAATACAAGATTTACATAATGCATATATATCTCCCCCTTAACATCGTCAAAAAGGTGGACATCAAAAATATCCCCCTTGTCATATTAATCAAAGATGTGACAATATGCAAGAGAAAAGAAATGTATGATACCAAATTGTAAAAATTTAGTGGGTAGCAATCACTATCCTATGCACCCCCCTAGATCATAGAAATGGTCAAATTTTGACTTCTAGGATCTAAAATCAATTGTAAAGTAGGAGATAAACAATCTCTAACAATTGAGGTAATACCAATTGTAAAAAAATCTTGGAAGATAATCCTCTTTACCAATTGTTAAACATACATTGGAGCCATGGGCCTAAAGTGTATCAAAGCAATAGATATGAAAAAATCAAGCTTCAATGATACACAATGATATTGCCAAACCAAATTATAACATGAAACATGTTGGCAATATCTAAGGGGTTGAGTTTGAGACCAAACTAATCAATTGAGACACCAATTGTGAAACAATGATCCCAAAGACACCCCGAAATGAGAGTTAAAATATGTTTTAAAATATTTTAAACATATAACATATTAACTCACACATTGTCATTCATATGGATAAATGAATTGCATGCATGACAATGTCTTCCCCAAGGTCCCATTATCATGAATAATAAATTTGAAAACATTTTCAAAATCATGAAACACAAACAAACAATGAAGCACAATACCCATGCAAAATGTATATGTGTGAGGAACCTAAATATCAGGGAACCAAACCCAAGAGGAGTTTGATTTTCTAATGTAATCACATGAGGTGATCACATCCCTAACTAAAGAGTTGATGTAACTATCCCTCTCTTACACACTAACCTTAGTGGGAATCCATAAACTCAAGGATTTCCTAGGCAAAGGTTTTGCCTTTGCAAGAGGGGTGGATGTGGCATGCATATGTGTAGCAAATATTTTCTTAGCATGCATAAAATGAGGATTTTGCTTCTTAGCAAAACATGAAGAGTTTTCATTATTCCTCACCACCTTGTGATTTACATGCTTCTTGTTGGTGTTACTGTTATACAAGAAAGCATGGTGATTCTTGTTAGGTGCTTTAGCAATATTTCTTGTATTTGCACCATGAATTAAAGGTGGGTTTGGGTACCACATTTTGAATATATCCCAACCTCCTCTATGGTTTGTCGGATGTTGTTTTTCAAACAAACCGTGGAGTGAATCCCTAGAATAGACAAAGCTTTTGAGCTTACGTGATTCCTCTTCACATTTCAACGTAAGTTGTTGAATGTGAGTTTCTAAACTAAGGTTTTGAGTTACCAAATTATCATTAGACATACTCAATTCCTTAACTTGAGAGAGAAGTGTGTCTCTCTCACTAGTGTCACAAATATGCATATCATCATTGTTTATACTAACAAATTTAGTTCATGCAATCTACTCTTAGTAATCTTATATCTTGCTTTTAATTTATTGTAAGAGTTGATGCACTTACTCGTTTCTTCGGAGACCATATCGAAACGATATTCGAGCTCCTCGTATGAGATCTTTTTCTTAATCGCATCATCGTCTTCTTCCTCGCTAGAGCTTGATGATGACTCTTCCCCGATTGCCATGAGGCACAATTCCTCATAGGAGTTGAGCCAAGATTCTAACTCTTCTTCATTTGAGCTAGAGGGGATGGGTGAAGAAACATCAATTGCCGCAAAGCACGCGTGAGCTTTCTCCTTGTCATCCTCTTCTTCGTTACTTGAGGTATCCTCACTTGAGTCATCAAATGTCCAGACAAGCCCCTTCTTGTGGTTCTTGGACTTGGCCTTCCCTTTCCAATGCTTCTTCCCTTTACCCTTGTAAGTCTCTTTGTTGGGTTTGGAAGGGCATTCGGTGGATAGATGACCTTTCCACTGCAAGTGTAACAAGTAGGAACCATGTTAGAATTAGAGGCAAACTTTGACAAAGACTTACCTTACTTGTCCTTGAGGAATGCCTTGAATTATTCGGCAAGATCCTCAATTTCTTCTCCACAAACCTCTTCTTGTTCATCTTCTTCACTACGAGGTTCTCGATGGAATTTCTTTCTCCATTTGATTGGCTCCTTCTTGGCATGGAATGCAACCCCCTTTTGCTTATCGGCCTTCTCGGGCTTAGATGGTTGAATCTCCTTCTTGTGTTGAAGCTTCACTTCATACGCCTTGAGATTTCCAATGCACTCCTCAACGGTGTATTTGGATATGTCATATGACTCCAAAATTCTGTTGGCCTTTGACTCCCAATGAGATGTGAGAGAGTCAAGGATCTCTCTACACGATCCTCTTGGAAAATCATCTTCCCAAGTCCCTCCAACGTGTTCACGATATCTGTGAACCTTGTGAACATATCTGAAATGCTTTCTCCTTCCTGCATCTTAAATATTTCATATTTAGATCTAAACACAGTTTGTTTAAATTTCTTTACCTTAGAAGTCCCTTCATGACATATCTCCAAAGTATGCCAAATTTCGTTGGCCGTTTTGCACATGGAGATGCGGTTGAACTCATTTGCAGTGAGGGCGCAATGGAATGCATTCATAGCCCTTGCATTGAATTTGATCGAGTCCTTCTCTGCCTTTGTCCTTGAAGCCGCAAGTATAGTGGGCTTCTCAAATAGCACCTACGTGATGTCCCATAGGTCTTGACCCTCCATGTAGATCATCATCCTGATCTTCCAACTTGGGTAGTTGGTTCCGTTGAAGAGCGGGGGTCGAACGGTAGAATGACATTCTTCATGAGACGCAGATGTAGCGTTGAATGCCATCGTTGCAGTATGCTATAACCTCGATCTGATACCAATTGTAAGGATCGCCTTACCCTTGCAATACTAACAAGAACACACTAAGGGGGGTGAATAGTGTAATGGCACAAATTGCATATTTAAAAATTAAACCTGCAAATGCGGAATTATAAATGCAAGAGGAATTTAAACACCACAACCATCCAAACGCAAACACAAGATATTACCATGGTTCCACAAACTTGGGTACGTCCAGCCACACCAATATTCACTATATTTCCTATAAAGAGAAGTGAATACAATCTCACAAGGAGATACCTCACCAAGAGGATTTTGTCCTACACAAGGACCCAATCAACCCTCCACAAGGGTCAAACTCCCACCTAGAATATTACTTGTAATGCCCTACAAGCTACTGCACAAGTACTAGAGGGGGGGGGGGGGGGGGTGAATAGTACTTTAAAAATAACAAGGAGTATAATTCCTAATTATAATGCAAACAACTACCAAATCAATTTGCGGAAGCTTAAATTGAATGACAACAACAAAATTAACAATGCTAACAAGAGATGTTACTGGGTTCGGATCCACCCAAGTCTCTCCGACTTGTTCCCGGTGATCCTACGTCCCAACCACCCGGATCCCCTCCGGATACTTGAGTTAGAAACCCTAACTCAAGATTTCCACTATGAAATACTTGTGAAAATCCTCCACAAGTCAAATCATACAAAATGTAATTTGTGACTCCCACAACCCGGGATCACAACCACACTCTCACAACCAAGAGTGAAACTTACAAATCACATATGAAATGAAATAAGAAAACTTCTTACCGAACAAAATACCTATGCCTTGAGAATTGCTTACGAATTAGGGCAATGATGATTTTGTGAAAGAAGTGGCACCAAACCCTAGCTCCAAGATGTAGATCAGTGATGGAGAGCTTTGGGGATGTTGGTGACCTAGAATCAAGCACTTGGCTTGGAAGGCTTCACACTCAATGAATCTCTCTTTGGAAGTAAGAGTGAGGAGAGATTATTGAATGGAATGAATGAGCTTTGAATGAGCTTGGAATGAATTCTCTTGATATCTAAACTTGCAATAATATCAGCATTGGCTGCAATGAATGCAGCCCATCAAGTATATATAGGATAGAGGAGAGAGAGAAAGAAATTCGAGTCATTAAATGCTCCAACGGCTCTTTTCTGAACCCAACTAGTCGGTCAAAGAACAACCACCGACCGACTAGTTCATCAACTAGTCGGTCGGTCAATTAACGTAAACTGACTAATGAGTAAACTGAGAAAAGATCAAAGTACAGACTAAGGAACTAGTCGGTCTAAGAAGAGTAGCTGACCGACTAGTTTCACAACTAGTCGGTCGGTTACTCAACGTGGACCGACTAACAGATAAAACTGAAGTCTGAGAAGAATTAGACTTAGTCGGTCCAAGAACAAATGTGGACCGACTAATTCACCAACTAGTCGGTCACCAAATGAACATAGACCGACTAACAATAAACAGTAAGTATGGTGAAAAATTTGGCATGTACAGTAAACTAAACTAGTCGGTCTAAGAAGGAAAGTTGACCGACTAGTTCATCAACTAGTCGGTCGATCAATGAACACAGACCGACTAATGATAAACAGTAGCTTGGGTTCAAATGTGCATGTTCAGGGAAAGCTCAACTAGTCGGTCACAGAAGCATCACTGACCGACTAGTTCACAAACTAGTCGGTCGGGGAGTCAACTTAGACCGACTAACTGTAAACAGTAAAGAGCTAAGAATTAACTGACTGAAACTAGTCGGTCCAAGAAGCTTGGCTGACCGACTAGATCACCATCTAGTCGGTCAGTTCTTCTTCTTGAACCAACTAACATGCACAAGAAGTCGCGAATCGAAGCGCGATGCTTCGGGAAGGATTGTATGGACTTCTACTAAGATCCTAGAGCTAAGATATGAGCGTTATGAAGAATTAAAACGTAAGACCTACTCAAGGCTTAACATTCTACGAAAGAAGCTTAAAGACTATAAATTAAACTTGACGATACCGTCTTCAATAGCTTCAATCGAATCTTCATGACTTCTAAATAGGTCCATAAGCTTCAACGAAGCTTTAGGCATACGATCACGTGCTTTGAGAAGTCTTGAGACGTCGTAATTGATATTCATGTGAATTTGGCGACGATCTCCATAACTGCGCTCACAAAGTGTTAGTTCATATTATATTTATGTTTGTTCATCATCCAAAACCAAATCCGGGGAGTCCAATATCCAACATTCTCCCCCTTTTTGGTGATGACAAACCAACATAAATAATAATAAAAAATAATAATTCAAATGAAATTTACTTACTCCCCCTGCATTGATGACACGTTAATTCCAATATAAACAAAAATAATACGCATCAAGCAGACGAGTGAAGTATATTAAATGATAATCGATTATTGAATTATTGAAATACCAAACATAGGTTATTGAAATATCGGATTTGAAAATCCATTTATATATCTTAACTCCCCCTGAATCTAACACATCAAGTTAGATTCTTGGAGAAATGCTTTAAATTTTCATTTGGCACATCGTTATTATTATATCTCTCCCCCTTTGGCATAAGCAAAAAGAGCGGGAGGATAACAACGACAACAACAATGGCCGCAAATTAAAAAAGCACAGGAGTCGTAGAATACGACGACGGTTCAAGTGACACCAAAGAGAAAAATACGAATAAAATCAAAGCGTGTCAATGAAACCAAAATCGAAAATCGTAAAACGAAATCATCAAAAATCAAATCAATATTACGGATTGAGTTATGGAATATACTCTCCAATATCAACATTCTTGGTTAATTTAGTGCATGGAAAACAATTCTATGTTGCCATAGAAAAAATTTCTATTAAACCAAGTTATTGTCGTCGAGCGACGAAATCAGACATCAGAGACATAAAGAATTATAAATTGCACAATAGAATGAGATGTCAACTGCGATGTATATATATATATAAAGTATGAAGCAGAGTACATCACCGACATACAAAACATCGATCGACTGATCGGTGCACAAAAATACATCATCATATCACAGATATCGGAGTGTCAACAAAAAATACATCATCATCAAAAGACATCCAAACACATCATCAAAAATATCAAAAAAGACATCAAAATGACCCAAAATACATAGCCACCCACACTATCCTACCCAACATCTCTCACAACTAGATAGATCATCCAATGAGTATCGAGAGAGGCCTCGAAGAAACTCAAGAGGCAGCGGGAGGATCAGAAGCAACTGCAGGCTCAGCAGGAGCAGAGGAGGTGACTGGATCAGCAGGAACGTCCGAAAGATCAGCAGGAGCGACGGCAGAAGTGGCAGCCTCTGGAGCAGCAACCGTAGTGGCCTCAGGAGCACCAGTCGGAGTATCCACCACAGGAGTAGCGGCAACAGGTGTGCTCGCGGGGGCACCAGCAGACGAAGCAGCAACAGCAGCACCGGAAGAGGAAGCACCAGCAGCAGTACCAGAAGGGCCCTCGGGGGCACGAGTCGTAGCACGACAAAGCTCCTCAACATCCTCCTCAGCCAACTCATCCAACTCCTCATCCTCAGACACAGAAGGAGGAAGCTCAACACCCATCAGACGAGCCATACGGCAAACTACCTCCTCGGTAAGAGCCAAGCGAGACTCGTGACGACGAAGTAACCGTACGACATCATCCAGGGTGGCAGAGGGAGCAGCAGAGGCACTGGCAGAGGCAGGGGCAGACGCTGAAGGTGTCGTCCTCTGAACGTGACGAAGCGCCGCAAGAGATTTCTTGACGGCCGTCGCGTTCAGGGGAGGACCAAGGGGACGCTCATCGTCACGAGGCAACGTGACACGGAAGTGACGAAACACGAGGGTCAACAAGCAAGGAAATGGGATATGAGCCGATTTAGAGGACTTGCGAATACACTCGAAAGAATCAATCTTATCGAGTATAATGCGAGCCCAATTAATCGAGCTCCCCATAAAGATAGCATAGATAAGCTTCAGAAAGGGCTGGGACGGTAAAGATGAGGAGCCGTACTTGGGAAGCAAGCACGACTTCAGAATCAAGTTTAGGACCCATGCATTCGGCTTGAAAGATTTTGATGGCACGCCAATCATGGCAGGAGGAATCTGATGGAAAATCTCAGAGAGGACGGTCTGATCTAAGGAAGAAATATCGTCAACAGAGATATCAGAGGGGAGGAGGCCAGACGAAGAGATACCCAAAATCTCTCCTAAGATTTCCGCTGTGAGGACTATAGGAGTCCCCAAAACGGTCGTCTCAACAGAGTGGGTCTCATCGTACTGACCCCGGATCCTATTCGCATAGAAAAGCTTTACTAATCTAGGGTAGGGGTGAGGATTCGCCTTCGGGTCATATCGAAGGTAATCGAGGAGACCCGACGACGAGAGAAGATCAGCTAACCCTAGGAAGTCGCTAAACTGGACGAAATGCTCCAGAAGCAGTGGGCAATGTTCGATACGGTTGTACGCCGCGAGACACATAGGGTCGTCGCGACACAACGAAATATCGACACCGCCCACCGGCATCGGAGCCTTTCCCTTAGGCTTACGGGTAGACGTACGAGGGTGGGTGCTAGACTCGGGATGGATAGGAGGAGTGGGTTCCCTATGAGTCTCTGTCTCGGGGTTATACTCCGTATCGGAATCGGTAGGAGTATGGAATGAAGAACGAGAGGCAAGATCTTTGGTCTTGGGCTTAGGCTTGGGCTTGGGTTGACCTCTAGGCTTGGCGGTCGTCGTCCTCTTCTTCTTGAGAGGAGGCGAAGACGATGAAGGTTGGGTGGTCTTGGCTTGACGTTTCGGAGGGGTTGGATGCTCGGGATCCGAAGGGTTTTGATCTACGGTCATCGGCGAGGGGCTAGATGGAGTGATCGGGATACGTGTTCTTGCCATAGTCGAAGCAAGACACGGCACAAGGAAGATCAAAAGTATGCCCTAGCCGAAAAAGAATTAAACCCTAGAAACCCTAGAAACCGAACTAACCCTAGCACTAGGAATGGAAAACTAACCCTAGAAGGAGAGGAAATCACCTAGAAGGAGGGGCCGACGGTGGAGATCGACGGAGATGGCCGGAAAACGGCCGAAGATCGATCGGAAGTCGAAGGGGCACGAGAGAGATCGGGGGTTTGATCGATTAGAATGAAAACAAACCGACTAAACTTGGTTTAAGTCGGTCGAGATCGCAAATGACCAAACAGACCCTGGCACAACTAGTCGGTCACAGTTCAAGCACTGACCGACTAGATCACGATCTAGTCGGTCGGTCAATGAGCTTGAACCGACTAGTTGTAAACAGTGGCTGAATCCAAGATTTACTGACAAGATTTAGTCGGTCTGCGTTCATTTACTGACCGACTAGATCTCAATCTAGTCGGTCGGTCACTGAACATGAACCGACTAAAGAGTTAGAATGGAGAGGAAACTCAAAAAGCTTAAGTTAGTCGGTCTAAGTTCTTCTAATAACCGACTAGATGAGCATCTAGTCGGTTGGTGGTTGAACTGAAACCGACTAAAAGAGTCCAAAAAGTGATAATCAAGTTCTCTCCTCAATACGCTTGGACGATATATCGCAAAACGCTCAATAATTATCTAAACTACCCCATTAAACATCGAAATCTTAAATACGACATTCAAAACATGAATTCGAGCAAAAATTCAAAATATCACATAGATTCCCGAAAAATCCAATAAGTCTAGCATGAACGAAATATTTCGAAATATAATAGCATGCAAGATTATTGAATGAAACATGAATCCTATATCTCGGATTCACCCATAATCCCCAATTCTCGACGCAACCGCACAAAGGAGTCCTCCTTTAGGGGTTTCGTGAAAATATCGGCGATTTGCTTTTGGGTTTCAACGTACACTAAAATGATGTCCTTTTTAGCAACATGATCATCTAAAAAGTGGTGTCGGACATCTATGTGTTTCGAACGGGAATGGTGTACCGGGTTCTTGGAAAGACATATTGCACTTTGGTTGTCAACCATGATAGTGCAAGTATCACAATTTATACCAAAGTCTTTAAGTGTGTGTCTCATCCAAAGAACTTGAGCACACGCGGCACCGGCGGCAATATATTCCGCCTCGGTGGTTGAAAGTGATACGGAATTTTGCTTCTTGGAAAACCAAGAGACAAGAGAATTTCCTATAAAATGGCAAGTGCCACTAGTACTTTTCCTGTCGGATTTGCATCCCGCATAATCGGCATCACTATATGAGATTAACTCATACGTGCTAGATTTTGGATAAAGTAATCCAAAATCAAGTGTATAACTTAGATAACGGAAAATACGTTTTACCGCTACTAAGTGAGACTCCTTAGGTTGAGACTGATAACGAGCACATACGCATACGGCAAACATAATATCGGGCCTACTTGTGGTAAGATAAAGCAAACTACCTATCATACCTCGATATAGACGAATGTCTACATCCTTACCGCCCGTATCCTTGTCAAGATGCGTAGTCGTGCTCATTGGAGTCTTTTTCCCGGAAGCACTCTCCATTCCAAATCGCTTTAGCAACTCCACCGTATACTTCGTTTGGTGGATGAAGATTGCATCGTCCATTTGGCGAATTTGGAGACCTAAGAAATATTTGAGCTCACCCATGTGGCTCATCTCAAATTGTTCCTTCATAACATTAGAAAACTCTTCGCAAAGAGCAAAGTTAGTAGCACCGAAAATGATATCATCAACATAAATTTGAACTAAAATTATATCATTATTCGAATGCTTAACAAAAAGTGTAGAATCGGCTTCTCCCATTTTAAAATTCAAATCCAAAAGAAAATTCTTTAGGCGATCATACCAAGCTCGAGGAGCTTGTCTTAAGCCGTAAAGCGCTTTCTTTAGTTTAAAAACATGATTTGGAAATTTTTCATTTATGAAGCCCGGAGGTTGAGAAACGTAAACTTCCTCAACGACATCTTCGTTTAAAAATGCACTTTTAACATCCATTTGAAATAATTTAAAATCCTTATGGCATGCAAAAGACAATAATAATCTAATTGATTCTAATCTAGCTACCGGAGCGAAGGATTCTTCGAAATCAATACCTTCCTCTTGTCGATAGCCTTGAGCAACTAACCGAGCTTTGTTCCAGACGACGACTTGGTTTTTGTCGGTTTTGTTCTTGAAGATCCACTTTGTCCCTATGACGGTGTGGTTCTTCGATGGCAATGGAACAAGCTCCCAAACTTCATTCCTCTCGAATTGAATGAGCTCCTCCTCCATGGCTAAGATCCAAGCGCTATCTTCGCATGCTTCATTAACATTCTTTGGCTCTATCGAGGAGGCAAAGGCACAATGAGCGAAGTAGTTCACTTACGATCTCGTCTTGACACTATCATAGATATTGCCAATGACTTGCTCATGAGGATGGTCACGAACGGTATGAAGCCGTTTGGGAATACCTTGGTCACTAGGAACATTCTCAACAACTTCATTAGTTGGGTTAGTCTCAATAGAATCAATAGAATTATTAGACTTAGAATTATCAAACGAATCACATAAAACATCCATAGAATCATTATCAGTTGAAATTCTAGTTGGAACAAATCCTTCATTAAAAGAGACATGAAGCGACTCCTCGATCGTTGAGGTTCGTTTGTTGAATATCCGGTACGCTTTGCTACGCGAAGAATATCCAACAAAAATCCCCTCATCGGATCTTGGATCGAATTTGTCCAAACTACCATACGTGTTCTTAATAAAACATTTCGAACCAAAAACACGAAAATGTTTAACTTGAGGCAACCTACCAAACAACAATTCATAACAAGTTTGTTTAGTGCCGGGTCTCAAAAGTATTCTATTAAACACATAGCAAGCGGTGTGTACCGCTTCCACCCAAAATTGATGGCCAAGTTGGCTATCATCAAGCATAGTGCGAGCACACTCCACTAGCGTCCTATTCTTTCTCTCAACTACACCATTTTGAGGAGGTGCACGAGGGAAAGAGAAGGTGTGTGTAATACCAATTTCATCACAAAATGTCTCAAAAGACTCATTCTCAAATTCACCTCCATGATCACTATGAATAGTGACAATGGTGGTTCCTAAGAGATTTTGTACTTTCTTAACAAAAATTGTGAAGTTTTCAAAAGCTTCATTTTTATTACATAATGAAAATACCCATGTAAATCTAGAATAATCATCTACGATGACAAGTCCATATCTTGCATTTCCTAAGGAAGCAACTCTAGTTGGACCAAATAAGTCTAGATGTAATAGCTCTAGTGGCCGTTTAGTAGAAATGCTTTTCTTAGGTTTAAATGAAGATTTAGGAAGCTTGCCACGTTGACAACAATCACAAAAACTTTTTTTTTCAAAAACAAGCTTCGGAAAACCTTTAATGGAATTTAATTTTGAAAGCTTATAAAGTGTTCCAAAGTTCACATGTCCAAAGCGTCGATGCCATAAGTGTTGTTCACTTGTGTTGGCAACGAGACATTGTTCATAAGACTTAGGAAGATCCAAAATATAAATATCTTTATGACGAGTGCCGGAAAATAATAATGTATCATTATCTTTTCTTAAAATATGACACAATCCTTTCGCAAAGCTAACTTTGTAACCTTTGTCACAAAGTTGGCTTATTGAAATAAGATTATGATTTAAGCCATTAACAAGATAAACATCACTAATTAAGGGTTTAGATGGGTTACCCACTTTACCAACACCTATGATGGTTCCGCTCTCATTGCCTCCAAATACGACGAGGTTTCCATTTGCGATGGGAACCACTCCGGAGAGCAAACTAGCGTCACCCGTCATGTGTTTTGAACACCCGCTATCGAGTATCCAATTTCCCTTGGAGCTAAATTTAAATTTGTTGCTCCCTTTCTTTTTCTTTTCCTTGAGTACCTAAAGATAGAGAATTTCATATCATGGTACCCAAGGTCATTGGGTCCAAAAGATTAGACCTTTGGAAGCCAAGTCCAATTGGACTTAGACTTCCCGACATAATTTCTACTATGCACAACATCCGAAAAATAAGCATTCATATACATTTGTTTTTCGTCCATGCTTGTGTCCTTTGGGCTCCAAATTGTGAAAATCTTGGGAGCCCTCATCCTATTGGCTGCATGCATGCGACGTTGATTTCTACGTGATGCATGTTGTGGATAGGCATAAGGGACATGATGGAATGGTGCACGACGAGAATTATTCATATGATGTTGTGGGTGAACATATGCATGTGTGGGACCACGTGCGTGAGGGTGTCTCACATGGTGTGCACGTGCCCGAGAATGTGTTGCATAAAAATCATCATATGTGTGAGCCAGTGGAGTAGGACGTGTGTTCTTACGTGGCATGGTATTGGTGTACATATAAGCATGCCCCTTCTTTGGAGGTCCACACAAAGTGGGTTTCTTTCCGAAAGAGGGTGTGGACGAGGTGGAAGCACCATTGGTAGATGAACTACCAATAGAGTGTTTGCTACCACTCGTAGAGTCACCGGAAGTTGGCCTAACAAAAGTAGTGGCCGATTTGGATGGACATCCCATCGTATACCCCAAACCAATGTGGTGATTGGCCGGAAGTAAGTCACTTAGGATTTTATCCAAATGGTCCTTACCCTTATTGAATCTATTAATTCGGCCTAATGTGTTCTCATATTTCTCTTTGAGAGAACGCATAGAAGTATCCAAGTTGGATACTTGCGATGTGAGCACATAAACACGAGATTTAAGATTCTCGTTCTCAATACTCAAAGTCGAGTTTTGAGAAGTTAAATCCGCTATCCTATGTTCTTCCGGATCATCAATGCTAACATGTTCAAGTTTAGATTTGAGATTAATAATCTCATTTCTTAACTCTTCAACAACGGTGTCGTTGTTGGTGATGATAGTCTTAGGCGAGGTTTGAATGCTAGCTAGGTCATCTTTTACCTTAGTATATCTATTTACTAATTTAGTGTATTTTGACCATAATTGAGAGTTAGCATTCCTAAGATCATCCATAGTTACCTCATCGTTGCCTTCGTCATCACTATCATCGGAAGAGGAGGATCCTTGATCATGCTCCTCTCTTGCCATGAAGCACATGTGTGCTTGCTCCACTTGCTCATCGTCCGACTCTCCGCTTGAGGAATCCTCGGAGTCGGTGAATGTTGCTCCGACAAGTCCCTTTTTGTACCCCTTTTTGTACTTCTTGGACTTATCGAATTTTGGCGCCTTCCACTTCTCCTTTTGCTTGTTGAGAGGACACTCCGCTTTCATGTGTCCTGGCTTATTGCACTTGAAACACAAAGGAGAGGAAGAGGCGTTAGAAGAACCAAATTTAGCTTTGTTCTTATAGTTACCTTTTCGGAAGAAACGGTTGAACTTCTTGGCCATGAGAGCCATGGACTCCAAGTCCAACTCGTTTTCCGAGTCTTCATCATCGGTTGATGTGGATGTGGATGGAGCGGCCTTGAAAGCAATAGCCTTCTTCTTTGGCTCGTCTTGTTTTAGATAGGACTTCATCTTTCCTGCAATTTGAGCTTGCTATCCTTGCGTACCTCGTATGACATTAAAGTACTCATTAGTTGAACTACGGTGTACTTATTCATGTCATTACCTTCCTCGATGGCGAAGGTACGCTTTTCCCAAGAAGAAGGAAGTCATTCGATAAGCTTCGAACACTTCTCCTTTTAGATGTAGGATTTGCCGAGAGCCTCTAACTCGTTTATGATGTCGACGAAGCGAGCGTAATACTCCTTCATCTTCTCGCCCTGTTGCATATGAAACATTTCGTAATCTTTGTTTACAACTACGAGTTTAGAGTCTCTTACCCTACTCGTCCCTTCATGTAGAATGAGGAGGGAGTTCCAAATTTGATATGCACTCTTACATGTGCATATCTTATTGAAGTCCTCTGGCTCCAACGCGCATTGCAAGGCGTTCATTGCCTTGGCATTGCTTACCTCCGCGGCGACCTCCGCGGTTGTCCATTTCTCGAAGTCTTCTTCTTCGGGCTCGATGTATTCCTTCATTGTGGTCCTCCATAGAGATGCACTCCGGAGGAAAGTTTCCATCCGGCATTTCCAGTACCCGTAGTTGGTACCGTTGAAGAATGGAGGCCTCGTAGAGGAATGTCCTTCCATCACCGAAGACGCTCCTTCACGGTTCCTGAAGGTGCCATAGTCGGAAGGTGGACGCACGGTCTTGTTGTCGTTGGCAGACATAGCTAAGTATCTGGCTCTGATACCAAATGTAATGCCCTACAAGCTACTGCACAAGTACTAGAGGGGGGTGAATAGTACTTTAAAAATAACAAGGAGTATAATTCCTAATTATAATGCAAACAACTACCAAATCAATTTGCGGAAGCTTAAATTGAATGACAACAACAAAATTAACAATGCTAACAAGAGATGTTACTGGGTTCAGATCCACCCAAGTCTCTCCGACTTGTTCCCGGTGATCCTACGTCCCAACCACCCGGATCCCCTCCGGATACTTGAGTTAGAAACCTTAACTCAAGATTTCCACTATGAAATACTTGTGAAAATCCTCCACAAGTCAAATCATACAAAATGTAATTTGTGACTCCCACAACCCGGGATCACAACCACACTCTCACAACCGAGAGTGAAACTTACAAATCAAATATGAAATGAAATAAGAAAACTTCTTACCGAATAAAATACATATGCCTTGAGAATTGCTTACGAATTAGGGCAAGGATGATTTTGTGGAAGAAGTGGCACCAAACCCTAGCTCCAAGATGTAGATCAGCGATGGAGAGCTTTGGGGATGTTGGTGACCTAGAATCAAGCACTTGGCTTGGAAGGCTTCACACTCAGTGAATCTCTCTTTGGAAGTAAGAGTGAGGAGAGATTATTGAATGGAATGAATGAGCTTTGAATGAGCTTGGAATGAATTCTCTTGATCTCTAAACTTGCAATAATATCAGCATTGGCAGCAATGAATGCAGCCCATCAAGTATATATAGGATAGAGGAGAGAGAGAAAGAAATTCGAGTCATTAAATGCTCCAACGGCTCTTTTCTGAACCCAACTAGTCGGTCAAAGAACAACCACCGACCGACTAGTTCATCAACTAGTCGGTCGGTCAATTAACGTAAACCGACTAATGAGTAAACTGAGAAAAGATCAAAGTACAGACTAAGGAACTAGTCGGTCTAAGAAGAGTAGCTGACCGACTAGTTTCACAACTAGTCGGTCGGTTACTCAACGTGGACCGACTAACAGATAAAACTGAAGTCTGAGAAGAATTAGACTTAGTCGGTCCAAGAACAAATGTGGACCGACTAATTCACCAACTAGTCGGTCACCAAATGAACATAGACCGACTAACAATAAACAGTAAGTATGGTGAAAAATTTGGCATGTACAGTAAACTAAACTAGTCGGTCTAAGAAGGAAAGTTGACCGACTAGTTCATCAACTAGTCGGTCGATCAATGAACACAGACCGACTAATGATAAACAGTAGCTTGGGTTCAAATGTGCATGTTCAGGGAAAGCTCAACTAGTCGGTCACAGAAGCATCACTGACCGACTAGTTCACAAACTAGTCGGTCGGGGAGTCAACTTAGACCGACTAACTGTAAACAGTAAAGAGCTAAGAATTAACTGACTGAAACTAGTCGGTCCAAGAAGCTTGGCTGACCGACTAGATCACCATCTAGTCGGTCAGTTCTTCTTCTTGAACCAACTAACATGCACAAGAAGTCGCGAATCGAAGCGCGATGCTTCGGGAAGGATTGTATGGACTTCTACTAAGATCCTAGAGCTAAGATATGAGCGTTATGAAGAATTAAAACGTAAGACCTACTCAAGGCTTAACATTCTACGAAAGAAGCTTAAAGACTATAAATTAAACTTGACGATACCGTCTTCAATAGCTTCAATCGAATCTTCATGACTTCTAAATAGGTCCATAAGCTTCAACGAAGCTTTAGGCATACGATCACGTGCTTTGAGAAGTCTTGAGACGTCGTAATTGATATTCATGTGAATTTGGCGACGATCTCCATAACTGCGCTCACAAAGTGTTAGTTCATATTATATTTATGTTTGTTCATCATCCAAAACCAAATCCGGGGAGTCCAATATCCAACATTACTAACTCCCACTCAGAGAAATAGGGTTAGCCCTACACTAGGACACCAAACTCCCACAAAGAGAGTTACTCCCACAAAGAGAGTTATTCTCACTAAGAGAATATCCTATTCCTACTATGAGAAATACAGCTACAAAGAGAGTGTCTAATTGCCACAAAGAGAATTAGAATTTCAAAGAAAAACCAAATAAAACAAATACTCTTACATATGCCTTGAGATGTACTTACTCATAAATAAATGCAAGGCATTGAAGAGGATCTCCAAGTGTTGAGATTAGCTTAAAAGCACTTGGATGATTTCCCTTGAGCTTGACTTCAATGCATGAAGGAGATTTAGAGCTCTAAAAGGGAAATAAGAGAGTTTGAGAGCGGCTTATTTAATCTCTAAGAATTTTCAATAGCATCAAGAAGTTCTAATGAACTCAGCCCTCTTATATATATAGGAACCCTATAAGAACTCTCAAAAGCCAAGAAAACAGCCAAAAACAAAAAGCTGCAACGGCTAGATTTTGGGTAAAAACGTCACTGACAGTCGACTGATGAACAAATGACGGTCGACTGTCCAACGGCTAAATAATTCCCAACGGCTATAATCTGAGCCTCGACAGTCGACTGATGAAATCAATACAGTTGACTGTAAACAGGACAGGCGCCTGTAAATCCTTCAGCAGGCGACTGCTGCAGGGGATGGAATAAAACAGAGAGATGCACGCTTTCGCACTGTTTGCAGACAGGCGACTGATAGCCAGTATACATGCGACTGTCAAATGGACAGGCGACTGTAAATACTGAACCCGTCGACTGACTAGCAAACTGGGATGAAGCCTAGAAAATATGAGTTGTACATTCGACTGATGAACAAATCACAGGCGACTGTTGGAAGACAGGCGACTTTAAATAGACCGTCAGTCGACTATTCCAAAAGCTCAAGTATGAGTCAATCAAAGGTTCACTTGAGCAGTGCACCACAGTCGACTGTAGAAGGCTCGACAGGCGATTGGAAATCACCCAGTCGACTGTAAAACCTTCATCAGGTGAATGTTGGGGAGCCAGAGACTCCAAATGAGTCTTTGGGCAAGAAGATCCTACTGGGTTGGATTCTATGATAATCCTAAGGCTCACTAAGATTGTTAAATGCATATGCATGAATGAGTAGACCATCTATCAAGGCATTACATTAAACCTAGACTCAAAAAAGAGGGAAATCAATAAATGAAATGTTACATGGATTACATTGCTTTCCTTAGAGTCTATGGCTTCAATCTTGATGCCTTGATGCTCCCCATCATCTCCAAGCTTTGGCACCCCTTGAGTCCAAGCATCGGCCCTTCTCCACTTGATGTCCATCCTTGCACCATGTGTTTAGTCTCCAGAAATGATATTCTTGAAAAGTAACTAAGAGACTAAAACAAGAGAGTCATTAGCAACAACATAATGTTGTGATCATCATCAAAATAACATTGGTATGAAACACCAATACTCAACAATAACTACTTGTGAGTAATCCTTTACTTGCAGTTAATCCATTGCCTAAGCATATCATGAAGATCAATTAGCAATGGATGTCACTCAAGGATCGAACAAAGCTCGTAATGAGTATCAGACTTCTCCCTACTTGGTTTTGATGATGAGCAAACATAAATACATGTGACTAATCCTCTACTTGCAGTTAATCCATTGCCTAAGCATATCATGAAGATCAATTAGCAATGGATGTCACTCAAGGATCAATCAAAGCTCGTAAAGTGGATTGGATGATCGAAGGTGAAGATTGTAGCTTCAAAAAGACTTCAAGATCTTCCAATAGAAAGAAGAGAGGCAAACCAAATGTATTCTTTTATTCTCTTCCTCTTTCTTTCTAGAATGTAGCTTAGAAATAGAATTATGTTGGAGCACACACACATCTTCCATTCTATCCTAGGAAAGCTTTAGAACTCATTTTCTAGGCCTCCAATTATTAATTCTCAAGCATGTGCATTTTGGAGTTCTAACAGGTGACTGCTGAATGATTTACAGGCGCCTGTCTTCATACAGTGCCTGAGATTTGTTCTCCAGTCGTCTGTTATGCACATACTTTTTCTATTGCTATTCTGGGCTTTCTGCTATTTAATCTCTTCAGTCGACTACTGTACTATGTACAGGCACCTGTTCAGCTACAGGCGCTTGTGACTCGTTAAAAAGTCCATTGTCTATCCTAGCTCAGACTTCCAAAGTTTTGTTAACTTTCGTACTTGCGTCTGCAGACGATGTAAGAGGAATTTACAGGCGCATGCCTATGGCACAGTCGCATGTATATGCTTCTACAGTCGCATGTCCCACCTTGTCAAACTTTCCAAGTTTTGACAACTTTCGCACTTGCTTCTGCAGGCAATGTAAGAAGGTTTTACAGGTGTCTACCCATGGCATAGTCGCATGTATATGCTTCTACAGTCGCATGTCCTGTCCTCCCAATAATTCCTGAGTTTTCACCACTTACTCACTTAGAATGTCTGTCGCATGTAGAAGGTTTTTCAGTCGCATGTTGGTTTACAAGCACATATCAGACCTTCATCAGTCGACTGTCCTACATGCTAAGTTATCGTTTGAATTCTCATCTACGCTCTAACACAGTGCAGCAGGCGACTGTGAGTTCTTCATTAGTCGACTGTTTAGCGCATATTTTCTATCCGTTGGCTTTTTCCAGACGAATTTCAAAAGGGGGTTTTGGGTATTTTGCTTGAGGGGTTTAGAGAACTTATAAAAGGGTCTCCTACTGTTCCATTGGAGTGATTCTTCTTGAACTCTTGAATACTTTGCATTCGTTCCTAAGCTCAATCTCTCCAGTTCTCTCTTCCTCAAGTCTCAAGCCCTAGAAATCTCAACTACAATCTTGTCTTCCCACTTAAACCAAATCTGAGCTTCAAGCTTTGGTGAAGACAAGTACAAGGGCTTTCTCTCATCTTGGAATAGACATCAACACACACACTTGCTCCTTCAAGTTCTACTTCAAGGCATAGGTGTTTGTAAGTGTTTTTCATTTCGAATTTCATTATCTCGTATTTCGATTTCACTCCCGGTTTGTAAGATTGGGTTTGCTTGATCCCAAGTTGCGGGAGTCAAGGACATCGATTGTTGTTTGATTACACTTGTAGGGTTGCTATAAGTGGGTTTAAAGGAAACCTCAAGTTAGGGTTCTAACTTGAGTATCCGGTTGTATCCGGGTGGAAGGGACGTAGGATTGTCAGGAATAAGTCGGGATTGGACTTGGGTAATCCGAACCCTTGAAACATCCTATGTGTTAGCTTGTTTCATTTTGGGTTAATTTATATTTCTGAATTTCCTGTTGGTTAGGGATTTAAATTGGTATCACTATCGTTTAAATTTTATAAACACTATTCAACCCCCCTTCTAGGGTTTTTCTCGTAGCCAGGGTCCTTACACTAACCATAACGCTCGACGCTTATGCCGATGACGCTCTATCCATCCAAGAAAATAGATTAACCACCATGCTACGTTCATTATGCCAGCAATGCCTTATCCTCCTAATTGGATTGACTAACCATTAAGCTAAATACCAAAGCTAGCGACGCCCTATCCAACCAAGCCAAGGAATAACCACTCAATAAAACTTCAAGGTAAACGATGCAATATCCTTCTTAATCAAAAGATTATTCACTATTTTTGACTACAATCCCAGCAACAATATGTACTCACAAGTCAAAGGAATACCTGCTAGTGAAACCACATAAGAAGAAAGAACCATAGAGGAAGAAGGCCACCAAAAAAACTTATTCATTTCTTGTTCAATACCCCTAAACAAGAGATCCAATTATTCCATGAAAAAGAAAATAAATGTTGTAAATAAGAGGCAAGTGCCATAATATTAACAAGATGACCATAGTAATGATGTGAACTTTGTCGATAACCGGAATGACTTAGGGATATTTTCCAAAAGAGAGCATGAAAGAAACAGTTATTACTCAATGAAGACAGAGAGTGTGACATCATGCAAGTCTTGAATGTTTCATTACCATGAACTTTCAGGATTCTCTTGACTAGATCACTTTGAAGTTTGGTAAAATTTATATACAATTGGGAAGATCTTTTCCACTGCTATCTAAAGGATATTAGAAACATCAAAAATGGATACCGGATGACCAAGTTATAAAGTGATGAAGTGAGTGATTACATCATAGAATAGCCCCTAACCTAATAATATCATGGGTCTTGAGTATATGATCATCTTGGCATAGGATGATCACACACTTTCAACCTAGGGTTTTCCCTGCTCTTAGGCATGATATCATCATGGGCTTACAACCTGAGTTGAAATCCCCACTTTACATCCCCGGTCTTAAGCCTAGGATTGGATCAACTTGGAGTATCCTTGGTCTTAAGCCTATTGTTGGAGACACTTGGGGTTGCATCTTGAGTCCTCAACATGAGATGACACATTTGGGTTTCCATCATAGGTCAACATCCACTGAATAGTCTTTGATGATGATCCCAAGCCATCACCTTAGAAGTGAAACAATAACATATGAACTATATACACCGAATTCTCGGTGCAGGGATATGACATGCTTCCAGAAAATGGAAAATAAATCATTAACTTGTCACATCACACGCTTCCTCTCACTTACTTTATTTCTTTTTTAGGAAACAAATCACATCTTTGCATCCCGAGTTGTAGATTCTCTAGCCCTGAGAAGCATATAATCATGCACAACACATGCTTGACGAAATACTACAATAATAGATATGACACGACACGTGCAAGTCTCATGCTCATCTTCAATCTTTATCCAACTTACCAACTATGCATGAACACACTCCTACTGCCTTGGATGGCCTATCGTCACCTTCAGCCATATACGCTACCAATCACCCATGCCCATAACGACTCATGGAGATGACCCAATAAGAACAAGGCAAGGAAGAAAAATACACTTGGCCATATCTTCTATATATATACTTCTCAAAAAGATAAAGGAGACGTTCATAAAATCCTTGGAACTATTTCTACTTGGCATATTATGCATGTGTCTACATAAGGCCAACTTGAGCTTCTTATTTGCTATCATGGTCTCCTCCTCGGTTCGGAACAATGGCATCCTCCTCGGTTTGGCTAACGTTTTTATTGGCTATGATGTGCAAACCTACAAGTAGAAGCTTAAACTAGTTCATCACAATCAAATCTGAGTTCAAGACCAAATACTTGACCATTTAGGTACAATCTAACACTAGTGTTAAAAGTAACAAACAAAAATGTTATGACGAAAGCTCAGCTAGACAGCCAGATGAAGTCAGGATCGACGACCAAAAAACTAGAAAAGCCATCAACACTAGATTTTCGATGTTGGCATGCTAAACACAAGATTCAAGAACATCAGTTAATTTTCATCATCTCCTATATACAATAAAATCACCAGCTAAACAAACACAAGAGGAAACCAGCCATTATCAGTCACACAACTACTTAGTTAGCATCTAGGGTTCCATTACATTTTTTTTGAATAAGAGATCGTAAAAGAATTGTTATAATATGGCATCAATGTCACCCTGCATTCAATGGAAACTACCCCGTCCAATGAAACAAACTCAAACCCATCATGAATCTGCCCGATCAATCTTGCTTTTGACCCCTTGCAATTCTGGGAGGTTATAATCATAATTGATCCTAATTTCGCTTCAAATTCCTCGACTACAAGCTGAAATGCTGACAAATTAGAAGAAAAAATATGACATCATAATAACATAATAAAGAAAGAATACAAGCATAAGAAGAAATGGGTGCCATAGGCAAATTTTAAGCAAATTTCAAGCAAATTTCATAAGACCATCACGATCCTTGGCGATGTATTAAAAAAGTACTATATAATTCAGGAAATATAAACAACTACCATATACTTTGCAAAATGCAAAAAAACTACCACAAACGTTCCCAAGTTCAAATAAATATCATATACTTCGAAAAATTCAAAAAGCTATCCCAGGTGTATACAGCTGCTATTTGAGCTCCATGAAATTTGGAATATATTTTTAGAAGTATATGGTAATTTAAAACAAGTAAAGTTTCTCTCGGGGGTTTTTGTATTTTTCCATATGGTAGTTTTCTTGTGATTTTCAATAGTACATGGTATTGTTTTGGAATATGGGCTCAATTTATGAAAATTACGCTAAACTTTCAGCGAATTTAACAAAATTACCCTAAGCTATCAAAAATATAGAAAACCGCCCTAAACTTTCATTTTTCACCAAAACTATCTCACAGCGTTTGTGATGCAAAGAAAAAGACTCTTTGACTCATACTTAATAACTGATCCACACCCCCACATCCCAATCTCCAATAATTTGAAAAGAAATGAAGAAGAAAAATGGGAAGATAATTTTGGTGAAAAAGCCCCTTCGATCACATATCGTCAACGTTGAATCATCTTCTAGCGGTGGTCGTCATCGCCATTGTTCTTCACGTGGGTCCTTTTCAAATTCAATTGAAGGCAGATCATCCACTATAGCATCAATTTGAAGACCCATCATAGGAGTTTATGGTTGTTTTTTAAAAATTACTGTTGGAGTACTATTGTTATCAGCAATCTTTAGAGACTCTAACAATCAAATGTGACATGCAGCTTAAGCAGTTGTAAATCAAGAAACAAAGAAGAAGACTTAGTCATGGTTTCTTGATTTGGTTGAAGCTATTGGAGTAGATAACATATATGGATGGACTTTCATTTATGACGGGCAGAAGATAAAATCATGTCTTATATATATGCTTCTTTCAACTTGCCTTAAACATGTTCTTCGTTGTGAAAATATTGTACAATTTGTGTTTTATTGTGTTGTGAGTACTTATTGAGAGTTTTAAAGCAAGAGTTCTCAAGGCAATGAAGATGTTTTGTGTTGGGCACATATATGCTAACTTCTGCAGGATTTTCAATGATTTATTGTTGAAGAAAATGTTATGGGAAGCGGCTAGGGCATGTTCTGACAGACACCATGAGAAGGTGATGATGATGATAAGAAGTTGAATCCAAAAGGTCACAAATGGTTGAAGGACAATTCATTCGAATTATGTTATAGGGCCTTACTTGGAGGAGAGAGCAAAGTGTGATCGTATTTGCAAAAAATTTGCAAGTCCTTTAACAAGACCATTCTTGATGCAAGGAAGATGCCCATCATCACAATAATGAAAACAATAAAGATGATGATAAAGAGATTTCATGCCAAAAGAGTGTGATGGGGATCCAATTTGGATTCAAATTAGCATTAGTATTTGAGTCTTTAGATTTTATTACTTGAGTTTATTTGGGTCCTTTTGATTTGTTACTTAAGTCTCTTTAGAGGAAGCTTGAGTCTTTGTTATAATGTTCTCTTATTTTTGTAAATGGCTTGGTCCCACATCAGTAGTGGTAAAGGTTGGTGAAAGTTGTAAGTCTATATAAAAGCATCAAAACTTGTTTTATTTTAATTCAAAATTAATGAATGACTTTTTTGCCAAATTAAATCATTTCATTAGAGTGCGAGAGTAGTCTTGGTTGATTGGGTGTGATGACTGAAAAATATCTGTGTGCGAGATATATGAGTCGGAGTTCATTAGATCTTCAAGATGTGAGGCCAAATTTTTTATCAAAATCCTAAATTTACTACTTCCCTAAATTCTCCACAGCAATTCTCCTCTTTTTGTTCTGTGTTAGAGTGACAATGTTCAAGTAGAAAAGGACAATAATGAAAACAATAATGAAAACAATAAAGATGATGATAAAGAGATTTCATGCCAAAAGAGTGTGATGGGGATCCAATTTGGATTCAAATTAGCATTAGTATTTGAGTCTTTAGATTTTATTACTTGAGTTTATTTGGGTCCTTTTGATTTGTTACTTAAGTCTCTTTAGAGGAAGCTTGAGTCTTTGTTATAATGTTCTCTTATTTTTGTAAATGGCTTGGTCCCACATCAGTAGTGGTAAAGGTTGGTGAAAGTTGTAAGTCTATATAAAAGCATCAAAACTTGTTTTATTTTAATTCAAAATTAATGAATGACTTTTTTGCCAAATTAAATCATTTCATTAGAGTGCGAGAGTAGTCTTGGTTGATTGGGTGTGATGACTGAAAAATATCTGTGTGCGAGATATATGAGTCGGAGTTCATTAGATCTTCAAGATGTGAGGCCAAATTTTTTATCAAAATCCTAAATTTACTACTTCCCTAAATTCTCCACAGCAATTCTCCTCTTTTTGTTCTGTGTTAGAGTGACAATGTTCAAGTAGAAAAGGACTATTTATCTAAAGATTAAGAGAAGTTGGACTTCAACATGAAGAAATCAAAAGAGTGATACTACATTAGCAGAATATTCTCATTTTGAAGTATTGGTAAACAGTCATTCATTTGTGGGAGATATAAACAAAAAAATATAATTGTAAACAATGACGGATCTCAGAAGTGTCATATAAGTATGCATGTAGTAAAATATGATATGAAGAAGTATACTGACAATTGCTTCTACATGGAGACCCACATTAAGTCATATGATGGGATTATCTACCTAATACCTGACTCTATTTTATGGTCAAACTTCAAGCTTACAAGTGTCATCCCATATAAGCTGCAAAATAAGACTGAGGATGAAGCAGAGGAGGACAGCTGAGAACCTAAGCATAATATGATAATCAGGTTGAAATTGTCATACTTGTAAGAATTGCAAGAAAACAGACCATAATTCTAGAAGTTGTAAGAATAAAAAAGTTCCTATTCAAAAGAATGTACCAAGTGAAAATGAACTCTAATAAAATACCCAAGGGTGAAGGAAGAAGATAATGCTAGTAGCACGAGAGGTGAATGCACTATGTAGAGGGAAAGACAGGGATACTAGGGGAGAGGCAGAGGCAATGGAAGAGGCGACACAGAAGAAGTGGTTACTTAGGTAGTGTTATCCCCTTGATTTTAACATGAATGTCATAATGCAAGATCCAACGAATGATGCCACTATGCAAGCTCTAACAGAGAATGAGATCATTGTACAAGCTCATTCAGCATATGATACCATTGTACAAGCTTATGTAGTGGAAGAGTCATGTTCAACCCTAATAATTCCTGATGTCACTGTGAATGCCCAAAATTTCACCGAGACTAGTGTGTAGGTTAGTATGGAGGCTCATATAAAGATTAACAGAGTAAAAGATTCCACAATAAATATCACTGATGTACAAGCTCTTTCAATGAAGGTATGCAGTGTAAAAAGCTCATACGAGACATGAAACCAATGCAACCAACCATGGACCTAAAGGTATTGTCCCTAAGAGAAGAGTTAAGCAGGTTGCTTCTAGGTACATACATAATCATCTAAAAATGGCACATAATGTTTGAAATTTTTATTTATCATGTGACATTTAAGTATATTGATTTATCATGTTCAAATTACTTTTAAAGAACATGCCTTTATTTTGGTGTGGATTGGTGGGTGTAGGAAAGAACAGGTTGTATCGACCCAAGAACATGATGCCAACTCAAGTGTGATTATGGACATTCAACTACATAATAAAAAAGATATCAAATTCTTCCTTGAGTATTTAAATTTCTTCAATTATCATTTTGTATTATCATTCGATGAGTCAATGTCATTGGACAGGTTGATATTGCACATTCTCGGGAGAGTGGTCAAGTCCCAAGTTCTATCCCAGTAGATTCGTTACAAGCTACTAGGGCAATAGAGTGACAATGTCAGTAAGCATAAGTTCTCTCACAATCAAACTTTCAAAGACTACCCTATTTTATTCCGCTCACTATTATGTATCTCATTAGTTTACATTAAGTTATATATATTGTTTCTTTTTATAGCAGTTGATGCTACATGAAGGAATCTATTTTGTTATGTGGTGATCCATTTTTTAATCATAATGTGCTACAATGTATATTTTTGTATTTTGATCAAATGACCTTGTATGTTGTACTTAAGTAAACTTCATATATATATTTTTTGTAATTTGTAAGCATTTGGGAATGTAATATGCCTTAAGTATATAAGACCAAAGTGGAGCAGTCTCTTCACTGTCAATTAAGCTGTGTATATGCTCTCGTTGCTTCAGAATTTGGGACTTTGAAAGATCTATTGGGACTTTAGTCCTTATTGTCCTATGGATGAATGAGATCAATGTTAAGAGTACATACATGGTTGTTAAGTCTTTGTTAACTGTGTTAAATGGATGTGTTGTAGACAAAGACTATAACTTGTACGCTTAAGATTAAAAGCACTGATACTAAGTTTGATGTAGTTTTCTAAAATTTATGCAAAATAAGATATGGTTCCATAAGAAGAAGACAGTTTTCATTAAATAAAAAGTTTAAAGGTAATCTTTATAAACAACGAAGGAGTATATGATGTTTCTGTAAACAAAATAGAAAGTATCAGGTAGTTTTAGTACCATGTCACAAAGTATTGATTAGTTTCTAAACACAGTACTAAAAGTATCAGTTAGTTTTTATAAACTAATCCAAAGTGTATGGAAGTTTTGGGGAACATTAGATAAAGCATAAGGACATAAGGGGGGGTTGATTGAATGCTGTAATAGTTTTAGAATAGTGTTTATTTTAACAATGCATTGTTCATGTTTAAGGTATTTTCATATTTCCTCATTTGCTATTGAACCAATATTAGCATGTTAGGTGGTATCGTCAACAACTACCAAGCACAACACAAATTCCAAAGTAAATTTCACCAAATTAGAATAATGGAAGATGAGAATCATGGTTAGCCATTGCAATCCATCCATCCAAAGTCCAGTTACAATCCAAGATAAACCCTTCCAAGCATAAATCCCAGAAAATTCCTAAATACTAATGAAAAAATAACAAACTTTGCAGAATCTAACCCATCTCTTTTATTATGTTCATAATATACCCTTTCAATCATGATTCCCTTTTCGATCCGCACAGACTGAACCTACGGTGGTTTTTGTAGCCAACATCGGCTATAAATTCAAACAAGTATTCTTCTTCAGCTGAAACCCACTTGAAGTAGCAATAGTTGTTCATCATCTGTTCTGCGCAGCCTCAAAACAAGTGCCTAGGATTATAAATCTCAAATTTTGAGAGAACATTGATCCGTCCATAAAAGCAGGACCAAACTTGATAGCAGCTCAAAGATGGAGTCTTCGTCTAATGCAAAAACCCTAGATCCACCCACACATTTGAACAGTGACACCCCTAACTTCTTTTCAGAGATTTTTTTAAAATAACTTCTTTCTGATGGATATGTTCTAATAAAAAATATTAAAAATGAAGATGTAAAGGCACTTTTGGTTTTAATTTATCATTGATGGTCACATGATATGGGAAGTAACAAAGGATAGACGGAAGATAGTTTTGGCAAACTTTTGGAAATAGTTTAGAAATGTTTTCTTTATTTTTAATAGTTTATGGTAGTTTTATTAAATTCACTGAATGTTTCGGGTAGTTTTTATAAAGCAAGCCCCAAAGTTTATTATAGTTCTATGAAATTTAGCCGGCAAATTATAAGCAACATGAGCTACCTTTTAATCTTCCTCGCCCGCTTGTTCCAACAAATAGTTAGCTGCCAACTCTTCATTTCTGTCGCATGCTAGGAATGCCTCGATGACCCGTGCTCGATCAAACCCCATTGCTTCAAGCTGAAAAGATATCACATTATCAGTCAATAAGAAAGAAGGAAAAGCACTTCAAGCCAGACATGATATCAATAGGGGAAAGGAGCACACTCTTGCAATAGCTTCCTGTTCTGCAGGTGTCACACTGATTGCATGAGGCATCTCCTCATCAGGTTGATCAAAGAGATCCCTGAGACATCAGAAAAGTGAGGAAATAAGAAACAAAAATATGGTAGATAATGATACAGATTATAAATGTGATTAGAATAAAGAAGGATAATCAACATCACAATAACATGAATGGCCGATACGATAGCTTATCATAGTAGAATCACTTTATTCTTATGTTATATCAAAAATGATGCAAAAGAAAGGCACAACTCAGGAAACCTTTCTGCTAAGACAGCACAAAAATGAGGTGCTATAAATGAAATGCTTCAAGGCCTGAAATAGTCTGTTTTCCCCATTGCATGACGAACTGATATTGGTCTAAGGTATAATGGAATGGTTCGACTCGAAACACAAAATTGATAGGGAAGATATACATATTCTATTAGGCATCCAACCAGGTAATTCTGAATGAAAATAATATCAAAGAATTGAAAATATGTTGTTTCTGTGGGGAAATACAAAAAATTTCATAGAACAAACAGTAAAAGTATACGGTGCATTAGGGGCCAATAGGGGTGGCAACTTGAACCCGGCCCGACCTTACCCGATTCAAACCCGGCCTCATTATCCAGGTATGTGTAGGAAACTAAACTGGCTGGGCCGAATCCGGCTTGATCTGACCAACCCGAATAAAATCCAGATCGAGTGCAGGTTTAATATGCCAAACCGGATTGACCCAGATTCTACCCATTTTGATCTAATAAATAAAACCATATATATATATATATAATGAATATATAATATATATACAAACAAAACAACAAGATTTTTGGTTAGGGGCTTGGTATTCGGCCTATTATTTGTAAAGGTCTATCAGCCGAGTCCTGGCACTGCAACTTTTTTAATTTCAAAGTATTATTCTTGGGGGGGAAATAAATTAAATCCACTCCACCAACATCTAGCTTTCTCGCTCGGTTGGTGGGTGTTGTTCACTTGTTCGTGTGATCATTGGTTCGAGGATTGGTATAAGGTATAAATTTATTAATTTTTTATAAATGAAAAATTGTAGATGATTTGAGTCGAGTCCATGTAATTTGACAACCTATCGGGTTCAGATACGGAGTTTAAGTTTTCAACCCGGATTCAATCTGAATCATGTTCAGATATACCTATAAACGGATCGGGCCAAAAGGATCGGAGCAGACCTAACCCAATCCAACCTAACCTGTATGCCATCCCTAGGGGCCAACTCCTCAAAGAAAAAGGACATTATATGAAATTAGTAAATACCATAATTTTTTAGCACTCATTAAGTATTTGAATTGACATTTTGATCATGAAGCCATTTCAGCCCTATAAGTATCGAACAACACACTTTTTTATACATGTAGAAGACACTTCTCCTACATGTCCTCAGTCGAGACACATCGGACATGTGTCCTTAATTTTATAAAATATAATATTATAATTATAGTCATTATTTGAATGACACAATCCGTACTTGTCAAATATGATAATTTTATAAAATATAATAATATGATTTTAGTCATTTTATTGAATGATATGCTTCAGTACTTGTCAAATTGTCCCTTCATATACATCACACCATTCCAGATATGCATTTTCTATTGGTTTTTTTGTAAACTTATAATGCGGAAGCTATGAGAACTAGTTTTCGCATGTGACTAATTATAGAAGCCTATAAAATTATTCTCGTTTTTAACTCTCATTGCCTCTTATTTTTATGTGGAAACCATTTATGACTCTTTCAAGTTTGATGGTATAATGGCCTATCTCATTTATATGTCACTACTTTTCTAAGGATGGACGGCACATAACCATGCCTTAGTCCCACACTAGAATTTGCATTATAAACAGAAGATAATTTTCTGGCGCCTGTTGCACATAAGTAATAATGGAAGCCCATAAAATATTCTATTTTTTTAACTCTCAATGCTTCTTTTGCTTTCAAGTAGACATCCATTTATGACTCCTTTCTCAGTTTGATAATACTAGATCAATCTCATTATGTATCTAATTTTTAAAGGTGGACATCAAGCAACCATAAATTTCTAATCCCATAGATTGCATTATATATAGTACATAGTTTTCTTGCATTAATTGCATGCGAGTAATTACGGAAGAACTTAAAAATTATTCAAAGGTTTAATTATCAATTCATATTTATGTGGGAAACCATTTATGATTCTTTGAGTTTGACGATATTGGGACCTATCTTGTTAATGTGTCTATTTTTAAGGGCTGACATCAAGCAACCATGTTTTAGTCTATCCTGGTTGATCTTGCATGATACACAGTGTTTTGAATATCGGCTACTACACCCGATATATCACTATCAATGGCCTACCAATATGATAAGTGGTTTTATACCGGATTTTAAATTCTGATCCGATATTAGGCAATATCAGGCAATATGCCTGATATATCTTTCCGATATTTATATCATCCAATATGGGTTTTTAAGTTATGTTCGAATCGAGTTTGGGTCAAAATCAACCAAAACCAAATTAAATCTATTCACAGGTCACATCCTCAGAAAAACCCCAAAATCGCTACTCGACTCGAGGGAAAGAAAAAGAGATGAAGCGGACGGAAACTATAGTTCTTGGGATCGGTTAATGGGAAGGAGATCGGCAACACTTTTCAATCAAAATTTCCTTTAATCGCAGGATCATGTAAGATTTTTAATTTTGATCAGCTAATTCCCATAATTTTGCTTTATTTTTAGGCTTTTTACTTCAATTTTTATTTGCAACCATCTTTCTTGATCGTTGCATTTGCTATTGTTGCTACTGCTTTTTGATGTTGCTTCTTCTGTGTTTGCTACTCCTACTGCCACTTCTTTTGTTGCTACTGACTCTGCTATTGCTGCTACCACTTATTCTACATTTTCTAATGTTGCCGACAATGCGTCTATTATTGACTGCTATTGCTTCTTCTTGTTCTACCACAGATATTCGGTTGTTTTTGCCACTATTATATGATCCCATTGTTAGATTGTTGTTGTTCAGTTACTGTTGTTTGGTATGTGCTTTACTGTTGTTTGGTATGTGCTTTATTTTTGATGTTACGATGTTATGTAATCATTGTGAAATTCGATGTATTTTTTATTTCTAATCACACCACACATTATGTTGACATTTTATATTTCTTAAAATCATAATTTCTTATGAATGTTTTTGCAGGTAAATCATGTTAAAGTTCTTTTGCATCCATCCAATAACACGTAAGTAGCAATCTAATTGATTAGAGATATATAGAAGGTAAGTCGCTCTCGTTGTTAAAGTTTATAACACGTAAGTAGCAATCTAATTGATTAGATATATATATATTATATGGGATTAATGTGTATCATACGCCATATGAGAGGGTGTCTCATATGCCCTCTCACATAAAGGGGGTCAAGTACAACAAGTACAAGCCAATGTGGGCTTGTACTTACCCCTTTATGTGAGAGGGCATATGAGACACCCTCTCATATGACGTATGATACCCATTATTCTATATATATATATATATATATATATATATATATATATATATAAGGTAAGTCACTCTCGTTGTTAAAGTTTTTAGATACATTTTCTATTCATACTATATTTTATAACTTTATAGGAACTATATTAATGGTTAATGGTTAATTTTAATGCATTGTTGTGACAATATTTAATTTTATTGATGATATATTGATGATATAATTAAATATGAACATTTAGTATGTTATAATTATTCTTTAGTTATTAAGACTTGTATATTTATAATATCAGTTATGCGCAACCCAATATTGACACCTATCCTAAATATATCCTCGATATATGCTATATGGTATGAAAATCAAACATAAACCCCACATAATCCTGATATCTGATATTTAAAATATTGTAACCTTAGGAGATAGTTTGATAACATTACAACATGACCTGAGATAATTTAAGCTCTCCATTGCATGATAAAACGAGTCATAAATCCATAGTTGATAAACATCATTTCTTCTAAATGCATGAGATGGTTATCAATATAAAAAGATTAACTATCATTTTAAGAAAAAATTGTGTGCTAATTATAATATTGTGACGTCGTGTGCACGTACACAACAGCACTATAAAAGCTAATTAATTCTTAACTGCAAAAAGACCAATGACACATCATTACTTAATTCCCAATCTATTCTCCCTCCTAAATTTTGAGGCCATGTATTCCTGTGGCAGCTAGGGGCTGGCTTTTTGTATCAGCATACATGTGTTGCATCGTATCCATCCCCTGCATAGTATAAAATATAAACTAAGCAGTTTTTTCCTTCCACCGACATTGGGCCTTCTCAAATTTATGGAAAATTCTATTGTGCAGAGTTTCATCGAGAAAGAAATCTCCAAATTTAAAGGATAACTTCAGATTGCTTCATTGTATCACGTATTTTCATGGTGCATCATAGACATATGAGGAGGGAAAGGGGCATATATACCTAGCAGTTGTAACAGAAGCTACAAAGGTTTTTCATGTTAAAACAATAAAAAGTGAATATTCAGCTTAAGGTGATTAGGAATTTTATTTATAATGGAGTGCACCAACATCAGCTAGAGAGATGTCTTCCATGTTTCTATCTACACTAAAACCTCCTACAACCATTGATGATGAAGCAGCTTAGATTGCTCTGAGCATTAAATACTCTGTTTCTGGAAATCCAGTAATTTGAAGAAACTAGAAACTATATCGAAGATGTAATTGTCTCTCCCTCAAAAGAAAACTGCAGAAATTCAAAATTTACTGAGGTCTACTAAAAAGAAGAGACAGTGAGACATACTGGCATCCTAAACTATATGAATCTAACAACTAATTCAATTCTGAGATTGATCATGCTATTCCATATATAAGTCATAACCAATGCATCTGTCAGCAGAAGTAGAGAAATGTTACTTGGTATGTTAAATAGCAAATAAAGGAAACAACTCACCCTTCAGCACCTTCTGCAGGCTCATTAATTAACTGAAGAAACTCAGCATGATGGTCGCGAATCATTCTAAGGAGCTGAGGATTCTGTTTGCTTAACTCTTGAAGCATAGGCTGAAAAGAAGCAATACAAAAAATCAAATTCCAGATTTTCAGAGAAAATATGGATCTTTAAGATCAGAATGCACAAACCTGTAGAATTTGTGGATTAGCTTGGACCATTGATCTCAATACCTGGAACTAAGAATTATGACAATGAAATATCAGTTTTCAGGCCATCCAGAAAATCGTTACTCACTAGAATCGGGAGGGGGGCAAAAGAAAGAAAGAAAGAAAGAAAAGAATGCCTTCCCTAGGCTCGAACCTATGTAATGCAAGGATTGCAATGTTGATGATCATTAGTGATATGATTCTCACTTTGGCGGCAAGAGCTCCTGAGTTCAATTCTCACAATACTTCTTTTAAATGTTTTTAGTGCACAATTAGAACAGTGATATGATTATATTTAATGGACCAATAAGAATTGCAGTGGAGCATAACCAAGAGAAGATGAAGTCAATTGAGCGGGGTATGATTAAAGAGCCTGATTTAGCCAGGATACAAGACTAGCAAAGCTGAATAGAAGAAAAGAATTCATACAGCTAACCCAAAAATTGTGGGATAAAGGCTTCGTTGTGGGATATTCTGTTTTTATTATAATATGTTTATTTGTATAAGCATCAATATTTCAGCATTTTCATGAATGAGGTTTAGCTGACTATTCAATCTATGAGCATAAAAATTTCAAAGTAATCTTCCATGGACCCTTGCACAGAGTCACAGACATCAAGTCAAGCATTAAAATCAATTGAACTTCGCCAATTTCTAAATAATCAGTTTACCAGAAACAGTTTCATCTGTTAACAATTAACACTGATTAGTGGTAAAGGCTGATAATATAGACAAATTTAGACATTCAATGTTTATAAGCCTTCAATGCATTTCACAGGAGAGGGAGGGAGGGGGGGGAGGAGGGAGGGAGAGAGAGAGATGGAGGGAGGAAGAGAGCCAATAGTCTACCACATTATATGGTGGCTTGGTACCCTGCATTCACAACATGTAATGATGATTTAAACAGTCCGAGAAGATAAACAATATGTTAAAATGCTACAGAAATTACAGTTTCAGGAAAGAATAGAACTTGGTGCAAGTTTCTCTAGAATAAAGTGTGGATCGTATTATATGTTTTGGAGACAACTAAAAGACGGACCAGCAATGCTGGTGGTGGTTCTATTTCTTCATAGAACAAGACTCGTGTAATAAGCATCTCTTCATTGAACTGCTTTTCACCCTTTTGATCACTAATAAATTAAATATCTAGCATAATGTTGGGGCAGCTGGAAGAATTGTTGGAGTCAAATATTTTGAGTTGGAGAAATAATGATTTCAAGAAGAAAATTTGAAGCAAGAGCTAAAACTAAAGATAAGAGAATATTTTCTTTGTATTGAATTTGGTAGCTTGCTTTATTTGATTGCAAAACTTCTGATCTATTTATAGGCACCTTGCACATAACCCTTCATCTTCCACATGCCAACAACCTCATGCACCCATTTAACTACATGCTCTATCGACCCTCTAACATACATCATCAGTGATATTATTATGTTGACCAATTACATGACTACCAATTAATTGCTTTCTAACAACCTGATACGATCATTGTACGAGAGGAGGAGGCACAAGCACGGGGCCCACGAGCAAAGGAAGTCCAAGGAGTAAAATTGCTATGCACACTACAAGTCAGGGAGTATTTACTTTATGCACTACGGGGTGTGAAAAAAAGCGGCTAGCATGCCCTAGTTTTCTTTATCGAATATTTTAGTGATTGTTTTCTAACATTTTTTCTAGAGAGAGATCTAGAAGAGGTTTAGACTTACCTTACAAAAGTTAGGAGAGTGGAATCTACTCTACAACAAGAGATCCAATTACCTTATTGTTTTGAGTGTTTTATCAAATGAAAACCCCATTTTTACCCACTTTTGTGTCCTAGTTCGTATCAATTTGGTATCAGAGCTTCAGATCCATGGCGAGTACAATGCAGATGGAAAGGATCGATGCGTTGGAAGAGAAGATCGGAGCCGAGATCCCAGAACGAAAGAAGGAGATCGAAGGATTGATGGCCGATTTGAAGGAGGATGTTAGGGCTTAAATGGAGACGAACAAGTTGGAGATGAGGAAGGAATTCAAGGAAGCGATTGCGGAGGGGACAAAGGAGATCTTGAGGGCTCTTTCACAACGAGTTCCATCCTCATCTACTTCAGGTCTGAACTACCAATCAAATCTGGCTTCGAAAACACCACCGACAACGAAAGATAAAGGGAAGCACGTGATCTTGAAGGACGGGGATGTTTTGGAAGAAGGATTGATTTTCGACGAGGAAAATCATACCATCATGCTCGGCGTAAAGACTCATCAACACAATGAAGCACAAGATGAAGCGCGTGAGGTCGGAAGGGGGAGAACGGAAGCCTGGCGGCTGCGCCAGGGCATTCTGCTGGCCCTAGCGCATCGCCAGGACCACCGTGGGCTCCGGGCGGGCCGTCAGGGCCCTCGCGGGCTCCGGGTGGGCCGCCTGGGGGAAGCCGAGGCCCTAGCAGACCGCTGTGGCCTTGACGATGTTTGGGCGGGTGTCGACGGGGGCATGGAGGGTCTCGGCGAGCGTTGAGAGCATGAGCAGGGCATGTGGCTTCGTTGACAGGGGGTAGATGACTTCCGAGGTACTGATTTTGAGTTCGGAGAGCGTCATGGAAACCTGGGGCTGATCTAGTAAATGGAAGGGGCCTAGGACAAGGGCCGGAGTATGAGGAGTTTGCGTGGTACCATGAGGATGGCGGTGAGGGTGCTTATGACGTTGGAGGACGCAAATGGAGGGATGTTGGATGACTAGCCAATGAGAGGGCTAGGTTTGGAGATCCCCACAGACAGCGGCACCAAGAGCGATATAGAGGAGGGGACCCCATGCTGATGAGAGGATACGAAAGCTGAAGATGCCCCTCTTCGAATGTGGTGCTGCATCTGGGGATCTATAAGGCGGAGAGGTATTTTGAGGTGACACGGTTGACAGAGGCAGAGAAGCTAAGGGCGATCGGGATCTGCTTGGAGGGAGATGCCTTATCATAGTACATGTGAATGGAGCAGGAGAGACCTGCGAGGACCTGAGACGAGTTTAAGGAGATCTTGTTACACCGCTTCAGGGAGACACAAGGGGAAGGTGCATACAAGCAGCTGCACGCCATCAAGTAGTATATGTCTGTGCGTGACTATATCAAGCAGTTCGAGGTGCTTGCGAGCATGGTGCGAGGGATGCCAGCAAAGTCCATGGAGGGATTCTTCTTGGATGGATTGAATTCTGCTTTCAAGACATAGCTTCGTACCCATAGGCCCAGAGGATTGTTGGAGCAGTTGTATTTGGCACAGTCAGTGGAGGATAAACTGGCCGAGGACCGCCAAACAAGGGGGACTTGGGGAGGGAATTATACTCGTCCTCAGTCCAGAACAGGGGGCCAGCCGGGAGCGTCTGGAGGTACCCCAGCTAGTGGGGGCAGGACTGACGAGGCAAGACCGACGGGACCTTACAAGAGGATGACAGAGGCTGAGATGCAGGATAGGATGACAAAATGGATGTGTTTTAAATGCGACGAGAGGTTCACTCGGGGCCACAAATGCCGCAACCATGCTATTCAGGTGTGCAGAGTATTTGAGAGGGAGGTAGAAGAAGAGGAGGTTGGGGAGCTGGAGGCTGAGGGAGAGGGAGAGGTTGAGCCACTACTTTTGGAGGCAGCTGAGGTTTCGCTCAGTTCTATAGCAGGATTCACACAGGTCCACACCATGAAGTTGGCAGGCAGAGTTCGGGACTTAGATGTGGTGATTTTGATCGATAGTGGGGCTACACACAACTTCGTGTCCCCTAAGGTGATTGAGAAGCAAGGGCTACACCTCTCAAATACGGATGGATTTGGGGTCATGTTGATCAATGGCAAAGTAGAGCAGAGTAGAGGCATCTGCAGAGACCTGACGGTGTCCATTCAGGGGGTGTTGATTACTGGTGACTTCCTGTCTTTAGCATTGGGCAACGTTGATTTGATTCTTGGGATGCAGTGGCTTTAGACATTGGGAGAGACTAAGTTCAACTGGAAGCTGCTGAGGATGGAGTTCCAAGTAGAGGGGAGGAAGGTGGTGTTGCTGGGGACCCGAGCCTATGTTGTTCCGCAGTATCATATAAGACCATGGCCATGACCCTTCAGATAGAGGAGGGAGGATTCTTAGTTGAGCTTCAGGAGTTGGCGATGGAGGATGCAGCTGGCACGACAGAAGTGCCCGGAGACGTGGAGCATGTGCTGAGCGGTTATGATGAGGTGTTTCAGTCCCCTAGCGGTCTTCCACCACCGCGTGATCACGAGCACTCCATCGTTCTGAAGGAGGGAGTGTCTCCTATTAGTGTGCGTCCGTACCGGTACCTCCAGGTGCAGAAGGACGAGATTGAGAGGCTAGTGGAGGAGATGTTGTAGGCATGCATTATACAACCCAGTGTCAGCCCATTTTCGAGCCCGGTGTTACTGGTAAAGAAGAAGAATATGAGCTAGCACTTCTGTGTCGATTACCGAGCTCTGAATAAGAAAACTATACCAGAAAAGTTTCATATTCCGATGATAGACGAGCTGTTGAACGAGCTACATGGGGCTGCGATGTTCTCCAAACTTGATTTTAAGTCTGGTTACCACAAGATACGCATGAAGGTAGAGGATGTGCAGAAGACAGCTTTCAGGACTCACGAGGGCCATTATGAGTTTATGGACATGCCATTTGGCTTGACAAATGCCCCCGCCACCTTCCAGTCCCTGATGAATATGGTATTTTGGTCCTACCTGTATAGGTTCGTGCTCGTCTTCTTTGATAATATTTTGGTTTTTAGTATGTCCCTGCAGAAGCATGTAGAGCACTTAGAGATGGTGATGAAGGAGCTACAGAGGCACCAATTGCATGCAAACCGAAAGAAGTGCCTTTTCGGTCAGGCTCAGGTGGAATACTTGGGACATATTGTGTCCGCTGAGGGGGTGGCTGCAGATCGGAGAAGATTGCCGCTATGTTGGATTGGCCTCGACATATGTCCTTGCGAGCCTTGCGAGGATTCCTTGGGCTGACGGTGTACTATCGGATGTTCGTTAGCGGGTATGGGACGATTGCATGGCCGCTAACGGAGCAGCTGAAGAAGGATAGTTTCAATTGGGGGAGGAAGCTACTATGGCATTTGAGGCCCTTAAGCGAGCAAGGACGACGGTCCCAGTTCTAGCACTTTCTGATTTCAGCAAACTGTTTGTCATATAGTCGGATGCTTCAGGGTATGGGTTGGGGGCCGTCCTGATGCAGGAGCAGAGGCCCATTGCTTACTTCAGCCAGGTGTTGTCTGCCAGAGCACAGCTGAAGTCAGTTTATAAGATGGAACGGATGGCGATTGTCCTTGCAGTGCAGAAGTGACGACCCTATTTACTTGGCAGGGAATTTATAGAGGACAGATCAGAGGAGCTTGAAATACCTACTGAAGCAGCGTATGGTGACGGAAGAGCACCAACATGGTTGTCAAAGTTGAGCGGGTACAAGTTTGAGATCCACTACAAACCCGGCTTAGATAACAAGGCGGCCGATGCGCTATCTCGCATGGGGGAGTAGGTACAGATTTTGGCTAAGTCCGAGCCAGTGGTGCTTAGTAGGGATTCCCTCTTTTACGTGAGATTGAGCAGATAAGGAACTGCAGCGAATTCACGAAGCGTTGGCACAGGGCTCTGATGATTACTCAGGTTACTTAGTAGAGGAGGGGAAGTTGCTGTACAGAGAACGTTTGGTGATTCCACGGAGATCGTCGCATATTCCGCTACTGTTTCAGGAGTTCCACAGCAGCGCAGTGGTAGGACATTCAAGGGCGTACCCGACGTACCAGCGGATGTCACGAGAGCTTTATTGGCTGGGTATACGGAAGGATGTGGCTCAGCTCGTGTCAGGTTGTGACTTCTGCCAACATCACAAGTATCAGGCAACTGCTCTCGTCGGACTTTTACAACCCTTGACACTGCCAGAGAGGGTGTGGGAGGATATCTCGATGGACTTTATTGATGGCTGCCGAAGTCTGAGGGGTACACAGTCATTTTTGTTGCGGTGACCGTCTCAGCAACTACGCTCGTTTCGTGCCTTTACGACATCCATACATGGCAACGACGGTTGCGGCAGCATTTCTGAAAGAGGTTATTAGGTTACATGGGTATCCAACTTCTATTGTCTCTGACAGGGACAAAGTTTTCATGAGCACTTTTTGGAAGGAGCTGTTCCAGCTGCAGGGAACCGCTCTAAGGCGGAACACAGCCTACCATCCTCAGACCGACAGATAGACGGAGGTGGTGAATAGGAGCGTAAAGACTTACTTACGATGCTTTGCATCGGGTATGCAGTGGGCAACATGGCTCCCTTGGGCAGAATATTGGTACAACACCTCGTACCATTCCGCTGCACAGATGACTCTGTTCAGGATCTTATATGGCAGAGAGCCTCCACACTTGGTTCATTATAGGAGTGGAGGTACACTGGTGTCTGAGTTGAAACAGCAGTTGACGGAGCGTGACCGAGTGCTGGAAGAGTTGAAGCAACATCGGAGGCGGGCCCAGAAAATCATGAAGGGTAAGGCGGACAATCATCGCAAGGACGTGGACTTTGAGGTGGGAGACATGGTCTATTTGAAGCTGCGTCCTTACAGGCAGAGTTCAGTAATGCAGAGGCGTAACGCCAAGCTGACAGCGCACTATTATGGGCCTTATGAGATTGAGGCTAGGGTGGGGAAGGTAGCTTCCAGGCTGCGACTATCTCCCACTTCTGTTATACACCGGGTGTTTCATGTGTCGCATCTGCGGAAGGTGATTAGGGACCATTCAGCATCAGCGACCTTGCCCCATACATTGACAGAGAACATGGAGGTACTGCTAGAGGCCGAGTCGGTCAAGGGAGTGCGACAAGTTCGACCATGATCTTCGGAGGTGCTGATTCAGTGGAGTGTGCTATCAGATCATGAGGCGACATAGGAGCCTTTCGATACAATAGCAGTTTTCAGACTTCCATCTTGAGGACAAGGTGGTACTTTTGGGGGGAGTAATGATACGATCATTACGTACGAGAGAAGGAGGCGCAAGCACGAGGTCCACGAGCAAAGGAAACCCAAGGAGTAAAATTGATATGCACGCTACAAGTCCGGGAGTATTTACTTTATGCACTACGATGTGGGAATAAACGCAACTAGCCAGCCCTAGTTTTCTTTATATAATATTTGAGTGATTGTTTTCTACCATTTTTCCTATAGAAAGATCTAGAAGAGGTTTAGACTTTTACCTTACAACAGTTAGGAGAGGTGGATCTACTCTACAACAAAAGGTCTGGTTATCTTATTGTTATCTTTGAGTGTTTTATCAAATAAAAATCCCATTTTACCCACTTTTGTGCCCTAGTTCGTATCACACCCCAACTTAATTTGAAATCTTTAATTTATTTTTAAAATACGTAAATATTTTTGTAGAGAGAGCTTTAGAGAAGAAGTCACCCAATTGGTCATCGGTAGGTGTTAACACTAGCTTGATTTCTTGATCTTCGATGAAATGATATTGGATCTCAATGTGCTTGCTCTAGCAAGAAAAACTGAAGTTTTCATCATATCAATTGCAAGTTTGCTATCACAGTAAAGTGTTTGTAAAGTGTTGTTGCAAACTCTTAATGTTGTTGCAAATCTAAAAGTTCTCTTAAACCATATAGCTTTATATGTGGCACTTGTAGCTGAAATGTACATTCTGTTTTTTGCAGATGACAAGTCTAGTGTATATTGCTGCTTCAAAAACCATAGTATTGTTGGATATTGAGACACCTCAAGTATGATTTTGATGATGATTAAACAAATGAAGTGTGCTAATCAAGTTTGTGAGTGTGTATGTATTAAAGCTTACTTACAAAAGTTATGAGTTCAAAGCTAAGGATGATTCACATCAAGACTTATGAAGCCAAACGCCATGACGATATTCAAAAGCTCGTAGTCAAGATGAAGATATTAATGAAGCTCAATCAAGACAACCAAGTCCATGAATCAATGACATAGAGATGAACTTCAAGTCTACATCAAAGCTCAAATATTGGGTAATTTTGATGTATTTTTGTCTTTAGATTCTATGTAAAGCCTTAGATTGAAGCTTCACACTTAGAACACACACAAAATATTTTACAAATATTTTACAAATTATTTTCTAAGTTTTTAGAGTCGTGTCAAAATATCCGAAAAGCAGTCGACTAGTTCTTGAGCAATGGTCGACTAATGCTCTTGGAATTCTCTGCAAGGCTATAGTAGTCAATCACTATTGTCTGACTGGTCGACCAGTCAGCTAGTAGTCGACCAGTAGATGAACTGTGGTCGACTAGTTGTTCCTAATGGTCATATTTGAATTTCTTCTCAACTAGCAGTCTGTCTTGGGCATATTTGTACCATATATATAGGGTTGTTTCATAAGTTTATTATGCATTGAATGAGTAATTTTTGAAAATTTTCAAGTGTTTTCTAAGCCCTCTTAAGCTCTTCGAAAGATTTCTTAAGGCTAAACTTTTTAAATTCTTACAAAAGCTTCTAAGCAAATTGTTTTCTAAGCTTATTTGATTTGATCTCCTTAGCTTTCATCTCGTTTTCAGTAGATTAAATCAATTCTCTCTTGATCTCCTAAAGTTTTCATCTTTATTGTTTCCAGATCATATATTTCCTTAGCCACACTACACTTCAAAAGCTTTAATGTCTTAGCTATATGAAATTGTTCTTCATCACCAAAGCAACAGTTTGTAAAATCCTATATTGAGAGGAGGTAAGTTTCATTGTGAAATTACTTGGTGAAATTGGTGATCGTATTGAATTTGAGAAAAATGTTTTATTTATGATGAGGTTGGTTGGTTGTAAACGTCCTCTAGTTAAGATAGGCAATGGAACTCCTTTTATTGAGAAGAAACAATTGTAATCTATTCTTTGAGAGTGAGATAGTAGATGCTGGACGTAGCCCACGAGGTTCGATGAATTAGGGTAAATTGCTTGTGTTTGTGATTGCACTATTGTCACTTTTCTCACTTGCTATTGTGTTTTTTATTCCGCAACATCTCTTTATAGCAACTAATTGAGTTTTGTTGATTAAGTTTCAAGAAAGGTAACACCCATTTAAACTTAGGTAAACTTTAGGTAAAACTTTTACTTAATGATTATTATTGTTAATAGTTAATACCATTCCCCTTCCTAGTATTTATTTGCCATCTCAGTATCCCAACACGTGATATCAAAGCTTGAGTTGCTCAGATAGTGTCAACATCTTCATCTATCCTAGAGGGCCTCTCCACTACACGAACACATTGTTCAATGGAACCAACTATGGTCTTTAGAAGACTATATTGATAATTCATGTACAATCCAGGGATCTTGACATATGGACCAATGTGAAGAATGCGTTCAAGATGCCAACTACTCCAATAGAGTCATTGGAGAGCGATGTCAAGAAGAAGTGCAATCTCAACGCGAAAGTCATGAATGCCTTGTTTTGTGCGTTGGACGCAAACGAGTTCAATCGTGTCTCGCAGCGCACAAAGGTGTATCAGATATGACACACTCTAGAGGTAACTCATCAGGGCACCAACATGATAAAAGATTCTAAAATCAATAATTTAAATAGTATTAAAATATTCAAAATAGAGAAAGATGAGTCAATTACAGATATGAATACTCGTTAGTCTTGCATGTTTAGGCAAGAAAATTTCTATGTATGAGCAAGTAATGAAGATTCTTATGTCACTAAGACCGGAATAGAAGCCAAAGATTATGACTATCCGAGAAGCACATAATCTCTACAAGCTCACTATGGAAGATCTCATAGGAATTGTCATGACGTTTGATATTGAGCATGAAGAAGAAAAGCAAGAGCAACCCAATAAAAACTTGACCTTCAAAGCAAAAGTCAAGGAGTCTGAATCTGAACAGTCCCAACTTGTTGAAGATGGAGTTGCATTTATTTCGAGAGCTTTCAAGAATCTTCTCAAGAGTAAGGCCCCTAGATCCAAAACCCGTTTATCTACTGATATTATTTGTTTTGGATGCAATAAGCCAGGGCATGTGAGTAGAGATTGTCCTTTGAAAAAGAACAAGGAGCCAAAGACGAAGACGAAGAGAGTTTACAAGAATGAGAAAGTGATGAAGTCGAAGAGAGGCTTTCACGACATGTGATAGGAGCAACAATGAAGGAAGCTCCGATGACTCGTCGTCGTCGTCGAATGATAAGGAAGAAGAAAGGGAGGAGAGGACACATGTGCTTTATGGCCTCAACCTCCACTATCGTGAGCTCTACATTAAATTCTAAAGGAAATATTGATAATGATAGTAGTAAGATAGTGATGATATTGATGATGATAGCTTAGCTTTTGATCCGGATAATGCTTTTGATGAGTTGTGTACTCAGCATGCTAAGTTACTTAGGGAGTTGCCAAATTAGATAAGATTCATAAAAATTATGCTTATTGAAAATCTATAGAAGAAGAAAATATTAGGTTAAAAGTGAAAATTATGAAACTAACGGATACCCCTGAAGAGCTAACTTTGCATAATCAAGTACTAGAAAATGATAACAAAAGCTTAGGTTAGAGAACCAATAATTAAAAATTGATAATAAAAGGCTTACAAATGATTGTAAAATTTTGAACACCAGGAAAAACAACTTAGGTAAAGAAATAGATGATACTAAATTTAAGTATGATGATTTGCACAATAATGTATCAAAATTTAATAAGTAAGATTGTTTAATAGGATCTCAGATTATAAAAATCAATAAAAGAAGACTAGGTTACACCCAAAATCCTAACCATAATAATGATATGACCCCTAAAATCAAGCTAAGAAAACTAATATTGGCAAGGAAACTACAAGTAAAACCAACATTAATAACAAGAAGATGATTACAATTTAGATTCCAAAAGGATAAACTCGTAAGATGCCTAATGAGTATGCAACTAAATTTAAGCAATGTATTCATTTCTCACCTAATTATAAATATGTAAAAGACAAAAAATCCAAAAGCAATTGGATTTGGTTTCCAAATTGATTAGCTTAGGGATAACCTAAGTGAGATACACACACATAACCCTAGGTATCTCACATTATAAGGTTCATTAACATGGATGCATGTACTTGACTTGTTTGTGCACGTAATTTAGTTTAGAAACCATAGGCATTGTTTGGGAGTGTTTACTTAAGTTTGAGTTGAGCTCTATCTGATCTTTTTGTCAATCTTGAGACCACTCTTCTAAAGAGGCTAGATCAGTTGGAACTCAACTTGACACAAGAGTTGCATCAGAGGATGGATCTATTAGAAGCCAACTTGAAGTAAGAGTTCAATCAAAGGCTATATATATCTGATTTCAGGGTGGAGATCCAGTAGGAGATTGCAGAGCTTAAAGCTAAGATCTATGGACAAACTCCTCCTTCGGAGAGATGTGTGCTTGAGATGTGATCTTTGATTGATGCAGTGTATTTTGATGTGGTTGTGATGTTTGGAACAATTTTTATTTCACTTAGATCAATGTTTGTAATATTTAACTTGTGGTGCTCGAAACATTGTTTGGTTTGTAATTTTTGGAGATAGATATTTGTATCCAAACTTATTCTCTTTGATGGAATGATATCTTATTTTGTCATGATTGCATCATATGATATGTTTGAGATTGTGTTGAAATATACTTGTAATGGCCCGCTCCCGACCCGTTGGGCTTAATATAACCCCCCCCCCCCCCCCCCCCCCCCGTTTTTTTCTTTTATTTCTCCTCTTTTCTTTTCGTTCGCTGGCTCTCTCGACAAGCCCGCGAGGGCTTCGTTTCCTCGAGCTGCCCCATCGATCGTTTCCTTCGTTCGGCACGAGCGAAACCCTAGCAGGGGTTTCTCGACGCGTTTCATTTTCCTCCTCGCTCGCCTGCTTGCATGGGTCCTTTGATGGGGACTTCCGCCGCCGTGGGGCCCCCGATTGGATCTCGCCGCCATTGTCACCTCGCTGTGAGCTCGATTGAGGCGGTTTGCCTCTCTATTTAACCCCCTCTCCTCTTTTCATCCTCTCGGTGGATTTTCGGTAAGTATTTTTCTGATTTACTTCAACTTTGCTGCTGATTCGTGGTGGATTCGAGATTTTCGTGCTGTGATTTGCGACTGAAGTATTGTGGCCCCTTCTTGGTTTCGGTTTCTTATGGGAGAGGATGATTTGGGGGTAGGATTAGGGTTTTATCGTCCCTATTGCTATTTCGTGTGGTTGGACGTCCTCGCCTGCTTGCGTGGGGTCCCGGGGTTGCCGTTGGAGATGTTTAGGGGATTCGGTGGCTCCTCCCTCGCCGGTTTGGTTTTCGTTGACGCTTTGCTTGCTGGTCGGTGTTCCTCTACTTGCTGTTTGGGCTTCCCCTTGCTGCGGCTTGGTTCTTGATTGCTGACCGGCTTCGTGGGCTGCTGCTTGTGCTCGGCCGGTTCCTTCTACTTGCTGGTTTGGTTCAGTTGGGTCCCTTGCTCGCTGTTTGGGTTTCTGTGTGGTATTACTTGGGTTGTGAGCCCCGTTCTCCGACGGATTTGGTTGTTAGCCCCTAGTTCCTTACAGAGAACCCCGTGGACTTTGCCGTAGGTCCGGGTACCCCCCCACTGCGTGATGAGAAGACCCCCAATCTGATCCCTCTGGCCTAGACTCTCTAGCGCCACCTTGAGTTGACTTTTTGGTCTTTCTTTATTAAAGTGATTGTTATGTTTTCTTATTTATTGGTTCGTTGCAAGATTCAGTTAGTATTGTTTCTTTTATATATCAGCACGTTCTTTCTTACTTGCTTGCAGGTTTCTTTCGTCCTTTCTCTATTGATTGCAGGTTTTGGTTTTCTTGTTGCTGATGGTTGCGGCGGAGGCTTTCTGCAGATGCTGGGCTTCGGTTCTTAATTATCTTGGTTCTTCGGCCTCGGTTTCAGGTAGACTCTATCCCCTATACTCCAATTTAGGTTCCTTTGCTTCTGTTGGGGTTTGGGTTTCCCTTGCTTGTGGTTCAAGCTTCCCTTGTTGGAAATTGAGTTGGGTGGCTCCTTTTGCTTGTCTGGGCTTTTTGCATTGTTGTTGGGTTGGATAGCTTCATTTGATTGATGCCTTGGGTTCCTTGTTGTTCTTGAGTTGGTGATGCTTCCTTTCTGCTAAGTTTGGAATATCTTGCCATGAGGAACATCCATGCTACATGTCATTTGCTAGTTTCTTGCTCTTGTTGTTTCGTAAGCTTTTAGTACCTTGCTAGTTTAATATTATTAAATTGCATAGCCTTGGGATGTTCTTATGATGGCACGTTACTATGTTGGTACTGGATGACTGCGGACTATCCTGAGGTTGGCTCTTGACTTGGCAGGTTGCTATTACCGGTACGGTGATAGATTCCCCTTGGCTACGTAGTTTAATCAATATTGAACCACACGACACTAATAACTAATAACATGATTACTTTCTGCTTGACTCACCGGGTTTAGGGAAACTTATGATTGGGGAGTACGTGGGCGACTGGGACCTGATCTTTAGCAACCAATCGTTTTTTGTTGTTATTTTCCCCGAGTTAGGGGGGACTCCATCAGCTGATGGGTCCTGAGTCCTGGGGGCAGACAGGGACGGCCATCTTGATGGGTCCTGGAGCCCCACCACAGGCCACAGCGCCACAGTTCGTACAGGTTTTGCAGCTTACAGTACAGTACTTTACACTTTTGGACTCTGCCCGGGGTCGCACCCTCGCGGTCAAGGTAGCTCTCAGATGCTTATTGTACTCTCCCTCATAAGTCACGGCCTAGGATTGGTTCACTTTAGTTAGTACCCTCTTTACAGTAGTTGTACTCGTTTTAACCGTCAGGACATCTCTCTTTTCTGTACACTTTCTGTTGCTGTCACATCGTCTTTTGTACTTCCTTACTCTTCAGCGGCGTGGGTTCGTGGATTACCAGGTCAGGTTACTTCTTTGGGTAGTGCTATCATATCTGTGGTCGTCTTGCTTCCTTTTGTGCACACTTACCTTCCTTATCTCTTGTTTAGATATTGTCTACTCTATTGAGCGTGGTGCACTCTTTGTTGCCCACCAGGTACGAAGCACACGATCATCCAGAGACGTCTGAGCACGAGGAGTTGGAGCTTCAATACAGGACTTGAGAGAAGTCAGAACTTCCAGAGCAGAACAGTTTGAGCCTTGACATAGCGGAGGTACGTGTTCCATTTACTTTCAGCAGTAGTGTAGTTTTACTATCTTTACCTGTTACTGTCTTTTCCTTATTTAGAATTGTGTAGCTGGTCATGTTTAGAGTGTCCCCTTACTTTCTGCACTGCTCTACATTGACTTCACTGGCACCTGCGGGACCTGCATTCTCTCGTTTCACAAGTAGCGGCGCCCGCCGGGGGCGGGGCGTTACAATACTTTTGGTACAAGATATCATACTTCTTGGTATATGACATATTTGAGTTAGATATGCAGTTTGTCTTTGAGCTATAGCTCCATGTGGTTTTATGATTGATATTAGTTAATGGATATTAATATTCTTGCATAATTTGAGCAATGATGTTTATATTAGCTCAATTGGTGCATAGTAAGATAATATTGAGCAAGTGATACAATTTAGATATCATGGTATTCTTACAATCATGTGTGAATGATTTCTTTTGACTGTCATTTTTGAGCTCATTATCTCATATGACATATATGTCATAACACTTGATATCGCATGACACATATCATTGATATAACATCGTATCAGATCAATAGTTGATATTTTTGTATATTTGTTTCATAAAGGGGATATTATTTTTGGACTCAGAAAATATCTATATTACAATTGAGGGCAGATTTTGAACTTATCCTATGTGGCAGTGTCATATCAAGTTTTGGATGGAAATTTTTTTGTTGGAGAGAAATTTGTTGGGAGAATACAAAAGCTTTTTTTTGAAATTGGCAGCATCAGCACTTAATACCCTTCATTCAAAAATGACCCAAAAAAATGAAACCCAAAAAACACACAAAAAATGAAACCCAAAAAAAGTATGCAAAAGAGAACTTCATTTCGACTGACCCAAAAAAATTGAGACCCAAAAAAATTGAAACAAAAAACACAGGCAATGTGCATTCAAAGAGGCGGGCTGAGCTTTTTGAGCATCAAGCAGAGTATTTTTGGGCATCAAGCAGAGTTCTGCCCGCGCCGAAGGCGCCCGCGCCGAAGGGTTCGGCGCCCACTAAATTTTTATACGCTAATTTGTTATTCTGCGCCGAAGGCGCTCGCACCGAATTTATTGTTCCTCGCAGAAGGCGGCCTTGCCTCTAAATTTTTTTGCGCTAATTTATTATTCTTTTATATTTTGGCTGTAGAAAAAAAATTTGGGAACAGATTTTGCGGGAAAAATTCTTAAATGCACAGTGCCCGCGGGCACAGGTTATGACTAGTTATATGACAAAAGAGGAGATAATATATTGAGTCACCCTTGATGAAATAGATTTTAACATATTGTGTGTAATATGCTTATTCTTTCTTTCACCCTTTTTGCTTATGACGAAGGGGGAGAAAAATTAAAATTGCATATAAAATATGATGACACTCATACGCTTGCATATTCTTACACTTGGTTAGTTAGATTTATAATTGTCACTATTTTTTGTTATAATTGACACGTGATAGCTTGAACTTATGCTCTCTCTTGGCACACCAGTTATGACACAAATATGGAAATATGCTTCAATTGTGTTTATCCTAACATGCCGAAGGCGCCCGCGCCGAAGGCGCCCGCGCCGAAGGCGCCCGCGCCGAAGGCGCCCGCGCCGAAGGCGCCCGCGCCGAAGGGTTCGGCGCCCACTAAATTTTTATACGCTAATTTGTTATTCTGCGCCGAAGGCGCTCGCACCGAATTTATTGTTCCTCGCAGAAGGCGGCCTTGCCTCTAAATTTTTTTGCGCTAATTTATTATTCTTTTATATTTTGGCTGTAGAAAAAAAATTTGGGAACAGATTTTGCGGGAAAAATTCTTAAATGCACAGTGCCCGCGGGCACAGGTTATGACTAGTTATATGACAAAAGAGGAGATAATATATTGAGTCACCCTTGATGAAATAGATTTTAACATATTGTGTGTAATATGCTTATTCTTTCTTTCACCCTTTTTGCTTATGACGAAGGGGGAGAAAAATTAAAATTGCATATAAAATATGATGACACTCATACGCTTGCATATTCTTACACTTGGTTAGTTAGATTTATAATTGTCACTATTTTTTGTTATAATTGACACGTGATAGCTTGAACTTATGCTCTCTCTTGGCACACCAGTTATGACACAAATATGGAAATATGCTTCAATTGTGTTTATCCTAACATGCATAGATGCATAATGAGTTTAGAGTTCAAAAGATATTTTTCTGACACCATGCATCAATGTAAGGGGAGTAAGTATATATTTTTTAAATTTCATATTTTATATCATTTGTTTGTTATCATCAAAAGGGTGAGAATGTTAGATATTGAGACACCCCAAGCATGATTTTGATGATGATTAAACATAAAGTGTGCTGATCAAGTTTGTGAGTGTGTATGTGTTAAAGCTTAATTACAAAAGTGATGAGTTTAAAGCTAAGGATGGTGATTCACATCAAGACTTATGAAGCTAATCAAAAGACATGAAGATATACAAGAGCTTGTAGTCAAGATGAAGATATTGGTGAAGCTCAATCAATGCATCACTTTGCCGAAGGCGCCCGCGCCGAAGGCGCCCGCGCCGAAGGCGCCCGCGCCGAAGGGTTCGGCGCCCACTAAATTTTTATACGCTAATTTGTTAATCTGCGCCGAAGGCGCTCGCACCGAATTTATTGTTCCTCGCAGAAGGCGGCCTTGCCTCTAAATTTTTTTGCGCTAATTTATTATTCTTTTATATTTTGGCTGTAGAAAAAAAATTTGGGAACAGATTTTGCGGGAAAAATTCTTAAATGCACAGTGCCCGCGGGCACAGGTTATGACTAGTTATATGACAAAAGAGGAGATAATATATTGAGTCACCCTTGATGAAATAGATTTTAACATATTGTGTGTAATATGCTTATTCTTTCTTTCACCCTTTTTGCTTATGACGAAGGGGGAGAAAAATTAAAATTGCATATAAAATATGATGACACTCATACGCTTGCATATTCTTACACTTGGTTAGTTAGATTTATAATTGTCACTATTTTTTGTTATAATTGACACGTGATAGCTTGAACTTATGCTCTCTCTTGGCACACCAGTTATGACACAAATATGGAAATATGCTTCAATTGTGTGTATCCTAACATGCATAGATGCATAATGAGTTTAGAGTTCAAAAGATATTTTTCTGACACCATGCATCAATGTAAGGGGAGTAAGTATATATTTTTTAAATTTCATATTTTATATCATTTGTTTGTTATCATCAAAAGGGTGAGAATGTTAGATATTGAGACACCCCAAGCATGATTTTGATGATGATTAAACATAAAGTGTGCTGATCAAGTTTGTGAGTGTGTATGTGTTAAAGCTTAATTACAAAAGTGATGAGTTTAAAGCTAAGGATGGTGATTCACATCAAGACTTATGAAGCTAATCAAAAGACATGAAGATATACAAGAGCTTGTAGTCAAGATGAAGATATTGGTGAAGCTCAATCAATGCATCACTTTGCCGAAGGCGCCCGCGCCGAAGGCGCCCGCGCCGAAGGCGCCCGCGCCGAAGGGTTCGGCGCCCACTAAATTTTTATACTCTAATTTGTTATTCTGCGCCGAAGGCGCTCGCACCGAATTTATTGTTCCTCGCAGAAGGCGGCCTTGCCTCTAAATTTTTTTGCGCTAATTTATTATTCTTTTATATTTTGGCTGTAGAAAAAAAATTTGGGAACAGATTTTGCGGGAAAAATTCTTAAATGCACAGTGCCCGCGGGCACAGGTTATGACTAGTTATATGACAAAAGAGGAGATAATATATTGAGTCACCCTTGATGAAATAGATTTTAACATATTGTGTGTAATATGCTTATTCTTTCTTTCACCCTTTTTGCTTATGACGAAGGGGGAGAAAAATTAAAATTGCATATAAAATATGATGACACTCATACGCTTGCATATTCTTACACTTGGTTAGTTAGATTTATAATTGTCACTATTTTTTGTTATAATTGACACGTGATAGCTTGAACTTATGCTCTCTCTTGGCACACCAGTTATGACACAAATATGGAAATATGCTTCAATTGTGTTTATCCTAACATGCATAGATGCATAATGAGTTTAGAGTTCAAAAGATATTTTTCTGACACCATGCATCAATGTAAGGGGAGTAAGTATATATTTTTTAAATTTCATATTTTATATCATTTGTTTGTTATCATCAAAAGGGTGAGAATGTTAGATATTGAGACACCCCAAGCATGATTTTGATGATGATTAAACATAAAGTGTGCTGATCAAGTTTGTGAGTGTGTATGTGTTAAAGCTTAATTACAAAAGTGATGAGTTTAAAGCTAAGGATGGTGATTCACATCAAGACTTATGAAGCTAATCAAAAGACATGAAGATATACAAGAGCTTGTAGTCAAGATGAAGATATTGGTGAAGCTCAATCAATGCATCACTTTGCCGAAGGCGCCCGCGCCGAAGGCGCCCGCGCCGAAGGCGCCCGCGCCGAAGGGTTCGGCGCCCACTAAATTTTTATACGCTAATTTGTTATTCTGCGCCGAAGGCGCTCGCACCGAATTTATTGTTCCTCGCAGAAGGCGGCCTTGCCTCTAAATTTTTTTGCGCTAATTTATTATTCTTTTATATTTTGGCTGTAGAAATAAAATTTGGGAACAGATTTTGCGGGAAAAATTCTTAAATGCACAGTGCCCGCGGGCACAGGTTATGACTAGTTATATGACAAAAGAGGAGATAATATATTGAGTCACCCTTGATGAAATAGATTTTAACATATTGTGTGTAATATGCTTATTCTTTCTTTCACCCTTTTTGCTTATGACGAAGGGGGAGAAAAATTAAAATTGCATATAAAATATGATGACACTCATACGCTTGCATATTCTTACACTTGGTTAGTTAGATTTATAATTGTCACTATTTTTTGTTATAATTGACACGTGATAGCTTGAACTTATGCTCTCTCTTGGCACACCAGTTATGACACAAATATGGAAATATGCTTCAATTGTGTTTATCCTAACATGCATAGATGCATAATGAGTTTAGAGTTCAAAAGATATTTTTCTGACACCATGCATCAATGTAAGGGGAGTAAGTATATATTTTTTAAATTTCATATTTTATATCATTTGTTTGTTATCATCAAAAGGGTGAGAATGTTAGATATTGAGACACCCCAAGCATGATTTTGATGATGATTAAACATAAAGTGTGCTGATCAAGTTTGTGAGTGTGTATGTGTTAAAGCTTAATTACAAAAGTGATGAGTTTAAAGCTAAGGATGGTGATTCACATCAAGACTTATGAAGCTAATCAAAAGACATGAAGATATACAAGAGCTTGTAGTCAAGATGAAGATATTGGTGAAGCTCAATCAATGCATCACTTTGCCGAAGGCGCCCGCGCCGAAGGCGCCCGCGCCGAAGGCGCCCGCGCCGAAGGGTTCGGCGCCCACTAAATTTTTATACGCTAATTTGTTATTCTGCGCCGAAGGCGCTCGCACCGAATTTATTGTTCCTCGCAGAAGGCGGCCTTGCCTCTAAATTTTTTTGCGCTAATTTATTATTCTTTTATATTTTGGCTGTAGAAAAAAAATTTGGGAACAGATTTTGCGGGAAAAATTCTTAAATGCACAGTGCCCGCGGGCACAGGTTATGACTAGTTATATGACAAAAGAGGAGATAATATATTGAGTCACCCTTGATGAAATAGATTTTAACATATTGTGTGTAATATGCTTATTCTTTCTTTCACCCTTTTTGCTTATGACGAAGGGGGAGAAAAATTAAAATTGCATATAAAATATGATGACACTCATACGCTTGCATATTCTTACACTTGGTTAGTTAGATTTATAATTGTCACTATTTTTTGTTATAATTGACACGTGATAGCTTGAACTTATGCTCTCTCTTGGCACACCAGTTATGACACAAATATGGAAATATGCTTCAATTGTGTTTATCCTAACATGCATAGATGCATAATGAGTTTAGAGTTCAAAAGATATTTTTCTGACACCATGCATCAATGTAAGGGGAGTAAGTATATATTTTTTAAATTTCATATTTTATATCATTTGTTTGTTATCATCAAAAGGGTGAGAATGTTAGATATTGAGACACCCCAAGCATGATTTTGATGATGATTAAACATAAAGTGTGCTGATCAAGTTTGTGAGTGTGTATGTGTTAAAGCTTAATTACAAAAGTGATGAGTTTAAAGCTAAGGATGGTGATTCACATCAAGACTTATGAAGCTAATCAAAAGACATGAAGATATACAAGAGCTTGTAGTCAAGATGAAGATATTGGTGAAGCTCAATCAATGCATCACTTTGCCGAAGGCGCCCGCGCCGAAGGCGCCCGCGCCGAAGGGTTCGGCGCCCACTAAATTTTTATACTCTAATTTGTTATTCTGCGCCGAAGGCGCTCGCACCGAATTTATTGTTCCTCGCAGAAGGCGGCCTTGCCTCTAAATTTTTTTGCGCTAATTTATTATTCTTTTATATTTTGGCTGTAGAAAAAAAATTTGGGAACAGATTTTGCGGGAAAAATTCTTAAATGCACAGTGCCCGCGGGCACAGGTTATGACTAGTTATATGACAAAAGAGGAGATAATATATTGAGTCACCCTTGATGAAATAGATTTTAACATATTGTGTGTAATATGCTTATTCTTTCTTTCACCCTTTTTGCTTATGACGAAGGGGGAGAAAAATTAAAATTGCATATAAAATATGATGACACTCATACGCTTGCATATTCTTACACTTGGTTAGTTAGATTTATAATTGTCACTATTTTTTGTTATAATTGACACGTGATAGCTTGAACTTATGCTCTCTCTTGGCACACCAGTTATGACACAAATATGGAAATATGCTTCAATTGTGTTTATCCTAACATGCATAGATGCATAATGAGTTTAGAGTTCAAAAGATATTTTTCTGACACCATGCATCAATGTAAGGGGAGTAAGTATATATTTTTTAAATTTCATATTTTATATCATTTGTTTGTTATCATCAAAAGGGTGAGAATGTTAGATATTGAGACACCCCAAGCATGATTTTGATGATGATTAAACATAAAGTGTGCTGATCAAGTTTGTGAGTGTGTATGTGTTAAAGCTTAATTACAAAAGTGATGAGTTTAAAGCTAAGGATGGTGATTCACATCAAGACTTATGAAGCTAATCAAAAGACATGAAGATATACAAGAGCTTGTAGTCAAGATGAAGATATTGGTGAAGCTCAATCAATGCATCACTTTGCCGAAGGCGCCCGCGCCGAAGGCGCCCGCGCCGAAGGGTTCGGCGCCCACTAAATTTTTATACTCTAATTTGTTATTCTGCGCCGAAGGCGCTCGCACCGAATTTATTGTTCCTCGCAGAAGGCGGCCTTGCCTCTAAATTTTTTTGCGCTAATTTATTATTCTTTTATATTTTGGCTGTAGAAAAAAAATTTGGGAACAGATTTTGCGGGAAAAATTCTTAAATGCACAGTGCCCGCGGGCACAGGTTATGACTAGTTATATGACAAAAGAGGAGATAATATATTGAGTCACCCTTGATGAAATAGATTTTAACATATTGTGTGTAATATGCTTATTCTTTCTTTCACCCTTTTTGCTTATGACGAAGGGGGAGAAAAATTAAAATTGCATATAAAATATGATGACACTCATACGCTTGCATATTCTTACACTTGGTTAGTTAGATTTATAATTGTCACTATTTTTTGTTATAATTGACACGTGATAGCTTGAACTTATGCTCTCTCTTGGCACACCAGTTATGACACAAATATGGAAATATGCTTCAATTGTGTTTATCCTAACATGCATAGATGCATAATGAGTTTAGAGTTCAAAAGATATTTTTCTGACACCATGCATCAATGTAAGGGGAGTAAGTATATATTTTTTAAATTTCATATTTTATATCATTTGTTTGTTATCATCAAAAGGGTGAGAATGTTAGATATTGAGACACCCCAAGCATGATTTTGATGATGATTAAACATAAAGTGTGCTGATCAAGTTTGTGAGTGTGTATGTGTTAAAGCTTAATTACAAAAGTGATGAGTTTAAAGCTAAGGATGGTGATTCACATCAAGACTTATGAAGCTAATCAAAAGACATGAAGATATACAAGAGCTTGTAGTCAAGATGAAGATATTGGTGAAGCTCAATCAATGCAACCAAAGTCTAAGAATCAAAGACATGGAGATGAACTTTAAAGCTACATCAAAGCTCAAGTGTTGGGGAAATTTGATGTATTTTTATGTATGTCTTTAGATTCTATATAAAGCCTTAGATTGAAGCATCACACACTTAGGAACACACAAAATATTTTAAAAATACTTTACAAGTTAATTTTTATGTTTTTAGAGTCATATCAGAATATCTGAAAGATAATCGACTAGTTCTTGAGCAATGGTTGACTAATGCTGTCGAGATTCTCTGATAAACTGCAGTAATTGCCCATTATTGTCCAACTGATCGCTAGTCAGCCAGTAGTTGACCAATGGCTGAACGGTGGTCGACTAGTTGTCTCCAACGGTCATATTTGACTTTCTTCTCAACTAGCCGTTAGAGATACGTTTGAGGATGTTTTGTGTATTCTGTCTTGGACAGGTTTTCACCCTAAATATAGAGGGTTGGTTCATGAGTTTATTATGCATTGAATGGCAATTTTTGAAAAATTTTAAGTGCTTTCTAAGCCATCTTAAGCTCTTCAAAAGATTTCGTAAGGCCAAAGTTTTTAAGTTCTTACAAAAGCTTTTAAGTAAATTGTTTTCTTGGCCTATTTGATTTAATCTCCTAGATCTTTCTTCTCTATTTCATGGAGATTAAATCAATCCGCTCTTGATCTCCTAAAGTTTCATCTTTATTATTTTGATATCATAGAGATATTTCAATTATCACACTACACTTCAAAAGCTTCAATCTCTTAGCTATATGAAAATTGTTCGTCATTATCAAAGCAAAGGTTTGTAAAATCCGCTATTGAGAGGTGGTAAGTTTCATTCTGAAATTACTTGGTGAAATTGGCGATCGTGTTGTACTTTGAAAAAATCATCAACTCAACTGTAGATGTCAAGAGGTTGGTTGATTGTAAAAGTCCTCTAGTTGAGACTTGAGAGAGACAAGAGAAATCTTCTTATTGAGAAGAAGCAATTGTAATCTACTCTTTGAGAGTGAGATTAGTGGATGTTGGACATAGCCCACTGGTGAACCAGGGTAAATTACTTGTGTTTGTGGTTGCTCTATTGTCTCTTATCTCACTTGCTATTGTGTTTTCTATTCTTTTGCATCTCTTTATATCAAATAAATGAGTTTTGTTGATTAAGTTTCAAAAGAGGTAACACTCATTGAAACTTAGGTTTACGTAGAGGATAAAACTTTAAATTAGTGATTATTATTGCATAACATTATTCACCCCTAGTGTTTATTTGCCATCTCAGGATCCCCAACAAGTATCACCATAATCCCTAATGAAAATAAATATCTGAATGTACTCTTTTGATCATCGATGCATCTGCCCAAGTCATCTGTATGGCTGAATAGCAGATTGTCTTTTTTTGCCATGTATCTGAAATCTTTCATCCCTTAAGATATCTGACAACACGCTTTGTTGCAGTGTAGTGTGCAGTGCTTGTATTACTTGTGAATTGAGAAGCCACACAACGACTTTTGTTGGTTAGATAAATTAATGATCCAGCCATGCTTTCGTAGCTTGAGGCATCTACCTTGGTGTTCCATCACTCATGGATAGATTCTTATTTCAAACTGCATGTGAGACAATTGACTAACAATTTGACATGTTGAATCACTTCAAAAGATCTTCATGATTTTTTTAAGAAATAAATATTTCTGCTCTTGATTACCGAGCATGAACACCAAGAAGATACTGCATAAGACACAAATCTATCATCTCATAACCTTTCATAATAGCACCTTGAATTATTCATTTATCTCTCTGATTGATGCCAGTATAGATTAAATCAACATAGTAACATGCAATGAGAAAACCTCTATCACATTGCTTCTTCAAACAGAGGGATGGTTCACTTGAACTCTATTGGAATCCATATCGTTGAAAGCATTGGTCAATTTGTTGTTCCAAGCTCTTGGAGCTTGTTTCAGGTCATATATGCTTTTGCGCAAGCGATAGACTTTATTTTCCGCTCCACTGATGGCATGGCTTGAGGTTAGTTCACGTATACCTTTTCTAATTCCATTTAGGAAAGCTGAGTTTACATCAAGCTGGAAGGTTTTTAACGTCCACTGGGCAGCGAGTGCATCAAGGACCGTTCTCATGGTCTCCATGGAAGCAAGTGGTCCAAAGGTCTCGCTGAAATCAACTCAGGCTGTTGATAATAGTATTTTGATAGTAGGCGAGCCTTGTATTTCTATATGGTGACATCTTCTTTGTACTTGATATTTTAGACCAACTTGAGGCCAATCACCTCCTTTCCTCAACAAAGATTAACTAGATCTCATGTATGGTTCTTCTGGATGGTAGCAATTTCTTCGTCCATGGCTTTCATCCTCATAACATCTTTCATTGCTTCTATAAAAGCATGTGGTTCACAAGATAGACCACCACAACACATGATAATAAATATCCCTTAGTCTGTGTGCCATCATTAGTGGAGACCCAGAATTGTCATGTTCTTGCATTCGCCGAGACTAAGAAATCCTGGATATTTTTCACGTGCTTCAGTATCACTAATCTCCAGTGCTATTAATGTTGGAGATTTAACTTTCCTGCAAGTTCCATGATGTCATCTCATCAAAAATCACATCTCTAAAGATTTTCATATGATCTGTCTGGTATTCTTAAGACTCAACGTTGTAACCAATAAAGATGTATCTCTTACCTTTTCATTGAAATTTTCTCTTTATTGTGCTAGACTAAGAGCATATACTACCAAAGACTTTGAAAAGATATATCCTTTGCTTTTGCATGTGCCAAGCTTCATACAGAATCGCGTTTTGGATAGCATTTGTGGTAATCAGTTGAGAATGTGCACCGCAGTGTAGAATGCGTCTGCCTAAAATTTGCTAAGAAGAGACTTTGCTTTTAGCATATACTTCGGGCCATCTTCATAACTATTCGGTTCTTTCGCCTTGCCATATCATTTTCTTGAGTAATTTCACATCAACAGTTGTCTCTTTATCTATTATCCTGGTATTATTTGTTGAATGTTGTTGATAGAAATTCACCTCCCCAATGAGTACTCAAATATTTTAGTTGGTAACCGCTTTGTGTTTCTGATGATGCCCTGAAATTAAGGAAACAGAGGATGATTCTCGCTTGTTTTTTTAGAAACTACACCTGTATCATCTTGCAATTATCATCAACAAAAAGAATAAGGTCTTAAAAGGTGTTCTCATTGGGTCGCACACATCAGCATGCACGTGCTAAAGTGATGCTTGGGCGTTTCATGCCATCTTTGAAAATGGTAATCAATGAAGCTTGCCAAAAATGCACCTTACGCTGATATTGATCTTCTATGCAATGAAGGATAGACCAATAATCATATTTTTCTCCTTCAGAAACCAAAGAGCTTCATAATTTTACGAATGTCAAATGCCACAAGAGCCATTTGCTTCTTCCAAGTTCAAACCTAAACTCGTATTCAGTGGCATGATAAGAGGAAAGACTCTGTTGAGAGGACAACTTTAACTTTGGCAACTTCGAGGTTATTCTTATCCAAAATTGTGGATTCATCACCATCAAACTGTTGCGGCCGGTAATTGAGTGGAGGGGCAATTGGGTAAAAAGACATTTAAGGGATGTTTTGGCTATTTAAGGGGGTTGAGCCGGCCCTAATTCTTATGCGAAATTTGAGAGAGTATTTTATTTTATCCCTTAGATTAATTGTATTAGGATTTCGGCTTTTCCCCCTAGGTTAAGAATCGTCTTCTAGTTATTAGTTAGCGAGTAGATTATTGTATTAGTGTTCCTTTTTAATTGTGAGAACTGAAATTCCAATAAAAATCCCATTTTTATCTTCAAATCCCTAGCAAATCGCACCAATTGGTATCAGAGCGGTTGATCCATGGCGAACACGCGAGCAACTGAGCGGATTGAAGTCTTGGAAGGAAAAGTTGAGAGGATTGAAGCCCAAATCAGTAAGGGTTTCATCGATCTAAGGAAAGAAGATGCGGAGATGGCCGCGGAGATCCGGAAGGAGATGAAGGAAAATCAAGAGAAGACGGAGGCCAAGATGAAAGAGATGACGGAGATGACGGAGGGGAAACTATCGGAATTGACGGAGGCCATAGCGGCGTTGACCGCTCATCTCATCCCAAAGGCGGATCCAAGCAAAAAGGAGCCACCTTTGACGAAGGATAAGGGTAAAAAGACAATTTTTTTTGAAGATGAACCGGATCTAGACGACGATGGAGGGTTTGACCAAGGAGACAACGCGTGGGGGACCCACCAAGACCTCGCGCCGCCGCGCCGCGACGACACAAACCAAGGAGGAGGATTTCCAGCCAACCGGAACACCCCAGGGTGGCCGTCGGCCCCCCAGGTACCTCTGGGGGGGCCGGCGAACCCCCTGGGGGGCGGCGGCAGGCCGCCAGGGCCTCGGGAGGGGCGGTCGCACCTGCCGCCCCCCCTGGCGGCCTCGGCAGACCCCGCCGCCTGGGGCCCGCCGGCCCACTTCCAGGGCCGGCCGGCCCAGGCGGCGGCCTGGGGGGCCTCGGCCGACCCCAGAGGGGGGATCCGAGGCCCGCCCGACCCCTGGGGGCCCACTGACCCCCCAGGACGTTCGACAGGTGATTCCGCAGGTTCCCCGACCCCCGGGGGCCTCACCCGAGGTTCGTGGAGCGCAATTTGGGGGTTTTCAGCCTTTTGGGGGACCCAGCGGAGGATTGCAGCAGGGTGGAGGGCCCCACCAGATCACAGGAGGCCCGTCGACTCAGCCCCCACCCTTTGGGGGAGTGACGGGAGATTGGAGAGCGTACCAGGATCCTCCAGGAGGCCACCAGGCGGAGTTTGGACACCATCAGGGAGACTGGCAGGGGCATGGAGCAGAGGGAGGCTACCATGATCGGACTGAGGCTTATGTTCCAGACAGGCAACAGGGATACCCGCACAGGGGAGGATTCCAGCCGCAGGGGAGAGGTGGATTCGCTGGCGAGAGGCGTCTGAGGAAGCTGGAGGTGCCTGTTTTTGAGGGAGGCGACCCAGACGACTGGCTGTACCGGGTGGAGAGGTACTTGGAGGTGTCCGCTGTCCCAGGGGAGGATTGGCTACGGGCGATAGGGGTCTGTCTGGAGGGAGAGGCTTTGGGCTGGTTCCGTTGGACCGATCAGCAACGGCCTTTTCAAACCTGGGCTGAGTTTACGACGCTCTTGACAGAGCGGTTTGGAGGAGGTCCGGCTGGCGGCGTGTTCGAGAGACTGTACTCGCTGAAGCAGGAGGAGAGCGTGGGTGATTACATCAAGAAGTTCGAGTCGCTCTGCCACCGAGTTCGGGGAGTCTCTGAGGAGTCCCTGGAGGGCTGTTTCATGAAGGGGCTGAAGCCCACGGTGCGGTCGGGGCTGAGACAGTTTGAGACCATTGGTTTGCGGGGGATGATGACACTGGCCAGGAAAGTAGAGGATCATCAGGAGACAGAGCGAAGAGCCCGGGGGTCGTGGGGTGACTCTACGTTTCGAGTGTCGGACCCTGGAGGGGGACAAAAGGGGGCCGCAGGAGGGGCAACATCCACTGACAGCACAGTGGCTACCAAGGAGAAGGGGATGGAACCCCGACCCGGAGGACATACACGACGAATGACAGAGGCAGAGATTCGTGACAAACGGACCAAGGGCCTGTGTTTTAAATGCGACGAGAAGTTTACTCCTGGGCATCGGTGCGGGAATCGTACTCTTCAAATCCTGATAGTGGATGACGAAGAAGAGGGAGAAGAGAGTGTGATGCTGGAAGCCGGCGTGGACGATGAGCAGGAGCACCTGCACGTGGAGTAGCTGACCATACACGTCACGCACCACCTTGAGGACAAGGTGGTTGTTTGGGGGCGGAGTAGTGTTGCGGCCGGTAATTGAGTGGAGGGGCAATTGGGTAAAATGACATTTAAGGGATGTTTTGGCTATTTAAGGGGGTTGAGCCGGCCCTAATTCTTATGCGAAATTTGAGAGAGTATTTTATTTTATCCCTTAGATTAATTGTATTAGGATTTCGGCTTTTCCCCCTAGGTTAAGAATCGTCTTCTAGTTATTAGTTAGCGAGTAGATTATTGTATTAGTGTTCCTTTTTAATTGTGAGATCTGAAATTCCAATAAAAATCCCATTTTTATCTTCAAATCCCTAGCAAATCGCACCACAAACTTCACAGAATATCCTCTTTGAAATAACTATTTTACAGTTAATAAGTTTTGTGCTAAACCAAGAACCTAAAGAACATCATGTATGAACTTTTTGTTACCTGCTTTAGTGAGTATAGCTACAGTTCCGTTGCCTTAACCTTTCTGTAGTTTTTCATCTCCTTGCTTCATGTGAGAAGAGGTTCCTTCATTCCCATCCACAAAGAACTCCTGGTTTTCTGTTCATATGATTGATGCAACCACTACCCAAATATCATACAACATTAGCTTTAGCAGATCCCATGATTTTGGGCCTTGTTGAATGAAGAATGATGCTTTGCGTCTGTCTTCTTGTTGTATTTACACTCATGCGTAGTTGATGTTAATGCAGCTAGCGCACCTTGACCTACCGATTCATCATAGCCATCTTCAATCATGTGTCTCTTGTGAGGAGATACGGGTCTTCATTTGGATGCACCATAAATCATAGATTTCTCGATCAAAATAGGAATCATACTTTGGGAGAACTTAAAGCTGGTGTTGGCACCATTTCTTACCATTGATGATCGGTTGAAATCAAGAATCTTGCTCTGTTGCCAAAATTATTGGGGCAGCTAAAAGAATTGATGGGTCAAAAGAATTTGAGGTGGAGATGTAAATATTTCAAGAGAAATATCTGAAGAGCTAAGACTAAAGAGATGAGAATATTTTCTTTATATCAGATTTTGTTACTTCTTGCTTGATTTCATTACAAAACGCCGTATCTATTCATAGACACCTTGCACCTAACCCTTCATTTTTACATGCCAACGACCTCATGACCCAATTAACCACATGCTCTATCTACCCTTTAACTGCCACCATAGTGACATTATTATGTTGACTGATTGTATGAGTATAAATTAACTACTTTCACATGTGCCACTTGTTGCTGAAATGTACTCTTCTGTGGATGACAAGGCTACCTCCTGCGGCATCTTCAAGTGACAAGATTTTGATATCAAATTTACAACAGAAAACAATATGCTAGCTGGCTACACGAATAGCTACCAAGGCAAATGCATCAACGATCAAAAGAGTGCATTCGGGTATCTAAAAAGAGTACATTCAGTTATCTATTTCCACTAGGGGACTAAGGTGATATCATTTACTTGAAGAAGCAATAAATAGTAGCCTTGTCATCGGAAGAAGTAGAGTAGCTGAAAAAACCAATTTTTCATTCAAAGGCAAAGCACATGGAGATCCGATATCATTTCATCAAAGAATTAGTCAAAGATCAAGAAATCATGCCGGAGTTCATCCCTACCGATGACCAATTGACTAGCATCTTTACTAAAGACTCTAAAAAATTACATATTTCTTAAAGATTTCAAATTAGGGGATGTTAGAAAGTAATTAATTTGTAATCATGCAATTAGTGAACATAAGAATATCAATCATGATGTGAGGTAAGAATTAAATAGAGCATGTGGTTGTTGACATGTGACAAATGAGGGGTTAGGTACAATGTGCACATACAGAGATCAGAAGTTTCGTAATCAAATCTAGCTAGCTAGCAACAATATCCAAAACAAAGAAAATTCTCTCTTCTTTGGCTTTAGCTCTTGCTTGAAATATTTTTCATCAAATCCTTATTTCTCGACCTCAAAATATTTCTGACCCATGAATTCTTCTAGTTGCTCCAACACACAATCGTTTAGAATCTTTAGATCAGTATGGTTGTTTAAACTGCAGATTTTATATTGGTTTCATTTGAGCATAGATTCAAGTAGGTCCTGTTTGGTATATAACTGCACTCACTTTAAGATACAAGAAGAGTTACTACGTATGGTAAGCTGACGTGTACCCGATTGCCATTGAAATTTCCATCCAACACTCAAAAGGCCATTCCCACTTGGGTTTCCCTGACACACAAATTTAATGGGCTTCATTTTTATTTAAGATGTGTTGAACTTGCACTTAACTTTAACCTAACATCACAATGAAACTGATTGGACTGGGGGCAAAATAAAAGGAGTGGTAATTCTGTAATTTCTGGACGAGTGCTAATTTTGTAATTTTAGGACGGAGGGCATTTATGTAATTTTGGGACGGAATGGCATTTATGTAATTTCAGGGCGGTTGGTGGGTGGCAAATCGTTGTAGAAAATTGATTGTTAATAGGAGGAAAGAGATCATGAGGGGGGATTATGAAGCATATTATGTGAGAAATTAGTAGTTATCTTGTTAGTTAGCCCTAAGTTATTGGGAGAGTGGTCTTCCTCTCAAATTGAGACCAATATCTTGTAGTTCTATAGAAAATAAATAAAAATAGCATCCATATCAAATTGGTATCAAAGCGATCGATTCTGAGGGCACCGAGAAAGGTGAACGCTTTAGAGGAGAAATTGAAAAACAAAGTGGAAATCCTCAAGAGAACAATGGCGAAACGACATCGAATGGAGGAAAGGTTTTCATCGGTAGAATCTAGGTTAAGACAATTATTAGAGAGGAATAGCCACCATCAACCTGAGGCGGTAGCTATCAAGACGGATCCGAAAAAGAGGGCTGATTGCAAAAGCGACACTATAATGGGAAATGCAAACAAGGAAAAAGTCGGCGCCTTTGCAAATGAACTCAAACCAAGCGACAATGCATGTGCATGGACTGAAAACACGTCCCTCGATCCGTGCGGGGCGTGGCTGCTGGTGGCGGCTGGGCCGCCAGGGGCCGGGAGAGATCCCGAGGGCGGCCCCTACTATAACACCAAGGGGCACCATGGTCCTTGGGGACTAGTTGAAGAGTCCACCTAGGCGCGACAGGCTACCCAGGGGAGTGTCTGCCCCTGGGACAATACCCAGGGGACTCGCGGTCCCTGGGAACCAGACAGAGAGGCTGCCTAGGACTGACGACCAGCCCTAAGGGCGACGGCCCCTTAGACGGGAGTCAGTGTCCCCGCAGCCCCTAGGAAGCAGATGGAGAACCCGTCTAGGCCCGGCCCCAGGATCGACGGCCCCTTGGAGGCATCGACAATGGCAATGGAGACCCGGGTTGGCTCGATGACAACGAAGGAGAATCGTGAAGTTTCGACGGGACGATCAGAGCATGGCGTGGCTTTGACGGCGACAGAGAATGACGGAACCCTCACTTGGAGGTGATGGATGATCCCCGACCAATGGGGGGCACGTGAGGCAATGGAAGAGGTTCGATGGACGCGGCTAGGCCGAAGGAGGCCCATTGGGGGCGACGGCCCCTACGGCGGCGGAGGGGGGGGCGCGAGGCCCGACGATAGCCCACAAGGGGCGATGGCCCTTTCAGGGGCAACAAAGACGGTGGAAGAGGCTTTCGGGACTTCAATGAGGGTGGATGGGCTCCGTAATGGTTTGACAATGTGTGGACAAAAGATTGTACAGCGGAAGAAGTACTGAGGGAGTGGTTTGGGGGTCCCGCAACTGTAAAATTGAACGCATATCGTAATTTCACTACAGGCAACCGTGATGGGGAACGAGCAAGAGCACTTTGGCATCGATTCCAAAATTCGAACATTGAAAATCCCGGTCTTAGGGAGTGTATGCCTATATTTGGGTGTACCATGCCTAAAGATACTTTGCAGTGAACCGTCTCATAAAGGAAAAGCTAATATCGGGGGCTCTATGTTTGGAAGGAAAGGCGTCGGCATGGTTTCAATGCAAGGAGCAGAGACATCATATATACTTATGGGATGAGTTTAAAGACTGCATGTTAAACCGTTTTTCGATAATCAAGGAGATTTGCATGAGCAACTCTTTGCACTCAAGCAAGAGGGGACCGTCCGAAAATATAGGGAGAGCTTTGAGTTACTTTCGGGTCGGATAAGGAAAATGTCGGAGGTAGTACTGAAAGTTAACTTTATGAAGGGGCTCAAGGTGGACATTCATGCCGAGCTACGTCTACTAAGGCCGAGTATGCTTGGAGAGACGATGAAGCTGGTCCAGATGGTTAAGGACAAGAACACAGCGGAGCGACGTGCCAAAGAAGAGCATCGAACGAGTTCACTGCCTGCAACGGTGCCACATTGGAGGTACAGAAGATCCGGCCACTGGAGGATCAGGCAACACAAGACAAGAACAACGAGACGCGATCCGACAAAAAGTTCAAACGCCTCACAGAGACATAGATACAGAATAAGCGCGTAAATGGAGTGTAATTCCGCGGTGATGAGAATTTTGGCCCGTTGCATTGTTGTCAGGATTGCGCCCTCCAAGTTTTGACTGTTAGTAATGATGTAAGCGAGGACGTAGCAACTAAGGAGGAAGGAATAGGGGGACAAGCACCCTCATTTGGAGAAAGACACGACGTGTGACCATTCGGCGCAGTGCAATATCAGTTTGTTTCGGAATTCTATCTTGAGAACAATGTGTCTTTTTAGGAGTGGAGTAATAATAGGATTCAGTGCAAAATAAAGGAGTGACAATTCTGTAATTTCAGTGCAAGTGGCATTTTTGTAATTTTGGACCGGAGAGGCATTTATATAATTTCAGGGTGGCTTCTCAACCCTAGGCCAGGGGCAGTTTGGTAATTAGGGGAAGGGGGGGCATTAGAAAAAATTGTTTGTAAATGAGAATGGAGAAATCATGAGGGGGATTATAAAAATATTGTGAGAGCAATTAGTAGTTATCTAGATTAGTTAGCCCTAGGTTATTGGGAGTGGCATTCCTCTCAAATTGATGTCAATATCTTGTAGTTCCATTGAAAATCAACAAAAATATCATCTTTTTGTCCCAAATCTATCCCCAATCGTATGAGAAACCATTCAACCAAATTCAGAAAGGAAGCAAATAAATTGCGTTAAAGAAATGTTTGCAAGGGACTGTTGGACTCAATCAACAAGTCACATTGACATGAAACAGTATATACTTAGTTATCTAAATGCTACTTGCAGTGTGTAATTTTAGACTCTCCAGTTTGGCATTGCATGGCATGTTTGATATGAAATCAGGCAAAAATTTGGCTGCTCATGTAAGCTGTCTGATGTGCATGATATTCAGCCTTGAACATAGCAGGGATTATGAGACAATTACAAAGTTCTAGACGATCCTTAAATGTTCCATAAAAAGACAAGGCAGAACTTCTTTTTCAATAAATCTAATTCTTTTTCATGTAAGAGAAACGGTTTCACCCCGGATGCACATGCTACAGTCCCTCCCCAAAGAAACCTCAAAAAAACAACCAATGCCGCCATCCACCAACCCTAGAAAAAAGGAATAAATGAGAGGGTGCACTGAACTTTCAAACAACTAAGTGATAGTTACCACTAAACTAAATGACAGTGAATTTTGTTTGAGACGCTTATTTTGCATTGTTTCACTTCAAACAGAGCAAAAAAACAAAGGAAGAACTGTATTAAGCAATTTTACAGACCAGTGGCAGAATAACAGTGCCACTGGATTGGTATGGACGAATGTGAAGGGAGGATATTTTGAAGTATCTGATCCTACTTTTCACCGAAAACAAACCAGACCTAATTGCCAGAATCAGGCCACTGCTGCAAATTTACTTCTAGTGATGAAAGTGACTTAAATTGAATCATTGAACTACCAGGAACTTAATGGTCTTGCCTTTTAGAAGAGGTGTGTAAGTTAAAGATGTTTTATAGTCATAAAAAAGAACCAGTAGAAACCAATTGAGCAATAAAATCAGATGTGGTACATTCAGAACAATATGACAAACCTGTGGGTTGTTCCTTAGGAACTCAAGAGATCCACCTCCAGCACCTGCACCAGGATTTGGAGCCCCCTGCTAACAATATTTGACACCATTAGTAATTAATGTTGCACAATGCGCAAACAAACAAAGACAAGCAATTTAAGAGTTCCATTATTTGACCTGTGGGAACATATTTAAAGGTGAGGAATTTGGCAGGTCAGATAGAGGTAAAGGCACTGTTGTGGCAGCTTCATTTGTGCTAGGAGCTACATGAACAGCAACTTCTGCTACTGCAGGTATGCCCTAATATTAAAGGGAAGAAATATTGGCCATCACTCTACTGGAAATTTTCCAGTTCTGGCAAGTAAATACTGAAAATGTTAGAAAATGTAAACTTAACATACCGAATATAGATACTCTACAGCACGCTCAGGATTGTTATAAGCAGCACGAAGTGCACGCAGAACGGTATCCTTGTCCCAGTTGCCACCACCCATATCCATCAATTGGTTAACTATCTGGTCAAGGTTGCTTCCTGCAACTAAATTGGATGCAGCATGACCATAGGCATCAGAAGGTGCACTGCAAATAACAGGTATGGACATTAATATTCGTTTGCCACCGCAGCTGGGACTAATGCATGGTCCAGATGATGTATGATAAGTTTTCAGTAGGTTGTACATAAATCATATGTGCATAATGGCAGATCAACGAGCCTCCCATCAATGAAAAGCCTAGAAACATTGCCATGTGAAAATAAAAATTAAGAACGATGGCTTCGCATCCACAAGTACTAGGTTTGGTTATATATCTAACAAATAAAATAACTCAAATAAAAGAAAATTCCCAACCACTGATTTTCAATAGTTATTTCTTATAAGGGTCTTATTGACATAATAAGTCCCTCAAATCTTGTTGACCGCAAAATTTTTGTAAAAAATGTAAGGCCCCCAAAGTATTTAAGAATTCTAGATATGTCCGTCTAGTTACTATTTTCAGGTTTCCATATTCTACTCCATGGTGTTTATCACATAAGTCCATTGAATCTTTGGCGTTTCATTTTGATTCCTCAAATCTTCAAAAATTTCTTAGAGCCAATTCAACTCTGAGTCGAAAAATTAAAAATATTAAAAGACAACCATATTACATAGCATTTTTTCATGAAAAAATAGTGTGCATGGCTATGCATCTTGTTCAAAATGCATGACCCAAGCAATGAATCAACTATCATATGCAAATAACTCACATCAATAAACACAATAGAGAACAGAATGATTGCATATGCATATGCATTTGTTTGTGTCACATAAAATTCTTGCAGCTATTCACATGTGGGTACACATGAGTATGAAATTTGCTGTACTACAGGTAGAATAATTTATAGTACTCTAAAAATTAATAATTAAACAAAAAAGAATACCCCAATAGAGTATGTCAAGAGCTAGAATATACATATAATTATACAATGTTAAATATGCTTAATAGCCATCATGCATTTGAACTTGTCCTTTATATGCCTGGTTGGAAAGATACACAGAAATTAATAGACCTTGTCGTTTAATAGATCTCAGAAAAACGTTGCACCAAAATCGGTCTTGAACAACCACACGCTTATTACCAAAAAGAATGCATACCCTATTGTGCTTTCAGATACGGTTGCAGGATTCGATTGAGCCCTGAAACAAGGAAAACGGATAGACAAACATTAATTAAGTCAACAAATTCACATGGAAATAAGCAAGAAAATAAAATAACTGCAACTCACGGAGCCTGTGCTGTAGCTTGAATAGAAGGCATAAGAGAGGCAGCAGCAGTTGTTGAAGGCTGCTGACATAAAACATAATTATTATAATAGTTTTCTTCCCAAGCAGAAATATGCATTTAAGGCAGAGAGCAAAAATACCTGAGCTGATGAAGACCCACTGGAACCTGCAGCTTTGCTCTGAAGTGCAACAAGATTAGGGTTAAAATAAGAAAGAGAAGAATCTCCTGAAACCAAAATCTGCATGTATAGAAATATTACTACGAGAAAATCCATTGAAGGGCACCCCAAGATGAAACAGTAACGATAGTCACAATAATCGAATGTATGACAAACCATATTCAAAACCAAAAGGAAGAAAGGTAAAGAATGCAAGAACCACGTCTAACGGGAAAGGGACCTTCAACAAAATTTACAATATAAATCCCAGTATATCAACTAAATTTTCCCAACTTCAACAAAAAACGCATAATGTAGATAGTTAGATTCATTTCAAATAATGTTAATAGCACATCACAATAGCATAATTGAAGAATATAACTTCAATAATTAAACCATCAAATTATAAACATAGCACTTAAAGAATACATAATTCTTTCTCCCTTTCATTCTACTCAAGCAAAAAACTTCACATCGATCCAAACTCCAAAATTCTAAAAACATTGTCAATAGTCCTACTTGCGTTTATAGATAATCAAACTGCCTTGCACCTGTGCCTATATATATATGCATTGTAGAATACAAAAAGAGAATACTTTATACAAGAAATAATAATTTGAGCAAATAGAGAATACTCAAAGATCTAGTTTGTATTACAACATGACAACCTTATCTTCTACACTCTTCTCTATGTTCTTTCCCTAGCTATTCGCTATGTCTCTCTCACCATGTTGGTAACCAATTGGCTTACTTATTTTCACACACCAACAAGGATAGAAGAGCTTGCCGTTAATAGAGAATGCAGTTTACCTGACCATATTAATTATTCAAATGTAGCTCCCCTAGTCCCGTCAATCATTCAAATACGGGTCCCATAAAATTAAACTGCCAAAGAGAATGTTGCGGCCAGTATTTGGGAGCAGGGGCATTTGGGTAAAATAACAAATATGGGTGTTTTGCTATTTAAGGGGTTGAGCCGGCCCTAATTGGGATGCGAAAAATTGTGAGAGTTATTTCTTTTATTCCCTTAGATTAATTGTATTAGGATTTGGCTTTTCCCCCTAAGTTAATAATTATCTTCTAGTCGTTAGTTAGCGAGTAGTTGAATTGTATTAGGGTTTCTTTTTTAATTCTAGATCTGAGTTCCAATAAAAATCCCCGTTTTATCATCAAAACCCTAACGAAACGCATCAATTGGTATCAGAGCACACGATCCATGGCGAGCACACGATCTATAGAGCGGATCGACGCATTGGAGGAGAGGGTTGAGCTGATGGAAGCCCAAATAAGCAAGGGGTTCATAGACGTGAAATGAAGATGCCGATATAGCCGCGGCGATCCGGGGATAGATGAAAGAGATGAAAGAGAACCAAGAGGAAACGGAGATGAAATTGACGGAATTAACGGAGGCTATAGCGGCGTTGACCGCACATCTCGTACGAAGGGGGGATCCAAGCAAAAGGAGCCACCTTTGGCAAAGGACAAGGGTAAAAAGACGATTTTTTTCGAAGGCATGCCGGAACGAGATGAAGATGGAGGCGTCGATCCACGTGACAAGGAGTGGGGGTATTATGACCTCCCGCCGACGCGCGGTGAAGATGGAATCACCGGGGGTGGATTTCCGCCCCTCGGTGGGAAGCCGGCGGTCAGCCGAACCCCCACAGTCCTCTGGGGGGCCGGCGAACCCCCGTAGGGCTGTGGGGGGCCCGCCAGGCCCCCAGGATGGGCGGCCGCACCCGTCGCCCCTCCTTATGGGGTCGACGAACCTAGGCGATCTCGCCTGGGGCCGCCGGCCCAAAAGCAGGGCCGGCCGCCCTCGGCGAACCCCTAGGGGGCTTCGGCCGACCCCAGGGGGTTTCCGACAGTCGACAGACCCCCGAGGGGGGGCGCAGGCACTCCAGGACATCCGACAGGCACTCCCGAGCAGATCCTGGCTTCCGGGGTCCCAGGCCGACGTCCGAGGGGCACAATTTCCTGATTTTCAGCCACTTGGGGGACCCGGCGGAGGATTTCAGCAGCATGGGGGCACCACCAGTTCACGGGGGTCCCGTCGACCCAGCCCCCACCTTTCGGGGGAGTGACAGGTGAGTGGAGAGCATACCATGGCACACCAGGAGGCCAGCAGACAGAGTACGAGCATCCATCGGGTGACTGGCAGGGACATGGAACAGATGGAGGAGTCCGAGATCGAGCTGAGTCCTATTTTTCCGACAGACGACAGGGGTACCAGCAGAGGGGAGGCTTTCAGCAGCAGGAGAGAGGTGGAGTCGCTGGCGAGAGACATCTGGGGAAGCTCGAGGTGCCCATTTTTGAGGGGGGGAGACCCAGATGACTGGTTGTACCGGGTGGAGAGGTACTTGGAGGTGTCAGCAGTCCCAGGAGAGGAGTGGCTTCGAGCGATAGGTGTTTGTTTGGCGGGGGAGGCTTTAGGCTGGTATCGGTGGACTGATAGGCAGCAGCCATTTCGGACTTGGGAGGAGTTTACGTCACTATTGATGGAGCGATTTGGTGCAGGACAGTCTGATGGAGTATTTGAGAGACTCTATTCACTGAAGCAGGAGGGGAGCGTAGGGGATTACATCAGGAAGTTTGAGTCGCTCTGCCACCGTGTTCGGGGAGTATCTGAGGAATCTTTGGAGGGCTGCTTCATGAGAGGCTGAAGCCCACGGTGAGATCTGGATTGAGGCAGTTCGAGCCAGTTGGTCTGCGCGGGATGATTACATTGGCTAGGAAGGTGGAAGACCATCAGGAGACAGAGAGAAGAGTCCGGGGGACGTGGGGAGGCTCCACTTTTCGAGGATCGGATCCCGAAGGGGGACAAAGGGGGCCGCAGGAGGGGCAACATCCACTGACGGCACAGCGGCTACCAAGGAGAAGTGGATGGAACCACGACCTGGAGGACATACACGAAGAATGACCGAGGCAGAGATTCGTGACAAGCGGACCAAGGGCCTGTGTTTCAAATGCGACGAGAAGTTTACCCCTGTGCACCGATGCGGGAATCATACTCTTCAGATCCTGATAGTGAATGACGAAGACGAGGGAGGAGAGAGTGTGGTAATACTGGAAGCCAGCGTGGACGATGATCGGGAGCACCTGCACATGGAGTAGCTGACCATACACTTCATGCACCACCTTGAGGACAATGTGGTTTTTCAGGGGCGGAGTAGTGTTGCGGCCAGTACTTGGGAGCAGGGGCATTTGGGTAAAAAACAAATAGAGGTGTTTTGCTATTTAAGGGGGTTGAGCCGGCCCTAATTGGGATGCGAAAAATTGTGAGAGTTATTTCTTTCATTCCCTTAGATTAATTGTATTATGATTTAGCTTTCCCCCTAGGTTAATAATTATCTTCTAGTTGTTAGTTAGCGAGTAGTTGAATTGTATTAGGGTTTCTTTTTTAATTCTAGATCTGAGTTCCAATAAAAATCCCCTTTTTATCATCAAAACCCTAGCGAAACGCATCAGAGAAATTTTGTAGAGTTAGCTGAAAGGTGGTGCCAACCATAGACTTCTAAGAAGTCAGTGATGACCTTCAATACTCTCCCTCAGAACCAATTTTCATTTTACCATGCCAATCTGCTTTTAAATATGTGAATTTAGATAAGTTCAACTCGTTTGTGAAAATATTGCTACTTGCTATTCGATGCTCTTCGATCTTGGACGGCTTCATAACTACTTCGTGAAATACTCTTTCCCTTAGAAGGTGAAGATGAACCTCAATGTGTTTTATTCTTACATGAAAGACTGGATTCTTTGCTAATCAAATTGTTGATTGGTTGTCATAATGCAATGGTACCAAATAGATGTCTTCCATTAACTGATGTATGTCTTCTATTAGTTGCACAAGCCATGTGCTCACTTCAATTGCCATTGCAACTGACAAATATTCAGCCTCTGTAGTGGATAATGAGACTGGATTATCTCCTGTTGCACCATGAAATGGCAGCTGAGCCAATATTAAAAACATACACAGTAGTAGATATTTGAGTATCACAATTTTCAACATTATCAGTATCACAAATTCACAATAGCCGATTACCTCATATCTTTCCCATTTCTTATATAATAGACCATGGTCTAACGTACCTTTAACATGTGACTTCTTCGTACAGCTTCCAAGTAAAGCTTCTTTGGATTTTTGCACGTAGCACGCCACCCCAGCTACAAATCATATGTATGTCTCTGTCATGTTTAGATATACAAGCTTCCAACTAGTTGACGACACATTGTTGGATCATAGGTCATTCCCTTCATCTGTACATAGTGTGATGTTGGTCTTCATGCGTGCGGAGATTATCTTGCAATTGAGCATCCTATATTTAACTAGCAGATCCTCTGCATACCTCAACTGGCAGAGAAACAAACCTTTTTATCGATCAATGTCAAAACCAATAAAGTGTTTAAGCTCTCCAAGCTCCTTCATTTGAAAGTGGATTGAGAGATTTTCCCTCCTTTACCAATAAAGTGTTTAAACCAACACAATTGATGTCTTATCGACATGCTTGTTAACCAATAGGTTGTAGTGTGCAGAAGAAACAAAGCACCCATTTTGGACAAGAAACTCACCAATCTTCCAATACCATGCTTGTAAACCTGCTTTAGTCCATAAGTTGCTTTCTTTAACTTGCAAGCATACCCTAACCCTGACCCTGACCCTCTCTCTCTCTCTCTACCCTGAACCCCCCCCCCCCCCCCCCCCCTCTCTCTCTCTCTCTCTAATCACATAGGCATGGGCAGCTTCATGTAGATATTTCAATCCATTGGCCATGAAAGAAGGTATTGTTCACATCCATTTGCTATAGCTTCTATGATTTACTAGCGGCCAAGGATTTAGAATTCAAACAGCCACAAACTTCGAAACTGGACGAAATGTCTCATCATGTTGCAATCTATATTGTTGTGAGAATCCTCAAGTCAGAAGTCAAGCATTATATCTCTCAAAAGAGCCACCCGGTCGCATAAATTTTTAGACCATTTGCAAGAAACGGGCTCCATGTCTTCTGTCTTTGGTACCAATTCCCAAATTTGATATTGTCGTAAATGCTAGAATTATTGTTACTATTGCTTTTCTCAACACTTCACACTGGTATGCATCATCAAAGCTAGATGGCTCCATGAAAGCCGTCACTGAACTTCCAGAAGTCAATAGTTGGCACTAACTCGCAGCAAACTCTACTAAATTTCTATTTAGCAATTTAATTTTATAAGACCTAAATATGGATAATCAACATTATTAGGTAAGCTACATTTGAATAATTAACGTGATTAGGTATGTTGCATTTTCTATAAATGGTAAGCTCTTCTCTCTATATTGGTGATAGAAATAAGACTAGTAGTAAGCAACTAATATATAGACTAAAACTCCAATCCATCATATTGTGACTTTGCCAAGTAAAGGGAAGAAGAAACCTATCAAGATTGTTAGTTTCTTTTAGCTACATAAAGGAACGAATCAATACAGAAAATAAAATTAAAAGTTGGGATTTTATTAGTTTGCAAAAAAGACATTTTTGCAAGCAGAAATGTTCTTCACATTTCATAATTTTGAATTACAATACAGCAGCTTGGATCTTTAAATTTTGGGGGAATGTGTGTTGCCTGTTATATACACAGTGCCGTTAGTGTAGAAAGAACATGCATTCAAGATATCTGCACTAAGGTTTATGCAGTAAATTTAAAGCTCATGACTAACGTGATTTAAACATATGCTGTGATATTCATGCCTGCTGTCGAGGATCACAAAATAAAACTTAGTTCATACTTTAGCAGTTCTTTAGACCAAAGTATGCGGGTATAGTTTTACAAATTTGATATTTACACTGTCAATTTCACAAATGTGAGATTTTACGTAAAGAATACTCCTTAAATAATGGCATTATTTGAATTTATGAAAAGCCTGAAGAACTTCAAGTAATTATAAGCAAAAGAAAATCAATGTTATTACTTATAAAGGATGGAAATACCTTACTAAGCATGACAACAAGAAATCCATCTTCACTGACTTTGTTCTCCTCCAATGTGCTCTCGTCCTTCAAAACCTTCCCATTATGGATCAACAATTGTTGCCCCCATGGATAGTTATCTTTCCCTTGTATTTCCTCAATGTTTTTCTTCACTGCCATGATCTATATGACATGGATTAAAAGTCATCAAAAAATCATTAACCTCAGATAAGAAAGCAGATTCAACAGACAAGTCACGGTACATAACACCAATTGTCTGCATCTACATTTAAGTTCAGCAATGAAACTCGATAAATAAGATATTTCAATGAATTGCAGTCCTAAAAAGAGGTGCCTTCATCCAGCTTAAATTGGAAATAGAAACAGAAAAAAAAAAGAATCATCCTGCATAAATTTCTTATGATGTGTGACTTGTGAGTATCCAGATACACGTGCAAATGTACAAAGCAGTCTTCAAGTAAGCTTATTTGCTTCACACTAGGCAGCTACCAAAGGCATCTTGGTGAACAATCCCGATGGGTAATCCACATCATTTACCTTGATTACAACTTTATTAAAAACGGAAACTTTAAATAATTTCAATCTAAACATCGTTAGCTTGCAAAATGAACGTTATGTTTATTTTTTATTTTTGAAATGAGCAAATTAATTTTACCACCACCTAAATGAATAGATAGCTTCATAAAAGCTTTTTAACCATTTCCTCATATTATATCAGTAAAATATTAGCATGCATGAAATTCGATGTTTCATCAACTAGATAATTGGAGGGCCTGAAGTAGGAGCATTACCAAGAGTACATACGTAAATCCTTGAATCTATAACTTGGTGAAGACTTTTTGCCAATAACAGCCTTCATATTTCATATTTAGAACATATGGTTTGTGATTTTCATACTAATAGTAGGTGTCAATTCTTTAATATCTTGGGTGCTCATAAAACCACAGTTCATGCCACCCAATCCGCAAAGAAAATAATGTAAGTTTTTATGTTATGGTAATTAAACCTAAAATCAAGTTTGTGGAAATTGGAAGCTATAATGCCGATCCAAGCGGCAAGGCACCGCTCGGGTTTTTAAGACTATAGCATGGCTTAAGTGGCATAAAGTAGCAAATCATTCTTTATATTTTTATATATTTATATATATTTATATTATTTATATATATATCGCCTTGGGCCATCTTTATGCGGAGAGCTTATTTGCGTCATTCTCCTCTGTTCCTCTGTCACACTAGTCCTTTGGACTCGGGTTCTTGGAAGCACGTCCTCCGTGGGAGGGATGCGGCCTCCTCCTGCCGGCTTCGTCGTGTTGGCAACGATCGGGACACCTCCTTCTAGTTCGACCCATGGCTTCCTTGCGACCCCATTGCGAGGCTTTGCCCTCCACCGATGGGTCATTTGTATCAGCGGGTCTCTGATTACTGGGATGGCAGCAGTTGGGACCTCCCGGGCATTCTCCTCCCCTTTTCTGCACACTTCGGGACGGTTTCCTTGGGTGATGACCTGGACAACTGGGTGTGGAATTTTGCTTCTAGTTGCACCCTTCGGTCGGCTTGGGATGTGGTCCGAAATCCATCCCCACCGTATCGGCTCCGCTCTCTGGTTTGGTTCCCTAATCATACTCCGAAGTATGCTTTCACCCTTCTCCGTGCCCTTGAGGACAAGCTTCCCATCTCACAGCTCTTGGCCTGTAGGGTATCTTGTCCTCGTCCACCTGTGTATTTTGTGGTGCTCATCAAAAAACGGCCTGCCATCTCTTCTTTCGTTGCGAGTATAGTGACTATATTTGGACCACGTGCAAGTTAAAGCTTGGTCTTCCTCCTTGCTCCAAATCGCTTCGTGTTGATGCCTATTTTCTATGATGCAGGTTCGGAGCAAAGGGGAATACCATGATTGTTGGGTGTCTCTCATTGCTTGTCATCTCGTCTGCGGTATGGCACATTTAGAAGGAGCGGAATAACCAGGTATTTCAAGCTTGGTCACTCCCCAAATTGTCTATTGTGTCTAAAATCTCGCTGGATATTGCTTCGCTTTTCTCTCCCATCTTACCTGTGTAGGGAGACGATGTTGACGACCCGGTGCTTGGTAAATGGGGTCTGTGTTGAGGCCTTTTTCTGCTAGCTGTGTTTTTGGTTATCACGACGTCTACTAGGTGTTGCAGCATTTTGGGGACTGCTTTTGCCTCTCCCACTTTTGTAGCTCATGGGTAGCCGCCTTGGCGCGACTTGTACATTTGTTTATTTATATATACCATATACACATACTTTTCTATATATATACTACAAATAAGTCCTTTGTCCCAGTCACAAGTTGACTGGGACAAAGGATTGACCATGAATTTGCCACATGTGTAATATGTGTGTTTAGGGGTGAGTTTGTGTGGAACCAAAACAATGGTCCATGCTTTTTTCCTTAATCACATTCATGCCATCCCTTTTTCATGTGCCCACACAAACTCATCCCTCTCTAATCTATTTACATAATTGCCATTTGCCTTTTCCAAATGTTTTTTGCACTTTGGACCACTAATTTTCACCTTTTACCCCGACAATACCAACATACACACCCACTCTTTTCGCTCTTTTTTCGATTCTGTGTGTTCATCAAATCCTGTGTGGGTTTTTCTTCGCTGTGCACTCTATGCACGGGTTATTTCTAGTGTGTGCGTGTGTAAAGACACAAAATCATATATATATACAGAAAATCATAACAATAAAGGAAACGAATGGGAAATTAAAGAAAGAAAGCACAGAGAATTTTACAAATGTCTTTGTGATGACTAATACTATTGTGTTATAGAATTGACATGCAATAATTCACTATTTTAAGATAACAAATGTGTAGCAATGTCGAGGTTTAATCATGCAACATTTACATCTAGTGTAAAAATAATAAAAATAGAAAATAAAATCAAAACTTGATATTTGCATCAAAGCAACTAAGAACATTATTACTAAAATTTTAATAACAAGAATAATAATCATCATAAAAAGATGATTTATACAATATGAAAATATTCAAAAGCTTAAAGCATGGCAAACAGGTTTAAAAGACGAAAAATAATAGCAGGGCATGAGTATGCTTTTCACGATAGTGCCTAAAATTATATAAAGGCCTTCAATCTAGCCATTTATGCAATTAATTTAACTGCTTAATGTCCGTTAATTTGTCATTACTCCAAAATTGGAATAATATACATCCACCACCCTTAAACAAGCGAAAATTCAACTCTATTATAGCAAAGATAATATCTTGATAGAAAGAAAATATTATGATTCTTTCATTCATTGAAGGTAAAAGAACACTACTTGACAATATTATAGATGAGTAAAAGAACACTACTTGACAATATTATAGATGAATAGTGTGTGTAAGGAGTATCATATGACAAATGGGGTTAAGCCTCCATAACTACAATCTCTGCTATTTTTTACAAATCGAAACCGTTCATTTTGATCTACATAGTCTAAAACCTCAGATCATCGAAATCAGGTGAACCCAGGGGGATTTACCTGTTTATCGATCGGTCACAAATTTGACAGTTTTGCATAAATATAACTTTTTGGCGATTGGATAAACAGACAGCCTATTGGGTTTACCTTATATTTGGTGTTTTGATATTTTAAATTATGAAGATCAAAATAAATGGTACCAATCTTTCAAAAAATAACGAAGGGTAAAGTTGTGGATGCCGCATATGAGCCTTAACCCCATATGTCATATGATACCCATAATTCGTGTGTGTGTGTGTATGGTGTCCCGTGAGAAAGTCCTCTCCTGTGACAATTAGAAAGTCCACTCTCCACATGTTTGTTTGAATGACTAGCAATGTTCAAGTTGATCTTCATAGTTTAAGTTCAAGTTGATCTTCATAGTTTAAACCCCAAAAATACCAAAGATTCAGTGAACCATATGCTTTTTAATCTTTGATTTAGGAGATGAAAAGAACTCTATTACCCCCCAAATCGGTTAAAACTTTTAATGATCCGATACACATGCAAACATGTGAATGACATATTTTTTATATATCTATATTTAAGGACACATCAATCAACTTTAACAGTATTGATCATCTAAAAAATTATGTAGCGTGAATTTTTTTGGCTGCCATATGGTGAAACTCTCTCATGTGATATTATGTTCATTATTATATTTCCTGTTATATGTATAGTAATAATAGGTATCATATAATATATGAGCTAAGGTCTCATATGCAGCCTCACAAACTCCACCCTCCTGTATTTTTTAGATAATCGGAACCATTCATTCGATCTTCATATTTTAAAATCCCAACATACTAACTATCAGGTGAACCCAATAGATTTTGCTCATCCATCCATCCGTCATAGAAAATTCTATTCTTGTAGAATCGTTAAATTTGTGAGAGGTGAATCACAAGTAACCCCCTTATGTTCATCTGATATTCGATATTTTAGAGTTTTATAATATAAAGATCGAAATGAATAGTTTCGATCATCTGAAAAAATATGAGAGGTTGGAGTTTCGATGCTACATATGAGGCTTAGCCTCATATGTTATGATACTCATTATTTTGTATATGTACTGGTCATAACCCGTGCCCTCGGGCACATTTTAATTAAAAATTTTGATTCCTCGAAAATTATTTCCCCTCCAAAATTTTGGGACATAATATTTCACTTCACAATTTAAAAGAACAAAAATTTAGCGGACGCTTTCGATGCGCGCGGCTTCGACATTGCTGCATAAGGGTGTGTGGCGTTACCTTCAAACAAATGTGGTCCCTTTGAACTATTATTAGCGAAATACTTCAACCAGTATACAATTGTCTTATCTTAAGATTTTCTCACGCGAAATCTTTGTTCCCCAAAATATTATTTCCACGGTCAAAATTTAAAAGAACAAATTAGCGTAAAAATATTTAGCGGCGAGGGCGCCTTCGACGCGGAACAGCAAATTCGACGCGAAAGAACAAATTCGGCATGGGCACATTCGGCGCGGAACAACAAATTCGACGCGGACGCCTTCGACGCGGAACAGCAAATTCGACGTACAACAACAAATTTGGTGCGGACGCAATCGGCGCGGAACAACAAATTAGCGTAAAAAATTGACGCGGGCGCCTTCGGCACGGTTCATTTAAGATATCCCCTCAAATTATTTCCCCCTCCAAAATTTAAACGAACAAAAAATTAGCTTCGGTGCGGCGCGGCACGGGCGTTTAAGATATCCCCTCAAATTATTTTCCCCTCCAAAATTTAAACGAACAAAGATTCAGATTCGATGGGGTGCCTTCGGCGCGGCACGGGCACCTTTGGGCACGGTTTTCCCATACCCTTAAAAGTGTGACGTTTCCAAACACTCATCTCAAAGTTCCCCCAATTTTTTGAATTAAATCTGGAACCTTGGATGCAAAAAGGATGTGGATGCATCCCAATCGTTGTTGAAGTTACGCTAATTTGTTGTTCCGCACTGAATTTGTTGTTATATGCTAATTTGTTGTTCCGTGTTAAAGGCGCCCGCGTCGAATTTGTTGTTCCGTGTCAAAGACGCCTGCGCCGTATTTGTTGTTCCGTGTCGAAGGCACCCATGCCGAATGCGCTCGTGCCGCTAAATACACAAAAAAATTCCATGTGGGTAATGATTAGTCTCTTTTTGGAAAAAAATTAAATCACTGTGTCACATCAGGCCCCATCTCTCTGACTTTTTTCCAAATATGAAAACTATCGTTACATACATTGAACTAAGTACGGTGTATACAGTCCTCCTCGTCAAATTTTGCTTGTTTGTTTATCCAAATCAAATCCAATGAATTTGGCAGCAAACTTGAAGGAGCCATACTATTTTCAACGGACTCATGTTCCCATGTATTAAACACTCTCCCCTCTTCCTGCCCACCGCCCTCTTTATGGCACATAAAATTTTTTAAACAGCCACTCTGATTTGTATAAATTACTTGGCCGCCCTCAAAGTACCCAAAAAACTCATGCAAAAAAATAAACACAACAGTAATTACAGGGAACAAAGCTTGGGCTTCCATATGCTCATCGTCCAAGTTGTTGAATTATGCATACATTTATTGGTCGAAATTCAAAAACTGCATCCACCTGCCACGAACAATTTTTATCCAAGTTGTTAAATCAAATCTTTTTGTCCGATGTTTCAAACTTTTTTTTGAAAAATGATATGAAAAGAAGACATTATGTCTCTCGGTTCCCGAAGTAATGGGTTTCAATGTTTCAAAAAATTTCATTTCCCCCAACATTCTTTTCCACCAAAATTTAAGGCTTTCCCCTTAAAATTCTATCAAAACCTCATCTCAACCGTTCATTCCTCAAGATTAAATCTGGGCCATCTTTCTATCAACTCTTTTGTCATAGTCAGTTTGTCCTACTCAGCCCTAGGATTCAAAAACAGTTGTGTTTAAATATATAGATATGTGTATGATAAATTGCACTCAGATCTCTTATTATAAATGGTGCACATAACTAAACACCCCAATCATTCTAACACTGGGACCCTCTAAATTATCCCTAAAATTTTAGTTCCAGAATGGCTTAGAATGTCTTAGTTCAACGTAACCTTTATTAGTCCATCAATCCACAGGGTCTCAGTGTTATTCTTATGGTGTCTTAATGTTCGTATTAAACATTATGGGTGTTAAGTTACAGATCCCCCCTCCCCCCGAATTAGGGGTGTGAGTGAAATTTACCCAATATAAGAGCTGTGAAAATATAATATTACCAACTTAAAGACATCAAATATACATTAAAAATGGAACTTTCCCACCAATTAACAGCAACAAACAAGCAACAAACAATTTAATAACAGTAAATCGATATCAAAATCCACTTAGATCGATTACATTTAAAAAATAAATATTCGGCCATTTTCTTCAGTTTTTTCATGTACATAACGTAACAAGATACCCCAAAAAAATTATAGGTGCTAAAAAGTAAAGATTGAACTGGATAGCAATCTTTTCAAAACCTAGCTTGCATCGCTCAAGCAATGTACCTAACAAAATCAATCAGTAATTAACAAATAAAAATCAGCAGAAACTCGGAGTTATTCACCGTATTGCTGGGCTGCACCCGGATTTCGAAGTGCGTCCCCTTCAGAGTCTTGATTGTTAGTTTCATTGCGGTCCCCTCGATCGAGAGAACCTTCAAAAAAAGACTATAATGAAGAATTCCTCGGATTTGGGGATAGAGATTGAAACCCTAGAGGGAAAAAAATAAGGAGAAGAGAGGGAGACAGGGAGACAGACGAGGAAGAAGGTTTGCGCACGTGCGGAGAGCGTGACGTTTACAGGGAGCGGACTCGAATTTGTAGGATCCGCACCTCTGACACTTGCCAGCAAAGTGGGAACCCGGTTCGGATGCCGGGGGTTGCTATACGCACAGCCGTAATTTTCGAATACATAGATTATTTATTTACAAGTTTGCCATGCAAAATTTACGGGTTTGACCTTCATAATTTTTCGTCTTTTGCCCCTTTTTATCTTTCTCCTCCCTTCTCTTCCTCATCTTCTCCGCACGCCACCGACTCCTCCCTTCTCTCTCATCCCCTCACATCTTATCATCTTCTTCCTCCACGCTCTTCCTCCTACTCCCCTCCCCTCTCCTCTTCCACCGCTGTCGTCGTCGCCGCTACCAAAGATGTCGAAGGCGACAGCAATAGAAGTGGAGGGTGCAGGAAGAGTATATGGGTAATGTTGGGATATGATGTTGTGCATAAATTAAAAAACAAATTTTAAAATATTTTTGGGTGTGTTTGTTAAGTGATTTGTGTGTACCGTATTTAGGCCTGTGTGTATATAGTTACCCTGCCAGTTGATTGGAGGGACCAAATATCAAAATCACATATTCGTCTTTTTTACCTTCAGACGTTGTTTATGTACTCTAATGGATGAATATGTGCATAAACTAGACATTCTTGGCGTAGTCAAAGTTTCATTTTTCATTATTTTTTACTATTATTGGAACCGTTCATTTGATTTTCATATTCTAAAACCTAAAACACCAAATATCTAGTAAATCACAAAGGTATTACTCATTCATTCACTCGTCGCAAATTTAACTATTTTGCAGTAATAGAACCTTTTGTAACGGTTAAATGAATGAGAAAACCTATTAGATTCATTAGATATTTGATGTTTTTGAATTTTTAGAATATGAAGATTAAAATGAACGGTTTCAACCTCCCAAAAGGTAGTCGAGAGCTGACTTTTTAACAAGAGAAAATGATGAATTTCCTCCTCCTTATCTAATTGTTGCACATATATATTCCGCATTCAAATTAGTGAAATCTTTCTTCTTACTCGTAAAGTTTTAATTAACCCTACGAAATGCATGTTCAGGGAGAAGTCTGGAAAGTTCTTAGGCTTCATGATCACTAACCGCGGCTTCGAAGCCAACCCGGACAAGATCAAGGCTCTGATCAACACGAAAGAACTGACAACTATCAATGAGCTGCAAAGGCTGAACGGCCGGATCACGGCCCTTGGGCGTTTTTTGTCCAAATCAGCAGAAAGATTGCTCCCATTCTTCCAAGTTCTAGGGAAGGCCCTCGTCGAACCGGACAAAAAAGAAAAGTTGTAGAATGGGACGAAAGCTGTGCCAGAGCATTCGCCGAGCTGAAGGAGTACCTCCGCAGCCCCGCTCCTCACCAAGCCCAAGAAAGGGGAGCCACTGAGCATACACTTGGTCAGCACCGGGAAAGCGGTAAGTTCGGTGCTAATCAAAGAGGACGCAGGAGTATAGCGACGAGTCTGCTACACCAACCGGATCCTACGAGATGCAGAGGGCGGTACAGCTCAATGGAGAAGCTAGCATATGTCCCCATCCTCTCAGCACGACGACTCCGATCCTACTTCCAAGCCCACACCATCTTGGTCCTAACCGACTCCCAGCTCGAACAAAACATCAAGAGGTTTGATCGAATAGGAAGGATGTTGAACTGGGTGGTCGAGCTGAGCGAATTCGACATCAGGTATAAGCCGAGGACAGCCATCAAGGGACAAGCACTGGCAGACTTAATTGCCGAATGTACCTTTGGCGACGCAGTGCCTTCCGATTGAGCTGGCCCAGACCAGGTAACACCTCACCCCTTATCTTTTCTTTCTACTAATATCAATCCTGATGTTCAACCAGAAGACAAATACGCATGGGTCATCCATGTAGACAAATCCGCGACCAAGGCAGGCAGCGGGGCAGGCAGCATCATCCGATCTTCCGACGGAAACACGATAGAATACGCCATCTGATTCGAATTTCCGGCCACCAACAATGTGACGGAGTACGAGGCCGCCATCAACGTCCTGAAACTGGCTCGGGCGCTTGGGGCAGAAATAGTACGCCTCCTCAGCGACTCCAGACTCATCATCAGCCAACTACAAGGGAATTACATAGCCCGATAGGAAATGATGCAACGCTACCTTGCATCAGCCAAGTTCAAATTGTCCAAGTTCAGACACGCCGAGACCCTCCACATGTCGAGGTCGGAAAATGCATGTGCAGACGCCCTCTCCAAACTGGCCTCCTCTTCTCTCAAACAGTTAGGTCGTGATATTTACGTCGAGAGCCTCCAAAGCCACAGCATGGGAGGAGAGGAGCTGATGAACATCAACGGAGAACCTACCTGGATGGACCCCCCATCATTCGGTTCCTTGCCACTGGCAAAGTCCCCATGGACTCAGAGGAGCACCGAACGCTGGAGCGAAAAGCTCTTAGTTACGTGCTCCACGAGGGAGTACTGTACAGGAGACGCTGGACTAAGACTGATGTTCTCCCTACCTCAAATGCCTTGGACCACGGGCGGTAGACTACGTCATCCGGGAGATCCACGAAGGGATCTGTGGGAACCACCATGGGGGCAAAATGATCGCGCTGAAGATTCTAAGGCAGGGGTACTACTGGCCAACTTTGGTAAATGACTCGGTGGAGTTCATTCGGAAATGCTCGGAGTGCCAGAGGTTTACAAAGCTCGGCTCATCACCCCCGACCGAGCTCGTACCAATAATCAGCCACATCCTCTTCGCCAAATGGAGGCTGGACATTCTCGGCCCCTTTGCTCCCACAAGCGGGCAGAGAGTTCCTGATCGTGGTGGTGGACTACTTCACGAAATGGATCGAGGCTGAACCCTTAGCCACCATCACCTAGAAAAAGACAAAAAGCTTCGTATGGAAGTCCATTATCGGTAGATTCGGGATCCCTCGATCCATCGTCACCGACAACGGAAAGCAGTTCGACTGTGCGGGTTTCAAAGAGTTCTATGCAGATTGGAAGATTAAGCTCATACTTGCCTCTGTGGCCCACCCCCAGACCAACAGGATGGTAGAGGCTACCAACAAATGTATCCTTAAACCGCTTGTAAAAAAGTGGGGGAGGGCCCATAGAGCTTGGCCGGAAGAACTCCCCGAAATACTCTGGTCATACAGAACGACCCACAATGAAGCAATTTTTCAAACACTCATCTCAAAGTTCCCCCAATTTTTTGAATTAAATCTGGAACCTTGGATGCAAAAGGATGTGGATGCATCCCAATCATTGTTGAAGTTACGCTAATTTGTTGTTCCGCACTAAATTTGTTGTTATATGCTAATTTGTCGTTCCGTGCTGAAGGGGCCCGCGCTGAATTTGTTGTTCCGTGTCGAAGGCGTCTGTGTCGTATTTGTTGTTCCGTGTCGAAGGCGCCCATGCCGAATGCGCTCGTGCCGCTAAATACACAAAAAAATTCCGTGTGGGTAATGATTAGTCTCTTTTTTGGAAAAAAATTAAATCACTTTGTCACATCAGGCCCCATCTCTCTGACTTTTTTCCGAATAAGAAAACTATCATTACATACATTGAACTAAGTAGGTGTATATAGTCCTCCTCGTCAAATTTTGCTTGTTTGTTTATCCAAATCAAATCCAATGAATTTGGCAGCAAACTTGAAGGAGCCATTACCATTTTCAACGGACTCACGTTCACATGTATTAAACACTCTCCCCTCTTCCTGCCCACCGCCCTCTTTATGGCACATGAAATTTTTTAAACAGCCCCTCTGATTTGTATAAATTACTTGGTCACCCTCAAAGTACCCAAAAAACTCATATGCAAAAAAATAAACACAACAGTAAGTACAGGGAACAAAGCTCGGGCTTCCATATGCTCATCGTCCAAGTTGTTGAATTATGCATACATTTATTGGTCGAAATTCAAAAACTGCATCCACCTACCACGAACAATTTTTATCCAAGTTTCAAACTTTTTGTCCAATGTTTCAAACTTTTTTTTGGAAAATGATATGAAAAGAAGACATTATGTCTCTCGGTTCCCGAAGTAATGGGTTTCAATGTTTCAAAAAATTTCATTTCCCCCAACATTCTTTTCCACCAAAATTTAAGTCTTTCCCCTCAAAATTCTATCAAAACCTCATCTCAACCGTTCATTCCTCAAGATTAAATCTGAGACATCTTTCTATCAACTCTTTTGTCTTAGTCAGTTTGTCCTAATCAACCCTAGGAGTCAAAAACAGTTGTGTTTAAATATATAGATATGTGTATGATAAATTGCACTCAGATCTCTTATTATAAATGGTTCACATAACCAAACACCCACAATCATTCTAACACTGGGGCCCTCTAAATTATCCCTAAAATTTTAGTTCCAGAATGGCTTAGAATGTCTTAGTGCAACTTAACCTTTATTAGTCCGTCAATCCAAAAGGTCTCAGTGTTATTCTTATGGTGTCTTAATGTTCGTATTAAACATTATGGGTGTTACGTTAAGATATACCCCCCCCCCCCCCCTCCCGCGCCGAATTAGGGGTTTAAGTGAAATTTACCCAATATAAGAGCTGGGAAAATATAATATTACCAACTTAAAGACATCAAATATACATTAAAAATGGAACTTTCCCACCAATTAACAGCAACAAACAAGCAACAAACAGTGGCTATTAATCTAATAACAGTAAATCGATATCAAAATCCACTTAGATCGATTACATTTAAAAAATAAATATTCGGCCATTTTCTTCAGTTTTCATGTACATAACGTAACAAGATACCCCCAAAAAAATTATAGGTGCTAAAAGGTAAAGATTGAACCGGATAGCAATCTTTTCAAAACCTAGCTTGCATCGCTCAAGCAATGTACCTAACAAAATCAATCAGTAATTAACAAATAAAAATCATCGGAAAATCGGAGTTATTCACCGTATCGTTGGGCTGCACCCGGATTTCGAAGTGCGTCCCCTTCAGAGTCTTGATTGTTAGTTTCATTGCGGTCTCCTCGATCGAGAGACCCTTCAAAAAAAGACTATAATGAAGAATTCCTCGGATTTGGGGATAGAGATTGAAACCCTAGAGGGAAAAAATAAGGAGAAGAGAGGGAGACAGGAAGACAGACGAGGGAGAAGGTTTGCGCACGTGCGGAGAGCGTGACGTTTACGGGGAGCGGAACGTGGACTCGAATTTGTGGGATCCGCATCTCTGACAATTGCCAGCAAACTGGGAACCCGGTTCGGATGGGGGGGTTGCTATACGCACAGCCCTAATTCCTGACTACACATATCATTTATTTACAAGTTTGCCATTCAAAATTTACGAGTATGACCTTCATAATTTTTCGTCTCTTGCCCTTTTCTATCTTTCTCCTCCCTTCTCTTCCTCGTCTTCTCCGCACGTCACTGGCCCCTCCCTTCTCTCTCATCCCCTCACATCTCATCGTCTTCTTCCTCCACTCTTCCTTCCTACTCCCCTCTCCTCTGCCACCGATGCCGTCGTCATCGCTGCCAAACAGGTCGAAGGCGACGACAAGAGAAGTGGGGGGGAGTAGGAATAGAATATGGATAATGTTAGGAAATGATGTTGTGCGTAAAGTAAAAAAACAAAATTTAAAATATTTTTAGGTGTGTTTGTGAAGTGATTTGTGTGTACAGTATTTAGGTCTGTGTGTATAGAATTACCCTGTCAGGTGAGGGGGCGACCAACTATCAAAATCACAAATTCATCTTTTTACATTTGGACATTGTTTATGTACTCTAATGGATGAATATGTGTGTAAACTAGACATTCTTGGCATAGTCAAAAGTCTCATTTTTCCTTATTTTTTCCTATTATTAGACCCGTTCATTTGATTTTCATATTCTAACCCGTAAAAGACCAAATATCTAGTAAATCAAAAAAGGTATTACTCATTCATTCACTCATCGCAAATATAACAATTTTGCAGTAATAGAACCTTTTGTAACAGTTAAATGAATGAAAAAAGCTATTAGATTCATTAGATATTTGATGTTTTGAATTTTTAGAATATGAAGATTCAAATGAACGTTTTCAACCTCCCAAAAGGTAGTCGAGAGCCGACTTTTTAACGAGATGAAGTGATGAATTTCCTCCTCCTTAGCTAATTGTTGCTCGTATATATTCCGAATTCAAATTAGTGAAATCAAAAGTTTTGCTCTTACTCGTAAAGTTTTAATTAACCCTACAAAATGCACGTTCGGGGTGAAGTCTGGAAAGTTCTTGGCTTCATGATAACTAACCGCGGCATCGAAGCCAACCCGGACAAGATCGAGGCTCTGAGCAACATGAAAAAGCCGACAACTATCTAGGAGCTGCAAAGGCTGAACGGCCGGATCACGGCCCTTGGGCGCTTTTTGTCCAAACCAGCAGAAAGATCGGTCTCATTCTTCCGAGTTTTAAGGAAGGCCCTCGTCGAACCGGACGGGAAAAGAAAAGCCGTGGAATGGGACGAAAGCTGTGTCCGAGCATTCATCGAGCTGAAGGAGTATCTCTGCAGCCACCTGCTCCTCACCAAGCACAAGGAAGGGGAGCCGCTGAGCCTATACTTGGCCAACAACGGGGAAGCGGTAAGTTTGGTGTTGATCAAAGAGGACACAGGAGTGCAGCGACCCATCTACTGCACCAGCCAGATCCTACGAGATGCGGAGAGGCGGTACAGCCCCATGGAGATGCTAGCATACGCCCTCATCCTCTCAGCACCACGATTACGACCCTACTTCCAAGCCCACACCATCTTGGGCCTAACCGACTCCCGGCTCGAACAAAACCTCAAGAGGTTTGATCGGATAGGAAGGATGCTAAACTGGGGGGGTCGAGCTGAGCGAATTCGATATCAGATACAAGCCGAGGATAGCCATCAAGGGACAAGCGCGGGTAGACTTCATTGTCGAATGTGCTTTTGGTGACGAAACGCCTTACGATGGAGCTGGCCCAGACCTGGTAACACCTCGCCCCTTATCCTTTCTTTCGACTAATATTACTCCTAATGTTAGACTGGAAGACAAAGATGCATGGGTCATCCGTGTAGACGAATCTGCGACCAAGGCAGGCAGCGGGTCCGGCATCGTCATCCAATCTCTCGACGGGAACACGATAGAATACGCCCTTCGGTTCGAATTCATGGCCACCACCAACATGGCGGAGTACGAGGCCGCCATCAATGGCCGGAAGCTGGCTCGGGCGCTGGGGGCAGACACAGTACGCCTCCTCAACGACTCTAGACTCATCATCAGCCAACTACAAGGGGATTACATAGCCCGAGAGGAAACGATGCAACGCTACCTTGCATCAGCCAAGTTCGAACTGTCCAAGTTCAGACACGTCGAGGCCCTCCACAAGAAGAGGTCGGAAAACGCTCGCGTAGACGCCCTCTCCAAACTGGCCTCCTCTTCTCTCAAAGAATTAGGTCGTGCTATCTACGTCGAGAGCCTCCAAAGCCCCAGCACGGGAGGAGAGGAGCTGATGAACATCAACGGAGACCCTACCTGGATGGACACCATCATTCGGTTCCTTGCCAATGGCAAAGTCCCCAAGGACCCAGAGGAGCGCTGAACGCTGGAGCGAAGAGCTCTTAGGCACGTGCTCCATGAGGGACTACTATACAGGAGACACTGGACTAAGACTGATGTTATCACTACCTCAAATGCCTTGGATCACGGGAGGCAGACTACGTCATCCGGGAGATCCATGAAGGGCTGTGTGGGAACCACCAGGGGGCAAGACGATCGCGCTAAAGATCCTAAGGCAGGGGTACTACTGGCCAACTTTGGTCAATGGCTCGGTGGAGTACGTTCGGAAATGCTCGGAGTGCCAGAGGTTCGCAAAGCTCCGCTCATTGCCCACGGCCGAGCTCGTACCAATAAACAGTCCCATCCCCTTCGCCAATGGGGGCTGGACATTTTCAGCCCTTTGCTCCCGCGAGCGGGCAGAGGAAGTTCCTTATCGTGGTGGTGGACTACTTCACGAAATAGATCGAGGCCGAACCCTTAGCCATCATCACCAGGAAAAAGGCAAAAAGCTTCGTATGGAAGTCCATCATCTGCAGATTCGGAATCATTCGATCCATCATCACCGACAATAGGAAGCAGTTCGACTGCACGGAGTTCAAAGAGTTCTGTGCAGATCGGAAGATTAAGCACATATTCGCCTCCGTGGCCCACCCCCAGACCAACGGGATGGCAGAGGCTGCCAACAAATGCATCCTCGAACTGCTTTGTAAAAAAGTGGGGGAGGCGCACAGAGCTTGGCCGGAAGAACTTCCTGAAATAATCTAGTCATACAGAAGACCCACAAGGAAGCAACAGGTGAGACGCCCTTCATGCTCGCCTACGAAGCCGAGGCAGTCGTTCCCGTCGAAGTAGGCGAGGAGTCACTTCGCTTCAGACACTTCGACGAAAAAAGGAACTTGGAAGGTCGAGAAATCAACCTAGAACTTATAGACGAGTGGAGCAACCGAGCTCTAGCCTCCGTCATCCGACAGAAGTAACATGTGGCCCTCTATTACAACTCCCGGGTTAAAGGGAGAGTCTTCCATCAAGGAGATCTGTTCTTTAAGAAGGCTATCTTCAACCCAGAGATCGCATGTAAGAAAAAACTCGTCGCAAAATGGGAAGGGCCCTACAAGATCGCCAAAGTCCTCGGCCCGGCCACCTACCGACTCTCGACGTTAGAAGGAAAATGCTCACCCACACCTGTAATGCGGAACACTTGCGCAAATACTACCAGTGAGATGAAGGATGTACAAACCCTTCAAAAACATTGTACCAAAAGTAAAAATATTCCGAATAAAGAAGTCTTTGGCTGCTCACACGTCCTAAAACTCACACTGCAGCTTAAGCTCGACCGTAAGGCTGGGGGCAACTCCCCCAGTGGGCCGATCATCTGATCAGCCTCAATGCTCGGGGCAGCTCCCCCAGCAGGCCGATCACTTATCAACCGTAAGGCTGTGGTAACTCCCCCAGTAGGCCGATCATTTGATCGACCGTAAGACTGGGGGTAGCTCCACCAGCAGGTCGATCGACCTATCAACCGTAAGGCTGGGGGCAACTCACCCAGCAGGCCGATTACCTATCGACCGTAAGGATGGGGCAACTCCCCCAGCAGGCCGATCATTCGAACGACCGTAAGACTGGGGATAGCTCCTCCCAGCAGGCCGATCGACCTGTCGACTGTAAGGCTGTGGAAAACTTCACCATCAGGTCGATCATTCGATCGGTCGTAAGACTGGGGATAGCTCCCACAGCAGGCCGATCAACCTGTCGATTGTAAGGCTGGGGGCAATTCCTCCGATATGCGGATCACTTATCGACCGTAAGGCAGGGGGCTACTCCCCCAGTAGGACGATCACCTGATCGGCTGTAAGACTGTGGATAGCTCCCCCAGCAGGCCGATCGACATGTTGATCGTTGATCGCTCCAAAATGCAACCCAAGAGCACGACCAAAAGCTTGGTCGACCCCGGATACACACCCGGAGAACGATTGTAGTTTTACCGCAAGCGCACGGCAAAGTGGCGAGCGGGTATCGAACACGAGGAGGTGGTGTTGGTTCCAATCTATCCTAGGTTGGTTTGACTACGAATGTTTTATTGGTGGAGATGGCTATGGTATGATGTAATGGCAATGGTGATGGATGTCGGTGTCGGAGATAGAGAAATCGGTCAAATATCGATTCAAATATAATATAATAAAAGTGTCTAGGGCTAGGGAATTCCCACTACGGATCGTCATACATCATTGTAAATAGTGAATCTCAATATTACTAGACTTGCGTTGAGGTGAACTAGTCGTAACTGAATAGAGAACCAAGCTCACGCTCTCGCGCTATTGCCGGTCTATAGCAAACCTAGGATAGGGCCCAATCTCTTGCAAACCCTAGCCTAAGCCACTAGCATTAGGATCGACATCATCGTTCAATCGCTCCTCGAGCCCACTCTCGTGCAAACTCGAGTTACGATCTATTTTGTGATAGTTCGTATTCGTCCAATCTCTTGCAAACGAATATGGGTATAGATTTATAATAAAAATCCTAGCTTTGGTCCAATCTCTTGCAAACCAAGTCTAGAGAATCTCGATTATAAACCTAAATCGAATATCTAGGCCTTCCCATCGATTAGAATCCAATCTCTTGCAAACCCTAGATCGATGGAAATCCCTAGCTATCCGTAGTAAATCAATCACAACCTAACCTCCTAGCAATTCTAGCAATTTAGAAATTCATTCATCACAAATATGAAATTAGATCCATAGGGTTCATCCCCAAACCCTAGAACAAAAAATCTACTCTAGCATAGCAATAAGGATATGAGAATCAATAGAAATCATTGCTTGCATACAAAAAGATAGAAAAACAAAGATTCAAATAAAAAGAGCAAAATACTTAGCTTGATGAAGATCTTCAATCCAAAATACAAGCTTTTAGATCCAAGAGGGGGCCTAGGGCATGTCCTAACCTCTAAAATAATCCTAAGAAAAACATATGGGGGCTGAGAAAACATCATGGGGATCCTCTCTAATGGTGGCTACAAAACCCTTATATAGTCTCCCAAAACCCTAGCAAATAACCCTAGAAAACCCCTCAAATTCGTGCCCAAAAACAGCCCAAACCGCAACTTTAAATCTGGGCCCGCCACTGACTCGGCCGAGTGGGAAAATGTGACTCGGCCGAGTGGAAATTCCAGCAATGCAGTGTCAACTTGCAGAAATTCTCCAGATTTCATCCGACCTCCGATTGGCGCGTTCTTGACGGCGTTGGAACCGTCATAAAGTCTACTATCCATAAAAAATATGAGAAAAATACTTTGATTGCTGGAATGATAGCAGATTTCAAAAGAGTGGGAGGATGTCTGAAAATCTGGGCGATGCGTGTCCTCGGCATCACTCGGCCGAGTGGACTTCTCTACTCGATCGAGTGGGCTTCTCTACTCGGCCGAGTGACAGACCCTGTAAAATTCCAGTAAGTCGGGGGTCTTGGGGGGTCTGTCTTCGGAGGTGACTCGGCCGAGTGGCTTTACTCACTTGGTCGAGAGGAATTCGGCACTCGGCCGAGTCGGAACCGTCAAAAGCCTGTACATTTCCAGTAAGTCGGCCTCTTTTGATGGTGGATTTCTCATGCCACTCGGGCGATGTGATCTTCTTACTCGGCCGAGTGGGATATCATCCCTCGGCCGAGTGCACGCCCAATTCCTTCAGTTGGAGCGTGTCCGGTCTGGTCGGCCGAGTGGTCTTCTTGCTCGGCCGAGTGGCATGCTGTAAATGCCCAATCTTCTCCGTTTCTCCTCCTCGTCGCTCCTACGGAGTTCCTTCTTCTTCCACCCGTCTCCCATCACCGAATAGCCCTCAAAAGAGCCTTGGGTGACGCTCCGGAGTGGGTGCAAGTCCCTTAAGCTCATTTTTTGCTCCCGATCGCTCCATATTTCCTGAAATCCGACAAAAACAAGAAATAGTGAACAGTAACGCAATATCGTCGAATACTCATGAAAATCGCAATATGAGCAATCGAAATGGCGTGAAAACATGCAGAAAAAAGGTGTAAAATATGGACCGATTAAAATCCCCCAAGCTTGCCTCTTACTCGTCCTCGAGGAAGATAAGTAAAGAGACGAACTCGGGACATGAAAACAAAGGAAATGAAATGAAAGAAAAAGAAAGAACACGAGGTGGAAGGGGTCGCTAGATTCTTCTCTCAGATCTCAAGCCATAAGCTACACATCACGATAACTTGGAAAATACAAATCACATGCTATAAGGATTTCATATCTTACATAAACATGGTACTTGCAAGATTTTAAGAACAACAAAAGGGATTCTCTAAATTCATACAATTAATTCATATCCACATCACACATTTCATAGAATTTAATATACAAATGTTGGCGATGCACTTTTCAATCAAAAGTTATAAATGAAGCATATAAGATGCACACCAAGCATGCAATAGAGAATAGAATAAGAGTCATGGCATTCACATATTTATTTCAAATAATGAAAAATCTCCATATCTCATATATTTTGCAAAGTCTAAGCATTATCGAATATTTCCATTCATGCACGTCTCCACTCTAATGTCATACTCACTCATATGGTCAAATGAATTCACCCCCCAAGCTTAGCTTGATGCATCACATCTAAAGGAATATAATAGTGGAAACTGGGATTTTTTGCCTTGGTTTTCCCAAGTATTTTTGTGGCTCCAATAATGAGCTAGAGAAATATATATATATATATATATATATATATATATATATATATATATATATATATATATATATATATATATATATATATATATATATATATATATATATATATATATATATATGGAACTTTGTTTCTCATTTTTCTTCTTGGATTTTTGTAGGAGCTATATGATTTGTATTTTTGATTTTTGGCTCCTTTTTGGCTTTTTGGACTTTTTGGAGCAACCTTTTTCTTTTGTAGGGATTTTTTGGGAAATAGATGCGATATAAGTAGCTTTAGGAGGTGAACTCAAGTGACATGTAGAGAATAAAAAGATATATGTAGAGAAGGAAATAATGTAACACTCGGTTCACTCTAAGATGTGCACGAACGGTTCAATAAAATAATGCCTCAACTAAATCTCATATGTAAGCATGGATATTCTCAATCATTTCAATAAATAGTGAAGTCAAGCAGTAAAGTTTACAACCATATCAGGCATGCAACAGAAGGTGAATAAGACAATAAAACTGATGCTTCAGATATACTAATGATGCGTGAATCTTGGTGCATTTCCAACAAAAGCATACTAAACACTAATCCATACATTCAGTTTCAATTAATATTATGCATTCATGTAGAGGAATCATCAAAAGAAATAGATTTGCAAGAACATGTGAATAGCAAGACTATGGAATACTCTAAGTAGCATGTCAAGGAATAATAAGCATCGTGATGGTTGCCAAAGCAATAAGAGATATCATCATAAGGAACAAATCTAACAAAAGAGGGAAAAGAAGGAAAAGAAAATAAAGAAAATAAAATAAAAGAGAGGAAAGAAAAGAAAAAACAAGCACGCAATATGATGCATGAACACACATAAAAGGAAAATAAGATGGAAAATTCAAAAAGATGATGCAAAATTTTGAAAAATTCTAAAAAAACCTAAAAATAAAGTAAAATGCAACTAATGCATCTAAATGGCATGGAAATGCACTCCCCCAAGCTTAAACTTCACATTGTCCTCAATGTGATCATAGTGGAAGAATATGAGGAACAACGATAATAATGGGGGGAATGAAAAACGATGAAATGAATGACATGAGATCCTAATGCACCTACATGCACATGAAATGATGCATGAGAGCGCTTTCCCCCAAGCTTATACCAAACAATCCTATTCAAATGACTCAATCAAAAATGTCATGGCTGTGTAAAGCGTGATCAAGTCAAATGAATAAGAAAGTGAGTATTCACATGAAAGAAATGCTCGATGGTGGTGAGCAAAAGGATGTGGCGTATCAAAATATGGAGAGGGGAATTAATATATATAATGGGTTTGGGGTGTAAAAGATTTTTGTTGCCGTCATATGAGGTGATATTTATTCAATCAAATCGATACGGTCCTCTCGCTGTCGAGAGGATTCGGGTTTATTGAAAGCGTAAAAATTTCTACACTACTGGATTGATATCACCTATAGCAAAAGGCGGATCCAGTATCTTTACCGGTGCAGGCAATTGCTCCAACTGCTCTTTCCGTGGCTCCGCCAGATGTATGTGTCCACGGACTCCAACGAACTCCAGCAATGCATCCTCCAGCATTCCCACAAGGACTCCACCTGTACCCTGTAGAGAATAGGATGCATCAGTTTGCCGCAAAAAATTCACCCTCGTAATAAAAGTATCCCAAAGATGATCATCTATAGAAATATATGGAATAAATGATGGTTGACGATACTTCCCTGGAAATAATCCAATATCCTCACGTGCCGTGATAGCTGCCTCCATGGTGTCTTCTCTATGCTGCTCAGGTAAATCTAGATCATAGGTGTGGACCTCCTCGATAGGCTCGTCGAACTGTGACACGTCCAAGCATACCTCCGGTCCATAATCGTATGTGTGCTGCAGAAGGTATGACGTGTCAAAAATATCTGAATCAAAATAAATATCTGATGGAATGCATGATTCAGAAATGGAGTGGGTAAAAATATCTCCCTGAGTGGGAGCAGTAAGCTCTGTGGGATAGTCCTCGACATCAGTGGAAGGATGAGGTGGCTGCGGGAGCTCTAATGGAGGAGAATAGTGCTCGGGATCCTCATGAATGGCTGTGTCCTCGTCCCGATGCACGACCTCCTCGGTGATAAGCTCTGGCTCTGTGTGTAAGGCCTCCTCAAAAGCATGCTCTGGCTCCGTATGTGAGGCCTCCTCGGCAATATGCTCTGGCTCGATAGTGTGCTCCTTTGCCTTCTCATCAACTATCAATGTAGGCTCTCTCTGGGATGGTGATGCTGGCCGCTCAGGTGTGTCAACTTGTGGGGATGTATCATGTGGAGGGGAATGCCCGCAAGCAATCTGAAAATATAGTCTATCCCCCTCAAGACTGACATGGATGTCCTCCTCAATTGTTCATGCAGCTGAAACCCGGTTCATAACAAAATCTGCAAATCGTAGCTCAAATGCATCACCTGCTATAATGCTCTCTGAACCGGTGAACCTCACTGACTCCAAGAGACCCTCCAATAATCTCTGAAATCCATCCTCCTCTGGCTGCGCTGGTGGCTCAATTTCTGCTTCCGCCACTGTTCCTTCGTCCATCCACTCTTCATATGCAACAGCTGTATTGTAGGATGTGGGATCGACGGCGGCACATTCTGGCTTTGGTAATATGACTGGAGATGCTTCTTGCCCATAAGATGAAGGAACAGTACTGATATCTTTGGGAATCATCGCAACCTTAAACATGAGCGCATTCATTTCAAGTTGCCTCTTCACCCGTTCCAATAGAAGGTTACTCTTTTCAAGCCCGGCTTGCATTTCAACCTGGTGTGCATGCATCTCATCAAAAACGATCCTTTGTCTCTCATCAAGCTCGGGCCAGTGCATCTCCTCATAAAAGTATTCTCCCATCTGAGCACTCTGATCAAAATAGTATTCTCCCGTCTGAGCACTCTGATCATAATAGTATTCTCCCATCTGAGTACTCTGATCAAAATAGTAATCTCCCATCTGAGCACTCTGATCAAAATCTGTGGTCCACATAGTATAATTCATAGCACCTGATCAACAAAGATAAATACCTGGAGAAAAGATACCAGTGGCACAAAAGAATATAGAAATGATAATAATGGTGGCGGGGGTGAAAATTTCTTTAAAATTTTTTTTTTCGTAGCCTAATCAACCTAATTGTGACAAATTGGCACCCAACGGGAAAAAACCTCCCGGCAACGGCGCTAAAAACTTGATCGCTCCAAAATGCAACCCAAGAGCACGACCAAAAGCTTGGTCGACCCCTGATACACACCCGGAGAACGATTGTAGTTTTACCGCAAGCGCACGGCAAAGTGGCGAGCGGGTATCGAACACGAGGAGGTGGTGTTGGTTCCAATCTATCCTAGGTTGGTTTGACTACGAATGTTTTATTGGTGGAGATGGCTATGGTATGATGTAATGGCAATGTTGATGGATGTCGGTGTCGGAGAAAGAGAAATCGGTCAAATATCGATTCAAATATAATATAATAAAAGTGTCTAGGGCTAGGGAATTCCCACTACGGATTGTCATACATCATTGTAAATAGTGAATCTCAATATTACTAGACTTGCGTTGAGGTGAACTAGTCGTAACTGAATAGAGAACCAAGCTCACGCTCTCTCGCTATTGCCGGTCTATAGCAAACCTAGGATAGGGCCCAATCTCTTGCAAACCCTAGCCTAAGCTACTAGCATTAGGATCGACATCATCGTTCAATCGCTCCTCGAGCCCACTCTCGTGCAAACTCGAGTTACGATCTAGTTTGTGATAGTTTGTATTCGTCCAATCTCTTGCAAACGAATATGGGTATAGATTTATAATAAAAATCCTAGCTTTGGTCCAATCTCTTGCAAACCAAGTCTAGAGAATCTCGATTATAAACCTAAATCGAATATTTAGGCCTTCCCATCGATTAGAATCCAATCTCTTGCAAACCCTAGATCGATGGAAATCCCTAGCTATCCGTAGTAAATCAATCACAACCTAACCTCCTAGCAATTCTAGCAATTTAGAAATTCATTCATCACAAATATGAAATTAGATCCATAGGGTTCATCCCCAAACCCTAGAACAACAAATCTACTCTAGCATAGCAATAAGGATATGAGAATCAATAGAAATCATTGCTTGCATACAAAAAGATAGAAAAACAAATATTCAAATAAAAAGAGCAAAATACTTAGCTTGATGAAGATCTTCAATCCAAAATACAAGCTTTTAAATCCAAGAGGGGGCCTAGGGCATGGCCTAACCTCTAAAATAATCCTAAGAAAAACATATGGGGGCTAAGAAAACATCATGGGGATCCTCTCTAATGGTGGCTACAAAACCCTTATATAGTCTCCCAAAACCCTAGCAAATAACCCTAGCAAACCCCTCAAATTCGTGCCCAAAAACAGCCCAAACTGCAACTTTAAATCTGGGCCCGCCGCTGACTCGGCCGAGTGGGAAAATGTGACTCGGCCGAGTGGAAATTCCAGCAATGCAGTGTCAACTTGCAGAAATTTTCCAGATTTTATCCGACCTCCGATTGGCGCGTTCTTGGCGGCGTTGGAACCGTCATAAAGTCTACTATCCATAAAAATATGAGAAAAATACTTTGATTGCTGGAATGATAGCAGATTTCAAAAGAGTGGGAGGATGTCTGAAAATCTGGGCGCTGCGTGTCCTCGGCATCACTCGGCCGAGTGGACTTCTCTACTCGGTCGAGTGGGCTTCTCTACTCGGCCGAGTTATAGACCCTGTAAAATTCCAGTAAGTCGGGGGTCTTGGGGGGGTCTGTCTTCGGAGGTGACTCGGCCGAGTGGCTTTACTCACTTGGTCGAGAGGAATTCGGCACTCGGCCGAGTCGGAACCGTCAAAAGCCTGTACATTTCCAGTAAGTCGGCCTCTTTTGATGGTGGATTTCTCATGCCACTCGGGCGATGCGATCTTCTTACTCGGCCGAGTGGGATATCATCCCTCGGCCGAGTGCACGCCCAATTCCTTCAGTTGGAGCGTGTCCGGTCTGGTCGGCCGAGTGGTCTTCTTGCTCGGCCGAGTGAGTGCTCCACTCGGCCGAGTGGCATGCTGTAAATGCCCAATCTTCTCCGTTTCTCCTCCTCGTCTCTCCTACGGAGTTCCTTCTTCTTCCACCCGTCTCCCATCGCCGAATAGCCCTCAAAAAAGCCTTGGGTGACGCTCCGGAGTGGGTGCAAGTCCCTTAAGCTCATTTTTTGCTCCCGATCGCTCCATATTTCCTGAAATCCGACAAAAACAAGAAATAGTGAACAGTAACGCAATATCGTCGAATACTCATGAAAATCGCAATATGAGCAATCGAAATGGCGTGAAAACATGCAGAAAAAAGGTGTAAAATATGGACCGATCAATCATAAGGCTGGGGGCAACTCCCCCAGTAGGTCGATCATTCTATCGACCGTAAGGCTAGGGGCACCTCTCCCAGCAGGTCGATCACATGTCGACTGTAAGGCTGGGGCAAGCCCCCCAGCAGGCCGATCACTTATCGATCGTAAGGCTGGGGGGGCCCCTAGCAGGCCGATCACTAATCGACTGTAAGGCTGGGGGCAACTCCCCCAGCAAGCCGACCATCCGGCACTTGGCATTTTCCCTCGAACCTGGCTACCCAACGACAAAGGCCTACTAGGATCGAAGGAGGGGGCATAACAACAGACCATCAACAAATACGGTCCCCATTATAAAAACTGGCTGGAGCCAAGAAATCATTTACAGAGTTCCAAAAAAAGAGAGACGTAAAAACAGAAAAAGGTTAAGCCCACGCTTCAGGCTGGTCAACCGCGACGACCTCATAAACACTTCCCGGTTGGACGGCGTTGGCAGCCTCGACATCCTCCCTTGGAATCATATTGAGCTTCTCAAAAACTATCCCCGAACCAGGGAACTTGCGCTCAATCTCACGTCGGCAATGGAGGAATCCATCCTCGAATGCTTTGGACATCCCCAGGTCAACGAAGGTCTCGGAATTTTCCCTCACTGCCTCTCTCGCTATCTGAGCAGTGTCTACCTTCTCCATCTCCTTGACCCGAGCCTCGAGAATACCGATCTGGCCCTGCAACACGGCCTCCCGCGACTATGATGCCCACAGCAACTCCTCGAGATCATTGAGGTTGGCCTCCTCCTCCTTAACCCTCTCAAGCCTTACCGCCAGGGCAGCCCTCTCGGTTTTAGATTTGGCGGCCAGTGCCACAGCCCTCTCGGTGTCCAACCTCTTGGCCTCGGCTGAAATCCCGGAGATCCGGGTTTCCATCGACCTCGCTCGAACATCGGCCTCCAGAGGCGCTTCCTCAGCGGCCTCGACTGTCGCTTGCTTTCGAGCGAGGCTCGCCTCTGCATCGACAAGCGCCATGGACTGGCGCCATAGCGACAGATCAACCGGGGACAACTACACCAGGAGAAAAAGCCAAGGGTCCAAGGCGTCCACCAAAGAATACACACAAGGCTGCACGTGACCTTACCTGCTGACCGCAGAGCACTACAAAGGTAGACAGCCTGTCACCTTTCACCCCGTCCAACACGGACCAGTCCTGAGGCAAGCAGGAGTTCTCAGCCAGCCGAGTAGCAACACCGCAGTCAGTGAAGACGGACTCATTCAGTTCCACCGAAAAACGAGGGCAGAACTGTTCACTCTTCAACTGCGGAAGATCGTCCTCGGCTGACCTTAAAACACCCAAGAATCGCTCATAATCTGGGGAAGCAAACCTGGGCATACTGGAGAGAAGCCACCCCAAGGCCCCTTGTCCTCACAATGCTGAGAGTGTGAGTGGGATGAGGGGGCCTTGGACGCTGGAAAGACCCCCAGCAAAAACCCTGCCTGGGGTAAGGACCCACGCCTTCTTCCCCTCTGCTCTCCCTTGATCCAGTGACGAGGCTCCCTTGTCCTCCCCTCACCACCACCAGGTGGGCCTCTCCCAGCCTGGGATGACCATCCTCGCCGCTTCGGGCAAACAGCCAAGACGTTGTCACCTCTCCTTGGGTCGGGTTCAGGAAGAGAAGTTGGCATGGCACGCGAAGTCGAACCTCGGGCGACCTCATCTGACAAAGCAGAGGTGATGAAATGGCCAATGGTTAATGAAAGGGCCGAACCTAAGAAAAGGAGACCTACCAATAGGCCACACGGTCCTCCTTAGGACATGATCCGTGAAGAGGACCTTGATGTGCCGCTCGCCAGCAAGGACCACAGACAATTTGTTGATCTCCTCGAGCTCCGCATCGGTGAGGCTCCTCCCCTCCAGAGTTAGTGAGCAAGGATTGCCCCAGCAAACTAGGAAATCTGATTCCTCAGGGAGGGTCACGAACACATAGTCTTCTTTCCAATGCTTCACAGAGGATGGCAGCCCCGACACCAAATTCCTACCCTTTCAAGCGGTGATGTAAAGCCAGGCGACCGATTTGTGGTGGCACATATGGTAAAAGTGGCAGAAGAGGGGCAGGGTCAGCTCAACTCCTTGGAGCGTACACAACACGAGGAACCCCACCAGGGACCCGATGGCATTGGGGATGAACTGACAAAGGGCGAGTCCAAATGCGGACAGGAATACGGCCGCTAAGGGATGAAGGGGGAAATGCAAACCGAACAAAAAGCTCTTCACATACGCCCGGCCCACACCGGGGACGCAGATCCTCTCATTCGTCGAGGGGGCCCTGGCGCAATGAGGGGGACAAAGGAACGAGGAGCAAAGCTCCCCCACGGAGGTAGCGCAAGCCACTGACGGCTGCCCCATTACCTCCGGGGCACACCGGAAGGATCGCCCGTAGCCAGATGGATCTCGGCACCCACGCCAGGAAGTGAGGCATCCGCGGCAGCGGAGAACACCATCGTCCCCCCCAGCCGGGCCCAGATACAGACTGGCTCGCCCCAGAAGTAGAAGAGGAAGATGAAGGACCACCAAAAATCAATAGCAAGCGTGGAAACAACGAAGGAGTGAGTAACGCTGAAGGGGCAGAACCTTCCCCCAGAAGGTAATAGCCTCCACTTATACAGCCCTCTCTGAATTCCATACGTTATCTCCGATCGTTCGTTCATGCCTACGTGTCAATATCCAAAAGGAGGCAGCTCTCCGAATCCTGCACTCAATGTGCGGGAGAATCCTCGGTGCCCTACGCACGATGAATTTCATTTAATGTGTTGATTTGGGATGAATATTGCATAATTAACCCCTTATCTAGCACTATTTTATATGTATATGATGCTTAATTGGTCTATAATACGTTCGTATTTTGTATATCATCATTTATTAGAGCAAAGCATTGATTTGTGCACAAAATATGAATTTTATTGAGTATTTCTGCCTTTTATATTTTTTATGGCTAGATCTCGATCTCACAATACCAACGACTGTTTATTTGTATTTTTATGAGATCTGTGCTAATTACTATGAATTTCTGAATGCAGAATACAGTTTAAAGGGAGAAATACGGGCGAAAATACGTAAATACGGCAGAAATACGTTTTCGTATACACCACACCGATCCAGAGCCGCCACATGGCAGCATCTCGCTTATTCCCACCCCCATCTGACGGCCCAAACGAATGGGAGATGTGGTGCAATTTGGACTGTCAGATCGTTATCCAACGGTCGCAATTCACCCCAAAGCGGAGCAATGCTGGCGCCGCTCTCAGGCCACGTGACTGCATCTCAAGCCATCCCCGCCAGATCCGACGGTCGCAATACATCCCAAGCGGACGAAGAGCGGGCGAATTCTCTGGCGACGTGGCGACATCATAACGGCCCATTTCTCGATCGGACGGATGAGAACTCTTCGAGTTCGATCCGAACTCGAGACTGAAGCGGAGCGGGTCGAAGAAGCTAAGCGGATCCCCTAGGACACATGTCCATTTCTTGTGCGATCCCGCATTAGATGGACGGCTGGGGTTTGAAGCGGCTGATGGATTGGGTTTTGGGCGATTTCTGAGGCAGGTTTCGAACCCAATAAGCAACTAAAACCCACAATGATATTATTTAAGCGTATTTTAGGGGTTTGTTGCGTATTCTGGCGTGTTGGGGGCTCTAGGAGCCGTATTTCGCCATGAAATTTGGAGGCCCTGGAGACAGGCTAGATCTATCATCTGAAGGAGATTTGGGGCTATTTGGAGAGAATTGGTGATATTTTTCCTATATTTTGCCATGTATTTTGCATATTTGGCTTGTATTTGAAGTATTATTCACGTATTTTGAGCGTTTGGTGATGTATTTGTCTATGAATACCGAATGTTTGCTCTCCATGTGTGGTTAATCTTCATATGTGTTGGTTGTGATGTAGTTAGGGTGTTGATGTAGTTAGGGTGTCGTATTCTTTGATTTCAATATCTTTTCCCCCTAAATTCATGTTATAATCACGTATTTTGTCTATTTCTACATATAACTTGTTTGGGTATGTTATACGGAGACGTGTGCATGCTTGAATTGAATATGATCTGAGTAAGACTTATTCGTGATGCGATCCGAGAGGACGTATCGTGATCCGAGAGGGCACTTGTGCGTATTTTCCTTATGAAATCGACGTTATACGTGATTACTCTTTGGCACTATTTTATGCTCTTTATCGCCACACTTACCGACGTTCTCGTGGCCTAGCCAGATGAAACGTTGAGTTATAGAAAAGATATTAATAATCATTGGTTGCACACGCCCTAATGAGAAACGTTGAGTTATAGAAAAGATATTAATAATCATTGGTTGCACACGCCCTAATGAAATCATTACCAACACATACTCTCCATATTAGTACCCCAATATCGAATTCACCGTAACAATCGTAGGACTTTCTTTTATTATTTTAAACTCTTGATACCATATCTTTATCCTTGGTAGGTGGTTGGTTATTATCATTTTAATACTCTTTATAAACTGAAGTTTGTGGTTTTGCAGGTCAGTTATCCCGTGGATACAATGCCTGGACTCACCCGGATTATTACTTATTCGATCTCCAACACTTGGGAGTAGCGCTCACACATGTGTCTTCTCGACTGACATGCCCGTCAAATCCATACGTGTCATATCCCTCAGACTGAACCGCCACAAGCCGAATGGCCCGAGCGATGGGGGAAATTGATACAACCCACCGAATGGGCTGAAGAGAGACGAGCCGACCACTTGGCCCAACACCACACTGGCTCTGGCCCAAAGGGCCAATGAGCGGGTCGGGGTGCCGCGGCCCTAGCCCGCCATTCGACAGACGGTTGACCCCGCACGAAGGGGGAACCCGCTCCCCAGATCGTGCCCGCCTTGATCGCCATTGAAACCACTATTACATTCGGCTTAATTTCCATTCAAGGGACCATAAATGTGGGCGGGCACAGAGGAAGGAATGAACAAACGCCATGAAGGCATTGACATACGAGACTCCTATAAGAGACTCGACAACCAGAACGCAAAGAACCGAATGCTGGATACTTGACACCCATGTATACAATCCCCTCTGACATTCTTCCACCTTACATTTCTGTAACCACCCGCTCTCGGGGCCCGTTACTTATTTGATTTATTTGCAGGTCTGCAGTTAACCAGTGAAAACAAAATAGCCACGATGCAGAGATGTACAAAAATACCCAAATAGTGTCCAACTATTACAATCAATATAGTACAAATTAATACAACAAGATTAAATGAAAGATAAGAGATACAACTGAAAAGGTGCCACCAAAAGAACTCTACTACTGCAGCCTCAGGGCGAACTCTGGCTCTCACGAGCCTCTATGTCAAGCTGTGCGTCGTCTGCGGTGCCACGAAACATGGAACCGTAAGTAAGTCACATAATTCTACCAATAGACATAAACTAGTGCAAAAGTATGGAGCAGTCTATAATGAGCATTTTAAAGGCTATCATACTAGTGCAATAAGTGATATACGAGCAGACATGCAGGCAAAGTGTAAAGTAAAGTAGGGCCATGCAAGCATGCAAGCATGCAAGTTCGACAAGTAAAGTGCATCTAGTCAAGCTTGCAAGGGCGACAAGTAAAGTAGTCGAGCAAGCCTGTGAGACAAGTAAAGTAAAGGTGGCCGAGCAAGTACAACTAGTAACATACAAGAGTAACCATGACGATAGCAATAATATGAAGTCCATGACAATAGCAATAATGAGAGTAATTGTGCCTAGCCTAGTTCGTGACTTATAAAGCGTAGTACGGTAAGCAACCAAGAGTTCACCTGATACCACGGGTGCGCGAACCCGGGTTAACCTAATTCTGTGCAACAAATACGATATTGTTCGATATTATGTGATTCATGTCTATGAATTTATCACCGATTGGCGGGTCGGGACAACGACAACAAAGGTCGGACTGGTCGCTCCCGTACACTTGCTATCATAAGTTACCCCAAAACCCCAAGTGTCTGTGATGTCTATCAAGTACATGTTTATTACGAGATGTTCCACAATGTTATTCCACAAGATATACCACAAGATATTCCACAATGGTGTACCACAGATATTCCACACGAGATAGTACATTCGACAATTCATGGGTCATATGCATGTCATGCAGCAATTGATGCGACTATTTAAACGTGATCAATCATGCAATAAGTGTATCCAAACTCCATGCATGGTATTTAAGCGACAAGCAACATGACATTCCATGTTTACTATGATAGTTAGACCAGGACCACCACTGATTGACTTTCTTATTGAAAAACAAGAAAGATAAGGATAAAGACAAGTCCAACAAAGATGTTGATTCCATGCTTCGAGCATGTGGTTTTCAATTAGTACACAGGTTACCCAAGTAGATGGTCGTGTCCTACAACCATCTAAGTTGGAAGTTAACGATGTCGTACGTTCAAGTCAAAGTCGCTCTGCCGTTGATTCGTTTCTTATTTAGCTAGGTTTTTAGTCATCTGTTCAGGTCAATAACTGTTCCGAGACTAGATGTCAAGTCATATATTCATACGAGTACACTATCTAAATTTCTAAAGTTAGAATTAACGTGAATTACAGTTTGAGGATCGTCGTAGTAATCTGAGGCTGGGGCTAGAGCTTCCAAGTGAGTTGGTGCACGATAATTGGTACCTGCAAACACAAGAAACAACCGGTTAAAGAATACACTATTTTCTATCTATTTAATTTGATCGTTTTGATTTTTAAACTGATTGAAACGTTGTCGAAAAGCGTTCTAAATTTTTATATAGACTAGATATGAGGAAAATAATTTTACTATGGGAGGAAATATTTTTCAGAAGCTTATGTTAATTTTTATAATTTTTAAAAGCTCAAAAACTATTTTTAATTAGGTAATGTATTTATTCAACAATTTCTTCTGGGTGCAATACAAATCGAAAAGTTGCAAGTGAGCTGTCAAAATGACCGTCTCGAATAGTGCTACAACATATATTTTTCTCGCGTATCATTTTACGTGAAAATAAGAAGTTACAGATTTTTAAAAGAAATTTACGTATTTAAGTTTTAGGCTTAAAAATTTATTCTGGAAAAACTAAGTGTCTGATTGAGATGAAACTAGCGTCATTTGATCCAAAATGTTATTTCTGATTTCTGGAGCTGGCCTTGTATTTTTCTGAGGCTTGTATAAATAGTTATCAATTTAAAACCAATAAAACACATTTATATATAATATTTATGCGTATTTATATGGAAATACGGATTCATATATAAAATAATACGTTACCAAAAACACTTATCCTTCGTACTTTGCATGCAACGGTGCTCGGGGGGCTGACCCTCGTTCGCCGACGGCGGCGTGGTCGGAAGGGGCGCGGTCAGCGACGGTGGAAGCGGGCGGAGCTAACGGCGACGGTGGTGAGCAGAACGGCGGCGACGGTGGTGAGCAGAACGGCGGCGACGGTGGTGAGCAGGACGGCGGTGAGGTGGTCGAGATGGCGAGGCGCTGTCAAAGGCTCCTCGTCGGAGGGGGGTGTCGTGGAGGGCGGAGCATGAAGGAGGGGTAGCCGCTTCACGGCGGTGGCGGTAATGATGCGTGTCGAGGCGGCGTTCGGGTCCGTGCGGAGTGAAGGGGAGGGTGACGCTCCGAGGGTCTCAGTCGGATGTGAGGCAGTTTACAGTGGGTCTTCGTCGAAGGTGGTAGAGGCGAGGAAGAACGAGGAGGCGAAGGGCGCTCGTCGAGTCAGAGCTTAATGCGGGGTGTGTGGGCACTGGCTCAATGGCTCCCAAATCAAATGAGTGATGTTCCGGTCAATGGCTCCCAAATCAGACGATAATATGGCATTAGGCCAAAAAAGACCCCTCGGACTGTACTACTCGAGCCAACCAAGTTATTTATTTAGTGACACACTTATTCATTTCATTTTTTTGCTGTTTCTTCATTTTTTTTTCCTTTTTTCTGTTTTTTTATTCGTAAGCAACTCAACACCCATTCTTCGAACATAAACATTAATAACCATGTCCAAATTCCTCTTCAGCTTGAAGACTATTCTAATAAATCGTGTATACTTAAGCTTTTTCATCACCGTAGCATGCATGAAATAAATTCAAACTATTTCGAGATATTAATCATGGCAATTGAAAGTTTTCATGAATAGCATATTAACGAGTAATTTCATGAAGGAATAAAAATTAATTCACGCCATAAACAATTTTTAGAACTCAATCAATGCATAATCATCCGCATTTGGAGTGTGAAGGAGTTTTTAAATAATGAGAATGGTGAATTATTCTTTTCGTTTGCCTTGTTTTATTAATAAAGAAAAATTCTAAGGTCTCATACACACCCCCCCAACTAAAGATGGACATTGTCCTCAATGTCGAAAAGGGTACGAGTTTATTCAAAGCAAGCATCCTAGAAAGCATATAAACTCTACACTACTGGAAAGAACACATCGTGGTCAAATGGCGGATCCCGAATCTTTAATGGTGGAGGAAGTTGTTCAATTTGCTCCTTGCGCTCCTCGGCGAGTGTTCTTCCTCTAATGACTAAACTGGATTCCAGCAACGTAACTCCTAGCATCTCTATAAGCTGTTCACCCGTATCCTACAAGAGATGAGTCACGTCAATCCAATTTAGTCTTAACCTCTTTCCAATAAAAATATTCCAAATGTAGTCATCAAAATAAGTAAAATAAATCAAAGCACGTTGATGACTACTCCCTGAAAGATATGCACTACTCTCGGTATGATGTTCAGTCATCGGGGAGAGGGTTGAGATTTTGGGAAAAAACTAGGGGAAAGAGTGGTTCGGGCTCCATAGCAATAATCTCTAGTCCCATGTCCCTAGTTGTCTCATCCTCCCGTTCATCCAAAATTGCAAGCTCGTCGTCTCTTTTGCACACGCTTCCAGCCATGTTAATGTTCTGATTTGTGCCTTCATCGTGACATGGCTCGCTCAATATACCTGAAATAGAAGATGAACTCATATTAGATTCTTGAAATTGAATTTCAAAGGAATTACTTTCTTCTAAGCAAGTGGCAACCAGAGTAAGATTTTCAATGGATTTCTGAATCTGCCGACTCCGAGCAAGGAAATTCTCTTGGAATTGATGGGAAGTAGCCTCTTGTGTCTGAATAAGCAAGTAAACTTTCTCTTTCAAGGATTGCAATGGTACGTCTATGCTTTGCTCTCCTTGATCAAGGCATGAAGGCTCTGTTGAATCGCACTCTGAAGTCTCTTTTATGATTTCTTCATTCTCTTGTAAAGACTCTATATATTTCCACGCCTCTGTCGGCGTCATGACTCCCAAAAATTCCTGCAGCTGTGGTCGTAGTCCACCTAGGAAGGACTCCATAAGCTCTTTCTTTGTGTACACATACTGCGGATAGCTCGATATTATGTCTGTGAATCTCCTTCAGGCCTGAAAGAAAGTTTCACAATCTGTCTGATTAAAGCCAACGATCTTGAGCTTCTCCATCCTATGTTTGTGTGCATTATTGTACTCTGCATCATGCCAAGTGTTTGTGCGATAAAAATTCATGTATTCCATATACTCCATTTTTTTGAATTTTTTTATAAAGGGAAAACAAAACAAAAACCTAATAAAAATCCTAAACTATAAGATGGAAGGATCTCACCGAATGTTCCTCCAAATGAACTGAAATCGTAGATCACAAGTACTGTTATCCCCGGCAACTGCGCCAAAAACTCGGTTCGACTCAAAATGTGTGACACTACTCCCAAGCACAGGAGATCGAACAAGTAATAATCCTGGTGAGTCCAGGTATCGTATCCACGGGACAACTGACCTGCAAAAACACGAACTTCAGTTTGTAAAGAGTACAGTAATAACCAACCACCTATCAAGCAAAAAGATATAGGATCAAGAGTTTAGAATAACAAAAGAAAATCCTACGATAACTACGGTGAATTCGAAATGGGGTACTAATATGGAGAGTATGTGTTGGTAGTGATTTTGTTAGGGTGTGTGCAATCAATGATTATAAATATCTTTTCTATAACTCAACGTTTCGTCCGGTCAGGGCACGAGAACATCGGAAAATATACCAATAAACGAACATCGAAAAAGTGCCTTAAGTATCGAATAAAATACTAGCTTCATGAGGAAATTAAGTGTATGTTCCCACAAAGGTCACGCCACGAATAAGTCCAGAGATCATATTCGATCCAAGTACACCAACAACGATTATACTTGAACAATACGTGTAGAAACTAGCAAAATACGCGATTATATAATGCAAATAAGGCAAACTGATATCAAAATCAATGATTACGACACCCTAACTACATCAACACCAACACATATGAAGATTAACCACGCATGGAGGGAATATATTCAGTATTCATAGACAAATACATCATAAAAACATCAAAATACGTGAATAATACTTCAATTCCAAGCCAAATACGCAAAATACAAGGCTAAAGATAGGAAAAATGTCACCAATTCTCTCCAAATAGCCCCAAACCTCCTTCAGATGATAGAGCTAGCCACTGTCTACTGGGCCTCCGAATTTCATGGAGAAATACGGCTATTAGAGCCCCCAATACGCAAGAATACCCCCCAAAACCCTAGAATACGCTTAAATAATAACATTGCCGGTTTAAGGGGGTTAACGGGTCAAAACCCCCTTTAAAATCACACCCATACCCGATCCATCAGCCGGCGCATTTCTCGACCGCACATCAAAGCGGGATCTTACCTGGAAGCGCCACGTGTGCTCCAAGATTCGCGCCCGCCCGCATCCGCCTTCGATCCTTCGAATCCGCTTCGGAATGAATATGGACCGTTCGATCGAGAGATCGAACGGCCGCGATCTCGATCGCTCGCAAATTCGAATTCAAACACGGGGTTGATTTGAGGCTGTAGGATCTCGATCGGATGTCCGCCCTTCCGCCATGTCACCCGCTAACGAAGCGCTGCTTCGTCCGCATCGGGTGGAATCACAGCCGTTGGATCCTGATCGAACGGCTCTCGGATCGATGCTTCATTCGCTTCGCTTGCTGGCGCTTCTCTCTGTTGGATCATCATCCAATGCTCCTCGTACGACGCCTCATTTTCGATGCGCTCTGCTGCGTGATGAATGGTGGGCTCCGAAAAGGTGCTCTCTCTCTCAAGCGCAAGAGTCCGTACAAGTAATATAATCTGGGAGTCCAGATGTCGAATCCTCGGAAGGAAATCTGTTGCAACCACAATTCAAATCAAATAGAAATCCAACAAAGAGAAACTAACCACTTTAATAACGATGGTGATGATGGTGTGAAAGTGTGTGATGGTGACGTGCGAACAATACGAACAAAGAAAAGTGTATGAAAGTATCGACAAAAAGTTTGCACATGGTATGGGTTCGTTAGGATCAATAATTCGTATTAACTTGGTTGACGAATATAACACAATGAATTCTTTTTTTGAGAGCAATTCACCGGAAAATACTCAATATAACTCAATGAATTCTCCTTTTGGGAGCAATTCATCGGAAGATGCCCTTTTGGGGGTTCAAACACAAAATTCAATAAGATCGTTGCTAAAGTTATAATACGATATGAAACTCTCTTTTGGAGAGATCAAAACTACGATATGAAACTCCCTTTTGGGGAGATCAAAACTCACCCTTTTGGGGCGATCATCAACTCAATCACTTCTTTTGGAAGATGAAAAAGATGATTTACGAACAAAGATTACAACTTTAACGACGTTTAACGATTTAGCACAAGGAATACAACCAAATAAACACAAATCACATCCCCTAACTACTCCATACCATGCACAAATAAGTTTTAGCTACTCATAATGCAAGAATAATCAAGGTTCATAGCAAAATACATTGATCTAATAGCAAAATACGATGAAAAACACCAAAATACGGGGTAGAAGTTTAGAATTCTATCACCAAATCTCCAAGCTAAGCCTCAAAACTCTCTGAAAATAATAAGAACAGCCTCTGGAATTTTACAGAATTTTTCTCTGGCGAAATACGGCTCCTAGAGCCTCCAATACGCTCAAAATACGCCAAAATCTGCTTGAATACGCCCAAAAACCCTAAAGATACCTTAAATAGAGAGATTGCGGGTTGAATAGGGTTAACGGGTCTAAACCCGCTTCAAATTTGTGCCCGCATCCAATTAAAATCATCGGAGTAAACTGTGGCCATTCATCTCGTCGGGATTTATTACGGTTGAGACACGTGGCATTTAAGCGGGTCCGCGCCCGCTTCGTTTCCGAGTTCAGCTCGAATCCGCTCGCAGCCGTAGGATCTCACATTAACGGTACAGATTAGGCCACGTCGCCACTTCTTCGTAATGCTGCGGACCGTCCGATAACGATCGTGTGGCGGCAAGATGGCCACGTCGCCGCTTCGTTTGAACTGTGCTTTTGAATGCGGATTTAAACAGGAGTCGATCTCACCCTTCATTTCAGCGGCAATGGCATAGGATCGCGACGCGTGGCACGCGGATGCCCGTTCCGCTGTGCTCTTCGAGTGCTTCGCTGAGTTCTTCGTTGTCCATCCGATTGCGATCGGACGAGCGTGATGTCGCCACGTAACCCACGAATTTGCCTGCGCTTGCTTTGCTCCGCTTGCTTGTGATCCGTTGGATTGATATCCGACAGCTGAAAATTTCCGCGCATCAATGGTCGCGAGCCATTCGATCACGCGGGAAGCGATGGATCTCCGCCACGTGTCAAGCCCTGATTGGGCGGCGACCGCATTTCTGGTATTTTGAGCGTATTTCTCCCATTTAAATTGTATTCTGCATTCAAAAATACACAGTAATTAGCACAGATCTCAGAAAAATACAAATAATTAGTCGTTGGAATCGTGAGATCGATACGATGCTAGAAAAAATATAAAAGGTACAGAAATACTTCATTAAGTACTGTTTTGTGCTTAAATAAGGTGTTTTCTCTAATAAATGATGATATATAAAATACACACGTATGAGAGAACAATTTAGTATCATATGAGCACAAAATAGAGCTAAATGGGGGGTTAAATATGTAATATTGAACCCGAATCACACCCCCAACTAGCGATTTGCTAGTCTCTAGCAAAAAGAGCGATAAATACGGATGAGTAATAAAACAATAAGTTCTTTCAAATTGCTCATGGCATGACTCAATAATACGCATTCCAACATGATCTTGACCATCAATATACACATCCATGAACAAAATCAATCACATGATATTTTCTCTAATTTAGTATGAATAAATAACATACAAGCATCGTTTTGCACAATCGAAAGTATAACACGTCGTTTTTCTCTAGTTTTCTTGTTTCCAAGGAATTGGCCTATCAAAATAATCATTCAAGACATGGGTATTGAAGTTGCTTAGTATATTCACCATTTCTTTTCTTTTATTCGTTCCGCGTAACGCGCATCAAGCAACATTCGCAGAAAAATGTATAACTTAGAACGCTCCATCAAATGAGTGAGTTTCCTGTCAATGGCTCCCAAATCAGACGATAATAGGGCATTAGGCCAAGAAGGACCCCTCGGACTGTACTACTCGAGCCAACCAAGTTATTTATTTAGTGACATACTTCTTCGTTCATTTTTCATTCAATTTTTCTTCTTGTCTTTTTCTTTTTGTAAGCAACTCAATACCCATCAATATGAATATAAACATAGTACCAATAGCCAAATTCCTCTTCAACTTGAAGACTATTCTTATAAATCGTGTATACTTAAGCTTTTTCATCACATTAGCATGCATGAAATAAATTCAAACTATTTCGAGATATTAATCATGGAAATTGAAATTTTCATGAATAGCATATTAACGGTAATTCCATGAAGGAAAAATAAATAACTCAAGCCATAAACGAATTTTAGAACTTAATTAATGTGTAATCATCCGTATTTGAGGCATGTGAAGGAGTTTTAAAAGATGAGATTTGGTGATTTATTCTTATCAAAAAAAAATCCTAAGGTCTCATACACACACCCCCAACTAAAGATGGACATTGTCCTCAATGTCGAAAGGGGTACGAGTTTATTCAAGCAAGCAACCTAGAAAGCATATAAAATCTACACTACTGGAAAGAACACACCGTGATCAAATGGCGGATCCCGAATCTTTAATTGTGGAGGAAGTTGTTCAATTTGCTCCTTGCGCTCCTCGGCGAGTATTCTTCCTCTAATGACTAAACTGGATCCCAGCAACGTAACTCTCAGCATCTCTGCAAGATGTTCACCTGTATCCTGCATGAGATGAGTCACGTTAATCCGTTTTAGTCTAAGATTCTTCTTGATAAAAATATTCCAAATGTAGTCATCAAAATAGTTGAAATAAATTAAAGCAAGTTGACGACTACTCCCTGAAAGATATGCACTACTCTCAGTATGATGCTCGATCAATGGAGAGAGGGATATATGATTTTGGGAAAAAACTGGAGGAGGGCATGGTTCTGACTCCATGGCGATAATCTCAAAACCCTTGTCCCTAGTTGTCTCCTCCTCTCGTTCATCCAAAATTGCTAGCTCGTCCTCTCTTTTGCACACACTTTCTGCCATGTAGATATTATTTTTGCCCTCAACGTGACATGGCTCGCTCGATGTACCTGCAATAGAAGATAAATTCGTATTAGATTCTTGAAGTTGAATTTTAAAATAATTATTTTCTTCTAGGCAAGCGGCAATCAAATTAAGATTTTCAATGGAATTTTGAATCTGCCGACTTCGAGCAAGGAAATTCTCTTGGAATTGATGGGATGTGGCCTCCTGTGTCTGAATAATCAGGTAAGCTTCCTCTTTCAAGGATTGCAAAGGTACGTCTACGCTTTGCTCCCCTTGATCATGGCACGAAGGCTCCGTTGAATCGCACTCTGAAGTCTCTTCCACGGTTTCTTCGTTTTCTTGCAGAGACTCCATGTACTCCCACGCCTTTATCGGCGTCATGCCTCCCAAGAATTCCTGCAGCTGTGGTCGTAGTCCATCTAGGAAGGATGCCATAAGCTCTTCATTTGTGTACCCATGTTGCGGATAGCTCGATACTATATCTGTGAACCTCCTCCAGGCCTGAAAGAAAGTTTCACAGTCAGTTTGATTAAAATTAACGATCTTGAGCTTCTCCATCCTATGTTTGTGTGCATTAGCATACCTTGCATCATACAGATTGTTTGTGCAATAGAAATTCATATACTCCATTTTTTTAAAAAAAAAGAAAAACAAAAGTTTATGTACAAAAAAAACTCAAACAAAAATTTATAAACAGTAAAGTGGAAAGATCTCACCGAAGGTCCTCTAAATGAAATAAACCGTAGTCACAAACCATTCCACCCCGGCAACGGCGCCAAAAACTTGGTGGGCTCCGAAAAGGTGCGCGCTCTCTCAAGCGCAAGAGTCCGTACAAGTAATATAATCTGGGAGTCCAGATGTCGAATCCTCAGGAGGAAATCTGTTGCAACCACAATTCAAATCAAATAGAAATCCAACAAAGAGAAACTAACCACTTTAATAACGATGGTGATGATCGTGTGAAAGTGTGTGATGGTGACGTGCGAACAATACGAACAAAGAAAAGTGTATGAAAGTATCGACAAAAAGTTTGCACATGGTATGGGTTCGTTAGGATCAATAATTCGTATTAACTTGGTTGACGAATATAACACAATGAATTCTTTTTTTGAGAGCAATTCTCCGGAAAATACTCAATATAACTCAATGAATTCTCCTTTTGGGAGCAATTCATCGGAAGATGCCCTTTTGGGGGTTCAAACACAAAATTCAATAAGATCGTTCTAAAGTTATAATACGATATGAAACTCTCTTTTGGAGAGATCAAAACTACGATATGAAACTCCCTTTTGGGGAGATCAAAACTCACCCTTTTGGGGCGATCATCAACTCAATCACTTCTTTTGGAAGATGAAAAAGACGATTTACGAACAAAGATTACAACTTTAACGACGTTTAACAATTTAGCACAAGGAATACAACCAAATAAACACAAATCACATCCCCTAACTACTCCATACCATGCACAAATAAGTTTTAGCTACTCATAATGCAAGAATAATCAAGGTTCATAGCAAAATACATTGATCTAATAGCAAAATACGATGAAAAACACCAAAATACGGGGTAGAAGTTTAGAATTCTATCACCAAATCTCCAAGCTAAGCCTCAAAACTCTCTGAAAATAATAAGAACAGCCTCTGGAATTTTACAGAATTTTTCTCTGGCGAAATACGGCTCATAGAGCCTCCAATACGCTCAAAATACGCCAAAATCTGCTTGAATACGTCCAAAACCCCTAAAAATACCTTAAATAGAGAGATTGCGGGTTGAATAGGGTTAACGGGTCTAAACCCGCTTCAAATTTGTGCCCGCATCCAATTAAAATCATCGGAGTAAACTGTGGCCGTTCATCTCGTCGGGATTTATTACGGTTGAGACACGTGGCATTTAAGCGGGTCCGCGCCCGCTTCGTTTCCGAGTTCAGCTCCAATCCGCTCGCAGCCGTAGGATCTCACATTAACGGTACAGATTAGGCCACGTCGCCACTTCTTCGTAATGCTGCGGACTGTCCGATAACGATCGTGTGGCGGCAAGATGGCCACGTCGCCGCTTCGTTTGAACTGTGCTTTTGAATGCGAATTTAAACAGGAGTCGATCTCGACCCTTCATTTCAGCGGCAATGGCATAGGATCGCGACGCGTGGCACGCGGATGCCCGTTCTGCTGCGCTCTTCGAGTGCTTCGCTGAGTTCTTCATCGTCCATCCGATCGCAATCGGACGAGCGTGATGTCGCCACGTAGCCCACGAATTTGTCTGCGCTTGCTTTGCTCCGCTTGCTTGTGATCCGTTGGATTGATATCCGACGGCTGAAAATTTCCGCGCATCAATGGTCGCGAGCCGTTCAATCACGCGGGAAGCGATGGATCTCCGCCACGTGTCAAGCCCTGATTGGGCGGCGACCGTATTTCTGGTATTTTGAGCGTATTTCTCCCATTTAAATTGTATTCTGCATTCAAAAATACACAGTAATTAGCACAGATCTCAGAAAAATACAAATAATTAGTCGTTGGAATCGTGAGATCGAGACGATGATAGAAAAAATATAAAAAGTATAGAAATACTTCATTAATTACTGTTTTGTGCTTAAATAAGGTGTTTTCTCTCATAAATGATGATATATAAAATACGCACGTATGAGAGAACAATTTAGTATCATATGAGCACAAAATAGATCTAAATGGGGGGTTAAATATGTAATATTGAACCCGAATCAATGAAACGAAGCGTCGGCCGTTCGATTTCGATCGAACGGTCAAGAGTTGATCGCTTTTGCGCCCCACTGAGACCGTAGGATGAAGGCCGTAGGATGAAGGCGGGAAAGTCGAAGATCACGTCATGCGGCGGCGATTGATTGGTGGCCGACCGTATTTTTGTATTTTGAGCGTATTTCTTCATTAAATTGGTATTCTGCATTCAAAAATACACAGTAATTAGCACAGATATCAGAAAAATACAAATAAATAGTCGTTGGAATCGTGAGATCGAGACCTAGCCATGAAAAATATAAAAAGGCAGAAATACTCACTAATATTCATACTTTGTGCACAAATCAATGGTTTGCTCTAATAAATAATGATATATAAAATACGAACATATTAGAGATCAATTAAGCATCATATGAGCACAAAATAGGGCTAAATAGGGTGTTAAATATGTAATATTCAACCCGAATCACACTCGGAGCGGAGGAGGCGGCATGAGCTCTCGGCGGAGCAGCGAGGGAGGCAACGACGAGAGCGGCCCAACGGCGGTGGCTCGTTGCTCGGAGGAGCAAAAAGCGGAGGAAGGAGCTTCGAGTGTAGGAGCAGCGGGCTTCGGGTCGGGGGTCGAAGTCGGAGGAGGCACTCGAAGCGGGGTTAGCTTCGGGCTGAGCTTTGAGGGTCTGTCGTCGACGAGCAGCGGCATGGCTCGTGAGATGAGCATGCATGGGTTGCGGGGTGAGCGAGAGAGGGAGAGATGAGAGCGGGGGTAGGGGAGTTTGCCTTGGGTTGGGGGAAGAGAGAATGAGAGATGGGTTTCGGGGGGTTTGGGTTCGGGCATGGGTGAGTGTTTGTGAGGAAGAGATTAAGGGGCTGAGGGAATTAAATAGGATTAGGATTAATATAATAATATATTAGTTATTAATATTGGTTATTAATGAGGGTTGGTGAAACTTGACTAATTTAGAAATAAGGTTAGGGGATGAATCTGAATTAGAGGGAAACTAAAACATGTTTCCACGTTTTGGTGTAGGCTGCAAATGGGGCAGGTTAATTAGGGTTAGGTAATAATTAAAAGTTAAAAGTAATTAACAACGTAATTAGTAAAACTTGAAATTACGATTTTGCCCCTGGAGTTAAACGTGTCCGAAAAATTACGAAAAAATACCCACCGGATTGTAGTGTCGCGTGGATCACGAATATGAGATCCATTTTGGAGTTTGAGCTATGGATATACTAGTTTTAGGCCAAAACGTTTAGGATGCGGGTTCGCGGGTTCTAGGTAGATTTGATATCAGAAAATTACGAAATTAATGTGGGGAGCCCTAAATGATCATAGAATGATACCGTAAAAGTTTGAAAACGTTTTGATGATGTTTGTATAGAAAATTAATTCATTAAGTCAAAACAGTAATAATTAAAAATGAATTTTTATGAAATTGTTTAGTGGTATTTGATGAAATCCGACTTATTGAAATACACCATAACTAATTTGATACTTCAAAATATTTTTATAAGAAAATTTGAAATCACTTTAAAACTCCTGATCAACCACTATAAAATACTTTTTTTAAAATTGAAATACGTTAAATACGTAATTAAATGTATTAAAAAATTCGGATCGTTACAATTTCTCCTCCATAGCTCGGCCTGAGAACTCGTGCTTGGTCTCTCCGTGAACCAAGCTCGGTTCCACCGAAGCACTTCTCAGTCAAGATCTGACTTAGGCAACGGAGGGGACTTGGTCGGAACCAAGCCTTGACCCCCCTGACGAGCCTCCTCATTTGCCGAATGAGACGTCACCCAGCCGAAGCTTCCATTCGGCATCCCATCAATCGGTCCCGAGCATCCTCGACCGGGAGCCTGCTCGGCCGACCCATCCCGAAGGTTGCTAACTCACCGAAGCTTCCCTTCGACGCGTTGTCGCTTGGATCTATGCACTCTCGCATCAGAGCCCGCTCGTCTGATCGGCCCCAAAGGTTATCCTCGTCCTCCACGTCAGTGACGACCTTCGGACCTCTACACTATCAACCAGTGGTGAGAAACACCCCAAAACAAATGTCATGATATTTTAGTACAATCATAGAATTTTGTACCATGAAAAATCAACCTGCAATGTCCTTATAGGTTTAGAATTTAAGATGTTGTAAACTATCAAAGTATTTTCTAATATTCAACATTTCCTTCCCTCTTTGAGACAGCTTCAGACCCTCACGCTTCGGTTGCATCGCCGAGACCTACATCTGGTTGAGCGCCCACCTTCTATGCCGTCCTATCCATTCATTGCCTCTTCACCTTTGGTGGATGGTTCTCTCTCAATGTACTCGATAACCATTGATGGCATAAAAACTAATTAAGCAGCGTTTTTATCAATTTTTTTGTTTGAGATTATTGTACACATTCTAAAACCATAAAACCACACATATATGTGAACCCTATGAGGATTTGACCCACGATCCACTCATTATAAAAAGTTTTATTGTTTGAAAACCGCTGATTCTGTAACGATCGGATTGAGGATCAAATCGCGTTGGATTCAATTGATGTTTGGTATGGTGATCATCCATGATGTGTAGAACAAATCGGAAATAAATTTCATACACACACACATACATACATATATACATGTATATATGTATATATGTATATCTATATATTAAAACACAACTGTTTTTGAATTCTAGGGATGAGTAGGAGAAGATAAAGAGTGGCTAGGATTTGTTCTTGAAGAATGAAAGGTTGAGATGAGTTTGAGAAAGTTTTGGAGGGAATCAATTTGATTAGAAAACTCAAACGGTTGAAATTTTTATGGAAGGTTGAGATGAGTTTGAGAAAGTTTTTGGGGGAATCAATTTGATTGGAAAACTCAAAAGTTTGAAATTTTTATGGAAAAACGCAGCTGTCCCCCGATCAAAATCCTGAACTTCACAGTAACACAAAATCAAATAATTGCAACAAAACATGTCTTGATTAATCTTCATTGAAGTCTTGCGTCGTTCGGGTTGACTACTTGAACCAGCGGTTGGATGATGTAATCAACATGTAGCACTAAAAAAATTTCGCAACCGCCTATGTGGCTGCCACGTATTGGAATTTTATGAGGACCCTTTCTTGGGCCCGCCATTGGAAAAAGGTATGTGATATTTCTAATATTTTAATTTGCATGGTGTCAGGTTTTTTGTTTAGCTAAAGTAGCATATGGTGTCAGGTATGACTAGGACAAGCCAAAGTAGCATATTATTATTCATTCATAACATTATCAAGATTTTCAAATAATTTAAAAACAATGATTTTGAGGGGATATCTTAAATGAACCGTGCCCGAGGGCATAGCTCTGCACCGAAGTCGCCTGTGCCGAATTTGTTGTTCTACGCTAATTTGTTGTTTGGCGTTGAAGGTGCTCGCGACGAATTTGTTGTTCCGCACCGAAGGCGACCATGCCAAAAGCGTTCGTGCCGCTAAATATTTTTACGCCAATTTTTTGCCGCGCCGAATTTGTTGTTCTGCGCCAAAGGCGCCCGCGCCGAATTTGTTGTTCCGAACCAAAGGCGCCCGCGTCGAATTTATTGTTTCGGGCCGAAGGCGCCCGTCCGAATTTGTTGTTTCGCGCCAAAGGTGCCCACGCCAAAGGCGCCCATGCCGCTAAATATTTTTACGCTAATTTGTTATTCTTTTAAATTTTGGCTGTGAAAATAATTTTTTGGGGAACAAAGATTTCGCGGAGGAAAATCTTAAATGAACCGTGCCTGCGGGTATGTGTTATGCATACCGAAGGCGCCTGTGCCGAATTTGTTGTTCAACGCCGAATTTGTTGTTCTGCGTCGAAGGCGCCTGCACCGAATTTATTGTTTTGTGTGGAAGGCGCCTGCGCCGAATTTGTTGTTCCGTGCCGATATATATTTTTACGCTAATTTGTTGTTCTGTTAAATTTTGGTTGTGGAAATAATTTTTGGGGAACAAAGATTTTGCAGGGAGAAAATCTTAAATGAACCATGCCCGAGGGCACATTTATGACTAGTGTGTATATATATGTACATATATATATGTATATAGAGTGATCTTCGGTTGCGAAAAAGAGGCTTTTCGCACCGTGCGAAAAGATTTTTATCTTTATTTTGAAATTTTTTTCAAAAATTCTTTTTTTATGTTTAATCCATACAGTTATATACCCCAGAGAAAATAATGGGTGAACCCGTTGGGGATTAGAGCACCCATCCACCCGTTACAAATTTAACGGTCTCAAAACGTGCGAATTTGATGAAATGCCTTGATCGAAGGCCAAATGACATTATTTCTCAACGATTATTTTTTGAGGGGGGTATAACAACATATAATGAGGGTGGAAAAAAGAATTTTTGAAAAAAAATTTCAAAAAAAAACTAAAAACAGTTTCGCACGGTGCGAAATGTTCTCATTTGAAAATTTTCCTATGTATATATGTGTGTATGTATATATATGTGGTGTATATGTACGATAACACATGAAAATTTCTCGCACTGACAACACATATACATGTGTGTGTAGGCATGTATGTACATGTATATGGAGCAATATGGGTGTTAGATAGCCAAGGAGGAAATTTCCACCTTAGCTAGCTCATTCAACCATCTTTCCTCCCATTTTTAAGACGATCGGATCAGTTTAGTTTGTTATTCATGTTCTAAAACCCCAACTACCAATTTTGGGATAATACCGAAGGGTTTTGATCATTCATCTCATCGTTGCAAAAGGTTCTATTACAGCGGAACTGTTAAACTTACGATGGATGAATGGATGAGCAAAACTTCTTGGAATCACTTAAGAATTGGTGGGTTGGAGTTTTTTAGAATATGAGGTTCAAAATAAACAATTTGGATTGAAGGTTTTGATACCACCCAAGGAGGAAAGTTTCTGCATTGGGAAAAATATTGGTGTGAAGGTTTTGATGCCACCCAAGGAGGAAAGTTTCTCATTTGGTAGCTAATACCCATTATTCACATATGTATATGTATGTCAATATACATGTTGTTAAAATGTCTAATTGCATAGAAAATTTCCTAAGTTGTCAACATCCAAAACCATAAAAATGAATATGAAATTTTTACCGTTTGTTATACACATTGTAAGACAATATGCTAGATAACCTAAACATTGTAGATTGCAGCGGAATATATGAAGAATCAAATTTTTTCTTCTCTAATAGACAACAAGCCAAGATCTTGCTACAAGAACAATGAAGTAATACTGAAGATAAAGATCATACTGTTGCATGATTATTCTTAAGAGACACTCGCAATTCCAAGGTCTCTTTCGATGAAGACATAGCTTGGGTTTTTGGTGTGAATGGCAAACATGTAAATAAGTGATTTTGGGTGGGTTTTAAGTGGATGGCAAACATGTAAATAAGTGTCTTGGGGTGAGTTTTTGGGTGAGGTGGACACCTTTGCCATGAGTGTTGTTATTCGCACCACAGAAATTTATGAATACACCACACTACTCGATTGGCCACACCTATATTTTTAACATCAGATGTTCAGATTTAGAGATCCGAACGGCTCTAATACAATACATGTGTAAATCCGAACAAGATACATATTTTATTATACTGTTCGGCTTTGCAATTCCGAACGGAAGAATAAAAGTATTAGAGCCATTCGGATCTCCAAATCCGAACATCTGATGTTAAAAATATAGGTGTGGTGAATCAAAAGTGTAGTGTATTCATAAATTTCTGTGGTGCGAATAACAACACTCCTTTGCCATATGAGGGGCACACCTTTGTCCTAATCATATTTTAGCCTCCACTTAGACAACTTCACCAATTGTATAATAGATATTTATGGCACATGCATTATGGATTGTCAAATTTCTTTTCTAGGCAGCGGTAATGTTACAAAGTCATTAAGTTCAAATTTAATTCTATTCTACAACCTATGCATTGCTTTTTCTATGAAGACAAATAAAACTCTGATGAATATAAAGTTGAAGTGCATAAGAATATCGAATGCAGCTTTCATTTGAATCAAATGCAAGAGGAGATCTAAAAAAACCTGGATTGTCAGTAAGTGACAAAGATATTTTTTTCTTGCTTGCTTGCTTTCTTTTTGATTCATCAAAAGTATATTTTTTGCTTTCGTTGCTTTAGGGCTTGTTCTTTTGTAGGAAAGTATAATTGGGAAAGTTGATAAGTGTGGAATCTGATGAAAGAGAAATTTGTGTGTAGTGTGTTCTTTTGTTGGAAAGTGTGGTTGGATTGTGGAATTGGAAAGTTGAGGTGGGTCCCGCTCCGTGTAGTGTGTTCTTTTGGTTGAAGAAAGTTGGATGAAGAAAGAGGTGTGTGTTTCACTCAAATTTAATTTGTGCTATTTATACCTAAACTAAATACTTAAAATAAATAAAAAAATTAATATAATATCTAATTAATACTTAATTTAATTAATTGAGTACGAATAGTGTAATAAGGAGTGCATATAGCAGGGGCCCCACGCGGTTTCACGCGCTGCAGCGAAAAACGAAGCAAAAAAAAATAAAAAGGAAAAATTCACTGATTGGTGGAGGAGAGAGGGGCCCACATGGATTGTGAGAATCCTGCGTAATCGGAACAAATTGCTCCGATTTCAAAAGCCCCCATGGGTTCATTGTTTTGGCTGCCACGTCAGACTTTCTTCCACACAATCCGAGATGCCAAAAGAACACACACAAAAATCCCCCCAAGGAATCTAGTGTAAATAGTGTGTGAACAATGTTTTTTACACTTTCCCCCTTACTTTCGGAGAAAAGAACAGGCCCTTGATGAGCTAGAGCAACGTGGTGAACACGGGGCTTTTGCCCGTCACATCTAAAGGTTGACTTTGATGGGTGTTGCTCTGGTGGTTGAAAATTGAAGTGATCTTTCTGCAGTCATTTTCCAGGTTTATGTTATGTGCATGCTGGGTGATGGTAACCTTAGAGAGGGAATTGCTACGCGCACATACCGTTTTACTTCCGCCCACAACCGAGTTTTCGATTATTTACAAGTTTGTCACTTAGAATTGTTCACCGTGCACAACCTTTCGAAAATGGAGAGAATAACCCCGGTTGTGCGCGGTGAGTAAAAACTCACGGTTGCCGCGGTTTTGTTCAAAGCGCACAATCGCTGTCGCCGAGTCGATGCACGCACAAACACTTCTTCACGCACCCACCGTTTTGCTCAACGCGCACAACTGCGTTTTTCTTCAACGCGCACAATCAGAGGAAAGATGGCAAGGAAGTGGCAGGAGTGGGCGGCGACCACACGGAGGGATTTCGAGATCAGGCCGGTCATTCGCTCTTCGGCCCCTACCGAAGTCTCCAGTTCTCCTCCCTCTCTCTTTCTTAAGCTCCAAATCTACGCGACATGCACGGCCCGGACCCAGGGCACCCAGGGCAGCCGCCCAGGGCCCAAGGCCAAGGGGCTATTTTTTAAATGTATATATATAATACATTAATACATTATATAATAAATTAATAATAATACGAAAAAATGGTTCGTCGGTTCGTTATCTCTTCGCAGACGGTTCCGATTCTCCGAGATGGTTCCTATTCTCCGAGAGACGTTCCCTTTCTTCTCGGCAACCGCAAAATGCAAACGGAGGTGACACCTTGACAGTTTCGTTCTTCTCGCATACGGTGCCCCTCTTCTTCTTCTCTCTCAATCGACTCACAACACACCTACCTCTCGCCACATTCGCACTCGTAAACGGCCCCCCTCCAACTCCGAGAAACAGTTCCTTCAATCCTTTGTCAGGCAAGTTTTTGTTGTTGTTAAACATAAGTTATTAATATTAATATATTATATATGTGCCAACCCCAATTGCCAGAGGCCACTCGTACACTTCTCGTATGCTAATCCTTGTATTAGTTTTATTTTAACGGGTATTGGTTTTTATGTTCCCCCTATTTTGGACCATCTTTTAGCACATCAATAAAAATTTCAGGCATAGGGATGAGCCTCCTAGAATTGCACTTGGCTAGGTTCCAAACCCCCAAAAAATTTAGTGTTTCAATTTTTTTTTAAAAAAATATATTTAAAGGGCCCAAATTTTTAACTCGCTTTGGTCCACAATATCTTCAGGACCGGCCCTGCTACTCGATCGAGATATTTTTCTTCTCATTTACGAGGTAAATCAAGTGCCATGTTGTTCAATTTTGTTTATTTTCTGATTTTTCCGTGTTTTTGGGTCGAATTTGATGAATAACAGCTCCTTGTTTGGATTTTGCATGTCCCATGTTAGAATTGGGTACACCCATTACGGATTTAACTCAAGGGGTAAATAACAATTATAGTATTATTAAAGGGTTGTATGTAAATTGAATTGGCCTTGGTGGATAATTGCAATTTACAGAAGTTCAGTGATCCTAATACAAATTTGTTTTATAACTAAAGGGGTTATTTGTTAATGTTAAGTTTTTCCAACGGTAGAAAACTACTCCCCTTTACATCCTATTTATACTCTTATTATCTGTGAGAATTGGATCAAAGCAATTGAATACGTTCTCATCTCTCTGTAACGGGCAGTTTCCATCTATACGTAATTTGCACGTATTTAATTAGTATAGTGATTTATTAGAGTGGTTAATATATGATTTTATTTATTACTATTGCTATTATTTTCATAGCTCGAGCACGCGATTTAACGATCGCGTTTATACCTTCTTTAATTCTTGGTTGATGTTAGTTGCAGGGACGAGATCATGATATACGAAATATCTTAATCAAATCGATCTTCTAATCAAAACATCTTAACCGAATAAATTATCCAATCTGAATCTTGTAATGCCCTACAAGCTACTGCACAAGTACTAGAGGGGGGTGAATAGTACTTTAAAAATAACAAGGAGTATAATTCCAAATTATAGTGCAAACAACTACCAAATCAATTTGCGGAAGCTTAAATTGAATGACAACACCAAAATTAACAATGCTAACAAAAGATGTTAATGGGTTCGGATCCACCCAAGTCTCCCCGACTTGTTCCCGGTGATCCTACGTCCCAACCACCCGGATCCCCTCCGGATACTTAGGTTAGAAACCCTAACCCAAGATTTCCACTATGAATATCTTGTGAAAAACCTTCACAAGATCAAATCATACATGCAATGGCAATAGTGAATCCCACAACCCGGGATCACAACCTTCTCTCACAACCGAGAGAATCAACGAGCAATATAAATGAGTTTATATTGAAATAAGCAAACTTACCACAAAATCCTATACCTTGAGTTTTTCTTACCAAATAGGTGAAAGGAAGGATTTGAGGAAGATGAAGTCACCAAGACCTAGCACCAAGGAAATGACCAGCAATAGGTGCCTAGGAGTGATTTGGAGACTTGATTCAAGCTAGAGCTTGAAGGGCTCACCAAGAACAAACTTCTCTCAAGATGGATTCTAGATCTAGAATGAGAGAGAATGGGTTTCTTGTGAGGAAGAGAGCTTTAGAAATGAGTGAGAATAGCTATCTCTTTCTATCTCAATGAATCTCTTAATGGCAGCTCTAACCTAGATAGAAATGACCTAGGTTCGTATTTATAGGGTCCCATAAAAACAACTTAGGTCAATTCCCAACGGATAGAAATCTGAGGAAACTAGTCGGTCAAAGAACAACCACTGACCGACTAGTTCATCAACTAGTCGGTCAGTCAAACAACATGGACCGACTAAGTGAGGAACTGAGAAGAGATAGAAATTCAGACCTAGAAATCTAGTCGGTCCAAGAAGACTTTCTGATCGACTAGTTTCACAACTAGTCGGTCAGTCAGTGAACGTAGACCGACTAAGAGGCAAAATGAAATAGGCTGAATACAAATTGACTTAGTCGGTCCAAGAACAAAAGTTGACCGACTAGATTGTCAACTAGTCGGTCACCAAACGTTCTTAGACCGACTAACGATAAACAGTAGCTTAGGAGAAATTTAGTATGAACAGTAAGTCACAACTAGTCGGTCAAAGAAGCATCACTGACCGACTAGTTCACAAACTAGTCGGTCGGTGAGTCAACGTAGACCGACTAACTGTAAATAGTAAGGTGCAAGAAATTAAGGAAGCAAACTAGTCGGTCCAAGAAGAGTTGCTGACCGACTAGATCGCCATCTAGTCGGTTAGTACTTCTTCTTGTACCAACTAACATGCACAAACAAGTCCGAATCGAAGCACGACGCTTCGAGGAAGTTAGAATGAACTTGTACTAAGATCCTAGAGCTACGATATGAGCGTTATGAAGTTAGAATCGTAAGATATACTCAAGGCTTAACATTCTATATATCGAAGCTAAAAGACTATAAATAAAACCTTAAAGAATGGTCTTCGAGAGCTTCGATTAATTCTTCATGACTTCCAAAACGGCGCAAGAGCTTCAACGAAGCTTTAGGCATGAATACGAGCTTTGAGAAGTCTTGAGATGTCGCTTTGATTGTTCTCGTGAATTTGGCGACGATCTCCAATACTGCGCTCACAAATTGTGTAGTTCATGAATTATTTATGTTTGCTCATCATCAAAACCAAATCCGGGGAGTCCAATATTCAACATTCTCCCCCTTTTTGGTGATGACAAACCAACATAAATAATAATCAAAAATAATGATTCAAATGTAAAATGCTTACTCCCCCTGCATTGATGACACATTAATTCCAAAATGAATATATATGAATTGCATCAATCAGACGAGTAAGATAAATAAAGAGAATCGATTTTCGAAATATCGGATTTTGAAAATCCTTATATATATCTTAACTCCCCCTGAATCTAACATATCAAACTAGATTCTTGGAAATTGAGTTAAATTTTCATTTGCCCTATTTCTTATCATTATCTCTCCCCCTTTGGCATTATCCCAAAAATGGGGGGCATACAACGACAACAACTAGGAAATGGAAAATCCAACATCGGGAGTCGTAGACAATGACGATGGAACTAATTGACACCAAGGGAAAAGTGGTGAAATCAAATCAAGGTGTGCCAAATTGTCCATTATAAAAAAGCGATAATTAAAATCATCAAAAATACCAAATTTTTATTCATTTCTTGAATAAAGAAACATAGTCTTCAATATTTAATATTATTGGTTAAATTGGTGCATGGAAAACAATTCTATACAATTATAGAATTTCAATCTATTTAACCAAGTTTTTCAATCGTCGAGCGACGATTTCACATAGCATGGACATTGAATGAGAATTAATGTGCACGACGAAGAAAATATCACAACATGAACATCGATGTATATATAGATAGAAACATCATGAGTACATCCAAAAAGATATCGATACATCAAATGCAACATACCCATCAAAAAGAAATACATCATACATCATTGATACAACAACATCATCAGAACACCATCATCAACATCCAACAAAAAATACAACACATACTCCGACATCCAACATATCAAAATACAACAAATCAACACCCAAACTCCATCCTATCCTAACCCAAAACACTCTCAAAAAGGTATATCATCCAATGAGCAGTGGAGAGTCCTCGAAACAGACGATCACGAGGAAGTGGCTGGATCTGCAGTCTCCATGGGTCCAGTCGACGGAGTGGACTCAGGCTCTGCAGGGAGGAGAGGCGTGTCAACAGACGGGATCGTCGGGGTAGGTGTGGAAACGACGGGCTCAACAGCTGGGGTCTCAACAGGAGTATCAGCAGGTAAGATAGGAGCAGGCTCGTCAGCAGGGACAGCAGCAGCCTCAGAAGTCTGAACTACTGAAGCAGAAGTCTCTGGAGCACCGGAAGTGGTGCCAACTCCAGGAGCAGATGTGGTAGCAGCAGCAGCAGCAGTGGCCTCATCGCCACGAGCCAAGGAAGTGACAAGATCGTCAATATCCTCATCGTCCATCTCCTCGGCCTCAGACACGGAAGGAGGAAGATCAATGCCCATCATACGAGCCATACAGCAGACGACCTCCTCGGTACGAGCCAAACGCGACTCGTGCCGACGAAGAAGGCATACGACATCATCTAATGTGGCAGGAGGAGTGGGGGCAGCAGCAGCTGAGGGAGTGGCCTGGGAAGCAGATGTGGTCGACCTCTGCACGTGACGAAGCGCCGCACGAGATTTCTTAACGGCCGTCGCGTTCAGAGGAGGACCCAAAGAACGCTCATCGTCAGGAGGGAGAGGGACACGAAAATGACGGAAAACCAGGGTCAACAGACACGGGTAAGGGATATGCGCAGATTTATTGGTCTTGCGAATACACTCGAAAGAGTCCATCTTATCGAGTATAACGTAAGCCCAATTAATCTCGCAACCCAAGAAAAGAGCGTAAATCAGCTTGAGAAAAGGCTGGGATGGCAGAGAAGATGAGCCGTACTTGGGAAGCAAGCACGACTTCAGAATAAGATTTAGCACCCATGCATTTGGTTTGAACGACTTCGAAGGAACACCAATGAGGGCAGGAGGGATCACATGGAAGATATCAGAAAGAACGGACTGATCCAAGGAAGAGATATCATCAACAGAAATATCCGACGGAAGGAGACCGGACGACGAACAACCAAGTATCTCCCCTAAGATTTCTGCCGTGAGAACTATAGGAGTTCCCAAGACAGTAGTCTCGATGGAGTGACTCTCATCGTACAGGCCCCGGACACGATTGGCGTAGAATAATTTGACCAGGCGAGGATATGGTTTAGGATTCGCCTTGGGGTCATAGCGAAGATAATCCAATAGGCCACTATAGGAGAGAAGATCAGCTAAGCCAAGGAAATCTGAAAACTGAACATAGTGCTCCAATAGCATCGGGCAGTGTTCAATACGGTTGTAGGCCGCTAGACACATAGGGTCGTCGCGACACAACGATATGTCAACACCACCCGCTGGCATTGGGCCCTTTCCCTTAGGCTGGCGAGACTTAGGACGAAGTGGAGGAGTAGGTTCCCTATGACCAGACTCATCCTCAGGGATAAACTCAGTATCGGAATCAGGAGGAGTAGAGGGAGAGTGGAGTATGGGCTTTTTAGACTTAGATTTTCGGGGTTTGACCGTCGCCGTCCTCTGCTTCTTCAGAGGAGGCGAAGACGGAGAAGCTAGGGTAGATTTAGCACGACGCTTGGGCTTAGATGGATTCCTAGGGTTAGAAGGCTCTACAGACATTGGGGAAGCCCCAGATGAAGTGATATGGATCCTCATCTTTGCCATGATCGTGGCACGACGAGAACAAGCAAGCGACGAAGATTGAACAACCCTAAGCACACAGCCCTAAGATAGGAAATCCGAAATAATCAAGCCCTAGATGAAATTCGAAACCCTAGAAGCTAGAAGAGATCTAAATCAAACCCTAGAGTAGGAAAAAGAGATCTAGGAGAGGGGTTATACCTAGGAGAGAGGGTCGACGGCGACGGACGGCGGGGATGGTCGGAAAGATGGCCGGAAAGACGTCGGAAGTCGAAGGGTCTCGAGAGGGGTTGAGGGTTTTTCGGGCTGGAGAAGAGAAGAAGACCGACTAAAATGAACTTTAGTCGGATGAAAATAGAGTTAAGTCGGTCGGGATTGCTAAATGACGTGTTTGCCCTAACACACTTAGTCGGTCACAGTTCAAGCACTGACCGACTAGATTACGATCTAGTCGGTCGGTCAATGAGCTTGAACCGACTAAGTCGAAACAGAGGCAAACATGAATTTTTAGGGCTAGATTTAGTCGGTCGCAGTATACACACTGACCGACTAGTTTTCAATCTAGTCGGTCGGTTAGTGTACTGTGACCGACTAAGGAAAGAAAAAGATAAGAGTTAGATTAAAGCTTGATCTAGTCGGTCTGCATTCACTAGCTGACCGACTAGATGAGCATCTAGTCGGTTGGCTAATGAACTGAAACCGACTAGAAGAGTCCAAAAATTGAAAAATGAGTTCTCTTCACAAACCACTTGGATGAAACATCTAAATTACCCCATAAGACGTCGAAATCTTAAATACGACATACAAATACGAATTCGAGCACAAATTCAAACATATCACATAAAATCCCAAAAATTCAATAAATCTAGCATGAACGAAATATCGCGAAATATAATAGCATGCAAGATAATTGAATGAAACATGAATCCTATATCTCGGATTCACCCATAATCCCCAATTCTCGACGTAACCGCACAAAGGAGTCCTCCTTTAGGGGTTTCGTGAAAATATCGGCGATTTGCTTTTGGGTTTCAACGTACACTAAAATGATGTCCTTTTTAGCAACATGATCATCTAAAAAATGGTGTCGGACATCTATGTGTTTTGATCGGGAATGGTGCACCGGATTCTTTGAAAGACAGATAGCACTTTGGTTATCCACCATGATAGGTCTAGTATCACAATGAATACCAAAATCCTTCAGTGTGTGTCTCATCCAAAGAACCTGGGCACAAGCGGCACCGGCGGCAATATATTCCGCCTCGGTGGTTGAAAGTGATACGGAATTTTGCTTCTTGGAAAACCAAGAGACAAGAGAATTTCCTAGAAAATGGCAAGTGCCACTAGTACTTTTCCTGTCGGATTTGCATCCCGCATAATCGGCATCACTATATGAGACTAACTCATATGTGCTAGATTTCGGATAAAGTAATCCAAAATCTAAAGTGTAACTTAGATAGCGAAAAATACGTTTAACCGCTACTAAGTGAGACTCCTTAGGTTGAGACTGATAACGAGCACATATGCATATGGCAAACATAATATCGGGCCTACTTGCGATAAGATAAAGTAAACTACCTATCATACCTCGATATAGACGAATGTCTACATTCTTACCGCCCGTATCCTTGTCAAGATGCGTAGTCGTGCTCATTGGAGTCTTTTTCCCGGAAGCACTCTCCATTCCAAATCGCTTAAGCAACTCCACCGTATACTTCGTTTGGTGGATGAAGATTGCATCGTTCAACTGGCGAATTTGGAGACCTAAGAAATATTTGAGTTCGCCCATGTGGCTCATCTCAAATTGTTCCTTCATAACATTAGAAAACTCTTCGCAAAGAGTGAAGTTAGTAGCACCGAAAATGATATCATCAACATAAATTTGAACTAATAAAATATCATTATTCGCATGCTTAACAAAAAGTGTAGAATCGGCTTCGCCCATTTTAAAATTCAAATCCAAAAGAAAATTCTTTAGGCGATCATACCAAGCTCGAGGAGCTTGTCTCAAACCATAAAGAGCTTTCTTTAGTTTAAAAACATGATTTGGAAAATTTTCATTTATGAAGCCCGGAGGTTGAGAAACGTAAACTTCCTCAACAACATCTCCATTTAAAAATGCACTTTTAACATCCATTTGAAATAACTTAAAATTTTTATGGCATGCATAAGACAATAAAAGTCTAATTGATTCTAATCTAGCTACCGGAGCGAAGGATTCTTCGAAATCGATACCTTCCTCTTGGCGATAGCCTTGAGCAACTAACCGAGCTTTGTTCCGGACGACGACTTGATTTTCGTCGGTTTTGTTCTTGAAGATCCACTTTGTCCCTATGACGGTGTGGTTCTTCGATGGCAAAGGAACAAGCTCCCATACCTCATTCCTCTCGAATTGAATGAGTTCCTCCTCCATGGCAAGGATCCAAGCATTATCTTCGTACGCTTCAACTATATTCTTTGGCTCTATCGATGAGAAAAAGGCACAATTGGCGAAGTGGTGGACTTGCGATCTCGTCTTGACACTATCATGAATATTGCCAATGACTTGCTCATGGGGATGGTCGCGAACGGTATGAAGCCGCTTGGGAATACCTTGATCACTAGGCACATTCTCAACAACTTCATTAGTCGGGTTAGTCTCAATAGGATCAATTGAATCAATAGTCTTAGAATTTTCAAACGAATCACATAAAACATCCATAGAATCATTATCATTTGAAATTCTAGAATTAGTAAAATTCTCATTAAAAGAGACATGAAGTGATTCCTCGATCGTAGAGGATCTTTTGTTGTATATCCGGTAGGCTTTGCTACATGAGGAATACCCAACAAATATCCCCTCATCCGATCTCGGATCAAACTTGTCCAAATTATCATATGTGTTTTAATAAAACATTTTGCGCCGAAAACACGAAAATGTTTAACTTGAGGCAATCTACCAAACAACAATTCATAGCAAGTTTGTTTGGTGCCGGGCCTCAAAAGTATTCTATTAAACACATAACAAGCGGTGTGTACCGCTTCCGCCCAAAATTGATAACCAAGTTGACTATCTTCGAGCATAGTACGAGCACACTCCACAAGCGTTCTATTCTTCCTCTCAACAACACCATTTTGAGGAGGTGCGCGAGGGAAAGAAAACGTGTGAGTAATTCCAAGATCATCACAAAAATTTGAGAAAGACTCATTCTCAAATTCACCCCCATGATCACTACGAATAGTGACAATGGTGGTTCCGATGAGATTTTGTACTTTCTTCACAAATATTGTGAAGTTTTCAAAAGCTTCATTTTTATTACATAAGAAAAATACCCATGTAAATCTTGAATAATCATCAACGATGACTAGTCCATATCTTGCATTTCCTAAGGAAGCAACTCTAGTTGGCCCAAATAAATCTAGATGTAATAGCTCTAGTGGCCGTTTCGTAGAAATGCTTTTCTTAGGTTTAAATGAAGATTTAGGAAGCTTGCCACGTTGACAAGAATCATAAAAACTTTTCTTTTCAAAAACGAGCTTCGGAAAACCTTTAATGGAATTTAATTTTGAAAGCTTATAAAGTGTTCCAAAGTTCACATGTCCAAAGCGTCGATGCCATAAGTGTTGTTCACTTGTGTTGGCAAGGAGACATTGTTCATATGACTTAGGAAGATCCAAAATATAGATATCTTTATGGCGTGTGCCGGAAAATAATAATTTATTATTATCATTTGAAATATGACACAATCCTTTCGCAAAGCTAACTTTGTAACCTTTGTCACAAAGTTGGCTTATTGAAATAAGATTATGATTTAAACCATTAACTAGATAGACATCACTAATTAAGGGTTTAGACGGGTTACCCACTTTACCAACACCGACGATGGTTCCGCTCTCGTTGCCTCCAAATACGACGCGATTTCCATTTGCAATGGGAACCACTCCGGAGAGCAATTAAGCGTCACCCGTCATGTGTTTTGAACACCCGCTATCGAGTATCCAATTCCCTTTGGAGCTAAATTTAAATTTGTTGCTCCTCTTCTTTTTCTTTTCCTTTAGTACCTAAAGATAGAAACTTTCATATCATGGTACCCAAGGTCATTGGGTCCTCAAAAGTTAGACCTTTGGAAGCCAAGTCCAATTGGACTTTGACTTCCACACATAATTTCTACTATGAACAACATCCGAAAAATAAGCATTCATATATACTTGTTTTTCATCCATGCTTGTGTCCTTTGGGCTCCAAATAGTGAAAATCTTGGGAGCCATCATCCTATTGGGTGCATGCATGCGACGTTGATTTCTACGTGATGCATGTTGTGGATAGGCATAAGGAACATGATGGAATGGTGCACGACGAGAATTATTCATATGATGAGGTGGGTGAACATATGCATGTGTGGGAACACGTGCGTGAGGGTGTCTCACATGGTGTGCACGTGCCCGAGAATGTGTTGCATAGAAATCATCATATGTGTGACAGTGTGAGACGGTGGAGTAGGACGTGTGTTCCTACGTGGCATGGTATTGGTGTACATATAAGCATGCCCCTTCTTTGGAGATCCACCCAAAGTGGGTTTCTTTCCAAAAGAGGGTGTGGACGAGGTGGAAGCACCATTGGTAGATGAACTACCAATAGAGTGTTTGCGACCACTCGTAGAGTCACCGGAAGTTGGCCTAACAAAAGTAGTGGCCGCTTTGGATGGACATCCCATCGTATACCCCAAACCAATGTGGTGATTGACCGGAAGTAAGTCACTTAGGATTTTATTCAAATGGTCCTTACCCTTATTGAATTTATTAATTCGGCCTAATGTGTTCTCATATTTCTCTTTGAGAGAACGCATAGAAGTATCCAAAGTAGATACTTGCGATGTGAGCACATAAACACGAGATTTAAGACTTTCATTCTCAATACTCAAAGTCGAGTTTTGAGAAGTCAAATCCGCTATCCTATGTTCTTCCGGATCTTCAATGCTAACATGTTCAAGTTTAGATTTGAGATTAACAATCTCATTTCTTAACTCTTCAACAACGGTGTCGTTGTTGGTGATGATAGTCTTAGGCGAGGTTTGAATGCTAGCTAGGTCATCTTTTACTTTAGTATATCTATTTACTAATTTAGTGTATTTAGACCATAAATGAGAGTTAGCATCCCTAAGATCATCCATAGTTACCTCATCGCCTTCGTCGTCGCTATCATCGGAGGAGTAAGATCCTTGATCATGCTCCTCTATTGCCATGAAGCACATGTGCGCTTGCTCCACTTTCTCATCGTCCGACTCTCCGCTTGAGGAATCCTCGGAGTCGGTGAATGTTTCTCCGACAAGTCCCTTTTTGTACCCCTTTTTCTACTTCTTCGACTTGTCGAACTTCGGCGCCTTCCACTTCTCCTTTTGCTTGTTTTGTGGACAATCCGCTTTGATGTGTCCTGGCTTATTGCATTTAAAGCACAAAGGTGGAGATGCGTTAGTAGAAGGAAATTTAGATTTTTGTTTGAAGTTACCCTTTCGGAAGAAGCGATTGAACTTCTTTGCCATGAGTGCAATGGATTCCATGTCCATTTCTTCTTCCGAGTCCTCATCATCGGTAGAGGTGGATGAAGCCGCCTTGAATGCAATTGCCTTTTTCTTAGGCACGTCTTGGTTCAAATAGGACTTCATCTTTTCTTGTAACTTCACCTTGCTATCTTTGCGTACCTCGTATGACACCAAAGTACACATCAATTGAACTACGGTATACTTATTCATGTCATTACCTTCCTCGATGGCGAAGGTACGTTTCTCCCAAGAAGAAGGAAGTCCTTCGATAAGCTTTGAGCACTTCTCCTTTTGAGTGTAGTACTTGCCGAGGGCCTCTAACTCGTTTATTATGTCAACGAAGCGAGCGTAATATTCCTTCATCTTCTCGCCCTGTTGCATATGAAACATTTCGTAATCTTTGTTTACGACTACGAGTTTAGAGTCTCTTACCCTACTCGTCCCTTCATGAAGAATGAGGAGGGAGTTCCAAATTTGATATGCACTCTTACATGTGCATATCTTATTGAAGTCCTCAGGCTCCAATGCGCATTGCAAGGCATTCATTGCCTTGGCATTGCTTACCTCCGCGGCGATCTTCGCGGTAGTCCATTTCTCAAAGTCTTCTTCTTCGGGCTCGATGTATTCCTTCATTGTAGTCCTCCATAAGGATGCACTCCGGAGGAAGGTTTCCATCCGGCATTTCCAGTACCCGTAGTTGGTACCGTTGAAGAATGGAGGCCTCGTAGAGGAATGTCCTTCCATCATCGAAGATGCTCCTTCACGGTTCCTGAAGGTGTCATAGTTGGAAGGTGGACGCACGGTCTTGTTGTCGTTGGCAGACATAGCTAAGTATCTGGCTCTGATACCAAATGTAATGCCCTACAAGCTACTGCACAAGTACTAGAGGGGGGGGGGTGAATAGTACTTTAAAAATAACAAGGAGTATAATTCCAAATTATAGTGCAAACAACTACCAAATCAATTTGCGGAAGCTTAAATTGAATGACAACAACAAAATTAACAATGCTAACAAAAGATGTTAATGGGTTCAGATCCACCCAAGTCTCCCCGACTTGTTCCCGGTGATCCTACGTCCCAACCACCCGGATCCCCTCCGGATACTTAGGTTAGAAACCCTAACCCAAGATTTCCACTATGAATATCTTGTGAAAAACCTTCACAAGATCAAATCATACATGCAATGGCAATAGTGAATCCCACAATCCGGGATCACAACCTTCTCTCACAACCGAGAGAATCAACGAGCAATATAAATGAGTTTATATTGAAATAAGCAAACTTACCACAAAATCCTACACCTTGAGTTTTTCTTACCAAATAGGTGAAAGGAAGGATTTGAGGAAGATGAGGTCACCAAGACCTAGCACCAAGGAAATGACCAGCAATAGGTGCCTAGGAGTGATTTGGAGACTTGATTCAAGCTAGAGCTTGAAGGGCTCACCAAGAACAAACTTCTCTCAAGATGGATTCTAGATCTAGAATGAGAGAGAATGGGTTTCTTGTGAGGAAGAGAGCTTTAGAAATGAGTGAGAATGGCTATCTCTTTCTATCTCAATGAATCTCTTAATGGCAGCTCTAACCTAGATAGAAATGACCTAGGTTCGTATTTATAGGGTCCCATAAAAACAACTTAGGTCAATTCCCAACGGATAGAAATCTGAGGAAACTAGTCGGTCAAAGAACAACCACTGACCGACTAGTTCATCAACTAGTCGGTCAGTCAAACAACATGGACCGACTAAGTGAGGAACTGAGAAGAGATAGAAATTCAGACCTAGAAATCTAGTCGGTCCAAGAAGACTTTCTGACCGACTAGTTTCACACCTAGTCGGTCAGTCAGTGAACGTAGACCGACTAAGAGGCAAAATGAAATAGTCTGAATACAAATTGACTTAGTCGGTCCAAGAACAAAAGTTGACCGACTAGATTGTCAACTAGTCGGTCACCAAACGTTCTTAGACCGACTAACGATAAACAGTAGCTTAGGAGAAATTTAGTATGAACAGTAAGTCACAACTAGTCGGTCAAAGAAGCATCACTGACCGACTAGTTCACAAACTAGTCGGTCGGTGAGTCAACGTAGACCGACTAACTGTAAACAGTAAGGTGCAAGAAATTAAGGAAGCAAACTAGTCGGTCCAAGAAGAGTTGCTGACCGACTAGATCACCATCTAGTCGGTCAGTACTTCTTCTTGTACCAACTAACATGCACAAACAAGTCTGAATCGAAGCGCGACGCTTCGAGGAAGTTAGAATGAACTTGTACTAAGATCCTAGAGCTACGATATGAGCGTTATGAAGTTAGAATCGTAAGATATACTCAAGGCTTAACATTCTATATATCGAAGCTAAAAGACTATAAATAAAACCTTAAAGAATGGTCTTCGAGAGCTTCGATTAATTCTTCATGACTTCCAAAACGGCGCAAGAGCTTCAACGAAGCTTTAGGCATGAATACGAGCTTTGAGAAGTCTTGAGATGTCACTTTGATTGTTCTCGTGAATTTGGCGACGATCTCCAATACTGCGCTCACAAATTGTTAGTTCATGAATTATTTATGTTTGCTCATCATCAAAACCAAATCCGGGGAGTCCAATATTCAACAGATCTAGTACCTCAACCAAATCACTTCCTTGTAATCAAATCCTAATTTATGCTCATCACTATCGATCTCCTGAATCACATCGTATGCAACTAAATCTTAAATAATATCAATATCCCAATCAAAATTATCATCCTGATATATATATTAATCAAATTGATTTCCCCAATCTAATAACTTAATGGATTATCCAAATCATACCCAAACATCTTAAGTAGACATCATTACCTAAATCCAATCTTGCCCGCAATAATATGAAGATCATAACCAAATGATTTTTCCTAATCAGATCTTAACCTAAATGGATTAATTCTATTAACATTTAATATATCTAAATCATATCCAAACCTTAATTTCATTTATAATAATCTAATAAAATCTAACTTAATTTCTAAACCAATATTAAATCCTAACTACATCTTACGCAGTCTCTCCCCGTATCTCCATATCTTTTGTAACTAACCCACACACTAAGATATGCCGCACAAAATCTCCCCTCCCCTATTATTTCGTATGCCAGTGGCCTCTCCCCATCACATCCCTCACTCCCCACATCTCTCTCTCCCGACCTTTAGTAACAACCCACGTTTTCAAACCTCCCACGTTTTCAAACCCCAACACAACTCCATCTCTCCTCCACAAAGCCAAACAGGTATATATCTCACAACCCACGTCACCCTCCTTTATAATTTCATATCCTCTCTACTTCACAACAGCCCGCCACCCCCGTTCCCCGACTTCAGCCCACAAGTTCGCCGCCTCCAGCCACGCCGAACCACCTCGCCAGCCCAAGACTACGACCCAAGCCACCTCGCCACACGTCCGCCCTACTCAACTCGCCGAACCCCAGAGCCCATCTCCGACCCTCCACCACCAAGCCCGCACGTCCGCCGCACTTCGACTCTCCTTCGACCAGTAGCCCTACCCCCCGTCCCCCCGTCCCCACAACCATGGCAAATCCGTCACCCCTCCGAGCAGCCCCCTCAGCCACTGGAGCCACCGAGCTCCTTCCTCACTATCGGAGCTCCGATGCTCTCTTCGACATCGCCACTGCCGAACCTGATGCCCCACAGCTTTGCAACGAACCCCTCCCATGTCTCCGACCCCTACTTCACCCAGCCTCCCCTCCTCCGCCATTAGCCCCGACCTGCTCTCCCCGCTCGCAGATCTCTCTCCGACCGAGCCCAGCCTCCTCCTTCCCCCGACCCATCTCAGGTGACTCCAACCTCACTCCCGCTGCCCTCACGGCAACACCAACATCGACCAATGCCTTCACCTCGACTCCGACACCGTCCTATTAAACAACAACCCACAACAGCCCGCCACCAACCCAGCTCCGACCTTCCCTCAACTCGCCGTCGCCGGGTCCTCCACCGCTACAGCCGCCTCTGCCCACCGCCGTCCCAGCAGCTAGCACCCCCTCCACCTATCTCACCGACCTCCTCTGCAGTCGGGCCCCTGTTCGAGCAGAACGTTGCCCCTCACCGAGCTCCGCTCCACCGCCGGCGAGCTCCCCACGGCACCCTCCCTTTCACGGCAGCCACGACGCACCCCATCATCCCTTTAACACCATCGGCAGCCCCCTCTCGAACCCGTATGCCTATCTTCTTCCTCCCCCGACAAGCATCCCTCCCCGTACCACCAGCGACCCCACCGAACTCCTCTTGCCGTCCCCTCCTTCTTCCTCCTCCTCGAAACCAACAGATCCTCCCTCTCCCCAAAGCTCCCAGCACCACCTCTCTCATCTCCTCCAACCCGTACCCATCCCCATCCCCATCCCCGACAACCCACAGACCCCGACAGCATGACCTCGCCGCCATCACCTTCACCGTCGTTACCTCCTTCCGCCCAAGCCCCCGCATCAACCCAACACCGCACCACCCCGTCGACTCCTCTGAACACCGCCTCCCGCCCTCGCCCAACATCCACGCCCCGCAGCCCCCATCACCCTCGTTATCTTCAACCCCAGCGAACGAACCATCCCCTCGCCTCTGACTCCGACCAAGCTCCGACAACGCCAATCTTGACTTGAGCAACCCCACAAAGACCCACGACGCTGTCAGTGCCGCCCGTCGCCCCACTCGTCGACACCGCCGTCTACGGTCGCCGCTCTCACCTGCAAGGATGACACCAAGAATACATGTAAGCAAATAATGCATGCCTTAGTTAATGACTTTTATAACATATTAAGTTATTAGTGGTTACAGTATGTATTACGTACGTTAGTTTAACTCATTAGTATTATACTAACAATATATATTAATATGATAAGATGCTTATAGTATATAAAATGTGGATTATTAATACTAACAGTACATATGTTATACACACACACACACACATTGTTTTAAAATAAGTAAGTTAATACACACACATATGTACACACACACACACACACTTAACAGTAGGAATACGATGTTAACTGTTATTAAAATGTTAGTAATATTAGTAGTATTAAGTTAGTAAATATACGTATACCTCCTTTATGTTAATAAAAATTAGTTTTTAATATTACAAGTTGTTTTGCTTAATGTTACGAATTCATTAACGCAGATTGAATCACACATCTCACCGTGATCACCCGGACCCCCCAAAAATCGTCAAATCAGGCAAGTGTGCATTCTTTCTACTTGTTCTAGAATATTGTTACATTTAATTGCTAAACCAAGAACTGCAAATATTGTTTTATATCATACTGCCTACCATGCTGATAATTAACATGCTTGTACACATTTGATTGAATGGATATTGATGGGATACCTTGATAGAATGGAATATCTTGACGGAATGGAATACCTTGATGGAATGGAATATCTTGAATTCGTGAACTCGTATATTGATTAGGCTGGCTCGTATTCCAGCACAACATTTGGGGTGGGGTTAGGGTTAAGCGGCCACTAAGCACGTGAAAGGGCCCCCCTTCAAGAGCACCAACCGCATGCGATGGGTAGCGTCAATCACGGTTATACCCCCGTGAGAAGGTGTGATTCACTCACCGCGTCTTAAAGGCAAGAACCCTATGCATGATAGAAAACAGTTGCATGGAACTTGAAAGAATTATTTCTACCTTACTCGCACATTGGAATTGTCATGTTTATAATGCTTGCTTAAATTCATCAGAACTGCACACTACTTTAATGCTGTTATTGCTATTGAAAATTGTGCAACCTACCAGTTCCCTTACATTACTCATGTACAAATGCCATGCTTATTACTTTGCACACTACACTTACCGTACTTATTACTTTGCACACTACACTTACCGTACTTATTACTTTGCACACTACACTTGCAATGCTTATTACTTTGCACACTACAATTGCTATGCTTACTACTTTGTACACCACAATTCCCATGCCACACGTTTCTTACGCTGTCATGTTTTAATTATTGTAATCTTATTATGTCACTCATCTTGCCATGAAATGATTTTGAAACCTTGCCGAGGGTCAACTTCCTTTACATTCTAAATTTTGCCGAGCGACCCTCGCTGATGTATATTCCCTTGTTTCTATCTAGTGAAATATATGTCAGGTTTTAGACAGATTGCAAAGGAGTATGCTTGAGGCTGAGCTGGTTGACCAATAATGACATGCCGCTAAGATCCCCCACCGTGGAGCAACGTCACTTCGCAGCATCGTTGTGCTTGTTATTATTTTAATATTTGTACGGGTTTAAGACCCTCTTTTATTTCCTTCATTGTTGTATCCTTTTGAGACTTGAGATTGTAATAAATAATTATCTGTGTTGTTCGAGTTTGCATGCAAGAATCTGCAAGGTTGTTATCACAGACGCTTATTGTGCTTAACCCAAGGAGGAAGAAAAGAAAAAGTACATTCTTCTTATTTTAAGCACATGCAGACCCCCTCGCGTCCTTGCTCCCAGGTATAATGGGAAGCGGGCGTGACATGTTTTAGTGGTGGCCCATGCAGGTCCTGCTATGCAAAATACTCCAAAACAACATTGATATGATTACGATCTTGATTCTCAAGAACACCTTCCTTGTCATCTTCACCTTTTGATTTTCCTTCACATCTAGACGACTATGTCAGTATATTTTTGGTTCTCGTTAGCCATTGAAATCCTTTCCCGTCATTACTTCATTTGATTCTCGTGGTCATTACTCCTCCCGTTAGTTTTATTAAATTCCGAGGACATAATTTTTATAATATAGGTAGGATGTAACAACTTGTTTTCATCTATACGTAATTAGTACGTATTTAATTAGTATAGTGCTTTATTAGAGTAATTAGTATATGATTTTATTTATTATTATTGTTATTATTTTCATAGCTCGAGCACGCGATTTAATGATCGCGTTTATACCTTCTTTAACTCTTGGTTGATGTTAATTGCAAGGACGAGATCATAATCTTCGAAATATCTTAATCAAATCGATCTTCTAATCAAAACATCTTAACCGAATAAATTATCCAATCTGAATCTAGTACCTCAACCAAATCACTTCCTCGTAATCAAATCCTAATTTATGCTCATCACTATCGATCTCCTGAATCACATCGTATCCCACTAAATCGTAAATAATATCAATATCCCAATCAAAATTATCATCCTGATATATATAGTAATCAAATTGATTTCCCCAATCTAATAGCTTAATGGATTATCCAAATCATACCCAAACATCTTAAGTAGACATCATTACCTAAATCCAATCTTGCCCGTAATGATATGAAAATCCTAACCAATTGATTTTTCTTAATTAGATCTTAAACTAAATAGATTAATTCTATTAACATCTAATATATCTAAATCATATCCAAACCTTAATTTCATTTATAATAATCTAATAAAATCTAACTTAATTTCTAAACCAGTATTAAATCATAACTACATCTCCCGCAATCTCTCCCCGTATCTCCATATCTTTTGTAACTAACCCACACACTAAGATATGCTGCACGAAATCTATCCTCCCATATTATTTCGCATGCCAGTGGCCTCTCCCCATCACATCCCCCACTCCCCACGTCTCCCTCCCTCCCCATCTTTAGTAACAACCCACATTTTCAAACCTCCCACGTTTTCAAACCCCAACACAACTCCATCTCTCCTCTACAAAGCCAAACAGGCCTCCCTATATATCTCACAACCCACGTGACCCTCCACTATAATTCCATATATTCTCTACTTCACAACAGCCCGCCACCCCCGTTCCCCGACTTCAGCCCACAAGTTTGCCGCCTCCGGCCACGCCGAACCACCTCGCCAGCCCAAGACTACGACCCAAGCCACCTCGATGTACGTCCGCCCTACTCAACTCGCCGGACCCCAGAGCCCATCTCCGACCCTCCACCGCCAAGCCCGCACGTCCGCCCTTCGACTCTCCTTCGACCAGCAGCCCTACCCCCTGTCCCTCCGACCCCACAACCATGGCGAATTCGCTGCCCCTTCGAGCAGCCCCCTCAGCCACCAGAGCCACCGAGCTCCTTCCTTACCTTTGGAGCTCCGAGGCTCTCTTCGACGTTGACACTACTGAACCCGATGCCCCACAGCTTTGCACCGAACCCCTCCACTGTCTCCGACCCCTGCTTCGCCCAGCCTCCCCTCATCCGCCAGTAGCCTCGCCGTGCTCTCACCGCTCGCAGATCTCCCTCCGACCGAGCCCATCCACCTTCTTCCCCCGAGCCATCTACGACGACTCCAACCCCACTCCCGATGCCCTCACGACAACACCAACCTCGACCAACGCCATCACCTTGACTCTGACACCGCCCCTCATCAAACAACAACCCACAACAGCCTGCCACCAACCTAGCTCTGACCTTCCCTCAACTCGCCGTCGCTGGGTCCTCCACCGATGTGCCCGTCTCTGCCAACCGCCGTCCCAGTAACTATCACCCGCTCCACCTATCTCGCCGGCCTCCTCTGCAGTTGGGCCCCTGTTTTTCAGGCGAGCAGAACGTCGCCCCTCGTCGAGCTCAGCTCCACCGCCGCCGAGCTCCCCACGGTACCCTCCCTTTCACGGCAGCCCCGACGCACCCCAGCATCCCTTTAACACCCTCGACAGCCCTCTCTCGAACCCGCATGCCTATCTTCTTCCTCCCCCGACAAGTATCCCTCCCCGTCCCGCCAGCGACCCCACCAAACTCCTCTCGCCGTCCCCTCCTTATTCCTCATCCTCGAAACCAACAGAGCCTCCCCTCTCCCCAAAGCTCCCAGTGCCACCTCTCTCATCTCCTCCAACCCGCATCCATCCCCTGTTGAGTATTGGACTTCTTCCTACTTGGTGTTAATGATGAGCAAACATAAATACTTGTGACTAATCCCCTATTTGCAGTTAATCCATTGCCTAAGCATATCATGAAGATCAATTAGCAATGGATGTCTCTCAAAGATCAATGAAAACAAGAAAAGTGGATTGGATGATCAAAGATTGTGATTGAAGCTCCTAGAAGACTTCAAGTCCTAGAAGACTTCAAGCTCATACTTTGGATAGAAGAGAGAGTTCTACATAATGTAATCTTCTTTTTCTTTTCTATTATGTAGCCTAGAAGTAGAACTATGTTGGAGCGCACACACATCTTCATTTCAGTCCTAGGAAATAATTATATCATTTTCCTTCGACTCCAATTCATATTTCTCAAGAATGTGCATGTTGTGATTTCAACAGTCGACTGCTGAACGTTTTACAGTCACCTGTCTAAAAACAGTCGACTGTGATTTGTTCTACGGTAGCCTGTTATGCACAGACTTAATCAATTGATTTTTGGGCTTTTTAAACTTTAACTCCTTCAAGTGATTGATGTACATTTTACAGGCGCATGTCCAAGAGACAGTTGAATGTGATTTGTTAATCAGTCGCATGTCTATCTTCAGCCCAAAGATCATTTTCTTTTTCATCTGGCCAGTCGAATGATGTTGTATTTACAGTCGCATGTCCAAGGCACAGTCGACTGTCAATGCTTCAACAGTAGCATGTCCATGATTCCTCTGCAGAATCTGTTCTCTGGAATGTTTATCATTCTAGTGATAGTCGACTGATGTTGTATTTAAAGTCGACTGTCCAATGGCACAGTCGACTGTCAATGCTTCAACAGTCGCATGTCTTTGAACTCTCAGCAGACTCTGCTCTCTGGAAAATCTCAGGTTTTGTGACAGTCGACTGATGTTGGTTTCACAGTCGCCTGCCCATGGCACAGACGCCTGTGTGTTCCACATCAGTCGTCTGTCCTGTCTTCCCAAACTTTTCTGAGATTTTCTCAGCTTACCCTTATTGCGGCCAGTCGCATGTAGAAGATTTACACTCGCCTGTTGGATTTACAGTCGTCTGTCTTCTCTTCATTAGTCGACTGTCCACGTGGTAAGTTACCGTTTGAATTCTCACCTACCCTCTTACACAGTGCAGCAGTCGACTGTGTTTTGTTCAACAGCCGACTGCCGCGCGTGTAAATTCTATCTGTTGGTTTTTTCTCCACGGATTTCAAAGGGGTTTTTTGGGATTCAGTTTGAGGGATTTGAGAAACCTATAAAGGCAGCCCCTACTGTTCCATTGAGATGTTACTCACTCATCTATTGAAAGCATAAGCTTTCATCTTCAAGCTTCTCAAGCTCTCAAATCCTAAAGCCATAGAATTCCAATCTTTTACTCTTTTGCTGTCCAACCAAGATCAAAGTGATATCTTCTAGGCAATTGGTGGTGACAAGAGAAAGAGCTTTCCTCTCTTCCAAGAGAGACATCAACACACAACACAGTTGCTCCTTCAAGTTCCATTTCAAGGCATAGGTGATTGTAAGTGTTGTCATTTCAATATTTCATAACTTTCGTTATTAGATTAACTCTCAGTTTGTGAGAGTGATTTGCTTGCTTTCAAGTTGTGGGAGTCAAGGACATCGAGTGTATTTCAATTTCACTTGTAGAATTTCTACAAGTGGGTTTAAAGAAAACCTCAAGTTAGGGTTTTAACTTAAGTATCCGGTGGTATCCGGGTGGAAGGGACATATGATTACCGGGAACAAGTCGGGAGTTGACTTGGGTAATCCGAACCCTTGAAACATCCTTGTGTTTTCATTTTTATTTTAGGGTTTATTTTCATCCCGCATTAATTATTGGTTAAGAATTTAATTTGGTGTAATTATCATTTTAAATTGTATAAACACTATTCAACCACCCTTTTAGTGTTTTCCTCATAGCCAGGGACCTTACAATTGGTATCAGAGCATTGGTTTATAGCTATGGCATCCAACAACTACAACGTTCCTGCACCGACTTCGGACAACAATCATGATCGTGATGGTGCGCCGACCGTCTTTGAAGGACAATCAACGGTTCGTCCTCTGCGTTTCAATGGCACGAATTTTGGCTATTGGAAATGCCGGATGGAGACGTTTCTGAGGAGTGCTTCTCTTTGGAGAACTCTACACAAGGAATACGTTGAACCCTCCGAAGACAATTTTGACAAGTGGACACCCTCCGAGAAGTCTGCCGAAGTCATAAAACGCCAAGGCAATGAACGCTCTTCATTGTGCATTGGATCCAGATGAGTTCAACAAGATATGCACATGTAAGAGTGCATATCAAATTTGGAACCATCTAGTCGTTACCCACGAGGGAACAAATAAGGTAAAATTGTCTAAACTATATGTTGCTGTATAAAATTTTGATATGTTTCACATGTAGGATAATGAGAGCTTAGCAACGATGTATGGACATTTCGCCGACATCACCAATGAACTCGAAGCTCTTGGGAAAGTCTACACCCAACAAGATAAGATGAGAAGATTATAATGGGAATGACCTCCAAATGGGAAAGAAGAGCTATCGCCATTGAGGATGTCAACGACATGAAGAACTACACCGTGGTAAATCTCATTGGTACTCTCATGTCTTACGACATAAGACGGGAGAACCGATTGAAGATTCGAGCTATGATGAACCAACAGAGGCCAAGAAGAAAGTATTAGTATTCAAGGCTAATTCTTCATCCTCCGACAATGAAAAATCAGAGAAATAGATGGACTTGGAGGAAATGGCTCAAATGGCGAAGAAGTTCCAACGCTTCTTTCGCAAAGGTAAATTTCCCTCTAAGATTAAATTTGATTCCACTAATAACTTTTCATCTCTATGTTTTAAGTGTAACAAACCAGGCTACATCAAGAAGGATTGCCCAATGCTCTGAAATAAAGAGAAGTGAAAAGCTCCAAAGTACCACAAATACGACAAATACAAGAAGGATACGAAGAAAGGAGACTTGTCGGTATGTTTGATGATTCAAGCGGAGATTCCTCAAGTGAATCCGAGGATGAGAAGGGTGAAAGCGCTCATATGCGTTTCATGGCCCGAGAAGATCCACTCTCCGATGAGAGTGATAGCGACATCGTTGAACCCGAGGTAACAAAGGATGAACTTCGTATAGCCAACGAAGAACTATTTTCTAAGTATCAATCTCTAATGCTTAGATATACTAGTTTAAAGAAATTAAATGTTAGCAAACCATCCATGCCATGCATTATCAACAATGACACCATTGTTGATACACTAACACTTGAGAAAGCCTCTTTGGTTTCTCAGAATGACATATTGAGAAATGAGGTGAATTCCCTCAAATCTCAACTAAATCAAACATATCCTAAGGATAATAGTGATCTAGCTTCACAAAACACACAATTGGATATAGAGAATGATTCTCTTAAAACCCAAGTGCACGAGCTCAAAACACTGGTGTCTACTATGGATACCAATATTTCTTCTCTTAAGGAGAAATATGAGCTCATGTCCTCCCGAGTTATGAGATTTAACAAAGGGAAATGACAATTGGATGAATTGCTCGCAAACCAATTTCCGGCCACACATCGTGTTGGACTTGGTTATGTTGAAGCGAATGCATCCAATGCTCGCACCTCCTATAGTGGTGTTACTATAGATTTTGTGAGGCCATCGTTCGGTGCATCCACAAGTGGTGTCAAAAACACTATTGGTAGCAAACCTACCAAGAAAGCCATCACTTCACAATCTCTTCCTTTTGGCAAGAAACCCACTAAGGGTGGAAACCAAAAGAGAGGCCATGCTTACATGTACAGCAACCTCCATCCATGTAGGAAATCACCTACTTCACAAGTGGACACGCATGACACTTTTTATGTTCCACACCGACGGACACGTGCAAACCCACACATGAGAAATACTCATGCACGTGCCCCTACACGCTCATATGCTCATACGCATCATTCTTTCATGTATGAACATCCACTTCATGTTATGCATGCTCCATATGTTGCATATAACATGCATGTTCCTACGTTTGCATACAACCCATATATGTCCAATGCTTATACACCTCCACCTTCATATGCTAGAACGCCTGTTCCTAGGAAGCACACACCATATAGAAATCAATCAATTGTGCATGCAACTAGGAAAAGGACTCCCAGAACTTACACAATTTTTAGTCCTAAGAACACAAGCTTAAATGATAGGAATGCTTATGTTGACTCCTATTTTAATGATATAATAAATAGTGGTAATTATGTTGGGAAGCGGAAGTCCACTTAGACTTGGCTTCCAAAGGGCTAATTCACTTGGACCCAACAAAAATTGGGTACGATGAGCTTATGATATATTATATAGGTACCCAAGAAAAAGAAAGAGAGCAATAAAAGTCATATTGGCTCTAAAAGGAAAGGATGGATACTCGACAGTGGTTGCTCCAAACACATGACAGGAGATCCCACATTGCTCTCCAAAGGGATTAGCATCAAGGATGGTGCAACGGTCACTTTTGGAGGTAATCAAAAGGGAACCATCATTGGAGTAGGCAAAGTCGGCAATCCTTTCAACCCACTTATTACAAATGTATATTTAGTTAGTGGTTTATGTCATAACCTTATCTCCATTAATCAACTTTGTAACAAGGGTTACAAGGTTAACTTTGGAGAGGGTATGTGTTAAATTGTAGATTTTGATTCACATGTTTTATTTACCGGTATTAGGCGTAAAATATTTATTATTTGAGCTTGCCTAAAACCATAGAACATTGCTTAGTTGCTAATACAAATGAACAACTATTATGGCATCACCGTTTTGGTCATGTTCATTTTAAGCACTTATATAAGTTAGCTAAGTGATCTAGTAAAAGGTTTTTCGAAAATTGCTTTTAGTAAGAAAAACTTTTGTGATTCATGTCAAAGAGGTAAACTTAGTAAATCATGTTTCAAACTTAAAGAAGGCATAACTTCTAAGAGGCCCCTAGAATTACTTTATCTAGATTTGTTTGGGCCAACTAGAACCGCCTCTTTAGGTAATGCTCAATATGGATTAGTTGTCGTTGACGACTTCTCTAGATTTACTTGGGTTTCATTTTTAACCAATAAGAATAAAGCCTTTGAAGAGTTTACCATATTTGCAAAGAAAATTCGAAATTTCTTAGGATCCACCATTAGCAATATTCGTAGTGATCATAGAGGAGAATTTGAGAATGAGTCTTTTACAAAGTTTTGTAATGACAACGGGATTACTCACAATTTTTCTTTTCCTTGCGAACCACCACAAAATGGTGTTGTAGAGAGAAAGAATATGCCTCTTATTAAGTGTGCTCGTACCATGCTCCATGATAGTCATCTTGGACTACAATTTTGGACAGAGGCAGTGCACACGGTATGTTATGTGCTGAATAGGATCCTAGCGAGACCCCGAACGAACAAAACTTGTTTTGAGTTATTTTATGACAAAAAGCCACAAGTTAAATTTTTTCGTGTTTTTGGTTCAAAATGTTTTATCAAGAACACCTTTGGTAATTTAGATAAATTTGAGCCAATATCTGATGAAGGAATTTTTATTGGATATTTCACACGTAGCAAAGCCTACCGGATATATAACAAAACCTCTTCAACGATCGAGGAATCACTACACGTATCATTTTATGAAGATTTTGATTTTCCTCATGTTGTTGATAAATAGTGTAGATGTTTTATGTGATTCTCTTAGTAATGTTAAAATTAATGATTTTATTATTGAGACTAACAATACTAATGAGATTGTTGAAAATGTTCCAAGTGATGCAGGGATTCCCAAAGCTTACCCAACCGTTCGTAATCACCCACATGACCAACTTATTGGAGATATTGGTGTGGATGTTCAAACGAGGTCAAGAATTGATGAATTCTCTCACTGCGCATTTGTCTCTACCATTGAGCCAAAGAACATCCAAGAAACGTGTGAAGATAGCTCTTGGATAGTTGCAATGAAAGAAAAACTCATGCAATTTGAGAGAAATAAAGTTTGGGAGCCCGTTCCTCTTCCAAGTGGTCACCAAGTGATTGGGACCAAGTGGATCTTCAAGAACAAGACCTATGAGAACGAGGTCATCACAAAGAATAAAGCAAGGTTAGTAGCTCAAGGATATCGGCAAGAAGAAGGTATTGATCTCGAAGAATCTATTGCCCCCATAGCTAGATTAGAAGCTATTAGATTGCTTTTATCTTTTGCATCCTATAAGAATTTTAAATTATTTCAAATGGATGGTAAAAGTGCATTTTTAAATGGTATTGTTAATGAAGAAATCTATGTGTCTCAACCACCCGGGTTCATTCATGAAAAATTTCCAAACCATGTTTTCAAACTTAAGAAAGCGTTATATGGGTTGAGACAAGCTCCTAGAGCTTGGTATGATCGACTCAAAACTTTCTTTTGGATTTAGGTTTAAAATGGGTGAAGTTGATTCAACTCTTTTCATTAAAGATTATGAAAGTGACATCCTATTAATTCAAGTTTATGTAGACAATATTATATTTGGTTCTACAAACTTTAATCTTTGCCAAGAATTTTCTAAGTCTATGAAGGATGAATTCGAAATGAGCCATATGGACGAGCTCAACTACTTCCTTGGACTAGAAATTCGGTAAATGAAGGACGCGACTTTCATTCATCAAACAAAGTACACAGGGGAGCTTATCAAGCGATTCGGGATGGAATCGTCTTCAAGCAAAAGGACTCCCATGAGTACGACAACCCATCTACACAAGGATGAGAACGTGAAAGATGTAGACGTTCGTCTATATCGAGATATGATTGGTAGCTTACTTTACTTAACCACAAGTAGGCCTGATATTATGTTTTCAGTATGTCTTTGTGCTAGATATCAAGCTAGACCTAAAGAGTCACACTTGATTGCGGTTAAACAAATTTTTCGTTACCTCAATCATTCACTAGATTATGGGTTACTTTACCCTAAGTCTAGCACATATGAGTTAATTTCATATAGTGATGCCGAATTTACCGGATGCAAATCCAATAGGAAGAGTACTAATGGCACTTGACATTTTCTAGGAAATTCCCTAGTTTCTTGGTTTTCTAAGAAACAAAACTCGGTATCATTGTCCACGACTGAAGCGGAATATATTGCCGCAGGTCTTGCATGTGCACAAGTTCTTTGGATGAGACACACTCTCAAGGACTATGGTGTCAATTGTGATACTTGCCCTATCATGGTTGATAACCAAAGTGCTATTTGTCTTTCCAAGAATCCGGTACATCACTCCCATACCAAACACATAGATGTGAGACACTATTTTATTAATGATCATATAGCTAAGAGGACATCATCTTAGAGTACATTGAAACCCAAAAAACAAATCACTGACATCTTCACTAAACCTATTAAAGAAGATTCATTTGTGAGGTTGCGTGGAGAATTAGGGATTATGGGTGAATCTGAATTGTAGGAGTTCATACTTTCATGTTATATCATACTTGAACTCATATCATCATTTTTACGTCTCTTCTTTTGATAAATTATTTGTTTCACATATATTTGTTTTAAGAGATGTAATTGATATTTTGATGATTTCGATTGTTTGGATTGATTTACGAGATTTGTACATGAATCTATAATATTTTGATATTGATTTCTTGATTAGATTTATGTTAGAGTATATGTCCTAGGGTGAGTTGTCTCTATCCTCTGGATTTTAACCTCACTGTGCATTTCTGGACCAGGACAGACGCCTGTCATTCCTTCGACAGTCGACTACCCATCTCTATATTTTCATACAACATACTGTATTTTTTCGCACAGGCGACTGATGAACATTTTCCAATCGACTGTCTCTGCGACAGGCAACTGCAATTTGGTCATCAGGCGCCTATCCAAATCTTCAAAGGTCTCTGTTTTTATCATCATATCTGTTGATTCTTTGTCAGGCGACTATCGTGTAAGTTACAGTCGACTGTCTATCCAACAGGCGACTGTGAATTACTCAACAGTCGACTGTCTGTCAACCCAACCTAATCTCTATCTTTTCTTTCAGTCGACTGACAATTGATCCTCAGTCGACTGTCGACTTCTGTGGCGGTTCATTAACTTGATCTGAGCCATCGCTTTTTCGTTCCAACGGTCCAGATTCGTTTGACCCCTTCATATATCCTCGAGGGCTGGCGATTTGTTCAGTTAGCTTCTCTCTCATCCGACGCAAGTTCCCTCGTCTCCCTCCTTTGAATTCCACTGTTGCCGTCGATTTCATCTTCGATTCGAAGCTCCACTCTCCGATCACTCTTCCCAATCGTTCGATTGCAAGTTCGATTGTCTCCTTCTCCGTCAATCTTCTCAGATTAGGTATCTTCGTCGATTATCGTTCGTTTGTGCCCTTGTTTCTATCGATCGATATTCATGGAACCAGCTAGTCCACTGTCCTCGGGTGCATATGTGGGTATTGATATCGTTGACCCTATTTCCTCAGCCACTGTCGCTGAACCCACTCCTCCGCCTGCTGACCAGCCACCCTCTCCTCTACCATCTGTTCCGCTCGATGACTTTCTCCTCGCTCAGATGTGTGACCCAGTTTCTTCGCTCGAAATGCTAGTTTCCAACATGGATCAGAAGCTCTCGCTTCTCCTTGAGCTTCAGTATAAGTCGTTCCTATTTCATGGCTCTCCTATTCCGGCCGCCCTCCAGGCTATGTTTTTCCTCCTTCCGAGGATTCTACCCATTCTGTTGTCCCTCCTCCAGGCTTTGAGCCTCTATCTACTGATGTATAGCCCTCTGTGCCTGATCACATAGAGCCTCCTACTGCTAGTGCGTCGTCATCCCAGCAGAAGGCTCATGTGTACCCGACTCGTCGCTCCACCAGATTGATGTTCCGTCGGTCTGGTCGCCCTTCAGACCCATCCGTCATCCAGATTGACTGATGCTGACTGATGCTGCTCTGGATAGACTCACTATAGGATTTTTTTGTTATTTTGGTTTGAGTGTCTGTCTGAATCATTTTTGTGTGCTGATGTATGCATGATGTTTGTATCTTGATCACATTTTATTTGGATATATATGGAGTTGTATCTTCATTTTGTACTCCTTGTCATTATATATATATATATATATATATATATATATATATATATATATATATATATATATATATATATATATATATATATATATATATATGACGATGTTTTACTTCATATGCTGCTTCACACTTTGTCTCATTGTTATATGTTAAGTGTGTGAACATTTGTGATATTGTCTCTTTGTATGCTATATCATATACATGATGTGATGTGAGACGTTTGTCTCATTTGGCTTGTAATGTTGATATTGGATTCTCGTTCCTTTAGTCAACTACGATTTCTTGTGTTTTATGAGTTTTTTATGTATGTCAATGAGATGCACCTTCGTGACTAGTTTTTCTCTGATTATATGTTGGCATCACATTGGATATACATCTTATATTTAGACTCTCGCGATAGTTTTAGTACTTATTTAGCATGATTGTTGTTGTTATTCTACTCCCACCTTTTGGATAATGCCATAGGGGGAGAGAAATAAATAGATCATAATTATATGCCAAGTAAATTCTAATTCTAAACTTGAATCTAAGATTAAAGTTGCCTTAGATTCAGGGGGAGTAAGATATAATGAACTTGGATTATAAAATCCAAGATTTCAAGATTTCATGAAAATTATTTCTTTCATTCATATCTTACTTGCTTTATTTGATCAATAGATGCACTTATGTTCATTGACTAACTTGATTGACATCTATGTAGGGGGAGTAAGTTTTTTTAAGCACAATTATTTATCTTTTTGTTTATGTTTGTTTGTCATCATCAAAAAGGGGAGAATGTTGAGTATTGGACTTCTCCCTACTTGGTGTTAATGATGAGCAAACATAAATACTTGTGACTAATCCCCTATTGCAGTTAATCCATTGCCTAAGTATATCATGAAGATCAATTAGCAATGGATGTCTCTCAAAGATCAATGAAAACAAGAAAAGTGGATTGGATGATCAAAGATGGTGATTGAAGCTCCTAGAAGACTTCAAGCTCATACTTTGGATAGATGAGAGAGTTCTACATAATGTAATCTTCTTTTTCTCTTCTAGTATGTAGCTTAGAAGTAGAACTATGTTGGAGCATACACACATCTTCATTTCAGTCATTGAAAATAATTAGATCACTTTTCTTTAGACTCCAATTCATATTTCTCAAGAATGTGCATGTTGTGATTTCAACAGTCGACTGCTGAACGTTTTACATTCGCCTGTCTAAAAACAGTCGACTGTGATTTGTTCTACAGTAGACTGTTATGCACAGACTTAATCAATTGATTTTTGGGCTTTCTAAACTTTAACTTATTCAGGAGACTGCTGTACAGTTTACATGCACCTGTCCAAAAGACAGTCGATTGTGATTTGTTAATCAGTTGCATGTCTATCTTCAGCCCAAAGATCATTTTCCTTTTCATCTGGCCAGTCGACTGATGTTGTATTTACAGTCGTCTGTCCAAGGCACAGTCGACTGTAAATGCTTCAACAGATGCCTGTCCATGATTCCTCTACAGAATCTACTCTCTGGAATGTTTATCATTCTAGTGCCAGTCGACTGATGTTGTATTTACAGTCGACTGTCTAATGGCACAGTCGACTGTCAATGCTTCAACAGTCGCATGTATTTGAACTCTCTGTAGACTCTGCTCTCTGGAAATCTCAGGTTTTGTGATAATCGACTGATGTTGGTTTCACAGTCGCCTGCCCATGGCATAGGCACCTGTGTGTTCCACATCAGTCGCATGTCCTGTCATTCCAAACTTTTTTGAGATTTTCTCAGCTTACCCTTATTGCGGACAGTCGCCTGTAGAAGGATTTATAGTCGCCTGTTGGATTTACAGTCGACTGTTTTCTCTTCATCTGTCAACTGTCCACGTGGTAAGTTACCGTTTAAATTCTTACATACCCTTTGACACAGTGCAGCAGTCGACTGTGTTTTGTTCAACAGTCGACTGTCGCGTGTATAAATTCTATCCATTGGCTTTTTCTCCCTGGATTTCAAAGGGGTTTTGGAGATTTAATTTGAGGGATTTGAGAAACCTATAAAGGCAGCCCCTATTGTTCCATTGAGAGGTTACTCACTTATCTATTGAAACCCTAAGCTTTCATCTTCAAGCTTTTCAAGCTCTCAAATCCTAAAGCCCTAGAATTCCAATCTTTTACTCTCTTGCTCTCCAACCTAGAATCAAAGTGATATCTTCTCGGCAATTGGTGGTGACAAAAAAAGGGCTTTTCTCTCTTCCAAAAGAGACATCAACACACAACACACTTGTTCCTTCAAGTTCTATTTCAAGGCATATGTGATTGTAAGTGTTGTCATTTCAATATTTCATAACTTTCGTTATTAGTTTAACTCTCGGTTTGTGAGAGTGCTTTGCTTGCTCCCAAGTTCTGGGAGTCAAGGATATCGAATGTATTTCGATTTCACTTGTAGGGTTGCTACAATTGGGTTTAAAGGAAACCTCAAGTTAGGGTTCTAACTTGAGTATCCGGTGGTATCCTGGTGGAAGGCACATAGGATTACCAGGAACAAGTCGGGAGTTGACTTAGGTAATCCGAACCCTTGAAACATCCTTGTGTTTGCATTGTTTCATTTTTGGGTTTATTTTCATTCCGCATTAATTGTTGGTTAGGAATTTAATTTGGTGTAATTATCATTTTAAATTGTATAAACACTATTCAACCCCCCTTCTAGTGTTTTCCTCATTGCCAGGGACCTTACGTCACCGACAACCCACAAACCCCGACAACATGACCTCGCCGCCATCACCTTCACCGTCGTCACCTCCTTCTGCCCAAGCCCCCGCATCAACCCGACACCGCACCACCCCGTCGACTCCTCCGAACACCGCCTCCCGCCTCCGCCCAACATCAACCCCCCGCAGCTCCCATCACCCTCATTCTCTTCAACCCCGGCGAACGAACCCTCGCCTCTCCTCCGACTCCGACCAAGCTCCGACAGCACCAATCTCGACTTGAGCACCCCACGAAGACCCACGACGCTGTCAGTGCCGCCTGTCGCCCCACTTGCCGACACCGCCGTCTAGGGTCGCCGCTCTCACCTGCAAGGACGACACCAAGAATACACGTAAGAAATAAATGCATACCTTAGTTAATGACTTTTATAACATATTAAGTTATTAGTGGTTACAGTATAATGGGAAGCGGGACGTGACACTCTTCCCTCACAAACCGATCACAAAAGAAGAATAAGACAAATATTAATCTTGGCTCTGAGATTAATTGGATTTCCGTCGGTGATTCTCAATTCGATCCGAGCGATCCTTTAATCCGCTGAAATTCAAGGTGATGCTATCATCTCTCTGCCGTTGGAAACCAACAACCAATCTGATGGTTTTTCTTTAGGTATTAGTATTGATGAAGAGATGTGTACACTGTTTGTTGTTATGGAAAGATTAGTTCAGAGTCGTTGGAAAGATGGGAATTTTCCGTTTGATTCATAGATATTTGTTCATGTTTTCGTTCACAAATCTTGCTAAAATTGGAAGAATCGGAGCTGGATGATTGGCATCGGCATCGGATGCTGAGCATCCATCGGAGAAGACCCAAGATCAGAGGTATGGGGCACGGATGGCGTCCTAGTCCTAGTCCTCGACGTGCATGAGGAGGAGATCAGAGCTCCGGTGTCCTTGTCGATGGTTATGCGCGCTGAGCAACCGAGAATATCATCATCGGCAGTTTTGCTCAGCGCGCGCAACTGATACCCACGACGAGAGTAGAAATGGTGTAAATTTTGAATGGCAAACTTGTTGATAGTGGTTGTGCGCGCTGAGCCAAACGGTAGCCAAACGGTACGTGTGCGTAACAACTCCCAAAATATTTGAGGAACAGAGAGAGGCTTCTGCAGTTCAGATCGAACCTGAGTAAAACAAAACGAGAAGGGAGTTGCTATGCACACATACCAAATTGCCCTGTGCACGACCAGTCAAGGTTTTACTCCGCGCACATACCAAATTGCTCAGCGTGCACAACCAAGAATACCGATAATGCCAATAGGCCAAAACACACTAAAATCTTTTTTGGCCTCCTGTTAGTTAATTATGGATCAGGCAAAAGTTAATTAGTAATTAGTAATCACTAATTAAACATCATTAATTACCCTAAAGTCACTAATCACTAGTTATCTTAAACATCAACAATTATCTTAAACATCATTAATTGCCCTAAAGTCACTAATAACTAGTTAACTTAAACATCAACGATTAACTTAAACATCACTAATCACTAGTGATTACTAATTAGTAATTAGTAATCTAATTAGGTAATCACCAATTACATCCTAATCACTAATCACTAGTTAACGTAAACATCAGTAATTAACTTAAACATCAGTAATCACTAGTGATTACTAATTAATAATCTAAATACGTAATCACTAATTACATCCTAATCACTACTCACTGGTTAACTTAAGCATCACTAATCACTAGTGATTCCTAATTACTAACTAGCAATATAATTATGTAATCACTATTTACATCCTAATCACTAATCACTAATCAATTAACTAACAGTAGTCCAGAAAACTTTTGCCTAATCACCAATCACTAATTATACCCTAAAATGATCAGGCCAAATCATTAATTTCATGATTAATTATTTGATGAGGGATGGTAGTGATTTTTCATTCAAAATCACTAACACTAATTACATCCTAGTCACTAATTACATCCTAATTACATAATCACTAATTACATGATTAATTATTTGATGATGGATATTAGTGATTTTTCGTTCAAAATCATTAATTACGTAATAACTAATTACTTCATAGTCACTAATTATATAATATGGAATCACTAATCACTAATTAATTGCATGATTAAAAAACTAAGCTAGTACAGAAAATGTTCCGATCTTGCAACATTACTCAACACGCACAACACACAAAAAATTGCCTGTTGTACGCGTTGAGCAATTTTGTACGCCAAAATTGCTCAATGTGCACAACGGTAAAAATTTTTGACCGTTGTGCAGTGAGCAATTTTGATCCACAGAGCCAAAATTGCTCACAGCGCACAACAAACAAAATTTTTGCCGTTTTGCGCATTGAGTAATTTTTCAATATAGGATGTAATTAGTGATTCCTAGATTAGTTTTTTAATCATGTAATTAATTAGTGATTAGTGGTTACATATTATGTACTTAGTGATCATGATGTAATTAGTGATTACATAATTATTGATTTTGAACTAATCTAGCACATGTAGAAACTAAAGATCTAGATTAATCATTAAGCAAGACCATGCAAATAATAATCTAGATGTATAACATGCGAAATCTTAAATCATTGACCTACTCGGATTTAGCGGAAGCGTACCTGAGTCCATAGCTAATAATATGAAAGATCCTGACGATAGCGCAACGGACGATCTTCCAGAATAGCACGAATCAACCGTTTGGAGAATCCCTTTAGCTTTCTCCCGGTTTCTCTCCTAGCGACGGGACGTAGAAAAGACGGCTCAACTTTGTTCGTGTATTCCGGGGACCATGACCGCTAATATTTATAGGCTAGCCTCCATAGCCCTAGGGTTTCTAACTCGGCCCATCAACGAGTTGAAGCTCAATAGTCTCTACACATAAAGGCCCACAACCTGTTTAACTCATATAGCCCATTTAATTAATTAAAACCAGATCACTAATATATTGGGCTTAATATGACAGCGTAGCACTTATATAATTATTCACCGCATATTAGCCCAACGTTGGATTAAGATCCAACTTGTTGGATAAGTTCCACCAATCTCTCACTTGGGCTATATGCTTAAACTTTATAATTATATTTCATAGTGCATACAACCAAATAAGATCTTAACCTGCTGTCATTTCTTTAATGAGTCAAAAACAATCCGGTCCATCAATTATATTAGCAAGGGATCAAGGAGATCTTCGCCGCAGCAATTGCAGCTCGACCCATCAGTGGTCACCGTGCTAATACAAAAGAATGACATGGATTATGAAGTGGATGTGTAGCATGGAAATTACATGTAATGTGATCTAACATGTCTATTTCCAACTGATCCTCCTTAACCTTAGTGAGATCATAAACAAACCAAATCGGAGTGAAGCCGAACTGAAACCAAAAACTTTATTTCTGATCAGAAAATTACCTCAAGCTTAAGCTGGAGACTTAATTTTGTCTATCATATGAGCACCCAAAGGAACAAACTCCCACAAAACTGAATGTTCTTAATGAAATGACATCCATATGAGTAGCTAGCTCATAAAACCTTTTGGATGACATTTCCTTATTATAACGGATCCGTAATTACATGGTTTGTTCCGATGTGCTCATTAGACAATTATACACTCCTATTAATCAACAATCTAGGAACTTGATCTCTGAATATCTAAACTTTGTCGAGTTCATGTTGTTGCTTAAATATAAAACTGCAGACTTCATTGTCACTAAATAAACTGTGTGGTGTCTCAACACCATCCCTAATTTGCAGCATAGTGACAAAATATGCAGATATATTTCATGATTTGGATGTCACGTAATATGATATGAAATCTAAAGCCATGTCAGAAGAGACTATATAAAAGGGACCATTTAGATCTCTTCTAGTAGATGGCGCCTAACATAGATTTTCATATATTCTTTGCATCCAATAAATGATCAGAGTCAGTATACCAAAATGATCTCAAACCTTTTTGACTACTGATCCTTGAACATGTAACCCTTTTGTTCTCCATAAATACCGTAAGACACATTTGGCTGCTGTCAAATGGCCAACTCCTGAACTTAACAATCTGCCCAACATACCTGTAATATATGCAATAACCAAATGCATATAAAACAGAGCATACTTAAGATTCCCTATTGGTGAGATATAGGAAATCTTCTGAAGTAGAATCTCGGGGTAATTAATGAGACTAAGCTTGTCTCCCACAGAACTTAACATTCATTACCACATAGATATTATATAAATTACATGCTCCCACAAAACTCAGATAACATCATTAAATATCATCTCAAAACCGAACGAGGTGATCACTTAATGAAAGTTAATATATCATCAACGATATTGAAATGCTCTGCTAATGCCATTTAAAAACTCACAGAGTCTTTCATGAAAACTGAATAGAAAGTCTCTTTACAATTAATGCATTCTTTTCCGTATAAAGTCTTTGAGTGATACACTTTAAATCTTTTCTTAATACCCTTTTGAATTCCTTTTGATCATAAAAAACTATTTACAATCAATAGGTTTCAAACCTTATGGCGATGAGAAAAGATTTTAAGTATCATTCAAGGACTTTCTTAATTAATGCATTAATCCATTTAGAGATGTAAAACCTTTTATGACTTGATGTAAGTCAAACTTCCATCATCCTAATGTCAACAGTAAACTTGTCATCTCTTTAATAGATTTTCCTGAATGGCAATTAGTTACTTGAGGTGCTAGAGTTTGTCCTTATGAACAATTTCCCAAATATGAGGAATTACAACATTATCTTGAATTTAATGTGTCTTGAACAATGTCAGGAATACCATCCTGAACAATGCCAATAACACCTGTGAGATTAATCTTCTTCAAGAATAATGTCATTAACCAAACTTCCCCCCTCAAACTCAGCACCCTCAAATAGGTGTGCATTTCCTAATTCGTAAACTAACTTAATAGTGGGATTATGTAAAATCATAAAAATAATATCAACTTTAAAACTATTCAACAAAACCAAATAATCATTAGCATTATGTCCTATTACTTTATTAGGCTTATAAAGTCGTACCTTAGTTGGACATATCCAAACATGCAATTGATTCATTTGTTGAAACTTTGATAATGATATAAGCTGCAATCAATAACCAACTGAATTCTAAACTGTTAATTCTTTCATTACAACACATGTACTTAAACTGCAGGAATCTTAGAAATAAAGCAACATTTCCAAATAAATGAAGATTATAATGATCTTTTTAAAGAGCTAGAATAAACTAATTTTGAATTAAGAGACAACCAAATTTTCCATTCAAAATTGAACACTTATAACCGAATTTGTTCAAAATAGAAATGGAAATCCAAATTCCGTTAAAAACGGTACATAATAGTCTCATAAAATTCAAATACAATCTAGCATTTAAAAGAAATAATCTAAATTTAATTTGCTTCTACTTGAACCATCTTGCCATTGCCCATATCGATGTATCTTTCACCATCATTTGGCTCTTGGCATCGTGGGCAATCATGCATAGACACAATGATGTGAATGGTTATACCAAAATCTTTCCATCACGTGTATATACGTACCTAAGGTTGCATGAAAAGAAATTAACTTAGAATTAAACCAAATTTCGCAGCATACCTTTCTTATCTTTAGTGGTAGAGATCATATGAGCACTTTCTGTCTTCCTTGCTCAAGCCTGTTCTCTTCCTGGACACAGTGCGAGATGAGCTTATCCAGAGACCAAGTCTCATCCTTCAGATTGTAGCTCATCTTAAACTGGTTGAACTGTGATGGAAGAGATATCAAAATAAAATGCACTAGCATAGCCTCAGAGAGGTCTGGCTCAAGTGCTTTCAACCTTGAAGCAATATTAGACACCTTCAGTATGTGCTCCCTAATGTTTCCCGTATCCTTATACCTCATTGAATTTAGAATTGTCAAGAGTGTACCAATTTCACCCCTTTCACTCTTGACAAATCTGTTTTCAATGTCAGAAAGGAATCCTTTAGTTGTGGTAATTTTATCTGAAATAGTGCCACTGAGATATTCTGGAATGGCAGAAGAAATTTTCAGGAATAATAGCCGAACAGAGAACAAGAAAACAATTTATAACATGTTCATATGGGTATTAAATACAACAACAAATTCAAATTAATGCTATTTTCCCATCTCAAGACATCCCCCCACTAGTCCAATATTTATCTTTGGATAATCTATTGACTAGTCACTGACATCTTGTTGTAGCAATCAGACAATGACAATAATAACATGCCAAAAATAAAACTTCCTTTGGGCCGAATTAAATTTGCATGCATTGAACTCACTAATCATCACCTTGTCTATTGCCACAGGTGCGCATGAAATGGTATAGAACGGTAATCTTCCTTTGGGCCGATTTAGCATTCTTACGCAAATCACGGGCACATTTGATTCTTTTTATATTCATGAAAATGAAATAATGCAAATCAACAGAGCCCACTTTGGCGAGGTGATGATTGCACGAAGTCATTTCAAAATATATACCTTTGCAAAATTTGAATCTAAGTCGCAATTTAATACATAAATATACTTTAAGTGGAGATATTCAAGTCCACTTTTCTTCAAAATCAAATTTAAGGCGACCAAAATTTTCATACAAAAGTATGTATTCAACTTGTTATATTTCGAGATTAGAACTGATCTTCACAAGAAAACCCACTTTGGTGAGTTGATGATCTAATCATTCTATATTCGAAATATATAATAATTGTGCCAAAAATTGAAATTGAAACTAAACCGAATTTAACAAAAAAATGATTACAACAAGCGGAAATATATATAAGAACCTTTTATTCCACCCTTCTAATCATCTATATTGAGTTAAATAAAATTTATAACTTCAACACAAATTTTCTTCTTAAAATGGGGTATATAGGTATACTAATGTGTATATGAACATACATATAAAGTTATATATATATATACACAACCTACCCCATTTCATATATAACTTTAAAATGTGTCAAATTTCCTTAAGGCCATTTGCTTGATGGTTAGTGCACAAAAAATTCTTTAAGGCCTTTTAAACTTATTCTTAAGGAGAAATATATGTTAAAAATTTTTATTTGCTCCCGAAGAAAACACTTGAATTTTGTGTTTTAATTTAAATCTAAATTCAGGCTAACTGAATTTTCATACCAACGTATGAAGTCAACTTGTTATATACCGAAGTATATATATATGGTTTTAAGCCTTAAACTTAGAATTTAAATTTATTTTGCACAATTAACACAAAATTTTATCTTTGAGGAGAAATATACATTTAAGCGTCTTATTTCCTCCTTCATCCCAAATTAAATTCAATATCGGGCAACCTATCATACAAAAGTATGTATTTAATCGTTTATGTTACGAAATAATAATAATTTAACAGTGAAGCCCACTATGGTGGGATCCCGTAATAATTAAAATTATTTTGAAACATATAATTTATTGCGCCCTAAAATTGAATTTAAATGAAACTGAACTTAAATGTAAATATACAGGAAAACCTTTTATTTACTCTTTCGATCCGTTTAAAATTCATCCAGGCAACTGATCATACTGAGTATGTATTCTAATCCGTTTACATTCCGAAATAATAACAATTTTAATAGTAGAACCCACTTTGGTGGAATTTTACAAAAAATTGGAATTATTTCAAAAAAATGTATATATGAGTGAATTTTGCCTAAAGAATTAAAATTGGAATGAACTTAAATTTAACACACAAAATTTGGCCTAAAGGAAATATATAGACAAAACCATTTATTTCCTCATTTCACAAATTTATATTCAAAACTTTAGGCGATAAATTTTCATGCCAAGCATGTACGTAGCCTTTTATATATATCGAAATAAAATTAATTGCCACGATGGAGCCCACTTTGGTGGGTTGTCCTTTTAAATAAAATTATTTCGAGATATATATATATAATTAATTACGCCTAAAATTGAATTAAAATGTGAATTTTTAATGAATTTAAATTCAAGATTTTTTAGGCACCAAATTTACATACAAAGTATGTCCGTAACTTTTTATATATCGAAATAAGAGTAATCGGCACGATAAAGCCCACTTTGGTGGGGATTTGATTTAATTACAATCATTTCGATATATATATGATGAAGCGTGCCAAAAATTGAATTTAAAATTCAAACTGAATTTTAACAAAAATTTATACTTTAGGGAAATATATATATATATAGATGTCCACTTATTTCCCCTTTCATTAGTGTTAAAATAAATCCAAAACAACCCCAAATGTGTGTCCAAATGACCCAAAAATTGGGTCCAAAATTAGCCATGTGCCCAAAAAAAACTGTTTTGCAATAAGCCCAAAAGAAGGCTAAAAACTGTTTTGCAATAATAGGCCCAAAACACCCAAACAAGGCCCAAAACAGGCCCAGCCCAATCCTCCCCAAAAATTTTTTTTTTAGATTAGGGTTAGGGTTTCTGTAGGGGGGCGGCGGCGACCGCCGCCCCCATCTATGTTGTCGGGCGCCGGCAGGGAGGCCGGCGCCCCGGTCTCCGGCGGGGGGGGCGGCGGGGCGGCGCCCACCCCCCCCCCCCCCCCCCCCCGTGCAACCTGACTGGGGGCGGACAAGGCCGCCCCCTCCTTTAAATCGACGGGGGCGGCCGGCGCCGCCCCCTGTTTCTGAACGGGGGCGGCGCCGGCCGCCCCCTTTTTTATTCCGTCGGGGGCGGCAGGCGCCGCCCCCTGTTGCTGAACGGGGGCGGCGCAGGCCGCCCCCTTTAATCCGCCGGGGCGGCAGGCGCCGCCCCCTGTTTCTGAACGGGGGCGGCGCAGGTCGCCCCCCTTATTCCGCCAGGGGGCGGCCGGCGCCGCCCCCTGTTGCTGAACGGGGGGCGGCGCAGGCCGCCCCCTTTAATCCGCCGGGGGCGGCAGGCGCCGCCCCCTGTTTCTGAACGGGGGCGGCGCAGGCCGCCCCCCCTTATTCCGCCAGGGGGCGGCCGGCGCCGCCCCCCTGTTTCTGAACGGGGGCGGCGCCGGTCGCCCCCTTTGTCTGCGCCAGGCGGCGGCCAGTGGCCGTCCCCGATCAAAATAAATTTTTAAAAAAAAAACAGGAAAAAACAATCAAAAAACCCCAATTTTCATAGATCTGAAACTTATAACTGATAAAAATCTAATTTTTATCAGATCCGAAACTTAAGACAGATTAAAAATCTGATTTTTAACAGATCTACTACGAGCAGGCAAGAAAAATAAGATCCACAGCATGCAGGCTTTGATACAACTTGTAGAAACTAAAGATCTAGATTAATAATTAAGCAAGACCATGCAAATAATAATCTAGATGTATAACATGCGGAATCTTAAATCATTGACCTACTCGGATTTAGCGGAAGCGTACCTGAGTCCATAGCTAATAATCTGAAAGATCCTGACGATGGCGCAACGGACGATCTTCCAGAATAGCACGAATCAACCGTTTGGAGAATCCCTTTAGCTTTCTCCCGGTTTCTCTCCTAGCGACGGGACGTAGAAAAGACGGCTCAACTTTGTTCGTGTATTCCGGGGACCATGACCGCTAATATTTATAGGCTAGCCTCCATAGCCCTAGGGTTTCCAACTCGGCCCATCAACGAGTTGAAGCCCAATAGTCTCTACACATAAAGGCCCACAACCTGTTTAACTCATTTAGCCCATTTAATTAATTAAAACCAGATCACTAATATATTGGGCTTAATATGACAGCGTAGCACTTATATAATTATTCACCGCATATTAGCCCAACGTTGGATTAAGATCCAACTTGTTGGATAAGTTCCAACAGCACATACTAATTAGCGATTATGATATAATTAGTGATTACATCCTAATCACTAATTACATAATTAATTAGTGATTAGTGATTACATATTATGTAATTAGCAATTAGGATGTAATTAGTGATTACATCATAATTAGTGATTTTGAACGAATTTAGAACATCCTAATTAGTGGTTATGATGTAATTAGTGATTACATCCTAATAACTAATTACATGTAATCGTTAATCGCTAATTAATTACACGATTAAAAAACTAATCTTTCACGGAAAATGTTCCGAGCCTGCAAAATTGATCATCGAGCACAACATGCAAAAAAAAAATTTATGTTGTACGCGTTCAGTATTGGTTAGGGTATTTCGAGGGTTTTGAAATGGCAGGTTTGTTATTTTCCCGAAAAGATCGACCCGCCGTGCGTAGAACAACACGATATGTGCGCATAGCAACTCCCAACTTTAAAACATGTTGCAGTACAAAGTTACTGAAAATGTTCTTCTATGGCTCTTGTTTTGTACACGAGTCATATAACAGACTCGTAAGTAAATAAGTGGTCTGTGAACTCAGCAAGCAAGCAATGAGGTCTGTACTAATATCAACTCCATTTGCTTACTCCTGCCAGTGGTTTGGTTGATATCCCAACGAGTCTATTTGTTCTAATTCTCTGTTCTTACAAAGAATAACAAAGAATGAACATGAGAACGAATTTACTTTTCATACAACAATATATTGGATGCCTGCATATATCTGTATATATGGGACCTGCATATATCCTGCATAACATTTCATTTTTGGGTAGCTTGAAAAGCAAAGCAAAGTGCAGGCACAATCAAAGGGAAGCTGCGTTCTTTTTAAAACAAAATATGTACAAAACAAAATATAAGGATGCTCAGACATGTAACATGTTCTTTCCTCATCTGGTGCAATGGCTGCAATGGTGTGTTCAAAATGTGTTGACCCATAAAAGGCACCAACTTTGCACCCTAGCAAATGGCTGCAATGGTTGCCGGCTAAGAGTTGCTTGCCCCCAAATTGCCTTGCCATCGCACTAGAACTCGCAAAGACCAAGGATGGTATCAGTACCAACTGCAGCAGCACCAGAAATATGTGATTACCAAAAACGCTTAAAACTGTTAATCAGAGCAAATCATCATCGTCTCGTTATACTCACATTCATCCAACATGTGTGTGTAACTCTTAAACTATTACTCAAGGCAAATCATCATCGCCTCATTGTACTCACATTCATCCAACATGTGTGTGTGTGTGTTGGTGTTTGGTGTTTTGGGTGGGGGTGGCATGACCGTAAATATTCCCAATACTTCTCTCAGGGGCCCATGCGAACGCACGAATCTCTTTCTGTACCGTCTGATCAGATCCAACGGCTGATGAGCACTTTCGCACGGCTTTCGTGCGAAAGCCTTTCGCACAGAAAACTCGTACATGCATACATGGTTACCATTGTTTTGAAAGCCTTTGTCACTACCAAAAAAGGCAAAAACTAATTATCATATAAAAAAACTTCTCTACAACAAATATACGGGAAAACGAAAGAGAAAGAGAACGCTACGGTGGAGATTCAGAGAGGAGGTAAGAATGCTTACTATGCAGGTAGAAAGGAGATGTAATTAGGAGGTAGGTAGGAATTACATGCTCAAAATAGAAGACGATAAGCTAGAAAGGAGGACGTAGGAATGCTAAATATGCAGGCAGAAAGGAGATGTAATTAGAAGGCAAGCATTGATCTTACCGAATTAACAACAGGAAGTTACATCCACAAACAATGCCCATCAATGGTGATAGAATTTGAGGGAAAACACCAAAAGTACTTTGAGCGTATGCAATATAATTGAGAAAGACTTTTTGAACTAAAGCAACAGTTTCCATACTTTGAGCGTATGCAATATAATTGAGTAAGATTTTATGAACTAAAGCAACAGTGGTAAATCTGTAAATTAAAATGTAATTTCAGTGGGTCCGGGGTATTTTTAGTAATTTCGGCTAACAGCTCATTCGGAATTTGATTATAAATAAGGGAGAAGATTCAAGAGAGGGTTACGTGGAATTTGGTGAAAAATTAATTGAGAATAGAGCTAGATCCCTTAGATTAGTAGGAGAGTTCGGCTTTCTCTCGAATTGAAACTTGGGAGAGCGATTCTCCTCTCGAAAGAGTCCAAGTTATCTTGTATTTTTCTTTTTTAATCAATAAAATATCATATTTTCCCTATTTTCCATCTTTTAACCCTAAAAATCCCATCTTTTCATCAAAAATCTTAGTTTTATCCTGAAAAACCTAAAAAAATCCTATCAAATTGGTACGAAGCATAGATCCTGATGGCGTCGACGAGAAAGATGGAATTTGCGGAAGAAAAATTCGTTGACAAAGTGAAAATTTTGAAGAAAGCGAAATTGGAGAAGTGGAAAGCGACGATGAAACAACTCTTTGAAGAGACAAACCGCCAACCATCAGAGGAAATTTTAGAGATCTTTCGCCAAGTCTGTTTGGATCTAGATATGAAGAATGACGAAGCCATTCGGGGCAAAAGGTGATGCCTTTGGCAAAGGAAAAGAAGAAAGAGGTCACATTGGAGGAGGATCTTCAACAAAACAGCAGCAGGGTCGCGTGCGAGGGGCTCAAATCATATTTTCCCCTAACTTCCCTCTTTTAGCCATGACAATCCACCTTTACCCCAAAAAATCCCATCTTTCCATCAAAAATCCTATTTTTATTTCTTACCCACAAAATACTAGAAAATCCTATCAAATACAAACAAGAAAGCATAAGAATTCAGTCAGCATAAGCTTCAAGTGTTTAAGCTATACCCAACAAGCTAAATTAAAATATATCACATCACAAAGCATATCAAACCATAGCAAGCATGACATTGCTAGAATGTCTTCGTTGTCATCAGTAATATTTGTCCTCAAAGTTGGTTCTCAATCCCCGGTGTAATTACTAGGCAAAAAATGTCATTCAAAACTAATTTTAAGACGTAGCAAAATTTATCAGGGCTCGCCTTCAAAAAAGATACTGATTTTAAAAGATGGTATTAATGAGCTTGCTGGCATGACCCAATGAGGCACCATGAAATATATACATGCTATGAAGCATACTAACCTGAGGGGGGTGTGATAACTTTCACTACTAGAAAACTGTGCATTAGCCACGGATTATCCGCCACGGACTAAATCCGTGGCAAATGTGGAAAATATTAGCCACGAAAAGGTGGTGGCAAATAATCCGTGACTAATAATTATTACCCACGATAAATGTCATGGCAAAAATATATTAGTCACGGAACATCCATCGACGATGTTAGTTGTAACAAAATAGTATTTATAAGAGAATTTTTGTGGCTGATATTGCTAAACAACCAGTAAATTTTCGTGACAATTAGATAATAGCACGGACCCACTTGCCTCGAAAAAATTAGCGGGCCTCTTTTTTTTCGCGCCTCTTTTTTCATCGTGTTAAGGGTTCCATCCGAACGGGGATTTAATCTCCTCATGTCTCTTTTATTTCCTCGCGTTTCATTGTGAGCGGTTCGAATCAGCGAAAGGAGAATTAGGGTTTAGCTTTGGCGGACGGCGGACGGTGGACGGCAGACGGCGGACGGCGGACGGCGATTACTCGAACACAAGGTATCTCTCTTCCCTCTCACTCTCGCTTATCTCCTTCATTTTAGGGTTTGCGTGAGACGGGTTGCGGGGTCTAAGAGTTGATCGCGAGAGAGAGAGGAGAGGGTCACGGTGGCATGGGTTGCAGGGTCTCAGGGTTGGTGCATCACAATTTTGCTTCAATCGACCTCTTCGCATGAAATAATCCGAAAGATAATACAAGAAGGTTTTCTAATACAAGCTTATGGCTCGATATTGTAGATGTAATCTAAAGATATTCTTTATTCCTTTCATTATTGGTTTCAACATGATAACCATTGAGACATATATCCTTAAAGCCTAGTAAATTTCTTCCAGATTTAGATGAATATATACTTTGTTAATACACAATTCTGTTCCTTCTGGGAGGATGATATGAGCTCTTCCAGAGCCTTCAATTAGGTTTGTTGGACCCAATATTGTATTGACTGTTGCTTTGGATTATGCTAAAATTTCAAAATAATCTTTTCTTTTTCAGAATTTGTATGTGTTGTTGCAAAGTCTGCTAGATAAAAACCATCTTCGTTCATTTTGAAATTAATCAATCTATTAGTAGAATCCATGTCACTTCAAAAATGCTAAAAAAATTATGTTATTCATAATTATAAAACACATTAGAAATAATGCTATGTTAATACATCGGAACATCATCAATGAAATGATTAATTTTTTTAAAAGGATCCTCAAAGAAATCCGAAACATTAAGATGAGTAATATCAACTTCATCAACATTATCGAGAGAGAGGAGATCCAACCCATCTCCTGGTGGTAAGTTTCTCGCCACCCGATCCAATCAAAATTTCATCTTTGATATTCAATCGATGGATTTGGCTGCTATATGCAATCCTGTTTCATCAAACTTAAACTAGAATTGATGGTTGTAATGATGCTGTGTTTTGAAAGGTGGCCTCTAGAGATACGAATCGAAATTTAAGAAAAAATGTGCTAGTCTGTTAGTGAAATTGAAATTGAAATTGTAATGATGTTGTGTTTGTGAAATTTAAGAAATTGAAAGATGTTTTGAAAGGTGGCTTATCCGTTTGTGAAAATTCTAGCACTAAACATTGTTTAGAGATATCCTAGTCTCTAGATGATCTCGGTTGGTAGGACCAAACCAACAAATTAAAACTCTCACAATCCAACTTGTTATGAATAGATATACGAATGAACCCAAGGCTTGAAAAACCATTTGGACATTTGCGAATGCTAAGTTATCAGAGATGATATAAACATAAAATAAAGGAGTTACATCAGCAACAGATCAGAGATGATACCAACAGAAAACAAATCTCCTTCTTCTTCTTCTTCTTGGTTTTTTGTTTATTTAGGTTATCCAGACATTAGCCTTCTATATATAATCTTTTTGACACTAGTTACAAATGAAGTTAGAGCATTCACTTGCTTTCCTTAAGATTAAAACACCCATACCCACTTTTTTTGCACCAGAAAAACTTTTTTAATTTAGTTTAATTAGAGTTCATCTGAAATCTTGGCATATATGTCCTTTCTACCAATTGGATCGCAGTTTTGTACACTACATGCTAATTTCTTTCATTAATATTTTGGCCATTATTTCTCTCTCTTTTTCCTTTCTGTTTACATAAAACTCTGGCTTAATCTTTATAAAGTTTCACCATGCAATCTTTTTGCATGAAACGAGAATATCATATCGATCAATATGATCTTTGTTTGTTTCATGTTTAATGTTATTTATTAATAAGAGTAGAGATAAACTAAAGACTGGGTTGATGCCAGCAATTCAATACGTTAGTTATCATATTCCATTCTATATAAATATCATAAACTGATCCATTCTCTTTTCCTTTTTCTCCCGAATGAATTGTCTTATACTTGATTCCATTTGCATTTGACACTACAAGTGACATTCTCTTTTCAGGTGATAACCAACTTTGCACATACATATGAAACTGCATGAAAAAACATAAAAATTCAACCCACTCAATTTTCCAGTAATTATCCTTCTCAATTTTCTTATTTCCTTGTATAAAATGTTGGATTCCTACCACTATGAAACTTCTCTCAGGCGTACACTAACATTATTCAAGTGGATTGAACATAAATGAGTCTACAACACTGGCAAACTGTGTACAAAGTTAAGCACCCTCTAGGGATAAAAACAATGAGACCTGATGTAAGTTGCTTAAACAAATTATAGAAGAATACAAGTCATTTTGATGGGCAAGTTTGTTATTTAAACTTGTTATATATATCTCTCTCTAAAAGAATGGAGACCTAGCAAATCACACACACAAAATGTTTGACAAAATTCCCAAGAGGGACAGCAAATCCTTCACACTATACATGAATAATATCCTCATATGGACAAAAAGGTCCATAGGAGGTACATATGTACTACTCGACTATGGCTTCGGAACTCGTTTTGCACTGACTTCAAGCGTGTTGGATGAGATAGAAAATTGCTCAAACTTAACCATTGATCTGGCTTCCTGCTTACCTTCTGCCAAATGTTTTGGATGATTTCTTTGTTTAGGTTCTATCCTTCAGTGATCATTTGTCTGCCTGCCTATTATTATTATTCTTGAGTCGCAGTCTTAGAGTTGCAAGTGTGATCTAGTAGATATCTAAATTCCTTATTGATGATTTATTGACCATATTTCTGGGATCATCTAGAAGATATCTAAATTCCTTCAAGACTGTTATTAGCCATAGCCAAGCCATTTCACACATAAGTGATGATCCCACAGTTGTGCTTAGACAAGTCGCATGTCACTGCTTTTTTATGACCAAGAGAAAGTTGTACCAATGTGAGAAACACACCTAATGTAGTGTTGGTTCTTTCATTTTGACCGTGATATCTGAATAATTGACTCGTGTTGCTTCTTCTTTTTCATGGAAGAGAGTATAATTCATAATGCCATTGACATATCAAAAATTCTGGTTGCTGCAAATCTGCGGAACCCTTTTAGCATCTTCTTGTACATATCAGAAATATCATTAACATGTATAGTCCATATCAGAAATCGGTTGATCATGCTGAGTGATCAACATGTAATGCCATTGAATGTCAGTATCTGATTGGTTGGCTTTTTGTAGTTTAATAAGTTACAGTGTGTTTTGGATTGTTTTGTCAGCTTAGTTCTCTGATATCAAATAAACTTATATCTCATTCTGAAATTTATTATAGATGCGGCCGGTTCCTGACAAGTCATTTATGGAAATATCAAATGATGATATGCATAAAGACCAACGATACCAAGATGGGATAGACGCATTTTTAGCGTTCTCTGACAGTAACCCACTACGATTGTCAACTGCCGAAATTTATTGTCCATGCAAGAAATGTCAGAACAATTTTAAATATCACAAGATTATTGTTCGTTTCCACTTGTCTGCGAACGGATTCGATCCATACTACAAGTTTTGGAGTAACCACGGTGAAGGTGTGGTAACTGAGGAGATGCTTCAAGCAGAGCCACAGATCATGCATGCAGGTCAACGTGCAGATGACACAGGTGCCATGCTGGAAGACATTCTTGCTCCACCATTTGCGACTAATGATTTTTCAGAGGATGCAGAGACATCAAGTGACATTGATCGTTTGATTAAATTAGTGAACGACAACGAGTCGGATTTATACGAAGGATGCGAGTATACAAGGCTATCATTCTTAATCAGACTTCTTCATATCCAAACTCTTAGCGGAATGGTTGTTACACATTTTGAGATGTTGTTGGATCTGTTGAGAAGGGCAATTCCTGGAGGTGAGAATAGTATTCATGCAACTCATTATGAAGCTAGCAAGATCATTGATACGTTAGGGCTTGATTACAAGAAAATTGATGCATGTCCCAATGATTGCATCCTTTATTACAAAGAGAATAAGGATTTAAACGAGTGTCCAACCTGTCATGTACCACGGTGGAAAGTGCAACAAAGTACAGGTTCAAGCAAGGAAGGTCAAACAGTCCAAAAGAAGAAGAAAAAGATTGCTGCAAAGGTTCTCCGTTATTTTCCTATTATTCCTAGGCTGCAAAGGTTATTCATTTCTGCTGAATTAGCTGGGAAAATGCGATGGCACACAACTGGACGTGTAGATGATGGAAAACTGAGGCATCCTGCTGATGATGAGGCATGGAAGCATATAGATAGAATTTATCCGGACTTCTCAAGAGAGCAGCAGAACGTTAGACTTGGTCTTGCAAGCGATGGATTTAATCCTTTTGGGGTGATGACCTCTGGATGGTCGACCTGGCCTGTTTTGGTGACCCCGTATAACCTTCCTCCTCATATGTGTATGAAGCAGCCATACATGATATTGTCACTCTTGATCCCTGGAAAATATTCACCAGGTAATGATATCGATGTTTTCATGCAACCATTGATTGATGATTTGAAGCTTTTATGGGAAGAGGGTGTGAACGCATTCGACGCCTTTACAAAGCAAAACTTTCGCATGCGGGCTATTGTTTTATGGACAATTAATGACTTTCCTGCATATGCTAACTTATCTGGTTGGTCGACAAAGGGTAAATTTGCATGTCCAGTTTGCACAACAGGCTATGAGGGGAAATACTTGAAATTTAGCCATAAGCAATGCTTTTGGCAGCACAGAAGATGGTTGAGTGCAGATCATAAATATAGAAGACAGGGAAGATTATTTGATGGTGAAATCGAACCGAGAAGAGCACCAAAGCAGTTAAGTGGAGAGGACATATTCGAGGCGCTTCATCCTTTGCCTACAGTAAAGTTTGGCAAGAAAAGATATAGTAAAGATAACCCTCTTGGAGTGAGAAGGAAGATTGCAAAGGGAAAGGGAAAGGGAAAGAGAAATGAGAAATCAAGAACAAGAAAGCAACGAAAGTCTCGACCAGAAGAAGACACATCAGAGAGGACAATACTCCCAGTTGGATGGACAAAGTTCAGTATTTTCTTTCAGTTGCCATATTGGATGAGTTTGAAAATACGTCACAACCTGGACGTCATGCACGTAGAAAAGAATATTTGTGAAAATCTCTTATACACCATTTTACAAGACTCGACCAAGTCGAAGGATGGATTAAAGGCGAGACTTGATTTAAATCAATTGAAGATACGTCCTGAATTGCAGGCTATTCAGAAGGAAAATAAAAAGTATGAACTGCCACCATCATGTGTTACACTTTCTACAGATGAGATACATAACCTCCTTGTGTTTCTTAAGTCCGTAAAGACACCAGATGGATATGCTTCAAATATATCTAGATGTGTGCATGTAGATGAAAGGAAAATTTTCGGTCTTAAAACCCATGATTACCATATCTTGTTGCATCAGATGCTTTCGGTTGCAGTTCGTCATGTCGATAAGAGGCTGGCTTCAGTTTTGATACCATTCTGTGGTTTCTTTAAGCAGGTGTGCTCTAATGTGATAGATGTCGCTGAATTTGAGGAGTTAGAGAGACGTGTCATCCTTACATTGTGCAATATGGAAAAAAATTTCGCGCCATCCTTTTTCACAATCATGGTCCATCTCACTGTGCACCTGGCACAGGAGGCAAGTGTTGCAGGACCAGTACAATATCGGTGGATGTATCCCGTTGAGAGGTACATGCTTGTTCCTGTTAATGCTCTTTGATGGAGACAATCTGTACACATATATTAAATTATTTTTATTATTTTAAACCCACAGATTCTTAGGGTTCATGAAACAACTAGTTCATAATCGTGCAAAACCTGAAGGATCTATAGCAGAAAATTATTCATCACACGAGACCCTGATATTCATCTCTCGTTACTTGCGGGATGTTGAAACAAAGCTCAATCGACAGCCAAAAGTGATGGATGCCGTCTTCTATAATGACCGTGGGGAGGACACGCGATTTAATATGATGGATCTTGGCCAAGCCCATGCATATGTTATAAACAATCTAACGATATTTGACTCATATCGCAGGTAATAAAGCTAAGTTTTGCGCCTTTTATATCTACCGATGTTTTAAATCATATGTTATGTTAGCTTTCTTTATTTGTATCGCAGCCGTCATAAGATAGAGGTCATGAAAAATATGAATGCCAAAAATTTTGGCAAAAAAGTTGCGGACGCACACTCCAAAGAATTTCCTGGATGGTTGAAAATTCAGGTATTGGCACAGAGTAGACATGTTAACTATATTATTATAGGAAAATTAATATTGAGCTTATTAATATAGTAATATCTTTCATACTTTTCATGAAGGTTCAACGGCAAATTGATGGAGGTGCAAAACTAAGTGATGACATTCAAAGTTACGCCAGAGGTCCTCATGGCACCGTACATCGTTATGGAGGGTATTGTATCAATGGTTTTAGATTTAATACCACTGACGTCGAGAAGGAACGATGCACGCAGAATAGTGGAATCTTCTCATCTTTCTCACAATTATCGTATGTTAGTAGCAAAGATCAACAACCCAAAGAAGGCCAAATCTTCTACTATGGACAGGTTGAAGATGTTGTTGAGATTTTTTATGGCTATCAGAAGGATGTTAGCCATGTGTTGTTTAAGGTTCGTTGGTGTGAGCAAGGTAAACAAAAGGACCCATTTGGCTACACGGTTGTAAATCTAAACAAGGAAATCTACATGAATGACAAGTACATGCTGGCTACCCATGCAAAACAATGTTTTTACGTAAAAGATATAATGGTAGATGATGCTTGGGTTGTTCTTCGAAATCCGCCAAGAGCCTATGCATACGAAGATGTTCCTGAGGATGATAATGAAGACGGCGACGACGACGTTGTAATCTTAGCCGATGAAGTTGTGGCCGAGTTTTCAATCGAGCAAAATAATGAAACGGCTGAGGATATTATACCGTTGCGTACTGATATGCCAAACTTGGAGATACAGGAAAATGTCATTGAAGATGAAGATGACGTAATCATAACAGAAGAAAGCCCAAGTATTAATTTAAGAAGCAGAGTTGAAGATCTTTCAACTGGTGTTCGGACTCGATCACAAATGGCGTCAACATCAAAATCGTGAAATTGCTTTAGTAAGCAGAGTAGAAGATCTTAAACTAGAGTATCCTAGCTGGATTTTGTCTCCTTTAATCACAACCACTATGACACTATACATCATGCTCTAGCTGTTGGGTTTCAACGAATCTGGTTTTTTGCTTACATCAAAAACCAAAAATCACGTTGAACATAGATTTTCTTTCATGGCTGTTATTGAGTTTAAACGTGTGGTCACCCTGTTATTGAGTTTAAAGGTGTGGTAAATTTTATATTTCTGTGTCTTCTAAGTTCAGGTTTTACCATTTCCTCACTTACAACATCTACCATATTTCTGCTGCAACTGTCTTTGCAATTAAATACATGACATGTCAGTGGGTATCCAGTAAAACTTCAAAATCTACTGAAATTGCATTTCTGTCATTGTTATTGTGAACTTTTTTACATACTAACTTCACTGTTTCTTGTTGCTCTTTAGCAAAATAGTGCATTAAGAACAAACTGTAGGTATGATAGTTGATTCACTGTTTTGCACTTACTTCATCCCAAAGATAGTTAACATTGTTTTGGTAAGTTCGAGGAATAGAAGTTTTTATGAAAAATCAAACAAGCAAGAATTGAACATGCTCAGATCCGATAATAATGACGAGTTTATTTCGATTGAGTTTAAGAAATTCTACAACATGCATGGAGTAAAAATATATTTCATTACATCAGAAGATTTACATTCTAATCGACTAACAAATAGGATGAATAAGACATTACTTGAGAACGCATTGTACTGGAGATTGACATCCGGATTGTCGAAAGGATATTGGACCAGATATATATTGATCGCACCATATTTGATTAATAAAATTTCACCACCAGTTATTGGTGGGAAAATTTTAATTGAGTTTTGAAAGGGAAAACCACTTGAGTTAGGCTATCTACATTTGAGAAAGAATTCCTTTGAAATTCTACATTTTGTTTTTCGTTGTTCTTAACCCCATAAAATTGAAATTCACTCCTAATCTCTTTTAATGCATATACACATCCAATCAAGGCTCTAAGAGAACTTGTACTGCTTGATTTTCTGCAAGTGGCCCTCAAAGTGTTTAGGGTATTGAAGTGATCTCAAGCTGTTTAGATTGGTTATACAATGACCCAACAAATCCACGTGCCTACACATTGTAATCTAAGTTTATTGAAGTAATAGTAATCTGACTGACTTTGATGGAACCAGTTTAAATCTTAATTAGTATCAAATACGTGATTTTTATTAATTTTGTGTTCTATTGTAATTTGCATGTGGAAATTATGGTTTGTTTTGATTGTTGGTTCACAACCTTAACTTTTCATAAGGTGTTTGTTTATTGGATTTGATAATACATCATCCCCTTACATATTATGCCAAAAAGGCACAGTGTGTCATACCGAAAAATTGGATATAATATTGTTTGAGAGCCCAAATGAGACATAATTTTAGCTTTCTAATGCTTATACTCTGTCGATGTTTATTTCTTCTCGAATACATGGCATAAGTTAGAGTAAGTGCATCATTACCATTTTGTACAAATTCATCTATATTATGTCCTTGTACATATACATGGCATAAACCATTGGTTCACTCTATATTATGTGGAAAAGATGAGCAATTCATCGGTCTACCGCACGTTCCTGACCTGCATTGCAGTGGGATTATGTAAATTGATTTCAGGAAATTCCTGCAGTCAGTTTTTTGTTTGCACGAGGGCTCCCATCTATCTGGGATGTATTAATTACCAGAAGAATTGGCTTATACTAGTTTGGCACCCCTATGGTTGATGAAATATGTGAAATCTCATCTCCAGTGGTTGTTGAGGAAATAATTATACTGAGGCTATGTGTTTATCCAAGATGCACACAAATCTCATAAGAACGAAATGTTATGGCATATATATACTCAATTTTGTATTTTCTATTCTTGAATACATGTACAGATATAAGAAACTGTATTCAAACGCATTAAGTAGCGCGTGATAGGTTATATCCCCAAGCGCATCAAGTAGAGACTCGTCAATTTTGTAGTTTTCTTCTTAGAGAATCTTCTTAATTTCTGGTTGTGTATGTCCCAATGAGAATTTACTCCAAGCGCTTATCAACAGATATATAGTTTCCACAGCTACAGTTAAACTTGCTATTTTGATTATTTGTGTGTAACAGGATGATGCAATTTCAGTAAGATTCTCGAAAACCACCACCAGGTTGGGCAAGACATGCATGGATGCGCAGAAATAACAAAATTCTTGAAAGGCCTTGTGATAGACATGCATGTTTTAAGTTTTGTAAACGGTTTGCTCTCATATTTTGTTCATGACAAGGTTTCAGTTTTGTGAACTTGCAGCAATGCAGCAAGTCAAGTCAATTAGCGATCACGTACTCGTAGGGTTTTATAATTCCAGCAGTGGGTAGTAGGAGAACCTTGCAGCTGAGAGTCACGGTGGGGACATTGAATTATTGATCATGGTGGAATGCTTTTATATATCATGTTGGCAATAATCGCCTCAAAGATTAGAAATCTTCTGTTTTTGACTGAGTATTTTATTTGGATAAGGATAAGTATTCAATTGCCTCCAAGTCGTCGTCGGATGCAAATTAACAATACATTTTACCAATCCAATTAGTAGATAATGGCAGGTTTTGGATCTAGCCGGCCTTTGGATTTTGCTTGGGTTTTTGTTTAGTTTTGTTAAAAAACTCACAATGTTTTGTGAACTTGCAGCAATGCAGCAAGTCAAGTCAATTAGTGATCACGTACTCATAGGTTGTTTTTATAATTCCAGCAGTGGGTGGTAGGGAGTTTTTTATTTGGAGAAGGGTGAGATGACAGCTGATGCCAGCTTGCTTTGCAGTATTCAATTGCATCCAAGTCGTTGTCGGATGCAAATTAATTAGCAATACATTTTGCCAATCCAATTAGTAGCTAATGGCAGGTTTTGGATCGATCCCTTTGGATATTACTTGGGTTTTTGTATAGTTTTGTTAAAGACTTGCAACACTTGCATAACGCAGGTGCTTTGTTTATATGCATGATGAGTACAGCTATCTCTTTATCTCCATGATAGTTCTGGCACTTTTCTTTCTGTTGGTTGGTGAGAAATGAAAGCAGAAGAGAAACTCAACTCATAATGTATTATATTCATGAGCCACAAATGAAGAAGCTCAATTTTATGATCCTGTGGTTGTCACTTATCCAGCATTTTGGATATGCACGAGAGGTACAATTTTCGTAGGATAGTTTTATCATCGGATATAACAATATTTATGCTGTTGCAAATGGTATTCGATGTGGCAAGATTCATCTTGAACATGTATCTTCATTCACGATTTTAGGTTTACGAGTCGGATTTTTAACTGGTAGGGTATTTGTTGATTTGTGCACCTACTATTTTACTTGTGCACACAACCACTTATTTACATGTTTGCCACTCAAAATTTAAAATAGGATAGAACACATGCTCATAAACTTGCTTAGGGGCTTTTTTTATGTATTCGTCCTTTCATTATTTCCTATTTTGATATTCGTTGCTCAAACTGTGTAATTTGATATCAGTTCCTCAAATCACTTAATTTGCACCAAATTAGTATTTGCTTTTTATTTTTTGTTTGAATTCTAAGTAATATTCCTTTTAGCTCCACCAATAATTAATCATTACCAGTTTTAACCTTCTCTTAACTGCTATCTCAACAGTAATGGCTTTAAAAACAAGTTACCTTTACCCCCATGTCCTAAAAGCGTTCATCTAAACTTCGGGAAAGTTTAACTGTTAAATGATGTGTCACTAACCATGATCGAGTTCGGATTTTGGACGGAAAATATTACTGTAGAGTAATTTAGTGTAACAAATTTAGCACACTCGTATTGTATTGTACTGTATATAGATCCTGTGGTTGTCACGTCATATTTATAGATCCACTGCCTTGGCACGCTCAATTTTACTCTTCTTATAGATGCCAACCTCAACAATTTAAAGGGGGCAATGATAAAGTGATTTACTATAAACACAAAAGAGAACCAGTACTCCCAAGTTCAGAAATTGCAACGAACCCAGTAAATATTTGCTATGTATGTGCCAGTTGGAAGATCGAAAGTGATTGCAACTATTTCAAATGGGCTAATAAGACAAAAGGGACAGATGATCTTCTTGAAGGGATTTACAGGAGAGCTAGAAGGGTGATAATTGGGTTGAAGATGCCTGGAAGATATTATAAAATTAATGCATAAGAAGCATGAGGGTGCTAACCTTTTGAAATTGTTGGGGGTGATCTATTTGCGTCTAGTTATATTAGTATGTTGGTTTGTTGGTTTGTGGTGGTGTAGTATTCAGCGAGTAGAGGGGATCTTTAGAAATATATGTTGTTTTGTTACCTTTGTTGTATATGTCAGGCTATTGCCATATTAAATGTTTGGTTATCTTTTGCAAAGGGAGGACTTTCTTTCGCTCGATTTGTCTCCTTGTGAGGTGCTTTATGGAACTTGGTGGATGTGTTGATGTTAATGGTTGGGTTGTTAACTTGGCATAAGTTAAGTCGGCGTTGTATGACATTAGACTAAAGTTAAATCAAGAGCAAAATACTAATCAAGTACCAAATTTTAGCAAAACAATGAGTCAGAAAAATCATGGTCTAGACTCCAGTCAATGTGAAAAGCTTCTTTAAGCTTGGAATTCACGTGGATGTTAAACTCCAACATGATCACTGAACCACAAGTGAATGATCAGAAGATGCATATTTTGCGATGTTCATGACATGGAAACAAAAGCATCTGGTGTTCTAAGGTGTAGTAAATCAAATAATGAATCTTTTACTAATTGACATGAAAAATGATCAAAGTCATATTTTTTTAAAAAAATGCAGATGAAAAGATTGAGGGATGCTCTTAAATCTGGAGCACCATCCCCCTCCTCTCGGCCCGCCGAGTCAGGTATGCATATATGGGTATTATATCATGTCTTCAGCTTAATTTACACTTATTACTATGTTGGATGACTAATTGCTAATTCACGCATTTCAGGCCAGCAGTCGACAGGGGGCCAGGCCACTGCCCCATTCTCTCAGCCCACAGGGTCAGGTATGCATATATGGGTATTATATCATGTTTGCAGCTTAATTATTGCATTTATTACTATGTTGGATGACTAATCGCTAAATACATGCATTTCAGGCCAGCAGTCGACAACAGTTCATATGGATGCATGTGGCTTAGAGGATATACCGATAGATACTCGGTCCATTGCCTCCTCCCATGCCGCTAGTTATTCCACACAGATTCCTGTCGAGACGGTACAGTTTGTTCCGTATGACGCCAGTGTAGGGGACTCTCCTTTACCACCTACTGCAGAGGCTTATAGATTGGTACGGTCTCAGAAGACTGCTATGGATGCACTCCAGGAGATTTTAGATTTGTTTGCATCAGTGGCAAATGCTAGGATGATTGCTGCCAGAGAGGAATGCTTCCAGCGAAAGGGTATGAAAACATATTTCAATTATGTTAAATAAGAAGATCATGTTATATAACATTTTATTTATATTGTATGATAATATCATTTTTTTCGCAGGCGGTGAGAAGCCACCAAAGATTGGACGAGGATACACCATGATCTCACACCTGATTCCACCAAAAGGGCAGCGAGTTGTCATCCAGTGGAGCTACGGTGCCCCCATTGGAGAGTAGGGGGGCAAGTTTACGAGATTTTTGGCTGCATTGGCCAAAAGGGCCGATTTCTTCAACATTTGCCTCGGTTGGTCCGATCAAAGATTTGAAAATTTGGTCATATGTTGGCGCTACATTAACGTAAGTATGTTATATTTCAATTTATTATTTTCATTATGTATATAATTTGTATATGATGTTTTTCGCAGAGGCATTACGTGCTGGATGGAAACCCAAACGCATGGGAGTTTTGTTTTAAGAAGATGAAGGATGCGTTGGTCCAGTGGCGTAATTACTTGAAGGATAGGATCTGGTTGGGTTACACAGCAGACTGGGAGCGCTGGTGGCATATGGACGCCCGAGCAGATCCCATCCAATTCTTTGGATCATGTGTCTATTGGGAGTCGCCAGATGGAATGGTATGGTTCAATTTTGGTTCATGTTAATATGTTTTAATATCCATTTGGCTGACATGCTTTTTTTAAAAGAGGATTGCGGATATTGCCAAGGCGAACCGTGAAAAGACACGAGAGTATGATCATCATGCCGGCTCCAAGAGCTACACCAGACATGCCCACGATTTGGCGCTACAGGTTATATGTTCAAATTTAATTTTTAGCATATAATTTGTTATAATGGGATATATGTCTAATGTCAGTCTATTTATTTATCTATTTGTTTTTAGGGCAAGCCGGATTTGGATGCATTGGTGGAGCGCACCCTTACGCATGCCCACCCCAAGTATGCTGATATGAATAAGCTGGAAAAGAATAAGCAGTTGCTTGTAAGTAATAACTAATGTTTAATAATATTGTTCATATTAAGTATAAATTTAATGTTGGTTGCATTTGTTTCAGGCTCTTCTGCGTCAGGCTGCAGCAGACCTCAGGTCACACTTTGAGGCAGGCTCGAGTTACTCTGGACCGCTCACCAGGGAGGAGGAGGATGGCCTCATTGCAGGGGTGCTCGGAGGGCCGAGGAAGAACCGGTATCGGTATAGAGGTTCAGAGAGTAGAGACTATGGACAGTCGACCAGTTCGTCATCATCAGGTCCTGAGAGTACCCGACGCCCAGAGCCCACCGATCCACCAACGGACATGCATGAGTTCACCGCCACGTTAACCAAGATGATAGAGAAGATTGAGAAGCATGACCAGGATTACCAGTTATTGCTCGCTTGCATGCCTCCAGAGATGCAAGAGAAATACCAGCATCTCCGTACTGATCTGGTAAGAATTTATATTAATTATTGAATTATGTGAATCTAATTGAAGTGAATACGAACAAATGATTAGTGGTAGATGAGAAGCTACTAGAAAATATATAGGGCTAGTTTCCTGAAGGAGGTTGCGAGGGAGTGCACATGAAATAACCTATAATTCCTAAAAAGATGACCAACTGGGTGATAAATTACATGCTGATTACATGATGATAAAGTACATGCTCCATCAGCAAATAAATAAAATGGAAGTGACAACCATTAGATGAAAGCTAATAGCTCGAGTGTTTCTACTACTGGAACATCTTGTTTACTGTATATATTGACCGAGATGTAGAAGACTTCGAGCATGGTAGTTGGAGCAGATTTCCTATCATGATCATGTATTCCATGTATTTAATTTGATCTGCTATAGCCCCCACATTGAAAACTTAGTCATTCGCTCTTTATACTACGCCATTTTACCCTTTTGTTGGAGACCATGAGTGATTGTAGGGGTTCTTTCTATAAATGGTGATTAGTCCGTGCACCAGGGGCCTCTCATTGCCAACCCCAAAACGAAACGAACGGACATGCAAACAAACGCTTTCAGGCTTCTAACTGTGCAAATATAAGAGCAAAAGTTTTAGACTTTGTGATTATTGAGATTTCTACCAATATGATGGAGAGATGCAAATTCTGTAAAATATAACAGAACATAATATTTTGACTATTTATATATAAACATGTTTTTTTCTTAAATCATTTTCAATAATGTCTCTGTTGAAACTTGGCATATTCTTATTAGCTGAAAGCTTGGGATGTAGTAATTTGTTACACCTAGGGATGTAGAGGATTTGAACCCAACAAATGCTGTTGATCCTGTTGAATCCAGAATTTATTGGTATGCACAGTGCATTAAGGTGACGTCACAAGCTTATAATGAGCTGATCAAGCATGACCTTTTAGGTTTGACGATCAGGACACATCTTATGGGTGCATCTCATAAAAGTAGAGTGCACCCCGAGGAGAGTCTAACATGGGCAATGTTTGGAATGTGCTGAAAGGTCAAATTCTTGATTTCTTCTGGAATCAAGAAGAATGCCAGAGGATATACATTGTAGCAGCCTTAAAATAGCATTGGTCATGCTTCTTAAGGACTAGACCCCAACGTAGTAATATATTCAGCTGACTCATGTTTGAATGGATCGGATTCATATAATGCTCAACTTTGCCTTGATGACTGGCTTTGGTTAGTTATTGTTCATGTGTCAGTCTTGTAAAAGTATTTCTTATGTATGGATATTTGATTCGCCTGGTTACGCTTGAAAACATTATATTGGTTTTATCTAGTTTTGCTTGTGTTTAGCTCATGTTCGGATACTTACATTGTCAGGTTTTGCTTGTGCTTGGTTATTTGCTTTGTTTGACTTTGGTCCCATTCAGTTTTAATTCATCAAGATGTTAGCATTTTGATCATCAAGGACCTAACATAAGTCATTCGCGATGATAGGCACGCATGTACCGATAGCCTTGACCTCACAATACATTACCATTTATTGTTTGTAACTAGATCACCGTATCTATCTGTGTTGCAACTAAAGTTAATCACCCTCAACTATGATTATATGTCCACATGCATTTACTTATTTCGCAACCCAACTATGATGACACGGTAAGCTTATCAGGTTTTTAAAATTTTCAATATACATAAGTCTAAATTCAATGTATATTATCATGCCAAATATATTATTGTCCATATCCCATTCATGTCCTTTGAACAATGCTGCTATTATGAAATTTATTTTAAAATAGTGTAAATTCTGCAAACACCTCATGCATTGTGTCGTATGCATGTCTGTACTATCATATATATCTAGAATATCTGGTATGCATCAGCATTTTGGCATATGATGTTATTTCTAGGAAAACAACAACAATGTGATTTGCCAAGGACCAATTTTTTTTATTTATGTTGTAAAGAATAGTTGTCTGCAGAAATTTACAGGATGTGGGTGTTGTTAGCCTTTTCCATGCCAAATTTACAGGATATCATCCAGTAGTTATATAAATTTTGCTTGTGATTCACAACCCACTCATTCCGTATTCTTTTTTCCTTTTCTTAACTATTCTTTCTTTTTGTTTCAGGAATTGCGTATGCAAGGAGGACAGGGTGGAGATCAGCATTGACGGTTAAATTGTTTTTTTTTTCTCGGTGTGCTGTTGAGGGGGCCGAGGGGCTGTTATGTTTAGTTAGATTGAGAGTTTACTTTTTGTATTGAGAAGGTTGATGGGCCGTTGTGTTGATGACTTATGTGGAAACGTTTTGTATTGGATGGACCGAGGGGCTTTTACTTATATGTGGAAACTTTTTGTTGCTTTGTTTATTAGAATGTGTTGATGATGTTGTGAATTTTGATTGCACATGGATGTTTCTTTTTTTCTGCGAATTGTGAATTTTGACTGTACAATAATCTTTAAAGATTTTCTATTTTTTAAAAAAAAAAATTAAATTAGCCACGGATTGTCCGTGGCTAATACACATTAGCCACGGCAGTCAACTAGGGAACACACCGTGGCTACCTTAATGTTGCCACGGAATTTCCGTGGCATTTAAATTTACTATGGCCACCGATTCCCGTGGCTAATGTATAATGGCGACGGAAAATTTTCCGTGGCAAAAACAATTTTGCCACAATAATTCCGTGGCAAAAAAATGTGTATTGCCACGGATGTTTGTGGCTAATACCTTGTAGCCACGGAAACATTTGCCACGGACATTTGCCACGGACGTCCGTGGCAAATGTTCCGTGGCTATTGTTTTCGCCACGGAATTGCCTCTATTGGCCACTGATTTTTTAGCATTAACAACTGCACTTTCCCCCACGGAACATTAGCGAGGGAATTTCTAAATGTCCGTGGCTAATGGCTTTTAGCCACGGATTTCAGGGTATTAGCCACGGATTTGTCCGTGGCTAATGCACAGTTTTCCAGTAGTTTGGGGAAAAAATGGTTGACAAGTTACTGTAGCATTTGATGTGGAGAAGGTTGTTCCGTTGGGAAAACTGTATAAATACCGTGATAAAATTTAAAGCAGCTTTTCTGGGGAGTGTTTGGTTGGTGAGAATTTGGTGCTGGAATTTTGCGAAAATTCTCAGCCTGAAATCTTGCCAAAATTCTCAGCCTGAAATCTCCATAATGGAGTTGTGGATAATGTGGAGAAACTGACAAATTATGCCATGATGCACTTGTGAATTTTCCATGTGAAAGTTGACACTCTGGCCATAGAGGTTGGTAGCGCGGCAACGATACTGTTGAAACCGAATTGGATCAAAGGCTAGGAGATCTTGATTTCAGTGGCCTGTATAACGACCTCCTGAAGAATTCCAAATAAGCACAAGATCAGCACCATACACTCTTGAATGTGAATCTGAGGTATGGTGTTGCCTACTTGCCTTCATGGTTGCCACGGACAGATTGGGTTTGCCTTGGGATTACGAAGCAAACAGCTAGTGGATGTCCATGATCTTACAGAAGAATGGCGACACAAGGAGCTTGCACGCCCAATTCATATCATATGATGAAGGGGGCCCCAAGGAGCTAACCATGATACATAAGCAAGAGACAAATCAACTGAGAAGTAGAAACAATTCCATCAAGACTTGAACTAGAAGATGGGGTTGGTGAGCGGCTCTAACACAGAGACAAGGCCATGAAGCAATTGAAAGCAAAGCTGGAGGCATGAAGCAATCAAAGTTAAAAAGCGGTGAGCTTGAAAGTCATTTCACTTCTCATCTGAATTTTACTGACGATGGGGGTGGTTTTTGTTGTGATGAGCGATATTTAATGGGGAGGCACGTCAACATGACCGATTTGATCACTAAGAGTTTTCTGCTACTAAGATCAGCCTGAGCAATAGTCTTCTTTCTATATTGATATTTTTTATCGTGATTCTACATACATAACTGTGTATGGTAAATTACACAAAATATTCCTGTAATTTCATAAGTTTACACTAACGTCCAACTGTAGTTTAGAATACTACACAAACCACCAGGTTGCTGACGAGGGCATCGTTTTTCCTTTAAAATGTGTTGCATTTTCATTTAACCTCCTAATTAACATTATTTACATTACTTATCCATAAAACAATTTTCTTATAATTTAGTGTTTAGTTAGGAATTAAAAGATTATGATTGTGATTAAGGTTAGGAATGATGGGTTTGGTCATAATAGAACAGATGGTGATGGTGAGAATAATGTGAGAAGAAAAGCTGAGCTAGTAATATAGGATGCGAAGAAGATAGAATTTAGTGATGATGGAGGACATGTTAGGGGTTAATATAAGGGTATGAATTTTTTAAAGTTAGAATTGGCTAGAAGGTGAGGAGGTAGTGGTGATGGTGGTGGTGGTGATGAATGGTTAGGATTCTGATTTTGATGAAGCTTGTACTGAATTTAGAAATGAGAAGAAATGAAAAGAGAATAAAGAAGGAGAAAAAAGAGATGATTAGATATGAGAATTAAGAGCTAATGGAACTTAAGAATCACGTGACTATCGTGTGACCATCCCTACAGAAAACTTCACTCTGTTATAGATCAGAAGGATTTAATATATGATTTCAAAGTACAAAGTGTTAGTGTAGAACCCATGAAACTAAATCGGGTATTAGTGTAGATTCCATAAAACCACATGTATTTTTTGTGTAAGTTACCCTTTTCTTTTTAGGCTTCATTGACTGGTCCTTTTTTCTTCTTATTTCTCACCAATCATATCCTTGAGTGTCTTCTCAAGTAGAACTGGAGACGAATGAACAGCAACTGCTCCACACAAACAAAGATGTTCACCATGAGTCTCCTCCAAATTCCAATGTGAACCCAATACTAATTGGCAACCTGGAAGGTGACAACATAGAACTTTCATTTAAATTGGACCATTCTCATTCTTATGCTTAGTTAAAATTCTTTGGAAGGCGGTCCTTGAGGTTGCAAAGGAACCTGAATCAACCATATAAAACTAACGCTTCCTTAATATTAAGGTAATGGTTTATTCAAGTTAGATAGATTGATCGTTTATTGGAACTAAACCACTTTTAAGACAATGCGGAGAATTGTAAGATGTAACTCAAAACGAGTTAGGCTCAAGGTATAACATGTTTGCCTATTATTAGGATCTTCCAAACGGACAACCCTAGCATAAATTTGCTGCAGCATTTAATTAGGCTAGAGTTAAAATGTCCTTACGAGGTATATTGAGATGGATCCAATGTAAGGAGTTTGGGAGAATTTTTGTGCGGGCTAAGAGATTGATGTAGAGAGAGTGCTGCAAAATGATGTGGAAAGGAACAAAAGAATCTATATTATTAGGGATCTCATAACATCATCCACCAATTCTTGAAATTGCTTATCTTTATATCCCCGCCCTAATTGATCCAATCTAAAATATTGTAGATATACCATAGATGAAAAAACAAAGACCTTGCTCTAGAGCCAAGGAGATATACACTAGCCATGTAAGAGATGGGTTCAATGACGAGGGTAAATTACATTTATTCCTCCTATAGTTTATCGTGATTGCATGTCCATCCTAAAATGTACATTCAACATTACTAATAAATGAAAGCTAACAAAGACAATTTTGTCATCGTGTTTCTCTCTCATAGTTCCTACCAATAATTATAAGTCATCCTTTACTTTAACCTAGTGAAATGTCAACAATTCAAGTTTTTTAAACTATCTGGTTTATTAGTATACATATACTAAATCTAACATATTTGCTACACATATTTATAACCTTAAAAACTAATATAAACATGAAAAATCAAAACCTTAAGTTCTAAACATGAAGTACAAAATTTAAATTTAATTTAACCAAAGTATTTAAGTTTGTTAAGTGTCCAGTTTATTAATACACATTTACATGTTTCCAACCCACATTTATAACCATAAACCTAATATAAACTATCTAGCATGAGTACTTCTATTATAAATCATTTCCCATACCGGACACGTTGACATCTGCACCAGACACCGATACTTCTTTGACACTTCTTAGACACATGTTGAATACTATTCAACACTTGCTGGACACACATACTTCAATGTTGTATTTGGAGCATGTGTGCACTTGTATTTTTACAAGGCATACATGTAATTTTCTAGGTTATAATTGATATATGTCTATACTTAAGATAACTATAAAATATAACTATAAGAGGAAGTAATGACCTTATTTAAATTATGTTTAGAAGTAATATAGTTTGTTGTTACCTCTTATGTGTGGTTTTTTGTGTGTATAAAAACATAATATACATTATAACATTTTATATAACAGTGTCTCAATACCCTACCTTTCACAAATTTGACATTTCTCATGTCCATGTATGTACCCGTATCCATATACGTCTATGCTGCTTAGAATAAAAACATGGAAAATTAAAACCCCAATGTTTTAAACAACAAAAACAAAATTTGTTTTCAACCAAAATGTATTGATTTTAAAATCAAAATAGACAATAAAGTGAATAGTTGTCACAATGTGATGAACTATTATAAGCTTGCCATGTCCATTTGATGGGAATGGTATAGGTTTGTACAATATCTTTATAGAACAAGGGTTGAATTTTAATTTTAATAAGAGAGAAAAAGGACATTAATAATTATATATATGTGTGTGTGTTTAATTTTTTTTAATTTTTGGTAATGTATCTATTCTTTTAAAAACTAAGAAGAATTTTGAATGATAGGGGCGGCTTTGTCATAATTAAGACCTACATATAACTTTGGGGTGGGAAAAAGTTCAAAAATAAATAAATTGCAATATGGATAGATGGAATTGAGATACACTTTGTGAGAGATATATGTACTTTACTGCAAAAACAATAATAACGCTAATTGTAGCTAAGGTATCAGATGCATTGAATTTAACAGTATTTTTTTTTCACCATCATTTTCACAATCAAACACGTAGTCCTAGCTTGTATTTCATCTACAACATTTGCTCAACTCGCCTTGCAAAAATTCTATATATTTCAAAGAGAACATTATCTTTCAATTAACCAAAAGAGTAATTGCAAGATTGCATCAATATACCGTACAATTTTAATTAAATTTGTAGCATTTAACAAATAGCTACAAGTATACACCAAATTTTACGTCAATTAAGGTTCCTGCAATCAAATATAAATTGTTTATTTCATAAGTAACATAAAACTCAAATTCTCCTCCCAAACTACACTATTCCGCAAATACTACTATATAAGTAACAATCAGATACCGAATAAAAAGGGCATCAATAATCACTCACTTGTACTCTTGTAGTAGCACTACCCCTTCACCACATTCTCCAAGTACCACTTGTAAGTCTCCACCAACCCCTCTCTCAACTCGATCTTCGCGGTCCACCCCATCTCGGCCAACCTCGAGCTATCCATCAGCTTCCTCGGTGTCCCATCGGGCTTGGTCGAATCCCAAACCAGCTCCCCTTCAAACCCCACAACCTCCTTCACCATCTCCGCAAGCTCCTTAATGCTCACCTCCTTCCCACTCCCCACATTCACATGCTCGACCCCCGAATAATTATCCATCAAGAAAACCAACCCATCGGCCAAGTCATCCACATGAAGGAACTCCCTCAACGGCGACCCGCTCCCCCAAACAACCACCTCCTTTGAATCCTTCGCCTTCGCCTCGTGAAACCTACGGATGAGGGCGGGGAGCACGTGCGAGTTCTCCGGGTGAAAGTTGTCATTTTGGCCGTAGAGGTTGGTGGGCATGGCCGAGATGGCGTCGAACCCATGCTGGATCCGATAAGCCTGGCACATCTTGATGCCGGCGATCTTGGCGACGGCGTACCACTCGTTGGTGGGCTCCAGGGGCCCAGTGAGGAGAGCGGATTCGGGTATGGGCTGAGGGGCGTGCTTCGGGTAGATGCAGGAAGATCCGAGGAAGAGGAGCTTCTTGACGGATCCGGATCTGAGCGCGGCGTCGATGACGTTGGTCTGGATCTGGAGGTTGACGGAGATGAAGTCGGCTGGAAAGTGGGAGTTGGCGTGGATCCCGCCGACCTTGGCGGCGGAGAGGAAGACGTATTGAGGCTTGTGGAGGTTAAAGAAGGACTCGACGTCGGACTGGCGAGTGAGATCGAGCTCCGAGTGGGGGGCCAGCAGGAGATTCGTGAAACCTAGGGAGATGAGCCGGCGGTGGATGGCTGAGCCGACGAGGCCGCGGTGGCCGGCGATGAAGACCTTGGCCGACTTGTCGGAGAGGAAGGAGGTGGAGGAATCTGAGGGGAGAGTGGGAGAGATATTAGGGTTAGTGTTTTTTGGATCTGTTTTATGAGATTGAGAGGAAGGAAATTTGCCTGCCATTTTCTTCGGCGAGAGGGTGACGGGGGATCTGACGCGAGATCGGATGAGGAGAAGGAGAGGGCTGTTTTAGATTGGCTCGGACTAAATGCACCGCGGGGATGCGGTGCATTGTTGTTTTTTTTATTAAAAAGGGATAAAATAAAGAGAGATCGTAAAAAGTCATAACTGTTATGAGTTGAGGGAGGCTTTTGGCCTCCCTCCCCTCATCATCTCACCATTACTCCCCACTAAGTTAGTGGGGAGTCCCTTGGACTCCAAATCCTATTATGAGTTATTATATTGAGAGCCATGGCTTATGCCATGGCTACTCCTAGAGGAGATTGTTTACACTTCTTTCAATCTATCTCAACACGTTATCAGCACGCTGGCTCCTCTTTTGAGCTTTTCTTCCCGTCGCCTTCCAAAAATCAAACCCCTATGCGCGAAGGAATCTATTGTTGTGGTAGTCCGTTGCGACGAAGCTTTGCGGAGATTTCTCTTTGGAGCGTAACGGGAACGGCACTATCTACGGATCTTAATTTTCTCGATCGTCCCTAGATTTTTAATCTAGAGGTAATATCCATCGATCCCGTAGATAGTTATCAACAAAATTGTTTTTAGCTATGATATTACATTCCTTAATCTATAGGCATGTTTACATCTGTTGCAATTAGATTATTCTCTTTAATTTGATGATCAACTTGTATCAAGGCATTCACGGTTGCTTTTAGTTATCCTAGTAACCTAGTGAAAGATCCTTTAATAGGTGTCCAGTAAATGCATACTGTAACAATCGGCCTATTTCATCCCAACACAATCTGCAAGTTTGAACAAATTATAGCAACTCTGTGTTAATATGGGATGCCAAAGTTTGTACCAATTTTCACTTCATCCGAAATTACGATGGCAATCTTACTGCTATTTTCGTAATTTACATCATGCTATATAATGGCTACGGCGATGAAGTCTGGGCTGGGGGCTATGAGCGATCAAATCCCCGCCCGTTGGGGGTCTCCGGTCGATCCCCCCCAGGCGGGGGGCTCTGTCCCGCGCCGCCGCCCCTCCCGACGGCGGGGGCCTCGGCCATTCGTCGCCCCTCCCGAAGAGGGGCCGTTCATCTCCCCCCCAATGGGGGTTTCGCATTGCCTCCCCCCGAAGGGGGTTCCCAGCGCCGGCCAGTACTCTTTGCCCCCCCCCCCCGCACTAAGAAAGGGATTTGAGGGGTCAGACTTGGGTTGGGGGCTTTAGGCATTCCACCGCCCAAAAATGGGCTTAAGGGCTATATTCTGTCTAATTTCAATAATTCATATGGCCTGTTTGTTGGGCCTGCAGCCCATTCCTAACAATGAAATTAAGTCTTATGGGCCAGCAGCCCCATTTAGCTTAATCATTATTTTTGACTACCGACTGAAGCCCAGTAATTTCAATTGCACACTATAAAAAAAGATGTTAATTAAAATTTTGCTAATGGGCCTGAAGCCCACATATTAATTTTTGGGTTATTGGTCTAGAAGCTAATTTAATACAATTGCTTAATATTTTATTTATGGGCCAGCAGCCCCATTTTGGCTTTATACTAGATTTTTGTCTACCAAAATTGGGCCTGAAGCCCACTAATCCCAATTGCAATATTCATTGTGTTAATTAAAATTTTGATTATTACATTAGTTTAGCTGTTTAATTGGGCCTGAAGCCCAGATTATACATGAAAATAAGTTTTATGGACCTGCAGCCCCATTAAGCTTAATTATTATTTTGGTTTTCCCAATTAAGCCAGAAGCCCAGTAAATCTAATTGCAAACTTATTTTGTAAATTAAAATTTTGTCAAAGGGCCTGAAGCCCAAGTATTAATAATATTTTAATTTGACTTATTGGGCCTGAAGCCAAGTTAATTCAATTGCAATAATTAATTTGTTAATTTTTGGCAAATGGGCCCGCAGCCCAAAATGTTAATAATATATTAAAATGATTAATATTTATAGGCCTGCAGCCCCATTCAAACTATTAATTTATTTTAATTCTTTGTTATGAGCCTGTCGCGTCATATTGCTAAAAGTATAACACTCTTGCATTATTATCAATTTATGGAATATTAGGATTTTTCAAAAATATAATTATCTTAAGGATCCTGCGACCGCTCTGCCGTTAGTCAATTAACCTAACGGTGTATGACGTCTCCCCGTGGTCCGAGAGATTATTATATTTAATATTCTCTTTTTCCATATTATATATGCATGTGTTATATGCATGCGTGGTTGTTTCTTTTGTGCATGTAGCATATTATAAACTACATGGATGTTTATATAAGCTAAAATGTGATTTTTGGGATCAGCCAGTTTGATACCCTTTAAATTCCTTGCAACTTTAGTTCTTTTTGAGAGAATTTGTAAGTGAGGATTAAATGTATTAATGCCAAAGACCGTTGTGCCGACAAATGAAGACGGAGGCGAAAGTTGGAAAATATAGGGACTCATTCTGGGGTTTCCAAATTGTATTTTTCTTTTATTTATGGACTGTATATACGGACTTTGAACTTTGTACATTTTTGGGTATCTGGCCGATCCCCACATTTTACTTATTTTATTTTTAATGCATGAATTTCAATTTTTTAACTCATGCTTATTTTAAATTGCATAGATAAATGGCAAAATTGGCAAGCGTCGATTTCGAGGTCCTTGATTCTGCAAAAAAAAATTCCCTGAGTTGGCGAGTGGACCTGAAGTTCCATTTGCGTTCGATGGCCCTCCTTGGCTCAATTTTGGCCCTTCATCGGCCCCAGCAGCGGCCGATGCTTCTGCTAGTAAGGCCCCAGACGCGGCCCAATCGTCTAACAGCACTCCTACCACTGTCTCCGATGTGGATAAGGCGAAAGCCATTATCTATATTAGGAGACATATATATCGGACCTAAAAGGCCGAATACCTAACGGTAGAGGACCCAATAGAGTTGTGGACAACGCTAGAGGCACAGTATAAACATCAAATTGATGTAATATTACCGCGTGCGAGTTATGAGTGAGAAAACATCAGACTTCGGGACTATAAGTCTGTCACTGAGTATAACTCTGCACTTCATAATATCACCTCACGCCTGAAGTTGTGCGGTGAAGAAGTGACAGAACAACGCATGTTGGAAAAGACATTTATCTCGTTTCACGAGAAAGATGCAATCCTCATGCAGCAGTATCGTGAACGCAACTTCACGAAATTCTCTGATCTGATCTCAAGCCTACTTAGGGCAGAGCAGAATCGAGATTTACTGCTAGTCACTCATAATTTACGTCCAGCTAGCACTGCACATATCCCTGAAGCCCACCACGTTTCTCCCCAGAAGTGGAAAAATAAGAAGAAGGCTAATAATAACCAAGGGCGGGCGGCCCGCTTCCCCTTGGACTCTTTCTGCGTTTCTGGGCTTGTTTCTGCCCGCCCTTGGTTATTCTTTCTGCGTTTCTGGGCTTGTTTCTGCCCAAAGGGGGCAAGGGCGGGCCGCCCACCACGTTTCTCCCCGCCCTTGGTTATTATCACGCCCGTTTGTCTTTGCACATGGGCCTTTTGGCCCAGTGGGTCTAACCCACTTCCCCTTGGACTCTTTCTGCGTTTCTGGGCTTGTTTGAGCTCCGATTTGGACGCGGTTTGAACCTGTGTTTAGACCGGGACGATCCCGTCATCCAGGTAACCTTTTCCAACAAGTTTGTTCCTACTAAATTCGTTGTAACTAATTTACAACACGTTTAGTCAAAGTTAGCATCTAATGCAACGTTGTGTCCCTATTGCTAATGCGACTAACTTTCACAACTTAACTTGTGAATATCATCAAATGACATTTCTCTCTATTCTATATTCCTATTACTAAGAGACGAGCACTACTCGGTGTGAGACCCTACAGCCTGACCTTACTACAGGTTGGGGCTCGAAACCCCTAGACGACGGTCACTACGAGCAGTAGCTGTCGTCCCTGTTTCAGAGTCATCATAACGTGATCGACCCTTTGACAAAAGTGTCATAGGGTTTGCATTGGCTGTGTCAGAGATGAATTCCGTTAGCTAAAATCCCTTCGTCAAGACTGTGTTTGATGTTGGCCTAGGGTATGGTTTTCTGTCAACCCTATTAGACAACATTGGTCAGTATTCGGCGGTCTTTATTGTATACACGTTGTACAACTTGCAACGTACCCCGGCCGAGGATTAACATAAAGACCGTACTGAGCCTATAACACTAACTTCCCTTTAATGGAAGTGACGAATCCCATCTTAGTCACTTACTCACCTTGAGAGCTTCAGGTGCAACCCAACCTAAGATCTTTCATCAGGACTGGTCCTCGAAGCTAGATCATGGGTCTAAGCTACACCGTCCGCTCACAGGTTGGTACAGATGACTTCAGGTCTTAAGGATCAACTAACCTATCATCACCCTAGAGTTATTAAAGACAGATCATTAAAGTTAACCATTTAATAACTCTAACTTGGTCGTTCAGTGAACTCATTCTCCAATGAGCACCTGTGTCTCGTCTCTGACTTCGCTAAGTCGAATGACTATGAGATCATCATTACCCGAAGGCAAGACGAAGACACAGTGATCTATCCGATGTGTCGATATCCAGTTCTCGACACATCTATGATCACGAACCGTTTAAGACTTACGTTTCTATTCGGTCACTTACTTACTCATAATCGAGATCTCATCTAGATATGTAAGGACCTAACTATAAGTCTATGGATATTATCTAAGTATATTAATACAAATCCTTTACACTTAGAATAATACGTACCATATACGGTATGAACAAGACGTATAATCAAGATAAATTGCCTTATGGGCACATATCTTCCTACAGTATGGACTAGGATCAAAACCCCCGTCCAACAACAACAATACAAAAAGAGTAACTTCACATGGAAACAAAAGAGCACTGACCAAGTGTCACTTCCTAAGAAGAACTGGGAGGATAAATGCCATAGATGCGTCATGACTGGCCATTGGTCTAGAATCTGCCGCACTCCTCGCCACCTCTAGGAACTATATCAGGCGAGCCAGAAGTCTCTGCCTGAAACAAACTTGGCGGCTGTTCAGCCACCAACGATGTTCACTGCAAAAGACTTCGAGAACGACGACCTGCTCGATTAAGCTTCATCTTTTATCTATGCATTTAAAATTCAATGTTGCTTCATCTTTAATTTGCTTAAGTACGAACTTTTATTTTAAATGTCTTTTTCATTGACTTAAATAAAATTTCGTTTTACTTATAGATGAAGTATGTAATATTGTGGACAGTGCCTCGGTGCACTGGTGTAGCATTAATATTGCTCCCACATACAACGAGACTATAAGATACAATTTTCTTCACTTAAACATATAGGAATTTTCCAAGTTTCAAGGATATTTCGTTTAACGAACATAACTTGAAAACTGTGGATAATAAATATTGAATATCAATATGTAACTCGTCAAGAGGATGGCCAGAAGCCCATCTACTTACGATTTCATTGGACCCCCGTCGGGCCCCTATAATTACTGATATTCATCCTATAGAAAGCCAACTCGACTGAGCACCAGAAGTGCATTTCATTGCCATAGTTTTTAACTCTGGCACATTGGACTTGGTCATCTTGGATCATCGATGATGGACGCGTCATCAAATGAATCCATTGGAGAACCTGAAGATTCTTCAAAAGATTGATTTTCCTTGTCCCCCTTTGTCGTAAGGGAAAACTTATAGTGCGACCTTCCCTCCTGAAAGTGGGATTAGAGTCTCCTGGCTTGATTGAGAGAATATATGGTGACCTTTGCGGGCCTATTCACCACGCAAGTTACCCATTTTCGGTACTTCATTGCACTGATAGATGCATCTACTATATGGTCTTATGTGTGCCTTTATATTCACTCGCAACTTCGCTTTCTCAAAAGCTTATTATGTGTGTGAATTCACTACACATATCTTTGAAGACTTGGCATTGATATTGAACATCTTGTAGCATGTTCATACTCATAATGGGTTATTAGAGTCTCTGGTAAAGAGACTCCAATGGATTTCACGTCCATTGTAAAATTGCAGTTGCCGGTTGATGTTTGGGGACCATCACACTCCGCATCGCTTATCACGATATGGCCCGCTTGTTGCCATATCTTATTGCTGATGCTGCTTGCTTATAGTTTACCACCAAGTCTTGATAAATGTGAATTTGATGAGCAAAATCTCATTGAAATAGGCACGCAGTCTAAAGAAGTGTAAAGCTTCTGAGACCATATCAAGGGACAGAAAAGTCCTAATCTCGTTATGATCCGCATACTTTTTCTGTGTGAAGATGAGATCCAGAAGATCCTTCACATTCAGAATAAAGTACATCAATTGTCGGATAAATTTACGGACAACCAGAAGATTGTTCGTTCACACGTCCATGCTGCCAACACGCCAGCTAGGATTGGCATTCCCAAAAGAAGGATGCAATCCACCGGCAGCAGAATTGGCTGTACCTCAATTAAAATGAGGACGCCTGCCAGGTTCAAAATATAAAGTTCCTCAAAAGAGGAAGATCCCTGGATATATTAAACTGATCCATCCATATGGTGCTGACCTCAGTCCAGCAACCTCTCCTCTTCTAATTTCCCCTGCAGAGGAAACAACAAGAGAAAAATCATTATATTACGTACGTACTGGAGAGGTCCTGGACAAATATAGCACAATCGTCGACGACGGTTTTGCTTTCGCTATTGCCGTTCACGTCGCTGAATACGACGATGACGTCAACCCACTTTTCTAGAGCGTAAACGCATAGATTGGCCAAAGTGGGACGAGGCAATAAGAGTAGAGCTGGACTCACTCTTGAAAAGCAAAGTCTTGGGACCAGGAGTCCATACACCTGAATGTGTAAAACCTGTGGAATATAAGTTGGATTTCATAAGAAATTTAAATGTAGGAAATGTGATCATTTTCCTACTAAAGCCTAAACTTCTCTGAACAAGCCAATAAATGCAGCTCATGGACGTTGTGACTGCATACATACACAGCAATATAGATATAGAGATCTATATCCAACTACCAGAAGGGTATACTCTACCCCCAGAGATGATAGAAAGACTTAGAAGCGTCTTTTCCATAAAGGCTACAAAGATCATTAGTTGATCTTAAGCAATATTCTGTCCGTATATCTTTTTCGAAAGATCGATTACAGGATTTGTGATATTCGGCGTTCATGTGGTCGACTTAAAGCAAATATGATCTCCTGCAGAGACCATTAAGATATCAGATAGCTTTAAGCATACCTTGGAAATGAACATATTTAACACCTTCGTGGTGTAACACCTTAATATCCTTCATACACCTAGAGTTTATGAAGAATGATGTCCATTTAAAACCTATTAAAAATGGATGCTTATTTATGACACCTTTCAGTCGCTGGAAGAGGGGGAGGACATCCTAGGTCCCGAAGAGCCTAGCTCTAGTGTACTTGTTACACTTCTTTATCTGGCCTACTGCACGTGTCTTTGATAGAACGTTTGCAGTAAAGTTGTTAACCAGATACAGTGTTGTCCTGGAGAGCACCACTAGACCAAGGATAAGCTGCTTCTGCGCAACTTCCAAAGGTCAAGGAATATATATCGCATATGCAGGTTTAAAGATCATCGTGATGACTAAAACACAAAAGGCCAGCCACCTCCTAAATATCTACACATCATCCTCCAATGTCTACATCTTCTGAGAAGCTCATCATCCAAGAAGCAAGTATTGAAAACGCTCAGCCAGGTCTAGCAGTACCTTGCAGACACACTGAAGACTGATTCAAAGAATACTTTAGTGGAGTCGTCTACCAACTTCGAAGAGCATTCCACTCCAGAGCGCCACTACTTTTCAATAGCCGCTAGATGAGTGAAACTTGTATAGATGAGTGATGATTGTATTTTCTTTCAGAACATGATGGATGTATGGACGAATATGAGATTATTGTATAGATACATAGGAGTCTGCTAGCCTGAAGCTTGTACAGATCAGGGAGAGTCCCTCGATAGTTGTACTCTTTTCCCTTAAGCTGCTGGGTTTTCCCACTGGGTTTTCCACAGTTAAGGTTTTAACGAGGCAACCACAGTGGCTCTGGATCATGAAGTATCCACCCTATTAGCATATTGAATCCTGAAGTATTCATATGCTTAACCCAAGGTAATGGAGAGATGAGGGGGAGTGTTATGAGTTGAGGGAGGCTTTTGGCCTCCCTCCCCTCATCATCTCACCATTACTCCCCACTAAGTTAGTGGGGAGTCCCTTGGACTCCAAATCCTATTATGAGTTAATATATTGAGAGCCATGGCTTATGCCATGGCTACTCCTAGAGGAGATTGTTTACACTTCTTTCAATCTATCTCAACAATAACAAGATGGTTTTTCTGTTTTTGGAAAAGAATTATTGCTTGCACCGCAAGAATGCAGTGCATTTGGATTTTATTATAGTGGAGAAGAGCTTTTTGTATTGAGCACATATGAAGATGAGCTGATACATTTTTTAACACAATATCAATTATCTTTGATTTAATCAAGGAATAAAAACTAAAGGATTTTGCTAGAGAGTGACCATATATAACTCAATTGACATGTATGGGGACGAATTTTTGTCAAAAATGAAAAGAAATTGGAAGAGAGAAGAAGAGATGTGATCTATAATGTGATTCTTTTTTTCATTTTTAACAAAACGTCACCTACATACACAATATATATTCCCTCTTTTTTGCTATATACACAGCAGTTTTTGCGGTGTATATAATAATTATTTGCCAAAATGGAAAAAATTTGGAAGAGATAAAAAGAGATGTGATCCATTGTGTGATTCTTTTTTCCATTTTTGACAACCTCAAATTGAGGTATATATAGTCCCTCTCTTTTGCTATATACAACATAAATTTGCAGTATATAATGATTATTTGCCAAAAATGACAAAATACATCACATCATCGGTCATTCTCCTACTCTCTCTTCCCTTTTTGCCAAAAATGGCAACTCATCATTGCATACACCCCCTTAGGGGGTGTATATAGTCCTTGCCAAACTAAAGGCTTGTGCTATATGCATCGGAATGGCCAAAAATGAAAAACATGCCACATCACGTGTCTCCTTACTCTCAATCTCTTCTATTTTTTCTATTTTTGGTAATGAATAATAAATATACTCTCTCTTTTGAGAGGTATTTAGAACAACCCAAACTAAAAATAGAAAATAATTTAAAAATTGATCAGGTTTTAAAATTTTATCAAAAACCAACAAATTTGTCACATCAGCCCTTTTTGTAAACCCTTTTTGTAAAGTTTTCCGCTAATGTGGCAAACACAAAATTGACGATGTTGTCAACCCCGACCATTTTAAATTTTGACCGAGGTTGACAATCCTGATTTTTTGTTATGCTTGCTTGTCCACAACAAAGAGCAACCGGTGGACTGTTTAATTTGTTGAACAAATAGAATACGAGCTATCCGGGGTTGACAAATCCAGTTATATCATTCACAACCCCAACAACGTATACACAACCTCCTACACGCACAACCCCCACACCATACACACACCCTCCTACACCACTACACACTCAGTCAACTCCAATTCCAATCAAACAAAAAATATAATTCCAATACATTTATTTAGTCAAAAAGTTAAATATCTAATGCAATTTTCAATACAATCTTAATACATCTTTTATTTAATCAAAAGTGCAAAGGGTCAAATACAATATTTAATACAACTCCTGTTTTGGGGGTGTTTTCTCACCACAAACGTCGCAAATGGGTAGTCGAAAGGACACCGCCGACGTGGCAGACGAGGTCGACCTCCAGGGCATTGGCCGAGCTGACTCTAAGAAGATGGAGCTCGGAGCCGACCTACAGATGCCACGCCAAACCGTTGCCAGGCGATCTCCTCAGTGATCGGTAACACAGGAAGCTCGTCAGTTGGTCGGATCTGGGTTCCGACCAAATCATCTCCCATAGTTAAGTCAGTTCATGACTAAGGAGTGCTTGGTGGAACAGATTCCGACCTGTTGGGAGGTTGCTCACTAGTTCTCGGGCCGAGCTATATGGAGGAAGAAATAGTGAAGCAGATTGAGTGTATAGGAGTACCTGAGTCTCAGATCTCAGAGATCCCTCTCACTCTTTCCATTTTGGAGGAGCTATTTATAGGTGGTGGTCTTCTTGGGAGCGTTCTAGGGGGTGCCCAAGCATTGAAGGCGTTTAATTACACTTGACCCAGGACTCCTGCATTTGATAGAGGGCCCGATGATTGAACATGAATGCTCCCATTGATGGAGGGCACCGTGCTCGGAGCAGATTAATAATCTCGGCGGTCAACCCGACTGGCGCTTTAAATGGAGCGAGCTTCCGTCTCACGTGTGGGTCCCATGGCAGTTGGCCCAAAGGGATCGGCCCTCCTCGACTCTTGGGCTATTGGACCACTCAGGCGGGTAGCTAACTTCTGGCCTGCCCAATGCTTTGACAATGGCCCCATCACCCCAGCTAAACCATCGTAAGAGTCGAGATCAGGTGATGTAACATGTATGGGCGGGACCGGCAGTCAAGACGATGCATTTAATGAAGGTCGTCAAGGTGTAGAACACCAAAAATCTCCTGCCATTTGAGCACAGAATTCAGGGAGGTTCCATCCAGATGTTGACACGTGCCTGAGATCGGATGGTCGAGCGAGACCCGACGAGAGTGTAGCCTTGCACGGGTAGGGATTGTTGTGGGAGGAAAAATATTTTCCCTTTCTTCTTAGGAGAATTGTGCTTTACCTAGCCGCTGTCTCTGCCCAACTGCTTGAATTTGTTGATATTACCGCTGAGTAACAGCTTCTTCCATGCATTATTCATCATCATCATCATCTGATCCCGAGATAAGCAAGATGATGGCTCAGATGGATTATGCGAAGCAAGAGCGGCCTGACAGTCCCGTCGCCTTGGCCATCATGCCCTCTGGTCCTGATATTACAATCCTTCGGGCCCAAGATGACCTCCATCAGGTGTCAGACATAATAAGGAACCTGGTCTCTGTGGTCTCTGCTTCTTCGATCACTGTGATCATGTCCCCGTATCTCTATCCCCTTTCAGGGGTAGGGTTCCTTTCCTAATGAGATGATTTGTTTCCCTGACAGGAGCTACCCGTGGTTCTGTACTTACCGACCTCATTCGGACGACGGTCAAATTTATCTGTGGGGGTGAAATCCAGCATTTCGACCTCTACTACAATGGACTACCTTGTACTGCCCTGTGAAGCTACTGCACACGTACTAGAGGGGGGGTGAATAGTACTTAAAATAATTAAGAGAGTTATTCCTAACTATTGTGCAATGAACAAACGACAATGCGGAATAAACAACAATCAACAAGAATTAAACAACGCAAACAAAGATATGTAACGGGTTCGGATCCACCCAAGTCCCCCCGACTTGTTCCCGGTGATCCTACGTCCCAACCACCCAGATCCCCTCCGGATACTTGAGTTAGAAACCCTAACTCAAGATTTAGCACTATGAAATTCTTGTGAAGAACCTTCACAAGACCAAATCATACAAATGACATGTGACTCCCACAAACCGAGATCACACACTCTCTCACAACCGAGAGACACAATTCAAATAACGATTGAAATGAAATAAAGAACACTTACCACAAAATCCTATGCCTTGAGTAAACTTACCAAATATTAGGGCAAGAAGGATTTTGGGGAAGATGATGACACCAAGCCCTAGCTCCACCAAGATGGACAGCAATAGGTGGCTAGGATGAGGTTGGTGTCCTTGGATTCAAAGCCCTTGGCTTGAATGGCTCACAATGGAGAGAATATCTCTTGAGGATATTGGCTCAAGGAGTGAAGGGAGAGATTCTTATGAGGAAGAGAGAGCTTGGAATTAGCTTGAGAAAACTCTTCTCTTAGGTCTGAAAATACTTGGATAATGGACCTCTAACCCCTCTTCAAACGAATCAGGATTCTATTTAAAGGGGCAAGAGAAATCGAGTTTGAAAGAATCCCAACGGCTCTATTCTGAACCAGATTAGTCGGTCAAAGAAGGATCACTGACCGACTAGTTCATCAACTAGTCGGTCGGTGATACAACGTAGACTGACTAACGGTTGAACAGCCAAAAGGTCGAAGTACATGCAATGACAACTAGTCGGTCTAAGAAGACTTGCCGACCGATTAGTTTCACAACTAATCGGTCGGTGAATGTTCTTTGACCGACTAACAGTTGAAATAGAATAGACTGACTTCAAGTTGACTTAGTCGGTTTAAGAACAAATGATGACCGACTAGTTTCTCAACTAGTCGGTCGACAAACGTTCTTTGACCGACTAACTCGAAACAGTAGCTCAGGCTGAAAAAGACTGAACACAACTAGTCGGTCTAAGAAGGATTCCTAACCGACTAGATCGTCATCTAGTCGGTCGGTGACTCTTCTTTGACCGACTAACTGTAGACAGAGAAAGAGCTGAATATAGAGAGGCAAACTAGTCGGTTCATGTAGAGTTGCCGACCGACTAGATCGTCATCTAGTCGGTTGATGACTCTTCTTGAACTAACTAACATGCACTCGAAGCCGAGGGAAGAAACGATAGGCTTCGGGAAAGTTTCTAATGGCTTCTAAGATTATCCTAGCTCTAAGATATGAGAGAAATGAAGTTTATAATGTAAGTCCTACTCAAGGCTTAACATTCTAATGTATGAAGCTAGAAGACTATAAAATAAACCTTACGAGCCGTCTTCAAAGCTTCAATCTTCATTCTTCTTGACTTCAATATTGCTCCTTGAGCTTCAACAAAGCTCCAGGCACACGATCATGCGTATTGAGAAGTCTTGAGACATCGCTTTAGATGTTCGTAGTAATTTGGCGACGATCTCCGTAACTGTGCTCACAAACAGTTAGTATACGTTATTTATGTTTGCTCATCATCCAAAACCAAATCCGGGGAATCAATACACAACATACCTCACTCAAACATGTCATTGTGCGTCCGTATAGTTCAATGTATGCCGTATGGCCAATATTCTGTAAATGCCCCCAAGGGCCCAATATTCCGTATTTGCATGAAAGGACCATCCAAAAGAGAGGTGACACAAATAATGATACAATAGGCAATACGAACATTGTATGAACATTTTAAGAGGACAAGAGCATTTTTCACATATGATATTTCCAGGCAATGACGCAAGTTGCAGCACTTCTGTCTCATTGGACAAAAATGGAAATGGTAAGAGTGTATGCAAGATATCTACTCAAAATGTTTGGGATGGAGAATGCTGCATGGAACGATACTTCTATTGCCACTTCTGTCTCCTTGGACAAAAATGGAAATGGGAAGAGTGTAGATCAAAGAACCTATAGAGGTATGATTAACCCTCTAATCTTTCTTACTACTAGTAGGCCTGATATAGTGTTTATCATATGTGTTTATGCTAGATTTGAGTCAGACCCTAGTGAGTCACATCTCAAAGCAGTTGAACACAAATTTAGATATCTTAAAACTACATCAGACTTTGGTTTATTTTATCCAAAAGATAACACAAAGATTTGATTTCATATAGTGATTCTGATTATGCTAGTTGCAAAACCAATAGAAAAGCCACACGTGGAACTTGTCATTTCCTTGGACATTCCATTGTTTCTTGGTTTAAAAAAAATTCTGTTTCACTATCTACTACTGATGCAAAATATATTGATGTCGAACTTGCATGTTCACACGTACTTTGGATGAAACAAGCCATGGTTGATTATGGTATTAAGTGTCATACATATGTAATTTATTGTGATAATAAGAGTACTATTAGTTTGAATAAGAATTCTGTGTTACATCCTAAAACTAAACACATTGATGCTATGCATATATTCATTGATGATCATTACACAAAGAAAAACATTGAGCTTAGATATATTTCCATTGATAATCAAGTAACTGATACTCTCCCTAAAGCTCTTAAGATTGATTAATTAAAAAAATAGCATCGAGACCTTCGTATCATTAGTGAGAAAGAACATAATTGATCATCTTCATTTATGACATGTCTTTCGTATAACTTTATTGCTTATGTCACATTTTGCATTGGTTATTGATTACCCCGGGCTCTTGATGTGATGTTTTAGGACAAACTCACATGGCACATGTGTCCCACGTGGCAAATGTAGATGGGTACCACCAAATCATGGTGGGGACCACTTGCGGATGAGTTAGGTGTTAGGTGTGTTGTTGGGTCTTATTGTGGAAATCCAAAGATAAAGCTCTCCAATTCGCTTTGTTTTCATGGTGAGTGCTATTAATTGCACTACAACAATTGATGACTTCAACGCACTTTTGTTTACAAGGTTGTCATTGCTTTAGGGCCTGTTCTTTTGCGGGAATAGGAAAAATGGAATAGGGGAAAGTTTGTATTTCAAGGAGAGAGAAAATGGAGTTTTGTGTTCTTTTGGGTGGAATAGAGTATGGAAAGTGGTGGTTTGGAATAGAAAGTGGGGTCCACATTCTATTCTTGTGTTCTTTTGGGATTGGAGAGTTGGAATGGAAAAGTGGAAAGGGGATGAGTTGGAGGGGAGAGATAGAGAGAGATGAGAGAGTGTGGCCCACCATTCTAAGGATTCCATTGTATTCCAAGCAAAAAGCTTGGAATACAAAAGTACTCATCATTACCAAATTGGAATAGCCACGTAGGATTCTATTCCACGCCCAAAAGAACAACCGTTTGGAATACAAACTTGAAATAGGGTGAATAGTGCATGAATAGTGTCCCTATTCCTATTCACACCCCTATTCTTGGCAAAAGAACAGGCCCTTAGTGGAATAATAAAATTACACGTTTAACTTGATTCATCACAGAAGCTCTGTTGTCACAACCATCTCTGTGGAAACATTCCCAATTCACTGACAAGCAGTAGACCTTTCGGAAATCAATCTCTCACGCACCATCCCTCCGATCCTCGGCCGGATCATTGGGCTTGCATACTTCAACGTCTCAAACAACGATCCCGAAGGCCCGATCCCGGCAATGCTAGGAACCCAATCAGTCGGAGCTCCATTAGCTGCGGAGGAGCAACCGAAGGTCCGTCGGAGCTCAAAGAGCTAGCAGCAAACACTTTAGGAGGAATGGCATCCATCAGGAGGGGACGCGTGTAGAAAGCTAGCAAGATTGAATTTGATGCTAGATTTGGTGATTATATGATCAAATTGAAGTGGGTTTTCCTGGAAATTCGAGAATCGTCTCTGAGATCCAAGAGCAATCAACTGAAAGTTTAAATAAAAATTTAATCAATGTGAGAAATCGATGCTTGGGTCCGAAAGAATAGCAGAGATGAATACGAGAGGTCAAAGCAATTGGAGAATAGCACATATTGAACACTTGTAAGTCTCAAATTGAAGAGTATTTTCAGTTTGAGAACCGAGTGGTGAAAAATTTTTAGCGAACAAGAAAACGAACAAGGCGAAAGAAAAGCAGAGGATAAATTGCGGTGACGAGGTCTTCGGGGAGAAACCAGACGAGGGGAAGTCGGAGGTAGCCCATGAGGAAGAGAAGTGGACAATATTGAAAATAAAAGAAGTGAATTTAACAATTTATAAAAGACCAAAAAAATTATGTGGTGAATCCATAAAATTGAACGGTGTGACTAACAACACTCTTTCATGATTGACATTGATCTTTCATAAACCTTAAAAACCCGTCATATCCACTCTATTTAGGAGTCCACCATAGTTCTTTTTTCTACTTTGCACCCTACGTTTTTTGCGCTTTGGCACATGCTTTTCTCACCTTTAACCCGCAAAAATGGAATAGGGCGTGACTAACAACACTCTTTCATGATTGACATTGATCTTTCATAAACCTTAAAAACCCGTCATATCCACTCTATTTAGGAGTCCACCATAGTTCTTTTTTCTACTTTGCACCCTACGTTTTTTGCGCTTTGGCCCATGCTTTTCTCCCCTTTAACCCGCAAAGACTACTCCCACACACATCCACACTTCCCTCTCGTGTTATGCTTTGTGGATCGCCTATGTGTTTTTTTCTTTTGTGTGCACATTAGTCGATCAAATGGGCCCATTTGCCATCATATCCCAATTTTCCGAAGTTCTGTTTAAGAAAGCCCCACCTCATTTTTTCATGCATCCTATCCCTATCTAGCTTTGCAATGAACAACCAATCAACATCAATATCAATCAGACAGCAAGCGTCAAAATTTGTAAACCAAACGCAGATGACAAACAACCTACAAACACAGATTTTCGTCTCGTCCATGTAGCATGCAACAACATGCACCACAGATTTTTCATAATAAGACTCCAAATCACACTTAACAGCGATAAGAAGCAACATAGGCTACATCACATAGCCTTCATTCAGACAGCCACAATCTATAACGTTCGAATTCAAAACACATGTAGAAACCAAACCTGGCTTTGCTGCTCCAATAAGCCACAACATAACGACGACGAAATAATACCACAAACACACACAAACTACTAGAAAAGGTGGCCATATACTCCCCGTCTCAGAACACTCCCTTCTTACCCTTCGCAGTCTTCTCCTTCTCCTCAGTCTCCTCCCCGTCCCAGCAGTGGAGGGTGGATCTCGGTGATTCCGCCCTTTCCACCGACGCAGAGAAGCTCTGATACACCATCAGACCGCCGCCCGGAAGCTCCTGTTCCACCATGTCCATGCTCTGGAATCCATCAATGTCCACCTTCTGGCCCCAAGAGCCGGCCTGCCTGCGGCCGCCAAAGATGGTCACTGCAACAGAGAAGTCGGTGGGACCAAAGCATCTGAGCACCCGCTCAACCAGGCCGCCGAATACCAGACTCGCTGGATCGAACCCTGCGGCCTCATAGCTGGCATAGCTGAACCCGTCCTCGGGGGTGACATGGATGGTTGAAAGTGCTGGGCCACAGATTGCGTTCATGGAGTACCCACAAGGCTCGAACTCAAAGTCGCATATCTCCATCTCTGGGATGATGTTCGGTATCCCAGACCGCTTGGTCATCGTCTTGGTCTGAGGGTCTTCAGAGTTGTTGAAGAATATGGATACCTTCTCGCTGTCTAGTCCAGTCATGCACATCTCGAGGGTCACCATTGGAAGATCGGGCTTCTCGGTGGCATAGTAGACGTGCCAGTTACGATTGGGAGATGCCGGATCACCGATGACATAAGCATTTCCACCCGAAGCAAGGTTGCCAAAGAAATGGTTCAGGGCAGAAACCTCCTCTGAAAAGCTGCGGTGAGGAGAAGGCTGAGCTCCAGGGAAGATGAAAGTCCCACGGGAATACTTGGCAGACAGCACAGGGAGCGAGAGCTCGGATGCAAGCTCAAGAATCCTTGGAATAGACAGAAGGAGCTTTGTCGTGCCACACGTCTTGAGGATTATCTTATATGGGTAAACAAATAGGCTGGATTCAGACAGCACATACGAGTCAAAATCCTTGTTCGAGAGGTTAGAAACAATTGTGCAACGAGCAAGATCCAGGATCGAATCGATCTGGGCACGAGAGAGAGCTCGGAGGCCCCGGCCACGTGGGTCGACAAAGAGGGGGGCCTCGGAGAATGTAATCTCCAGGCGCTTCTCAAATCCCTCAAACCCAATTGGGGAGGTTAGAGCATTAGTTGAGCTGGGAGTCATGATTGACATTGGTTGGGATGGGAGAACAGAGAGAGACGACGGTTTGGTTATTAGAAAGCAGCTAGCCAGAAAACAACTTGAATGCAGGACTCAAAATGGAAATGCAAGAAAAATCCTAAACTATCGCGGCCCAAAGAGAGTAGGGATATCAGGATGGCTTCCTCACGCACTGCAAGAAAAGGAGAACATCACGAGTTAAAACACGCAGAGAAGAAAACAAGATGATAGCACAACGAAACCATTTCATCTCCTTTGTTCTCACGTTGGAGTAAGCAGCAGATCTGAACTTCTTGATTCCTCCGTTTGGCCGAACGTCTTCGATGCTGTAGCCGAGGGGAGCTTCGTACTGCATGGAACTACTACTGCTGGACTTCTTGCCACCTTTAGATTCCATTAAAACATTCACAAATCCTACAATATGAAGAGAAAAATTAGTAATGGCATCGTTTGTACGTGTAAAAAATAGAACTAGTACAGTTAATGATAGCATTTCAGTAAATTATGTGCTCAAATATCTAATGATCGGTAACTACACGAGACATCAAACAACATTCAATCTGCAGAGAAAATTTCAATGAAAATAAATAAGGAGACATTAGAGCCCAATGATAAAAGGGTTACTCTGCATAACCACATAGCTCCTAACAAAATCAAAGAAATCCGCAGTTGGAATCAAGAGAAAAATTGGGAATCAATCCATAAATCTTTTAGCTTGCTATATATCTCATAGCAGAATCTACGGTAACCAAAATTTGGGACATGTCTATTTCAGTTTCTTTCTACCAATCGAATAAACATTCAATTATGTAAATTACAACAAAAAATTTAGAAAAATGAACAAAAGACAAGTAATACGAATAGGAACATATACAATTAGTAAATTAGCATAAATATCACAAAACATAACAGAAAAGCAAAGCCTCCCTTTAACCCTATTAGGGCCAAATGAGAATAGGGTTACTCTGCATACCCACATAGCTCCTAACAAAATCAAAGAAATCCACAGTTGGAATCAAGAGAAAATTTGGGAATCAATCCATTAATCTTTTAGTTTGCTATATATCTCATAGCAGAATCTACAGTAAACTAAATTTGGGGCATGTCTATCCAGCTTCTTCCTACCAATCTAACAAACATTCAATTATGTAAAATACAACAAAAAATTTAGAAAAAATAAACAAAAGATAATTACTAAGAAAAGGAACACATACAATTAGTAAATTAGCATCAAGAACTATGGATGTGATCCATAAATATCCCAAAACATAACAGAAAAGAAAAGCCTTCCTTCGATCTCATGTGTCTTAAATATTTTACGAAAATATAAACTGATAGCAAAAAATTTGGTTTTGACATAACATTATGATTCATTTCTACCAATCAAAGTAACCAATGGATATATTTAAAATTTCTAATAAAACAGAGGAAAATGTATAAAATAAACAAAGATAATCTGAAAACAAACGATGAATGATTCTAAACCAACCAATAACAGATCACATATCAAAACAATCACACATCAAATAAAATCAAAGACCAAAGAGAAAAACTTACAATTCAAATACAATTGTTGTTCTACGGCCAAAACCCCCTAGAATCCCGACCCTTCTGGCTTCTTCTCCTTGACGGATCAAAACGACGAAACGACACGGAAGCAGAAGAGAAACCCTAAATATGATCGATCGATCGATCGAATTTGGGTTCGATTCTAGGAGAAATTTCGGAAGAAATAGGGAAATATATGCGACGATGGCCCTCGAAATCTCTTGGCTGAGTTTGATGCCAGCGGTGGGCATCGCGTTGCTATTTATAGGCGGATGCTGTGATTGGGAATCTAGGGTTTTATTTTATTTTTTTATTTACTTATTTTATTTTCTTGGCGCACACGCGGACACGCCCAATTTTAGAAAGAACCCGAACCCCTCTAAATTTTAATTATTTACGTATATGGTAATGTCTCCTTTTTCATATTAGACCCTTTTCACTTTATTAATTATATGCATGCGTTAAAGACGCAAACAATAATAATGTACTAGAAATTACCCGTGCACCAAGTGCTCAGAAACTCCCCAAAAAACTCACCGACACACTCGATGCAAATGAGAGAGGAATGTGGATATGTGTCCCGGTATTGTCTCGGGGTAAAAAGGGAAAACTCTGAGGGTTAAAATGCAAATTGTATTGGGGTTATAGTGTAAAAAGAACCATGGGTGGTAGTCATGTAAATAAGATGGGTGGGCAGTGTGTGTTTTTATTTTGAGGAGGGATCCTGATACGAATCGCTTGCCGTTTGGATCAAATCAGCGAATAAATGAATAAAACAGCGATTTAAAGGTGGAAAAATGGAAAATAGTGGAAGAACAATGAGAACTCAAGAACTTGATAAGGATTCTTCGAGACGAATCAATCTCCCAGCTTTTATTGAACGCCTAAAAGCCTAAACAGCATCAAATTGATAACTAGATTGTTCGAAGACAAATCAAGCATAAACTAACAATGACGGCTAGCCCTAATTATAAAGGAAAACGGGGATTTACTAATTTGGTCTGACTAGACCAAAATACCCCTGATGTGACTAATACGGGCCCCTACGTCCCCTCCTGCGAGAGTAAACAATCGTGGGCTCCCCGCTAGCCGCACCCCCCGCGTGTGTGCCCAGTCCAAGCGGTGCGTCCGCATCAATACCCCCCCCAACAGATCCACCTTGTCCTCAAGGTGGAAGTTAGGGAACTGCTCCCGCATCACGTCGTAGGGCTCCCACGTCGCATCACAGTCCGGTAGACCCGCCCAATAGATGAGTACCTTCTTCCGCTACCCCGAGCCCTGCCCTCACATCCACCGGCTCAAGTAGTACCTCCATGTCCTCCGTCAAGGTAGGAGGCAACGTAGAAGACACCGCCCGATCTCCGATAGCCTTCCTCAGCTGTGACACGTGGAACACCGGATGTATTCCTGAGGACGCATGCAACTCCAACCGGTACGCCACCTGGCCAATCCTGGCTACCACCCTGTATGGACCGAAATATCTGGCTGACAGCTTCTCATTCGGCCTCCTCGCCAACGACCTCTGCCGGTACGGACACAGCTTGAGATACACCATGTCTCCCACCTGAAATTGTACATCTCGTCGATGCCCATCGGCCCTGGCCTTCATCACCTGCTGAGCTCGTAGCAGATGCTTCCTCAGCTCCTCTAGCAAACTATCCCTCTCCACCGTGTACTCCTCCACCTGATACACTGGAGTCTATCTGTCACCAAAACGGAGCAAGGGTGGGGATCCCTCCCGTACAGCACTCTAAATGGCGTCGTCCCTGCCGCAGAGTGGTACGAAGTATTGTACCAGTACTCTGCCCACGATAGCCACCTATGCCACTGACGTGGTGTCTCTGAGGCGAAGCACCGCAAGTATGTCTCTATGCTGTGGTTGACCACCTCCGTCTGGCCATCGGTCTGGGGGTGGTAGGCCGTACTCCGCTTCAGGACCGTACCCTGCACCCTGAATATCTCCCGCCAGAAGCCACTCATAAAAACCTGGTCCCGGTCGGACACGATGGACCCTGGCACCCCATGTAACTGTATCACCTCCCTCGTGAAAGCGGTAGCTACCGACACTGCAGTGTATGGATGCTTCAATGGAATAAAGTGAGCGTACTTACTCAGGCGGTCCACTACCACAAATATCACCGTGTAGCCATCGGACCGTGGTAGTCCATCAATGAAGTCCATTGTCACCTCCTCCCAAACCCTCTCCGGCAGTGCCAACGGCTGTAGTAGGCCCAATGGGGCCATAGCCATGTACTTGTGGTGTTGGCAAACGTCACAAGCTGCGACTAGGCGCCCGATCCTCTTCTTCATTCCAGGCCAATACAGCTCTCTGGCCATCCTCTGGTTGGTTTGTTGTACCCCTGAATGGCCCCCTGTCACCGAACTATGAAACTCCTGGAAGAGGACAGGTATGAACTCTGAGCTCCGTGGTATCACCATCCTCCCCTGGTACAGCAATCTGCTCCCTGCTAACGAGTAACCAACCGGTCCGTCCTCGCCACTCTGCAGTCTCTCCCGGATCTGTCGTAACTCCGCATCTGCCTCTTCCTCCTGCAACATCGGCTCCCAACCCAACCACATAGGCAGTGACAATGCCCTCAAGTCGATGCCCTCCTCCCTCCATGACAATGTTGGATATGGAAGACGTTTGTACACCCTTGTGGGGGATGTACGAGAGAATACAGACCTCGAACGTCGTGTACACGAAGTCGTGTGCGAAGGGAATCTGTTCCCTTGCGGAGAGGATCTCTGGATGAGTAGGAAAGTCGCATTATATATGCATAAGTACATGCGACATATGGCTAATAAAGGGGGAATATCTTAAGCTTATGTTGTACCATGCATATGGTACAACTTAAGCTTATAATGTGCCATGTATCATGGTACACCTTAGTTAAATTGTTCCAAAGGAACAATTTACCCTAAAATAACTACCTTGGGAGCTATAAATAAGACCCAAGGGTAAGCCATTTCTTACACTTTTGCATGGCATTCATGCATGCATCTTCATCCTAGCGAAGCTCTGCCGAAATACTTCCTCTCCCTCTATCCAAGTTCTTAATCTAAAGTAGAGATTTAGATTGTGGATTTAGTAGCCTTACTCCGTTCGTGAGAAGACTCGATCCGTCGTGGCGAATCCGAAGGCAAAGTTCCGAGACTACCGTGCCGCATACGCAAACGTAAGTCTCAACTTTAATTATCGATCCTAACTCTGTTTTGGCAGGATCCTACATTGGTATCAGAGCCATATGGGTTCGCCCCGGTCAAACCATCGTCCCGTCGAAACTATGAACGAGTCGTTGTCTTTTTCACGAATGGGTCTCCTACCATTACGAATATGGTAGGAACGCTTCGTGACGGAGAGAACGCAGCGGTTGTTCTTTTCACGTTAGGGTCTCCTATCATTACGGATATGGTAGGAACTCTCCGTGACGGGAAGAACCGACCGTTCACATAGTATGTTATTCATTTTTGGCACACGGCCATTAGGGAATAACTAATTTCTCGACGAACGGGTGCTTCATCGACGAACGGGTGCTTCATCGAGGAAGATGATGGTAGTTATTTCCATCGGGTAAGATGAAATTTGGTGCATGTTCACCATGGCCAAATGGGCTATGAAGGCCATGCACCCCCCCGCCACTTGCGGAGGGGGTTGGCTACGGCCAATAACCACCGGCGACCACCCCATCAAGGGGGAGGAATGTGTGCGGCAACCCCATTCAAGGGGGTGGCCGGCCATGGCCAAAGGGGCCATGGCCGGCCAATGCCCAAAATGGCCTTGGCCATGACCGGCCATGGCCAAGCCATGGCCGGCCATGGCCAGGCCGGCAGTGGCCGGCCAAGGCCAGGCCGGCCCTGGCAGTGGCCAGTGCCAATGCCTTGGCCTCGACCAGGGCATGGCCGGCCCTGGCCGGCCTCGGCCAGGGCAGAGGCCCTAGTCGGCCCTTGGCCAAGCCTCGGCCAGGGCAGATGCCCTGGCCAGTAAGATGTTGCAGACCAAAATTGGTCGACCAATTTGGTGTTTTTGGTCGACCAATCCGACAGAAGGTCTGGGTCGACTGCAAACTTGCCAACTGACCCATACGGGGTGACAAAAGGCCTTGGTCAAACTCAAATGTGCCGATTAGCCCATACGGGGCTAACCACAGTGCCGACTAGTTCATACGGGACTAACGTTTTAATGAAGTTTTTCATTGGGCTCTACTCCTTGAAGATTAGCCATAGTGCTCTACTTCATGCGAGATTAGCCATGTCATTGTGCTCTACTCTACGGAGATTAGCCAATGTACTTGTGACATTGTGCTCTACTCTACGGAGATTAGCCAATGTATTTCAAATTTTTGACAAAGATGTTTTCAAATAGGTTATGTCCCGTCCTTAAATCGGGATAGCGCAATTTAGAATTCCAAGTCCTACCACGATCCGGCCATGGTTATCTAACCCATGGGTGTATAGAACAGGTCTCGTGGCTTGGCAATTGTTGCGCTAAAATTCTTTGCGCAAACTCTCACCTATTCCATTTTGAAAGATATGTTTTTCAACAAGTAATTTTCCGCTGCGAAGTACTATAAGAGTACGATTGTTTGATAAGTGATGGGGGAATATTGAAGGTTGTTCTAGATGGTGATTGGAATCATAGAGACCTTTTCGATTCTAGAACAACATCTTCAATATTTTTCGAAAGTAACTTATCAAATGTAATATAATTCCAAGTGGGATTTGAATTTTAGAACTATCCAAATGGGATATTCTATTATCATTTCAAGTGGGAGTTATATTTTAAGAATTTTATGCAATGTTTTGATAAAACCTTCGGTTTTGTGTCTTTTGCAGCATTTTAAAAGTAAAATGTCTTCCGCTTCAAAGAATATCGTCGCTGAGTTAAACAAAGGTGAAAAACTCAACGGCGATAATTACAAACTTTGGTCCATTAAGATACAATACGTTTTAGAGGAGCAAGAAGTGCTCGAAACTCTAAAGAACGTAATGATTGAACCCGAGTTGGGCACTACGGCACAACACCGACGAGACAAGGAAGCTTTTGATGCTTGGTCTCGGAAGAACAAGTTAACGCGCATTACGTTATTAAGCAGTATGGCTGATGACATAATGCGCATCTTCCGAGAACATGACCTAGCCATGGACATATGGTCCAAGCTAGAGGAGAAGTTCGGTGGCACATCGGTGTCCAAACTTCGCTCCTTAACTATAAGGTTCGATTCATATAAGAAATGTCCAGATCATTCCATGGGGAAACATCTGCGACATATGGCGAACCTTATCTCGGAGTTAAAGGATGCAGGTCATGTGCTCACAGATGAGCAACAAATCCAAGCAGTCATACGTTCCCTACCAAATGGGTGGGATCAGATGAAGATGCATCTCACTCATAATGAGAGCATCAAGACCTTCAACGATGTTTCCAAGCACCTCGAATTAGAGGAAGAGCGGCTTGCGGCTGCCAAGCCAAGTGCAGAAGTGCACATGGTTGCTAGTTCCTCACACGGGGGAAAGAAACGTAAAGATCGTTCGAAGTCTTTTAATGAACGTAATAAGCAACCTGAGTCTACCAAGGAACCCAAACATAAGGGTGGGCACAAGAAATGGCACAAGAAGAAAGACTTGAAAAGGATCAAGTGCTTCAAGTGTAACAAGCTTGGTCACTATGCTCGTTCGTGTACGAGTGGAAGTGACGAGGTAACTTGTAATACTAGTTACATATGTGTTTCTAGTTCACTATTTCTTGTGGAATCTAATCCATTTTGGGATATTTGATTCAGGTGCCACCGACCACATAGCAAAGGACAGACGGTCCTTCGTGGAGTATCACCGGATACCCCAAGGAATGAAGTGGATCAATGTAGGAAACAACACACGTGTTGAAGTGAAAGGCGTTGGGACTCGCAAGCTAGTCTTGGACAGCGGCCGCACTCTCCTACTTCATGATGTTCTCTTCATTCCATATATTCAAAGGAATATTAAACCTGTGGTCAATTTAATGGGTCTTTGTAATAGTTGGTTCCTTCATGATTGTAAAGTGGACCTATTTTGTAATAATTCCTTTATTGGTTCTGGGTTATGTATTTAAAGGATTCATTGTAATAAGTACAATGTATGATTTCTCATGTAATAAAATTTCCTTGTGACAAATTCTTTGACTAATGAGTCTAATATAATTTGTTGGCACACAAGGATTGGTCATATTGGACCAACGCGTATGGATAGATTTGCCAAACGTGGCCTTCTATCCAATGTTTCAAAGGTTGAAATGTCAACCTGTGAACATTGCCTTGTGGGGAAATCTTGTCGCAAGCCGTTTGGAACCGGCACAAGGGCCGAGGTTCCATTACAGCTTATCCATTCGGACATATGTGGTCCGATGAATGTCTAGACAAGACGCGGAAAGTCCTATTTCATCACTTTTATTGATAATTTCACCCGATTCGGACATATCTATTTTGATATCCCACAAAAGTGAAGCTTTGGCTTACTTTAAAAACTATATGAGTTTAGTGGTGAATCAATTAGATCGCAAAATTAAAATCTTGCGAACCGATAGGGGCGGTGAATATCAATCAACAAGGTTTAAAGAACTTTGTGATGACAAAGGCATAGTACATCAGGTAACTATGCCTTATACTCCTCAACAAAACGGTGTTGCAGAAAGGAGAAATAGGATTTTTAATGGAAATGGTCCGTTCAATAATGGCTCAAGCTAACTTGCCAATCACCTTTTTGGGGCGATGCATTATTGATGGCCGTTTTTCATTTTAAACCGCGTACCCTCGAAATCAGTTAGCTCCACTCCTTATGAGTTGTGGAACCAAAGGTCTCCTGACTTAAACATTTTTGAAACCTTGAGTTTGTGCATTCAACGCACATATTTCCTCCCATAAGTATGGCAAACTTGGGCCAAGGGGAAGGAAATGTATCTTTATACGATACGCAGAAAACTCCAAAGGTTATGTTTTTGTTAGTCAAGAAGACAATGGTGGGCTAATTGAGTTTGAGTTGAGGGATGTCACCTTCTTGGAAAACGAGTTTCCAAGACAGGGCGAGATAAGTCAGGATTTATCTCTATTTGAGATTTATGATCAAGAAGGATTACCTCATTCGAGTGGGAGAATTCTTGGTGAAAACGAAAATACTTTTCAACCTTCACCAATGGATTATACGAATGACGATTATCCTATTCCATACGGGAATAATGATCCAAGTGGGAGCAATTCTAACGACATTTCAAGTGGGAGTGATATTAGAATTGATCTAAATTCGAGTCAACAAGGACTTGAAGAATCTCAAATATGCCGTATCATGCCCTGCAAAAGACAAATGGATGGAAGCGATAAAGGAGGAATTGAAATCCATGAAAGTTAACCAAGTCTGGGACTTAGTTAACTTACCCAGAGGACGTAGAGCAATTGGGAACAAATGGGTTCTCAAGATCAAGCATAAGGCTAATGGCTCTATAAGATAGATATAAAGCTCGCCTTGTCGCGAAAGGTTTTACGCAACAGGAAGGGATAGACTACGAAGAGACCTTCTCACCTGTTGTGCGTTTTACCTCGATTCGCCTGATTCTGGCAATGGTAGCTTGCTTAGACCTCAAATTACATCAGATGGATGTAAAGACTGCCTTTCTCAATGGAGAATTGGACGAGGAGATCTATATGGAACAACCAACAGGGTTTGTAAAAGAAGGAAACGAACATAAGGTTTGTAAACTTCATAAGTCCATATATGATCTTAAACAATCCTCGAGGCAATGGTATATACGGTTTCATAAAGTTATCAAATGGTTTTACCATGATTGATGAAGATAACTGCGTATATATCAAGAGGATTAAAAGCAAGCATGTTATTATGTCTCTATATGTAGATGACATTTTTAATAGCCAGAAATGACAAGGGCTTTGTGATGAGTATCAAGGCTTGGCTTTCATCAGTATTTGATGAAAGGCATAGGAAAAGCCGCATATATCCTTGGAGTTAAGATTTCAAGGAATCGTTCGAAGAAACTTCTTTCTCCTTCACAGGAGACTAATACAAAGAAGGTTCTAGAACGATTCAATATGCAGGAATGCAAGTCCATTGACATTCATATAAGCATATGCGATAATTTATATCTGGAATCGTGTCCAAAGAACCAAAAGGAAAAGGAAATTATATTCCAGTGCAGTTGATAGTCTTATATACGCTATGATGCATACAAGACCGGACATCTGTTTTACCGTTGGAATGGTAAGTCGTTACCAATCCAACCCAGGGCAAGAACACTGGAAAGCGGTTAAGAGGATAATGCAGTATCTTAAAGGAACTGCAGATTTGCAAAAGACTATGATAAAACCAAGAAGGTAGACATAAGGTACATATCTACGCATGAGATGATAGAGGATCAGCTTACGAAAGCGATCCCCAGAAATGTGTTTTATAAACACTTATCATCCCAAGGATTGCGTAAGAGCTGAGTTGTACCAATATATATTCCCATGTCTGAGAAAGATCAAATTTAATAAAAGAATAAGTTCTTCTTCAAACATTGCATATGAATTTCTTAAGAAATGTTTGTGTACATTTTTGAAATCTCAGCTGAATTGTGTGTATGTCGGACAGATTAAGGTTGGCTCTCTCACATGAGCAACCGCCTTATCTTATCAGATGGATAAGATAGAGATGAGACTAGTTTAAAGTCAAAATCATTAGACGAATGATTTAGAGTCATGACTTTAACAAGATAGTCGAATGAAAGATCTGCATCATATGGATGCTTACAAAAGATCTGAGATCTGTATCACAAGGATATTTGAAAGAGATCTCATATGATTTTTTAAATCCTATCTGTCTTATGCAGGATGAGAGTCCGTGAATATTTCACGAGTAGTAAGGGGACTCAAAAAGATAGGCACTGTGGTGTCTGATCTTTCATCCGTACAACATCATTAAGACATACTCTCCCTGGGAAAGGAGTGATGTTGTAATACGTGTTCATACCACGTATGCATTTCGACCACTGAGTTAGTAGCAATAGTGTTTGCTATTATGTGAGACTCAAAGGCCATATGGGTCTTAACTCTTACCCTCAAGGACTCCAATTGGTTCCTTTAGATCTGACGAGATGATCGCTATCTTAGCGTGTTGCTAATGGGCTATGATAATTCGGCTCGGCGGGGCACGTTAGAAAAGCGAATCAAGTCAAGATCAGAAGGTTCGCAAGAAGAGGAAGATTGATTTCATATTCGCATTTGGACTTTAATGATTCAAAGCTGGCCAACCAATTGTAATCCAGATGGGATTCAATTGTTGAATATAAAGTACAAGAAATGTGAAGAAATAATCTAGGGTAAAGCATGCGTTGAACTACTCAACTTTGCACCTTCGAGGTCGTTGTGTATCTCTAACAAGTGCACAACAACAGACTCTACGCGCATGACGGTCGCACGGTCTATTTCTCGGTATGATAGATGAAAGAACTAAGAGAAAGACGTTCTCTTACAATCCCCTCAAGTGTGAGTGGGAGATGTTGGATATGGAAGACGTTTGTACACCCTTGTGGGGGATGTACGAGGGAATACGGACCTCGAACGTCGCGTACACGAAGTCGTGTGCGAAGGGAATCTGTTCCCTTGCGGAGAGGATCTCTGGATGAGTAGGAAAGTCGCATTATATATGCATAAGTACATGCGACATATGGCTAATAAAGGGGGAATATTTTAAGCTTATGTTGTACCATGCATATGGTACAACTTAAGCTTATAATGTGCCATGTATCATGGTACACCTTAGTTAAATTGTTCCAAAGGAACAATTTACCCTAAAATAACTACCTTGGGGGCTATAAATAAGACCCAAGGGTAAGCCATTTCTTACACTTTTGCATGGCATTCATGCATGCATCTTCATCCTAGCGAAGCTCTGCCGAAATACTTCCTCTCCCTCTATCCAAGTTCTTAATCTAAAGTAGAGATTTAGATTGTGGATTTAGTAGCCTTACTCCGTTCGTGAGAAGACTCGATCCGTCGTGGCGAATCCGAAGGCAAAGTTCCGAGACTACCGTGCCGCATACGCAAGCGTAAGTCTCAACTTTAATTATCGATCCTAACTCTGTTTTGGTAGGATCCTACAGACAAGGCATCAGCAGCCTTGTTCTCTAACCCGGGTCTGTACTCGATGTCGAACCGGTACCCCACCAGTTTGGACAACCAGTGCTGGTGCTCCTCAGTGACCAGCCTCTGCTCCAGTAAGTACTTGAGGCTCCGCTGGTCCGTGCAGACCACGAACTCCCGCCCCAACAAGTACAACCGCCACTTCTGAATCGAGAAGACTATGGCCATCAGCTCCCGCTCATAAACTGATTTCAGTCGTGCTTTAGCGGTCAGCACCTGACTGAAATAAGCTATGTGTCTACCCTCCTGCATGAGTACCGCTCCCAGCCCGTACCCCGAGGCATCCGTCTCGATCACAAACGATATGCTGAAATCTGGCAAGGCTAGAACCGGTGCCGTCGTCATAGCCACCTTCAAGGCCTCAAAGGCCTTGGTGGCTTCCTCCCCCCACTTGAATCCGTCCTTCTTCAACTGCTCGGTGAGGGGCCACACAATCGTGCTGTAACCCTTGACGAACTTCCTGTAGTAGCCCGTCAGCCCCAAAAAACCCCCTCAAAGCTCGTAGCGTAGTAGGAAGCGGCCAATCTAGCATAGCTGATATCTTCGATCTGTCGGCCGCTACCCCCTCTGTCGACACTACATGGCCTAAGTACTCAATCCGCAGCTGTCCAAAGCTGCACTTCTTCCTGTTGGCAAAGCTGCACTTCTTCCTGTTGGCGAAGAGATGATTCCCCAACAACTCCTTGAACACTATCTCCAAGTGGCTTATGTGCTCCTCCATATCCCGGCTGTAGACCAGGATGTCGTCAAAAAATACAAGTATGAACCGCCGTAGGTAAGGCTGGAACACCTTGTTCATGAGGGCCTAGAACGTCGACGGAGCATTCATCAAGCCAAAAGGCATGACGAGAAACTCGTAATGACCCTCATGGGTCCGAAAAGCGGTCTTCGGCACATCCTCTAGCCGCATCAGTATCTGATGGTAACCCGCTCTCAAGTCGATCTTCGAAAAGACCGCTGCCCCATGTAGCTCGTCTAGCAACTCGTCAATCACCGGAATAGGGAACTTGTCCGCGACAGTCTCCCTATTCAGCGCCCGGTAATCGACGCAGAATCTACTACTCCCGTCATTTTTCTTCACCAACAGCACTAGTGAAGAAAAAGGACTCACACTGGGCTATATCACCCCCGCCTGCAGCATCTCCCGCACCAACTGCTCTATCTCGTCCTTCTGCGAATGCGGGTACCTGTATGGCCGCACGTTGACCGGAGCCCCATCCCCCCATAGTACGATCGCATGCTCGTCTCCCCTCTGTGGTGGCAGCCCCTGTGGGCTCTGAAACACCTCCTAGTACTGCTCCAGTACCGGCTCCACCTCCCCTGCGGTCTCTGTCTGCTGCTCCTCCTCAGTCGACAACCCCCGTCACTCCACCAGGAAACCCTCACCCTCATCCTGCAACGCCCTAGTGATGGCCTTGAAGGCCACCACCGAAAAGCAGAGTGTAGGGTCTCCGGTCAGCACCACCGTCCGGTCGCCGTCCTGGAACTCCATCCGCAGGAGCTTCCAGTTCATCTTCATCTCCCCCAACTTCTTCAACCACTGTACCCCCAGAATGACGTCCACATTCCCCAACTCCAGAGGTAAGAAGTCATCCACTATCTGTATGCCCTGCAGCATCAGGCACACCCCCTTGCAGAGCCCAGCGCTCTCTTCCATCTTCCCCGTCCCCATCAACACTGTGAATCTCTCCAACGTGCTCAGATCCAGCCCATGACGATTGATCACTCCTTATTTTACAACTTTTTTCCGCATGTTTGCATGCCATTTAGATCGCCCAAATCATGTTTTTCACGATATATCGACGATATTACGATGCTTTTCACGATTTGTTGTTTTTGTCGCATTTCAGGTGATTTGGCGCGATTTGGAGTGATCTCGAGATGCGCTTACTCTAGACGGTCACCGACGACCTCCCCGAGGGGTATTTTGCTGTTGGAGAGGAGCGGAAGAAGAATGGACGTCGCAGGAGCGACGAGGAGGCCAAAACAATCAGATTGGGCATTTTTTGTGTCCCACTCGGCCGAGTGGAGGAGCCACTCGGCCGACCAGCGAGACACTGCTCGGCCGACCAGTTCAGACACGAGTTACCTGTGCACTCGGCCGAGCACCGAAGACCACATCGGCCGAGTGACGATATCGCGTCCGCCCGAGTGGCGCCCAGACGAAGCCCTTCCAAAACATCGAAGTTACTGTTTTTCGGCTGCCTGAGCTTCAGAAGACCCACTCGGCCGAGTGGTAAATCCCGTCCGCCCGAGTGCAGTGAAGCCATCGGCCGAGTGACGACAACTCACTCGGCCGAGCCGCCCCCGAACTGAAGACCCCTGAAAGTCCCGACTTACTGGAAAATTGCAGGGTTTTCACTCGGCCGAGCGACTTTTGTCACTCGGCCGAGTGCGATGCGCTGCCTGTAGCGAAAACTGCGGAAAACAGGCTGTGCAGGGGTATTTTGGTCACGATTTTTGGACGATTTTTGGGGCTATTTAAGCCCTGTTTTTACCCTAGTTTTGGGGGCTCTCTCTTAGATTTTTTGCAGCTTTTTAGATTACTTTTTAGCTTTATTATTGTGATTGGAGAAGAGGAAAAACTTGGATTTTTGTTGGATTAATTGAAGAACTCCATTGGTTTGCATCTCTCTTCCCTAAAAATTCTATTTTTATTGTTTATCTCAATATTTGTGATGAATTCTATTGCTTATTTCATTGATTATTTTTGTGCTATTGCTATGATTTGTGAGTAGTCTCCACGTCTTGGGGCGTGGGGATGAACCCTACAAGCCCTATTTCCTATTTGTGATGAATTGGTAGAAATTGAGTTAGAATTGTTATTAGGGATTAGATTGGGATCAATTTACTACGGATAGCTAGGAATTCATATCGATTGGGATTTGCAAGAGATTGGATCCCAATTTGATAGGAAGCCCTAGAAATCCGAATTGGGTTGGAGTCGGATTTTCGAAGTATCGGTTTGCAAGAGATTGGACCGATACCAGGATTTCCGATTGCAATTCCATGCCAATACCCGTTTGCAAGAGATTGGACGGGTAGGAACTATCCTAATTTAGATTGTGGACCGAGTTTGCAAGAGATTGGGCTCGGTGCGCAATTGGACGATGATGTTGATCCTAATGCTAGCTTTCCTAGGCTAGGGTTTGCAAGAGATTGGACCCAAACCTAGGATAGCTATAGACCGGCAACAGCGCGAGAGCGTGAGCTTGGTTCCACATTTAGTTGCAACTAGTTCATCCGAATTCTCATTCTAGCAATTTTGATACCGACGAACCACATTTATGAAATACGGTGAGTAGCGGGAATTCCCCATTCCCTAGACGTTCTTTATTTGATTTGATATTTCGCACATTTGTCTGACGATTGTGACAGGATCGCCCAAGGCAATTTTCTCTATTCTTAAATAGCCAGGTTGATTAGGAACAAGCACGGTCATTCGTCCTCCCTGTGTTCGATATCCCGCTCGCCGCTACACCGTGCGCTTGCGGTAAAACTACAACCGTTCTTTGGGTGTATACTCAGGACCGACCAAGTTTTTGGCGCCGTTGCCGGGGAGGCGATTGCGTTTGATTCTTTCTCACCCTAGCTACTTCTTTCTTTTATTTTTATTTTTTTTATTATTATCATTATTATTTCCATTACTATTCTTACCTAACCCTTCCACGATACTAATCATCTCTTTGAAACTCTGTTTTCCCTGTGCATGTACACGAGATCTACGGCGGACCCTGCGGATATCTTATTTGATCCCGAGATCGAACGTACCGCGCGGAGACTTAGATCGGAAAGGAGACAAAATCCGGAAGGGCGGTTCATGACCAACCCGGAAACTGCTGAACAATTGGCGGCAAGGATGGCAAGGTTGATTTCTATTCGCGATAGGCTTCGGCCTAAGACTTCTTCTACCACCTCATCCATTGCCATGCCGCAGTTGGCGGCTGACAAGAACTTCGAGCTAAAGACTGGATTGGTGGTTTTGATGCAACAAGACCCATTTCATGGGAACGCACATGAGAACCCCCACTACCACATCCAACTATTCTTGTCGAAGTGCGCCACATTTCAGATGACGGGGGTATCCATCGATGCCATCAGACTGCGTCTCTTCCCTTTCACGCTAAAGGACAAGGCACTCTATTGGTTAAGGACGCAGGCTGACGGAGTTTTCACCACTTGGGACGAGTTGGCAAGTGCATTCATTGACAAATTCTACCCGCCATCCAAGACGGTGAAGATCCGGAGCGCTCTCATGTCCTTCAAGCAAGGACCACAGGAGACGCTCTATGAGGCTTGGGAGCGTTTTAAGGATTTGCAGCATCAATGCCCGCACCACAGTATAGAATATTGGGAGCTAGTGCATAGCTTCTACAACAGTCTCCAACCGGGGACCAAACAAATTATTGATGCCGCGGCGAATGGTGCTATCTTGTCGAAGACTCCCGAGGAAGCTACGGCCCTAATTGAGGAGATGGCCTCAAATAATCAACAATGGGGCGATGAGCGAGGACACTCCACGTCCTCCTTAAAGCCAACTAGCATCTACGAGGCGAAGGCCGTAGCGGAGCTCACGAGCAAATTTGATTCTCTCCACAAGGTGGTGGAGAGATTGGAGAAGTTTATCACGGAGCCCCAAGGAAGCCCTTCCACCTCCGCTCCAACCAACCAAATGTGTGATTGGCAAGACCAATCTCAAGCCATGTACTCGGGAGGAGAGCAAGGAGAAGGATCCTTGGAGCAAGTACAATATGTTGCGGGGAACCAAGGGTATTGGTCCAATCCGGCTGCAAGAAATCATCCGGGATTCTCCTACGCCAACAATGAAGGAGCTTTGAACCCGCCACAACCACCGCCTCAACAAGCTCGACCACCACCACCCCAACAACAAAACTATCCACCGAGGGGGCCTACTCAACAAAACTTTCAACCGAAGCAACAAGTTCCACCATATAGGCCTCCCGGATACAACCAAGGGTGGAGGAACCAAAATCAAAATCCGCCACAAGCTCCACAACGATCCGACTTCGAAGCTAGAGTGGAGGCGTTCATGGTCGAGCAAAATAAGGTGAATGCTACTTTGAAGGCGGGGCAAGACTCTCTTAATACCGTAGTGGCTCAAATATCGGAGCAATTAGCGTTGCTCAATCGGAACACTCAACGATTGCCGGCGCAACCGGAGCAAAACCCACGGGGCAACACGGGCCACATCAATGCCGTAGTCGCCGTTACTACTAGAGGCGGGAAGGACACCACCCCCGCCATGATTCCTATTGAGGAGCCCGTGGAGGAAAGCTTGGAGCCGATTGAGCCGATAGTTGAAGTTGAAAAGGAGAAGGAGCCACAAGACAAGGAGAAATCTAGGGCGGAGCAATTAATTGAGGAAAGGCGCTTCATGCCACCGGTCCCATTCCCCCAAAGGCTCGCTAGAGCGAAAATGGAGAAAAGGCTAACAAAATTTCTCGAGTACCTAAGAGGAGTTAGCCTTAACATCCCCTTCCTTGACGCCATCGTCGAGATCCCCACGTATGCTAAATTTTTGAAGGACTTGATTTCGGGGAGGAAAAGGAAGGAGAAGATCATGATAGCCGAGGAGGGCTCTTGGTTCACCAAGAGAGAGAAGGAGCCGGCAAAATTTAAAGATCCGGGGAGTTTTCGGATTCCTTGCACCTTGGGCGGCGTTCCTCTTCAAAAGGCGTTGGTTGATCTTGGGGCTAGTGTGAGCCTCATGCCCCTCTCCATGTTCTTAAGACTAAACACCGGGACAAAGTTGAAACCCACCGACATGCGCATTCAATTAGCCGATGGACGGATAACAAGGCCGGTGGGGATCGCCGAAGACATACCGCTACAAGTCCCGGGTGGAATATGCTTGCCATGTGACTTCGTGATCATGGACGTTAAGGAGGAGGGAGACACCTCATTGATACTTGGACGCCCATTCCTCGCCACCGCCGGAGTCATCGTCGACGTGCGCGAAGGTACCTTAACCTTAAACGTCGGAAACATCGAGGTGGAGCTCCACATTCCTAAGGCTATGAAGCACATGCCTTATCACGAGGAACTTGACTACATGGACCTCCTTGATGAGGTGATTGAAGAGGCGATTCCTCACTCAATTGGCGCTCTTTTTGATGAAGATTTCGAGGAAGGCCCGGATTTAGGCCATGAAGAGAATAAAGAAGATTCCCCCGACTTCTCCGCTGAAGATGATCAAGGCGACGCCGATGTCGCAAGGATTCGAGAGCTCTGCAAGCTCTCGAAATTAAGGTCTCCGAAGAAAGCTCCACCGGCACGGAAACCGGCATCACCGGCAAAGCCGTTGACCGGAGCAAATGCTAGCTTGGGGGAGCCTCCCCCCAACACAATTCGAGATAGGAGACCACCGAGGGAGAACGCGCCGCCGCCACATCCAAATCCAAGCGCGCTCCCCGGAAAGTTTGATGGGTGCATCTCATATGCACCAAACATCCCGCATTGATTGGAAATTATAGGGGGTCGAGCTCACGACCTTAAACGAGCGCTTGTCGGGAGGCAACCCGACGGTTTTTGCTTTATTTTTACTTTTCCTTTATTTTCGTTTTAGAAATTTTTAGTGTTTTGAGTCTTTCGCCCAAAAATTTTGTGATAACGGGTCCCATTTTTCTTGACAGGAGAGGAGATAGGTAGATCCATCATGAGGAGGATGAACGAGACGACGAGGAGCGCCCCAAGAAGGCGCTCGACGCCTAGGAGGAAGATGGAATCGACTGGAGGAAGAAAGACGGAGTTTAGAGCCCAAACGAAGACAAACAGCAGAGATTAAGGCTCACTCGGCCGAGTATACTAGTCACTCGGCCGAGTACACAAGTTCGTCCGGCCGAGCCGCTCACGAACGAGGGAAGTCTGCTGTACCCAACTCTCTGTGTATTTTCCTGATTTCAATATAACTGCTACTCGGCCGAGTATATATTTTCACTCGGCCGAGTAAAACGGATACCCTCCTAGGGCGAGTCTTGCCGAGTAGCTTGAGTCACTCGGCCGAATGGACTTACTCCACTCGGCCGAGTCTGGCAAAGCCACTCGGCCGAAGCGATGGCGGGGAGGAAATTTTCATTGGTAACGCTCGGCCGAGTGCCACGTCACTCGGCCGAGTCGTAACTTTTTTATATATAAGGGGCGAGGGGGGCACAGTTTTCGAAAACGCAAAAACCCCCAACGCCCGCGCCCCTTCAGCTCCCCCCGCCCGATCTCGCTCGCTCTCGCCCTCACTCGCCCGGTCGACGTCGCCCCGCCGCCGCTCGGCCCGCCACCGCCGGCCGAGCACCCGCCGACGCCTCGCCCGAGTCGCCGCCGGCGGCCGCCCGTCCGATCACCTCCGGTACCCCTGTTTTCGCCGTTTTCTCCTCTTTCCGTGTATTTCTTGAGGATCCATGTGCTAAACGCCCCCCTAACCCAAATCAATTTCTATATCTATCCATTATACCCCTATTGCTCCATACATTTTGATTATTACTCGCTGATATCGCTTTTTCATGCGCAGGTTGCTTTTTGGAGCTTAGGGGAGCTCAGGGGAGCTTCTACGGGCTGTTTTGGACTTCGTGGAGGCGCGGACTTCGCACGCTTCCACTGCTTAGCACTCGCGGCGTGTTTGGGTATACTCTTTCCACTCTTTTACACGCACCGCACTTTTTTCACTTTTCGGCGCGCTCGGGGCCGATATGCCGCCCCGGACACGGCCTCGGACGAGGAGACCTTCCGCTAAGCGGAAGCGGTCGGACGATGCCGGCCCCTCCCACGAGGAGGAAGTCTCTCCTCCTCCGTCCCCCGCACACCCCGCACAGCCTGCAGTGCACCCACAGCCCGCACAGCCTCTCCCCGCCGCTGCACAGCCACCACCACCGGCTCCACTGGTCGGGCCGCTCGGGATTACGTTCCGAGACGACGCACACCGCGCCGTCTTCGAGCGTATCTCCCAGCGCTCGATCGTACCCTCCAGGTTTGCACACCTCGCTGACCTAGGACGCCTGGGGGTACTAGAGGGGATGCTCACGTTGTACGACAACGTGGGCTGGCGAGATTTTTTCCAGGTGTCGGCGGATACTTTTACCCGCCCGACACTTGAGGTTTTGAGTTCGATCGCCCGGACCGACGAGGGATGCTCGTTTCGGTTCATGGATCGAGAGTGCCAGGTCACTCTCGATATGATGAGAGCGTTCTTCTCGTGGCCCGCTGTCCCCGGTGCCGATCGCGGTTACGGTCCTACCCATATCCCCCCACCTTCCTTTGACGCCGGTGCCTTCTGGGCACGTATCACGGGTCTCCACGCTGCCTTTGACCCTAGTAGGGCCAAGGCCTCGGCCATCGTACATCCCTGCCTTCGCATTGCTCAGCGCCTTATGGCGACGACATTTTTGGCCAGATATGAGCCGGGCACGATGTCTACGCCAGAGCTCTACATGCTCTACGCGATGACACGTCCCAGAGCTCTATCTAGGGATGGCGATGAGCTTGTCCCCGCCGTCGTGATCGATATCGCGGCTTGGTTTTTAGACCGCATCATTGTATCGGTGGGCGCTCGCTCACCGATATGCTGCGGCGGCCTGATCACCTTGCTTGCTCTTATGACCGGCGAGGACTTCCCTGACGACTTGCGACGCGTCCCGGGCCCCACTTCTCTTTCGATAGATGTTATGGCCCGGATGAAGATGCTTCGTCCGCACGGTGAGCGTCACTGGGTCTGGTTGCACGGCCCTTTTGGTGCCGACTACATGATTCTCCCGAGCCCTGCTCGGACTCAGATTGCACCAGCCCACGTTGACTGGCTCCCTGCGATGGATGTCCTCATCCCCGCTGCTTACGTGCTCGAGGCCGAGGAGGCCGAGCAGGCCCACGCTGCCCCTGTTGACCCTGTTGCACACCCTGCCGAGCCTGCTGCCGAGCCTGTTGACCCTGTGGCCCCTCAGCCCGTACCTGCTGATTCCGCTACTCCTGACACTTCTGTCCCCACTTCTGTCAGTGTCACGAGTACCTCTGCTGAGCCCACTTTCACCCCCTCCACCACTTCCGAGGCTGTCACCACCACTCCCACCACCACCACAGGCCCTCTGTCCGTCGATCCTCTTTGCTCCGCTCTCCCCGAGCGCCCGCAGACCTTTGTTGAGAGTGGAGAGCCCTCTTTTGCCGCGGTCGTGGAGACCATGGCTAGCATGATCTCCGCTGGGGTTGCGCCCTTTGGACCACACACTTCCACCCCAGCGGTTGTCACCTCTGTCTCCACCCCTGCTGTATTTTCTGAGAGCGTCGTGGCGTCTGTCCACACTTCTGTGCCATCGACCTCTCTGGCCGCCTCGCTGCCATTTTTGCACTCTTCTTTCGCTGCTGCTGCCTCCACTTCTCACCGCCCGCCCCGGCCTCACACTGAGGCCAGGCCCACATTTGCAGGCGCGGCACCTTTTGTTCCCTTCCCTGCTGAGCCCATTACATATTCCACCCGTGTACGCCAGCCTCGCCCTGCACAGCCTCGACCGGTGCGTCCCTCTGCACCACCCCCGCCCGACACTGTACTGCAGAGCATACGTGCTCTCGAGTTGGCGGTGAGTGGTCTTAGAGGTGACCTTAGGACCCTGTCCTCCACCGTCTCTACGATGGCGGGACGCTTTGAGCTGATCCCTCAGATTCACTACTGCCTGACACAGATCTTAGAGCGTCTCCCGCGCGTACCCACCCAGCAGGTTCCCACACACACTTCCACACACACTAGACCTGCTTCCACTTCCACACCCACCCCAGCTCAGCAGCCTACACCAGCACCACCCACACGACCTCCGCCTCAGGACGGAGTTGCTTTGCATCTAGAGATAGTAACCCACACTTTTTCCACATGAAAATGGATGAAATTTTATTATTAGCTGAGCCTGAATATTCATATGTATGCTATCACAGAAAACACACCAAGATTCACGCATTGAATGCCTATATCTGGAGTACTGATTTCTTTTCCTATATCACTTCTATATGCATGAATTGTACACTTCACTTCAGGATGATTGAATGATGTTAGCTATGATAAATCTGGATTAGTTAGCTTTTTTGAGATCGAAACTGAGTAGATTAGATTACCCTGCTGAAGTTGTCGTGCATGTCTTATAGAGTGAACCGAGAGTTATATTTATTCCTTTCTCCACAAATCTTGAACATCATTTCTCTACTTTTAAAATCATTGGTGAATCTCCCCTTAGTTATTCTATTTTATGGCATTTCCCCCGCTATTAATTCCTAGCTCCAAGTCTCTTATTCTATAAAAAAAAGAGAGAAAAACATTCTTGTATATCATTATCTCTCTCTGAGTTGGGATCGTTGTGTATATATTGCTTATTGCAAAGAAAAAAAAACAAAGAAAAATAAAGAAAAAAAAAGAAAAAAAAAGAGGAAAAATCCTCAATAAAAGATCCCATCTCACTTTCTTTCTTTCTTCTTTCTTTTCGTTGCTTTTGGAGCTATATGTATAAAAAATGGGGATGTAAATATTTTTTATGCCACCACGCTTATAGATAAGCTTGGGGGAGGGGATCCATTGATGTGTGAGAGAGTGACTACTTGACATTGCACGACAACCTAGGCTAAGTAATATTCTATACTCGGTGAGATTATTTTTAGCTTTACGAAATCCAGAAATCTAAGCCTAGCGTTCATTTCATGAAATCCATACTTTTCTATTCTCTCTATTCTATAGTGTGATACTCTTATACTCCTGATAGAAAGCGTTCAATTGAAAAGTGTGTGATCTGTGATTTGTATACCGCTTTAAATGATTCAGACGACGTTAATTTTAAAATTATTCCGTTTTTCATGATTATACCATTGTTCGTGGGTTTTCTATTTCTATTTGCACTATTATACTATGATATCAAAATAAAATTCTTTGACATGTATTTCTCATTCGGTGCATGCTATAAGAGTAAGTGAAACCCACGTCCTGAGAAAATGATCTAGCATCCTACCTCTTCGCTTCTTTCTTTCTTTCTTTCTTTCTTTCTTTATTTTCATTTCGTTTTCATTCTTCTTCGTTTTTCATTTTTCGTTTTTCGCCATTTTCGTTTTCTGAATCCACCGGGTTCGCCTTTTACTTATCTTCCTCGAGGACGAGTAAGAGGAAAGCTTGGGGGATTTTGATCACTCCTTATTTTACAACTTTTTTCCGCATGTTTGCATGTCATTTAGATCGCCCAAATCATGTTTTTCACGATATATCGACGATATTGTGATGCTTTTCACGATTTGTTGTTTTTGTCGCATTTCAGGTGATTTGGCACGATTTGGAGTGATCTCGAGATGCGCTTACTCTAGACGGTCACCGACGACCTCCCCGAGGGGTATTTTGCTGTTGGAGAGGAGCGGAAGAAGAATGGACGTCGCAGGAGCGACGAGGAGGCCAAAACAATCAGATTGGGCATTTTTTGTGTCCCACTCGGCCGAGTGGAGGAGCCACTCGGCCGACCAGCGAGACACTGCTCGGCCGACCAGTTCAGACACGAGTTACCTGTGCACTCGGCCGAGCACCGAAGACCACATCGGCCGAGTGACGATATCGCGTCCGCCCGAGTGGCGCCCAGACGAAGCCCTTCCAAAACATCGAAGTTACTGTTTTTCGGCTGCCTGAGCTTCAGAAGACCCACTCGGCCGAGTGGTAAATCCCGTCCGCCCGAGTGCAGTGAAGCCATCGGCCGAGTGACGACAACTCACTCGGCCGAGCCGCCCCCGAACTGAAGACCCCTGAAAGTCCCGACTTACTGGAAAATTGCAGGGTTTTCACTCGGCCTGTAGTGCCCTACCAGCTACTGCACACGTACTAGAGGGGGGGGGGGGGGTGAATAGTACTTAAAATAATCAAGATAGTTATTCCTAATTATTGTGCAAGAAACAAACGACAATGCGGAATTAAACAACTATCAACAAGAATTAAAACATACGCAAACAAACAATATTACTGGGTTCGGATCCACCCAAGTCTTCCCGACTTGTTCCCGGTGATCCTACGTCCCAACCACCCGGATCCCCTCCGGATACTTGAGTTAGCAACCCTAACTCAAGATTTCCACTATGAAGTACTTGTGAACAACCTTCACAAGTCAAATCATACACAAAGTAATTTGTGACTCCCACAAACCGGGATCACAACCTCTCTCACAATCGAGAGACACAATTCAAATACGATTGAAATGAAATAAACTCTTACCTTACAAAATCCTATGCCTTGAGTATACTTACCAAATTAGGGCAATGATGGATTTTGAGGAAGAAGTGTCACCAAACCCTAGCTTCAAGAAGATCACCAGCAATGGAAGCCTAGGGCGGAGTATGGTGACTAGAATCAAGCTCTTGGCTTGAGAAGCTCACAATGGAGAGAATCTCTCTTGAGGAAGATGGCTCAAGGAGTGAAGGGAGAGATTCTTGTGAGGGAGAGAGAGCTTTGAATTAGCTTGGGAGAGCTCTTCTCTTAGGTCTGAAATTGCTTGGAAATAGGACCTCTAACCCCTCTTCAAACGAATCAGGATTCTATTTAAAGGGGCAAGAGAAATCGAGTTTGAAAGAATCCCAACGGCTCTATTCTGAAGCAGACTAGTCGGTCAAAGAAGGATCACTGACCGACTAGTTCATCAACTAGTCGGTCGGTGATACAACATAGACCGACTAACGGTAGAACAGCCAAGAAGTCGAAGTACAGGCAAAGACAACTAGTCGGTGTAAGAAGACTTGCCGACCGACTAGTTTCACAACTAGTCGGTCGGTGAATGATCTTTGACCGACTAACATTGAAATAGAATAGGTAGACTTCAAGTTGACTTAGTCGGTTTAAGAACAAATGCTGACCGACTAGTTTCTCAACTAGTCGGTCGGTAAACGTTCTTTGACCGACTAACTCGAAACAGTAGCTCAGGCTGAAAATGACTGTACACAACTAGTCGGTCTGAGAAGGACTCCTGACCGACTAGATCGTCATCTAGTCGGTCGATGACTCTTCTTTGACCGACTAACTGTAGTCATGGAAAGAGCTGAATATAGAGAAGGCAAACTAGTCGGTTCATGTAGAGTTGCCGACCGACTAGATCGTCATCTAGTCGGTTGGTGACTCTTCTTGAACCAACTAACATGCACAAGAAGCCGAGGGAAGAAGCGATAGGCTTCGGGAAAGTTTCTAATGGCTTCTATGATAATCCTAGCTCTAAGATATGAGCGAAATGAAGATTATAAAGTAAGTCCTACTCAAGGCTTAACATTCTAATCTATGAAGCTAGAAGACTATAAAAATCAACCTTACGAGCCGTCTTCAAAGCTTCAATCTTCATTCCTCTTGACTTCAATATTGCTCCTTGAGCTTCAACGAAGCTCCAGGCACATGATCACGCGTATTGAGAAGTCTTGAGACGTCACTTTTGTTGTACGTGGTATTTTGGCGACGATCTCCATAACTGCGCTCACAAATAAGTTAGTATCCATTATTTATGTTTGCTCATCATCCAAAACCAAATCCGGGGAACCATATCACAACATTCTCCCCCTTTTTGGTGATGACAAACCAACATAAATAATAATCAATAATAATGATTCAATTGAAATTTACTTACTCCCCCTGCATTGATGACACGTTAGTTCCATATTCAATAATATTCATATGCATCAAGCAGCGAGGGAAGATATGAAATATGAACCACATATTGACATATAGGATCTAAATCCATTTTATATCTTTACTCCCCCTGAATCTAACACATCAAATTAGATTCATGGTAAATTCCTTTGAATTATTAATTAGCACATTGTCATTATTATATCTCTCCCCCTTTGGCATTAGCAAAAAGAGCGGGAGGAGACAAAAGCAATGGCTAAAAAATAACGCATGGGAGTCGAAGAATACGACCAAGGCCCAAAATAACACCAATGCAAAATATCAAATGCAAAATACCAAAGTCGAAAATCGGAAACCGAAATCATCAAACCATAGATGAAATACGAAATACGAAATCATCTAGCCATAGGCGAAACTCGACAACCGAAATCATAAAATCATCGACGAAAATCGGAAAACGAAATCACCAAGCCATAGGCGAAAATCGAAATACGAAATCATCAAACCATAGATGAAAAACGAAATCCGAAATCATCAAACCTCAAATCAATTTTACTTATTGAGTTTTGGAACATACTCTCCAAAGTCAATAGAATGCATGGAAAACAATTCTATGTTTCCATAGAAAGAATTCTATTAAATCCATAAAATCGTCGAACGACAAAATCAACATCAGAGACAAAAATAATCCGATGTGCATACTAAATGTAGCATGCAAGAATGTTATGCCAAAAAAATAGATAGAACATCATATAACAATGGCATACACTAATCTAGCATACAAAATGAAGCAAAATGATACCAATTGTAATATAATCTACCAATGGATACCAATATGAATCAAAAGTATGAACATACTTACAACATTAAGCTCCCCCTACTTTGGTGCATCACTCAAACACCAACAACTCCATTCGAACGAAAATCCTTGCAAATCACGGAGTTGGTAGGGTTGGTATCTCATGGTGGATTTAACCTAGAGAATATCATTTTGGTATCCAAAAATCCTTTTGGATCCTATGGGTTAGGCAATAAATTTAGCTAACTAAATTCAAATTAAATGTAACCCATACAAACCACAATTGCTTTGGTACCCATAAAATGAAATTAAACTTATGGTACCAAGCAATGAAGGGTCAAAGGAAACTAACCCTTCGGAAACCAAGTCCAAGAGGAACTTGATTTCCCAACATAATCATCATTCAAAATAACATCATTAATAAAAGATTTCACATACAGATTCTTATTATGCATGCTTGTGTTCTTCGGACCCCAAATGGTGTATGTATTGGGAGTCCTAATCCTATTGGGAACATGCATATATTGTTGATTTCTATGTGATGCATGTCGTGGGTAAGCATATGGCATGCGATGCAATGGTGCATGATGATAATTATTCATATGAGAATGAGGATGAACATATGGATGTGGAGGAACATGTGCATGAGTGTGTCTCATAAGGTGTGCACGTGCTCGTGGGTGCGGAGTATAAAAATCATCATTTGTGCTAACATGTGGGGTAGGATGTGTGTTCCTACGTGGCATGGTATACATGTAAGCATGACCCTTCTTTGGAGGTCCACCCAAAGTGGGTTTCTTCCCAAATGGGGGCGTGTTCCTAGCGGAAGCACCATTGGTAGAAGATCTACCCATGACGTGTTTACTTCCACTAGTAGAAGCATCGGAAGATGGCCTAACAAAGGTGGCGGATGATTTGGATGACTCTCCCATCTTATACCCCAAACCAATGTGATGATTGGCCGGAGGTAAGTCATTTAGGATATCATCCAACTTGCCCTTACCTTTGTTGAATTCATGAATTCGGCCTAATGTGCTCTCATGCTTCTCGGTGAGAGAATGCAAAGAAGCATCCAAAGTGGACACTTGCGATGCGAGTGCACAAACACGTGACTTGAGATTTTTATTCTCAATACTCAAAGTTGAGATTTGAGACGTCAAATCCGCTATCACATGTTCATCCGAATCTTCGATATGAACATGCTCAAGTTGAGACTTGAGATTTTCAATCTCATTTCTCAACCCATCAACAACGGTGTCGTTGTTGACGATGAAAGGCTTAGGCGAGTTTTTAAGACTATCTAATTCATTTTTAGTCTTCATAAACTTAGTAGCCATATTAGAAAACTTATTCCATAGTTGTTCATTGGCTATTCTAAGTTCATCATTGGTTACCTCTTCGCCTTCATCCTCGCTTCCATCCTCGCTTTCATCGGAGGAAGTCTCTTCATCACAATCCTCTTTTCCCATGAAGCACGTGTGTGCAATCTCCACTCTTTCATCGTCCGATTCTCCACTTGAGGAGTCGGAGTCGGTGAAAGTGCCGACAAGCCCTTTCTTGTGCTTTCTTGACTTGTCGAGCTTGGATCCCTTCCATTTTCCCTTGTGTTTGTAGAGAGGACAATCCGGCTTGATATGTCCTGGCTTGTTGCATTTGTAACACACGGGAGTAGAAACATTAGTCGAAATAAATTTAGATTTACGATTCAACTTACCTTGTCGGAAGAATCGGATGAATTTCTTTGCCATATTGGCCAAAGCTTCCATGTCCAATTCTTCGTCAGCTTCTTCTTCCGAATCTTCATCATCGGTAGATGGAGCGGCCTTGAATGCAATTCCCTTTTTCTTTGGCTCGTCTTGCTTCAAGTACGCCTTCATCTTTTCCCTCATCCGGATCTTACTATCCTTGCGTACCTCATAAGACAACAAGGTACCCATTAGTTGTACGACGGTATATTTATTCATGTCATTACCTTCCTCGATGGCGAACGCTTCTCCCAACAAGAAGGAAGTCCATCGATTATCTTCGAGACTTTCTCCTTTTGGGTGTAGGTCTTCCCAAGAGCTTCCAAGTCGTTTGATATATCCACGAAGCGAGCGTAATAATCTTTCATGGTTTCGCCCTGCTCCATATGAAACAACTCAAATTCTTTATTAGCAACGACGAGTTTAGAATCTTTTACCGTACTCGATCCTTCGTGCAATATGAGGAGTTGGTTCCATATTTGATATGCACTCTTACATGTGCATATCTTGTTGAAGTCCTCGGGCTCCAACGCACAATTCAAGGCATTCATTACCTTGGCATTGGCTACTTCCGCGGCGACCTCCGCGGGGGTCCACTTCGCGAAATCTTCTTCGGAAGGCTCGACATACTCCGTCATGGTGGCTCTCCATAGTGAAGCGATCCGGAGGAAAATTTGCATCCGGCATTTCCAGTACCCGTAGTTGGTACCGTTGAAGTGTGGAGGCCTGACGGAGGATAGTCCTTCCATGACAGAAGAAGCTCCATCGCGGTTCTTGAAGACGTTGTAGTCGTTGTTCGTCATAGCTTTGAACTTGTAGCTTTAACCTTGGCTCTGATACCAATTGTAGTGCCCTACCAGCTACTGCACACGTACTAGAGGGGGGGTGAATAGTACTTAAAATAATCAAGATAGTTATTCCTAATTATTGTGCAAGAAACAAACGACAATGCGGAATTAAACAACTATCAACAAGAATTAAAACATACGCAAACAAACAATATTACTGGGTTCGGATCCACCCAAGTCTTCCCGACTTGTTCCCGGTGATCCTACGTCCCAACCACCCGGATCCCCTCCGGATACTTGAGTTAGCAACCCTAACTCAAGATTTCCACTATGAAGTACTTGTGAACAACCTTCACAAGTCAAATCATACACAAAGTAATTTGTGACTCCCACAAACCGGGATCACAACCTCTCTCACAACCGAGAGACACAATTCAAATACGATTGAAATGAAATAAACTCTTACCTTACAAAATCCTATGCCTTGATTATACTTACCAAATTAGGGCAATGATGGATTTTGAGGAAGAAGTGTCACCAAACCCTAGCTTCAAGAAGATCACCAGCAATGGAAGCCTAGGGTGGAGTATGGTGACTAGAATCAAGCTCTTGGCTTGAGAAGCTCACAATGGAGAGAATCTCTCTTGAGGAAGATGGCTCAAGGAGTGAAGGGAGAGATTCTTGTGAGGGAGAGAGAGCTTTGAATTAGCTTGGGAGAGCTCTTCTCTTAGGTCTGAAATTGCTTGGAAATAGGACCTCTAACCCCTCTTCAAACGAATCAGGATTCTATTTAAAGGGGCAAGAGAAATCGAGTTTGAAAGAATCCCAACGGCTCTATTCTGAAGCAGACTAGTCGGTCAAAGAAGGATCACTGACCGACTAGTTCATCAACTAGTCGGTCGGTGATACAACGTAGACCGACTAACGGTAGAACAGCCAAGAAGTCGAAGTACAGGCAAAGACAACTAGTCGGTGTAAGAAGACTTGCCGACCGACTAGTTTCACAACTAGTCGGTCGGTGAATGATCTTTGACCGACTAACGTTGAAATAGAATAGGTAGACTTCAAGTTGACTTAGTCGGTTTAAGAACAAATGCTGACCGACTAGTTTCTCAACTAGTCGGTCGGTAAACGTTCTTTGACCGACTAACTCGAAACAGTAGCTCAGGCTGAAAATGACTGTACACAACTAGTCGGTCTGAGAAGGACTCCTGACCGACTAGATCGTCATCTAGTCGGTCGGTGACTCTTCTTTGACCGACTAACTGTAGTCATGGAAAGAGCTGAATATAGAGAAGGCAAACTAGTCGGTTCATGTAGAGTTGCCGACCGACTAGATCGTCATCTAGTCAGTTGGTGACTCTTCTTGAACCAACTAACATGCACAAGAAGCCGAGGGAAGAAGCGATAGGCTTCGGGAAAGTTTCTAATGGCTTCTATGATAATCCTAGCTCTAAGATATGAGCGAAATGAAGATTATAAAGTAAGTCCTACTCAAGGCTTAACATTCTAATCTATGAAGCTAGAAGACTATAAAAATCAACCTTACGAGCCGTCTTCAAAGCTTCAATCTTCATTCCTCTTGACTTCAATATTGCTCCTTGAGCTTCAACGAAGCTCCAGGCACACGATCACGCGTATTGAGAAGTCTTGAGACGTCACTTTTGTTGTACGTGGTATTTTGGCGACGATCTCCATAACTGCGCTCACAAATAAGTTAGTATCCATTATTTATGTTTGCTCATCATCCAAAACCAAATCCGGGGAACCATATCACAACACGGCCGAGCGACTTTTGTCACTCGGCCGAGTGCGATGCGCTGCCTGTAGCGAAAACTGCGGAAAACAGGCTGTGCAGGGGTATTTTGGTCACGATTTTTGGACGATTTTTGGGGCTATTTAAGCCCTGTTTTTACCCTAGTTTTGGGGGCTCTCTCTTAGATTTTTTGCAGCTTTTTAGATTACTTTTTAGCTTTATTATTGTGATTGGAGAAGAGGAAAAACTTGGATTTTTGTTGGATTAATTGAAGAACTCCATTGGTTTGCATCTCTCTTCCCTAAAAATTCTATTTTTATTGTTTATCTCAATATTTGTGATGAATTCTATTGCTTATTTCATTGATTATTTTTGTGCTATTGCTATGATTTGTGAGTAGTCTTCACGTCTTGGGGCGTGGGGATGAACCCTACAAGCCCTATTTCCTATTTGTGATGAATTGGTAGAAATTGAGTTAGAATTGTTATTAGGGATTAGATTGGGATCAATTTACTACGGATAGCTAGGAATTCATATCGATTGGGATTTGCAAGAGATTGGATCCCAATTTGATAGGAAGCCCTAGAAATCCGAATTGGGTTGGAGTCGGATTTTCGAAGTATCGGTTTGCAAGAGATTGGACCGATACCAGGATTTCCGATTGCAATTCCATGCCAATACCCGTTTGCAAGAGATTGGACGGGTAGGAACTATCCTAATTTAGATTGTGGACCGAGTTTGCAAGAGATTGGGCTCGGTGCGCAATTGGACGATGATGTTGATCCTAATGCTAGCTTTCCTAGGCTAGGGTTTGCAAGAGATTGGACCCAAACCTAGGATAGCTATAGACCGGCAACAGCGCGAGAGTGTGAGCTTGGTTCCACATTTAGTTGCAACTAGTTCATCCGAATTCTCATTCTAGCAATTTTGATACCGACGAACCACATTTATGAAATACGGTGAGTAGCGGGAATTCCCCATTCACTAGACGTTCTTTATTTGATTTGATATTTCGCACATTTGTCTGACGATTGTGACAGGATCGCCCAAGGCAATTTTCTCTATTCTTAAATAGCCAGGTTGATTAGGAACAAGCACGGTCATTCGTCCTCCCTGTGTTCTATATCCCGCTCGCCGCTACACCATGCGCTTGCGGTAAAACTACAACCGTTCTTTGGGTGTATACTCAGGACCGACCAACGATCCACCAACTTCCTAGAAATGAAGTTGTGAGTCACCCCACTGTCAATCAGGACCGTCACCGCCTGCTCCACCAACGTCCCTGATAACTTCAGGGTATGATTCGGAGAGAATCCTACCACAGAGTTCAAGGAGACCTCCGCCACGTCCATGTGTACATTCACCTCCTCCTCCGCCACCTGCTCAGGCTCCAGTACCTCCTCCTCATACTCCTCCTCGTCGGGTACGATCACAATCTGCAGCAACTTGCACGCACATCGGTGACCGGGGCTGAACTTCTCGTCGCAACGGAAGCACAACCCTGCTGCACGCCTGGCCCGCTTGTCCGCCTCTGTCAGTCGCCTACCTGGTACCACCCCTAGCCTGACCTCTCCTCTAGGCGCCACTGGGACTCCTGCTGCTGGTCGTGGAGGAACTGGTGCTGCCATACTGCGCTGGCCCTGGACTCCCCAAGCCCCTCTGATGCGCCTCTCCTCCGTGTGCTTCTCCTCCGCCATGTGGGCTAGATGGAGGACATCCTCCAAGTCATTGGAACTCTGCATCCGAAGCTCTGCCTGTATCGAGGGCTTCAACCCCCTCATGAAGCTCCCGATCAACACCTGGTCAGACACCCCCCGCAACCTGCTAGCCAACATCTCGAACTTCTCCACGAAGTCTCGAACTGTCCCCTCCTGTCGCAGTGATGACAACTGCTTATAGAAGTCCCCTCCGGACTTCTCCTGGAACCGGTCGAGAAGTTAAGAAGAGATCTCCTCCCAGGAACGAAAAGGAGAGCGGGCTGTCTTCCACCGGTACCAGGCTAGGGCCTTGTCCTTGAAATAGATCCCTATCGCACGCAGGACCTCCTCCACTGTCAGCTGCATCACTTGGAAGTAACGCTCGGCCCAGTAGACCCATCCGTCACGATCGGTGCCATCAAACGTTGGCATCTTCAGCTTCTTCAGCCTTCGATCCGCGTTTATGTCACCGCACTGTGCTCCAAACCCCCCACCGTGCCGCCCTCCATTTCCACCACGGCCGCCTGCCGGTACCATCACGCCCCCTTGCCCCCCCTCCGGGGCCTCCGTCGCCTCCCTCGTACAGCTCATCAGGCCATTGAGGCCGCTCCATATCCCCCTCCGGGATGTAGGTCCCTAAACAGTCCAGTAGTCGTGGTGGCTGGAAAAAATTTGGCTCTCTAGCCCCTCCGTGCTGCTGACCGGGCGCTGTCCGGCCCTCCAGATGGCCCACTGGGCCCCAAAATTGGGCCGCAGGAGCCCCAATCGTCGCACCGTGAGCCCCTCTCCCTCCGTCGGGCCTCGCCGTCGCTCCTGGGGGCTGAACAAACCCCGCCACGCCCCCAAAAGGCCTCAGTGGCCTCGCGAGGCCTCCAAAACGCGTCACCGGGTCTTCAGGAGGGGTGGCCCAGGCTGTGGCGCCACCCCGGAACCCTATCGGACCCGCCGCACCCCAGAAAGGGGGTCCCCAGCCTCCCGCGCCCCCCAGTGGGGGCGCCCCGCCTCCTGCGCCCCCCGACGGGGGTGCCCAGCCACCCGCGCCCCCAGGCGGGGGCGTCCGGCCTCCCGCCCCCCGGAGGGGGCGCTCCGCCTCCGGTACCCCCGGCGGGGGCGCCAGCCTCCAGACACCCCCGCCAGGGGGTGTCGCTGTTGTGGGGGGGGGGGGGGGGGCGGGAGTGTCCGTCGACCCCCCAGGCCCCGCTGGGCCTGTCGTGCTCTCGGCAGGCCCAGTTGGGCCTGTCACACTTCCGGCAGGCCCAGTTGGGCCTGTCGTGCTTGCCGCGAGGGTTTGGTGGGCCCCGCTTCCTTCCCCCGCAAACCCTAGAGGGTTTGGCCAACCGTCTTCTTGGTTTGGAGGGTTGGTAGCCACCGTTTCGACGACAAATCCTTCCGGGTTTTTGCCTCGATCTCCTCTGATAGCCGCCGAGATGGTTTGGAGCATCGTCATCATCGCCGGGATCTGTGCCACCTCCCTCGCCGTTTTCGCCGCCTCGATCCTCATATTTGTGTGAGTTCGATTTGGATATCCTCTTGCGTATGGGCGTGATCCTCGTTGGAGAGCTCCATGGCCGTCTTCAATGATTGAATATTCTCGCCCATGGATCTCTTCAATTCCTCCATCTCGCGGTTGATTTCTTCACGAAACCCTTGAAGCCGTTCTTCCGTCGCGCCGCCTCTTGTCCCTCCCGCCATTAGATCTCACTGCTCTGATATCAATTTGATACGAATCGCTTGCCGTTTGGATCAAATCAGCGAATAAATGAATAAAACAGCGATTTAAAGGTGGAAAAATGGAAAATAGTGGAAGAACAATGAGAAATCAAGAACTTGATAAGGATTCTTCGAGACGAATCAATCTCCCAGCTTTTATTGAACGCCTAAAATCCTAAACGGCATCAAATTGATAACTAGATTGTTCGAAGAAAAATCAAGCATAAACTAACAATGACGGCTAGCCCTAATTATAAAGGAAAACGGGGATTTACTAATTTGGTCTGACTAGACCAAAATACCCCTGATGTGACTAATACCGGCCCCCACGTCTCCTCCTGCGAGAGTAAACAATCGTGGGCTCCCCGCTAGCCGCACCCCCCACGCGTGTGCCCGGTCCAAGCGGTGCGTCCGCATCAGATCCCCACGGCTAAAGTGGACAGTGCCAGTGGGGGAATCCCTATTTTATAAGATAGATTTATTAACAAAATGTTAAATTTGATCCACTTTGGAAAAAACTTATAATTTCTTTTTTCTCAACAACACCCGTGAACGTTTGTTTAAGGATCAAAAATCTAAAAATATTTACACAAATAAGTCTAGGTTTCAAAAATTATTTTAAAATACGTGTAATATTTAAAAAATTATTCAAAATTAAAGGGAGATGCAGTTCATGAAGAATTTTTTTTTAAAAATATCCTCTTAAAAAATAATCCTGTTGTAAATAGATTATACGTGTGGGAGGATAAGATTGTATCTATTTGAGAGATTGTATCATATCCATGTATGAACTCTCACATCCCATATAAATAAAGGCCTCGGTTCTTCTCCCCAAACATACGCTTCATAACATGTTATTAGCACGTTATCCATGAGTTTCGATGTAATGACGGGCTCTCAGGGGGCATTACTTATTTGATTACATTTGCAGGTTCTGCAGATCACCAGTGAAAGCAAAATAGTCACGATGCAGAGATGTACAAAATACTCATCTGTATTATTACAAGGGTTAATGTCATTAAAATACCCTAACGTTTAGGCCATTTTCACATATATACCCTAACGTTCATTTTGGTAAACTTTGATACCTAAACATTTGATGAAGTGTAAAACGTGATACCTTTTTTAAGTTTGCCGTCAGATTAGTCGATCACGTGATATCACGTGATTGAAAATGGACAAATGTGCCCCTCATCCTCCATTAAATATTTTCCGCGGGGGGAAGGAAAGAATTTGCCGCCATTTTCAGTTGCTTCATCAACCAAGGCACGGAGAGGGAGAGTGGGAGGAGCTGCTATAAGAAGGCAGGGACAAGCTGCTGCACATAGGGAGTCAGCGAGGAGCAGCGGCAAGGAAGAAAGCCAGGGAGGACTGCTGCAAGAAAAAAAGCATACGTGTAAGGAATTTTGTAAGTTAGAATGAGTACTTGCCAAAAAATTTATACTAATTAAATGTTTTGATGTTATTGGAAGTATGAAAATGAGTGTTGGGGATAGCAATAGTGGGAGATCATGGCAGAGTTTTCGAGATTTTGAAACAGATAATGAAGATTTCAAGTATTGCAATTGTGGGTTGCGGACGCCAAGGAGGATATCATGGATAAGAACAAACTCAGGAAGAAGATTTTGGTCGTGTCCAAGTAAGGATAACGAGAAGAGCTGCAAATTCTTCATATGGAAGGATCCACCCCACTCGGATTGGTCAAGGATGATGATACTACGCTTAATGGATGCGAATGACAGTATGAATAATGTGGACAGTCTGCACTTGCATTGACGGATAGAAGGATGATAGAGAAAGAGAATAAGTAGGATGAGGAAATAGGGTTGTGTGAGGAAAGCAATGTTAAACTTCAGCGCTTCTTAAATGAGTGCAGGTCATTTAAGCTCTATGTGAGCTCACTACACTACAACAAAACAAGTCATTTACAACTTTCATGTGACAACGTTTCTAATTTGGTAGTTGTAATAAATGTTTACCACAACTTTTTTCTCTCTGAAAGTTGTAAAAAATGTTTATTACAACTTTTTTTGTGAATAGTTGTAAAAAATGGTTATTACAACTTTTTTTCGTGAATAGTTGTAAATGTTAATTTTGACACTACAACTTTTTTCCCTCTAAAAGTTGTAAAAAATGTTTATTACAACCTTCTTACGTAGATAGTTGTAAAGAATGATTATTACAACTTTTTTCGTGAATAGTTGTAAATGTTAATTTTGACAATACAACTTTTTTATCTCTGAAAGTTGTAAAAAATGTTTATTACAACTTTTCTTCGTAGATAGTTGTAAAAAATAGTTGTTACAACGTTAATTTCGTGAATAGTTGTAAATGTTAACTTTTTTGACTGTTAAATATATAATTCTCCACAATCTCCTCCAACGACTCCGGCTTCAGATCGGCATTTTCCAGCATCCACAGCAGGTGCTCGAAGAGCACCACCTCGCACCCGACCACCATCGGATCATCGCCACCGCCACTTGTGGACCATTCTAGAAGGCTCCGGAAGATCGGGTGCTCGACTAGATCGGAGGGCACCAGGTACTGTCGTCGAGATTTATCTACGTACACGGGACGTCATCCAGCCGGTACCTCGTCCCCGTTGAAGGACGCCGAATGCTGCAACGTGTCGTCGTTCGATTGCTTGTTATACGACACGTGGCGGCATTCGGCCCACAAATTAAATTTCAATCATTATCAAAATTTCACGTTATACGACCAAGATACTTAGCGCTGAGATTTCAAATAGATATGCAAGCAAACGAGATTTTGCCATTCAATATAAGTAACCATCCCACAATCGTAAATAATTGCAGAGTAGGTTTTTTTGTTGGTGAATAATGCTTTTTTGAGCTCTTATCCTAATGTCCATTTCATGTTATTATAAACATATATTTTAATCAATTTATATTGCAGATTTAGCCTGCGTGGAGGCCCTTAGATTCAGCATATGGAGAGGTTGGATGTATAGTATTTGACATTATGCCAGCACTTGACACACAATTCTCGTAAACAATGAACTTTTTTGACTGCTCGACTAGATCGGAGAGGCTGTTTGACTGTTCGGCTGTGCAAATAGATACGGAGAGGGGCTCATTGCACATCAGGGCTGCTGTGCGAAAACTTCCGCTCACCGTCGGATCTGATCCAGCGGCGAGCAGCATCGGAGAAATTAACCTGGTTCGATGCTATGCGAAGGTCCAGCGATCTGAAATAAAAAAGCCCTAGAGCCCCTCTCTTCGTGCGATCGAGACCCCCAGCGAGCGCTCCCTAGTTCATCTATTCGTGGGATCGAAAAACCCTCACCCAAGCCTTGCGCCGCCCCCTTCGGTCCCTTTAGCTTCCTACTTCGGTCGATCACGTATGACCCTTCGGCCTCCCTTCGGTCTCTCTTCGTCAAACCCTAGCCCAAACCCTCACCCCAACCTCTCATCCTGATAAAACCCCAACCCAAGACCGATAAAATCAACCGAGCCCCTCGTTCTTCATATCTTCAGCCATCGTTCTTCAGTTCTTCTGATCTTCCTCCTCCTTCGGTAACAGGTGAGTTCTTCTTCGTTGCGTCATTTTTTCATTTTTTTCATTTCGTCAATTTTTCTTTTCGTTGTACATTTCCTTTGATGTTGATAATGGTCCATGATTACTGTTTGTTCCCAACGATTCTAATAGTTCTCCATCCTGGGATTACACTTTCTCTTGCGAATGAGATAACCTCTGCCCAGTTTCCTTGGGTGCTCTGCATATGTGCTCCCCTCCTCTTCCACAGCTTCTGTAATGTGTCATGTATAAATTCATTCAGTGTAAATAACTGCAGCTATATATGTTTCAGAGAGGTAATATGGTATATGTAGAAGACGACAGTTCTTACTTGCATGAACAAGGTGGCCGGTGACTTCCATCCTGCGTGATGATGAAACTTGAGAGGAGGAAGAGCAAAAGGATGAGGTATGCTCTGCAATCCATCTCCTTATCCTTCCTGTAATGAATGTTTGGGTGCTTGAAGGTAGGCTATGGAATGGCTTGTTGTTGTTGGTGTCACATGAATTATATAACATTTTGGATTTCAACTGATGATTGTTTCTCATTGCCAGGATTAAAAAAAGATAAAATTGCATAGACACACAAACCTCCTTGGTGAGCCAAAACATTTATTTTTATGCAACCATGCTGAATTGTTCCTGTCATTTCTTTTTAGTTTATCAGATGATTTTCTTTTTTTTAAATCATGAAGTTAATACAATATTTTGCTAATGTCAATTTGCTCGGTCAAACTGTATGTGTCCATAAGAATTTTTCCTCTACATTTTTTATACTCTGTTTACAAAAAATGGCACATGAAATCAGCATTGCGTGCATCTGTCTTGTATTCTTTTTCTTCAATTATAATACAAAGGGTCGGAGTAACATGTATAAATTGCCAAAACAACAACCGCCTTCCGATCTTTACACTTGGAGTGATCTTTACGCTTGGAGTGTGAGTTTAATTGATTAAGCTACACACCTGGCACTCACAGGTTTATACATGATGGGAAAGATGCTTCAGGTTTTACACATTGTAGGGCTAAAAGGCTATATATTGGATGTGAAGGCTGGGTGTTGTCAAAAGTCTCAAATTAGGTCTTGTTAATTAAGTAATATATAGTTTGTGAACAACTCAAATTATGGCTTGTTTTACTTGATTGATCTCTCATTTACACGAGATTTGAGTTGTGACACGTGAACTATTCTAATTATGAAAATAACTAGACTAGTTAATAGATGTTTTAGTGTCTGCTTTTATTCTTCAGGACTTGCGGTTTTATATTTTGGTTCTTGTGTTTAATTACATGTTTCATCGCTTTGGCCATATGTTATTGCAAATAATCAAAGGCATGGTTTGCCGTAAATTGACTTGTTTCGCAGGGGTCTGCGAGTGACCGATCAAATGCCCCAAGCTGAGAAATCATTCACACGGTATAGTTTCAAATGAAGTAATCAATAGTGCATCTTGTGCAAGCAGTGAAGATTTTGGTTTGGCTCGTGAAGAGATAGCAGCCAGACAAATTCAGACAACATTTCGAGGCTTTAGAGTATGTTGTGGAAAACCTCTATGCCTAGAATATCATTCTATTTGTGATTAATCTTTAATGCACTGAGTATGACACAAAATTGTCTGACTGAATTGGTTTTCATGTAGTGAGATAGCAAAATATGGTTGGTTTTCATGTAGTCATTAATTTCAATTATTTATTAATTTTCCCTTTCTTTCTTGGAAGCAAAATATAACAAAAAAACACTGTTTTCCTGGTGTTATCTAGCTGATGCACATTCTGACTATGTAAAGTTGCAAATACTTGCATTAGTAATTGATGAGTGTGGTCTGTCTCACCAATAAGCTATTTTTTGGCAAAAAAAAATGCTTCACCAATTATGACCTCCATACTTTTCTTTCTTACATATCATCTCCATTAGTGGGTCCATGCATGATGTGCATCTCAATTTATTGATTTGATGATACATGTGATTTCCTATGTTGCTAAACAAAGATTTATCTGTTAGATTGTTAAGTTTTGGACTTGGATATGTAGTTCATTTGTTGGAACTGCATTCATATTCTAGTGTAATTGGATGCAAAAAGACGTGTCATTATTCGCTATATATAGGTGAATTTCTACGAGCCCATTACAAAACTGATTTTTTGCTATATCGCATGCTTTCATATATAAAATCTGACTTTGTTTTAGTGTAATCATGTGCTTTACACCCTTAATATATTCGCATCAAATATTATTAGGGTTTTCTTTTGCTGTTTCCAACATACATTCTTCATTTCAATTTGTAACACTTTCCCTGCTCACCTCAGGGTTTAGCATGGACAAAACACTTTTGCTGCGAGGATTCACGTGATGTTGAAGCTCGGGCTGAACATTGACAAGGATGAGAATGCAGATGATGCAAAGATGCTGGCTTTAGAGGAAGATGGCGCTGCAGAGAGCAAGATGGAGGAAGTTGATTGAGCTTGTCGTAGAGTGCCAATGAGTTTTTGCAGTTAACAAGGAGGGCTTCTGACTCTACTTGGTGTCAAGTATTGTCCAGAGTCTTTTGCCTCTTGGTTCGGTTGGTGTGGTATTCGTCTTTGCTTTCGTCTCTTCGTTTGGGGTTGTTTATGGTCGATAGAATTTGTGTGACTTATGTACTTGATAATGTCGATGACCAATGTACTTAATGATGTTTATGATTGATGTGCTTCCAGTTTATTTGGTGTTTTGAAATTTATTCTAGTGCAATCATAGATGTTGCATTGAGTTGTTACTAAGCTACTAGGAGTGTGCAATCACAGATGTATTGATGTTTTATGTTTTGATACTTTTTTGTTTATGTATCTTGCAATTTCTTTTCAAAATAAATTTTTTAAAAAATATGTAGTGTCGCTGAGAGTGCCTGTCATGGATACAAAAATTATCGCTAATGGCAACCATCGTATGGGTGGCAATTTTCGGCCTGGCACAATAGCCCTTGTATAAAAAGTTGTAATATCTCTTTACACAACCTTTTATAAAAGTTGTAATAGTAGTTTACACAACTTTTAAAAAAAGTTGTAATATTGATTTACACAACTTTTAAAAAACGTTGTAACATTTCTTTACACAACATTTTTTAAACGGTGTAATAAAAGTTTACACAACCTTTATTAAAAGTTGTAATAGAAGTTTACACAACGTTTATTAAAAGTTGTAATATATTTATACACAACCTTTTCTAAGCGTTGTAATAGAAGTTTACACAACGTTTCAAAAAAGTTGTAATATTTATCTATTACAACTTTTGCTTACAACATGCAGAAAAAGTGGTCGAAGAAGCCGACCCTATTACAACTTCACATATTACAACGTTTGTTAAAAAGTTGTCTAACCTCTATTACAACCTTTTTTAGAAGTTGTCAATTTGGTCTTATAATTATGGTTGTTGTGTAGATGTATATGTTACCCTAAACAAGGTTAACATCAATGTTAAACTTTTACTTAATGTGATGCAACATGTATCTATTTTGTTAACATCATGTATTCATACAACATGTATTCATGATTTTGAGAAAAACATGTATTTTGTAAAGAAACATGATTCTGAGAGAAACATGATTCTGAGAGCATTATGTATTCTGAGAGAAACATGTATTCATGCAACATGTACTTTGTTAACATCCAGTGCTTTAGCTAACATGTATTCATGATGCAACATGTATCTGTGTAGGTAACATATTATGGGAAATTTCATTTAGAATGTGGACATGTTGGGCTTGGTATGCACTGTACAGGATACATGATTCTGAGGAATGCATATACACAGTATAGTGCAACATATTAAGGCAACTTATATAACCATGCTAAATGTGTGTACATGATTCTGAGAACAACATGCTTAATGAACAAAATACTATGGAGCAACATGCTTAATGAACAAAATACTGGTAGCACAATATACACATTATATTGCAGCACATCTCTAAAACACAATGCGAGACCCTCCATTGTTCATACACCACATTGTACACATAAACCATCACATTGTAACTATATTACATCTCAGTAACACCATGACATAAACTCCATGTCAAACCCTCCATTGGGCATACACCACATTGTACACATAAACTACCACATTGTACCTATATTACATCCCAGTAACACCATGTCAACAACTTCACTGTTCAACACATTTTCATACACTAAAAACTCCATTATTCAACACATTTTTCTGCCATGTCATAAACTTAATTGGTCAACACATGCACAGAAAATCACATCAGCTTCTGGAGGATGCACTGCGGTCTCCAATTTCTTCACACCCTATTAGATAATCTGCTTTTGACTTCTTCCTACCTTCTCTATGGCTCTGGCCTTGATGTGGTGGAATTGTCTATAATGAAATAAACAATCATATAGCAAAATGAATGTTGCAGTTAAATATGCCTAAAGTAAACAAGTTGGAGAGGCTAAAGTTGAACTTACACCTTGAGGAACTTATTGCTATGGCACACTACTGCCAGCCCCAACTGCCACGTTGCTAGGAACGTTTGTTCTTTCACATCTGTGCCTCTGGCCTTGCTGTTGTGGATGAAGAACTTGCTGATGTGGCACACTACTGCCAGCCCCTACTGCCACATTGTTAGGAACATTTTTACTTCCACCTCCTCTGGCCTTGCTGCTGTGGAAGAAGAACTTGCTGCTGTGTAATGCCTGTGAAATACTATATGCGTATGTGCGTATAGCGATTTTGTTGTGTGTATAGGAAAATCCTACATGTATGGCTATAATGTGACTATGATGTGCGTTAGATATATAAGTGAATGCGTGTGGTTGGGTGGTAAATCGAAATTATTGTTAGCGTGCTTAGCAATTTTCGTTGGTAAGTGTGTATCGTAAAATGGTGTGTTCCTGATAATTGGTGATACTGAGATAATTATTACTGAAAGATCTTATTATTATTATTATTGATGCTTGGTGAAATTCTTATTATTATTGGTATTAGAATGTCTCTCAATATTAATGTTGATTAATATTCTCATTTGCTAGTGTGTAGGCCTTAATTAAGTTTGGTAGCCAGAGATGGGCTTGGGTTGTTGTTAGTTACTTTGATTGGGTTTTGATAGTTGGGCTAGACTATATTGCGAGAAGAGGGTTTGATCTAGTTGGAATGGCAAACTTGTAATATACAACCCCTTCTACATTATTCCCCATAATTCTTTACTCTTCCCCTTCTTCATTTTCTCCCCAAGAAAGAAAGCCAACGCAGCCAACTCCCTAGGCCGAATTCTAGGGCCATGGTCGAAAATTTGCAAGCAAAAGGGGAAGGAGAAAAGAAGAGGAAGGGAGGGAAGAAAGAAGAAGGAAGAAGAAGAAGAAGTAAGCCCTAAGCCACCCTTTCCAACTATCCTTTCATCTTCACCATCACTCTCAACTCCATGGCCGAAATTGGGGAAAAGCCATGGCCGAAATTTGTTAGGGAGCTGCCGAAATTGGGGAGAAGATGGAGATTAGGGTTGAAGCTTGGGGGATTCTTGGGTTTTCATGAATGTGGAGAAGGATTTCATCTCATTTGGAGGAGGATTTTGGGGATTTCGAAAATTAGGGCTTGGGCTTGAAGATCAATGGTGGAATTCATCAAATTGGGAGAGGATTTGAGTTTCTACAAAAGGTAGGAGTCCAACCTTACTCATGTGTTTGATTTTATTGGATTTAAGACTAAAGTTTGCATTTTTAGGGGTTTTGTTGGAAATTTCTTGGCATGATGCATCCATATAGAAGCTATTTGTTGTATGGAATTATATGATACCATGAACTATGATGTTTATGTTTATGAAGCAATTGAATGGCTTGCTTCACTAATTTTGTGAATTTGTCCTCAACTTGTCCTCATTAATTTTGTTGGTGGTTATGTTAATATGAATATTGGAAGCCTCATTAGTAAGAAGAATGAAAATGAATTTTAGAAGCTGTAAAATTGAAAATGTAATATGTTGGAGGCCTCATTATTAACTCTTAGAAGCTCCCATTTAATTGAAAAAAAGCTCTCATTTGAATTATTGAAAGTTTCATTGGGAAATTCTCTTCGTGTAGAATATATGAAATTGTGACATAGAATTGAGATGTGCCTTCGGCTAAGATTTCACATGTTGTGTGGGGTGAGATTATGTCATGTAATATTTGGTAATGAAATGCTTATGTAAACTTGGCTATGGATAGTTGCTATGTGTATGTTGCAATGAATTATATAACGCCATAAATTGCTATGTCAATGTTGATGATGCCCTTGAATGATTTGAGCCGCTAGTTCAGTGGAATAACTCTCATTAAACATGAGGAGTTATAATTGCTCGCGTGTTGTGGAATTTCTTTCATTAATGAAATTGTTCGCTTTCGGTTTCATTGAGTAAATGCAATTGTTCTCATCTCATTACATTGAATGAATGAAGTTGCACTCATTTTTGCTTGTTGGAAATGATTTACTCGATTTAATTTGCATGAAATGAAGTTCATTTAATTTTCAAGAAATGAAGATTATATGAAATGTAAGAGAGATGGGAAAATTGGCGGTGTGGTGTTGGATACACGTGGAATATGGAATGTGTGACTTGGTCACGTTAGGACACGAAGTGGAGTGCACGGGCATGGACAAAGTGCTGCGGTAGGAGGCGGGTGAATACGCAGTTGGCCACCTCTTGATCCATTAGGTGGCCCCACGTTGATAATGGAGTAGAATTATTTGCACATGCATACCGGCTCACTCATGGGATCCCCATTGCATTGCATTGCATCGTCTTGCTTGTGATTCATGCACATCATTGCATCATTGAGCATTTGTGTGATTGGGGTAATGTATATATATGTGTGTGTGATTGTTGCTTTATGAGAATGAAAGTTGCCATGAATGCATTATATGTTGAAATGGTTATATGTTGGAAAGTGAGGTTTGGGGGTTGCTAGAAGATGAATTAGGGTTGGAGTTGTGTTTTCCTTCCCTTGAATTAAAATATTGTTGTGGATGTTATGTTATTGTTGATGACATTGTCGTAGTGGTTATTGATGTTAATGTTAGTGTTGGCATTGTTAATAATATCTTAACTTAAGGCCAAAATGACATTATTTCACACCCCATGAACCCAAGCTAACTCCTTTCCAAGTAAATTGGATCGTCAAGTTACTAATGGTCTTAATTGTTGAGATATTGTTGTTTTACTTAAGAACCTAGTGCAAGTTTCCATCCCTCCTAATTCGATGTTGTACTTCTGTGGGGGTGATGTCCTTAAGGGCCTTGCTAACTAGTTGGCCACTTTAGTTCATGGAGATGTTAAGATTTCCCTTGCCAAGTATTAAGACTTGTTGTTCAAGAAGTTCATTTGATTGAGAACCCATGAGCAAGTTGGCACCCTTGCGTAGTTAGTTCCTTCATTGGCCACACTCAATGAGATCTTGGAAACTTTATTGAATAATATGCAAACTGCCCTCTTTTGCATGTAGGTGGTGATTCTTACCAAAGTTGATGCTTTGAGAGTAGAGTTGTGCACTCTCCAATTCATGTGAATGAATGGTTGCTAATTCAACTTGTCCTTGAGTTTGTTGGAATATGAGTCTTGTTGGAATTTTGTTGGGAAATTGTGAAGCTAGTGAATTGAATGTTGTTTTACATCAAAGAGCTTAAAGTGGGTATGTTGGCTTATAATTTTAATGCATGCCTTTTCCATCAAGGCACTTCTTTTATACTTCTTGATCTTTGTTATATTTGTCTTATGAATTAAGCAGGTTTCTTGTAAATATTATTTATGTTGTATTTGGAAAAGATTGGAAAATACAAGAGAAACTCTGCCGAAATTTTTAAGAATTCCATGACATCCGAAGTATTAGAAACTTAAGCTAGGAATACTACCCAAAATTTTACTTGTTACCCCCTACAAAATTTCCAACGTTCCTTCCTTAAGTAAATAGCCCATTTATGCAAAAGTTGGAACCCTTCTTGGTCTTCTTAATTAAAGTTATCATTTGTGAAAACCTATGTGTAGCATGATTACATTATTATCCACTTATGTTAGATGTTCAATTAGTTGATAATGCCAGGGATTAAATCCTTCCTCGGAAGGTAGGCTGAAATTTACTAATGTTTGACAAAGTTTCCATCTTAGGTATATGTTGGTTATTAGAGTTGGCATAAGTGGTTAAGGAATGTTTTAATTTGCTAAGAATGCTAAATGGTCTAAAGCTTGAAATATATGTTGTAGCCCAAAGGTTGTAATGACAAGTTTCAGTTCATTAATAATGCAGTTCACTTCTCTATATGTCCTACTTACTTGGTTTTGCAGGTTATCCTCTTGTCGCAGGTACGTGTTTGGAAATGATACTATTTACATTTTCGTTTGCGCTTATTGTGATATGCCATGAGATAGTTCCTGTTGTTAGCTAGAGTAGAGCATTTTTTTGTGTACCATATGAGTTGGGTTTGGACATCCTACTGGGTCACGCTGTGACGTGTCCCATTGTTATTTTTCAGGTGTTGGATCTTGGAGTCAGAGGCCCACGAGCCCCGTTGGTTGGTTTTGGGTGTGGGAGTGAGATTGAGAGAGATTTGGGTGTGATAATGTATTTGGGTGCGTTGGATTATATAATGTATATGAGATTTGTAATTAATGTTGTAATTGAACAGTTCTTATATATGTATACTGGTGTTTTGAGTTGATGGCTCTTTTTGTTTTTCTGTGATGTCTGGAATGCTACAGATACTACCCCAGCAGTGCGCAGTGGGCCTGCCTGTGTTTTGAAATTTTTTGCATTTCCTTCGTAACACCCGCCTCTTCGGGAATATCTGATATGGATTCGCACTTATCGGGTATTCCGGGGAGCGGGGCGTTACATTTTGGTGGCCCATGCTGGTCATCACACTGCGACTATGTAAGGGTAGTGCGTGTAGTGTTTTGAGGGGAGTTTAGACCCAAGGTGGGTAGAGTCCAGCCTTAGGAGGGGACCGGATAACAGGAACTTGAGGCATACACCCGGAGGTTTGATATTTAAGAATTGATTCTGTATGAATGTATGTGCGTACTTATGTGTGTAGATATGTTTGCATGTGCATCTATAGCTCTATGAGTGTTGTACATGGCTTGTCGAGTATATTGATGTATAAGTATGAGCGTACATGACTATGGTATATGTAAGAATGAGTATATGGCTATGTGCGTGTACTTGAATTGTATGTGTTGATAAATGGTTGATATATGAGTAGCATATAAGCTGAGTTATATACTTGACTGAGATGAAGGTAGGGTATGGATGAATTAGGGTATGGATGTACTGTGTTGTAGCTTGTTATGTGATTGACCAGGGTAATCTTGTTATGAGTGGGTGTATATGATGAGTATGTGACACAAGCATGGCTGTGAGCTGGTATGCTTACCTGAATGTGGATGGATATGGTTCTATGTGACTATCTACGTGTACTGGTATTGATATGGTGAATTTTGTGTGCTGATACACCTGCGAATGTTGGATGGATGTTAGGGACATACATGATTGTATGACTAGGTTAGAGGTGGACATGTTTACGAGATAATGAATGGTAGCCTACGAGTAATGAAAAGGAGAAGGAGAAAAGAAGAGGAAGGGAGGGAAGAAAGAAGAAGGAAGAAGAAGAAGAAGTAAGCCCTAAGCCACCCTTTCCAACTATCCTTTCATCTTCACCATCACTCCCAACTCCATGGCCGAAATTGGGGAAAAGTCATGGCCGAAATTTGTTAGGGAACTGCCGAAATTGGGGGGAAGATGGAGATTAGGGTTGAAGCTTGGGGGATTCTTGGGTTTTCATGAATGTGGGAGAAGGATTTCATCTCATTTGGAGGAGGATTTTGGGGATTTCGAAAATTAGGGCTTGGGCTTGAAGATCAATGGTGGAATTCATCAAATTGGGAGAGGATTTAAGTTTCTACAAAAGGTAGGAGTCCAACCCTACTCATGTGTTTGATTTTATTGGATTTAAGACTAAAGTTAGCATTTTTAGGGGTTTTGTTGGAAATTTCTTGGCATGATGCATCCATATAGAAGCTATTTGTTGTAAGGAATTATATGATACCATGAATTATGATGTTTATGTTTATGATGCAATTGAATGGCTTGCTTCACTAATTTAGCAAGGCCCTTAAGGACATCACCCTAACAGAATTACAACATCGAATTAGGAGGGATGGAAACTTGCACTAGGTTCTTAAGTAAAACAACAATATCTCAACAATTAAGACCATTAGTAACTTGACGATCCAATTTACTTGGAAAGGAGTTAGCTTGGGTTCATGGGGTGTGAAATAATGTCATTTTGGCCTTAAGTTAAGATATTAATAACAATGCCAACACTAACATTAACATCAATAACCACTACGACAATGTCATCAACAATAACATAACATCCACAACAACATTTTAATTCAAGGGAAGGAAAACACAACTCCAACCCTAATTCATCTTCTAGCAACCCCCAAACCCCACTTTCCAACATATAACCATTTCAACATATAATGCATTCATGGCAACTTTCATTCTCATAAAGCAACAATCACACATATATATACGTTACCCCAATCACACAAATGCTCAATGATGCAATGATGTGCATGAATCACAAGCAAGTCGATGCAATGCAACGCAATGGGGATCCCATGAGTGAGCTGGCGTGCATGTGCAAATAATTCTACTCCGTTATCAACGTGGAGCCACATAATGGATCAAGAGGTGGCCAACGGCGTATTCACCCGCCTCCTACCGCGGCACTTTGTCCATGCCCGTGCACTCCACTTCGTGTCCTAACGTGACCAAGTCACACATTCCATATTCCACGTGTATCCAACACCACACCGCCAATTTTCCCATCTCTCTTACATTTTATATAATCTTCATTTCTTACAAATTAAATGAACTTCATTTCATGCAAATTAAATCGAGTAAATCATTTCCAATAAGCAAAAATGAGTGCAACTTCATTCATTCAATGTAATGAGATGAGAACAATTGCATTTAGTCAATGGAACTGAAAGCGAACAATTTCATTAATGAAAGAAATTCCACAACACGCGAGGCACATGCACGCCGGCTCACTCATGGGATCCCCATTGCATTGCATTGCATCGTCTTGCTTGTGATTCGTGCGCATCATTGCATCATTGAGCATTTGTGTGATTGGGGTAATGTATATATATGTGTGTGTGATTGTTGCTTTATGAGAATGAAAGTTGCCATGAATGCATTATATGTTGAAATGGTTATATGTTGGAAAGTGGGGTTTGGGGGTTGCTAGAAGATGAATTAGGGTTGGAGTTGTGTCAAGGTGGCCAAATGGCCCGCCGGCCCGGAGCCCGGCCCGCCCGGCCCGGTTTTCGGGCCGGCCCGGCCCGGCCCGGTCAACCCGGGCCGGGCCGTTGACCAAGCCCGGCCCGGCAGCCGGGCCGGGCATTTGCCCCCCCCCGCGGCCCGCCGGGCCGGGCCGGCCCGGCCCGGCCGCCGGGCCGGGCTGGCCCGTGGCCCGGCGGACCGCGGGCCGGGCCGGCCCGCCCGGCCCGCCCGCCTCCCAACAGCCATTATATGGCTGTTGGGGGGGGATTTTTGGGCTTTTTGACCAAAATACCCCCCCCAACAGCCATAAACAGCTATATTGGGGGGGTAGTTTGGTCAATTTCTGCCAAAATGACCAAAAAACCGTCCCAACAGCCATAAAACGGTCATATTGGAGGGTTATTTTGGTCTTTTGGGTCTTAAAAAATCCTATAAATACCGCACACATTCATACCAATTTCTTCACAACTCTAAAATTCTCTACTCTCAAATTTTACTCTAATCTCAGGTTATTGCTCTCATCTCTCGGCGCTCTCAAGATACGGCTGCTACCTCTACACTTCGGCATCTCAAATTCAAGCTCCGACTCAGGGATCCGATCAACTGCTAGACTGCTACCTCACTGCGGCTCTATCTGCAATCAGGTTCCTACTTCCTATTATTAGTAAATTAGCATAATGGCCGGATCAAACAACCCACGTAGATCGGTTACCGCTAATTTTAACACTGAAGAATATGGTTTTTTTCAAAATTTGCTGAACAACCCTCTTGAAACACCGGACTTTCCGGAAATGACTCCAACTGAACAACATGACTGGCACGATAGTAATAGCCCCATTGTGGGTACACAGGGATTTTCTGGTTCTGCACACAATTCAACCCCCTCTACTACTGCTGTCCCCACTGCTTCACAAGCAACCCAAGGCAGAAAACAGAAATCTGCTGTTTGGGATAACTATTCACTAGAAACAGTGCCTGGAAAAGGACTTAGGGCTTTTTGCAAAATCTGTAGATCAGATTTCAATTGCGCAGCCAAAGATGGCACAACACATCTAAAAAGACACACAGAAGCACATAAAAAAAGAGAGGCTAGACAGACAACGTTAAACTTAACAGCTAATTCTAGCTCTCTGTCTGCTTTTTCGTATTCTGCTGAAACAATGCGAAAGGAGATGGCTAGACTAGTTCTTTGCCAAGAATTACCTTTAAGTTATGGGGAAAGTTCCTCAGTAGAACGTTTTAACCAAGTAGCCCTGAACCCTGCATTTAAAAAGGTGCCTAGAACCACACTTAGAAGAGATGTTATGGCAGTTTTTGAAGCTGGCAAAGCCAAATTGATTCAAACTTTTGCGGCCTTAAAATCTAGGATAGCTTTAACGTCCGACATATGGACAACAAAATGGGGTTTATCCTACATTTGTGTTACGGCCCATTATGTAGACAACGACTATATTATTCATAAGATGATTATTGGATTTAAATTGTTACCCTTTGGTCATACTGGTGTTGTTATTGCTAATGCGCTTATGCCTGTTATTCGTGATTATGGCATTTCTGATAAAATCATTTCTTTTACACTTGATAATGCCTCTAATAATACAACTGCAATATCATTTTTGAAAACCTGAATTAGAGTGGAAAACAATTGAGCAGCTATGCGATTTTTTTGAGGGTTTTTATTATGCTACAAACAAATTTTCGGGTATGTATTACTCAACATCCTTTTTAGGGCTTGGTCAATTAGTTATAATTTCTGACACTTTAGCTAGGTATAGAGACACTACAGACACTACCCTCATTCTTCAACCTATGATCGAAGAAATGGGTACTAAACTAGCAAAATATTGGAATCCTATTCCTTTGCTTTATTCATTAGCTAAGGTTGTTGATCCACGATATAAAGAGGATGGAGTAGCTGGATTATTAGAAACGTTTTATGAAAACATGCAATTTGAAGTTGAAGATCATATAATGCATTTTAAAACTAGCTTAAGAGCTCTGTTTGCAACGTATGAAGCTAGATATGGAACTTCATCAAACACTTCTTCTATTCCTGCTAGTTCTAATATTACATGCAAACTGAGGCAGATTTTGGGGAAGAAAAAACAAAAAACCGTAGCTTCAGAAAGTTCGTCAAATGAGTTGTCCAAATATTTAGAAATTTCTTATCCTTTCACTGAGGAAGAATTGGATGATCCAAATTTTGACATTTTGGGATGGTGGAAAATGTATGAACCTAGGTTTCCAATTCTTACCATTATGGCTCGTGATCTGTTATCAATCCCTATTTCTACTATTGCGTCCGAGTCTGCTTTTAGTGCAAGTGGCAGGGTTCTGAGTGACAGGAGATCAAGGCTTAAAGAAGATGTAGTTGAAGCTGCGGTATGTGCAAAGGACTGGTTTCATGCTGAAGACCGCTCGCAAGACAAACAGGACCTTTCAGAAGATTCTGAGGAGGAAGGGACTGACGCTGAATGATTTTCTTTTTTTCCATGTATTGTTATTTTCTATCTTGTATTAGCTTGTAGAAGTCCTACGTGTTGGCCATTGTATGAGGGGTAAGGCTGGCCAATGTAAGTCCCCCCCTCAAAAAAATTTTAATTAATGAAATTTAAAGGTTCAACCCGGGACCTTCGTGAATTTCGGGCTAAATTATCTAACTTAGGTTTATAAATAATATAAGTAATTTTAAATTTTTTTAAACTTTGTAAAATATTTTATATAGGTCTTATAAATTTTTTAAAAATTTAATATCATTCTAAACTTATTTTTACTTCTTTAGAACAAGTTATAATTAATAAAAAATTGTTCTAAATAAGAACAATTTTTAAATTTCTAAATTAGCTAACAAGTATTTTAAAATTTTAAAAAATATATATGACATGTAAAATATTTTACAAATGTTAAAATAATTTATAATGATTTAATACTGTTTTTACAAATTTTTAAAAAAATTTCAAAAATTTTTTTTAAGTGTAAAAAAAACCAATAAAACCGGGCCGGCCCGGGCCCGGCCCGCTTGGCCCGCGGCCCGCCGGGCCGCGGGCTGCGGGCCGGGCTTGGGGGGGTTTTCACCCCCCCGGGCCGGGCCGGCCCGGCCCGGCTTGTAAATCAAGCCGGGCCGGGCCGGCCCGTGGCCCGGCCAGGCCCGGCGGGCTTCGGGCCGGGCCGGGCCGGGCCGGCCCGACGGCCACCATGAGAGTTGTGTTTTCCTTCCCTTGAATTAAAATGTTGTTGAGGATGTTATGTTATTGTTGATGACATTGTCGTAGTGGTTATTGATGTTAATGTTAGTGTTGGCATTGTTAATAATATCTTACCTTAAGGCCAAAATGACATTATTTCACACCCCATGAACCCAAGCTAACTCCTTTCCAAGTAAATTGGACCGTCAAGTTACTAATGGTCTTAATTGTTGAGATATTGTTGTTTTACTTAAGAACCTAGTGCAAGTTTCCATCCCTCCTAATTCGATGTTGTACTTCTGTTAGGGTGATGTCCTTAAGGGCCTTGCTAACTAGTTGGCCACTTTAGTTCATGGAGATGTTAAGATTTCCCTTGCCAAGTATTAAGACTTGTTGTTCAAGAAGTTCATTTGATTGAGAACCCATGAGCAAGTTGGCACCCTTGCGTAGTTAGTCCCTTCATTGGCCACACTCAATGAGATCTTGGAAACTTTATTGAATAATATTCAAACTGCCCTCTTTTGCATGTAGGTGGTGATTCTTACCAAAGTTGATGCTTTGAGAGTAGAGTTGCGCACTTTCCAATTCATGTGAATGAATGGTTGCTAATTCAACTTGTCCTTGAGTTTGTTGGAATATGAGTCTTGTTGGAATTTTGTTGGGAAATTGTGAAGCTAGTGAATTGAATGTTGTTTTACATTAAAGAGCTTAAAGTGGGTATGTTGGCTTATAATTTTAATGCATGCATTTTCCATCAAGGCACTTCTTTTATACTTCTTGATCTTTGTTATATTTGTCTTATGAATTAAGCAGGTTTATTGTAAATATTATTTATGTTGTATTTGGAAAAGATTGGAAAATACAAGAGAAACTCTACCGAAATTTTTTAAGAATTCCATGACATCCGAAGTATTAGAAACTTAAGCTAGGAATACTACCCAAAATTTTACTTGTTACCCCCTACAAAATTTCCAACGTTCCTTCCTTAAGTAAATAGCCCATTTATGCAAAAGTTGGAACCCTTCTTGGTCTTCTTAATTAAAGTTAGCATTTGTGAAAACCTATGTGTAGCATGATTACATTATTATCCACTTATGTTAGATGTTCAATTAGTTGATAATGCCAGGGATTAAATCCTTCCTCGGAAGGTAGGCTAAAATTTACTAATGTTTGACAAAGTTTCCATCTTAGGTATATGTTGGTTATTAGAGTTGGCATAAGTGGTTAAGGAATGCTTTAATTTGCTAAGAATGCTAAATGGTCTAAAGCTTGAAATATATGTTGTAGCCCAAAGGTTATAATGACAAGTTTCAGTTCATTAATAATGCAGTTCACTTCTCTATATGTCCTACTTACTTGGTTTTGCAGGTTATCCTCTTGCCGCAGGTACGTGTTTGGAAATGATACTATTTACATTTTCGTTTGCGCTTATTGTGATATGCCATGAGATAGTTCCTGTTGTTAGCTAGAGCAGAGCATTTTTTATGTACCATGTGAGTTGGGTTTGGACATCCTACTGGGTCACGCTGTGACGTGTCCCATTGTTATTTTTCAGGTGTTAGATCTTGGATTCAGAGGCCCACGAGCCCCGTTGGTTGGGTTTGAGTGTGGGAGTGAGATTGAGAGAGATTTGGGTGTGATAATGTATTTGGGTGTGTTGGATTATATAATGTATATGAGATTTGTAATTGATGTTGTAATTGAACAGTTCTTATATATGTATACTGGTGTTTTGAGTTGATGGCTCTTTTTGTTTTTCTGTGATGTCTGGAATGCTACAGGTACTACCCCAGTAGTGCGCAATGGGCATGCCTGTGTTTTGAAATTTTTTGCATTTCCTTCGTAACACCCGCCTCTTCGGGAATATCTGATACGGATTCACACTTATCGGGTATTCCGGGGAGCGGGGCGTTGCATGATGTGGCATACAACTGCTATCCCCAACTGAAATATTTCTAGGAACATTTTTTATTGCACCTCTATGCCTCTGGCCTTGCTGCTGTGGAGGAACCTGATGGCCTTGCTGCTCTGGAGGAACCTGATGGCCAGATATATACAGACATATATCAACATGTGCACTACATGAGGAAACTGACATTTAAATATGGCTCAAGTAAAAAATCTTACTCACAACTGGAGGACCCTGATGGACAATTGGGTTTGGCCTTCTACCAATGACATTGATCCCAGCATCCATCAACTATGACACAAAATCTGGCTGACTCTCTTTGCTAAACTCCTTAGTTTGAGCTGATGGCCTGCATCTAGGAAGTCCAGTTGTTGTAGAGGGCTTTGGTACCACTGCATTCTTACAGCTCCTCTTGTTGTAACCTACTTCTTGGCACTTTTGACATTTTTGGGTCTGGCCCTTACTAGAAAGTTGGCTTGAGCTAGACCCAGTTTCAAACTGTCCTCTTTTCCTCTTCTTGACAGGCCTACCAGGCTGCTTGATAAAATTAAGCTGCTTGGTTTGTCAGGAGTTTTATATCAAAAATAGTTTCAAAGCAATATTTTTCGTTTCATCAAAATAGGTATAGCTCAGTTTCTTGATTTTAAGACCCATAAAAGTTATAAATAGTTTTTATTTTATTTTTCAATTGAATATCGTGAGAATAGCCTTGTTAATTATTTTGCTATATAAACATTATCAAAATGGTTTCAAACTTTTACAACATGATTACATTGTCATTTAGTACTCCCCATATTATTTTCGCGTTTTTCTGGAGTCAAATCGACCTCGAAGTCGCAAACCCATACACTAAACGTTTTGGCTCAAAACTCGTATCTCTGTAGCTCAAACTCTGAAATGGACTTCGTATTCATGATCTTCGCCACGATCCGAACTCGTGGTAATTGTTTGGAAATTTTTCGGAGTCGTGTGCGAAAAACGATTTTTTAATATTAAACTAATCTTAGTAATTACATCCCCTAATTACCCTTTAACTAGTTACTCTTAACTTAACCCTCGTATTAATTCCCTAACCATCCCCCTTAATGAGCCGCAAGGTTTGGTCAGATCCGACACAAAAATGGATATGATATTAATGCATTTATTAATATTTTAATTAATGTTTTAATATTCCTAACACTATATTATAACCCAACCCTCTCCTTCACAGTAACTCCCCAGCTCTCCTTCAAACTCGTGCACCCCCTCTCCATATGCTTCCTCCCATCTCCAGCGCTGCCACGACGCCTGCCAAGCTCAGCCCCGAGCTCGCCGTAGCCTCCTCCGTGCATCGACACCCTCTCACCACTGCCTCTCCATCACTCTCCGCGCCCCTCTCCTTCTTCCTGACGTCGCCCCGCTGCTACGGCCACCCCGTCGTCGTGTCCCTCCTCCCCACAGTCGTCTGTGCCATGCCCGTCACCCGCCACCATCCCCAGAAACCCACGACGTCCCCGCAACCTACATACCCTCGCTCGCCCATCGCCGAGTTCTTCCGCTCGCCCCCCAAGTCCCCACACAGCCTACAAGCTTCCTCGCCTGCAATACCGCCCCAGCGTCGCCGTGCCGCCTTCCCCCATCGCCTCGACCGCTACTCCCCTCGTCTCTACCTCGTCCTCTACTGCGTAGCACCGGTAAAACCCAGCCGCGAAGCCGCCGAAACCCAACAGCAGCCCCTCAAACCCGCTGCCCTCCCTCTCCCTCTTCTCGTGTCTCCCTCCATCGAAGCCCACCAGAGCCACCCTCTCCACCTCGCCGCCTCGCCACCACCACCACCTCTGCCCCCTCTCGCCGATAGCGCCGCCCCTAGTTGCCGACTACGATTCCAAGGACGTGAGGAGCCCCCCTCATGCTACACGCGAGCCCCGCTCGCATTTTCCTGCTCGCTGCTACCAGCTCGCCGATGTTACCGCCGTTGGGTTTACCGACCCCGCCACCGACTGCCGCAACCCCGCCGCCATCCGACGTCGTCGCTACTCCCGTCGATAAGGCCCATCCCCTGCTGCATAACGAATGTAAGAAGAGAATGTTTAAGTTTTTATACGTATTTTTATAAATGCGTATAAACGTATATACACACGTATTTATATTTACATAATATGGGTTCTCTGATTTAAATCATAACAAATTGCATATGCCTCGGAAAATTACAAGGGAAGAGCCAGAAAATCCAGTTCGACAAAATGAAGGCATTGGCGCTAGTTTCATCACCAAAAGAAAAGTATATTTTCCACAATAAATTTTTGGAGATGAAACCCAATTAAGGGATTATCATTTAAAAATGTATATCGTAAAATTTTCACATATACTGACACACGAGAAAAATATATGTTGTAGTACTAAACGAGACAGTCATTTTGACCCCTTGTTGGAGAGATTCTGACGTATAGTTTGTCCCGAATAAATCCTTGATTACATATTGTTAAAATCATTTCTTGATTTTAAAATTAGTTTTGATCTTTTAAATTAAGAAAAAATATTTGTTAATTATTTTAAAATCTTGAAAAAAATACCTACTAGCTTTAAAAAAATATTCTAAGCTTAAATATACTCATTTGCTTAATTATAATCGTTTTTGTGCTCATTTCTTAATACTATTGCATATTTCCACGTTTCGTTTACTTGTTAAATTGAACCGTAAAGTTGTGAAATTTTGTGAGACTATTATATGGACTATTGAGACACTGCGAAAAAATTGTACGCATCTAATACGATGCAAAGGAACAGAACAGCCTGAGCAACTGATGGAATTTAATTTTAATATATATTACTGACCTGACATGTGGGATGGGGCAGTCCACTGTAGTAGAGGTTGCTGATTGACTAGATCCACCCTATTGATAAATCTTGACCATTGTCCTGATGGAGTCGGTAAGTAGAGAACTACGGGTAGCTTTCGATGGTTTTGGTGCATCTTAGTTACATCCTTCCTCGGACATTGGGCTTTACACTAGAACAAATGTTAGTAAGTATCCACTTCATAGTTTTATACAGTATTTTCCTTACATATTGCAAATTGCTATCAATCGTTTAACTGCTACAGGTTGCAAATCACTGTTTTTATTTCATATTGCTAATGATATCAAATGTTCTAACTACTAGCTAATATCACTTTAGACCTTATATATCTCACAATGCTCTTCCTTACGTCTTAATTTCTCCGTCATGTTAGTACACCATTTCCTACCACGCTTTAACATACCATGCTCATACTCAAGATATGCTTTAACTCATGCCTATCTCATACATATGTTTTTACCTTTTCATTTACTATGAGATTATACTTGCCGAGTAACCCTCGCTGACGGGCATTTCATTTTATTATCTTATGAAATGTCCGTCAGGATTTGAGAGTGAGTTTACAGATGATCCTACTACAAAGGAAGCCAGCGCTCGAGGATCGTGTAGAGTTCCAACCCACAGAAGACTAGGGCATTTTATTTACCTTCGCATCAGCACTTTCTATTTGAATAATATAATTTGTTGTATTTTGTTGTATTAGCCATGCTAGGCCCATGATGTATCTTAATTCATGTATGCTTGATATGTAATAATGTCGTTTGAGTTGTTTCTTAAATCCGCATGCAAGGACTTGCCGTTTTTACACAGACGCTTAATGTATTTAAACTAAGGAGGGAGAAAGAAATGAAAAAAGTACCACTCCTTATTTTAAGCACACCGCGGACCCGCTCGCATCCCCGCTCCCTAGTAGAATGGGAAGCATGGCATGACACCTAGACACCGGCTCGGGGACCAAAATCAATAACGCCGATTATCAACTTTTGCACCATCGGTTATATTAATATACAGTTGAGTAGTTCCCTATTTAATTAGGTCTCTACGTTGGCAATGTTGTATGTGCAAGTCAATAGCTGTTCTGAAGCTGTTCAAGTCAATAGCTGTTCTGAAGCTGTTCAAGTTAATAGCTAGTACACTTATTTAGACTTCTAAATCTAGAATTAGAGTGACTTACGAGTTTGAGGATCGTCGTAGTAAGTCGAGGATGGAGCTAGAGCTTCCATGGTTGCTCGTGTATCTGCAATCATAAGAGGTCATCAGTTAAAGGTTACATTATTCTATCATAACGTTTGTATTTTTATAATAGCTTAAAATGAGTTAAAACACGCACTAATAATTTTTACATATGCTAGATGTGAGGAAAATAATTTTCTAAAGCTCTTAGGTATTTTTTTTAATTTGTAAACCCTTAAAATCAATTTTTCAGATTTAAAATGAATTAAAAACTAATTTTCAAAATTATAAAATAACTATCATAAACGCTCAACGATTTGTATATAGAAAAGTACATGTCGAAATATTTAGTATGATATGTCAAAATTTTACTCTCGACTAGTAGAATACAAAGGTATTTTTGTATTTGGTAAATACACGTAGTATTAGAAGATACGAATTTTAAAAGCAAATTAGAATTAATTACAAATAAAAATTCATTTTTAACAAAATAAGTCTCTGATTGGGATGATTCCAACGTCTACGTGTTCTATGCGATGCGCTGGATTTTTCGGTGGTCACCATGTATTTTTCTGATCCCTATATTATTTACTATGAATTTTAGTCCAATAAACCCAATATAATATATATGTATATGTGTATACATGTATTCAAATATGTAACTATACTGTATACCTTCCTTTCTTCTTCTTGCGATAGAAGGGGGCTGCACAGCTATGGCGATGACAGGGGCTTCGAGTGGCAGCGGTGGAGGGAGGTGGCAACGGCGGGGGACACGGCGGCATAGACGAGCGGGCGTCGGCGGTCCGTGGCAACGGCAGTGACGGCAAGGAGCAAGGGAAGCGACGACAGAGGGGGGTGACTTGCTGATGATGAGTGGCGTTGGAGCAGTAACGAGAGCAGTGAAAAGTGGTGGGGCAGGCTTGCGACACTGCTCGCGGTGACGACAGCGGTACAGAGGGACGAGCGTCGACGAAGGCCGCATGGGAGGGGATCTCGGCAATGGCGGAGGCTTCGCCGGGGTGTGTTGCGGCCGGGGAGCAGGTGGAGAGGGTGGCTGAGCTTCGTCGGAGCTCCACGGAGGGTTGCTGCCGCTTGGGGTTGCGGTTGCTCCTTGGCTGTGGGGTGAGAGAGGCAGCAGCGTGAGTGGGTTAAGTTTTGTGTAGGGGAGAGAGAGATTAGAGGTGGGTTTTATAATATAATAATATTATTATTAAATTTAAGGATGTAATTAAGTGGATAGTTTGGGGTTAGGGGGGAAGAACCTTGATTAAGGGAATGAAAAATGTGTACCCACGTTTTTCTTAGTGGCAACGTTAAGGGGTAGGTTAATTAGGGTAAATGTAATTAAATAATTGTAAAACGTAATTAAGGATATTGATTAGTTAAAATAATAATATATTATTATTTTAATATTAATATATCAATTTTCATAAATGACTCCGAAAAATTACGAAAAAATGTTATGGGTTCGTGTCGTCGTGAGGATCACGAAAATGAAGTCCATTTTAAAATTTGAATTGTGAAAAAAATAGAAAAAAATCATTTACTCATTTTGAACTCTTTTGAAATCGCTAATTAAATAGGGTAATACATGCACGACGAAATCCGGTCGTTACATTCAAAGGCCCGTTCGTTGCGAAAACTAGGAGGAAACGGTCGATCCATCGTGCGCGGACTTTAGCCACCTCACACGTTCGTCTTCCTCGATTTTTGAGGTGACATCCAGTACGCAGTAATGAATCTTAAATCAGCAAAACAACACACATCAATCAGAGACACACAAGACTTGGTATCGCAGTTCGGTGCGCACACCTACATCTGCGGGGCCATGCCCAGAAAAATAGAATACTTCACTATAATAATCAGAGAATACAAACTCTAATAATCACACTTCTATAAGGAAGAACACCCTCCCCCTTAATACAAACCGTGGGGGGTGATCGCAATCAACCCCGTGAAGTATTCTTGGCAAGCTCCTCTTGCCAGCAAGCTCCTCTTGCCAGCAAGCTCCCCTTGCACCACCGACTAGATCAACTCCCTTGATCCTACGTGCGTAGTTGTAGGCCTCCCTCCCGGAGTTTTTCACAGAATTTTTATCACGAAGTCCGTACCCTAGCCGTCACAGCTGCCGAACCCTAATAGCATGCGCTCCCCGCAATCCCCGGTTCAATCAGCAAGAAGCCAATCAAATCAGTTTCGGCTAGATAACCACAAAATCTGTAACTCTCAACAAAGTATGAGATTCCCCAAAATCCGCAGGAGTCTGTTGCAGAAATATCGTTGGCTAAAATCTCTCCAACCATCTTTCAATAAACTAAACGAGAGATATACATGGCCAATCAAATCTTTAACAATATGAAACCAACATAAATACCTGAACTGTTAAAGATAGGAACTTGAGATCGCGAGATATCCAAACTTGGATCCAAGAAAGCCGCAATCAATTAATGATGTAAAAAGACACAGCATGTTGAACATTATAATGCAACATAATGTACAACAATACTTCCAACATAGAGGGCTGAGTCGATTCTCTCATTCAGATTACTGTAGCTCGGTTGCAATATAACGTTCAACAAAAGACCCAACATCTTCCAGATAAACCGTCTTATTACTTCAAGATAGTAAAGAGCAAACGACGATTAACAGAGTGCCACTTATGACAATGCAATCATCAATGCAAACATGAATATAACCTAACAATCTCCCCTTTTGTCATTTAGTGGCACAATAAGCTATGATATCGACAGAGGCGAACCGAAGAAAGATGAGGAAGACAACGATTCAGACAAGACGAACTGATGTGTCCCAAAAACATACACGGAAGTGCTGTATCACAAAATGTGCAACCATACCACCAACAAACAACAAGCCAAAACCAACCTCCCTGAACAACATTACATTAGCAGCACACATTCTCCATTCTCCCCCTCACAATAAGCACCACCACCAATCACCAAAGCACAATATCATACTTCTCCCCCTTTGAGCCACAAAAGGACAGAGACATACTGTTGGGGTTTTGGCGGACCCCCAGAGCTCGGATCTGTGTCCGTCCTAAGTCGTACGGACCACATGGGCACAAATGCGCAGCGGAAATCGAAAACAAAATTTTCTAGGCTAGCTAAACTATTTAGCTAGGCTCTGAGGGAGCCAGAACCTAGCCCGATCTATGCCAACTTGGGGTAGATCTGACCACCCCAAGAAGGATCTACTCTAAAGCGATTAATTAAATCTACACTAAAAATTACTTAACCACATACCCGGAATCTTGGCCCTGGAGCAGGCAAGATGTACCGCACCGTCTTCTGAAGCTCCTCGTAGACGAGCCGCCTCGACACGAACCGCCTGAGCCGCCTCGCACCCTCGAACCGATCAGCCCGAACCGACTTTCGCCTCCGAGCCGATCACACGCGGTAGAAAGTTTCACTTGAGAAGAACCGGCGTCTTAGACGGCCGGATCAAAATCCAAACCCCCTTCGTAGTCTTGCTAGGACTACTCCGGAGAATAGGAGAGAGAGAGAGAGAGAGAATAGTTTAGTCGCCGATCGAGCTTGCTCTAAAAGTCTGGAGCTACTCGATCGATGACTTGGTGTGTTTTTCAATGAAGAGAGTGCACCCATATTTATATAGGGAGTCAGCACTCATTCTCTCGTTGCGAGCAATGTGGGACTATCGTTAATTTGGAGAAAATTCAATTAAGCTAATTTAGCTTAATTTAAAGTTTAGTGAGCTTTTCTCAAAAGCAAACTTTAACTAATTAATTCTCTCTGATCATTAAACTTTAGACACCAAACAAGCTATCAATCCGAAGGGCTTCGAATGGTGAACGCGTAGGAACCAACGGCGACAAATTTCAACTTCGTTTGACCCCTCAAACAATTTCTTAAAGTTGGGCAAATAATCTATTTTCGTAGCCGTCATTTGGGGTTTCAAAAAACCCTAAATGACTTAAGTTGCAGGCGCGCCCGCTAAGCTTAGCGGGCGCGCCCGCCCAAGGAGACAAGGGCGGGCCGCACGCCCGCTGGGCAGCGGGCACCCGCCCGCTACAGCGGGCACCCGCCCGCTACAGCCGGCGGGCTGCGCCCGTTTGCCTTTGTCTATGGGCTTGTTAGCCCAGTGGGTCTAACCCACTTCGCCTTGGACTATTTTCACGTTTCTGGGCTCGTTTGAGCTCCGATTTGGACGTGGTTTGAACCTGTGTTTAGACCGGAACGATCCCGTCATCCAGGTAACCCTTTCCAATATATTTGTTCCTACTAAATTTGTCGTAACCAATTTACGACACGTTTAATCTTTGGTTTGCATCAAATGCAACATTTGTCCCTATTGCTATTGCGACTAACTTTCACAACTTGACTTGTGAATATTAACTATTCAATATCATCAAATGATTTTCTCTCAATTAATCTTCCTATTACTAAGACCCGAACACTACTCGGTGTGAGACCCTACAGCCTGACCTTACTACAGGTTGGGGCTCGGAACCCCTAGACGACGGTCACTACGAGCAGTAGCTGTCGTCCCTGTTTCAGAATCATCATAACGTGATCGACCCTTTGACAAAAGCATCATTGGGTTTACATTGGCTGTGTCAGTGATGAACTCCGTTAGCTATAGTCCCTTCGTCAAGACTGTGTTCCTGTTGGCCTAGGGTATGGTTTACTGTCAACCCTATTAGACAACATTGGTCAGTATACGGCGGTCTTTGTTGTATACACGTTGTACTTCTTACAACGTACCCCGGCCGAGGATTAACACAAAGATCGTACAGAGCCCGTAACACTAACTTCCCTTTAACGGAAGTGACGAATCTCATCTTAGTCATCTACTCATCTCGAGAGCTTCATGTGCAACTCAACCTAAGATTTTTCAGCAGGCCTAGCCTCGAAGCTAGATCATAGGTCTAAGCTACACCGTTCACTCACAGATTTGTACAAATGACTTCAGGTCTTAAGGACCAGCTTACCTATCATCACCCTAGAGTTATTAAAGACAGTTTAGTTAAAGTCAACCATTTAATAACTCTAATTTGGTCGTTCAGTGAACTCATTCTCCAATGAGCACATGTGTCTCGTCTCCGACTTTACCAAGTCGAATGACTATGAGATCATCATTACCCTAAGGTAAGACTAAGACACCGTGGTCTATCCGATGTGTCGATATCCAGTTCTCGACACATCTATGACCACGAACCGTTTAAGACTTACGTTTATATTCGGTCGCTTACTTACTCATAATCGATATCTCATCTAGATACGTAAGGACCTAACTATACGTCTATAGATATTATCTAAGTATATTAATAAGAACGATTTATACTTAGAATAATAAGTACCATATACAGTATGAACAAGACGTATACTTTTGGATAAATTGCCTTATGGGCATATATTCTCCTACATCTCCCACTTGCACTTAGGCTATTTATCACGGTATCTCATACCGCTATAGCATATCAGTCACATTGACATTTATATGAAAAACCTAAGAGTGGTTTTACTAACAAGTATCTACAACGAATTTTAATGGATTAATTAATACATCTCTTGATCAAACAGGGTTGATCCTTGGGAAAAATGATTTGGATCAATTTTTCCTATCTTTGTATAGCGAACCATTAGCTTAGACAATCTAGATGTAGGGTCTAACATTTCTATAAGTCAGTCTTAGCTCATTCCACTTATCTTGTGTCAATATGTCGAGTACATACGTGACACCCTAAGTCTCTATATATACGATTAAATCAAAACAATTTTGATTCAATGTTTTATATAGATGATTTATTTAATGTGGAAATCCTTTTACTTAGTCCGAAAGACAGGAACCAAGTATACGAGCTGGCTCCCACTGACTTTAAGAATTACTTGGTTTAAATACTTCAATATTATATCTAAATCAAATTTAGATTATATATACGAAGATATAACCATTTGGTAAATGCTTTAGATGGAATGTACTAGTGTCAGGTTTGGTTTGACGAATGAGTCAAGTCAAGACCGGTTTAAGGAATCTTGACATTGACTCACTCAATCAAACGTCCTACACTGTACTTTTTCCTTAACCACATTTAATATTAACTCTTTAATAACTAAATGCAGTTTATTAAGAGTTAATCTTAATATGCGTATAATTGTGATAGCACACAATTTATACGCCCCTGGAACCTATACTTAACTACCAATTGGCTATAACATTAAGTCAGCTCAAAAATCAACATATTCCGAAGCTTCGCATCATAATTTCAAGAATTTCCGCAATCAACTCAGAGAGCCACAATCACAGAAAATTTAAGCCAATCAAATTTCAATCTCAACAGTAAACGCAATTTCCGAGACATTCATTTAAAACAACAGATTCATAAAGATGAACCGTAATCTGTTTATCAAATAAACTTTGAGTGTAGAACACTCAATCATTGTTTTCAACTTTCAAGAAACGATACATTTTATTTAAATCAAATTTAGTATCATCTCCTTCTCGATCATATCTCTCGAAGTCGTTGAACGACCCCAACAGCAACGATTGCTTAGATTACCGACCGTCCTCCGCACTTCTCCCAATCTCCGCTTCATTTCAGCCACCTGTATACATTACACAGATGTCTTTAGTATCTCATACTATATGATTGGAAATAATTACGTTTTATTGAATTTAATTTGTACCTGAGGTAGAGGCATCAGTATGCCCCTTCTTCTTCTCTGCAAGATAGATCTTACAGTTCCTCTTCCAGTGGACAATCTTGTGGCAATGGAAGCACTCAGATTTTGACGGGGCCCCTTTAGTCTTTTTCTTACCTTTCTTCGCCTTCGCAGGTTGCGGGACCTGCCTCTTCTTACCCTTGCCTTTCGGCTGGTCAGAAGAAGCAGAGCCAACAACCAATGCAGTCGGCTTCTTCTCAATCTCCTCAAACTGCCTCAGCATATTGAGGAGACCAAGAAGATCCATTTCAATACTATTCATTATAAAACCAGTGATGAAAGGCTTAAACTCAGGAGTTAAAGACTTCAGGATAATGTCCACGGACATCTCATTGTCCAGGACAAATCCTAACTGGGCGGCGTCCTCTACGTACCCGATCATCTTGATCACATGATCCTGTACGGGCCCTGCCTCCATCTTTGTGCCCCAGAGGTTACTGGTGGTTTCGAACTTGGCAGCTTGAGATCGCTTTCCGTATAACTCTTGTGCATTGAGAAGCATACTTTGAACATCCATATGTTCATGCTTCCTCTGCAGCTCGTTACTCATCGAAGCTAGAGTAAGGCACATGGCCTTCTATGCATCCCTCTGGTACAGTTTGTAGGCTTCCTTTTCCTCGAAGGTCGAATCTTCATCGGGCTTATACGGAGCGTCCTTGAACAGTACGTATCCTATCCCGGCCAGGGAAAGGACCAACTTAATGTTCCTAAGTCAGTGTTTGTATTTCGTTCCATCGAGCACGTTCTTCTCAACCATATATCTAAGACCCGAATCCATTCTGCATTTTTATAGATACTTTAGTCAATATATATTCGTAGTATAGTTTTAATGGTTTTTAATAAAACTATATACTCCCACTAAATTTATTAAAGCCATAATAATAAACAATTTATTATATAATAACATTTGTGAGAGAGGGATCCGACTACCTTGAGTTTGACAACCTTGAGTGTGTCTCAACAAGTTGTCCGACTCTGCAGTCGGTAGACGTACTTTTTGTCAATCATATTAAATATGATTCCCTATCGATTTTACCCCTAGTCATTTGTGATCATGAGTGTGCTCAACCGGATCACAATGGCTAGCCTAGTCGGACCCTTGTTTTCGTGTCTAGCCTGACTTGCCCCGCCGCTCGGTGTATGCACGACACGTTGGTTTGGTTCAGGACTTAGACTACATTCTTGGTTAGACTTACGCCGATGCTCGGAGGATGAGACAACGGTTTTGGTCAGGTCAAGATGTCAATCAAGAAATCGGTTTCTATAAGATTGACATATCACGGCTTGAGTGTAGCTCAACAACCGTAACAGGTTTCTTACAGTTGCCAACTCCTAAAACAAGGAGGGCTATGATTTATCTTGAACAAGATTATTATCGTATTTGACTTAGGTATAGTCGATGGACTTACACAGTCATGAATCGACTCCTTACGGTCCAGCGGACGCAGCCAGGGAATTGACTAAGCCAGGACCACTTGTTACCCAGTCTAGCTAGGTTGGTCCAGCAAACTTAGCCAAGCACATTGACCGACATCATGATCCATTGAAGGAGTTTTCATCAATTTTATGTTCGTCCAAACAACTAAATGGCTTTTAATTAAGAAAACTAGTTAATCCTTATCAACTAGTGGATCCTAAAATTCGAAATTTTATGGATTGGTTGAACAATTTTTATTAAGTCCTTATCAACTATAAGGTTCATTCGTTCAACGTGCTACCCCAATCTAATTAGGATTTTATAAAACAATTACAACATGTTTCTGATGGAAATTGAATTCCACCCCAAGTGATTTTTATGATGAGCACACCAAATGAAACTTAGTGTACTAACTACACTACAATTAAGTGTGCAGGATATGCGAAGCTTTACTCATACTCAAAGAAGCGCAATCTACGCTCAAAGACTAGGACGAACGTGGCTAAGATCAAATAATGAAGTTCAAAGCTCAAATAGAACAAGAAGCTCAAGTGAAGCTCATATCTACTTCATCAAATTGATCAAGCTTCCGAAGACGTGTCCTAAGTCTATAGTGAGTGTGTTGTGTCTCTTTAGGGTATTGTTAAAGCCAAAACATATAGACACACACACACACACACACAACGATTTGAAAATATTTTTGAATATCTTTTAAAACATCTTCAAAATGTTTTTGAGAGCTTTCTCTAGTCAACTTATAAATTCCGTAGTGAAACTCCACACACCCTGGAGTTAGCTACCTGTCTGACTAGCTGTGTCGCAGGAAAAACTCCTATGTGAGTCGACTACCAATGGTAGGGAGTCGACTACCAGCTGAGAATCAAGATTTCCTGAAACACACTGGGAGTCGACTACCACTCCTAGGGAGTCGACTACCAGCTGTAAAAGTTTGACGTTTTTGACTTGAATTTTGAAATATCGTTGAGCGATTTTCTCCATGATTTTTGGGTCAAAAGTCAAAGTATTTTGAAATTCGAATTCTCAGTTTTGTCCTATAAATAGAGGACCGTTTTCATTGAGAAATATACAACAACTATCAAATTCAAAATCTCTTGTGCAAATGCTCTAAAGTTCTAAGCTCTCATTCTTTATCTAGCCAATTCGATTTTATTTGTGATCTTGCAAAATTCTGTCATTATTTTTTAAAGATCATATTCTCATTTTATTGGCTACCTGTTTTTCAAATCAGTATTACTTTTCTTGATTTTTGTTTAAAGGATTTTTGAAAAACAATAGATCTAGATCACAAAGAATTCATTCGTATCTTTGTGTGATCTAGAATCTCATTCTATCAAGCCACTACACACAATTTTGTCAATCATTGTTTGGCTATAGAATCTGGGTGTAAAACCAATCTCCACCAATTTGTTGTGGTGAATTGGATATCTTTTTTATTGTGTTGTTGTTGGAACACTAGACAAGTCTAGGTGTTGCCAGTCGAAAATCCTGGTCAAGACTAGGTCGTTGGAAATCCTAACGAGTGGAGTTAAGTACTTGTATTTGCCAAGGCAGATATTGGAAAATCTCGTACCGGATTGGTCGGGGACTGGACGTACCAAAAGTTGTGGGAAACCAGGATAAAAAACCTTGTGTCTGCGATTGCTTATCTGTGTTTGTTTATCTTTGCTCTTACTTTATTATTCGCTAATTGTTATTCATTTGTTGCAAAGATCAACTTACTTTTATCCGCTGTGAATATAATATTTATCTTACTTGCAATCTTATCTGTGCTTATAAATACTCTGGGAGTCGACCACTGTTCATAGGGAGTCGACTACCTGCTGTGAAATTACTCTGTGTATTTTAAGATTATTTTGTTGATTAAGAACCAAGCGTAGATCGCTCTACTTGGTTTCTTAGGCAACATTAGAAGGGTTTTAATTAACGATCGAAAAAGTTTACTATTTGTACAACACTATTCAACCCCCCTTCTAGTGTTGTTTGCCATCCACAGGATCCAACACTTGGTATCAGAGCAAGGCTACAAAGGTGATGGTGTCAACATCCTTTCACTCTGAAGGACTGAATACCATGCGACCATCACTGTTCAACGGAACCAACTACGCTAGCTGGAAGATCCGAATGAAGACTCACCTAGGGTCATTAGACATTGAAGCTTGGACCGTTACTAAAGTCCCGTACATCACACCCACCGACGTTGAGTTTGGAAAATGGTCTGTCGACGACAAGAAGAGAGATAATCTCAATGCAAAAGCAATGAATGCATTATTTTGCGCCGTTACAGGAAATGAGTTCAATCGAGTCTCCCGATGTGAGACAACACACCAATTATGACATACTCTTCAAATAAGTCACGAAGGAACCGAAAAGGTAAAAGAATCCTGCATAAATGTTTTACATTCAAAATTCGAATCTTTTAAAATGGAAGAAGGAGAGAGTATCACCGATGTGAATACTCATTTTACTAATATTACAAATGAGCTCGCAGGATTAGGAAAGAAACTTTCCGAATATGAGCATGTAATGAAGATACTAAGATCCCTCTGACCCGAATGGAAGGGAAAGACAACTGCCATCCGAGAAGCTCATAATGTGAAAGACCTCACCATTGAAGAACTAATGGAAAATCTCATGGCATATGAGATTGAGCTTGAAGAAGACAATAAGATCGAAGAAAAACCAAAGAAGAAGAATCTCGCGTTCAAAGCCCAAGAGGAAGATTCCGATTACACGGACAAAGAAGACCATATCGCGTTCATCTCAAAGAACTTTAAAGAGTTCATCACAAGTAAGTATGGAAAACGATCTTTTAGACCCACTAACGATATTATTTGTTTTGGTTGCAACAAACCAGGGCATGTCAAGAGAGACTGTCCATTGGAGAGAAACAATCGTGATTCCAGAGATCGTGGGAAGAACAAAGATAATAATGAAAAGCGAAACAACGGAAGAAACAAATTCCGAAGACCAAAGAAGGAAGCTTACGCAGCCTTCGACCAGAGCGACGATTCCTCATCCGATGAATCCTCAGAAGAAGATAACGATGAAAGAAGAGAAACATCACAAATGTGCTTCATGGCATCCACATCCTCCAAGGTAAGCACACATCATGATTCATCTAGCGACAATGATTCGTCATCAAGTGATGATGAAGACATGGATTATAGGGGAGCATATAAGGAGCTATGCAAAATGCATGAAAAGCTCATAAAAGAACATAGAAAAACACTTAGAAATATTAAAAAGGATACTAAAGAAAAAGAAGAAATCATTAAAGAAAATAGTCTCCTTAAAGAAAAGAATGATTTTCTGCAAAAAGATATTTCTTTAGTAAATGAAAAGGTTGAGAATCTGAATAATCTTCTCGTATCTGTCAAAGATAAATACGACACTACGATGAAAATTATTGAGAATTTCAATAAAGGAAAAGGAAAGCTAGATAATATAATAAAAGATCAAAAAGCCTCATCTAGCAAAACCGGACTCGGTTATGATTCACATCATACCAAGAAACGGGTTAAGCATACTAGGATACATCATTCTAACGACAATTTTTTGAGCATCTGGATACCAAAGAAGTTATCTGATCAATGAAGGAAAATGTACGCTATCGACTTTGTTCAGCAAGTTCATTTAAACAAAAATTATAAATATATTGTTCATGAGGGAACTAAACCATACTGGGTTTGGCTTCCTAAAGACTAACTTCTCTGACTCAAAAAAAGAGTACCATAAACGTTTCATTTTTCAGGTACTCCAAAGAAATGAAAGGAAGAAAACGATATCAAACGCTTTGTAAAGGATCAACATCAACAAATTTCTTGCGCGACTCATTTTTTTTCTTTGCTAAATATATATGATTAAATTTAATTAAATAAATATTTTTTATTTATTTGATCTTATGTATTTGTGTTATACTCCTAAAACATTTTGTGTTCAGAAATCGCACTCGTCCTGGATCAAAAACCCCTCAGGATGAGAAAACGACTCAACCCAGTAGGGAGTCGACTACCTACATGAGGGAGTCGACTACCAGCGTGTATGCGAATTTCTGGGTTTGTTTTTTGACTAACTCCTATTGGGTTCTATAGAGTTAATGGGTTCATATCCTCAAAGGCAACTTATACCCAATAAGCTAAAACTCTATCCTAACCATCCAACACTTGATCCTAAGGCCCTCATTCCTCATCATCTTTTATCCCATGTTAAAAACCCCCAAGAGAAACCCTTAGGGTAGCCGACTACCCCCTTTCATCTCTCTCTCTCTCTCTCTCTCTCTCTTGAAATTTCATCTTGGTCCTTGATTGCTTGGAGCTCTCTCTACTCCATCACTTTCTCAAATTACTCAAGGTAAATTTTTTTTTACTTCATGATCTTTACTTCATTTTTTTTCTCTTGCTTATCTAGCATTGTAAAAATACTGTTTTTACTCTTTCTAGATGCCTCTCAAAGGAATCTTTACCAAGAAGAGAAAAACCTCATCTGAAATTGACTCTGAGAAAGAAACCATTTTACCATATCTATTCAAGAACACCACTTATGAACACTTCATCAAAATCACTAAGAAACCCATCCTCCATGAACGTTTTGTTAAGCTTAATGATGTTATAAATTATGGCATTGATAGCTTACTAGATTTTCAGAACTTGGCCAACCTATTTTTCTCTGAAAATACTTATCTTTGCTATCCAAGGCTTGTGCACTTGTTCTATGCTAATATGGACTACGATCTCGCTAAGAGCCGCTTTATAACCAAAGTTCTTGATACAAAGCTTGCCATTACTGTTAAATCCCTAGGAGAAGCCCTAGGAATTCCATATTCTGGCATGCTGCTTGATAAAATAGAAATGACTGAAGGAAGTATTCTAGAGAGAATGTATTTGCCAGGAAGACATTTTCAGATTAAACTTCCATGTAGCGATCTTCGCTATCCGGTAAGAATTCTGGCAAATATATTATCCTATAATATTACTCAGAAATCTGGAAGTCATTCTATCCTATTTGAGAAGCAGGCCAAATGTATCTATGCTATACTAGGTAACATCCGCATCAATTGGGCCAAAGTTATCATGGATTCTATTCTTGCTTCAGCTTCTTCTAATAAACCCTCATCCACCTTAGCTCATGGACACTATCTCACTATCTTGTTTATTAGCTATAATGTGCCTTTGGATCATGAAACCTCAATTCTAGAACCGGCTCGAGTTTTTGATGTTCATGCACTTGGAAGAATGAATCTACACCATGATCTTGATGAGAACATTCCCGAAGAAAAGCTTGCAGCTGAAGGAGGATCATCATCCTCCAGGAGAGGTAAGAAAATTGTTGTTTCAGATTCTGAGGAGGAAGAACAAGGAGAAGAAGAAAGAGGAAGCGAAGAAGAAGAAGAATAAGAAGCACCGGCGTATATTCTTGAGCTTCAAGAAATGCTTCTAAAGAAGATTGGGAAATTGAAGATATCACAAGAGAAAGGTTTTGAAGACCTTAACCAAAAGGTGGACGACCTTAAGGAGCTCGTCATGAGAAGCAACAAAATGACGGAGGACACGCTTGTCAGGATCCTTGATGAGATCAAGGAACTGAAGAAGAACGGCGGTCATCCTTAGCTTCTCTTAAAAACAATGGTTTTTCAAACAATGGTTCTCAAAAACTATGTCTTTAAAACTTATGGTTTGTAATAACTCTCTAATTGTGTGATGCTTGCTACTATGAACTTATCCTCTATGCAATATATTAGTTAACATCTCTCTTGCAGGAATAGGGAATTGAATTCCCCTCCTAATCATACTATGATTCATATGATTTAATACTTTGTCATTGATATGTTTTGTTGATGACAAGGGGGAGAAAGATATGAAATGCAAAAATGAAATCATATGTATTGTATTGCTAACAGCTTCGATGCAGGGGGAGAACCGCATCAAATCAGGGGGAGTAAGTATACTTTCATGTACTTTCAAATTTCAAACTTACTTCATTTTTCATTTGGGTGTCATCATCAAAAAGGGGGAGAGTGATGGAAATTGAATTCCACCCCAAGTGATTTTGATGATGAGCACACCAAATGAAACTTAGTGTACTAACTACACTACAATTAAGTGTGCAGGATATGCGAAGCTTTACTCATACTCAAAGAAGCGCAATCTATGCTCAAAGACTAGGACGAACGTGGCTAAGATCAAATAATGAAGTTCAAAGCTCAAATAGAACAAGAAGCTCAAGTGAAGCTCATATCTACTTCATCAAATTGATCAAGCTTCCGAAGACGTGTCCTAAGTCTATAGTGAGTGTGTTGTGTCTCTTTAGGGTATTGTTAAAGCCAAAACATATAGACAAACACACACACACACAAAACGATTTGAAATTATTTTTGAATATCTTTTAAAACATCTTCAAAATGTTTTTGAGAGCTTTCTCTAGTCAACTTATAAATTCCGTAGTGAAACTCCACATACCCTCGAGTTAGCTACCTGTCTGACTAGCTGTGTCGCAGGAAAAACTCCTCTGGGAGTCGACTACCAAAGGTAGGGAGTCGACTACCAGCTGAGAATCAAGATTTCCTGAAACACACTGGGAGTCGACTACCACTCCTAGGGAGTCGACTACCAGCTGTAAAAGTTTGACGTTTTTGACTTGAATTTTGAAATATCGTTGAGCGATTTTCTCCATGATTTTTGGGTCAAAAGTCAAAGTATTTTGAAATTCGAATTCTCAGTTTTTGTCCTATAAATAGAGGACCGTTTTCATTGAGAAATATACAACAACTATCGAATTCAAAATCTCTCGTGCAAACGCTCTAAAGTTCTAAGCTCTCATTCTTTCTCTAGCCAATTCGATTTTATTTGTGATCTTGCAAAATTCTGTCATTATTTTTTAAAGATCATATTCTCATTTTATTGGCTAACTGTTTTTCAAATCAGTATTACTTTTCTTGATTTTTGTTTAAAGGATTTTTGAAAAACAATAGATCTAGATCACAAAGAATTCATTCGTATCTTTGTGTGATCTAGAATCTCATTCTATCAAGCCACTACACACAATTTTGTCAATCATTGTTTGGCTATAGAATCTGGGTGTAAAACCAATCTCCACCCATTTGTTGTGGTGAATTGGATATCCATTTTATTGTGTTGTTGTTGGAACACTAGACAAGTCTAGGTGTTGTCAGTCAGAAATCCTGGTCAACACTAGGTCGTTGGAAATCCTAACGAGTGGAGTTAGGTACTTGTATTTGCCAAGGAAGATAGTGGAAAATCTCGTACCGGATTGGTCGGGGACTGGACGTACCCAAAAGTTGTGGGGAACCAGGATAAAAATCCGTGTGTCTGCGATTGCTTATCTGTGTTTGTTTATCTTTGCTCTTACTTTATTATTCGCTAATTGTTATTCATTTGTTGCAAAGATCAACTTACTTTTATCCGCTGTGAATATAATATTTATCTTACTTGCAATCTTATCTGTGCTTATAAATACTCTGGGAGTCGACTACTGTTCATAGGGAGTCGACTACCTGCTGTGAAATTACTCTGTGTATTTTAAGATTATTTTGTTGATTAAGAACCAATCGTAGATCGTTCTACTTGGTTTCTTAGGCAACATTAGAAGGGTTTTAATTAACGATCGAAAAAGTTTACTATTTGTACAACACTATTCAACCCCCCTTCTAGTATTGTTTGCCATCCACAGGATCCAACAGTTTCAACATTTGTCTTTTATGAAAATCATCAATTAAACGATTTAATGAAATGATTTACAATCAAAGGGACTACCCTAATCTGGTATTAGTTTTTGATGTTGTTTTTGTTTTATCAAACATAGCATGTCACTAGTTTATTAAAATTTCATCTCATAAAATTTTAAACAATTAATGGTTAACCTAATAAGGTTCATGAATACATTATTCAATATGTCCATTAAAAATGAAACAACTAATTTATCCGCATAAATAAAAGTTTCAACTAGTGACATATAATGAGTATTTGCAAGTTTAAACTTATCTACATAATGAAAACACGCAAACCTAAAATTTAACAATTAAATTCGAAGATTAAAAATTTAAAGCTTCAAACATTTTATCACATAAAACTAGGTATAAAATTATCAAATAATTCTAAAACCTAGGCTTTAAAATTTTAATCAATAATTTAGAAACATATATGTAATTTAAAAGAAACTTAATTTATCTCTTCATCTTATGAAAATAAAATATTTCTTTCAATGTACATATCCATTAGATCAATTTTAAAACACTTTTAAAATCATTAGAAATCATTTTAAAGCTTTCAAACAAAGTTTTAAAATTTCTAATCTTTATGTAACTTAAGAAAATTTAAATTTCAAAAATAAAATATTTCTTTGAAGTTACACAAACTTTAAAACTATTAAATGCTCGGAGAAATTATTATATCTCATAAAAATTTTATAAAGCATTTAAACGTTCGAGATCCATTTAAAATTATCGCATAAAGTTAAATCGTCTCAAAAAAAATTTTGTGTTGCAAAAACAACTTTTAAAACACAAAACAATTTTAAACTAATTTTAGCATAAAGCCAAAAATAGTTTGGATGTGTAAAACAAGCAATTTTAAAGATTTAAAAAGTCGCTATAATAGATCTATAGCATAACCGTGGCTCCGATACCACTGTTGGGTTTTGGCGGACCCCCAGAGCTCGGATCTGTATCCGTCCTAAGTCGGACGGACCACATGGGCAAAAATGCGCAGCGGAAATCGAAAAAAAAAATTTCTAGGCTAGCTAAACTATTTAGCTAGGCTCTGAGGGAGCCAGAACCTAGCCCGATCTATGCCAATTTGAGGTGGATCTGACCACCCCAAGAAGGATCTACTCTAAAGCGACTAATTAAATCTACACTAAAAATTACTTAACCACATACCCGGAATCTTGGCCCTGGAGCAGGCAAGATGTACCGCACCGTCTTTTGAAGCTCCTCGTAGACGAGCCGCCTCGACACGAACCGCCTGAGCCGCATCGTACCTTCGAACCGATCCGCCCGAACCGACTTTCGCCTCCGAGCCGATCACACGTGGTTGAAAGTTTCACTTGAGAAGAACCCACGTCTTAGACGTCCAGATCAAAATCCAAACCCCCTTCGTAGTCTTGCTAGGACTACTCCGGAGAATAGGAAGAGAGAGAGAGAGAGAGAATAGTTTAGTCGCCAATCGAGCTTGCTCTAAAAGTCTGGAGCTACTCGATCGATGACTTGGTGTGTTTTTCAACGAAGAGAGTGCACCCCTATTTATATAGGGAGTCAGCACTCACTCTCTCGTTGCGAGCAATGTGGGACTATCGTTAATTTGGAGAAAATTCAATTAAGCTAATTTAGCTTAATTTAAAGTTTAATGAGCTTTTCTCAAAAGCAAACTTTAACTAATTAATTCTCTCTGAACATTAAACTTTAGACACCAAACAAGCTATCAATCCGAAGGGCTTCGAATGGTGAACGCGTAGGAACCGACGGCGACGAATTTCAACTTCGTTTGACCCCTCAAACAATTTCCCAAAGTTGGGCAAATAATCGATTTTTGTAGCCGTCATTTGGGGTTTCAAAAAACCCGAAATGACTTAAGTTGTGGGCGCGCCCGCTAAGCTTAGCGGACGTGCCCGCCCAAGGAGACAAGGGCGGGCCGCACGCCCGCTGCATGTAGTGGATGCTCGCCCGCTGCAGCCGGCGGGCTGCGCCCGTTTGCCATTGTCTATGGGCTTGTTAGCCCAGTGGGTCTAACCCACTTCGCCTTGGACTATTTTGGCGTTTCTGGGCTCGTTTGAGCTCCGATTTGGACGTGGTTTGAACATGTGTTTAGACCGGGACGATCCCGTCATCTAGGTAACCCTTTCCAATATATTTGTTCCTACTAAATTTGTTGTAACCAATTTACGACACGTTTAATCTTTGGTTTGCATCAAATGCAACATTTGTCCCTATTGCTATTGCGACTAACTTTCACAACTTGACTTGTGAATATTAACTATTCAATATCATCAAATGATTTTCTCTCAATTAATCTTCCTATTACTAAGACACCAACACTACTCGGTGTGAGACCCTACAGCCTGACCTTACTACAGGTTGGGGCTCGGAACCCCTAGACGACGGTCACTACGAGCAGTAGCTGTCGTCCCTGTTTCAGAATCATCATAACGTGATCGACCCTTTGACAAAAGCATCATTGGGTTTACATTGGCTGTGTCAGTGATGAACTCCTTAGCTATAGTCCTTTCGTCAAGGCTGTGTTCCTGTTGGCCTAGGGTATGGTTTACTGTCAACCCTATTAGACAACATTGGTCAGTATACAACGGTCTTTGTTGTATACACGTTGTACTTTTTACAACGTACCCCGGTCGAGGATTAACACAAAGATCGTACTGAGCCCGTAATACTAACTTTCCTTTAACGGAAGTGACGAATCACATCTTAGTCATCTACTCACCTCAAGAGCTTCATGTGCAACTCAACCTAAGATTTTTCAGTAGGCCTAGCCTCGAAGCTAGATCATAGGTCTAAGCTACACCGTTCACTCACAAGTTTGTACAAATGACTTCAGGTCTTAAGGACCAGCTTACCTATCATCACCCTAGAGTTATTAAAGATAGTTTAGTTAAAGTCAACCATTTAATAACTCTAATTTGGTCGTTCAGTGAACTCATTCTCCAATGAGCACATGTGTCTCGTCTCTGACTTCACCAAGTCGAATGACTATGAGATCATCATTACTCTAAGGTAAGACTAAGACACAGTGGTCTATCCGATGTGTCGATATCCAGTTCTCGACACATCTATGACCACGAACCATTTAAGACTTACGTTTATATTCGGTCGCTTACTTACTCATAATCGAGATCTCATCTAGATACGTAAGGACCTAACTATAAGTCTATGGATATTATCTAAGTATATTAATACGAACGATTTATACTTAGAATAATAGGTACTATATACAGTATGAACAAGACGTATACTTTTGGATAAATTACCTTATGGGCATATATTCTCCTACACATACCTGGAAAGAGAGTAGAGAGATGAGCGAATCACTGCTCCTCAGAAAGGCTACTCCTCAGAGCAGACAACTTGCTCTGCAGCATCAACTTGTGACTATTCAAAAGAACTTTCTGACTTTCGAGAACCAATAGTTGATCATTGACATTCTGAATTGCATTCTCCAAGAACTGAATATCGACCACAATTGATGAGGAGGAGCTGGCAGCAGCAGCATGATCAGGAGGTGAAGAAGAAGACTCAGGATGCACATTAGACGTGGGATCAGTAGCCTGATGAGGGGAGGATGACGTCGGAGCACCATGTAGAGAGGGAATCACCCTAGAGATATCATCAACTTTGCCTGTCACAGACTTAGCAGTATACGAAATCCTGTCACACGAAGTAGGGAGATCAGATGGGGACAAGGATACTCTCTGAGCCAAGAGCATCATAGAGATGAGGCATCCATGTGGCAATGATGTGGCAGAGGAGGATGATTCTGAAAAAGATAGAATTGAATCAAAAATGATTCTTCCTAAATTGAAGGACTGAGTAGTGCCGGCAGAGTACAAGAGCTTGCACATGTCTTTCGTGACCACTGACACATTGGAAGTAGGAAGCCAATTTCTCGTGGAAATCCTGAACAGAACAAAATATTTGGCGGTAAGAGCAGAGGAAGGAAATGTGGACGACTTCTTGGGCCAGCTCTTTAACTTTCCAGCAGTCACAATATGTAAAAACTTGTCAAGGTCATCTTTTGTTGACTCTTCGAATGCTGGTACTGACTGAGAGCATTTCCATTCTAATAGTTTATTCAGCACAGAGGGAGAGAAGGAAATGATCTTCCCTCTCACATAACTTCTGAAACCCCATCGTGAGGAAGCATCACTTGCAGACTTGGGCAAATTACAAAAAAACTCACGCAACAACACAGGATAGTAAACACTGAAGCAAGTAGCAGCATGAAACAACCCGATGTCTTTAAGAATTGATACCATATGTGTCTTGTCAAACGATGACACATTCAGACTTTTCTCATGAAGGAGTGATCTCTCAGAGTATGAAGCCCATCTATTCTTGCATGCCTTGTCAAAAAACATTCTACTGAATGCATCAGAAGATGTAAACGAGGGTGAGTGAGAAGGACCTGATGCAGAGTTCTTGGACCTCTTGGAAGGAGAAGCAGCAGTATGACTTGCAGGAGCAGATCGCTTTCTAGGGGCAGATCGAGCCTTCCGCATGAACGATGACAAGGGAGTATCATCTGGAGCAGCAGCTTCACATGTTGTATCCATTGTTGCAACATTTTGTGCAACCTTATGATCTTCATCTCTAGACTGCAAAGAGACAGTCTCGACAGCAACATCAACATTGGTATCAACATGATCTACACCAGCCTCAGAAGAAGTATTTGGTAATGCACAGCCTTCAACATTTTCCACCCCAACGGACTTCAGAGTTTTCCTAACGTTATCTCCATCAACTGAACTCTAAACAAGAGCATCTACACCATCATGAGGTGAGATCTGTTCTAAAGGAACATCAACACAGTCATTAAGACTACCGACATCATCATTAGACATCCTTATGGACTCATTTTCACCTTCAGGCACACTCTGAACAATATCATCCACACACATTGGAGAGGGAAAAACAGGTTCCTTTTCCTGAACTGGGTCAACAGGATTAGCTCCAGCATAGGCCCCTTCCCCAAGATCCACATCCTCATCCAACTTCTCAAAATATGGGTCATCTGTACCCTCAGTGTCCTTGGGGCAAGATGAAGCATCATCAGCCACCTCAGTCTCAGACTTCTCAACATATACAAACGATTCAGAATCAGAGATGTCAATGATTTTAGATATTCTTACGAAGACTTCTGGAACCATGTTTGAATGACAATCTTGCAGTCTCGGGGCACCTCCACACTCATCACCTTCCCCAAAATCTTCTTTCGCATAAGTTTTTCAAAGTGAATGTGTGAGACATCTACCCAAGAGAGGTCTAACCTCCTTCCAGTTCTGCGCAAATACCAGAACCAATCTTGAATCGTAACAGGTGCAGGAAATTCTTCATCATCATAAAATTCATCTTCCAAGGGTTTTCAAAGAAGAGGAATTTCGAAAATTGGGGGAAAACTCACTAACTCCAAATTCGAGAAACCATGAGAATGCATGTCACTGTGAGTACCAGAAGATTGAGAGGGAGAAGTAATACCACTGGAGGACCCACGCGAAGAACGTGGAATCACTCCCTTCCATTTGATAGGAGGAGGAGCGGACAGGGGAGCACTTTTCCGCACTGAGGCGGTCTGACGAGAAAACCGTCGTGGAGGCTGCGATGCTTTTTCTTTTCGGTCTCTTACCATATCTGAACAAGGAGAGAAAAATTCCACACAAGCAAGAAGAAGGCAAGAACCCTAGAGAACCAGCTTGGAGGATCTTGGAAAGATTTGATTTGAGGGAGAATAAAAGAATAGCGCCTTGGGAACTGAAAGTGGAACAGAAGGAAATAAATAACGGGTAAAGGTAATTAGAAGATAACTAACCCAATAGCACTAGACCGCTCGTTCCATGAAACGTTGCAACCTGATGTTGCAACAATTTTCTCAACACAGTGTTCAACATCAGATACGACACAGCCCTAGGGCTTGTCGCAATTCTTCAAACCTGGCAGAATCTAAGGGCTTCGTAAAAATATCCGCTAATTGATTTGCTGTAGCTACATACTCCATGACAAGAGACTTCTTCTCGACCAACTCTCTGATGAAGTGATGGCGGATGTCGATATGTTTTGTTCTGGAGTGCTGAACTGGGTCTTGGAGATGTTTATTGCACTCTGATTATCACATAGAATAGTCAGTGTTCTTTGTTCCAATCCATAATTTGTCAACATTTTCTTCATCCATAAGAGCTGAGTGCAACAACTCCCTGCTGCGATATACTCAACCTCCGCCATTGATAATGAAATGGAGTTCTGTTTTTTACTATACCAGGAGACTAGGTTGTTCCCCCATATAAAAGCATCCTCCGGTAGTGCTCTTTCTATCATCAGTATTTCCTGCCCAGTCTGCATCACTGTATCCCGAAATTAGAGTGTTTGTATCCTTGGTGTACCATATACCATAGTCTGCCGTCCCACTGACATACCTGATAATCCTCTTCACAGCAATGATATGAGATTCTTTGGGACATACTTGATAGCGGGTACAAACTCTGACACTGAAGCTGATATCCGGCCTGCTAGCTGTCAAATACAAAAGACTGCCTATCATGCTTCTGTATAGAGTAACTTCAACATCTTTTCCTCCTTTGTCCTCAGAGAGTTTTTCAGAAGTGGACATGGGGGTGCGGACATGTCTTGCACTTTCCAAACCGAATCTCTTAACAAGGCTCTTTGCATATTTGCTCTGTGATATGAATAGACCATCTGTACACTGTTTAACTTGAAGCCCAAGACATTCAACTCACCTACCATGCTCATTTCAAACTCCTTTTGCATGAGGGTGATAAACTCACGTACCAACTGTTGTGACGTTGACCTGAAGACTATATCATCGACATAGATCTGTGCTACCATAACGCTTGATCTTGTCTGTTGAACAAACAAGGTTTTATCAGCTCCTCCTCTTTCATACCCCTTTTTAAGAAGATATGTAGTTAATCTCTCGTACCAGGCCCTCGGTGCTTGTTTCAACCCGTAAAGCGCCTTCTTCAATCTGTAAACATGGTACGGAAGAAAAGGATCTGCGAAGCCTTTTGGTTGTTCGACATATACTTCTTCATTCAGTAGTCCATTCAAGAACGCGCTCTTCACATCCATTTGGTGTAGTTTGAAATTCAGATTACACGCAACTGTCAGCAGTAATCTAATGGATTCCAACCGCGCGACAGGAGCGAATGTCTCATCAAAGTCAATTCCTTCTACTTGGGTATAACCCTGGGACACCAGACGGGCTTTGTTGCGAGTAACATTTTCATTCTCATCCGTTTTGTTCTTGAAGATCCATTTCGTTCCAATAACATTTGTTCCTTTAGGTCTCTCCACTAGACTCCAGACATCATTTCGTTGAAATTGGTTCAACTCCTCTTGCATGGCCGAAACCCAGAATTCATCAACAATGGCTTCCTTCACATTTTTGGGCTCAGTAGTAGAGAGAAAACAAGCATACCCGGCAAGATCTCTGTAGTAGACACTGCTAGCACCTCTTGTCCGGCGACTGTCATGTACATCACCAATGATTAGCTCCGGAGGATGATCGCGTATAACTTTCATGATTCCCTCAGTATCTTGAGTATCGTCAACCTCTACTTGCGTCATCTCAGTGGTGGTTGTATCTTGTGTTGCAACATTTTGTTCAACATTGTTCTGATTAGTCTTGATTGTTGCAACATCATTTTCAACACGAACCTCCTCATCCGTACTGTCTTCTTGAATGTCCTTTTCTCTGCTTAAGATGGTCTCTCCCTGATCAAAATCATCTATCATCACATTGATAGATTCCATCATAACGTCAGTGCGTTGATTCAACACTCTGAAGGCACGACTCTTTGTAGAATACCCTAGGAAGATTCCTTTGTCACTTTTGGCATCGAATTTCCGTCTCGGTGTACGATCTTGCAAGATGTCGCATTTGCTTCCGAAGATATGGAAGTAGGACACATCAGGCTTCCTACCTTTCCAGATCTCGTAGGGGGATTTCTCAGTCCTTGGCCGAAGATAGACTCTGTTGATCGTGTAGCAAGCGGTATTAATAGCTTCAGCCCACCACTTGACATTAACATCTCGAGCATTCAGCATAACTCGTGCCATTTCATGAAGTGTGCGATTCTTTCTTTCAACTACTCTGTTTTGTTGAGGAGTCTTAGGCGCCGAGAACTCATGTCCTATACCATGTGCTTCACAAAATTCATAGAAAGAGTGATTCTCAAACTCTTTTCCATGATCACTCCAAATCCTGATGATCTTGCCAATGTTGTCTCCTTTTTCAACTTAAAGGCGGGCGCACAATCTCTTAAACACATCAAATGTATCCGATTTCTTCTTAAGAAAATCAACCCAAGTGAACCGAGAAAAGTCATCAACACATACAAAAATGTACTTCTTACCTCCCACACTAGTTTCTGATGTGGGTCCAATTAGGTCCATATGCAGCAGCTCCAGATTTTTTGAGGTGGTGATATTCTGAATTTGCTTGTGACTCACCTTCTTCTGCTTTCCCAGTTGGCATGATTCACACACCCCTTCTTTCTTCTTGGTTAGGATTGGCATTCCACGAACAGCTTTGACTTGAGAGATCTTCATTAAGGTCTTGAAATTGACATGACCCAGTTTCTTATGCCACTGTTCAGAAATGTCAGTAGTAATATTGAAACACCTGTTGAGATCTTGCAGAAGATAGCAGTTGTCGTTTGACCTCTTTCCGGAAAGAATACAAACATCATCCCCATTGAAAACAAGACATTCATCTTTGTTAAAGCGGACCAGTAATCCTTGATCACACAACTAACTGATACTGATGAGATTGGCCTTTAAGTTCTCTACATGCATCACGTCTTTTAGCTTCAGAGATCTTGTCGCATTCAGATTCCCTTTTCCAACAACCCTGCTTCTCTGACAATCACCAAACGTAACATGACCTTTGTTGCCAAAAGTATACTCAGACAGAAGTCCCTTGTTTCCCGTCATGTGTCGAGAACATCCACTGTCAAAATACCACAGATTTTCAGAGAAATAACCAATGAAGTGTATGCCACCATACTTACCAGCTCAGATTTCTTAACCCATTTCATGTTAGTTCGCTGGTTGGGATGAACAACATTTCTACCTTCATATCAGTGCTTCATGCGTCTGAAACAACTCTAGTCATAGTGTCCAACTTGTCTACAGTAGTTACATATCGGCCGCCTGGACGTTGAACCTTTTGTTGGACCCTTTGTTGAACCTTTTCTTTTCTTCACTCTTGATTTGTCCTCGTTCAGCTGACTCTGTTTTTCATGCTCCTTAGTAATGAGAACACTTCTAGTTTTAAAGGTATGTAGATAACTCCCTCTATGGTATCCAACTCCTGTTCGATCTCCAGACACCTTACCCATGTTAAGGATGTCATTAAGTTTAGATTTTCCGGAGTTCCATCGGTTGATGGTGCTTTCAGCCTTCTCAGCTCTGAGCAGTGTTCTCTTCAAGCTATTCTCAAGATTCCGGAGACTTAATTCTGTCTTCAACAGTTTGGTTCGGGTCTCATCCCTCTCACTTCTCAGCTTGGAGCATTCATATTTCAACTTCTTGTTTGCTACACAGATATCCATCCATTTGTTGAACATAATTTGATAAGCCGAGCGGATATCTTCTTCACCAACATCTCCTTCACTTTCACCGTCAGAATCGACCTCGGTGTCGTACGTTGTACTATTTGTTACAACATCATGTATCACATTTCCTTGTTTAAGACTGGATGTTGAAGCACATGTTGCAACATTATGTTCAACATGACTGGAAGACTTATACTCAGACTTGTCTTTCAGGGTGGCAGTGAATGCAACATAGTTGCTAGTTATGTCTTCATCTTCCACACTTCCTTCAGAATCTTCATCGCTCCAGGTGCTGGCTAGAGATTTCCCTTTTTGCTTCTTAAGAGTGTTGGCACATTCGGCCTGTATATGACCAAATCCTTCACACTCTCTACATTGTATTCACTTTCCCTTGGTTTTAGAATCATACCTCTGAGTAGGGCGACTAGCAATCTTTTCACCGGCAGGAGGACCTGACCGCAACACCTTATTTGCAGCTTTGAAATTCTGACCTCTATTACTGATCTTCCTCATCATCCTACTGAAGTTTTTGGTGAGTAATGCAATGTCATCTTCAAGTTCCGACTCGTTATCATATTTGGAAGATTCACTCACTTCAGCTTTTAGAGCAACTCCCTTCTCCCTTCTGTTTTGGTTGAGATTCATCTCATAAGTTTGCAGAGAGCCCATGAGTTCATCTAGTCTCATGGTGGATGTGTTTCTTTCTTCTTCTATCGCAGCAATTTTAGCGGAAAATTTTCCAGGTAGGGACCTCAGCGTCATTTCCACTAACTTCTTTTGAGAGTATTTCTTAACGAGTTGAAATGCCTGGTTGGCTATATCCCTTAATCTTCCATTGAATTTTGCAATTGTCTCGTTTTCATTCATTCTCAGATTTTCAAACTGTGAAGCGAGCATTTACAGTTTAGAAGCCTTAACAGTGCTGGTCCCCTCATGCACATTTTGAAGAATGTCCCAGGCTTCTTCTGCGTGCTCACATGTTGATATAAGCTTGAACTGCTCTTCATCGACTGCAGTGAAGATGGCATTCACTGCTTTTGAGTTTCCTAATGCTGCACGCTCCTCTTCAGGATTCCAGTCTCTCGCGGGTTTGATACATTCCTTGCCTTCCTTGTTTACTTCAGTCGGAGGACTCCATCCTTCAACCGTAGCCACCAAAGCTTTTTCATCCTGGAACTTGATAAAGGCTCGCATGCGTGACTTCCAATATGTGTAATTAGATCCGGTGAGTAAGGGAGGACGAGTAACAGAGGCACCTTCTTTGGTATTCATAATGGGCGTACTGACACACAAGATCACACCCACTGTGAACGAACAAAGTAATGCGGATGACCTGCTCTGATACCAATTGCTATTCAGCACGCAGTAATGAATCTTAAATCAGCGAAACAACACACATCAATCAGAGACACACAAGACTTGGTATCGCAGTTCGGTGCGCACACATACATCTGCGGGGCCACGCCCAGAAAAATAGAATACTTCACTATAATAATCAGAGAATACAAACTCTAATAATCACGCTTCTATAAGGAAGAACACCCTCTCCCTTAATACAAACCGTGAGGGGTGATCGCAATCAACCCCGTGAAGTATTCTTGGCAAGCTCCCCTTGCCAGCAAGCTCCCTTTGCCAGCAAGCTCCCCTTGCACCACCGACTAGATCAACTCCCTTGATCCTACGTGTGTAGTTGTCGGCCTCCCTCCCGGAGTTTTTCACAGAGCTTTTATCACGAAGTCCGTACCCTAGCCGTCACAGCTGCCGAACCCTAATAGCATGCGCTCCCTGCAATCCCCGGTTCAATCAGCAAGAAGCCAATCAAATCAGTTTCGGCTAGGTAACCACAAAATCTGCAACTCTCAACAAAGTATGAGATTCCCCAAAATCCACAGGAGTCCGTTGCAGAATTATCGCTGGCTAAAATCTCTCCAACCATCTTTCAATAAACTAAACGAGAGATATACATGGCCAATCAAATCTTTAACAATATAAAACCAACATAAATACATGAACTGTTAAAGATAGGAACTTGAGATCGCGAGATATCCAAACTCGGATCCAAGAAAGCCATAATCAATTAATGACGTAAAAAGACACAGCATGTTGAACATTATAGTGCAACATAATGTACAACAATACGTCCAACATAAATGGCTGAGTCGATTCTCTCCTTCAAATTACTGTAGCTTGGGTGCAAAATAACGTTCAACAAAAGACCCAACATCTTTCAGATAAACCGTCTTATAACTTCAAGATAGTAAAGAGCAAACGGCGATTAACAGAGTGCCACTTATGACAATGCAATCATCAATACAAACATGAATAAAACCTAACATAAGGTATATCAAACGATGTATTTTTATTTATCATGATCATGATGCCTACGATATAGATCATAAGCTCAAACTGAAAAAACGATTTTTCTTCTCCCTAGATCTAAGACGACGGCTTTCTGCCGTCGATCCTCGGGAAGAACATCAAAAACCCTAATTTAAGGTTCTTAAAAACTTAAAAAATAAAAAAACATTATTAACTCACGACCCGCCTCCGGTTACCGTGGTAACCCCCTCCCCACCCCTTGGAACCCCACGCCCCGTCGCTACCCATGTGGCAGTGGCACGCCGCCATCTAGCGCGGCAGCAAAACACTAAAAATAGGGATTTTTTAAAAAAATTTGCCTGACTCCGGCGCCGCTGGCGGACCCCCTCGTCACCGCCTGTTGAGGCGACGTGCTGCCACCTTAGACGGCGGACGGCATGCCCCCTCCCTCAGCAGCGGTACACCACCGTGGGGAGCGACGACAGCAAACCCCACTGCTCCCCCAAATTCGCTTGGGCCAAAGCCATTAAAATAAAAAAAATCTATATTGACCGAAGCTCGCAGCCCCATTGCAGGCCTCGGTCCACTCAATATCAAAAAAACAAGTGGGCCTGAGACCCATGACGGTTAGTGGGCTCCGGCCCATAGGCCGCGAAAAAGAGAGAAAAAGAAAAAGATATTAAAAAAGAAAACTGTTTTTAATGCGAGCCTCAGGCCCGCATGCCACTTTTTCATTTAAAAAAAGAATTTGCTGCGTGCCTCATCTCCCTTGGACATGAGGGCTATTTGTTATTTCACCTCATCTCCGAACTCATCTGCATACAATGTGGCTTTGAGGGCGATGTACTTCTTCTTGGAGTGCTCCTTCTTTCTTTTGTTGTAGTCAGAACTCGTATGCCATGAGGTTGCTAATCAACTCCTCCAAGGTGAACTTGGAGAGGTCGTTTCCTTCCTATATGGTCGTGACCTTCCTTTCCCATTCGGGTGTGAGTTATTGAAGAAGATTGGGCACATGTTCGCTTCGTGTATAGCTCTTGCCAAGTCCTGTAAGAAAGTTTATGATCTTCATGAATCGGGTGTACATGTTCGTGATTGACTCTATTGCATGCATCTCAAAATCTTGGTACCTAATAACATATAGAGCAGCGTTAGAAGTTTTAACTTTAGAATTATCTTCGTGGATTACCTCGAGTATTTTCCAAATTTTATGGGTGGTGGTTGCACGAGGCCCTCGGTTGCTCTCCGTGTTGTCGAGGGCACAAAGGAGTGTGTTCATTGCTTTGGCATTCAATACATCCCGATCCTTCTCGGTCTTGGTTCGCCCATTCATTTGCTTTGTTGGCTCTATGTATTGATTCTCCACCATGGTCGATAATTCAAAGGTGATAGATTTGCAATAGATCTTGGTGCTATTCTTCGAACTCCTGGAGTTTGATTTGGTAAGCAACGATGGACGATTAGCCTTTGGGGTAGATGTTGTTATTGTTGTTTGTTGACGCCATACTTGCAAGCTTGCTCTGATACCACGTGTTAGGATCTTGCGGCTGGCAAATAAACACTAAAAGGGTGGTTGAATATTGTTAATCAAATAAAATAATTCTTCTAGAAAATATATCTAAGATTGCAATTGGAGTTACACAATTCAATACTAATCAACAATAATTATCTCAAAACAATAGTATGTAGCGAAAATATAAAATGCAAAAAATAATCGATCAACATAGAAAGTAAACAAGCGCAAATACAGAGATTTATCGTGGTTCAACCAAACTCCAGGCTACATCTAATCCCAAGTCCCACTTGAATTTTTCACTATTATCACAATAGACAACACCACTTCCCAAGAGGTTTTACAACTTACAATCTCTTCTCAAGAGAAACAGACTTGCAACTTAACACCTTTTTCCAAGAGGAATTTCTTTACCATGAAATTGATACAATTTTAAGTAGAGCCTTGCTTGAAGCTTTTGTGTTGATGTGTAGTGGCTATAGAGGTTGATCTCCAATATAGGATGAAAATGAAAGTGTTTGTGTTGATGTGTAGTAGCTATAGAAGTTGATCTCCAATAGATGATGCAAATGAAAGCTTTTGAGATCAATAGCTTAGGCTAAAAAGATTTGAGAGAGAATTCAAAACATATGCCAAAGAAGAGGTTTTTCTTTTGAAAGAGTTTAGCTCAAAAAAAATTTCTTGAAAAATATTGATCAAAAAATCATATTAACTTCAAGAACAGACCGTTTTTAGTAAAAGATGAAACCTGTGCGAAACATTTTTCCCAAAATGCCCTCCGACGAACATTCCATTGTCTCTATAAGTAAATCAAGGAAAAAGTCAAATTTTTTACTGTTGGGGCTCAGGCAGTCGACTGTTGTACTGGAGGTTGTCGACTGTTGGTTCGAGTAGTCGACTACCTATATAACAATAGTAGTCGACTACTAGCAATTCCAATTAAGTCTCTTGAGCATCTGTTTGCTTAGTAGTCGACTCTTTAACTCATGAGAGGCGACTGCTTTTCTGATACAAGATATACATCAAAAAAGATGTACTATCAAAATGGGTCCCCTTGGCGGGTATTGAGTCTATCTTCATGAATGCCACAAGCTTATTCGTGCAACAATGGATCCCCCCAATTGATAATCCCCTCTATTGAGAGCCTATTGTACCGAGCTGCCAACCAGCCTTCGGACACGATTTTCCGCTTTCCGATGGAAAAAAAGGTTTCAAAATTGCATCAAAAAGATTATCAACTATAAAATGGAGTAACATTGATAGATCCAACGGGCCACTAGTCGTTATGTCCCAACTTTCCGATGTTCGGTTTAAGAAAGTCCCACCACATGTTGTCATTAATCCCTACCAAATCTAGCTTTGCAATGAAAAACCAATCAACACCAGAATCAATCAGACATCAAGCGTCAACATTTTAAACCAAACGTAGATGACAATCAATCCACAAACACAGATTTTCGTCCATGCAGGCATGCAACAACAGGCCCCACAGATTTTTCATTACCAAGACACCAAAGCACACTTAACAGACATAAGAAGCAACACAGGCTACATCACATAGCCTTTATTCAGACAGCCACAATCTATAAAGTTCGAATTCAAGACACATGTAGAAACCAAACCTGGCTTTGCTGCTCCAATAAGCCAACATAACGACGTCGAAATAATACCACAAAACACACACAAACTACTAGAAAGATGGCCATATACTCTCCGTCTCAGAACACTCCCTTCTTGTCTTTCGCAGTCTTCTCCTTCTCCTCAGTCTCCTCTCCGTCCCAGCAGTGGAGGGTGGATCTCGGTGATTCCACCCTTTCCACCGACGCAGAGAAGCACTGATACACCATCATACCGCCGCCAGGAAGCTCCTGCTCCACCATGTCCATGCTCTGAAATCCATCAACGTCCACCTTCTGGCCCCAAGAGCCGGCCTGCCTGCAGCCGCCAAAGATGGTCACTGCAACAGAGAAGTCGGTGGGACCAAAGCAGCTGAGCACCCGCTCAACCAATCCGCCGAATCCCAGCCTCATTGGGTCGAATCCCGCGGCCTCATAGCTGGCATAGCTGAACCCATCCTCCGGGGTGACATGGATGGTTGAAAGCGCTGGACCACAGATTGCGTTCATGGAGTACCCACAAGGCTCGAACTCAAAGTCGCATATCTCCATCTCTGGGATGATGTTCGGTATCCCAGACCGCTTGGTCATCGTCTTGGTCTGAGGGTCCTCAGAGTTGTTGAAGAAGATGGACGCCTTCTCGCTGTCTAGTCCAGTCATGCACATCTCGAGGGTCACCATTGGAAGCTCGGGCTTCTCAGTGGCGTAGTAGACGTGCCAGTTGCGATTGGGAGATGCTGGATCGCCAATGACATAAGCATTTCCGCCCGAAGCAAGGTTGCCAAAGAAATGGTTGAGGGCGGAAACCTCCTCTGAAAAGCTGCGATGAGGAGCAGGCTGGGCTCCGGGGAAGATAAAAGTCCCACGTGAATACTTGGCAGACAGCACAGGGAGCGAGAGCTCGGATGCAAGCTCAAGGATCCTTGGAATAGACAGAAGGAGCTTCGTCGTGCCGCAAGTCTTGAGGATTATCTTGTATGGATAAACGAATAGGCTCGATTCAGACAGCACATACGAGTCAAAATCCTTGTTCGAGAGGTTAGAAACAATGGTGCAGCGAGCAAGATCCAGGATCGAATCGATCTGGGCACGAGAGAGAGCCCGGAGGCCCCGGCCACGTGGGTCAACAAAGAGGGGGGCCTCGGAGAATGTAATCTCCAGGCGCTTCTCAAATCCCTCAAACCCAATTGGGGAGGTTAGAGCATTAGTTGAGCTGGGGGTCATGATTGCCATTGGTTGTGATGGGAGAACAGAGAGAGACGACGGTTTGGTTATTAGAAAGCAGCTAGCCAGAAAACAACTCGAATGCAGGACTCAAAATGGAAAATGCAGGAAATCCTAAACTAGCGCGGATCAGAGAGTAGGGATATCAGGAGGGCTTCCTCACGCACTGCAACAAAAGGAGAACATCACGAGTTAAAACGCGCAAAGAAGAAAACAAGATGATAGCACAACAAAACCATTTGATCTTCTGTGTTCTCACGTTGGAGTAAGCAGCAGATCTGAACTTCTTGATTCCTCCGTTGGGCCGGACGTCTTCAATGCTGTAGCCGAGGGGAGCTTCGTACTGCATGGAACTACTACTGCTGGACTTCTTGCCACCTTTAGACTCCATTAAAACATTCACAAATCCTACAATATGAAGGGACAAATTAATGACCGGTTACTATACGAGACATCAAACAACCTTCAATTTGCAGACAAAATTTCGATGAAAATAAGTGGGGAGACATATTAGAGCCCAATGAGAAAAGGGTTACTCTTCATACCCACATAGCTCCTAACAAATCAAAGAAATCCACAGTTGGAATCAAGAGGAAATTTGGGTATCAATCCATTAATCTTTTAGTTTGATATATATCTCATAGCAGACTCTTTACTAAACTAAATTTGGGGAAAGTCTATAAAGACTCTTTCTACCAATCGAATAAACATTCATTAACATATACAATGTAAGATACAACAAAAAATTTAGAAAAATAAACAAAAGATAATTACTAAGAAAAGGAACATATACAATTAGTTAATTAGCATCAAGAACTATGGATGTGATCCATAAATATCCCAAAACATAACAGGAAAGAAAAGCCTTCCTTTGATCTCATATTTCTTAAAGATTTTACGAAAATCTAAACCGATGGCAAAAAATTTGGTTTTGACATTACATCATGATTTATTTCTACCATTCAAAGTAACCAATGGATTATATTAAAAAAATTAAAATAAAACATAGGAAAATGTATAAAATAAACAAAGATAATCTGAAAGCAAATAATGAATGATTCATAAACTAGCATAAAGTAATACATACGATCCACAGTTATCTATCATAATTTATTTACGCCGATCGACTAATAACAGAAACAAATCTCCCCCTATAAATAAGAACAAAATTTTATTTTTTACGTACAGATCACGATTTCTTTTTATTAATCAATCAAAGAAAATAAAAAAACCAACCAGATCTGAAGTTGATATCTAAACCAACCAAGAACAGATCATATCAAAACAATCACACATGGAATAAAATCAAAAACCAAAGAGAAGAACTTACAATTCAAAAACAATTGTTGCTCTTCGGCCAAAAAACCCTAGAATCACGACCCTTCTTCTCCTGGATGGATCAAAACAACGAAAGGACACGGAAGAAGAAGAGAAACCCTAAAACAGATCGATCGATCGAGTTTTGGTTCGATTCGATGAGAAATTTGGGGGAAAAATTAAGGCCTTGAAATAGGGAAATATACGCCGATGGCTCTCGAAATCTCTGCGAAGAGTTTGATACCATTGGTGGGCATCGCTTTGGTATTTATAGGCGGCTGCTCTGATTGGGAATCTAGGGTTTTGTTTTATTTATGGGTTTTCTCATATTAGTCCCTTAAATTATGTGTATTTTGATATTAGTCCTTTAAATCTTTGTAATTTGAATTTAGTCCCTTAAATATTTAATATTAACCTAAATAGTCCCTTTTGTTAACTTAAATAGTCCATTAAATGTTTAAAGTTTAACCTAAATAGTCCCTTTAAAGGACTAAATTCAAATTACAAAGATTTAAGGGACTAATATCAAAATACACATAATTTAAGGGACTAATATGAGAAAAACCCTTTATTTATTTATTTACTTATTTTATTTTCTTGGCGCACACGCGGACACGCCCAATTTTAGAAAGCACCCGAACCTCTCTAAAATTTAATTATTTACGAATATAGGAATGTCTCTTTTTTCATATTAGACCCTTTCCACTTTATTAATTATATGCATGCGTTAAGAACGCAAAACCAAATAATGTATTAATTAACTAAATGTTAAATATGATCATCCTCACGGATCCATGGAATTGTATCCGTGGGAAGAGATACAATATGAATAGTGAAACTTTTGATATTCGAAAAACAGTGTTATTGTGTGATCGATTAGGCAAAAGAGAAAAAAGATGAGATTCCAAAAACAAAAAAGACTCTTTCTTTAGCCACCATAGCTTTCGATTCCAGGGTAGAATATATTCCTTCTAAAAACAAAGCTTAATTCTTAAGAAAATGTGTTGCATATCAGGTTGATAGACGTACAACAATTTATAGAATCTAGACATAAAAGCAATGTAGCACAATATCTATACTGTAAAAGAGGGATTTACCAAGTTGCCATTGTCCTACTGCAACAAACCCAGTTGGCAGGGTTTGTCCTATGTGGCTGATGGAGGACAGTGCCACCTCATCCCCCCACATGACGTGTGAAGATGTGGGTGCATTTGAGGTATGATTTTTTTGTCTTGCCCAAACAAAAGCCCATCTTTTTCATGAAACAAAGATGCATCTTCCTCTTTTTACAGTTTACATTGTTGGCACCTTCTTTTTTGCACTTTGCCTCCCGGGGTTTTTGCTCATATGCCCTTACTTGACGCTGCCTACACACTTTTTTTCACTTTGCCCACCCAGGATTTTTGCTCTTAGGCTCCTATTTTTCACATTTTTACATCCGAACGATATCCCCACATGCACCAAAACTTTTTTTCACTTTATTGGCCGCTTCTTTTCACGTTTTTTTTTTCAATCTTCGTGCTCCATGTGCACGTATAATTTCTAGTTTATTATTAATTTGCATGGCTCCCCCCCCTGCTTATTACGTAAAACTTTGTAAGTATTTAAACATATTTTATTTACATGAAGTAACTTACAGTTTATAACCAAATGTTTTTTTTTTTGGGGGTGGGTGGGGCGGATATCCAAATCGTAAAACATATTGTCGTTTTTTGTAAAAATAAATAAATTAAAATGTTATTGCTTTCCAGGTTGGGGTTGCGTTGGAATCCTTATCGACACCTCCAAACTCCTGTCGTTAATCGTTATTCGATTCACAAGCTTTTCATTTAAATCACGGAGACGTCCGTTTCACACACGCATGCGTCTTTTTGCAAGCAACCCCTTGTTCTTTCTATTATTTAAATAAAGCTAAATTAAAGAAAGAGACGCCGTGTCAGCGGAGACGACCGCGGACGAGATTCGGCGGGGTCAAAATGGGCCGCTCGTTCCCACACCACAAGCATAAAAGGCAGAAGAAAATACAAGGCCGAGATTTGACGAGGGGGTTTGCGGTAATCTCACCTGACAGTGATGGGAGCTGCTCTTCGCGCCCCTCATTGAGCCAGCTGCCACTGGTTGCTTGCACGATAGGATCCGGTGCTCCGCCGGTGGCTCCTTTTATAGCCGCACGTAAGGGGAGAAGGACAAAAAAGGATTTGTGGTAGGGGAGACTAATTTGGAGTTTGGATATGCATATCTAATAATGCTTAACGAGTAATTAATTTTTTTGCCCTTCTCCGACGATATGGTTGGATATGCATATTTAGGGCCTTTTTCTCTCGATGGATTTGGCTTGGGAAATGGGAAAAATCACACTATTCACCGTCACTTCTATCAATATTCATTCATTTTCTCTGGCCCAAATCCTCGGTTCTGTTCCTTTGCTGTGCTTTGGGTTGGGATTCCTTGGCTAGGATTTTATCGACTTGGCGGGCACTTTTTCTCCGCCCAAAATCCCCGCAATTCGCGGGGATTTCGTTTGCTTTCGTTTTTTGTGGGTCCTTCCTCAAGGTGTCCAAATGGCCCGCAGGCCCGGGGCCCGGCCCGGTCAACGGGCCGGCCCGGCCCGGGCCCAGGGCCGGGATTCCCGGACCCCAGGCGGCCCGGCAGCAGGCCCGGGCCAAGCCCGGTGGGGGATTTTGCGGGCCGGGCCGGTCCGCCTGCAGCCTGCAATTGCAGCCTGCAGCTGCAACGGTCTTATGACCGTTGCATTTTTTTGTTGTTGTTAATATGGGCAGAAATATAGGGGAGGGGTTTTTTGCCATTTCTTGGGCTTTTGACCAAAAATACCCCTCCCAACGGTCATAAACGGCTATTTGGGAGGGGTATTTTGGACATTTTACACCGGAAAACCCCTATAAATTTCACCCAACACCTCTGATTTTTTTCACAATTCTCATACTCTCAATTCTCAAACTCTCTCATACTCTCAAACTCTCTCAAACTCTCTCATACGTTCAGGCAAGCAAGATCAACCCCTCTCAAGCAAGATCAAGATTCGCGGCTCAAATCGATATCGCTCTCATCTTCCCCCGTTGTCATCATCATCTCAGTTCAATCCGCTGTCAACAAATCAGGTTCCTAAATTTTTAGAAAGATGTCGGGACCAAACCGTAGGGGCCGGACTTATAATTTCCACCTCAACACTGAGGAGGAAGATAACTTTAACATGATGAGGGATAACATCCCAGAAACGCAAAATTATGACCATTTGAAAATGTCACAAAATGACAAACTGAATCGTATCAGTACCTAAATATTATGCAACCTGCCTATACTATGTCTGCACAAACATCTTCTGTACACGCTGCTACACAATCACAACATATTCCTGCTGATGTTCCACTTCCACCTACACAAGTAACACCACCAACCCAACCCAGATCAACAAAATCTGCGGTTTGGGATTACTTTTCAATTGAAACTGTCCCGGGCAGAGGCACGCAGGCAGTTTGCAAAATATGTAGATCTGATTTTACTTACAAACATTCTGATGGCACAACCCACCTAAAGAGACACCATGCCTCTCACTTAAAAAGGACCTTAAACAGACAACACTAAACTTATCTGGCTCTTCTTCCTCTTTATCTAATTTCTCATACTCTACTGAGACTTTGAGAAAAGAGATGGCACGATTTGTAATATGTCAAGAATTACCATTTACTTATGGGGAAAGCTCCGATTTAGAAAGACTTAATCAATTGGCCCTTAACCCTGCCTTTAGAAGAGTGCCTAGAAGCACTCTTCGAAGAGATGCTATGTCAGCTTTTGAAGCTGGCAAAGCTAAATTGATTGAAACTTTTGCTAGTGTAAAATCTAGAATAACGTTGACTTCTGTTATTTGGACCACAAAATGGGGTGCATCATAACATCTCATTATGTAGATAATTCATACTTGCTGAATAAAAAGATTATTGGTTTTAGAATGTTAGAGGAATCATATTCTGGTGGTGCTATTGCTAACGTAATAATGGATGTTATTCATGATTTTCATATTACAGACAAAATTTTTTCAATTACGTTTGATAACGCATCTAATAACACTAGTGCAATTAGTGTTTTAAAAAGAACTTTGTCCCTTGATATGGTTGGGTTGTTCCATCAAAGATGTGCATGTCACGTCTTGAACTTGATAGTTCGCGATGGACTTGCAACTTGTTCACCTTATATAGAAAAAATTAGACATCTCATGTTGTTCATACATACTTCTGGCACTAGACGACTTCAATACAAACAACTGTGTCGTACTAGACAAAAACCATACCTGGCATTTAAATTTGATGTTGCATCAAGGTGGAACTTAACTTACTTAATGCTGCGATCCATGCTTAAAAATAGAGAACAGATTACAGATTATGTACTTACTTATCTTTCAAATGATACTGTTTTTGACATTACTGATATAGAGTGGTTAACTGTAGAGCATCTGCATGACTTTTTAGAATTTTTTTTACTGCTTCAAACAAATTTTCTGGGGTTTACTACCCAACATCTTATTTAGGCTTAGAACAATTAGTTTTAATTTCTGATCAGATATCTAGGCATAGAAAAAGTACACACCCTGTCATAATGCCTATGATATTTGAAATGTCTGCAAAACTAGCTAAGTATTGGAATCCGGTTCCTCTTCTTTACTCATTGTCTAAAGTTTTTGATCCTCGTTTTAAGGAGGATGCTGCATTAGGTTTATTAGAACTGTATTCTGACAACATGGGATTTTCCCATGTTGAACATGTATCTGCTGTTAAAAATAGCTTAAGAACTATGTATGCAAATTATGATGCTAAATTTGGTAATGTTTCACTTAATTCATCTGTCTCTGCTAGTGCTTCTGCTTCTACTTCTAGTAAGATTCGCCAAATGTTAGGAAAGAAGAAACAAAAAACCGTAAATTCGGATTGTTCTACTAGTGAACTATCCAAATATTTAGCTAATCCATTTCCCTTTTCGGAGGAAGCAATGGATGGTGAGTATTTTGATCCTCTTGCCTGGTGGAAAGGATATGAATCTGTTTATCCTGTTCTTTCCATTATGGCACGAGATTTGTTATCTGTACCTATTTCTACAGTTGCTTTGGAGTCTGCTTTTAGTGCAGGTGGTCGCGTTCTGAGCAACAAGAGATCGCGGCTGAAGGAAGACGTTGTTGAAGTTGCGGTATGTGCGAATGATTGGTTCCATGCTGAAAGTCGCTCACAGAACAAGAAGGACCTTTCTCACTTCTAACTTTACTCACCCAACAATCACAAACCCACTTTAAGCCAACGAAACACACTACTTTAGTAAGGGCACCACAAACAAATCACAAACCCACTTTCCAACCCACTTTCCAACCCATTTTCCTCCAAAAGAAACACAAAACTCTACTTCTCTCTCCTCAAGATTCCAACCAAGATTTACTATTCATAACAGTAAATCTCAACCCAAAGTCAACCAAAGAAACTTGCCCTTAGTGTCCGACCCGTTGATGATGAATAGGCTGAGAATGGATCGGGCTAGGCTGGGATGGGCTAAGACGGACCAAATACATGCCCAATTTAGGAAGCAAATTTCTGGGCCAGCTCAAAATTCAGACAAGTTTCTTAAAAGACCCAAAATAGGCTTTGGGCTAGCCCGTTAGGGGTAGCATATTTTTTTCCCCTTTTCATAAAATTGCAATAAAATATTACGATAACAACAACAACAAGTGTGGAGATTGACTGTCGGGAAAGAAAGAGTATGTTAATGATACTTTGGGGTGGGACCCACCGCAGTTGGGGCCCAGCCAAACTTAACAGTGGGAGCACATCGTGCCCAAATCGATGAGCTACATGTGTCCTCAGGAACCACCCGAGAAGCAGCCTGTGAGGTCGCCCGACAAAGTTGCTAACAGCTCTGCAAGGCAGATTTGCACTCACCGACCTAGGTTAGCCATCAAGACTCACACAACGACGACCTCCACGAGTTCAGCTCCTCAATAACAAGGCTCGACAAAGATGCCCTCCACGAGGTGTGCTCCTCCAGCAACAACTCTACGAGGACCACCACGAGGTTGGCTCCTTCTGCAGCCACACCTCATAGGGACGACCTCCACGACATCGGCTCCCTAACATCGACAGCTCTGCAAGAACGACGTCCGCGAGGTCATATCCTTAGCAGTAACACTCCTTTAAGATGACCTCAGTGGTATGCACTTGAGGTCTGCTCATTCAGCTGCATCACCCAAGGGTTCGCCCGCTTGAAAAGTTAACCTTCATAAATTGCTCTCGCAATCAGGTGGCTCAATCTTCGACGATCCTCTCTCCAGACTGTTACAAATAAGAAGCCATCCAGATCCATCCACCATGCAATGAGCGGTAAGCCTAATCTGGAAGTCAACGGGTATCCTTCTTTAACCGTATACTGTGTGATCTAAGGAGTCGGTTACAAGCATACAATTTGGGATCTCCATAACTCCCTCTGACATGGCATAACTGACCCTCAGCTTTTACAAAAACAACGAATTATCTTCTTCGTAAAATATGCAAGCACAAATGCTCAGACTCACAACCCTCTTTCATCCTGCTTGGAACTGAATTAAGCATCGAAGCCAAATCGGAGGGACACCCATCTGTTTCCTTTGACGTTCTTTCTATCTATTTCAGGCGTTGAATGAGCATCTCGACCCAGCGAAACCATGCACAAGTCCTCTATTGCTTGTTTAATTCCGATGCATACTAATTGCTTAAGATAATTGTTGATTAAGTTAAAATTTGGTAACTCAAATTGTTAACTTAGGAAGAATCTCTAGAGGAATTTTTATACACTAATCATTCCTCTATAGTGTCTACCTACCATCTAGGAAGATGCCAATACTACCTTCTAAAGTTGCATATTTATCGAAATATAATAAATTTTGGCCGATCTATGTGATTGCATTTTAACAAAATGGGCTTTACGCGACTCAGACATATCATTATTTCAATTTAAAAAATGGTCCATCTCTATGAACCAATAAATAACATAGGAGTTGTGTTGACCATAAAAAATGTACGCATCTATTTTGACCTTACGTGAAGAATAATCTCAGCTATACCTAAAACAGACCCCGTCAATGAGTACCCAAAAGCTACCAACTTTTCACTGACCTTTTTGATCTATGGCTGATGAACTGAGAACAAAATTTAATATTTTTTACAAGTTTAACAGCTACTTAAATTCAAAATTAACAGTCATATTTTACTTCACACCCTCAACCGCAATAATAATATAACCAAATGTAGGAGAAACTCTACGATGAAGCCAGGCACGAGGTGACTTGGGTGAAGCTTGTCAAGTAGACAATCACCATGCGAAACTCAAGAATCGTTGAACCAAACAAGCAAAACAGACGGCGGTCGCTACAATACACACAACACAAGTAATATAAGAAAAAAAATGTAAAACAAAAGAGAATCGCTGAGAAAATCACTGAGAAAATTCTTAGTATACATCTAGTTGGAGAGATCACTGAGAAAATTGGCAAAATAGCATCGGTCAACCGTCACTTTTAATTTCTACCACCATATTTAAAAAGTTTGCTAGAATACCACCCCTTTAAAAAGAGACCGAAATACACCCCTTCGTTCCCAAACATTAAAACCCAACAAAATTAAATCCACATGCGAAAACAATTGCAACCGACGACGTTCTCCCTTCGGCGAGCGAAGCCCAGCACTTCGCACCGCCTCCAACTCCCCTCGACAGCCTCGCTCATCACCGCCAACCCACAACCCAAAGCCGACAGCACCCCGCGTCGACGCCGAACTCCGACCACCCCGCTTCGTCGTACTCCGACCACCACGCATCTATGGAAACGTCTCGCCGTACTCCGACAAAGCCCTATGAGCCAATATAACATAGTATGCGCCAATTTGCGCCAATTTGCGCCAATATACGCTAATATACGTCACGTGTATATTGGCGTATATTGGCGTATATTGGCGCATACTATGTTATATTGGCTCATAGGGCTTTGTCGGAGTACGGCGAGGCGTTTCCGTAGATGCGGGGTGGTCGGAGTACGGCGAAGCGGGGTGATCGGAGTTCGGCGTCGACGCTGGGTGCTGTCGGCGTTGGTTTGTGGGTTGGCGGTGATGAGCGAGGCTGTCGAGCGGAGTTGCTCGATCACCTTGAAGAACAAATCTCTTCTCACGATCTTAATCAATTCATGATCGCTCGGATGTGTAGTTACGTTTGAAAATAAAAATGCCCATGTGAAAGGTTTTTATTCTTTTAATTCAATAAAGTTGGCGTTTAATTAATGCTTAATTCAATAAAGTTGGCGTTTAATAGAAACAAACCACAGAATTAACTTGATGCTCCACTGATCATGAACGCATTACACAAACAAACCACACTTTGATCACAGTCACAGTATTAGATAGAAATCGAAAAGCCATTACCCGCATCATCTTCAACGAATTCAAACCCTCCTTCAGTTGGTCTGAGAGGGAGGAGGGCTCCTTGCTCCTGGGGAACTCGGTCCCCTCTCCATCGCTCCGAATCCTCGTTCCTTAAAGACAAAGAAAAAAAAACCCATTAACCAATATCGCTTTGAGAGGCTGAAATAAATCCAAGCAGCAAGCAACAAGAAGGAAGGAAGAAGCGTCACTGACTTGCACAGTTATCTTCACCTTATGTTTGTGATCGGTTTCAGTAGTACTCTTGTTTGAATCCGAACCCGTAACTATGCACATGAAACTGATGCTGTTATAATTTATGATATGATGATAAAAAATTGCAGCATTATGGAGCTCCTATACCTTCGACTTGAGAGTTGATGTTGCTTCCACCTCTAACAATTGTTCAACGAGATAGAAGATTCCCACATCAACAGCTAGTGCAAGATTCTTGCATCAACAGTTGGCGCCAGGGGAATATTGGCCTTGTGATAACTCTTGTTACATATGCTCTCATTGTCGTTCTAATGTCAGCATCCTTTCCACCATCACCTTCTCTGATGGTGAGGAAAGAAGATCGTGTTTTTGTGTGTGTGTGTGTTTGTGTGTGTGTGTGTGGGTGGGGGGGGGGGGGGGGGGGGGGGGGTGAGCTCATTGACACGTCTGAAATCCATACCATGAGGACAACCAACTCGCTCGCGGTCCGCCTCCACAAGCCTCCGCCACTCACAGAGCTACTCATGCCACTCGTACAGTGGTCGACTACCGGGTTCTCGTGGTGGAGCTCCAAGAAATGTGGAAGGCTCAGGCCTGTGAGTCCAAGAACAACAAATTCTTACATGAGATGGTCCTAGATCTGATTTGAACAAAGTATAGCGTTCTGCCGATTGGTTCTAGCCACGATGCGCCCCCTTCAAGGAGGAGCAAACAGAAAACAAAAACACTGTGGTGACACAGAGATCTAGCAGAACCAAAGAATCGAGGAGCAGTGACATACAAAGACAAGGTGAATGCCATTATTAACCGACATGCCAAAAGTCAGTCACCCGTGTTAGGGCCAAAAATGACCGAAACAATCAAAATACTGACGTGGACCCTTCCTTGCTTAGTTGGAGCCCCGTTAGTTGGTTGAGTGGGACCCTGTGTTGGAAGAACCAGGGTCGTTGGTAGATTGTGTGTCATGGCCAATTTTGTGTTATACGTGTATTCTACTGAATACACGTGGTGTATCTACCTACGATGCATGCGTGGGCATGAGATAAGCGTAGATATCGACGTATGTGACGTAATGCCAAGGAGATTAGGCCGTAATACGCGGCTAAGGGAAGAGAATGCGAAATGTGAATGCGGAAGAAGTGCAAATGACGTCGTGGGTGAAAAACGACAGGAATGGGTTAAACGTGTGTGTGATGCATGTATGCACGCATGGATGTGTGTGGATGTGTGTAAGGGGAGCCATGCTAGTATGAAAAGGGGTTAGGGGTCAATGGCAACCCCCGTAAATTTTTAGAAAGGTCAGTGGCAAAACGGTCATTTGGGCTAAAAGTGCTGAGCGTACATCCCAGGGTTGTGTGTACATAAAGTAATGTCAAACTTGTAAATACTTGGATAGGTAAGGGATAGTTTGGTCATTTAATAAATGACATGGCTTATTGGATAAGGCATGGAAAAACCCTATTCTAGAAATCTCTCCCTCGTTCTCTCCTTTTCTTTTCTTTTCTTTTCTTTTCTTTTCTTTCCTTATCATTATCTCCTTTCCTCCTACTCAATTCCCACCTCCAATTTCGTGCTCCCCTCCTACCCCTCTATGTTATTCCAAAAAAGAAGAAGAAGAAGAAGAGGATGAGGAGGAAGAGAAAGAGAAAGAGAAGAAGAGAAGAAAGATCAAAGTTGATGTAGGGATTCTCTGGTTGGAATTCCATGAAATTAATTTTTGCTATTAGGTTTTTTAAAGCATGTTTTACTTAATTTGAATTAGGGATGATGAAATTTCATGAGCTATGTTCCAATTTCATAAAATATCCCAAGAAACTCTTAGTAAAACCAACCCCTTTGAAATCCTGAAATTTTGTTGTGTGTTATTGCTTAGATTCTGATTACTGTAGCACGAATTAGGGTTCGAAAAAAATATGAGCTTGTATACCTCGAAGTTCTACCCCAAAATCATATAAATATTGATATATGTTCAATTCTGAACTTAGGAGTAAAAATTCAAACTCTACAGCATGTCTGTTTGATTTCCAGCTTTAACACAGTTCAGTAGAAATAGCTTAAATACCTGCACACTCAATACAATTTTGTGTTCTTGGTCTTGTTGGAAAGTTAACAAGTTTTTCTAAAAGTTTATCAGGGTGCCTATATGTCGAAATTCTGGCTAGAACATGCTCAAAATTGGCTTTGAACACAGACCCTGAAATCTGTCTGAAAAACAGACTTGGCACCCTTCACTAAATAATTCACCATAAATCACATACTTGTATTTTTGTCTGAAATTTTGTCTGTAAATCCAAAACACCCATATATACAAATTTGTAGTTTTAATTTTTCCCAAATTCCAACTGCAATTACCTCAAAAACCACTCTCAATCGGATTGTCCTGCAATTTCAGCAGGCTGAATTCATTAAGTAGTGTTCTTATTCATTAATTGTGGATAATTGGCCATCATTATTCTTGCTTATTATGGTTGTGTAGTGGAATGAATGTTCATGCCCTTGGCACATGTAAATTATAGTGTGTTGTTTTGATATGAATGACGCCCGCCATGTGTTCGATGAAATGTCTCAATGAAGGCAAAATCCAATAAGTTGAGTAACTTGCATGTGTTAGTGTTGGCCTTGTGCCACGTTGATAATTAGTGAAGTTAGAGCCTTGAATGGCATGAATATATTGCAATTGTGAATGGGTGATGTGTTGTGATATAGGGCATGTCACGTGAGTGCATGACCCTATGTTTAATGATGAACAGCTGAAGTGACATGTGCACACCCATGCCATCAAGACCCCTAACGTGTCACTTATGATGTTAACTCATAAAATTGAATGAATATCAAACCTCTCTAATGAGGGTGAGTTAGCAGAACCCGGGTTTTAGGTGGGATTTGAGTAAATTGTGGATATGAGGCCTGGACTGTGAAGTTGGGAGATGATTATGTGATTTGTGGAGTTTACACCCACTCGCCTTTACCGGGAGTGGAGGTGATACTTACACCCACTCGCCTTTACCGGGAGTGAAAGGGTCATACGGAGGTTGGGTTATATATGGATAGCCTCACTCCTGTCAGGGACGGGGTAGGTGAGAGGCCCGACGTACAGTGCCCGTGTCTACTGCGTCGTGTGCTATATTCACCCCAAATTTGGGTTGAAGTACAGGTCCTAGTATCACAAAGTTTACCCAGGTTCCAAATTAATTCAATTATAAAATAATGAAATGAGGATTGGCATGTTACTCCTTCTGCTGGCAGCACTTCCCCTTCACTTGCCTACTTCTTTGTGACTCTGTGTCATACCACAGGCACTTGTACTTGTTTAACAGATAGTGCTTGCCTGAATACTTGCGTTGTTATTATTAATATTATTATTATTCGTGCTAACTCTTTTCTTGCAGTACCTCACACTGGACCGCAGGTATGGTCTCTTTGTTTTAACTATTTAATTTTCATTATATCACTTAGCTACATGCTTTATTCTCTTGCTTGCCTTGGAATTTGATAACCTTAAACGGAGTTCCAAACCTAAGTTGGTTCCTACTGGGGCACACATTGATGTGCTCCTCCTTATTTTTCAGGTAGCCGGGTCAGTTGGTTGGAGGTGACTTGGAGTTGGGAATCAGGGGTGGTACTCGGTGTGAGCTGTAGCTTGTAGAGTGACTTGGTTGCCTTGGAAGGCAGAGAGTGACGGTATATATGTAGTGGTGTACTTGAAGTATGTATATTAATGGAAGTTGTTGTATGTATGATATGTTGTTGTTGATCTATATATTCATGAGGTCGTTTTGATGTTATTGTGAAGCTTTACTTGTACTATCCCAGCATGTGCGTAGTGGCCTGCTTGTTAAGTTTTTCCTTTTTCCTTTCTTTTCCTCTGTCATCACCCTCACTCTTCAGAATACTTGGAAAAAAAATTTATTAAATGCCGGGTTTCTGGGAAACGGGGCGTGACAGTTTTTTGCGACCCATGCAGGTCACCGCACTGCGATGTGCGTAAGGATAGTACAAGTAATGCTTCAGTAGGTGATTGGGATACATTAGGCGTAAGGTGGGTAGTGACCATAGAGTCTTAAGTGGTTCACCCTGAAACTCCTAGCTTAGGAAGTCAGGGGATGAATTTACTAAAGTGGAATATACTATAGATGTATACACATGTATATGTAGCTGGGTGAACCCGTGGATATAGGTGCATTTGTTGTGCTTAGAGATTTGAATTATATATGTTTTGGTATACTTGTATATTTGAATGACATGAACATTACATGCATCATGGATGCTTGTAGTAGTATATGGATACGTGTGGATGTATATACTAGGTGGTGAATACTTGAATTTATGTATACTATGCCTCTATAAAGGTACATGATACGGATATGTGAGGCTGATATGTGGTATACTTGTGTGACTCTGAGACATAGGTGACATACACATGTTTATTCGTGAATGTATATTAGTGGGTACATGTAAGCCAGTGAAGACATATACATGGTAGAGGTGTGAGTGAAGATATGTACGTGTGAAATACGAGTACATGCAAGCGTTCTATATATTGAATCATGGTTGTGTTCCCATGTAGGGAACGTACCCAGGTGTGTATATCTATCCTTGTATAGATAGAGTAGTGAAATGTCTATATTGTCTTTGGACACATGGAGAAAGGTGCATGTGTGTGAATATATGTGTGCTTGTATGAGTAGGTGGTGTAGATATATACGTGTGAAAAGTTAGTGCATATATATATCGCTAGTGTTGCATTACTAGGGTAAGAATTCCTAGTGTATTAAAAGGTTTAAATAACCGAGAATATATATATATGTGCTGCTTATGTGCCAAAAGGAATTGGTATATTGTTTTACCTTGGTACATGGTGGTGGGTTATACTATTGCGTAAAGGTAAGTGTTTTGCTATAGCCACACGTGGTGTGTATGCAACGCTATAGATAAATAAGGGACATATGTATAGTATGAGAAATGCACCTGGGTGTTTGAAGTAGATATATCCTAAGGAGGGTAGGGGTGTTTTCGATCCGTCCACCCTAAATTAGACTCTTAGCCCTATATCGTGCCTATTATGGGATAAGGATATATGTATAACGTGTATCATATGTAGGATGTGATGAATGTGAAGATTTGAGCTTATACGGTGCACGTATAAGTGAGATGGCTGTGGATTTGCACGGTTAAGTGGAATTGTGGTATATGTATATACGTGTGTATATGCTTACCCGTAGAATGGTGCATATGGGACCATTTGGATATATATAGTGCATGTACCTCTCCGTATATGGTGACATGAAGGAGAATTGTGTATTGGTATATAAGATACTTGTATGTATGTAAGTGTGTTGTAGCAAGCGTGGTGTGATTGTGTATATATGTGGTCATTATTGAATGTGTATTGGTGTATGTCTTATGAATGGTTAATGTATATGTATGTGAATGATCCCTATTTTGATGTGCATGTATCAGTATATGAATGTATACGTATATGGGGTGTGACTATCTACTGAATGTGTAAGAATATTGAAATACACTTATTTGTGTATGTACTAGTATGCTAGTAAAAGTGTGGATATATTGGACGTTATGTATATATTGGTATGGGTAGCTACCGACTATCTATTAGTATAGTTTGAGTAGCTTGACTGTATAGGTGCGTAATAGCAGTATATGTATGGTATGTATGAATAGGTGTGTGTGCCCATACATGGAAATCTATGTGCATGATGCATGGGTTCTAGTATGTATATATATGCATGTCTGTGTGCATATCTACTATTAGTATACTAGTCTTGTGTGCATGTGTATACATGTATTTGGCTATATGTAGATTCAGAAATCTACGTATGGTATTGATGCTTATACATCTGTGGGTGTATAATGAGTATATGCTTATGGAATATCTAAGTGGGGTATTGCTTGTTGCAAATACGTGAATATGTATCATATTTGTATGAATTTCTATTATGCGTGCGATGTGTTCATGTATATGTGGTGTGCATGGGAGTATACATAATGATGTGTATCTTGGATGAATGAATATATATAAATACTTGTACATATCTTCGTTTGTTTACCTGCCAGCATATCCTATTGGGTTGTTTATCCAGGTGTATCTTGGTGTGCCTTGGATAAATGTATTCATGTTTGTATGCATGTATAAATAGATCTGTACGTATATACATATGCGATGTGGATGTAAATGTGATAGATATGGAATATAGATGTGTGTGTGTGTGTGTGTGTGTGTGTGTGTGTGTGTGTGTGTGTGTGTGTGTGTGTGTGTTTGATGAATGTAAATGAATGGAACCGTTTGATGTGTGGGTATTGGAATGTGTGTATTTGTTTGTATATTTATATGTATACGTGTGTGGGGGGTGTAAATAGATGTTTATAATTATTTGACTATTATGGCAGTATGTGCATAGGGTGTGCAAAAGTAGTTATATATATAATATATGGCGGGGAATGTATTATGTTTGTGCACTTCTGTGTGTATTGTATGTGGTATATATGCCTATCTGTGTGAGGCAGTAGGTGCATCGTTATGAATGTGAGATTATGTATGTATATAACTATAGGTATGATTATGGACCTTAGGTAACTTAATCGTGCATGTGATAGTGCGTGCATGTCTATGTATGTTGGGTGTGTTTAGTTATCGTTGTAGGTATTTATGCACATGTGATTGTGGATGAATCTATATGACTAAGTATTGAGTGTATATGGATCTGGTGTACGTATAATGTGACACCGTGATAGTGACCATGTTTGCCAAGTTACGTATGCAGATTGACGTGTGTAGATGTATACGTAAATATATAAGCCAGTAGAATATAAGTCGTTATACTGGTAAATATTGTTATATTTGTGTGTGTGTGTGTGTGTGTGTGTGTGCATGTCATGTATAAATGCCATATGGATCGTGATATGGATATGCTGTAATGTTATATCACATAGGTATGAGTAGTACCTTGGATATGTATAATAATACGTGTAGAAACTTAATTGTGGTGTGTGATGAATATGTTGATGTGTAAATATATGTGCCAAGATGTTCATATGAAGAACATATACGTATGTGCATGTGATGATGCATATAGTGATATGGATGTGCTACTAGATGAGTAATAGGATGTATCTATGACATGTGTGCTGTACGGATGTGCATGAATGATAGTGAAGCATATAGAGTATATAAGTGTGGTGTAGATATGTATTCTTGTTTGTGCTTCCTGGAATAGTAAGACCATCCTACCTAGCTGACCTCGGCCAGGTGCATGCCCTAGGAAGTCCAAGGACAGACTTTATTTTAAGGTGGGTAGGATGTCATGCCCAAGTTTGCGCTATACGTGTATTCTACTGAATACACGTGGTGTTTCTACCGATGATGAATGCGTGGGCATTAGATAAGCGTAGATATCGACGTATGTGACGTACTGCCAAGGAGATTAGACCGTAATACGTGGCTAAGGAAAGAGAATGCGAAATGTGAATGCGGAAGAAGTGCAAATGACATCGTGGGTGTAAAACGACAGGAATGGGTTAAACGTGTGTGTGATGCATGTATGCACGCATGGATGTGCGTGGATGTGTCTACAGGGAGCCATGCTAGTGTGAAAAGGGGTTAGGGGTCAATGGCAACCCCCGTAAATTTTTAAAAAGGTCGGGGACAAAAGGGTCATTTGGGCTAAAATTGCTGAGCGTACACCCCAGGGTTGTGTGTGCATAAAGTAATGGCAAACTTGTAAATACTTGGATAAGTGAGAGATAGTTTGGTCATTTAATAAATGACATGGCTTATTGGATAAGGCATGGAAAACCCCTATTCTAGAAATCTCTCCCTCTTTCTCTCCTTTTCTTTTCTTTTCTTCTCTTTTCTTTCCTTATCATTATCTCCTTTCCTCCTACTCAATTCCCACCTCCAATTTCGTGCTCCCCTCCTACCCCTCTATGTTATTCCAACAAAGAAGAAGAAGAAGAAGAAGAAGAAGAGGAAGAGAAAGAGAAGAAGAGAAGAAAGATCAAAGTTGATGTAGGGATTCTCTGGTTGGAATTCCATGAAATTAATTTTTGCTATTATGTTTTTTAAAGCATGTTTTACTTAATTTGAATTAGGGATGATGAAATTTCATGAGCTATGTTCCAATTTCACAAAATATCCCATGAAATTCTTAGTAAAACCAACCCCTTTGAAATTCTGAAATTTTGTTGTGTGTTATTGCTTGGATTCTGATTACTGTAGCTCGAATTAGGGTTCGAAAAAATATGAGCTTGTAGATCTCGAATTTCTACACCAAAATCATATAAATATTGATATATGTTCAATTCTGAAATTAGGAGTAAAAATTCAAACCCTACTGCATGTCTGTTTGATTTCCAGCTTTGACACAGTTCAGTAGAAATAGCTTAAATACCTGCACACTCAATAAAATTTTGTGTTCTTGGTCTTGTTGGAAATTTAACAAGCTTTTATAAAAGTTTATCAGGGTGCATATATGTCGAAATTCTGGCTAGAACATGCTCAAAATTGGCTTTGAACACAGACCCTGAAATCTGTCTAAAAAACAGACTTGACACACTTCACTAAATAATTCACCATAAATCACATACTCAATATTGTTGTCTGAAAATTTGTCTGTAAATCCAAAACACCAATATCTACAAATTTGTAGTTTTAAGTTTTTCCAAATTCCAACTGCAATTGCCTCAAAAACCACCCTCAATCTGACTGTCCTGCAATTTCAGCAGGCTGAATTCATTAAGTAGTGTTCTTATTCATTAATTGTGGAAAATTGGCCATCATTATTCTTGCTTATTATGGTTGTGTAGTGGAATGAATGTTCATGCCCTTGGCACATGTAAATTATAGTGTGTTGTTTAGATATGAATGACGCCTGCCATGTGTTCGATGAAATGCCTCAATGAAGGCAAAATCCAATAAGTTGAGTAACTTGCATGTGTTAGTGTTGGCCTTGTGCCACGTTGATAATTAGTGAATTTAGAGGCTTAAATGGCATGAATATATTGCAATTGTGAATGGGTGATGTGTTGTAATAGAGGGCATGTTACGTAAGTGCATGACCCTATGATTAATGATGGACAGCTAAAGTGACATGTGCACACCCATGCCATCAAGACCCCTAACATGTCACTTATGATGTTAACTCATAAAATTGAATGAATCTCAATCCTCTCTAATGAGGGTGAGTTAGCAGAACCCGGGTTTTAGGTGGGATTTGAGTAAATTGTGGATATGCGGCCTGGACTGTGAAGTTGGGAGATGATTATATGATTTCTGGAGTTTACACCCACTCGTCTTTACCGGGAGTGGAGGGGATACTTACACCCATCGCCTTTATCGGGAATGGAGGGGTCATATTGAGATTGGGTTATATGTGGATAGCCTCACTCCTGCTAGGGACGGGGGAGGTGAGAGGCCCGGCGTACAGTGCCCGTGTCCATTATGTCGTGTGCTATATTCACCCCAAATTTGGGGTGAAGTCCAGGTCCTAGTATCACACAGTTTACCCAAATTCCAAATTAATTCAATTATAAAATAATGAAATAAGGATTGACATGTTACTCCTTCTACTGGGAGCACTTCCCCTTCACTTGCCTACTTCTTTGTGACTCTGTGTCATACCACAGGCACTTGTACTTGTTTAACAGATAGTGCTTGCCTGAATACTTGCGTTGTTATTATTAATATTATTATTATTCGTGCCAACCCTTTTCTTGTAGTAACTCGACACTGGACCGCAGGTATGATCTCCTTGTTTTAACTATTTAATTTTCATTATATCACTTACCTACATGCTCTATTCTCTTGCTTGCCTTGGAATTTGATAACCTTAAACGGAGTTCCAAACCTAAGTTGGTTCCTACTGGGGCACACATTGATGTGCTCTTCCTTATTTTTCAGGTAGCAGGGTCAGTTTGGTTGGAGGTGACTTGGAGTTGGGAATCAGGGGTGGTACTCGGTGTGAGCTGTAGCTTGTAGAGTGACTTGGTTGCCTTGGAAGGCAAAGAGTGACGGTATATATGTAATGATGTACTTAAAGTATGTATATTAATGGAAGTTGTTGTATGTATGATATGTTGTTGTTAATTTATGTATTCATGAGGTCGTTTTGATGTTATTGTGAAGCTTTACTTGTACTATCCCAGCATGTGCGCATTGGCCTGCTTGTTCAGTTTCTCCTTTTTCTTTCTTTTCCTCTCTCATCACCCTCACTCTTCAGAATACTTGGAAAAAATTTATTAAATGTCGGGTATTCTGGAAAACGGGGCGTGACATTGTGGTAGATTTGTGATGCTTGTTCGACACTCGAATGGGTCGAGCCTCGGTCGATTAAGGTTGAGAAGATCAGACACGACCTTCTTTCTGTATCGAGACTTGATGATCTACACCACAAGGAAGCGTCGGGGGGGGGGAATTTATTAAATGCCGGGTATTCTGGGAAACGGGGCGTGACATTGTGGTAGATTTGTGATGCTTGTTCGACACTCGAATGGGTTGAGCCTTGGTCGATTAAGGTTGAGAAGCTCAGACACCACCTTCTTTCTGGATCAAGACTTGATGATCTACACCACAAGGAAGCGTCAGGGGGGGATCTGGGTCCCGACCGAAATCCCCTCCAATGTTTAAGTTAGAACGGGACTTAAGAGATGGAGGGAGCTTGGAGTAGCTGAGATCGACCCACAGAGGCCCGTCTCAGATCTAGCGTCGCAAGCTCTTTTTTGAAGAATATAAGTTAGAGTGTGCAATGTAAGAGAATCAGATCTTGTACCTCCCCCCATTCTGTCGGTCTCCCGTGTATTTATAGATCTCTGGGTTCTTTCAGTGACGTTGAGAGTATAACGGTCACCAATTATGGCGTCACGATCTTCCTCCCTTAATAGGGGTAACCGTCACACATGCTCCCACTATTTATGAGCTCACCTTCAATCCCACATTCTATTGGTGGGAGTGCAACGGTTGAATGGTACATGGGCTTTGACTAAGTTAGCTTCAAGCCTCTTTCGTGGACTCTGTGGGTCTTAATCGCTCGCCGAAAGAGCCATCTCGAGTGATGGCCCGATGACTCAACAATGGCCCTCGTGGCACAACCTCAAACAGGTTGCCGGTTGGGGTCAAGTGACGTTACATCGCATTAATGGGGCACGACAGTCGAGGAATTAATACTCGAGTTTTAGGTGCCAAAGCGCCCACTTCACCGATTTGGATGATTCGCCGGTTCGAAATCCAAGATGCTAGGAGGCTCGGATCTTCGACATGTGTCGCATCATGATGTGGTCATCTAGTCGATATACGACAGTTCCAGAGTGGAAATTTGAAGTTATCATCTTCCTCGTTCTCAATTTGGATTTTCTCCTCCCGAAAATGGCTTCATCATATATCTCGGCCTCCGGGAGGAGCTCGAATTCCGTCATGCAGAAGAACAAGGAGGGAACCGAGGTGCCCAGCCTGATCACTAACCAAATTTCGAAAGTCGAAGCCGATCAAATCCCCGAATTCCAGAGAAAATATGTTTGACTCGACTATCAGGTAAGGATGCAGGGGAGGGATGAAAAGGTTCATCGTCCCGACGATCGGGAGGTGGAGGTTGGGGTTTACGTCAAATCCTTCCAACAAGGGCTTCGATTCCCCATGCATCCTTTCATGCGCTACGTTCTAAGCACATTGAACCTTTCTCTTTGTCAGCTGATGCCATAGATTGAACGACAGAATAGCAGCTCTGTGGCAGTTCCTGTCCAAATCAGTGGAGAGATTGCTACCATTCTTCAAGGTGCTGAGAAAGGCCATAGCATCCACCGAAGAGAAGAAGAAGTTCATCTAATGGGACGTGGATTGCAAGAAATCTTTCTCTGATCTGAAGGAGTATCTTCGTAGCCCACCACTCCTAACAAAGCCCGATAAGGACGACCAGCTGATCCTCTATCTAGTTGCCATAAAGGAGGCTATAAGCTTGGCCCTTGTCAAAGAGGAGGCAGGTATCCAACGACCCATCTACTATGTCAGTCAGGTCCTACGTGAAGCTGAAATCAATTATTCGAGGATAGAAAAGCTGTCATTTGATTTTGTCCAGTCTGCAAGGAGGCTACGACCTTACTTCCAGGCGCACACCATCCAAGTCTTCACTAATACGCCTTTAGAAAAAACACTAAAGAGGCTCGATCGGTCGGGGAGGATGACGAAGTGGGGAGTCGAGTTAAGCGAATTTGACATCCAGTATAAGCCTAGGACTGCCATCAAAGGGCAACCCCTAGCCGACTTTATCGTCGAACTCACCGATGACGACGATCCACCAGAGGAGGATATGTAGCTAACATACATCAATACTCCCTCTTCTCTTTCGAGAGATCTCGACTCTCCATCCAACACAAGTGGAGAGGATGGGACATGGATCGTGCAAGTGGACGGTTCGTCCACTCAAATTGGAAGCGGAGCAGGAATAATTGTCCAAACCCCAACGTGCAATATATTTGAATATGCTCTCCGCTTCGACTTCCAAACCACAAACAATGGGGCAGAGTACGAAGCCACAATCAATGGGCTCTGGTTAGCTCGAGCCCTAGGAGCAAAGGAGATCCAACTCCTCAGCGACTCCAATTTGATAGTCCACCAATTGAATAGAGGTTTCAAGGCCCGAGAAGACACAATGCAGAACTACATGCATATTGCTAAAGCAGAGCTCGTCAAGTTCAGACGGGTCGAGATCCATCATGTACCAAGGTCAACGAATCCCGGAGTCGACGCCCTTTCGAAGCTCGTGTCACCTCACCGCAGGACTCGATCGAACAATGTACGTACAACATCTGTCGCACCCTATCGTACTTGAGCAAGAGCTGCTAAGCATTGACCAAGGGGTCACTTGGATGGATCCTATAATCCATTATATAAACACTGGGGAAAAGCCGACCGACTCGGTAGAGGCGCGAAAGCTAGAACGAAAGGCGTACCAGTTTGTTCTGCTGGACGGTTCATTGTATAAAAGACGATGGACTATGTATGACGTCTTTCCTTACCTCAAATGCTTAAACCCACAGGAAGCACTTTATGTGATCCATGAAATCCACGAGGGGGATTGCAGGAACCATTGCGGAGAAAAAGCTATAGCCTTGAAAGCCCTAAGGCAAGATTACTTCTAGTCGACCATATTCAAGAAAGCAATCGAGTATGTGCGAAAGTGCCCGATTTGCCAAAAGTTCTCGAGGATTAGCTCAGCCCCTCCAACTAATCTGATCCCATTCATCAGTCCAGTGCCCTTCGCAAAGTAGGGATTGGACATCCTAGGCCCGTTCAAGGAAGCAAGTAGACATCAAATATTTATGATCGTGGCTATCGACTACTTCACTACGTAGATCAAGGTAGAACCCCTTGCCCGAATTACGTGGAAGGAGGTCAGAAGCTTCGTATGGAAGTCCATTATTTGTCTGTTTGGCATCCATCAGTCCATTGTGACAGACAACAAGATGCAATTCGACAGCACTGGCTACAAGGATTTCTGTTTCGAGCTGAAGATCAAATTACATTTCACCTCTGTCCCCCACCCCCAATCCAACGGACTGGCAGAGGCTGCTAATAAATGCATCCTCGGACCCCTATGGAATATGATAGCCAAACTTGAGGGGACATGGCCAGAAGAAATCACTGGCATACTATGGTCGTACAGAACGACACATAAAACCTTGACAGGTTAAACACCATTCATGCTTGCCTATGGTTGTCAAGATGTTGTCCCAGTGGAAGTTAACGAGCGACCGCTCCGCTTCCAATACTATGATGAGGAGAGAAACTCGGAGGGACTCGAGCTCAACCTACAATTGATCGACGAGGTTCGCGGACGAGCCATGGCGACCCTCATTGAGCAGAAGGGATGTATGGCTCGATATTTTAACTTTAAAGTTCAAGGGCACAGTTTCCGTATAGGCGACCTGGTGTTACAAAAGGCTGCCTTCACTCTTAAGATCCTTAAACAAGGAAAGCTTGCGACGAAGTGGGAAGATCCTTACAAGGTGATCGATATTCTCGGCCTGGCCACTTATCGACTCGCTACAATGGATGACATGGAGCTTCCTCATCCTTGGAATACTGACTATTTACGAAAATACTGTCAATGATTGTACCAACAAGAGAAGAGTAATTGGGATGAACATAATTTGCCTAACTTTATTAACAAAAATTCTTAATAAATACGACCGGATCATTTCTCTTGTCTATTTATTCCCTAGGCGTCTGATTCGGGTTCAATATTACATATTTATTTAGCCCTATTTTGTGCTCATATGATGCTACATTGCTCTCTAATTCATACGTATTTTCTACACATTTATTTATTAGAGAAAACACACTATTTGAGCACAAAACAGCAAATAACAAAGTATTTCTGCAATTTTATAATTTTCATAGCTTGTTCTCGATCTCACGATTCCAACGACTATTTATTTGTATTTTTCAGAGATCTGTGCTAATTATTGTGTATTTTTGAATGCAGAATACAATTTAAATGAAGAAATACGTTTTAAATACATTTGCACGCATCTTGGCGCGCCACGCGGCATCATCTTAGTGTTTCCCCGCTAGATCGAGCGGCCCACAACTACGGACGACGCGGCGTTTTTGTGAGCGTTCGATTACTATCGAACGGCTCACAGGCCGCCTCACGAACGCGGATGCAGCAACGAAGGCGGGTACGTGGCAGCGCATCAGAAACGAACGAAGTTTGAATGGACGGTCGAGATCGTCACAAGAGTGGGATTCAGCAGTTGCGACGTGGGATGCTCACAGCCTCACGATCTAAATCCAACGGGCAAAGGCGTTCCCGCGTTTTGTAATAGGAATGAACGAAGGGGGCGACTTACATGCTCCTCGGTACGCGTGGCGAGATCCCCGCCGCCCCGCCAACGATCTAACGGCCCGTATCGGTCGATGTACATGCAAAGCAGCAAAAACAGCGGGGCGACATGGCATCATCGGGGCGGTCTACTTACGATCCAACGGTCCGTATCATCGTCGCTCGAATTCAAATCAGCGGGCGACGTAAATTCTCCGAGAGCGACGTGGCATCGTAGGAGCGGTTGGATCACGATCCGACGGACCAACTTCGCCCCGCAAATTAAATACGTAGCAGCTGAGCTCGAAAGTTAAAGGACACGCGGCCGCACGGCATTTAATCCCGCTTTTGAACAAACGGTTGGGATCAAATCCTAGTTGATCTCGGATCCTATCAAGATAAGCGGGCGCGGATCCGTTTCAAAGAGCAACATGTCGCATTTTTGGGCGATCCCGCCTTGATCCAACGGCCTACATTTCCTCCGACTTTTCAAAGCGGGTTTGGTGCAAATTTGGGTGCGGGTTTAGATCCGATAGGCACAGTAAACCCGCAATGAGCCTATATAAGTGTATTCTAGGGGTTTTGGAGCGTATACAAGCAGATTGGGGCGTATTTTGGGCGTATTGGAGGCTCTAGGAGCCGTATTTCCCCCCTGAAAAATTCTGTAAAATTCCAGAGGCTTAATTTATTATTTTCAGAGAGTTTGAAGTCGAAACTTGGATATTTGGTGATATTTTCTTCAACTTCTATCCCGTATTTTAAGCTTTTCTATCGTATTTTGCTATAAAGTTGATGTATTTTGCTATGGAAGTTGTTTATTATTGCATGATGAGTAGCTAAAACTTATTTGTGAATGGTATGGAGTAGTTAGGGGATGTGATTTGTGTTAGTTTGGTTGTATTCCTTGTGCTAAACCGTTAAACGTCGTTAAAATTGTAATCTTTGTTCGTAAATCGACTTTTTCAGATTCCAAAAGAATTGATTTAGTTGATGATCGCCCCAAAAGGGTGAGTTTTGATCTCCCCAAAAGGGAGTTTCATACCGTAGTTTTGATCCCTCCAAAAGAGAGTTTCATATCGTATTATAACTTTAGCGACGATCTTATTGAATACTGTGATTTAACCCACAAAAGGGCATCTTCCGATGAATTGCTCCCAAAAGGAGAATTCATTGAGTTATATTGAGTATTTTCGGGTGAATTGCTCCCAAAAAGAGAATTCATTGTGATATATTCATCAACCAAATTAGTACGAATCATTGATCCTAACGAACCCATACCATGTGCATACTTTTTATAGGTATTTTCATACACGAATTTCTTTGTTCGCATTGTTCACCACCATTAAAATCGTCACATCGCCATCATTGTTGAAGTGGTTAGTTTCTCTTTGTTGGATTTCTATTTGATTTGAATTGTGGTTGCAACAGATTTCTTCCCGTGGATTCGACATCTGGACTCCCAGATTTTACTACTTGTACGGACTCTTGCACTTGAGAGAGAGCACCTTTCGGAGCCCACCAACGTCATCGGTCGTAAGTCGAAGAGGCCACACCCCTTGCTACCGAATGACCCTCGTCGTTAGCCATAAGCCAATGGGCCGACCCTTGCCAAAAAATGACCCTCGAGGTGTCGTCGACTGTAAGTCGAAGGGGACATGCCCCTCACTGCCGAACGACCCTCGTCGTCAGTCGTAAGCCAATGGGCCGACCATTGACACTGAACGACCCTCGCTCATCGTCGGTCGTAAGTCGAAGTGACCATGCCTCTCGCTACCGAATGATCCTCGTCGTCAGCCGTAAGCCAAGGTATCAACCCTTGCCACTTAACGACCATCGGTCGTCGTTGGCCGTAAGTCAAAGGGGACACACTCCTCGCTACCGAATGACCCTCGATTGTCTTCGACCGTGAGTCGAAGGAGGCCATGCCCCTTGCTACCGAACGACCCTCGTCGTCAGCCGTAAGCCAAGGTGTCGACCCTTACCACTGAACGACCCTCGACCATTGTCGCCCGTAAGTTGAAGGGGCCACGCCCCTCGCTACCAAATGACACATGATAATCATCGGTCGTAAGTCGAAGGGGCCATTCCCCTTGCTTCCAAACGATTATGGCACCCAAACGATGCAAGTGCAAAACGTCATCCGAGCTGAGCAGGTCTTGCCGTTTCGAGCTCGAATGACGGGGGCAATTGTTACGGGCTTATGGCCGGCCCACATACACTGGAAGCCCAAGCGAATAGCTCTCCGACCATCCGGAAGGAATACTAGCCCAAGCAGAAGATCGCCTCCATCTAGGGAAGCTCGCCTCACCACGAGACAAGCTCGCCCTCAAGGTCAACCAACGAAGCTTGGCCACCCGATCGACAAGCTCGTCGTACCAGCGAGAAGTTTGCCTATTCTCCAACAGGAAGTATAGTCAGACGGTCCGAAGGCGCCAAGCTTGGTTGCCGAGCTTGACTCTTCCGAAGGGCGACCTAGGAAAAATATCTCTGACGGGGTGATGTAGGGCCACCTACTCTCCATTAATGCCAGAGGTTAAGGGCGAGAACTGATGGCCGCCTCTTGCGTCTCATTAATGCGTCTGACACCGTCTGACACTCATTAATGCGTAAAATATCTCTGACACGCTTCGTCAACTTATCACTTCTCCTCCAGATAAGCAGACTCGACAGCTGATGGGACGGCGAGCAACCGACGCTCGGCCCTATAAATACCCCCCTCATGCCTCCATAGAGGGGGTTAGTCAGTTAAAATCTCTAACTCTTTTTAATATTCAATGTCGGATATCTCACATATATCTGTGCCTTCCTCATAAGCTCGCCACGCTTCGCCGATCTACCTTAAGATCGCAAAGCGTGTTCGACACACTTATTTCAAGTCACCCACTGACTTAAGCATCGGAGAGGCTATGGGCTGACAGCCAGCCCCGCCTTTCTGACGAGTTGCTATTGTCGCAGGAAGCTGGCCTCAACTACCGAAAGACGGCGACCTTGGGCGACCTTGGATTCTTCACTCCTGAAGCGTGTTCCGAGTCGTGCTGACCTCGCTATCAACCTAAAACTTGTAATCATTGTACATGTGATTCCCATTAACTACAAATATCATTGTTAGGCGGACTTGACCAGCAACAACCACAAAAGCAATTCTTGAGGGTGCCCATCTGATCATCACCATGGAGTCCCATTGAATATATTGAGCTATCATAAGATCTTGTCATTTTTTGAGGAGCTTTTGATGGTGAAAATACCGATTTCATGGATGATTTGATTTGAAGCGGCAGATATGTTGAGAATAACAGCAGGAGAAGCCAGGGAAGCCGCGAGAATGAGACGTTGGGAGGGAGAGATCACCGGCAGAGAGTGAGAGGAAGAGATCACCGATAGACATTGGGAAGCTGCGAGAATTTATTGGATTTGTTTTTAGCTGTTGCAAAGAAGTCGTTAGAAAGATGTGAGAAGAAAAAGAGGAAAACCCACAAATGCTATTATTCAGAGGACTCCGTTCAAATTAGGCATGACTAGAAATACCGATTTAAAAAAGGGGGTTTTAGCATATTTGTCCCTTAAATCTTGCGTATTTTGATATATGTCCATCAAATCTTTATATTTGCCCTCAAGTCCCTCAAAATTTAATAGTTAACCTTAATAGTCACTCTCACTAACTATCTGTTAAAATCTTAACAGAAATGAGAATATTTCGTTAGTATTTAACCTTAATTTGCCCTCAAGTCCCTCAAAAGTTAGTATTTAATTTTAATAGTCCCTTAAATTTTGAACGTTAACCTTAATAGTCACTTAATTTAACGGAATATTCTCATTTCCGTTAAGATTTTAACAGATAGTTAGTGAGAGGGACTATTAAGGTTAAATACTAACGTTTGAGGGACTTGAGTGCAAATATGAAGATTTGAGGGACGTATATTAGAATACACAAGATTTAAGAGATGAAGATGCTAAAAAAACTTCCGCAAAACGTGTAATCTGAACAGCTTCATGCATACAAGACCGAGGCAAAACGTATGTGGGTTCCCCACTCAGCCATCACGTTCACAGCCTCTACACAGGCACATGTCTCTGACACGTGCACGCAAATCCAAAAGCCCTACAGGTTTGGGTACACATTGCAAACCCGACCCGATCAAGTCCAATCAGGCCACTGAATTTCGATTGGATGAGTCCTTGTTGCAGCAATACCTCTCCCTCCGAACACCGCCACGACGTTGTCAGGTTTGTGTTTGTGATTGATTCTTGCCATCGATGGCATTGTCTCCATCGCTGTCGTGACATTGTACACAAGATGCCAGCGGGGTGACTTGGCGATGAATGGAAGGATGCCGATGACGAATAGGAGGGAATGGACGGATGATGCGATGTAGAAGGAAGACCTCCACGATGGCATGCAAATGACGGCGGCGGCGAGGGCGATCGTGCCGAGGGTGAAGAAGTAGGACATCGCCGCATGCGTGGTGCATTGGATGTATGCTCCTCGTCACGCCATGGTGATGCCGGAGCCATCTGCAATGATCTTGTCATGGTTGCAACTCTGACGTTCCTCCCCCTCCTCCTCCGACGAGGCCAGCATCTCCTCCCCTACTTCTTCATCTCCATCACCACCACCACCACCACCACCACCACCACCATCCTCTTCTCCATCTTCTTCCACAAAACCCACAACAAAACACCCACAAAACCCTATCAAAAACTCAAACTCGACACCCACCTGCGGCCTCCGAAGCGCCACCCGCCACATCACCACCACCAAAGCGGCCTTCCCTCTCCTTGGCGAAACTCCGGCACCCCGACGGCCCCCTCAGACGTCGAACAGTCGCAGGAAACCATGCAAAACACAAAAACAGCCCGCGGCCCCAGTGTTTCTGCCGCCGTTAGCCGCCGACTGCCTCTCGCCGGACCAACGCCGTCGTTTCCCCGGGTCTGCCGCCGCACCTCGCGTCGGTCTCCGCCCATCGCCACCCTCGAGAACCACTCAGTCGACCGCGACAGCCCCCTCGCGCGAGCTTGCATGAAAAAAAAAAGAACCCAGGGCGCTGTGAATGAGAGGCAAGAGATAGGGTGAGATAAGTTTAAATAATAATAAAATTATATTTAATTTCTCCAATTTTTCTGTGCATGTCAATTAAAAATGAGAATTGCTCTATGCACCTCAGAATGAGGTGCATAGAGGTGACACTTTACTAAAAAAAGAAATGAAAACCTTAAAATGTGTCAACTCCATTTCTATCTCCTTCAAATTTTTGTCATTTAGAGTAACAATCACCTCTATGCACCTCAATCATAGCCTTAAAAATTTAGGAGAGAACTACATGCACCTCAAACTGAGGTGCATGTAAGTGACGTTTTACCCAAAATAACAAAAACATATCATATCAAACTTCATTTCATTTTCTCTTTCTCCACTTTTATTTCTGTTTTAAGCTCAGTTCACCTCCATGCACCTCAGATTGAGGTGCATTTAGTCCTTCCCAAAATTTAATAGAGAAATACTTTGTTTTCCGTGTCTGCATCGCACAGTTGCGATGCAGATAGCACGGCTCAAAACTTATCCACAATACCACGACTCCTTACTCGATCCGCTAAAAAGCCCAAAACACGATTTCGACCGATAAACATCTCCCACGTCGGCAAGCCCAACGTGCCCCCGCGATTCTCTCCAATAATACTGCGGACTCCCCATCCTTCGATCTGTACACATGTGCTTTGAACGTCGTGCACCCGCTTTTTAGATCAGGAAGAATGACCGGTCGATCGACGCTTTTGACTCCTCATAAAAAGGATAATTGACAGCTAAACGCTAAGGAACAGACTGTATACACCCCTATATTAGGGGTGTGGATAATGATTAATAGCCAAAATAGGTAAAAGTAAGAGGAAAAACATGGCTAAAGACAAACTGATGTGAAGTTATTTCCTTTTTTTGTCAACAATCATTACATGCACCCCTAGTTGTAAGGGTGCATGTAGCAATTCTCAACGCTAAAGCCCTACGTGGGGCCAACATAGATTCGTTGCGCGCGTCCACGTGGAAATTAAAGGGACGTATTTATTATATTCGACGGGAAGCGCAACCGCGAAGCTTGGCGGCGGGCTCCATCATTAATTATTTTTGTTATAATCGGTGCTCGGATGGAAATCCCCTTGCTCGATCCTCTCTCTTTCCTTAGGGGTTGGGTTCGGGCTCTATTCAACTATTTTATAGGAGATTGGAATCTTCAATCGGAGCTGTTTGGATTCCTATGAGTAAGTTCTTGCAAAAATCTCTATCTGAATCTTTCTTTCGATTGATATTTTCTGGATATTTATTATATTTAACCTTTTTCTTCTTCTTCTATTTTGCTTGTGTTTTAGGTTTGGCCGGGGCAATTAGAAGAAGATAATAACAAGAATCATAAAATTTGTATTTTTGATAAGTTGAATGCCGATGAGGGCGTTGGCACGAGCAGTTCGACAGGTTCGGTATTGCTCTCGGATTCAGAGAGGACTCCATAAAAATCACAACCTTTTGATTTTGCGCGGTCCGCGCGCTTATTCGTCATCAAGTTCATGGCAAATTGGGGAATTCAGGAGAGGTTTGGATCGGACATTGAGTTTGTTGAGGGCTCAATGTGTAATCTCGTATCCTTTTTTTGATTTATTTGATGAATTAACATCAACGAGTCTCTAATTTTTATTTGTTGGTGGTGGTGGTCTCAATCTCAACTGCAGCGGATGCTGCAGGTGCGGGGCCTTTGTATGAGTATGAGAGGAAAATTTCATCAGGGGAGCTTGTCGACGGCGATAGCTTTCAGGTACTTGTTTGTCTGCTTCTCTTGGTTTTTATGATGCGGTTGATTGAATTTTGTAACGGGGTCTTCAGGTCGACACCCTTCAATTGCTGCAAAATCTATTTGATCAGCTTGTCGAGAACGAACATAAATGCCAACTGGATAGATACAAAGCTTCCGAAAAATCGGGGAGGTGATTGATATTTCTCGTATCGATTTTTGAGCAATTGGATTTGTCTGTTCAATTCAGTATCCGTGCTTAAATCGGTTCGTTTATTTGCATCGTTTTTACAGGAGTCGGTGGTTGTGGTCGCGTCTCCTTCCCCAATCTTCTTATTCGCCAATCGAAGGCTTATATCTTTATGGAGGAGTTGGGACCGGAAAGACAATGCTTATGGATTTGTTTTATGATCAACTGTAAGTCAAAATGATGCTAGCTATATTGCCCCTTACTATTTCTTGGGATTTCTGCTTCTTGCAAAGCATCTTAAAGATGTAATTTTTTCTATGTAAGCAGATATGGTATGAATAACTGTTTTGATAGTCACACATAAGTTGGTGATTGTGTAGTCTTCCAGCTAAATTCGCCAACGTAGGGGTTTGAGAAATCTTCTTTGCAACGTATCTAGTAGTCCGTCTCTCAGTTTTTTCTTCTTATAGACAAAAATTGTAACAAAAATTAATGATCTGCACATCGAGTAAGTGCTCTGCTTATTAAGAACCTAGCGAATTTGTTCTCAGTCGATTGTAGATGATTCTCTGTTTCAGTCGATTGTAGATGATTCTCTGTTTCTGAGTTGTAAGCTGAAAATTTTTGGTAGTGTGCATGCCATTGAATATATTATATTGTTATGAATAGGCCCATGAGGCCCATTGAGTATCCGGCCCATCATTGAAAGTTATAAATACGAGGGTAGATGGGCTCTTAACCCCCTACACCTATTTCCCTACTTTTACCTTCACAACACGTTATTAGCACGATCATGCTCGTTGGAAAAGGCGGCGACGCGCGAGGAAGGAGATCCATCAACTGCTCATTCTAAGAAGATCATAATCTTCTCAACGGGGAACGAAAAGGGCATCCTTCACCAACCGTCGTTTAGATTCCCTCGTCGAATCTAGAGGTAAATATCAAAACTTTTAGATCTAAAACTTGCGTTTTCACGTAGATCTGCATGTTTTAAGATCAAAAGGTTTGAAAACACGGTACAAATCATTTTTTTATTTAGATCTGCATGTCTAAAAACAATAAAAATCAGTTTTTAAGAGATCTAAATGCTAGAAAAATCTGTTTTTTTACCCCAAACCTTGAACCATACCCCGCACGCCCGAAGGGCGAAATGGCGGCGGTCCACGAGCACCGCCGACGGTAAACACCGCGGCGCTGGCCGCGGCTTCAGGCCTCGGCCGCCTCGGCTTGTTGGCCACGGCAGTTGGCGGCGGCCGCTGGCCGCAGCGATCGCGACCCGCAGCCGCGGCCAGCCGTCGCGACGGCGCGCCGCGCGGGCCCCCTTAGGGTTTTTCGGAATCCTAGCCCTAAACGGACCAATTTTTCGGGGGAGGCCCAATTAACCCTAACGGGTTGTTTTCATGGCCCAAAGCCTGAAAATTAGCACATTTACACAATAATTTTTCCTTTTTTTATTTTTGGCCCCAAAAGCCCAAAATAATTAAAGAAATCTTAAACGTTATAAAAAGGGTTAAAGCGGAATATAAAACATTAAAAATATGGATCAAAGGTAAAAAGTTTTTCAAAAATAATTTTTAGCACGTTACACACTATTTAGATTATTTAATTAATCTTTACATGCCTGTGAAATGATTATCTGCGTGGTTGTATATTTTCCATATATTATCTGCGTGGATGTGCGATTAGGCTATGTTTTTAGAGATCAGCCAGGTTTCTGACATCTTTTCTTTTCTGCAATTTTTTCTTTTTGAGAGAAATTTGTAAGTGAGAAAATATATGTAAAAAGAAGACCGGAGGACACCAAAAAGGAGCTGAAGGTGTATGCACAAAGTAGAAATGGGCTTCTCTCTGAAGTTCCCGAGTTGTATTTATTCTTCATGCAATTTTTTGATGTAACTTCGGACTGTATTTTTCATTTCGGTGTCGGCTGGCTGATCCCCCATAGTTCTAAGTTATTTTCATTGCTTATACATTAAATGCGTGGATGCTAACTATTTTCATGCTATGTTAATGTTACAATGAAACTGTTAAAAAGCATGCGTGGATGTTAATCTCTTTTAATTATTCACGTTATGAAACTGTTAAAAAGCATGCGTGGATGTTAATTCTTTTAATTATTCACGTTATGAAACTGTTAAAAAGCATGCGTGGATGTTAAGTTTTTCCTTATTAATTCACGATATGAAAATGTTAAAAAGCATGCATGAATATTAAATTTCTTTATGAAAATGGTAAAAATACATGTGTGGATGTTTAATTGTTTTTACAGTTTAATAATCCATGCTGTTTTTATATTGCTAGATTGTTCAATGGCCAGACTTGCGAATGCCGACTTCTCGGTCCTGAAGGCCGATGGGTCGAACTACTTGAGTTGGCAGTTGGACCTGAAGTTCCATCTGCGACCTCATGGGTTCAGTCTCACACCAACTGAGAAGGCAACAAGTACTGCCCCAGCCGACAAGGATGCTTCTAAAGAAGCACCTCATACAGAGGAAGTTTCCGATATACTAAAGGCGAAAGCCATTATCTATATCAGGAAACATTTAGACTCGACCCTGAAGGACGAGTATCTTACTGTAGAGGATCCTTACGAGCTGTGTGACGCATTTGAGGAGAGGTACAGGCATCAGAGAGATGTCATACTCCCTCGTGCGCAGTACGAGTGGACTCACCTCCGCCTACAGGATTACAAATCCGTAGCGGAGTACAACTCAGCACTCTTCCGTATCACCTTACGCCTGAAGTTGTGGTGAAACAGTGACGGAGAAAATGTTGCTGGAAATGACGTTCACGTCTTTCCACGAGAAGGACATGATCCTTATGCAACAATACCGTGAGAGGAAGTTTACGAAGTACTCTGATCTGCTTTCATGCATGCTAATAGCTGAACCGAACAGAGATTTGTTGGTTGCCACTCAAAACTTGCGCCCTCCTGGCTCCGCTCCACTGCCACCTCCTGCAGAGGCACACTTCCAGTCTTCCCAGAAGAAGAAGATGGACAAGAGGGCAAAATTCCAGAAATGGAAAGAACAGAAGAAGCGAAGAAGGCCACTCCCCAAGCTCCTCCTCAGAACCAGAAGTTCGTGCAAAAGAAGCAGAAGTGGACGTCAAAAGGTGGTACTCCCAAGAAAGACTGGGAGGATAAGTGCTCCAAATGCGGAATGACGGGCCACTGGTCCGGAATCTGCCGCACCCAGAAACACCTCCAGGACCTCTACCAGGCAAGCCTCAGGCCTCGAGCTGAGACATACCTGATTGAGAGCGCATCGTTGCCAGAGACCTCATGGACTCTTGAAGACTTCATGGGAGATGCCACACTCTAGTTATGGACCATTTTTATCTACTAGCAATGTATCTTCCCTTTTCATGCATCGTATCTAGTTTTTTCCATGTCAAACAATATTTTAAGCATATTAAATGAACGTAGATCTTTTCCTCTTCATATTATTTACTGCGTAAATGTCTTTCTTAATATAGATATAGAATCAATTTGCCTAGTGGACAGTGCATCGACGCACTCGATCCTTCAAAACATAGACTATTTCACGAGCATAAGTAGCTACTCTGGTCCACTGAGAACAATCTCAGGGCCAGCTAATATAATCGAAGGATCATGGGAAGCAATCATATTGCTCCCCGGTAACACACAAATCACACTTAGGAATGTGTTATACTCCCCCAAATCCATCCGAAACCTCCTAAGCTTTAAAGATATCCGTTTAAACGGATATCACTTAGAGACGGTCAAGAAAAATGAAAGGGAATACTTGCTTGTAACATCTCTTACAAATGGTTCAAAACCCCATTGTGGAACGCTTCAAGGGACTCCCCTCGGGACTCTACCAAACAAGTATACAAACTCCAGAAACATCAATGGTGGAGCACTTGCAGTGCCCCCAAACACCAGAATTCCAACTCTGGCATAGTAGACTGGGACATCCTGGATCTGTTATGATGTACCGCATCATAAAAAGCACCAGGGGTATAGACTTGAAGAACCTGAAGATTCTTCAAAAAGGTAAATTCACATGTCCACCCTGTTACAAGGGTAAACTGATTACGAGACCCTCTCCACTGAAAGTGGACCTGGAATCTCCAAGTTTTCTGGAAAGAATCCATGGAGACATTTGTGGGCCTATACACCCATCAAGTGGTCCGTTCAGGTATTTTATGGTCCTGATTAACGCATCTACTAAGTGGTCATATGTGTGGTTACTGTCCACCCGTAACCTAGCACTGTCTAAGCTTTTAGCTCAGATAATCAGGTTACGGGCCCACTTCCCCGACTACCAGATAAAGAAAATTCGTCTGGACAATGCGGGGGAGTTTACGTCACAAGTCTTTCTAGACTATTGCCAAGCACAGGGAATTGAAGTCGAACATCCTGTAGCACATGTTCACACCCAAAACGGGTTAGCAGAATCTCTAATTAAGAGACTGCAATAGATTGCTCGTCCATTATTACTTCAATCCCAGCTGCCAGTGAATGCATGGGGTCATGCAATTTTGCATGTTGCATATTTAATAAAATTAAGACCTTCTGGAGGTCAGTCATCTTCTCCAATGCAACTAGCACTTGGAGCCCCACCAATTGTCTCACACTTGAGAATATTTGGTTGTGCAGTATACGTCCCCATAGCACCACCACAAAGGACAAAGATGTGTCCACAACGTCACCTAGGCATTTATGTTGGGTTTGACACCCCATCCATAATTAGATTCCTAGAACCCCTTACGGGAGACGTTTTCAAGGCACGTCTAGAAGACTGTGAATTTGATAAAACATCATTTCCAAGACTAGGCTCACAGACAAAGAAGCCCGAAGCTTCAGACTGTATCACTTGGGATACAAAGACATTATGTCACTTTGATCCGCCCATGAGCCAGTGTGAGGAGGAAGTCATGAAGATTCTCCATATCCAAAACACTGTCCATCTCTTGCCGAACAAATTTACTGACAACCAGAAGATTGTCAGATCACACGTCCCTGCTGCTAACACTCCAGCTAGGATTGACATACCAAAAATGGATGCAATCCGCCTGCAGCAGAAATGGTCAGACCTCTCAAAAAGAGAGGGCGACCACCGGGATCCAAGGACCAAGTCCCTCAAAAGAGTAGGACCCTTGGCAATGGTAAACAAATACCACCACATGATGCTACTGTAAGCCCTGCTACCCATCTCTCCCAAACTCTCAAACAGAGGAAAAACCGGGAGAAAATGAAGTTTCGATACACTATGTACAAACTGGGGAGTATTGGGACAGAAAGAGCACAACCATAGATGACACATTTGCGTGTAATATTGCCATCAACGTCGCGTACTGCGACGATGATATTAAACCACACTCTCTGACAGAATGTCAAAGCAGAGATGATTGGCCAAAGTGGAAAGCGGCAATAAAAGTGGAGTTGGATTCACTCTTCAAATGCAAGGTCTTCAGACCTATAGTCCAGATACCAAAAGGTGTAAAACCTGTGGGTTACAAATGGGTGTTTGTTAGAAAACGAAATGAACAAAACGAGATCGTTTGCTACAAAGCAAGGCTTGTAGCGCAGGGGTTTACCCAACGTCCAGGGGTAGATTTTGAAGCCACATACTCCCCTGTCATGGACGCGATCACCTTCCGATTCCTCATTGGCTTAACAGCCCAAGAGGGTTTAGATATGCAGCTTATGAACGTCGTGACTGCATACCTATATGGCAACTTAGGCCGAGACATCTATATGAGATTGCCTGACGGTTATTCTTTGCCAGCAGCACTAAAAGAGAGACAACGTGACATCTACTCAGTGAAACTGCAAAGATCATTGTATGGTCTAAAACAATCTGGAAGGATGTGGTATAACAAACTGAGCGACTTCCTTGCTAAACAAGGATTTACAAATGACCCAGTCTGTCCTTGCATCTTTATAAGAGCAAAGACAATAGGATTTGTCATTATAGCCGTCTATGTGGACGACTTGAACCTCATCGGAACTCCTGAAGAGATCGCCGAGATTTCTAGAAGTCTGACAGAAACATTCGAGATGAAAGACCTCGGAAAGTCAAAATTCTGTTTAGGTCTTCAAATAGAGCATCTTAACGATGGGATCCTGTTACATCAGTCAACTTACACATCAAACTTACTGAAAAAGTTTCAGATGGATAAGCGCCACCCCCTCAGCACCCCAATGGTCGTCAGATCATTGGATGTGCATAAAGACCCCTTCTGGCCGCTGGAAGAGGGGGAGGAAGTACTAGGCCCTGAAGTGCCATATCTGAGTGCTATCGGTGCACTCTTTTACCTGGCTAACGGCACTCGCCCTGACATAGCATTTGCAGTCAACTTACTAGCCAGATATAGTGCTGCACCTACACAGCGGCACTGGGCCGGAGTTAAGCATCTTCTGCGCTACCTCCAAGGGTCCATAGACTTAGGTCTATTCTACAGGAAAGGGGTATCAACTGGTTTAGTTGGTTATGCTGACGTAGATTACAGGTTAGATCCTCATTCAGAGAAGTCTCAGACCGGATACATGTTCACATATGGCGGCACTGCCATATCCTGGAGATCTGTGAAGCAGACCATGACAACCGTCTCATCCACTTACTCAGAACTGCTAGCGATCCATGAAGCAAGCAAAGAGAGTTTCTGGCTACGCTCTGTGATCCAGCACATTCTCATCTCCACCGGCCTGATGACCGGCATACTTGCACCTACTTCTCTCCATGAAGATAATGCAGCATGCATAGCCCACCTACAGGACGGCTACATCAACGGCGACAAGACAAAGCATATCTCCCCCAAGTTCTTCTGGACGCACGACCTTTAGAAGCAAAAGCAGATTGATGTACAGAAAATCCAATCATGTAATAACTTGGGGGATTTGCTTACCAAATCCCTGCCTACTAGTAACTTTGAGAAACTTGTATATGGGATTGGGATGAGGAGAGTGAGGAAATGTAAACTGGGTCAGGATGAGAAGACTATGAACTCATAGATACATAGGAGACTGATGTATAGATTCATAGGAAATCTGTAAGCCTGAAGCTTGGTCAGATGAGGGAGAGTCAACCGCAGAGTTGTACTCTTTTCCCTTGGCTACTGGTTTTTTCCCACAGGGTTTTCCATACTCAAGGTTTGACGAGGCAACCTCGTTGACTCTGGATCCTGAAGTATCCACCCCTAGACACATCCCTAAAACAGGGGAAGTTATGGATTAACTGTTCTTTATTTAGCAAGGCAGTTATCCTAACTCGGATCCTGAAGAATCCACCTCTTATTCAATGTTGGTTGAATAAGGGGAAGTGTTATGAATAGGCCCATGAGACCCATTGGGTATCTGGCCCATCATTGAAAGTTATAAATAAAAGGGTAGAGGGGCTCTTAACCCCATACACATATTTCCCTACTTTTCCCTTCACAACATATATATCTATGTATTACAAAGGTCCATTAGGGAGACCTGAGTTCCAAGTTTCATAGGGACACCTGAATCAATCTCGGAATATGACAGCCAATAACTTCTATTATTCAGTTTGCTGGAGAAGAACTGGGTTGTGTTAACATATTGTCAGAAGACTCAAGCAATCAAACTGATGTTACGGGAATACATTGTGACGAAGTTGGCTCGATTCGGCACAATAGAAGCAGTTGTATGGTTGACGAGTTATCTTGTACAGAGGTAACTCGACTGCGCTCGGATTCGATCTATCTGACTCTGCACAAGTCAGATACGAGAATGCTGCACAAGTGGCTTCGTCAGCGCAGTTGTGTCGATCGGCCGTCAGTTCGAGTCTGAAGGTCGATCGCTCAACATTGGGTCGTTGGGTCGTAACGCGGTTAGAGTCTGTGTTCGATCGAACGGTCATATGAAGGCTCGAAGGATGAACGCTCGTACGCAAGGCTCGGCACCTGGATCGTTCGACACAGAAGGAAGGTCGATCGGTCGAAGGGAGTCTATTGAGATGCGGCCCACTAGGATGCGGCGGAGGCCCAATAGGGCGTGGCAGTATTAATTGCGTAGAGCGGCAATTGGATCGGATGTTGTAATTGTCGGGATCCAAATCCGAGAAATTCCTAGCCAATGATGACACCTATTGTAACCGAGCGTTATATATAGGGGGTTTTAGGATATGGTTTCATGTGAAATACTTTTGTATCCTTTGTGAGAACCGCCATTTATGAGAGCCAACTTTGAGAGATTGTAGCGTGAGCTTTTGGGAGAGACTTGTGTGCTTCTTCTTCGTTGGACGAAGAGAGAAGATTTGTATTTCTATTTTCCTTTCGTAATAAAGTTTACAGGTGTTCCTTTACCATCCACGGCCTAAAAGTAATCTTGTTTGTGCTCTATTTGTTTGTTACTAATCTTTCGTTCTCGGTCTCCACGATCTTGTGCCTTCCGCCGTGCTGTGTTGGTAGAGCTAGGCTTCGTCGCACTACAAATTGGTATCAGTATGGTGTTGGAGATCAACGTAGAAGGTGAAGATGAGTAGCGGTGGCGATGACGGTTCTTCAAAGGCGTCGACTTCTGGGTATTCTTCATCTTCTCGGACTATTGTATCTAACACAAAATTCGAAATTGAGAAGTTTAATGAAAAGATCAACTTCAGTATGTGGAGATGCGAAGTCATGGATATCATGAACCAACTTGGTCAAGATATCACATTGGATGAGAAGCCGACGGACATGTCTGATCAGGAGTATAGAACTCTGAATCGGAGTGCATGCGGTACTATCCGCTTGTATTTGTCAAAGGAGAAGAAATACACATATATGGAGGAGACAAGTGCAAGCAAGTTCTGGAAGGAGCTCGGTGACAAGTACATGAAGAAGAATATTCAGAACCAGCTACACTTAAAGGAGAAGATTTTCAGTTTGAAGTTAGCCGAGTGGGTTTCTATGGAGGAACACATCGACTACTACAACAAGCTTCTTACCGACCCGAGGAACATCGACGTGAAGGTCAATAATGAAGACAATGCGATGATTCTCCTCAACTCTCTACCCATCGAGTACGAGTACTTGGTGTCGGTTCTTACATATGGTAAGGAATCAATCACATTTGAAGAGGTGTACAACGCTTTGACGAGCAACGAGTTCAGAAAGAATAATAGGGACACCTGCAACCGATCTTCGAGCGATGCTCTTACAGTCGTAAGGGGTCGTAGTGGTGAGAAGGGTGGAGATATGAGGGGGTATTTCAAATCCAAGTACAGAGACAAGACAAGAGGCCCCCAGAGTAAGGACATTGGGTCAGAGACTGCCTGAAGGGGAAGAAGAAGCATGACGCAACTGCCAACGTCGCAAAGGGCGTTGAGATCGATGAGTATGTATTGGTCAGTGCTTTGGAGGGCATGACGTCAAATGGTTAGGTGCTCGATTCTGGGTGCTCATTCCATATGAGGCCACATCGAGAGTACTTTATGACCTTCAGGGAAAGTGTTAAGTATACAGTCTTGTTGGGCAATGACCGAGCTTGCAGTACGGCAGGCGTTTGGACATTGCAGATGAGGATGGGCGACGGTGTTCCACGAGACCACGAGACATCGAGGAGGTGCGCTTTGTTTTCGACCTAAGGTGCAATCTCATATCGCTCGGCTCACTCAAATCCAAGGGATGTCGGGTGACTATGGAAAATGGAGCTCTGATGGTGACTAGAGGAGCAATGATCGTGATGAAGGGGAAGCGTCTAGGTAACCTCTATTACTTGGATGTTTTGGTCGTAGCTGGCACATCGGCTCTGACTCGTGAGGCTAAGGAGGACGACCCAATGTTATGACACATGCGACTAGGTCATGTGGGCGAGAAAGCATTGCAGAAGCTTATCGTTGGGGATCGTCTAAAAGGAGCCTAGACCGAGAAGATCGAGTTCTGCGAGCACTGTGTGTTTAGGAAAAAGACACGTGCTTCATTTGCGACGGCCATCCACAATACGAAGGCAACGCTCGACTATTTACACACCGACGTATGGGACCCGTCTAGGACGACCTCAGGAGAGAGAAACACTACTTCGTGTCGTTCATCGACGACTTCTCATGCATGGTGTGGATGTTTTCGCTAAAGTCGAAGGACCAAGTTCTTAGCACTTTCATCGAGTGGAAGAAATTGGTCAAGATTCGGACTGGTCGGCGAGTCAAGCGTCTGAAAAGTGATAACGGTGGTGAGTATATGTCAGATCTCTTCGAAAATTTCTGCAGATCGGAAGGAATTCAGAAACACGACACAGTTGCTGGTACGTCACAGTAGAATGTGGTAGCAGAGAGGATGAATCGGACTTTGCTGGAGAAAGTTTGATGCATGTTGTCAACTGCTGACCTATCGAAGGAGTTTTGTGCAAAGGCCATTGCATATGCGACATATTTGGTCAATCGGCTACCATCTGCTGCATTGAAAGCAAGACCTTCTTTGGAGGTATGGTCGGAAAAGCCAGTTTCCGACTATGGATCACTTAGAGTTTGGAGCTGTCAAAGTTATTATGCCATGAAGGAAGACAAACTCGATGCTCGAGCCAAGAAAGCCATCTTCTTGGGCTTCAGCAGTGGTGTCAAGGGATATCGACTATGGTATCCGACACAAAGGAATGTGATCCTTAGCAGAGACGTAACGTTTGATGAGTCGGTGTTACTAAAGAAGGAGAATGAGTCAAAGGTGGAGGTCGAACAGACACAATCGAAGCTGGTTTTTGACGTGTCTGATACTCCACAACGGTTGATCGACGACGCAGATCGATCCACACCAGATGTAGCAGAAGGCGGGCTCCAGGTCGTCGATGGTGAAGTTGGTGGCTCAAGCTCAGTTGGTGGAGATAGCTCATCTCCAAGGATCGTTCAGTCGAAGGATTCTATAGTAGTGTCGAGGCCGAGGCGTGAGATAAGAAAACCTGCAAGGTACTCGGAGTTGGTCTCATTTGCCTTTTCTGTAGTATGTATCGATGTTCTCAACTCATTTGATGAGGTGGAGCAATTCGAATACCCAAAACGGTGGAGAAGTGCGATGGACGAAGAGATGGAATCATTTGCGAAGAACGACACATGGTATCTCGTGGAGCTTCCGAAGGGCAAAAAGACAATTGAGTGTAAGTGGGACTACACCAAGAACCAAGGGGTCGAATCAGAAGATGTTCGCTACAAAGCTCACCTTGTAGCGAAGGGCTTCACACAGAGAGAAGGTATCGATTACAATGAGGTCTTCTCTCTTCTGGTAAAGCATTGCTCGATTCGGATCCTGTTGGCATTGGTTGCACAGTTTGACCTCGATATAGCTGGATGTCAAGACGACATTCTTGCATGGAGAGCTCGAAGAGGAGATCTATATGGCTTAACCCGATGGCTATGAGAGTGATGACGATCATGCATGTCGACTGAAGAAGTCACTCTATGGATTGAAGCAATCACCATGGCAGTGGTATAAGCGTTTTGAACGCTTTATGACGGATGATCAATGGTATGTTTGCAGTCCCTATGATCATTGCGTGTTTTATCGAAAGTTGGTTGACGGGTCCTTCATTTACCTTCTTCTTTATGTCGATGACATGCTGATAGCTTTATCGAATAAAGAGAAGATTCGAAGATTGAATTCTCAATTGAGTTCTGCATTTGAGATGAAGGATCTGAGCGAGGCGCGGAGGATTCTTGGGATAGAGATCACAAGAGATCGAAGTGGATGTACAATTCATCTTTCACAGAGTCGCTATTTGAAGTCTATTATACAAAAGTTTGGCTGTGAGAAGATGAAGGCCGTAGTTACTCCGCTCGCACATCGCCTCAAGCTCAGTGCCGAGCAGTGTCCGAAGAATGAAGAGGACAAGAAGCTCATGACGAGTATACTGTATGCCAATGCGGTAGGGTCCTTGATGTTCGTAATGGTATGTACTCGATCGGATCTATCACATGCAGTTAGCATGGTGAGTAGATACATGCACAACCCGGAAAGAGAGCATTGGCAAGCAGTGCAGTTGATCCTGCGTTACATCAATGGTACAGTCGACGACGGACTGACATACAGCCGAAGTGTTCATGGTCCGCACACTGTCGGGTATGTCGATTCTGACTATGCAGGCGACTTGGATGGGAGGCGATCGATGACAGGCTACGTCTTCAACTTGTCTGGCGCTCCAATATGTTGGCGGAGTATCATTCAGTCTACGGTGGCATTGTCTACAATGGAGGCAGAGTATATGCATTGACTGAAGCGGTGAAGGAGACGATATAGCTGATGGGTCTGATGGATGATCTGGGAGTCTACCAAGATATGTACGATGTCTATTGTGATAGCAGAGTGCAGTGCACTTGACTGAGAATCATGTCTTTCATGCTCGTACGAAGCATATCGACGTTAGATTCCACTTTGTCAGGGACTATGTGTGAGAAGACGACGACGACATCAACTTGTTGAAGATCGGAACAAATGACAACCTGATAGACATGTTGATGAAGGTTGTATCGGGTGTCAAGTTCAAGCATTGTTTGGACTTGCTCAATATGGTTCCTCAAAGAAGTTGACGTCGGCCCCAGGAGGGGGCATTGAGGCTCGGTGGAGCCATTTGAGACCCGAGAGAGTCAGCCAGTCTCAGGAGGAGACAGTCGTAGCTCTGGTGAAGCATTTGGTCCTTCGGGACATTTGGTTCTTTGGAACAAAATTAAGGGAAGAACATCATTTGATACTCTACCAAGGTTAGTGAGGGTCGTCTGTTGGACATAGGCTCGAATCTCGCCAAGGTGGAGATTTGTGATGAAGTTGGCTCGATTTGGCGTAAGAGAAGCAGTTGTATGTCAGACAAATTATCTTATGCAGAGGTAACTTGACTGCACTCAGATTCGACCTATCTGACTCTGCACAAGTCAGATACGAGAATGCTAGACAAGTGACTTCGTCAGTGCAGTTGGGTCGATCGGTCGTCAGTTCGAGTCTGAAGGTCGATCGCTCGGCATTGGGTCGTTGGGTCGTAACACGGTTAGAGACCGTGTTCTGTCGAACGGTTGTATGAAGGCTGAAGGATGAAGGCTCGTACGCGAGGCTCGGCACTTGGATCGTTCGACACAGAAGAAAGGTCGATCAGTCGAAGGGAGTCCATTGGGATGTGGCCCACTAGGATGCGATGGAGGCGCACTAGGGCGCAGCAACATTAATTGTGCAGAGCGACGATTGGATCGGATGCCGTAATTGTCGGGATCCGAATCCGAGAAATTCCTAGCCAATGATGACACCTATTGTAACCTAGGGTTATATATCGGGGGTTTTAGGTTAGGGTTTCATGTGGAACACTTTTGTATCTTTTGTGAGAGCCACCATTTGTGAGAACCAACTTTGAGAGATTGTATCGTGAGCTTTTGGGAGAGACTTGTGTGCTTCTTTTTCGTTGGACGAAGAGAGAAGATTTGTGTTGCTTTTTCCCTTTTGTAATAAAGTTCACCAGTGTTCCCCCTTGGCCGTCCCCGGTCTAAAAGCAATCTTGTTTGTATTCTATTTGTTTGTTGCTAATCTTTCGTCCTCAATCTCCACGATCCTGTGTCTTCCGTTGTGCTGTGTTGGTAGAGCGAGGCTCCGTCGCACAACATACTTGCCTATGCCTGATTATACACTATTTTCCAATGCTCAAGTCAACTTCTAATTATGGTTGTGCTCTTTTTCTTTAGTTATATTGGAAACCGTCTTTGAAGTTAGGAATATGAAACTTTTATTATGGCGTGCGGTTGTAAAGACTCATAACATGTTTTATCACTCATGTCACTTTCTACATGTATTATGGGAATGGTTTTTTGAATCTGATTCCAAGATGAATTTTAACATGAACCTTATGAGATATTTCAAATCCTCAGCATAATTCTTTTATTGTATCAATAATCTTTACAGTTGTTGGATATTCAATTTCTCTTGTGGTCCTTAGATCCATTGGTGGAAAATTACGATCATGTTTTGCCCTCAAGAAGGTTCCCTCTGTAAATTCCTTTCGTCCCTACATTGTTCACTAGCTGCCATTGTCAATTGAAGTGCACTCTTTTTTAGTTGGAAACATCTTTCTTAATTGCTGGCATTCTGAAGAATGGGTGATCGTACAACTGACCTTCAAAACTCTGATAAGCTTTATCAGTGTTATCAACTCATATTTTAATGATATGAATTCAATATGTGCTGCTATGATTTTTTGAAATGAAAATTACAAAGAGCCCTGGAAGATCTATATATTTTTATCGCTATTGGATTATATTTCTTCCACATGGAAATATCATATCTTGTATTTTGTTACAGGCCATCTAATTGGAGGAAGAGAAGAATACACTTCCATGATTTCATGTTGAGTGTCCACAGCCGCTTGCAGGTATGTTTTGGCTTATATTGTTGTGTTATATTTTAGATAGCCTAAGATGAATATTGCAACCAACATTTTTTTTCTCTTAAACCTGTTTGCGAGTATGCACTCATGTACATGATTTCTGTAGTGTAAGTTATTGTATTATGAGTGCAGATGCATAAAGGGGTAGCAGATCCACTTGAAGTTGTTGCAGGGGAAATATCAGACGAGTCTGTTCTTTTATGTCTCGATGAATTCATGGTATGTTAGAAACAAAGGGATATGTCCTTATTTCTGTACACTTTGCATACTCTGGATCTCAATGATGCATATAGTTCATTTAGAATTAATGAAAGTTATTACCTATAGGTGAATGATGTTGCCGATGCATTGATATTAAATCGTCTTTTTGGACATCTTTTCAGCAAGGGAGTTGTATGTACTTGACTTGGCCTTTTTCATCTTTTGAGACGAACTCTTTGTGCACATGGTTAACAACACTCAGAACTCAATTTTGGTTTTACTCTGAATACAATACTTTGTTTACATATTTGTTTACATAGGTTCTGGTCACTACTTCGAATCGTTCTCCAGATAACCTCTATGAAGGTGGTCTCTGATGTCTTCATCAAAGTCTACGAATTTTTAGCTTATGGATAAACATGCCATTTATTTTGAAGTGCACTTAAATCTAACTTTTTGATAAGCATTGGGGCCAAGGCCATGCCTTCCTCTCAATAAACAAACAAACAAATTAAAATTGCCAAGTGATCTTTTATGGGACTAATTGAAATATCATCAGTAACAGTTTATTTGTAATTTTGTGACGAGGTACGCTGATCAATTAGGCTGGTGGAAATTTTCATAACGGACCAGCATCTTAGCCTTACACTGTGCATAATTCTCTAGCATCCCTTTCAACGCTAGAAATTGTAGTAAATGAATTTTGTCAAAAAAATATGCATGTGTGTGATAGGATTTGCAATAGATTTGGGGAAGAAATTTAGGGATTTCATTGATAAAAGTGGAATTGACAATGATTCGGCCTGCAATTCGACAGGCATGCCAACTCTTCCAACTATTCTAGGGTTCTACACTAATCTCTACTAATTTCTTTTCAAATTTAATATATGATCCTAATTACCCGAGCCCCCATATATGTAATAAATTGATTTTTTAATAATTACGAAAATTCCTCTGGACCCCAAAATTACAGAATTGCCACTGGATCAGTCCCATTTGCCTTTGTTGCTGTTTGCTGCTCCCTTGCTACTCCCTTTTGCCGTCGCACCTCCTCAATTACGAGCCCATCATTATCCTTCCCAAGGAACCATATTGTCCTCAAGATGGTGTCATGAAATTCACAGGGACACGCTATTCCAAATGAGGGCGCTCGTCTCCTCCTGACTCTTCCTTCTCAGTTGTTATGCCTCCATCATCTTCGACCATTAAACCCTAGAGAGCACGACCCTGACAACGATGTCACTGTCCGAACTTCTCGTCACATTGAAAGCATAATCCCCTGTCGTGCTTGTTGTGGATGTTTGCCTCTGTGAGACGCTTGAACTTGCTGTCGGTTCTGTTGGAGCCCTGTGGACGGCATATAGACACTAGAGATGGTGATTAATGTATAAAAATTCCTTTAGATAATCTTCCTAAGTTTACAAATGAAGTTACTCAAATTAAACTTAATACAAGAATTATCTCAAGCAACAAAGTATACAACGGAAATAACAAGAGATAATCACAATACAGAAAATAGAGAACAAATGCAAACAAGATATGTATCCTGGTTCGGATTCCTGGTATCCTACTCCAGTATCCAAGTCCCACTTGACTAGTCCACTATTATCACAAACAGTTACAACGCCTCTTCCCATGAGATCTTCTACAAACTATCTCTTCACAAGAGATTACAACTTATCTCCTCAACTCTTGAGTGTTTTCACATACAATGAAAAAAAAACACTTTTATCTATAGCATTGCTTGACGTCCTTGTGTTGATGTGTAGTGGATATAGTGGTTGATCTCCAATATATGATGAAAATAAAAGCTTTGGGAGATCAAGAAGTTAGGCCAAGAAAAAGTGAAAAACTTTTAGGAATATTTGGCCAAGAGGGGATTGAAAGACTTTTTGCTCAAACACTTTTTAAAAAATATATTGACCACTGAATCATACTAAAACCAAAAACCAACCCCTCATATATAAGAGTGAATTTTGCACAAAACAGATTGCCAAAATATCCATACAATGGCTCTTAACGGCTCTCTTGCGTAAATCAAAGAAAAAGTCAAATATGACCTGTTGGGATACCGGTAGTCAATTACTGGGTTGCTAGCAGTTAACTACTGGCTTGGTAATCGACTACCCACACAACAATAGTCAACTACATGCAAATCCAGTAAGTCTTTTGAGCCTCTATTTGATCAGTAGTAGACTCCTATACTCCTGAGAGTCAACTACGTTTCTGAAATGCATATTTGTATCAGAAAAGACTAGGATACAATATCTAAATGATTTTAAAAATATTTTTAAACATTTTAAAGTGTTCTTATGTGTGTGTGAGCTTCTAACAAGGCTTTTACAAGCTAAGACAAGGAAAAGAAAAACACATCAAATAAATATTAAATGAAGACCATTGATGCAATCTTGGACACTCCAAGCTCCGTGTCTTCCTCCAATTTGGTCCATGGTCTTGTTAAGCCTGTCACTAATTCATTGAGTGTTTCTTCGATTTGTCTTAAGCTCTTATAACCGCACTCATAAATATTAGATGATAGATTTGCTCATTATCAAAATTACATTAGGCGTGACTCAATATCACAACAAATTTGGGGCCCATTCTTCTCATGGCTTGTCTGAACCCTCCTAGCTGGGACTTATGTACCTCCATCATAGCATTGGTGCGGAAGGTGACTTCATTCAATGATCTCCTGGCAGCTTGCTCTGCGGTGTTCTGGTCCTCCACCATTTGGGCTAGCTCCATCGTCTCTCCGAGCTTCCTCAGCCTCAGTAGACATAACTAAGCTCGAATACTCGTCTTAAGCCTCATCATAAAATTTCCTTCTAAAACCGCTTCAGACATACCTCGTATCCGGTCCTAGAGTAGCTCAAACCTTTTTCTGTATTTCCAGACCGTTCCCTCTTGCTTGAGTGACATGGGCTGTCCATATAGATCACAGTCATGTGTATCATAGAAACAGTCCAATATGCAATCCTTGAACCCCTCCCATGAGCGAAGATGATGCTTCTGTTCCCTCCACTGGAACCAATCCAATATCTTTTCCTCCAAAAATAGACATGTCGCCATCAGCTTTTCTAAATCTATCAGATTGTTCATGACGAAGTATCTTTCGGTCCGGTAAATCCATCATTAAGGGTCATCCCTAAAAAATCAACATCTTTAGCTTTCGGATCATGTTAATACCAAAATGCACATGTCCTACTCTACTACTGGGCTATCCGTAGTGGCACTCTTGATAGGCGTTCTGCTGTGTGGCTGTGGGACCTCCAAATTCTCCACATTGGACTCTTTTTGTTGCATTGTCGTCTCTCCATCCATTGTCAAACCAATCTTGTTCTTCACTGCTCACATCGAAGCCTCGGTAGTAGTCACGATCGTCACCAAAGCTACCAAAAGTGCCGCTACCTATCGGGGTTTTTGTCAGTCCTTAGTGGGCCCTACACCCGAACTCCAGGGCCTGTGGGGCCCCTGGTAGCTTGTCCAGGGGTCGTCGGGTCCACGTCGGCCCGCCCAGGGGTCGTCGGGCCCATGGGGCTCTTCCCAGGGGCCGCGGGTCCCATGGTCAAGTTCTCAAGGGCCGTCGCCCCCTGGGAATGACCGTCGACCCTCGAAACGGCCGCCCGGGTCAGGCGGCCCTTCCTTCGGCTGTGGCCGCACCCCCATGGGTTTGGGAGGTTTTTACCATCCACGCATAATTCATCATCGTTTGGATGGAGATCTACCTCAAAGGCGATGACTTCTCTTTACCCTTGTCCAAAAATTGCGCCCTTTGTCTCGGATTTTGTCATTGTCATTGTCTTTGTTCAGATCTGATTTATTAGTCTCCATCTTAGGCAGCGGACGATTATTCATTTCTGAAATTTGTTTTATCAAGGTTTCCATCGACGATTTCATCAAGTATTCTAGCGACGATTTCACCCGGGATGAGATCATTTCCTACATCGTCTGATGTCATTCCTCCATCGCCTGATGTCGTTTCTCCATCATTCTCTTTCCACTTTGCTATCAAATTTCTCCTCCAAGGTGTCAACTTTTCTCACCGCCATCAAGATCAAACACTCTGATACCAATTTAATAGGATTTGCAATAGATATCTGGGAAGAAATTTAGGGTGTGGAATTGACAATGATTCGGCATCCAATTCGAGAGGAAGGCCAACTTTCCCAACTATTTTAGGGTTTTACAATAATATACACCAATTTCTCTTCAAATTCAACATTTGATCCTTATTACCATAGTCCTCCAAATATATAGTAAGCTGATTTTCCAATAATTACAAAAATGCCCCTGGACCCCAAAATTACAAAATTATCACTGGATCAGCCTCCCTTGCCATTGATGCTATTTGCCGCTCCCTTGCTGCTCCCTTTGGCCGCTGCACCCCCGCCCATAAGTGCTTCTTGGTGAAATAGCCTCTTCTACTGCGTATGCCAATGTTCTGTGTATGTTTGGAACTGATGTGGAGAAAATGACATGGTAGTTGGGCAGAAGCATGGAGTGAAGTGATGCTTGCTGGCGTCGAAAAGATTTTGATGTTTCGATCACACTTCGGTCATATGGATAATAGCACGGTATACCTGTTGGAAATGATACCATGAAACCAAACTATCACAAGGTACAACACCGTAGTTGGTTAGAAAATCAAACTCGTGTATTATGTTTATTCTTCTTTCAAGAGAAATGGTCATCTCCCCTACATGATAACAAACATTATGGCCTACTTCTCAATCCACATCAACTTATATTTGCAAGTCTGTGCAGTTGTTGGAGTCATCAGAAATTGGATCCCGGCTAGAGATAGTATGTCATATTGGGTTGCATCAATGTCCAATCCGAATTGAATTGACTGCCTAGAGTCATATAACTCAGAGCAGGATATCTGAAACGATAACAATGGGTCATCTAGTAGGTATTCTTGTCGGAATCGAGTCACCTTTTGGGTAATACCAACCCTCGCAGAAATTTCAAGATCGTTGGGACAACGAACAAGGCAGAATGGCCTTTTGCTACAAAATGCGCAACCAAGTAAAATAAAAGGCAATTACCACAAAAAAGCAACACACCTTGCACACCGGAGTTTTATACTGGTTCCACCCAAATATGGTGTACGTCCAGTTGGAGAGATTCACTACTGCTTTAGCAAATTCGGATTACAACCTAAAGAAACCTCACAACCCAAGCCCCAAAACCCACTTGGTTCGCCTCCTGTTTATTCTACAGGGAGCCGCAAACCTTACATAAAACAGCGCTCAAAACGCTCTGGGATCCCACACTGTATTACTTGAGGATTGCTCTGAGTTGCTTCTGAAGCTGCTCGATGATCACTTGAAGGCATCACTGTTAGTGGTTTTGCCCTAGGCCAAATATTTGGACCTTTATGTTATGTCATTTTCATTAATAAAATGTTTCTCTTCTTGTTATTATTATATTGCTTGCATGTTTCTTTATAATTATGTTTGAATAGCTTTTTTGTTATTCTAAGTATCCCTAGTCATTCATCGTTAAAGGTTTAATAATGAATTAAGACTAGTATGGGTTTGGTTGATAATTATGAGATAATTATATGTATGGTGATACAAATCAAACTTATAGGTACTTATTGGAGAACATGTACTGGATAGACTCGCTATGAGATCATTACATGGATTAGTGTCATAAATGATCTCATAATAGTTATGTCATAGTGTTGCTGGGTGAAACTCGCGTACAATAAATTTGTATTAGGGGGAACCAAGGGCACGGTGGTTATATTGATAAGAGGGTGTATGTAGGCTTTTTGACAAGTGATTAGTGGGGTGAAGAGGCTAAACTTGCCGCCGGTGCAAGTCACGGGGTCGAATCCCGCCGGATGCGGTAGAGGAGGATCGGATGGCGGGAGCCGAAGGCGAATCTCGGCCAGGGGGCCAGCTTCCCTGCACAACGAGCAACTCGTCAGAAAGGTGGGGTTGGGGTCCAACCCTTAGCCTCTCTGATGCCAAAGTCAGTATCTGGACTTAAAGCGGGGGCCGGGCACGCAGGTCGGACTGGGGTGTGTCGACCGTACGTGACGAGCTATAGGTGGGAGAACAAAGATATGTACGACCTTTGCTCTTGTGTGTGAATAATGGGATTCCGAGAGAATTTGCCAACCCCCTCAACGTAAGAAATGTAGGGGTATTTATACCTGACGGGAAACGATCAGGTGGGGCTAACCTGGCATGCTGACTCGACGTGCTGAGTTGGCCCGGCTGTCAGCGGAAGCTTCGGACGAGGATGTCAGAAACGAGAGTGTCAGCCTCGCTTTTGGCAGATGGTGCAACAGTCAGGGTGTCAGGGTGTTAGGGCCGAAAGCATTAAATGTCAGGGGGCGCAGCGGCCAGGGGTGCTTTGTCAGGTGGTCGGGCGGCGCTAGTGTCAGTCGTGTCCTTATACTAGGTTGTTTGTCGTGCGTGATGAATCAAGGGTTCGGCGGTGCTATCCCCCGTGGCGGGGTTTGTATGGGACCGCCGGGTCGACCCGTTCGTGGGTTGTTCGGCCTGGCTGCACACCTTTTCAGGTGCGGACCATGGACCACTGGCTGGAAGGGTATGTGCGTGTCTCTGTCAGCATCCGAGCGCATTGCCCCGGGCGGGCTGAGCGAGAGAGGTTATACGCCTTGGCCGGGAGAGGGGCGCGGCGAGGCGCGCCCATTCCCAGGTAGCCTCGGACCCCCGGGCTGGCAGTCCGTTTGCAAAGGGGTGAGTCAGTGAGGTATATCAGTAGTTCTGGGTGAGAGACGGACTCCTACGATCTTTAGGTCGTAACACATAGAATTCTTAGACCTGAGTTCATCACAGATTCCTACATAAGGAACATTATGTTTTGATATAACCAAACGTTATTTTTAATCAGATAATCATAAAGGTTATGATTGAACATGATGAGAATTATGAAGAGGAAAGTGAATGAACAAGATGAAATTTGTTCCTCTCCTATGAGAGAGATATCTAATGGGCCACTCGATAAGTAGGACTGAGAAATGCATGGCCGTGCTCAAATGAATGTCATTTGATTTTATCAGTCTACTTAGAAAGCGAGAAATTAAATGTGTGAACAATATAAGTATGACATTGCACATGACTTATGTTCAAATAAGATATCGCGTGACAAAAGGATTATGATATGTTCTATTGATTAGGTTAATATCGGACTAACGATATTCATATTAATTGGGTAGTCATAATGTCTTGCTAGAGACCAATTATGACTTGTGGGCTTCTAATGAAGATTAGGCTCACTGCCAATTTAATATGAGCCTATTGGGTCGCACTCAAAGAACGAAATGGATAAGATAGGGTTTAAACATGATTTCGAATATGATTTGAAATTCGTAATAAGGTGAAATATCTTAACCGTCAGATATCGTATCTCGTTAAGATATTATCCTTAAGATATCGTCGCTTAACTGAAATACGTTAATGTGTTAACGTGGGATTCTTATCCCTAAGATATCGTCGCGTAACTGAATGCTGTTAAGGGGTTAACGTAGGATTCTATATAAGATATAGAATCACGATTTTCAGTTTTTACGTTTTCAATCTATCTCCTCCGTTTTTGAGAAAAACAAAGAGCGAGAGAAACCCTAGTTGCGGAGAAGGAGCTAGCACCCTCGCAATTCTTGTTCGTGACGTTCGTGTGTGGATACCGATTGAGGGTGGTCGTTCGTAGAGCAGCACCTATAGTCCGACCGATTCAGATCGTCGCAGCACCTATAGTCCGACAGATTCAGATCGTCAGAAAGGTTAGTAATCTATTCGAATTAATTAGAATCGCATGGATCTTGGTAGGTTTCTATTTTCCGCTGAGTATAAATTAGTTGTATTATGATAGAAACCCTAACAGTGGTATCGGAGCATCTTGCGAATTCAATTGATTTGAATAATGCCATGTTTATATGTATAAGATGTCTATATATTTGCTGGCATGATTTTAACCTGTAAGTATGTTGATACATAAACACGATTGCGTATTGTTAATTGAAAACACAATCTGTTTAATCTTTCTGTATGAGATACAAATAATTGATGTTTAATAATATACATGACATGTAGATGGCCACGAAATTAATCACTGTTAATTTGATCAACATGCTTTTTGATTACGCTGTTATTAATATGATTAACGTGATTATTGTTAATATGATTAACATGTTAATTTATGATTATTGTTTAATATGATTAAACCTATGCTAATCACTGTTTAATATGATTAAACTTACGCAGATCATTGTTTAATATGTTTAATGTGATTAAACTTACTGTAATCATTATTTAATATGATTAAATCTACGCAGATCTTTGTTTAATATGATTAATATGATCAACTAACGCTGATTAATGTGACTGTTTAATTTGATTAAAGTAACACTGATTTGATCAGCAGAGTCTAAGCAATGGCTGTTTAATACGATTAAAATGATGCTGATATGATCAGCAGATTCATCACTCAGAAATTTAAATGGGGTTTTAAAGGCAGAAAATCATTAATGAGATTACTGATAATTCTAAATGCCGAGGGGCGTCGTGTTCGTTGCGCATTATATGTCGTGGAAGTTATTAAACAGAATTTATGATACATCATTTTGAATAAAAATTAGATGACATGCTATGTGATAACATGCTTTGTTTTGATGTATATATGATGTTTTACATGCTATCACATGTTTCATATATGTTATGTTTATCAGTTTTGTATGAGATGCGATGTATGATGATATATGTGTATGAGATGCCATGTATAGAATGATGCATAATATATTAATATAAATAGACATCATAACTTAATTGTTGAAATTCCCTCACCATAATTTTAAGTCGTATGCCACCTATGATTTGAATACCTGTCAAGACTATGATCACCAAAATGTGGGTTCTGCCAAATCGAAGTGCATTGGGTTATCATAGTAAGGCAGGATGGGTAATCGTGCTGCCCATATATTTAAAATGGTTAGACTTAATTAGGCTATCAAAATGGTTTTGGGCCTAAGGGCATTAGATGGGATTATAACATGCTGAGACATATGATGTCAAAATCCCATAAAGAATCTAAGAATTATATGAGATATAATTGGTAAAGTGTTACCTACCTAAATAACTTGATTTTAAGTGGCATGCCAAAGCTGACTTAAAGTTAGGTGAAATATGGATCTTAGCTCACTGTTGCAATTGTTGTAATTAATAATGAGGGTTATTAATTTTGTGGGAGTTTTATGAAACATTTTAAAATGAAATTGGTACTAATGTTTATTTTGCATATTTGTAGATCAATGGCATCTCATAACACTTCTGCACTTTCACTGCGATCTGTCCTTGAGAAGGACAAGCTGAAAGAAAATGACACCAACTTCCTTGACTGGTTCAGAAACATGAGAATTGTTCTCAAGCATGAAAGGAAGTTGTATGTCCTGGATGATCCTCTCCCTGAAGAACCACCTACTGATACTTCAAAGGCTGTAAAGGATAAGTATAAGAAACATCTTGATGATTCTGCTGATGTTGGTTGTCTTATGCTAGCCACCATGTGCCCAGAACTTCAGAAGGATCTGGAACACATAGAGGCTTATGAGCTGAGTGTTCATCTCAAGGAGACTTTCCAACAACATGCAAGGCAGGAAAGGTATGAGACTACCAAAGCTCTGCATGCTTGCAAAATGGCTGAACGTGCATCAGTTAGCGCTCATGTTTTGAAGATGAAAGGCTACATTGATCATCTTGAAAGGCTTGGATTTCCCCTCAGTTTAGAACTGGCTACGGATTTGATCCTTAATTCATTGACTGATGGTTTTGATCGGTTTGTCATGCAGTACAATATGAATGACATGGAGAAATCTCGTGCTGAGCTGCATTCGATGTTTAAAACTGCTGAGCTAAGTATAAAGAAAAAGCCTGGTCATGTACTTATGGTGAACAAAGGGAAAGGAATGTAACATAAGGGAAAGGCTAAAGCAAGAGTTGCTGGTAAGCCTAAAGGAAAGGCTAAAGCAAAAGTTACTGATAAGCCTGCAAAAGTTCCAAAGGAGGGAGTTTGTTTCCATTGCAATGAACCTGGACATTGGAAGCGGAATTGCAAACTCTATTTGGAAGATCTGAAGAAGAAGAAGAAGAGTAGTGAGACTACATCTTCAGGTATTTATGTTATTGAAATTAACTTATCTACTTCTACTTCCTGGGTATTAGATACTGGATGTGGATCTCACATTTGTACAAATGTGCAGGGGTTGAAAAGGAGTAGACAACTGAAAAGGGGTGAAGTGGACCTACGAGTTGGAAATGGAGCAAGAGTTGCTGCTTTAACTTTAGGATCCTATGAATTGTCTTTGCCAAATGGGCTTTTATTAGTGTTGAATAATTGCTACTATGTTCCTACTTTGAGTAGGAATATTATTTCAGTTTCTTGTCTGGATGATGAACAATTTTATTTTCTTATTAAGAATAAGAGATGCTCCATTTATTATGATGATGTGCTTTATTGTATTGATGATTCATATGATGGGCTTTACGTCCTAAATATAGACAACTCCAACAGTGGAGAAATTTATAACATAACTGCTAAGAAATCCAAACCCAATAATATGAATCCCACATCTTTATGGCATTGTCGTCTTGGCCATATAAACGAGAAACGCATATCTAAGCTCCATCAAGATGGACTTTTAGAGTCATTTGATTTTGAATCATTTGAAAATTGCGAATCCTGCTTATTAGGCAAAATGACAAAGAATCCTTTCACTGGATATAGTGAAAGGGCCAATGATTTATTGGGCCTAATACATACTGATGTATGTGGTCCATTAAGCATCCAAGCTAGGGGAGGATTTCAGTACTTCATTACATTCACTGTTGATTTCAGTAGATATGGCTATATCTATTTAATGAAACATAAACATGAATCATTTGAAATGTTCAGAACTTTTCAAAATGAAGTACAAAATCAACTTGGCAAAACTATTAAGGCACTTCGATCTGATCGGGGTGGTGAATACTTGAGCCAAGAATTTGATGATCATCTCAAGGGTTGTGGAATTGTTTCACAATTAACTCCACCAGGAACACCACAGTGGAATGGTGTATCTGAAAGGAGAAATCGAACCTTATTAGATATGGTTCGATCCATGATGAGTCAGACAGATCTTCCATTATCCTTCTGGGGCCATGCCTTAGAAACAACTGCGTTCACTTTGAACCGAGTTCCATCTAAAGCGGTTGAAAAGACACCATATGCGATGTGGACTGGGAAAACACCTAGTTTGTCTTTTATAAAAATTTGGGGATGTGAGGCTTATGTGAAAAGACAAGTTTCAGATAAATTAGCCCCAAAATCTGATAAATGCCTTTTTGTGGGATATCCTAAAGAAACTAAAGGATATTACTTTTATAATCCCTCAGAGAACAAAGTGTTTGTTGCTCGAAATGGTGTCTTTCTAGAAAAGGAATTTATTTCTAAAAGAACCAGTGGGAGCAACGTACACCTCGAAGAGTTTCGAGAACCACAGGATGGTATAGAACCAACGATGGAAGTTCAACAAGTTCCACAAACAGTTGTAGAACCTGTACGAGCTACACAAGCACCACGCAGATCTGATAGGCCACGACACAAGCTCGAGAAATATGGATTTCTCATAACGGACACTTGTGAAGTACTGCTCATAGATCAAGATGAGCCTACTACCTATCAAGAAGCTGTGTCAAGTCCAGAATCTGAGAAATGGCTAGGAGCCATGAAATCTGAAATGCAATCCATGTATGATAATCAAGTTTGGACCTTGATTGATCCACCTGAAGGAGTTAAAACCATTGGGTGCAAGTGAGGTTTTAAGAAGAAAACTGACATGGATGGTAAAGTGCATACCTTTAAAGCAAGACTTGTTGCAAAAGGTTTCAAACAAACTCATGGTATAGACTATGATGAAACCTTTTCACCAATTGCAATGCTTAAATCAATAAGAATTCTAATTGCCATTGTTGCGTACTATGATTACGAGATATGGCAAATGGATGTCAAAACAGCGTTTCTTAACGGAAACTTACTCGAGGATGTGTACATGACACAACATGAGGGTTATGTTCATTCAAAGAATTCTACAAAGGTTTGCAAGCTTCAAAGATCCATTTATGGATTAAAGCAAGCTTCTCGGAGCTGGAATCTTCGTTTTGATGAAACAGTCAAAGAGTTTGGATTCATACAAAATGAAGATGAACCTTGTGTATACAAGAAGGTTAGTGGGAGCGCAATAGTATTTCTTGTGTTATATGTTGATGACATATTACTCATTCGAAATGACATCCCTATGTTGCAAACAACCAAGACTTGGTTAGGGAGTTCTTTCTCAATGAAAGATTTAGGCGAGGCTGCTTATATCCTTGGCATTAAGATCTATAGGGATAGATCTAAAAGGATAATTGGTCTGAGTCAAAGTACATACATAGACAAAGTGTTGAATAGGTTCAGCATGCAAGAATCTAAGAGAGGATTCTTGCCAATGTCTCATGGCATTTCTCTTAGCAAGACTCAATGTCCTATGACGTCTGATGAGCGAGATCGCATGAGTAAGATTCCTTATGCTTTGGCTATAGGATCTATCATGTATGCCATGATATGTACTTGACCAGACGTGTCGTATGCTTTGAGCATGACAAGCAGATACCAGTCAGACCCCGGTGAAATTCATTGGACAGCAGTCAAGAACATCCTTAAGTACTTTAGAAGAACTAAGGATGCATTCGTGGTATATGGAGGATTGGAAGATGAGCTAGTTGTAAATGGTTACACAGATGCAAGCTTCCAATCTGATAAAGATGACTTTAAATCGCAGTCTGGATATGTGTTTATGTTAAACGGAGGTGCTGTAAGTTGGAAAAGTTCCAAGCAAAGCACTATTGCAGATTCTACAACAGAAGCTGAGTATATTGCAGCATCAGATGCAGCTAAGGAAGCAGTATGGATAAGGAAGTTCGTTACTGAACTAGGAGTAGTTCCTAGTATCGCAAATCCAGTGGTTCTCTATTGTGACAATAATGGTGCTATTGCACAAGCAAAGGAGCCCAGATCTCATCAGAGATCCAAACATATACTCAGGCGTTATCATCTCATTCGAGAAATTATTAAGAATAATGACGTCGAGATTTGCAGAGTACCAACAGATGACAACATTGCTGATCCACTTACCAATGCTCTCTCACAAGCCAAACATGATAAACATATGAGGTCTATGGGTATTAGATACTTGTATAATTAGGCCTAGTGCTAGTGGGAGATTGTTAGTGGTTTTGCCCTAGGCCAAATATTTGGACCTTTATGTTATGTCATTTTCATTAATAAAATGTTTCTCTTCTTGTTATTATTATATTGCTTGCATGTTTCTTTATAATTATGTTTGAATAGCTTTTTTGTTATTCTAAGTATCCCTAGTCATTCATCGTTAAAGGTTTAATAATGAATTAAGGCTAGTATGGGTTTGGTTGATAATTATGAGATAATTATATGTATGGTGATACAAATCAAACTTATAGATACTTGTTGGAGAACATGTACTGGATAGACTCGCTATGAGATCATTACATGGATTAGTGTCATAAATGATCTCATAATAGTTATGTCATAGAATCCTTAGACCTGAGATCATCACAGATTCCTATATAAGGAACATTATGTTTTGATATAACTAAACGTTATCTTTAATCAGATAATCATAAAGGTTATGATTGAACATGATGAGAATTATGAAGAGGAAAGTGAATGAACAAGATGGATTTTGTCCCTCTCCTATGAGAGAGATATCTAATGGGCCACTCAATAAGTAGGACTGAGAAATGCATGGGCGTGCTCAAATGAATGTCATTTGATTTTATCAGTCTACTTAGAAAGCGAGAAATTAAATGTTTGAACAATATAAGTATGACATTGCACATGACTTATGTTCAAATAAGATATCGCGTGACAAAAGGATTATGATATGTTCTATTGATTAGGTTAATATCGGACTAACGATATTCATATTAATTGGGTAGTCATAATGTCTTGCTAGAGACCAATTATGACTTGTGGGCTTCTAATGAAGATTAGGCTCACTACCAATTTAATATGAGCCTATTGGGTCGCACACAAAGAACGAAATGGATAAGATAGGGTTTAAACATGATTTCGAATATGATTTGAAATTCGTAATAAGATGAAATATCTTAACCATCAGATATCGTATCTCGTTAAGATATTATCCCTAAGATATCGTCGCTTAACTGAAATATGTTAATGTGTTAACGTGGGATTCTTATCCCTAAGATAGCGTCGCGTAACTAAATGTTGTTAAGGGGTTAACGTAGGATTCTATATAAGATATAGAATCACGATTTTCAGTTTTTACGTTTTCAATCTATCTCCTCCGTTTTTGAGAAAAACAAAGAGCGAGAGAAACCCTAGTTGCGGAGAAGGAGCTAGCACCCTCGCAATTCTTGTGCGTGACGTTCGCGTGTGGATACCGATTGAGGGTGGTCGTTCGTAGAGCAACACCTATAGTCCAACAGATTCAGATCGTCGCAGCACCTATAGTCCGACAGATTCAGATCGTCAGAAAGGTTAGTAATCTATTTGAATTAATTAGAATCGCATGGATCTTGGTAGGTTTCTATTTTCCGCTGAGTATAAATTAGTTGTACTATGATAGAAACCCTAACAATCACCGCACCCCCTTTTATAAGCCCCAAACGTAGCCTTAAGCTTAAATTAGTTTTCACAGGAAACCTATCGAAAGAAGCTAATGTCGCTTTCGAAGACTAACTTTTCATAACTTTTGTCTGGTGGCCAAAGAAGGAGAGGTCAACAAAGGCTTGCCCGGTTGGTGGCCTTTGTTTTATAGCAAATAATGCAACACTCCACCTTGATACAAAACACACCACATAACCCTCCCAAACCAAAACATCCACCTTCAGGCAAACCACCTTTCCATGAGGTCAGGGCACTTGGCTAGTGAGCTTCGCTCTAAGCATCACCAACTAACCGAATGTCCAACGAACTCATTTCCAAAGGTGAGTCTCCGAACACTGCCGAATCTCCATGAATCCATACCTGAAGCAAAACATGTAGTGATCTCTCCCTGTGCCACCTCGTGGCACCCTAGCACCTCTTCAAGGAAAATAAGTTTGAGTGTAGCTCAAACTTCGCCGCCGACCTTTCTCCTGCTAGGTTCTCCTTCTTGTGAATCTCCTTGGGATATGCTTTGTCGACCCTTGCACATCGTCACCCTGAGTTTGTGTCCAAACTCAATGCATCCATCGCAATCTTATCTGCCATAAGATCTCCACGCACCGGCAATGCATAAACTAAATTCACGTAATCATCAAAACGAGCTGGGGCCTTTACAGTGCGCCTCCCCACTCTGCTAGCAATAGAGTCGTCCACCATAGCCCTAGTCTCTCCACCTCGACTAGAACTTCCACCACTGTCGCTGCATGTAGTTTCCACTTGTGGACTCTCTCCTTCAACCGCCTCGCTTTTACCTTTATCTGTGTCAATACATGGATTTGGAAAAAATACCTCCACCTCGTTCGAGGCCTTTTCAGTATTTTCTGTAGCCTTCTTTTGCAGCATTGTCGACTCTTCAAATGTAACATGTCGACTAACCAGGACCTTCTTCTCTTCTGGACTCCACAGTTTATAACCTTCAACGCCATCCATGTATCCCAGCAAGATACACTTCTTTCCATTCGCGCTGATCTTGTCACTTCCCTCGTGAACCTGTACTGGATATCCAAATATTCGAAGTTGATCTAATTCTACCGGCTTACCTTTTCAGACATCCTCTGGGATTTTATCGCCGATAGCTGAAGATGGAATTCTGTTCACCAAATATACAACGGTTGACATAGCTTCAGCCCAAAAATCCTTTGACAATCCCGATGTAAACCTGAGACACCTCGCCTTCTCAAGAAGTGTCCTATTCATCCGCTCGGTAACTCCATTTGACCGCGGATCTCCTGGTGTAGTGAAATGACGCCTTACTCCTTGCTCCCAGCAGAATCTTGTGAACATTGCAGAAGTAAACTCGCCACCATTGTCGAATCTCAACACTTTTAGCTTCTTTCCTGTTTGAGTCTCCACAAGGGTCTTCCACGCATTGAACTTCTCAAACGCCTCCGACTTTTCCTTCATCACATACACCCATATTTTTCTAGAGAAATCATCAATAAATGATTTGAAATAATGTGCCATACCTAGAGAGTGAATTGGCGCAGGACCCAAACATCGGTGTAAACATAATAGAGAATCCCTCCCGTGTTATGCTTCCCTGTGTCGAAGCTAACCTTTGTCTGCTTGTCGTAGACACAATCCTCGCAGAATTCCAGCTCCTTGAAGTTCACCCCATTGATCAAACCACGCTTCATTAAAGCCTCCAAGCTTTTCTCCGCGACATGTCCTAGTCTGAGATGCCACAGCCTGGTCGAATCAATCTCATGCGAGCTCTTAACGCCAACACTGGAGTCGCCAATGATTGTCGTCCCCTTCAACAGATATATGCCATTTACCTTTTCAGCTCTCATCACAACTATCGATCCCTTCGATATCTTTAGCGCATTCCTCTCGATCGTGACCTTGCAACCCATGGAATCCAACGCCCCCACGGAAAATAGTGACTTTCTCAAAGCTGGAATACACATTGGTAAGTATGCGCACCACGCCATCGAACATCTTGATTCTTACCGAACCAACTCCAATAGCTTTGCACTTTTCATCATTGCTCATAAAGACTGATCCATCCTGCTTAGTGTTGTAGGTATGAAACAATCTCTATTTGGAGTAATATGAAACGACGCACCTGAGTCCATGATCCAGCCATGGTTCGCAACTTCTAAAGAAGTTGCAGTGAAGAGATCGTAGGTCTCCTCGCTCCTCACGTCTTCCTTTTGCACAGTTGCAACTGATGATGATGCTTGCGCCTCCTTGTCGTTGTTCCTTCTCTCCGGACATTCTTTTTTCCAATGTCCATGCCTCTTGCAAATATGACACCTCATGTCTTTGGTCCTTGATCTCAATCTCGATCTTCCATTGTAGTTGCCTTTTCTGTTGCTTCGCTCCGAAGCAAACATCGTCTGGCTGTCTGAAGCTCCTTCGCTCAAGCCAACGCTTGCCATGCGATCTCGCAACTCCTCACTGTAGAGCCCCGTCTTCACATCTTCAAGAATGAGAGTATATCGACTGTAGAGCATGGTGTTGATGAACGTCGTGTACCTCTCTGGTAATGACAGGAGCAGGATCATAGCTTCATGCTCCGCCTCCACAGTCAGACCAACTGCCCTCATCTTCATCACTAAGCCGTTGAAGGTATCAATATGATCCTTCAATAAGGTCCCATCTCGCATCTCGAAAGTAAAGAATGTCTTCGGTAGGATAAGTCGATTGGTGAGCGACTTCTTCAGGTACAGCTTCTCGAGCTTCTCCCATAATTCCTTGGCCGTAGTCTTTTCGGACACTTGGTAGATTACCTCGTCCGATAAGCTGAGCTGGATGGTTGTCATCGCCGAGTCCTCCATCTCCATCTTCTCCCTTTTCGAGATATCTGCAGGTAGAGCTGCCGTATCGTACACCACCCGGTGTACGCGGTCCTTTCGCAAGATAGCCTTCATCTTGTACTGCCATATCTCGAAGTTGCCCTTGCCATCGAATCTTTCGATTTTGTAGTGCAAGCCTCCCATCGTCGCATGTGATCACCCCGCAAACGAGTCTGAATTGGTTGTGTCTCCTTTTGTAGAAGAGTCCTCAGCCATCGCCTTGGGCTTGTCTCACGAGCCTTGATGCTCTGATACCAATTGTAGGGATCTGGGTTACCTTTTGGGTAATACCAACCCTCGCGGAAATTTTAAGATCGTTGGGACAATGAACAAGGCAGAATGTCCTTTCGCTACAAAATGCACAACCAAGTAAAATAAAAGGCAATTACCACAAAAGAGCAACACACCTTGCACACCGGAGTTTTATACTGGTTCCACCTAGATATGGTGTACGTCCAGTTGGAGAGATTCACTACTGCTTCAGCAAATTCGGATTACAATCTGGAGAAATCTCACAACCCAAGCCCCAAAACCCACTTTGTTCGCCTCCTGTTTATTCTACAAGGAGCTGCAAACCTTACATAAAACAGCAGAGTAGACTGTCTTTTTTATTTCTAATATGGCCAAACCTGAACCAGTTAACCGATCACAATATAAGGATGCACTAATTTCAACACGGGTCCATGTCCGTATCTGAGCCATGGCTGACACTGACACGTGCACCGACCCTGCCCTTTATCTAACACACGCATCTTGGTTTTAATAACCAAAATGCTTCTGAATTTTGTTGGCGTAGAAAAATTCTACAGATTATCAGATGACATGGGCATGCTTGGCTTACTTTACATGAACAGCATTTTGATAAAGGTTAGACGCTTATCATGTCATTGTTGCCTTGCCTGTGACTATGTCTTCAAGCTATAAGCACTCCAGTGTTTCATACAATCGTGTCCCTGCATGTTTGTCTACCGTCATGTGATTGCCCCCCCCCCCATGAATATATCTCTTTACTTGTACGACTTAGATGTCTCATATTTCTCGAAAAAGTGATTCAATTGCATGGTATGATACTTATGAGATTGATATTCAAATATTTCTTCTTAGAACGTATTGATTTGACCCCATAAACGGGACCACCGCCCAATAGCATGTTGCCACCAGAAGTAGAACCCCGTATTTCTTCCAGAGAATCTCCTAATTGTTCCAGAGCAACTAGAAAGAGATTCTTTAACCAGAAAGAATTCAGTTCAGATGTAGGATACCTATCCAGAAGTTTTCGCAACTCTTTCTGAAATGCTTCCGCCTCTGACGCTGATCCACTGGATGCTGCTGAAACTCCCTTTGCTACTTTTTTCTGGGTCGATGGTGAAGCTTCTGCATACTTAATTGCATTGAGGTAGTGATAGCGCATTGAAATTGGATACTGAGCACAGAAATTAAGGCGCCTTATCGAGAGTTCTTACTGGCGGGACCCCTATCTCCTCGATTGAAGAAGGGCTAATGCTTAAGGAAAGAGAGGCTACGAGAAGCTGAATGATAGCGTGATAGAGAGAGGTAGCGCTTCGCGTGAGAACCTAAGTCAACAAATAACAAAGACGTGATATTGGGATTATTATTATTATTACCCGTTCTCATCTTATTTGACAGTAGTGCAGGAAATCTTGGTATCTTTGTTGCCTCTTTCTTTCTTTGTTTCTTTCTTTCTTTCTTTCTGGTTTTGGTTCTGATTCTTATTTTCTCTAACGACTTGATTGGAACCCGCTGGCCATGGGTTGACCCTGTTGCTTCAAGTGCAGTATATACTTCCACCTAAGGTGCCACATTGCATATTGCCATCTTTCAAACCATACAATGCCTGTTGTGAAGCCTATAATGTTCCATGTTCCTATGTTTTGATGGAAGCGAACACTAAGTATCTAAACATGTTGCATGCCACTTGGCTTAATATGCCCCCACAAACTGTTCCTTTCTGCAGGTGATGTACGAGAACAAGGCCAGATTGTTGTGCACAGCTGAGGCATCTCTAGTACAACTATTTGAAAAAATTGTTACGGTGGCTGATGCCCAACGGATTTCTCCAAGAACATCTTCTCGGTCACTGAAGAAGGACGACCTTGACCTCTGTGTGGACAATGAGCTCGGGTTTGCCAAGGACCGAACCATCAGCAGGTACTGCGTGCCTCGTATTCAAGTTTTTCTGCAAATGATACATAGCAAAGCAGAGTAGACTGTCTTTTTTATTTCTAATATGGCCAAACCTGAACCAGTTAACCGATCCCAATATAAGGATGCACTAATTTCAACACGGGTCCATGTCCGTATCTGAGCCATGGCTGACACTGACACGTGCACCGACCCTGCCCTTTATCTAACACACGCATCTTGGTTTTAATAACCAAAATGCTTCTGAATTTTGTTGGCATAGAAAAATTCTACAGATTATCAGATGACATGGGCATGCTTGGCTTACTTTACATGAACAGCATTTTGATAAAGGTTAGACGCTTATCATGTCATTGTTGCCTTGCCTGTGACTATGTCTTCAAGCTATAAGCACTCCAGTGTTTCATACAATCGTGTCCCTGCATGTTTGTCTACCGTCATGTGATTGACCCCCCATGAATAGATCTCTTTACTTGTACGACTTAGATGTCTCATATTTCTCGAAAAAGTGATTCAATTGCATGGTATGATACTTATGAGATTGATATTCAAATATTTCTTCTTAGAACGTATTGATTTGACCCCATAAACGGGACCACCGCCCAATAGCATGTTGCCACCAGAAGTAGAACCCCGTATTTCTTCCAGAGAATCTCCTAATTGTTCCAGAGCAACTAGAAAGAGATTCTTTAACCAGAAAGAATTCAGTTCAGATGTAGGATACCTATCCAGAAGTTTTCGCAACTCTTTCTGAAATGCTTCCGCCTCTGACACTGATCCACTGGATGCTGCTGAAACTCCCTTTGCTACTTTTTTCTGGGTCGATGGTGAAGCTTCTGCATACTTAATTGCATTGAGGTAGTGATAGCGCATTGAAATTGGATACTGAGCACAGAAATTAAGGCGCCTTATCGAGAGTTCTTACTGGCGGGACCCCTATCTCCTCGATTGAAGAAGGGCTGATGCTTAAGGAAAGAGAGGCTACGAGAAGCTGAATGATAGCGTGATAGAGAGAGGTAGCGCTTCGCGTGAGAACCTAAGTCAACAAATAACAAAGACGTGATATTGGGATTATTATTATTATTACCCGTTCTCATCTTATTTGACAGTAGTGCCGGAAATCTTGGTATCTTTGTTGCCTCTTTCTTTCTTTGTTTCTTTCTTTCTTTCTTTCTGGTTTTGGTTCTGATTCTTATTTTCTCTAACGACTTGATTGGAACCCGCTGGCCATGGGTTGACCCTGTTGCTTCAAGTGCAGTATATACTTCCACCTAAGGTGCCACATTGCATATTGCCATCTTTCAAACCATACAATGCCTATTGTGAAGCCTATAATGTTCCATGTTCCTATGTTTTGATGGAAGCGAACACTAAGTATCTAAACATGTTGCATGCCACTTGGCTTAATATGCCCCCACAAACTGTTCCTTTCTGCAGGTGATGTACGAGAACAAGGCCAGATTGTTGTGCACAGCTGAGGCATCTCTAGTACAACTATTTGAAAAAATTGTTACGGTGGCTGATGCCCAACGGATTTCTCCAAGAACATCTTCTCGGTCACTGAAGAAGGACGACCTTGACCTTTGTGTGGACAATGAGCTCGGGTTTGCCAAGGACCGAACCATCAGCAGGTACTGCGTGCCTCGTATTCAAGTTTTTCTGTAAATGATACATAGCAAAGCAGAGTAGACTGTCTTTTTTATTTCTAATATGGCCAAACCTGAACCAGTTAACCGATCCCAATATAAGGATGCACTAATTTCAACACGGGTCCATGTCCGTATCTGAGCCATGGCTGACACTGACACGTGCACCGACCCTGCCCTTTATCTAACACACGCATCTTGGTTTTAATAACCAAAATGCTTCTGAATTTTGTTGGCATAGAAAAATTCTACAGATTATCAGATGACATGGGCATGCTTGGCTTACTTTACATGAACAGCATTTTGATAAAGGTTAGACGCTTATCATGTCATTGTTGCCTTGCCTGTGACTATGTCTTCAAGCTATAAGCACTCCAGTGTTTCATACAATCGTGTCCCTGCATGTTTGTCTACCGTCATGTGATTGACCCCCCATGAATAGATCTCTTTACTTGTACGACTTAGATGTCTCATATTTCTCGAAAAAGTGATTCAATTGCATGGTATGATACTTATGAGATTGATATTCAAATATTTCTTCTTAGAACGTATTGATTTGACCCCATAAACGGGACCACCGCCCAATAGCATGTTGCCACCAGAAGTAGAACCCCGTATTTCTTCCAGAGAATCTCCTAATTGTTCCAGAGCAACTAGAAAGAGATTCTTTAACCAGAAAGAATTCAGTTCAGATGTAGGATACCTATCCAGAAGTTTTCGCAACTCTTTCTGAAATGCTTCCGCCTCTGACGCTGATCCACTGGATGCTGCTGAAACTCCCTTTGCTACTTTTTTCTGGGTCGATGGTGAAGCTTCTGCATACTTAATTGCATTGAGGTAGTGATAGCGCATTGAAATTGGATACTGAGCACAGAAATTAAGGCGCCTTATCGAGAGTTCTTACTGGCGGGACCCCTATCTCCTCGATTGAAGAAGGGCTGATGCTTAAGGAAAGAGAGGCTACGAGAAGCTGAATGATAGCGTGATAGAGAGAGGTAGCGCTTCGCGTGAGAACCTAAGTCAACAAATAACAAAGACGTGATATTGGGATTATTATTATTATTACCCGTTCTCATCTTATTTGACAGTAGTGCCGGAAATCTTGGTATCTTTGTTGCCTCTTTCTTTCTTTGTTTCTTTCTTTCTTTCTTTCTGGTTCTGGTTCTGATTCTTATTTTCTCTAACGACTTGATTGGAACCCGCTGGCCATGGGTTGACCCTGTTGCTTCAAGTGCAGTATATACTTCCACCTAAGGTGCCACATTGCATATTGCCATCTTTCAAACCATACAATGCCTGTTGTGAAGCCTATAATGTTCCATGTTCCTATGTTTTGATGGAAGCGAACACTAAGTATCTAAACATGTTGCATGCCACTTGGCTTAATATGCCCCCACAAACTGTTCCTTTCTGCAGGTGATGTACGAGAACAAGGCCAGATTATTGTGCACAGCTGAGGCATCTCCAGTACAACTATTTGAAAAAATTGTTACGGTGGCTGATGCCCAACGGATTTCTCCAAGAACATCTTCTCGGTCACTGAAGAAGGACGACCTTGACCTCTGTGTGGACAATGAGCTCGGGTTTGCCAAGGACCGAACCATCAGCAGGTACTGCGTGCCTCGTATTCAAGTTTTTCTGTAAATGATACATAGCAAAGCAGAGTAGACTGTCTTTTTTATTTCTAATATGGCCAAACCTGAACCAGTTAACCGATCCCAATATAAGGATGCACTAATTTCAACACGGGTCCATGTCCATATCTGAGCCATGGCTGACACTGACACGTGCACCGACCCTGCCCTTTATCTAACACACGCATCTTGGTTTTAATAACCAAAATGCTTCTGAATTTTGTTGGCATAGAAAAATTCTACAGATTATCAGATGACATGGGCATGCTTGGCTTACTTTACATGAACAGCATTTTGATAAAGGTTAGACGCTTATCATGTCATTGTTGCCTTGCCTGTGACTATGTCTTCAAGCTATAAGCACTCCAGTGTTTCATACAATCGTGTCCCTGCATGTTTGTCTACCGTCATGTGATTGACCCCCCATGAATAGATCTCTTTACTTGTACGACTTAGATGTCTCATATTTCTCGAAAAAGTGATTCAATTGCATGGTATGATACTTATGAGATTGATATTCAAATATTTCTTCTTAGAACGTATTGATTTGACCCCATAAACGGGACCACCGCCCAATAGCATGTTGCCACCAGAAGTAGAACCCCGTATTTCTTCCAGAGAATCTCCTAATTGTTCTAGAGCAACTAGAAAGAGATTCTTTAACCAGAAAGAATTCAGTTCAGATGTAGGATACCTATCCAGAAGTTTTCGCAACTCTTTCTGAAATGCTTCCGCCTCTGACGCTGATCCACTGGATGCTGCTGAAACTCCCTTTGCTACTTTTTTCTGGGTCGATGGTGAAGCTTCTGCATACTTAATTGCATTGAGGTAGTGATAGCGCATTGAAATTGGATACTGAGCACAGAAATTAAGGCGCCTTATCGAGAGTTCTTACTGGCGGGACCCCTATCTCCTCGATTGAAGAAGGGCTGATGCTTAAGGAAAGAGAGGCTACGAGAAGCTGAATGATAGCGTGATATAGAGAGGTAGCGCTTCGCGTGAGAACCTAAGTCAACAAATAACAAAGACGTGATATTGGGATTATTATTATTATTACCCGTTCTCATCTTATTTGACAGTAGTGCAGGAAATCTTGGTATCTTTGTTGCCTCTTTCTTTCTTTGTTTCTTTGTTTCTTTCTTTCTAGTTCTGGTTCTGATTCTTATTTTCTCTAACGACTTGATTGGAACCCGCTGGCCATGGGTTGACCCTGTTGCTTCAAGTGCAGTATATACTTCCACCTAAGGTGCCACATTGCATATTGCCATCTTTCAAACCATACAATGCCTGTTGTGAAGCCTATAATGTTCCATGTTCCTATGTTTTGATGGAAGCGAACACTAAGTATCTAAACATGTTGCATGCCACTTGGCTTAATATGCCCCCACAAACTGTTCCTTTCTGCAGGTGATGTACGAGAACAAGGCCAGATTATTGTGCACAGCTGAGGCATCTCCAGTACAACTATTTGAAAAAATTGTTACGGTGGCTGATGCCCAACGGATTTCTCCAAGAACATCTTCTCGGTCACTGAAGAAGGACGACCTTGACCTCTGTGTGGACAATGAGCTCGGGTTTGCCAAGGACCGAACCATCAGCAGGTACTGCGTGCCTCGTATTCAAGTTTTTCTGCAAATGATACATAGCAAAGCAGAGTAGACTGTCTTTTTTATTTCTAATATGGCCAAACCTGAACCAGTTAACCGATCCCAATATAAGGATGCACTAATTTCAACACGGGTCCATGTCCGTATCTGAGCCATGGCTGACACTGACACGTGCACCGACCCTGCCCTTTATCTAACACACGCATCTTGGTTTTAATAACCAAAATGCTTCTGAATTTTGTTGGCATAGAAAAATTCTACAGATTATCAGATGACATGGGCATGCTTGGCTTACTTTACATGAACAGCATTTTGATAAAGGTTAGACGCTTAGCACAACCTAAATAGGCCACAAACATGAAATTTATTACCACAAATATCAGATTTTTTGTAATTCTTTATATCTTGTGGTAGCCGACTGCTACAAATTTGGTTGATGAGCCTCGAGTATATTTTGGTCTCACAATGAAATAAATACCGATAATGGCCAATGTTTCAAAAGGCATGGGGCGGGGCACGCCGGTTGAGCCACTATCAAGTGCCTCAGAAATGGATGTCGCATGATCCCCATCTAGGTGATGGAGAAATAAAAAATAGGTGAAGACTAAATACACACCCAAATAGGGGTAATCATTATTTGCCAAAAAAAGAAAAAAGTAAGTGTGTTTGAAATGACAAGGTGACGTGATATTCTTTTTTGGCAAATAATAATTGCATACACCCCTTATTGGGATGTATATATAGTCTTCACCAAAAAAGTTGGGGGATCAGATACACACTCTCTCCCTATATTTTTTTGGTGAAGACCATACACCCCCAACAGGAGATGTATGCAATAATTATTTTCCAAAAATGAAAAATGTATCACATCAGTTTGTCATTTCACACATACTCACTCTTACTTTTTTCCTTTTTTGGCAAATAATGATTACATATACCCACCCACCCCACCAGAGAGAGAGAGAGAGAGAGAGAGAGAGAGAGAGAGAGAGAGAGAGAGAGAGAGAGAGAGGCTGAGGCGACTGAATGCATGTGATGGGCAACAAACACTCTATCCCCCCTTCACTCCTTGTAAGTAGGAGTAGGCTGCCTAATCGCGGCATTTACCTATAATCGAGGTGGCCTAGGAGGCTGTCTGGTTTGCTTTTTTCAAACACTAATAATGACAATATGGTTAAAATATGCTTTGTAGTTAAAAGTGGCACTTTTTTGGTGAAAGTATTAAGGTAGTACTTATCGTTATGATGCTGCAACTTGAAAGCACAAAATCCCATCCACCCATGCCTCTCTCTCTCTCTCTCTCTTCTCTCTCTCATTTGTGTGCACGTGTGCATGTGCATGTCTGTGTCGGCTATCATGTGATTGTTGCATGTGACTGTGTCTTCAAGCTATAAGCACTCCAGTGTCTCATACAATCGTGTGCCTGCATGTCTGTCTACCATCATGTGATTGTTACTTGTAATTGTATCTTCTAGCTATTAGCATTGTAGTGTTTCATACAGCCATCTCGAAAATATTGGTTGGTGTTGATGAGTAGAAAGTGAAAGAATGCATAACAAGCTAGCAAGCTCAGAAAGATGAGCGTCATGTACAATGTTTATCCACTCTAATCGTTGTATCTCTCTGATCAATTGAGCTTTATTTGGGTTTGCTCGATCAAATTTGGGCTACCTGAGTGAATTACTCAGGCACCCATTTCTATCCTCTTGATTAACATTTCACAACGATTAACACGATTTTTCTTTCTCGATTCTCAGACTGACAGAGATGAATAGTAGAGAGTATTTGGAACATCATAAGGACAGTTTACAGGAGATGGCTTGCAATTCATAGTTCTAGCCTGCACAGCCAATTCCAGTGAATATTCAACAACGCTGTATTTATTCAGCCCCAAAAAAAACCACTGGCGGTGGAAAATTGTATTTTCCTGATTCCAAGGAATAAGTCGATCAAATGTATTCTCATTTTGGGCAATTGCCCCACAAATGTAGATTGTAATATTTAATAAAGCAGTTTCTTGAGGCTTTGGGTACATTGGGTATGGTTTTCTCGGTGCAAGTGTCCGATGTTGGCTTCCTTGAAAATAAAAAATTATATAACAGAGAAAGAAAAAGAATTTAATGAAGTTTACAGTCTCTTTTATGATTCTTTTATGATAGGCTTAGGTGAGTTACTATGCACACGGACCTAATTGCTGAATACACAGATCACTCATCTTCTTCTCTGACGTCGGTCACCCTGAGAATATGGTGAGGTGTGTAATGCTAAAAAATTATTTTAAAATTTGTATGGGTGCGTGCAAAGTGTTATGTTACATAGCAATTTGGTATGTGTGCATGGCAACTCCCAAGGCTTAGTTTTGTTGAACATCCCAAGCTTCAGTTTCTATGCTCAGACATGTACAAAATTAGACTCGCATATCTAACAAGGAGAAGAAGGTGGTGGTGATGAGGAAAGGGGAAAGGAGTGATGGAAAGAGGCGCTTCTTCTCGATCGCGCACATGGACACTCTTCGTCGAGGTTTTTTTCTTTTCGTGCACAGGGTGCACCGGTTTTTCTCGTCACAATGTACCTTGCATTAATTTTCCATTGGTTTAGATAATGTAATCTTCTTGAATCATCTTTATTTAAACTCAAGAGGTAGCGAGGGCTAATAATTGTCTAACTCAAGAGATAACGAAGGCTAACATGAAAAGTTATCAACAATACAACCAAAATCACACAATTCCTCGTTGAAATCTAAACAAGGTCCAATTTCAGAAACCAAGATCCAAGCCCAAATCCAAGACTAAACATGAAAAAAAAAATCTACTAAAGAAATTAGGAACTTTTTTTGAATTTTGTCCCACATGGCCAAGTTCATCCCAGTCATATTTTAGGTTGCCGACTATAACAAGAATAATGAAATTATTTGTAATTTTGGAGAGAAGAGTTTAAATTGTATTTGGAAAACTAAATTTTAGGACAGACGTAAAATTTTAAACTTAAACTAAATTTTCTAGTAAAACTAGATTGTGAGCAAAACTAAATTTGGATGGAATTAAATTTATGAGGAACTAAAATTTTTGGAAAAACTGAATATTAATTATTAAAATTTATTTATTGTTGTTCATTTAACATTAAGATTTTAAACAATATCCAAGATTTTGATGGAGAAATATTTTAAATAAACGAAGAACCTTAGAGGAACTTAATAAAGATTATTACCATTTAATTATTCTCAGTTTAAAATTGAGAAATCAATTATTTTGAAGTGGACAATATTTTAATTTTTAAATGAATTTAAATATTGATGAAACTAAACTTTATGGGAATCTAAAATTTTTGGAAGAACTAATTTTTTTTGTGAAATCTAAATTTTGAGAGCACCAAAGAATATTATTCGTTTAAATTTTGGAATCTAAGATTCTAAGGGGACTACTTTAAATTAACAGTGCACCTTGAGCAACAGTTATGACCAGTGATATTACAAAATCGAAACAAGTCGACAAAACATATTATATTAATAAAAAGAAATTTTAAAAATCAAAAAATAAAAGGGTTTTTCTCATATTAGGCCCTTAAATTATGTGTAATTTGATATCAGTCCCTTAAATCTTTGTAATTTGAATTTAGTCCTTTAAAGGGACTATTTAGGTTAAACTTTAAATATGAATAGAATAAAAACCCCGTAGATAGAAATAAAAACCCCGTAGATAGAAATCCACGCTTCCGATACGCCTATAAGATCGTAGCAACGGATCGCCGCAACGGTTCGCCGCAACAATAGATTCCTTAGCAAGTAGGAGGTTAATTTTGAGGATCGCCGCAACAATAGATTCCTTATCAAAGATCTAGGGACGATCGCAATAAAAACCCCGTAGATAGAAATCCACGCTTCCTTATCAAAGACCACGCTTCCGATACGCCTATAAGATCGTAGCAACGGATCGCCGCAACGGTTCGCCGCAACAATAGATTCCTTCGCAAGTAGGAGGTTAATTTTGAGGGGATACGGGAGAAAAACCTCAAAGAATGAGAGCTTCGATGCTGATAACGTGTTAAAAGAGGATTGGAGAGGATTAACCATGACGAATAGCCATGGTACTTTATTTATAGAAATCATCATAATGAATTAGGAGTCCAAGGGACTCCCCACTAAGTTAGTGGGGAGTAATGGTGAGATGTTGTGAGGAGAGGAGGCCAAAGGCCTCCCTCAACTCACAACATTAAGGGACTATTTAGGTTAACAAAAGGGACTATTTAGGTTAATATTAAACATTTAAGGGACTAAATTTAAATTACAAAGATTTAAGGGACTAATATCAAAATACACATAATTTAAGGGACTAATATGAGAAAAACCCAAAATAAAAATAAAAATAAGTCTCAGACATCCAAGGAAGGAAAAATAAACAGCAAAGGCTCTCAAGCCCGGCGAGGCGAAAGCCCTCAGGCGGCCACTGCGAATGTCTCTGAGAAACAAGCCTTTGGATTTATCATCATCGACTGAAATTTAGCAAAATTAACACGAAATAAATTAAAACAAAATAAATATGGGGATCAGAGATCTGGCTTGAGTTTCTCAAAAGAGAAAGATACAAAAAGCGCACACTTTAATCAAAGTCGATCATCTGGGGAAAGGATCATCACATCCGCCAATCAGATATTTAAATAATCCAGATAAAAACTAGAATAAAATAAATTGCATTAAAAAGAGATTGAAGACGATCAGATCCATTGGCTTGATCTCTCTTTTCGCAGAGAGAATTAAAATTGCGCAAAGTATAACCAGAGTCGATCTTTTGGGGAAAGGATCATCATTTCATCGAGGAAGATCTTAGCTACAAAAGATCGTGCAATCGAAAAAAATACCACATCGAATAAAGTTAAGCAATCAATAAAAATGACAAATCTCAATCTGAGATAGAATCAAAAATAAAATTAAAAGAGAGCCCAAGCACGAAACCGTATTAAAAAGGGAGAGAGAACCATTTTGCACGAGAAATTGTGGGCTAAAATTGAGTTGCGGCAGCTTGTTATTTATAGATGACCAATCGGGATTGCGGCGGGGAAGGGGGGAACCCTAGCCTAGCATTTCTGCTCGATTATTCCCGTATCACCACGTGGACGGTTGTGATTACCCTTTAATTCTATTTTTTACGGTTCAAACCCTCGAACCGGAACCCGAAGATAGATGCCAGGATCTAAACTACATTTCCCGGATCGTTTTGGGTAGTTCTCTGCTTTCGAAATATATACCCAGTGTTACACGCAACTACTTCACTGTATTTCATAAGTCAATCTTATGACTATTGTTGATGCGTGAATTCTTGTATGGCTGGACCAAGCCACTTGATGCTGGGCTAGTTCGATAAGGCGATCAATCTGCAACAGGTTGATCCTGGACATGGCAGTTTTGTCATGCGTGTCCCTTTCCCTTTATTCGGTACCTGTAATCATATGTGTTTCGGGGTGTTTTCTCACCGCTGAATTGTTGACCAGATGGCTGGAGGTCAACATGGTCAAATGAGGACACGTGGGATCTCCGGGATCGGTTAAAGGCGTGTTCACTTGGTGAGGAACGTAGGGATCATCTCGTCGGCTTGCCGAGGGGTAGCCTCGGCAAAGCGGCGACCTCCTTGTGGTGGGGACGAGCGGGCTCGTCATTGAGGACACTCGACTTCGGCTGAGAAGACGCTGAGTGGCAGCCTCGGCGTCGCTGGATCTGCTCGACCTGAATAGACGGGAAAGCTCATCAGGGGGGTCGGACCTTGGTTCCGACCAAGTCCCCTCCGATGCCTAAGTCAGAACGGATCTGAAGGATGCTCGGTGGGATCGGTATGGCTCACCGGGAAGCTGATACGCGAGTCCTCAGGCCGAGCTGTGGAGAGGAAATGTAAAGTGAAAGACAAGGTCGTGTGAGTAGAATACCTCTGTGTTTCGGTATCCAGGAAGTGATCCCCTTATGCGTTGTACCTCGAGTCCATTTATAGGAGTCCTCCCACATCCACACCTCCTCAACGCCCCCCACTTCCGCCCCACGATCCGCCTCTTTGATGGCGTCTTCATGGGTCATGAAGGTAGTTGTAATGGGGCCGCTTAATGGTGATTAAGGGGGGTGCACTCTAAGGGAAGCGGTTAGCTCCCGCTGATGTGGGCTGATAGGGGCGTCCACGTCGGTCGAGTCTGACCCGACTCCCAGTCTTCGTAGGGGCCGCGTTGCCCGCCCGCTCTCCTTTAGGGTTGTCTACTTGCGATGTGGGCCTAGGGCCGTTCGATCTTGGTCCATCCCAGAATGGTCGTATCAATTGCCCCCATCGCTCGAGCCGTTCGGATTCTGCCGGTTCGGTTCGGACGATGTGACTTGTGTGGATTTTGACGGGTGCATCAGTTGAGGCAGCGTCATTAAGTGGAAGTCATCATGACACTGCCCGGTTGGACTTCTCCCGCCCTTGGGAGCGGAATTCGAAGTGTCGTCGGTCGTTAGATGTCGCCACACATCCTTCTTCGGATGGCCCAGATTTGGAGATTGTCTTTCGTATAAAATCGCCGCCCTTCTGGGTTTGATCTTCGCGCTTTCTGATCTGATCCTGTTCCTGCGAGTACTAGTGAATTCTCCTTCGTCTTCCTTTTTCAAGTCTTCTTTCAAGGTAATCTTATTTTCTTTCCTTTGTCTTACTCTGTCTGTCATATGGCTGCGCTTAGGATAGGAGGTTCCGCTCATGGGTCTGGAGTTCCACAGGGTCCGGTGACCCTCCGGCCTTAGAGCCCGGTAATCTCCCGGTGCTTCGTCCGGCTCCTGATAAAGGGAAAAGCTTGTTGTTTGAAGATCCGGCCTGCCGAGATGCCGCCCGTGCCGCGGCGGAGTTCGACGTTCCTTTGGTGATCCTCAGCTCGTCGTCGTCCGTCCCTTATGCCACGGTAGAGGAGATTCGGGTGAAGTATCTCTGCCACCCGTACGGCGTTCGGATTCCCTTCTCCGACGAAAGGATTTGCTAACCTGGGAGCTGTGAGGTCGGCGTCTATGTTGAGATGTTCCGCATGGGGCTTCGTTTCCCTCTCCACCCGTTCATCATCCAGGTCCTGGATTTCTTGGTGGTGGCACTGTGCCAGCTGACTCCCTACTCAACCGCGGCCGTGGTGGAATTTATTATGATCTGCCATGGAAACGGGTTGGAGCCGACCCTGTCCCTCTTCTTTTATTACTTCCGGGTTCAGACGGTCTATCAGGGATCGTGGCAGCATCTCCGCGCCCGGGCGGGGAGGGAGTGTCTGACGGGCCTGCCTCGCTGGGTTGGTGACTGGAGTAGGGATTATGTTTTTGTCACTTTCCCAGAAGTCGCCGTGATTATGACCGGTTGGGGGAGCTTGTGTCGATACGACCTAATGTTGTCCCTTTCTAAGGCCGACCAGGCCGCGGGCAGACGTTTGTCGTTGCTGTCACCGGTGGAGAGGTCGGTCTGACCTCTGCTGGACGACCTCCTCCTCAAGAACGTCCTATGGTCCCCCCGTATATGCTTTCTTCTTGCCGCTCTTCACCGCCTGATCTTCTCTCCTGCTGCAGGAATGGAGGGACGTGAATTCAGCAGCGACGTCTGTGAGCGCCGGGGGGCCCACAGCGAGCGAGGGAACCCCTCTGGACATGCACCCTCGGCGGACGGTGGAAGAGGAGATCCGTGCGGCTGACGTCACGGTGGGAACGGTAGAGTCGACGGTCCTGCCCTCTCCTCCGCCCGAAGTTGTCGTCGATTCCCCGGTGGTGGGAAATTTGACCGGTGACAACACCGATCCCGCCTGCACCGAGGGGGTAGATCAAGTCCCCGATCAGGGGCCCCGGAAACCGACAGGGAACCGCAGGGGGGACCGGAAGCGCCCCTCTTCTAAGCCTAAGAGGCCCGAAGAGAGGAAGAAGAGGACGACGAGGGAGGGCAGGCCCTCGACGATGCCCGAGGCACCGACCCTTTCGGGGGAAACCCTCCTGCTGGTGGAGGTGGTCGCTTCCGCTGACCTAGCCAAGCAGTCACCAGTTGGCGCGGGGGCACCCTGTCGGTGCTTGAGGCTGGCCCGGATCTTCAACCCAGAGATTCGGTCTTCCTCGATCGAAGCATGGCCCTCCGGCAGGCACGAGACTCTGTACTTCCCAGGGACTGCTTCTGGTTGGAGAGAATTTGCCACGATCGCTTAGTAGACTCTCTAAACTGGCAACTTCAGCAGGTTGGTGTCCTTCTTGCCTTCACCTACAATCTTCGATGTCCTTTGCTCATTTCCTCTGTCTTGCAGGCTTCCACGATGGCCGTCGAGGCGCAGCGCCGCGGGGAGCGGGTGGTCGGCCTCGAGGCGGCTTTGGCACAGGAGCGCCTGAGGGCCGGTGCGGCTAAGGTGGCAGCTGAAGAGGCCCGTCAAGAAGCTCATCCTTCGAGGCATCGGGTGGACGAGCTCACGTTCGAGGTGAGAGACCTAAGGGAGGCCCTGGCAGCCGTCGGGAGGTCCGCCCAAGAGGCGGAGGAGAAGTTCTGCCGGAAGAGACGCGAGCTCTGGGCCGAGCTGGGGGCCCTGTGACAAGCGCACCATGCCCGACTCCTCAAGGAGGTGGAGAGGGGCTATGAGGAGGTCCTGACGCCGAGGATTGCGGCATCTCTCCCGGAGGCGTTTCAAGTCTATGAAGACCTCCTGGCCTGTAACGACCCGCTCTCGGGGGCCCGTTACTTATTTGGTTTATTCGCAGGTTCCGCAGTTTACCAGTGAAATCAGCATAGCCACAACTCAGAGATGTACCACAATACTCAAACCAGCGTATAGACGTCATTACAGTCCAAATTAAAGTACAACAACAACCAGCACACTCTCTCACAAATACATAAAGGAAGTACTGAAAAGAAGAGCGGAAAAGTAAATACACAGTACAACACACACCAACAGAAAAGTAGCTAAAACTCTGCAGCCTCTGGGTCAATGTGGGCTCCTCGAACTCTGGGGCAATCTCTTCGATCAGGTCTTCGTCTGCCGGTGCCATAAATGGAACCGAAGGTAAGTCACAACAATTCTAGCGATAGAAAAAGAGGAGTGCACAAATATGGAGCAGTCTATAGTAAACAAGTGCGGAAAGTAAAGCAGGGACAGACAAGCATGCAAGTGCGATAAGTAAAGTACATCTGTCAAGCATGCAAGGGTGACAAGTAAAGTAAAGGTGACCGAGCAAGTACGTACAAGAATAACCATGACCAAAGCAATAATGAGAGAAACTGTGCCTAGCCTAGTTCGTGACTTATAACGGGAAGTACAGTGAGCAACCAAGAGTCCACCTGATATCCCGGGTTACGATACTGTTCAACAAATCGATACTATTCAATACTGTTCAATAGAACCCGACGAAGATCGGACTGGTCGCTCCCGCACTTCCGCAATTATAAGTTACCCCAAAACCCAGTGTCTGTGCAGGTTACCGTTCTTTGCAATTTTACCAGTCATTTACTGTTCTTACATTTCCAATTACAATCTTTCTGTCAAGCAATGTCAATAATCTATTCAGGTCAATAACTGTTCCGAGACTAGGTGTCAAGTCCTATGTTCATACGAGTACACTATCTATATTTCTAAGGGTAGAATTTACTGTGACTTACACTTTCGGAATTGTGTAGCAAGACGAGGATGGAGTTAGAGCGCGAGGATCGATACCTGCAAACATAAGAAGATATCAGCTAACGGCTACACTAATTATTATCTAGTCATTTTTTATTCTCAAAACTGGTTGAAACGGTGTCGGAAAGTGTTCTAAACTTTTATATAGTCTATATATGATAAAAATAGTTTTACTGCAAGATGGAATATTTTTCTGAAGCTTATAATAATTTTTATAATGTTTAGAAACTCAAAAATAGCTTTAAAACCCAAAATACTTAAGTGACGTTTATCTTCCGTAATTTCTTACGGGTGCAATACAAGTCGGGAAAACTCGAATGAGCAGTCAAAACGACCGTCTCGAAGTTTATTATTAACTATAATTTTATCACGTATCAGTTCAATTGAAAATAACATGTTATGGATTTTAGAGTGAAAAAGATGCATTTAAGTTTTTGGCTTAAAAATTAATTCTGGAAAAACTAGGCATCTGATTGCGATGAAACCAGCGCCATTGGATCCGAAATAATGTTTCTGATTTTCTGGAGCTATCCCCACATTTTTCTGGGCCCTGTATTTCAAGTTATGGATTTAAAACCATTTAACCCTATTTAATAATTATTTAAAAAACGTAAATACGTATTAAAAATATTTCAATAAACTTTGAAAAATCATAACTTGAAAACTAAGTATCGGATTGAGACGAAACTGGCGCCTACACGTTCGTGACGAAGACGCGGATCTTCTGGTGGTATCCGTTCATTATTTCGATACCTGTACCAAAATCACTATTCATAACTTATATAATAATATTATTATTTAATCAAAATTTCAAACATTTAACCTGTGCTTCTGTGCTTCGTTGCCAGCTTATTGGTTAACATGTGCCCTGTGCTTCTGTGCTTCGTTGCCAGCTTCATTGTTAACATGTGCCTATGATTCGTTGTCAAAGGTTGTCAACTGTCCTTTGTTTGCGTTTCACGCAAACGCCTTGCTGTTGCGAAACGAAAGAGCGTGTGGAGCGGCAGCGAAGGCAGAGAACGCCAGAGGAGGGTGGCGGAGGAGGAGAGCCGGATGGGTGTTCCGTGCGATGGCGATGGGTGAACCGCGATGGCGCGGTGGAAGGAGGAGCAATGCGGGCGACGGTGCTTCGGCGGAGTCGGAGCTCGGTGGCGGAGCGGGCATCGATCTGGGTGGCGTCTCGTTGGAGTAAAGGTCGGGAGGGGCACTGTGGAGCCTCTCGGAGGCGGGGGCGGCGGTTGACGGAGCGGGGCGGCGGTCTGGGCCTGTCAACGGTGGCGGTGGGCGTCGGTGATGGCCATCGGAGAGCGAAGGGCGTTGTCGTGGCGGGGCTAGGCGATGGCGAGAGAGATAGAGAGTGAGGGAGACTGAGAAGATATGGGGAGAGAGAGAACGAGGGAGGGAGAGATCTGCCTGGTTTTTAAAAGGAAATGGGGGGTGTTTATTTATAGGCTAGGGAAAGATATGAAGTAGTAATTAATAGTAGTGTAATAATAAAGGTTGGTGTTAGAGGGGAGATGGATCTGAATTGAATCAGACCTAACAAATACGGTGGGTTAAATGGGGTGGGGTTAGGGATAGTAATTTGGGGTAGATCTAGGTTTAATAGGGGTAAACGTAATTAGGTAACAGTAATTAGTAAAGGTGAAAAGTCATTAAGGGATGTAATTAGTAAAACCGGATAAATACAAACCCGTTTTCACAAAGGACTCCGAAAAATTACGAAAACATACCCACGGGATCGTATCGTCGCGAGGATCGCGAATACAAGATCCGTTCGGGAATTTGAGCTACGGAAGTACAAGTTTTAGGCCAAAATGTTTAGAAAGCGGGTTTGCGGGTTCTAGGCTGAAATGATATCCGAAAATTATAAAATTAATGTGGGATGCCCTAAATGACCATAGGATACTACTGTAGAAGTTTGAAAACGTTTTGAAGACGTTTGAATAGAAAATAAATTCGTCGAATCAAAACGGTAATTTTGGAAGATGAATTTTAACAGGAATGTTTTGGGCATTTGCGGAAATCTGAAATTGCTGAAATACAATATGATAAGTCTAGTGCTCTAAAATATTTTTATAAGAATTTTTGTAAATCGGTTTTGATATACAACTCCTAACTAACCATTATAAAGAAGATTTAGAATAAAAATACGTTAAGTACGTATTTGAAGTGTTTGAAAAATACAGGCCGTTACATGGCCCAAGGATCTCGGGGGCCTTCCGGGACGGGTTTCAGAGACTCGAGGATCGGGTCCGACAGACGCTTCCCCGTCCCCGGCTGGCCCCAAGGGGCCTGTCCAATCGGGGCAGGTGAGGCCTGTAACGGCCTGTTTTCTTCAACACAACTATTTGCGTGTTTAACCTATTTCCAAATTTTTTGAACTATTTTATAATGGTTTGTTATGAGTTTTAAATGATTTCAAAAATTTCCTATAAAAATATTTTGGAGTACCAGACTAGTTATGGAGTATTTTAGTAAAATCAGATTTCATCAAATACCTCTAAAAGATCTGTTAAAAATTCAGTTTCAGATATTGCTGTTTTGGCTCAATGAATTTATTTTCTATACAAACTTCTTCAAAACGTTTTCAAACTTCCGTAGTAGCATCATATGATCATTTAGGGCTCCCCATATTAATTTCATAATTTTCTGATATCATTTTGATAGAGAACCCGCAAACCCGCTTTCTAAACGTTTTGGCCAAAAACTAGTATTTCCGTAGCTTAAAACCTGAAACGGTCTTCGTATTCACGATCCTCATGACGATACGATCCCGTGGGTATGTTTTTGTAATTTTTCGGACACGTTTATTAGTAGGGGCATTTTCGTAATTTCGCTTTTGTATTTTCACTAATGACTTTCGTTAATGGGGGTTTACCTATTACTAATTACCATTACCTTTCTAATTACCCCACCTAACCAACCCGTATCACCCTCATCCCCATCTAACCCCCTCTCCTCATCTACCACAAAACCCAACTACCCCCTTCATTTAACCCTATATATTAACCACTCTCCCCCCTGTTAAATTTCGAACACAGGCCCATCCCTCTCTCTTTGTTTTTCGAACCCATCCACAGCTCTCTCCCTATCATCTCTCTCGCTCACCCTTTATCTCACGCCCTCTCCCTCACTCGCTCGACCTCCACCGTCAACGGGCCCCCACGGCAGCCTCTGCCCTCCGTCAGCTAGAGCTCCGCCCAGCAGCTCTCCCCGCCGAGCACACCGACGTTCGACGTCGTCCCCGACACCGCGTCACACCGCCACCGCTGCAAGCTCCCGAAGCCCGCTCCTCCATGCTCTGCCAAACCCAGCGGCAGCCAGGACCCCAAGGTCACCGCCGTCCGCCTTCCCCGCCGTCTCCGTCCGCCTCCGAAGACCGCCACAGCCGCTCCGCCCCTCGACAGCCCGCCGTGAGCCCCGCCTCCGCTCTCGGAGGGTCACGCCACCGCCTCATTCCGGAGCCCCCGTCGCCATGACCACCGTCGATGGTCCGCCATCCCTCCGACGAGCTCGCCGCTGTCAGCCCCGCTCCGACAACCCCATAGAAACCTCCGCCGCTCGACGTCGACAGCGCCCCGAGCAGCTCCGATGCTCCTCACCGCTTCACGCCGGCTGCCGGAGCTCCTCGCCCCCGCCGGCTCCGCCGTAGCCGCCTACGCCCCACGACGTCGCCGCCGTGACGCCGTACGACCCCCGCCGCTCCGCTCGCCGGCCACGTCGACGTCCCCCATGCACGAACACGAGAAGGTGAGGCGTTAAATCTTCAATGGCAAACTTGTAAATACGCCGAAAGTTCGTATTTTCGTATTTTTAATTAATTATTAAATGGCTTTTATGGTTTTAAATCCATAAGTAATTATATAGGACCCAGAAAAATGTGAGACTAGCACCAGAAAATCAGAAATGACATTCTGGACCCAATGTCGCTAGTTTCATCTCAATCCGACGCTTAGTTTTCTCAGAATTAATTTTTAAGCCTAAATTTTAAATACGTTATTTTCATTTAAAAATACATAACTTGTTATTTTCACGTACAATAAAATGTGAGAAAAATATATGTTATATTACCCTTCGAGACGGTCGTTTTGACACCTCATTTGAACCATTCCGATGTAGATTGCACCCAGAAGAAATTGTGGAATAAATACGTTGCTAAAATGAAAAATAGGGTTTTAATTGTTTTTGAGCTTTAAAAAAAATCCTAAAAATTATTATAAGCCTCAGAAAAATATTCCTTCTTGCAGTAAAATTATTTTCACCATATATAGTCTATATAAAAATTTAGAACGCTTTTCGACAACGTTTCAACCAGTTTTAAAAATCAAAACGATCAAATTCTTTAAATAGAAACGTAGCGTGCTTTAACCAATTATTTCTTGTGTTTGCAGGTACCGATCCTCGTTCACCAGCTCTTCTAGCTTCAACCTCGTCTTGCCACGACGAGCTCGAATTTAGTAAGTCACGACATATTCTAATTTTAGAAAACTAGACTTCTGTGCTTGTATGAACTTGTGACACTTCATCACTTATAGCCTCAGAACGGCTATTCAAGTTAAACCAAACTAGAGAACTAAAATGAAAGTAATCTACCAAAGATTACTTTGCCAACTTTCAACTTTGGTGGTTGTAGCACACAACTACCAACTTGGGTAAAATGTGTGCTAGCCACACTACCACGTGCTCAAAGCACGGAAGTAACAGCTTTTGGTGTTGGACTTGTCTTTATCCTACTTGCTGGCTTTCAATGAGAAAGTCAACCAGTTGACCTGGTGTGACTAACATGTGGAACATCCTGTGAAACAATCCTGTATAGAACTTGTAATTGACACGTCACCGGGGTTTCGGGGTAACTCACAGTTGCGAGAGTACGGGAGTGACTAGAGTTCGATCTACATGTCAAGCTGCCTGTGTTTCGGCCTCCTGTCTAGCTGCTTGTGTTTCGGCAAACCATCCTGCTGCCTGGGTATCGGCATTCGTCTGGGTAGCACCCAGGCAAGAGACGAACTGAACGGTCACATATTGTACTCTCCGACTTGAGTCACGTAGTTACTTTTGCACAGTCACCTTTACTTTACGCATTACAGTTACTTTCTTTACAGTACATGCACTTTACTTTCCTTGCCAGTACAGTCACCGCACTTTACTTGCCGTACTTTTACTTTCTACACTTGTACAGACACTGGACCGTACTTTACTTTCACTTTGGTCTGCTTTGTCATACTTGAACAGTACCTCTCTTTCTTTATTTAGAATTGTTGTGACTTACATACGGTTCCATTTCCGTGGCACCGCAGACGACATACATATGGAGGCAGATGCTCTTGAGTTAATAGCGCCAGACTTCAACCATGAGACCGCAGCTTCCAGAGCTATTTTTAGTTGTGTACTGTATTTTCTTTCTTTCGGGTATCGTTGGAATATTTGTACGGTTTGATTGTAATAATTGGACACTATTTGGGTATTTTTGTACATCTCTGCATCGTGGCTATTTTGATTTCACTGGTTAATTGCAGAACCTGCGCAAATATCAAATAAGTAACGGGCCCCCGAGAGCGGGTCGTTACAAGGCCCCCGAGGATGCTTCCTCTCGGGCTCCAGCATCGTAGGCGGTGTCCCACCGTTTTTGTCCACCTTCCTTGTAAAAAACAATATTTTAGAGTTTCAAATATAACTCTTTGAAACCTTCACCTGTTTCTTGCACTTTCGTATTAGTGTCAAGCGTTCTCTGGATTATGCTTCTAACGCTTATTTGCCCTTACTTCCTGCTGCTCATGCCGGGACGGTCTGCTGGATTAAGTTGCTGGAGGTTTTCTCTTTGTTGGCTGAGTCGTCGTCTTGTCGGAGTGATTACTCGGTTGGGGGGGGTTGCACCAGCTACATGTAGACCAGGCCCATCGGCTTGTCGGGGCTGATCATCGTTTCCCCGAAGGATGTTCCCCCGTCTTTCCTGGGTGTTTCCATCCAGACGTCCTGTCCCCTGTTCCCGAATCAAGCTTGAACAGATGGTCCCCGGAGAACCGCCTCGCCTTGCTTGATGGTCGGTCGATCCGTTCGGTTACGGAGAAATGCTCCCGGTCCTTCGGCTGAACGGATGTTCGTCCAGCCGAGGGGTTGCCCTCAGTTCCCAGGTCAGGCACTACCCGGGCTGCTGGGTCGGGGGTCAGCTCGTTGGGGGAGCCGCCCTCGGCCTTACCGCTGATCAGAGTGATTGGCCTGCTGGGGGAGTTTCCCTTAGCCTTACAGGCGATCATTGGAATCGTCCTACTGGGGGAGTTGCCCCCAGTCTTATGGTCGATCGGAGTGATCGGCTTGCTGGGGGAGTTACACCCAGTCTTACGGTCCATCGTTGTGATTGGCCTGCTGGGGGAGTTGCCGCCAGTCTTACGGTCGGTCGTTGTGATCGTCCTGCTGGGGGAATTGCCCCATCCTTACGGTTGATCGGAGTGATCGTCCTGCTTATGGACTTGCCTCCAGCCTTACGGGCAATCGGGTCGTTCGGCCAGCCGGGGGAGCTACCCTCGGGCTTACGGTTGATTGACGGACCGGCCTGCTGGGGAAGCTACCCCCAGCCTTACAGTTTGTCATGTCGGTCGGTCAGTTGGGGGAGCTACCCTCAGGTTTACGGCAGAGCGAGGGACCGGCCGCTGGGGGAGTCGCCCCCAGCCTTACGGATGATCGTTGTGGTCGGCCTGCTGGGGGAGTTGCCCCCAGCCTTATGGTCGATCGGAGCGATTGGCCTGCTGGGGGAGTTGCCCACAGCCTTATGGACGATCCTTGTGATCGGCCTGCTGGGGAGTGGCCCCCTGCTTTATGGTCAATCGGAGCGATCGGCCTGCTGGGAAAGTTGCCCACAGCCTTATGGACGATCCTTGTGATCGGCCTACTGGGACTAAATTTGTTACAGTGTACATAGATAACTTTGCAAATAGACGATAATATTCAAGCATGCATGGCTGATTTATGGGACTAAATTTGTGCTAACAAGCTCATTAATTAATTAATACCAATGGAAATATTGTTATTGATGCAACTAATATTTTGATTAAAAAAAGTTGTGGCAATATAAAATTATGTCGAGTCAAGTGCAAAATTGTAAGGTTTCTTTAAATATGACCCAACATTTTATTTTATTAAAATGATGGGCCAGAAGCCCTGTAATTAAATAAATAATAAAACAAATGGGTATTTCTTTGGCTAAAGGGCCTGCAGCCTGCCCGCGGGCTGCTGGCCTGCAGGCCAAATTTTATTTTAAATTCTAATAATATCATATTAAACCCTGAAAATTCTGGAAAAATCTAGAAATATCAGGGAATACCAGGTTGATGATATTGTGTTTGATTAACTCATTTCGGAGTTTTTATTTGGCGCAAATTAAAAAAAAATGTTAATGAATTTTAAGTGTAATTCATTATTTATCGCTTTATTTTTTAATTGGATAAAAATAAATATTAATTTACGTTTTAATCATTACAAGGATCGTGAGACCGCTTTGTCGTTAGGTTAGTTACCTAACCTAACGGTTAATGACGTTTTCTGTGGTCCAAGTAACTATTAAACGTAAATTTAATATATTTATTCAATCAAATTGCTTGCGATGTTAAATAAAATGTATTGTTTATGCATGTGTGTTTGCGTGGTTGATTTTTATATTACATGTAGCATATATAAACTGCATGGATGTTGTAAATAAATCAGTCTTGTGGTTTGGGATTGGCCATTTAGAGATACACCTTTTTTATATTACTCCCTTTCTTTTTCTTTTTTGAGAGATATTGTAGTGAGGTTATAATGTAAAATGCCAAAAGACCAGAGCTCAGCCTAAATGAAGACGAAGATGAAATCTGAATTATGCTGGGACCCAAAATAGGTTTCCAAGTTGTATTTTTCATTTCTTTCTGTATTTCATTTTATGGACTGTATTCGGACATTTTTGGACATTTTGTTTGTAAGGGTATCTGGCCGATCCCCACATGACTGTTTATTTACTTTGCGTGAATTTATTTTTCACAAATATTAATTCATGTGTATTTAATTGCATAGATAAATGGCAAAATTGGCTAGCGTCGATTTCGAGATCCTTGATGCAGCAAGAAAGAACTACCTGAGCTGGCGAGTGGACCTGAAGTTCCACTTGCGTTCAATGGCACTCCTCCATTCAATTCTGACCCCCGCAGCGGCCGAGACAACTGCTAGCAATGCCCCTGCAGCGGCCCAGCCAGCTGGCAGTTCTACTACCGTTGTCTCCGACATGGATAAGGCGAAAGCCATTATCTATATCAGGAGACACATAGATCGGACCTTAAAGGCCGAATACTTAACGGTAGAAGACCCTCTTGAGTTGTGGACAGCGCTGGAGGCACGTTATAGTCATCAAATTGATGTCATACTACCACGTGCTAGTTATGAGTGGAAAAATCTCCGTCTTCGGGACTATAAGTCCGTTGCTGAGTACAACTCAGCACTTCATAATATCAACTCACGTCTGAAGTTGTGTGGTGAAGAATTCTCGGAGCATCGCATGTTGAAAAAAACATTTACCTCGTTCTACGAGAAAGATGCAATCCTCATGCAACAGTACCGTGAACGCAACTTCACGAAGTTCTCAGATTTGCTCTCTTGCCTTCTTAGGGCAGAGCAGAATAGAGACTTACTACTTGCCACTCATAATCTGCGCTCTGCTGGTACTGGCCCTCTCCTTGAAGCCCACCATGTTTCTCCCCAGAAGTGGAACAACAAGAAGAAGGCTAGAAAGAACAAAGGGAAAGCTGCAATGAAGCCAGCAAGAGCACCACCCCAGAACAACAACAACAAGGGGATCAAAAACTTCACATGGAAGCGTAAGAACACTGGTCCAGTGCCAATTCCAAAGAAGAACTGGGAGGACAAATGCTATAGATGTAGCATGACTGGACATTGGTCCAGAAATTGTCGCACTCCTTGCCACCTCCAGGATCTGTATCAGGCGAGCCAGAAGCCTCCCCCTGAAACATACCTGGCAGATATTCAAGCTCCGACCAAGTTCACTGCACAAGACTTCGATAATGATGACCTGCAATATTGAGCCTTATCTTGCTTTTATCTTTGCATTTTAAATACTAGTTTCCTTCATCTGTATTTCCTTTTTGGAACTTTATGAATGCATATTTAGCTATATTTTATAAAGTCTATTCATTTATATATATAGATGAAGTGTGATATATTGTTGTCAATGCCTCGATGCATTGGTGAAGCATTAAAACTGCTTCCACATACAACGAGACTAAAAGATGCAAATTTCTCTCCTAATTCATAGAGTAATCTATCAAGTTACAAGGATATTTCGTTTAAACGAACATAACTTGGAAACAATGGATAATAAATAGTGAATATCTTTATGTAACTCGTCAAAACGATGGCCAAAAGACCATCTATGCACGATTTGTTGGACCCCCGTCGGGCCCCTATCATTACAGATATTCATCCTATAGAAAGCCAACTTAACTGAGCACCAGAAGTGTCTTTCATTGACAGATTTTTCAAATCTTACACAATAGACTTGGTCATCCTGGATCAGCGATGATGGACACATCATCAAATGAATCCCTTGGAGAACCTGAAGATTCTTCAAAAAGGTTGAGTTTCCTTGTCCACATTTGTCATAAGGGAAAACTTATAGAGAGACTTTCCCTTCTAAAAGTGGGATTATAGTATCCTGTCTTGATTGAGAGAATACATGGTGACCTTTGCGGGCATATTCACCCTGCAAGTGGCCCATTTCGGTACTTCATTGTATTGATAGATGCATCTACTAGATGGTCTTATGCGTGCCTTTTTTGTTCACCCTCAACCTAGCTTTCTCAAAAGCTGATAACATGGGTGAATTTACTACACATATCTTTCAAGACTACTACCAAGCAACTGTCATTGAAATTAAACATCATGTAGCATGTTCATACTCAGAATGGGTTATTAGAGTCGCTGATAAAGAGACTCCAATGGATTTCACGTCCATTGTTAAATGACAGTTGCCTGTGGATTTTTAGGGATATGCCGTACTGGATTTCGCATCGTTTATCACGATACGGCCCTCTTATGGCCATATCGTATTGCTGATGCCGCTTGCTTATGGTTCACCACCAAACATATCTCATTTGAGAATGTTTGGATGTGCTAATAATCCCCATAACACTACGTCTTGATAACTATGAATTTGATGAGCAAAGTCTCATTATAATAGGCACGCAGTCTTAAGAAGCCTGAAGCTTCTGAGACCATATCATATGACACAAAAGTCCTAATCTCATTATTATCCGCATGCTATTTCTGTGTGAAGATGAGATCCAGAAGATCCTTGACATTCAGAATAAAGTACATCGATTGCCGGATAAATTCACGGACAACCATAAGATTGTTCGTTCACACGTCCCTGTTGTCAACACGCCAGCTAGGATTGATATCCCCATAGATGGATGCAATCCACCGGCAGCAGATTTGGCTATACCTCAATTGAAAAGAGGACGCCCGCCAGGTTCAAAAAATAAAGTTCCTCGAAAGAGGAAGATTCCTGGAGATATTAAAATGATGCATCCACAGGATACTGAGCTCACACCAGCGACCTCTCCTCTCCTGATTTCTCATGTAGAGGAAACAATAGGAGAAACATCGTTATATTACGTACGTACTGGAGAGGTACTGGACAAATATAGCACAGTCGTCGTCGTCGATTTTGCTTTCGTTATTGTCGTTCACGTCGCTGAATACGACGATGACGTTCAACCCACATTTCTATAGTGTAAACGCATAGATTGGCCAAAGTGGGACGAGGCAATAAGAGTAGAGCTGGACTTACTCTTGAAAAGCAAAGTCTTTGGACCGGTAGTCCCAACACCTGAATGTGTAAAACCTGTGGATTATAAAGAAATGAACGAAATGTGATCATTTTCCTATTTCATACTAAGCCTAAACGTCTCTGGAAAAGCCAAGAATTGTAGCTCATGGACGTTGTGACTGCATATCTATACGGCTATATAGATATAGAGCTTTATATGTAGCTTCCAAAAGGGTTTACTCTACCCCCAGAGATGAACGAAAGACGTAGGAATGTCTTATCTATAAATGCTTCAAAGATCATTATATGATCTTAAGCAATCCATAAAAATATGGTATAACATATTTAGCGATTTCCTTGCTGAACAAGGATTCACTAATAATGAAGTCTGCCCGTGTATCTTTATCAAAAGAACGGGGACATGATTTGTAATAGTCGCCGTATATGTGGACGACTTAAATCTAATAGGATCTTCTGCAGAGACCATTAAGATATCTGATAGCCTTAAGCATACCTTCGAAATGAAATACCTAGGCAAAACAAGGTATTGTCTCGGCTTACAGATTAAAACACCTTCGTGGTGGAAACTTTTCATATTCTTCATACACCAGGAGTTTATGAAGAAAGATGTCCATTTGCAATCTATTAAAAATAGATGCTTATTTATGACGCCTTCCAGTAGCTGGAAGAAGGGGAGGACATCCTAGGTCCTGAAGAGCCTAGCTCTAGTGTACTAGTTACACTCCTTTATCTGGCCAACTGCACGTGTCTCTATTAGACCGTCTGCAGTAAAGCTGTTAGCCAGATACAGTGCTGCTCTGGAGAGCACCACTAGACTAAGGATAAGCTGCTTCTGCGCAACTTCCAAGGGTCAAGGAATATATATCGCATATGCAGGTTTACAGATCATCGCGATGACTAAGCACAAATGGCCGGCCACCTCCTAAAGATCTTCACATCATCCTCCAAAGTCTACATCTTTTGAGAAGATCATCATCCAAGAATCAAGTCTAAAATAAGCTCAGTTAGGTCCAGCAGTACATTGCAGACACAATGAAGACTGAGTAAAGAATACATACGTGGAATCATCTACCAACTTCGAAGAGCGTACCACTCCAGAGCGTCACTGTTTTCCAGTAGCCGCTAGATATGAGTGAAAATTGTATAGATGAGTGATGATTTATTTGCTTTCAGAGCATGATGGATGTATAGACCAATAGGAAATGATTGTATAGATACATAGGAGATTTGCAAGCCTGAAGCTTGTACAGATCAGGGGGAGTTGATATTAGAGTTGTACTCTTTTTCCTTAGCTATGGGTTTTCCTACTGTGTTTTCCATAGCCAAAAGTTTTAATGAGGCAACCTCATTTAACTCTGGACCCTGAAGTGTCCACCCCTAATGACAGTTGAAAGACCTACAAGCCTTATGCATGTACGGATCAGGGGGTAACATGTGGGTTGCACTCTTTTTCCTTAAGCTGTTGGTTTTTCCCATTGGGTTTTTCCTCAGCTAAGGTTTTAACGAGGCAAACATGATTATTCTGGATCCAGAAGTATCCACCCCCTTATCTTTATACGCTAAGACCAAAGTAATGGATGGATAAGGGGGAGTGTTATGAGTGAGGGGGGCCTTTGTCCTCCCCACCACTTTATCCCTCCATTACTCCCCACTTATTAGAGTAATGGGGACCTTTGGAGTTCATACCCTCTTATATTCCATATGAATGAATAAATATAGAACCATGGCTTTGAGTCATGGTTACTTTTTTCTAAGATATAACATCTTTTTCATTTTTTAGCCTTAAAAGCCCAAATAATTAAAGAAATTTTAATTTTTTGATAGGGTTAAAGAGGAAAAATAAATATAAATAAAATGGATCAAGGTTAAAAGTTTTCAAAATAATTTTTAGCACGTCACTCCCTTTTTAGATTATTTATTAATATTTATATTTATATGCCTGTGATATAATTCTCTGCGTGGTTGTATATTTTTAATATAATATCTGCGTGGATGTGCTATTAGACTATGATTTTAGGGATCAGCCATGTTTTCGACATCTTTACTTTTCTGCAATTTTTTTCTTTTTGAGAGAAATTCGTAAGTGAGGCTATACATGTAAAAAGAAGCTGAAGGACCACCAAAAGGAGCTGAAGGCGTTTGCATAAAGAAAAAAGGGGCTTCTCTTTGAAGTTCTCGAGTTGTCTTTACCTTTTCGTGCACTTTTTGATTAATGGGAAGTAATTTCGGACTCTCTTTTTCTGTAGGTGTCGGCTGGCTGATCCCCATAGTTCTAATTTACTTTCATTGCATATACATTAATACGTGGATGTTTACTTTAAATAGTTATATAACCCATGCTACTTTAATGTTGAAATGGAAAAATGCATGCGTTGATATTTATCTTTTAAATAATTCATGCTATGTAAATGTTGATAAAAATGCATGCGTGTATGTTTATTTTTCTTTAAATAATTCATGCTATCTAAAATGTTGCAAGATCGCATGCGTGGATGTTTACTTTAAATAGTTAAATAATCCGTACTATGTTTTGTTTATATTGCTATATTATTTTAAATGGCCAGACTTGCGAATGTCAATTTTTCGGTCCTGAAGGCCGATGGGTCGAACTACTTGAGTTGGCAGTTGGACCTGAAGTTCCACATGCGTTCTCATGGGTTCAGTCTAATACCCACTGAAAAGGCAACAACAAGTACTGCCGCAGCTGAAAAGGATGCTTCTAAAGAATCCTCTCACACAAAAGAAGTTTCTGATATACTTAAGGCGAAAGCCATTATTTTTATCAGGAAACATTTAGACTCGACCCTGAAGGACGAGTATCTTACTGTGGAGGATCCTTATGAACTACGGGACGCACTTGAGGAGAGGTACAGACATCAGAGGGATGTCATACTCCCTCGTGCGCGTACGAGTGGACTCACCTCTGCGTACAGGATTACAAATCCGTGGCGGAGTACAACTCAGCACTATTCCGTATCACCTCACGCCTGAAGTTGTGTGGTGAGAATGTGACTGAGAAAATATTGCTGGAGAAGACGTTCACGTCTTTTCACGAGAAGGACATGATCCTCATGCAATAGAACCGTGAGAGGAAGTTCACTAAGTACTCTAATCTGCTTTCATGCCTCCTAATGGCTGAACAGAACAGAGATTTGTTGGTTGCCACTCACAACCTGCGCCCTCCTGGCTCCGCTCCACCGCCACCTCCTGCAGAGGCACACTTTCAGTCTTCTCGGAAGAAGAAGATGGACAAGAAGGCTAAGTTCTAGAAATGGAAAGAACAGAAGCAGTTGAAAAAGGCCACTCCTCAAGCTCCTCCCCAGAACCAGAAGTTCGTGGCAAAGAAGCAAAAGTGGACGCCCAACAAAGGTGGTACTCCCAAGAAAGACTGGGAGGATAAGTGCTCTAAATGCGGAATGACTGGCCACTGGTCCAGAATCTGCCGCACCCAGAAACACCTACAGGACCTCTACCAGGCAAGTCTCAAGCCTCACGCTGAGACAAACCTGATAGAAAGTGCAGCGTTACCAGAGACCACATGGAATCCAGAAGATTTCATGGGAGACGACACTCTTTAGTCATGGACTATAAACAATTTTATTTGCTAGCAATGTATCTTCCCTTTTTATGCAATGTATCTTGTTTTTATTCCATGTCGAACTTTTCAGCATCTTAATATAAATAGACGTAGTTTCTTTTTCGTATTATTCATTGCTTGAATGCCTTTCTTATATAGATATGGAATCCATATGCCTAGTGGACAGTGCATCAACGCACTCAATCCTTCAAAACATAGACTACTTTATGAGCATAAGTAGCTATTCTGGTCCATTGAGAACAATCTCAGGACCAGCTGATATAATCGAAGGATCAGGGGAAGCAATCATATTGCTCCCCGTTCACACACTCATCAAACTTAGAAATGTGTTATACTCCCCTAGATCAATCCGAAACCTCCTAAGCTTTAAAGATATCCGTTTAAACGGGTATCACTTAGAGACGGTCGAGAAAAATGAAAAAGAATACTTGCATGTAACGTCTCTTACAAATGGTACAAAAACACTTATGGAACGTTTCAAGGGACTCCCCTCGAGACTCTACCAAACAAGTATTCACTCTCCAGAAACTTTAATAACGGAGCACCTGCAGTGCCCCCAAACACCAGAATTCAAATTATGGCATAGTAGACTGGGACACCATGGATCTGTTATGATGTACCACATCATAAAAAGCTCAAGGGGTATAGATTTGAAGAACATGAAGATTCTCCAAAAAGGCAAATTCCCATGTCCACTCTGTTACAAGGGTAAACTAATTACGAGACCCTCTCCACTGAAAGTGGACTTGGAGTCTCCAAGTTTTCTGGAAAGAATCCACGGAGACATTTGTGGGCCTATAAACCCATCAAGTGGTCCGTTCAGGTGCTTTATGGTCCTGATAGACGCATCTACTAAGTGATCACATGTGTGTCTACTGTCCACCCGTAACTTAGCACTGTCTAAGCTTTTAGCTCAGATAATTAGGTTGCGGGCCCACTTCCCCGACTACCAGATAAAGAAACTTCGTCTGGACAATGCGGTGGAGTTTACGTCACAAGTCTTCCTAGACTATTGCCAAGCACAGGGTATTGAAGTCGAACATCCTGTAGCGCATGTTCACACCCAAAACGGGTTAGCAGAATCTCTAATTAAGAAACCGCAATGGATTGCTCGTCCATTATTACTTCAATCTCAGTTGCCAGTGAATGCATGGGGTCATGCAATTTTGCATGCTGCATCCTTAATAAAATTAAGACCTTCTGGAGGTCAGTCATCTTCTCCTATGCAACTAGCACTTGGAGCCCCACCAATTGTCTCACACTTGAGAATATTTGGTTGTGCAGTATACGTCCACATAGCACCACCACAAAGGACAAAGATGGGGCCACAACGTCGCCTAGGCATTTATGTTGGGTTTGACACACCCTCCATAATAAGATTCCTAGAACCCCTTACGGGAGACGTTTTCAAGGAACGTCTAGAAGACTGTGAATTTGATGAAACATCATTTCCAAGACTAGGCTCACAAACCAAGAAGCCCGAAGCTTCATACTGTATCACTTGGAATACAAAGACATTAAGTCACTTTGATCTGCCTACAAGCCAGTGTGAGGAGGAGGTCCTGAAGATTCTCCATATCCAAAACACTGTCCATCTCTTGCCGGACAAATTTACTGATAACCAGCAGATTGTCAGATCACACGTCCCTGCTGCTAACACTCCAGCTAGGATTGACATACCGCAAAATGGATGCAATCTGCCTGCAGCAGAAATGGTTGGACCTCTTAAAAGAGAGGGCGACCACCGGGATCCAAGGGCCAAGTCACTCGAAAGAGTAGGACCCTTGTCAATGGTAAAACAATACCACCACAGGATGCTACTATAAGCACTGCTCTTCTATCTCTCCCAAACTCTCAAACAGAGGAAAAACAGGGAGAAAATGAAGTGTCGATACACTATGTACGAACTGGGGAGCATTGGGACAGAAAGAGCACAACCATAGATGACACATTTGCGTGTAATATTGCCATCAACGTCGCGTACTGAGACGATGATATTGAACCACGCTCTCTGACAGAATGTCAAAGCAGAGATGATTGGCCAAAGTGGAAAGCGGCAATAGGAGTGGAGTTGGATTCACGCACAAAACGCAAGGTCTTCGGACCTATTGTACAGACACCAAAAGGTGTAAAACCTGTGGATTATAAATGTGTATTTGTTAGGAAAAGAAATGAACAAAATGAGATCGTTTGCTACAAAGCAAGGCTTGTAGCGCAGGGTTTTACCCAACGTCCAGGGGTGGATTTTGAAACCACATACTCCCCGGTCATGGACGCCATCACCTTCCGATTTCTCATTGGCTTAACAGGTCAAGAGGGTTTAGATATGCAGCTTATGGATGTCGTGACTGCATACCTATATGGAAACTTAGACCGTGACATCCATATGAGATTGCCAGACGATTATTCTTTGCCTGCAATACTAAAAGAGAGACAACGTGACATCTACTCAGTGAAACTGCAAAGATCATTATATGGTCTAAAACAATCTGGAAGGATGTGGTACAACAGACTGAGCGATTTTCTTGCAAAACATGGATTTACAAATGACCCAGTCTGTCCTTGCATCTTTATAAGAGCAAAGGCAACAGGATTTATTATTATAGCCTTCTATATGGACGACTTGAACCTCATCGGATCTCCTGAAAAGATCGCTGATATTTCTAGAATCTTGGTAGAAACCTTTGAGATAAAAGACCTCGGAAAGTCAAAATTCTGTTTAGGTCTTCAAATAGAGTATCTTAACGATGGGATTGTAACGCCCCGCTCCCCGGGATACCCGATAAGTACGAATCCGTATCAGGTATTCTCGGAGAGGCGGGTGTTACGAAGGATTTACAAAATTTTAAACACAAGCAGGCCCACTGCGCACTGCTGGGATAGTACATGTAGCATTCCAGACATCACAGAAACACAACAGAGCCACCAACTCAAATACTAATATAACATATATAAATAAACTGCTCAATTACAATATCAATTACAAATCTCTAATACCATATATATATATATATATATATCCCAAACTGACCCAAGTACAATGACACTCCCAATCTCTTCTGCTTTCACCCCCACTCTCAAATCCCACCAACTGCTCGCGGCCTCTGACTCCTCGAACCAATCACCTGAAAAATATCAACGGGGACACGTCACAGCGTGACCCAGTAGGAATGTCCAAACCCAACTCACATGGAGCAAAAGCATGCAAGGCACTAATGCAACAACTAAAAAAATACCTCATGGCACATCATGACCAATTCACTAAAAGGGTTAATGGTATCGTTAACAAGACACGTACCTGCGGCAATGATAACCTGCAAAACAAAGTGAATGCTACAAATAGAGGAGTGACTATGACTTATCAAGTACAAGAACGCAACAATACTCGATCCCCTTATATCTTGCTCACACCATGCATCCGTTTCATTAGCCGTTATTCACATGTAAGCTTAATTATGCAATGGAACCTTACCCGTTCTACCCAAACATTAGATCTTAATACGGGCTAGGAAAATTTGCATTAAGTTATAATCGACATAAATAATAATGAACTTGAAGGCTTACTAATTTTCTTTCATCTACTTTTCAAATGGGTTTTCTTTTAAACATGGAATTGTTTTTTAAAAATTTCGGCAGAGTTTCTCTTGTATTTTCCAATTTTTTCCAAATACAACATAAATAATAGTGAAAAGAAACCTGCTTTATTCATTAAAAAAAATATAACAATGATCAAGAATCATAAGAGAAGCGCCTTGAAGGAATGGGCTTGCATTAAAATTAAGAACCAACATAATCCACCTCAAGATTTTTGATGTAGGAAATGCAACTTACAACGTCTTATTCACCGACTTCACAATTTTCCCAACAATTTCCAAACAAACTCATATTCCATCAAACTCATGGGCAAGTTTAATTAGCAACCATTCTTACACGTAAAATGGAGAGTACGCAACTATACTCTCATTAGCACAATTTGTCATGAAGTTAGTGACTCAAACATGAACCAAGAAGAAATGACCAACTAAAACTTAACGAATTCAGTCAAGCGATAACAAGTGCCTCAACTGTCATAAGGATCACAATTTGCATGAAAAAGAGGGCAATTTGCCTATAATTCACTAAGGATTTCCAGGTTCCCATTAATTTAAACCAATGAAAAGGACCAACGACACAAAGGTGCCCACTTGCACTTGGGTTACAAATGAACGCAATTACCCATGAAGAGTGAAGGAAGACATTCAATAGCATCAAGAGCACCATTTATCATAAGCATGTCATCAAATAACTCACTACAACAAATAAAAACAACCCACTTTATTGTTCACATAATTTCATGTTTCATACGGGTAAAATTTGGTCATCAAGGTTTCCCACCACCAAATAGCACACTTTCCAACATACAACCATTTCAACATATAAAGTGTTCATGGCAACTTTCATTCCCATAAAATAGCAATCACATAAATCTAACCACCAATCACCCAAATGCTCAACGATGCCATGATGCATATGATTCACAAACAATGCGATGCAATGCAATGCAATGGGGATCCCGTGAATGAGCCGGCGTGCACGTGCAAATGATTCTACTCCGTTATCAACGTGGAGTCACCTAATGGATCAAGAGGTGGCCAACGGCGTATTCGCCCGCCTCCTACCGCGGCACTTTGTCCATGCCCGTGCACTCCACCTCGTGTCCTAACGTGACCATGTCACACATTCCATATTCCACGTGTATCCAACACCACACCACCAATTTCCCAGTTCATTTACATTTCATATAAACCTCATTTTTCCATTTGAAAGCATTTTATACGCATTTAGAAACAAGCATTCAAGGCAACTTCACCCAATTTTCACAACTTATCTCACACACTTCATGCAAAGAGGAATGAAGAATATAACTTCCAACATTGTAAATGAGGGTGATTTCACATAATTTTTGAAATGAGTCCATCAAGACAACATGAATCAAATCATAACATCAAGTGATTTCAAAGTGTCATATTGCAAAACTCAATTTAGTATAACATACTTCACATTTTCTTACAAGGGATATGGAAGCAATTTCAATCAATTCAACCAAATGAGAACTATTTCATTTAGTCAATGAAACCAAAATGAGAACCATTTCATAAAAGGAAAGCAATTTTTGCATTATAATTTCAACACCGTCATAAAAATTCAATCATCTATTTTATTATGCCAATTTGCACAACGCCATTCCATCATCACGTACTTCGCAATTCATACAAAGGAAGAGTATATAAAAGGCGAGCAACTATTTGAATCTAATTAATGGGCGCAAATTGAATATCACCATGTGTTGAATTTTTATTAACGAGGGTAAATTGCATCGTAAACCTCCGACGTTTCCTAATAAACTCCCACCATCCCTACATCTCATAATAACTAATTTGAATAACAATTTACTAATATCCCACCTTGAGAGCCATTTAACAACGACATCAACAATATGCAAGGTAAGGGCTAATTCACATAATGCGTAAAACAATTCATTCATTTGCTTCATAATGTGGTCAATTTCACATATTAATGGCAATATCACATAAGAAGACAATCATTCAAATTGAGAAGAATTTAACATTTCATAAGGATTTAACATCAAAGCATCATGTCAAGAAATTTCGCAAAGAACCATAAAATTGCCAACTTGCATGCCAAAATACAATAAATTGAAACATATGAGTAGGGTTGGATTCCTACCTCTTGTAGAGACTCAAATCCTCTTCCAAATAGAGAGAACCCACCATCTTCAAGCTTCAAGCCCTAATCCTCTTCCTCCTTCCTCTTCAATCTTCAATCTTCAATTCATTGTGGGCTTTTAATTAAAATTTCTTTAAAATAATACAAAATCCCATAAATGAAATCCATCCACGTCTATAACCATAAAGAGAGAATGGGAACTCAAATCCACATATTCAGCAAGGGTATAATCATGTAAACGTGGCAGCAAATGAACTTACATGGTATACATAGTGGATCAAGAAGCTACTTAGTGGAAGCCATTTAAAGGCTTAAGCCCAAAGAGCAGAACATCAGGATTCGGTTTGGATATGAGAAAATTATTATTTGGACAATATTTAGCTTTTGAGACCCCTTGCTCTCTTCTTTTTCCACTTTTTTTTTTGCTTGGCCATGCAACAACGGCAGCCGGGGCAATTCGGCCAGGCCAAAGGGGAGGGGAAATTTCGGCAGGGAGTGGAGAATAAAGGGAATAGGGAAAAAGGAAAGTAAAGAGAAATTAGAAGTGTGTGGATGTTTGGAAGAGAAAGGATATATTAATTGGGAATCCCTTTATATTACAAGTTTGCCATCCAATAAAAATATCTCCTCTCATCTCATACTACAAATCCAAGCCCTACAATAAGCCTAATCAATACTAACTAAAAATAATCCAAGCCCAACTCTAGCTACAAAAATTAACTTGGGGCTTCAACAATAAGAATACTAATAACATCACCAAGAAGAACACCCAACCATCAATAATAAGAATACCATAATAATAAGGACACAACAATTAGTATCATTACACCAATATACATGCATACACTTATATATATCCAAATCATATCATATCCAACCATATAGCCATTCACGTAGAAAATTACTATGCACATAACAAAATTACTATTCACACACACATTACTATATACATCCTACGTATAGGACAGTAGGGCCATTACATTCTACCTACCTTAAAATAAAGTCCGTCCTCGGACTTTCTAGGACATGTGGAAGAATATGAACATAGTTGCATACCAACGTGTGCTCAACAACATAATTGAATAGCGAGAGTTACATTACAGCATCACATGAAACTAACAACCACCTATTAGTATCATAAGGGGGCATAAAGAGAAGGATATGTCCAGATCTTATGGGTGTCGAAACCTACTTGAGTAACATATAGAGACAAAGTGCAGGTTGAGTAGCATTAGCATGAGACTATATATTTTATTTTCAGAAGTAGTGAATGGAACACTCACCATCATATAAAAATGTCCAGCATCCACTTGTCTTCCAAAATCAGTGTCACAAGTTTCCCTCTCACAAAAGAGGCACACATGTAAGACAATGGCATGTATCCAAGAAACTGGGCATCTATCCATTAACATGACATACATGGGTTATTAACCGCTCAAGTAGTATGGTGCACAAGAGAACACTGTTGGGAATACAACAGGAGGTGTATTATGCTACTAGAATACAGGATACAACTTAGGCTATGGAATGAGAAAATGTAGAACTGATTATATGAAATTTCATTCTACACATATGTGCTTATATTCAACATAACACGCAAATTATCAATGAAACTATCATGTGGAAAAGGTGGGTTCATTAGGAATCTACTGCAATTAACCATAACATGCACGTTGTGCAAGCCTGTGGAAAAGTCTGCACATATGAAATTCATATGAATGAAGAATGAATTTCTGAACATCAAATTACATATGATTTGAAATAGAGAATCCTGAACATGAGTTCATGAAATAAACCATGAGGATCTGCAGCTGAACACCGCCATCAGTTAGGATATCCTGAACATGAGGATATCATCATGCAATGGGAGTATAAACCGATACATGGACTGCATACTACAAAGAGAGAACTTACAAGGAGAAAACATGATGTACTATAATTTATTAGTGAAATCCAACAAAAAGTTCACAAGTGGCTTGTGCATATGTGTGCATAGCAGGATTTGGCATATAATCTTCCAATTTAAATGAATTGCAGTTGAGTATATGAGATACTTGACTGTACATCCAATTGAACCTAAACATGGTAGGTAACATGCAATATTTCGGAATGAATGTTGCATAAACATGTATATCTTAACAACTGAACCTTGTGACATTCAATAGTTTGGACTAGGTGGGCATAACTGGAAGCAGCTGGACCTTCAACTTTCATGCGAGCTGAGCATGCAAACAACAACTGAGCGTGATTCCCACAACCTTCAACACACGAACAACATCATGGAAACATAGCAAGGCAACTTGATTTCTTCATTAGGAATAAAAGAGATTCAATCATGAAATCGTTCCCACAAGTAGAACATGGAAACATATTGCTAAACATTAAAATTAGACGAGTAACAAATGACAAATAAAAGAAACAACAAAGGTAGCATTATGGTGGCTTTTGTTTTAATTACGAGAAACAACCTGGAATTATGTTTCAAGCACTACGGATATATAATGAATGGAACATATCTCAATTTGTCTCGACCTGGAATTGGAATACAAATATGGTAATCTGCACAACTATTGAATTCGTACATACAACACGTATGCATACAAGGTCCACATACACAAATACACTCTAACATCCATACTACCACCATTAGCTACAGCTACTCCTAATATATAGACAACTACAAATACAACTCATATGTGCAACTACAAATACAACCGTAAATACAATACGTCGTACAATCCAACACCCATAAACATAGACATAATATAGATACACATACACACATCCAGTAAATATCCACAAATAACACATCACTTTCGCACAGCATAATAAGTAGACACACAAAAATACACACACGGTGTACATACTACATACCCTCCAATCCATACAAGTAGTTCTCTTACACACACACACACACGTCATACGTAAAGTCGTACACATCAACAACCAAACACCCAGATATCATTTCACCTATCCTGACGCCGGTGTAAGCGCACCAGCTTAAAACTAAACATGCAACCGTCTACATCTCACATATATACATATATCAAAATGTCACGCCACCCATCATATTTTCATTACCACACATTAACACATGCACCCCATCAAATAGATAACTCAAGTTTACACACTACTCACAGGTTACTCAGTTATTAACACATACAATTCAAATACAATCACATAACCATATGCTCATTCATACATATACCAGAGCCACATACGTTCATAATTACATATAGGAGTATATCGGCTCAATATACTCGACAAGCCATTCAAAACCTAGATAGCTATTAACACATAAATATACATACATACACACATATATAGACATTAAAATACATACTCAATCAACAACCTAATGTCCACTCTCAGGGGCTCTACACCTTAAGCTTCTGATTTCCGGGCCCTATCCCAAGGCTGGACTCTACCCACCTTAAGTCTAAACTCCCCTCTGAATACTACACGCACTACCCTTATACATCCGCAGTGTGATGACCTGCATGGGCCACCATCTGTAACGCCCCGCTCCCTGGGATACCCGATAAGTACGAATCCGTATCAGGTATTCTCGAAGAGGCGGGTGTTACGAAGGATTTACAAAATTTTAAACACAAGCAGGCCCACTGCGCACTGCTGGGATAGTACCTGTAGCATTCCAGACATCACAGAAACACAACAGAGCCACCAACTCAAATACTAATATAACATATATAAATAAACTGCTCAATTACAATATCAATAACAAATCTCTAATACCATATATATATATCCCAAACTGACCCAAGTACAATGACACTCCCAATCTCTTCTGCTTTCACCCCCACTCTCAAATCCCACCAACTGCTCGCGGCCTCTGACTCCTCGAACCAATCACCTGAAAAATATCAACGGGGACACGTCACAGCGTGACCCAGTAGGAATGTCCAAACCCAACTCACATGGAGCAAAAGCATGCAAGGCACTAATGCAACAACTAAAAAAATACCTCATGGCACATCATGACCAATTCACTAAAAGGGTTAATGGTATCGTTAACAAGACACGTACCTGCGGCAATGATAACCTGCAAAACAAAGTGAATGCTACAAATAGAGGAGTGACTATGACTTATCAAGTACAAGAACGCAACAATACTCGATCCCCTTATATCTTGCTCACACCATGCATCCGTTTCATTAGCCGTTATTCACATGTAAGCTTAATTATGCAATGGAACCTTACCCGTTCTACCCAAACATTAGATCTTAATACGGGCTAGGAAAATTTGCATTAAGTTATAATCGACATAAATAATAATGAACTTGAAGGCTTACTAATTTTCTTTCATCTACTTTTCAAATGGGTTTTCTTTTAAACATGGAATTGTTTTTTAAAAATTTCGGCAGAGTTTCTCTTGTATTTTCCAATCTTTTCCAAATACAACATAAATAATAGTGAAAAGAAACCTGCTTTATTCATTAAAAAAATATAACAATGATCAAGAATCATAAGAGAAGCGCCTTGAAGGAATGGGCTTGCATTAAAATTAAGAACCAACATAATCCACCTCAAGATTTTTGATGTAGGAAATGCAACTTACAACGTCTTATTCACCGACTTCACAATTTTCCCAACAATTTCCAAACAAACTCATATTCCATCAAACTCATGGGCAAGTTTAATTAGCAACCATTCTTACACGTAAAATGGAGAGTACGCAACTATACTCTCATTAGCACAATTTGTCATGAAGTTAGTGACTCAAACATGAACCAAGAAGAAATGACCAACTAAAACTTAACGAATTCAGTCAAGCGATAACAAGTGCCTCAACTGTCATAAGGATCACAATTTGCATGAAAAAGAGGGCAATTTGCCTATAATTCACTAAGGATTTCCAGGTTCCCATTAATTTAAACCAATGAAAAGGACCAACGACACAAAGGTGCCCACTTGCACTTGGGTTACAAATGAACGCAATTACCCATGAAGAGTGAAGGAAGACATTCAATAGCATCAAGAGCACCATTTATCATAAGCATGTCATCAAATAACTCACTACAACAAATAAAAACAACCCACTTTATTGTTCACATAATTTCATGTTTCATACGGGTAAAATTTGGTCATCAAGGTTTCCCACCACCAAATAGCACACTTTCCAACATACAACCATTTCAACATATAAAGTGTTCATGGCAACTTTCATTCCCATAAAATAGCAATCACATAAATCTAACCACCAATCACCCAAATGCTCAACGATGCCATGATGCATATGATTCACAAACAATGCGATGCAATGCAATGCAATGGGGATCCCGTGAATGAGCCGGCGTGCACGTGCAAATGATTCTACTCCGTTATCAACGTGGAGTCACCTAATGGATCAAGAGGTGGCCAACGGCGTATTCGCCCGCCTCCTACCGCGGCACTTTGTCCATGCCCGTGCACTCCACCTCGTGTCCTAACGTGACCATGTCACACATTCCATATTCCACGTGTATCCAACACCACACCACCAATTTCCCAGTTCATTTACATTTCATATAAACCTCATTTTTCCATTTGAAAGCATTTTATACGCATTTAGAAACAAGCATTCAAGGCAACTTCACCCAATTTTCACAACTTATCTCACACACTTCATGCAAAGAGGAATGAAGAATATAACTTCCAACATTGTAAATGAGGGTGATTTCACATAATTTTTGAAATGAGTCCATCAAGACAACATGAATCAAATCATAACATCAAGTGATTTCAAAGTGTCATATTGCAAAACTCAATTTAGTATAACATACTTCACATTTTCTTACAAGGGATATGGAAGCAATTTCAATCAATTCAACCAAATGAGAACTATTTCATTTAGTCAATGAAACCAAAATGAGAACCATTTCATAAAAGGAAAGCAATTTTTGCATTATAATTTCAACACCGTCATAAAAATTCAATCATCTATTTTATTATGCCAATTTGCACAACGCCATTCCATCATCACGTACTTCGCAATTCATACAAAGGAAGAGTATATAAAAGGCGAGCAACTATTTGAATCTAATTAATGGGCGCAAATTGAATATCACCATGTGTTGAATTTTTATTAACGAGGGTAAATTGCATCGTAAACCTCCGACGTTTCCTAATAAACTCCCACCATCCCTACATCTCATAATAACTAATTTGAATAACAATTTACTAATATCCCACCTTGAGAGCCATTTAACAACGACATCAACAATATGCAAGGTAAGGGCTAATTCACATAATGCGTAAAACAATTCATTCATTTGCTTCATAATGTGGTCAATTTCACATATTAATGGCAATATCACATAAGAAGACAATCATTCAAATTGAGAAGAATTTAACATTTCATAAGGATTTAACATCAAAGCATCATGTCAAGAAATTTCGCAAAGAACCATAAAATTGCCAACTTGCATGCCAAAATACAATAAATTGAAACATATGAGTAGGGTTGGATTCCTACCTCTTGTAGAGACTCAAATCCTCTTCCAAATAGAGAGAACCCACCATCTTCAAGCTTCAAGCCCTAATCCTCTTCCTCCTTCCTCTTCAATCTTCAATCTTCAATTCATTGTGGGCTTTTAATTAAAATTTCTTTAAAATAATACAAAATCCCATAAATGAAATCCATCCACGTCTATAACCATAAAGAGAGAATGGGAACTCAAATCCACATATTCAGCAAGGGTATAATCATGTAAACGTGGCAGCAAATGAACTTACATGGTATACATAGTGGATCAAGAAGCTACTTAGTGGAAGCCATTTAAAGGCTTAAGCCCAAAGAGCAGAACATCAGGATTCGGTTTGGATATGAGAAAATTATTATTTGGACAATATTTAGCTTTTGAGACCCCTTGCTCTCTTCTTTTTCCACTTTTTTTTTTGCTTGGCCATGCAACAACGGCAGCCGGGGCAATTCGGCCAGGCCAAAGGGGAGGGGAAATTTCGGCAGGGAGTGGAGAATAAAGGGAATAGGGAAAAAGGAAAGTAAAGAGAAATTAGAAGTGTGTGGATGTTTGGAAGAGAAAGGATATATTAATTGGGAATCCCTTTATATTACAAGTTTGCCATCCAATAAAAATATCTCCTCTCATCTCATACTACAAATCCAAGCCCTACAATAAGCCTAATCAATACTAACTAAAAATAATCCAAGCCCAACTCTAGCTACAAAAATTAACTTGGGGCTTCAACAATAAGAATACTAATAACATCACCAAGAAGAACACCCAACCATCAATAATAAGAATACCATAATAATAAGGACACAACAATTAGTATCATTACACCAATATACATGCATACACTTATATATATCCAAATCATATCATATCCAACCATATAGCCATTCACGTAGAAAATTACTATGCACATAACAAAATTACTATTCACACACACATTACTATATACATCCTACGTATAGGACAGTAGGGCCATTACATTCTACCTACCTTAAAATAAAGTCCGTCCTCGGACTTTCTAGGACATGTGGAAGAATATGAACATAGTTGCATACCAACGTGTGCTCAACAACATAATTGAATAGCGAGAGTTACATTACAGCATCACATGAAACTAACAACCACCTATTAGTATCATAAGGGGGCATAAAGAGAAGGATATGTCCAGATCTTATGGGTGTCGAAACCTACTTGAGTAACATATAGAGACAAAGTGCAGGTTGAGTAGCATTAGCATGAGACTATATATTTTATTTTCAGAAGTAGTGAATGGAACACTCACCATCATATAAAAATGTCCAGCATCCACTTGTCTTCCAAAATCAGTGTCACAAGTTTCCCTCTCACAAAAGAGGCACACATGTAAGACAATGGCATGTATCCAAGAAACTGGGCATCTATCCATTAACATGACATACATGGGTTATTAACCGCTCAAGTAGTATGGTGCACAAGAGAACACTGTTGGGAATACAACAGGAGGTGTATTATGCTACTAGAATACAGGATACAACTTAGGCTATGGAATGAGAAAATGTAGAACTGATTATATGAAATTTCATTCTACACATATGTGCTTATATTCAACATAACACGCAAATTATCAATGAAACTATCATGTGGAAAAGGTGGGTTCATTAGGAATCTACTGCAATTAACCATAACATGCACGTTGTGCAAGCCTGTGGAAAAGTCTGCACATATGAAATTCATATGAATGAAGAATGAATTTCTGAACATCAAATTACATATGATTTGAAATAGAGAATCCTGAACATGAGTTCATGAAATAAACCATGAGGATCTGCAGCTGAACACCGCCATCAGTTAGGATATCCTGAACATGAGGATATCATCATGCAATGGGAGTATAAACCGATACATGGACTGCATACTACAAAGAGAGAACTTACAAGGAGAAAACATGATGTACTATAATTTATTAGTGAAATCCAACAAAAAGTTCACAAGTGGCTTGTGCATATGTGTGCATAGCAGGATTTGGCATATAATCTTCCAATTTAAATGAATTGCAGTTGAGTATATGAGATACTTGACTGTACATCCAATTGAACCTAAACATGGTAGGTAACATGCAATATTTCGGAATGAATGTTGCATAAACATGTATATCTTAACAACTGAACCTTGTGACATTCAATAGTTTGGACTAGGTGGGCATAACTGGAAGCAGCTGGACCTTCAACTTTCATGCGAGCTGAGCATGCAAACAACAACTGAGCGTGATTCCCACAACCTTCAACACACGAACAACATCATGGAAACATAGCAAGGCAACTTGATTTCTTCATTAGGAATAAAAGAGATTCAATCATGAAATCGTTCCCACAAGTAGAACATGGAAACATATTGCTAAACATTAAAATTAGACGAGTAACAAATGACAAATAAAAGAAACAACAAAGGTAGCATTATGGTGGCTTTTGTTTTAATTACGAGAAACAACCTGGAATTATGTTTCAAGCACTACGGATATATAATGAATGGAACATATCTCAATTTGTCTCGACCTGGAATTGGAATACAAATATGGTAATCTGCACAACTATTGAATTCGTACATACAACACGTATGCATACAAGGTCCACATACACAAATACACTCTAACATCCATACTACCACCATTAGCTACAGCTACTCCTAATATATAGACAACTACAAATACAACTCATATGTGCAACTACAAATACAACCGTAAATACAATACGTCGTACAATCCAACACCCATAAACATAGACATAATATAGATACACATACACACATCCAGTAAATATCCACAAATAACACATCACTTTCGCACAGCATAATAAGTAGACACACAAAAATACACACACGGTGTACATACTACATACCCTCCAATCCATACAAGTAGTTCTCTTACACACACACACACACGTCATACGTAAAGTCGTACACATCAACAACCAAACACCCAGATATCATTTCACCTATCCTGACGCCGGTGTAAGCGCACCAGCTTAAAACTAAACATGCAACCGTCTACATCTCACATATATACATATATCAAAATGTCACGCCACCCATCATATTTTCATTACCACACATTAACACATGCACCCCATCAAATAGATAACTCAAGTTTACACACTACTCACAGGTTACTCAGTTATTAACACATACAATTCAAATACAATCACATAACCATATGCTCATTCATACATATACCAGAGCCACATACGTTCATAATTACATATAGGAGTATATCGGCTCAATATACTCGACAAGCCATTCAAAACCTAGATAGCTATTAACACATAAATATACATACATACACACATATATAGACATTAAAATACATACTCAATCAACAACCTAATGTCCACTCTCAGGGGCTCTACACCTTAAGCTTCTGATTTCCGGGCCCTATCCCAAGGCTGGACTCTACCCACCTTAAGTCTAAACTCCCCTCTGTATACTACACGCACTACCCTTATACAGCCGCAGTGTGATGACCTGCATGGGCCACCATCTGTAACGCCCCGCTCCCTGGGATACCCGATAAGTACGAATCCGTATCAGGTATTCTCGAAGAGGCGGGTGTTACGAAGGATTTACAAAATTTTAAACACAAGCAGGCCCACTGCGCACTGCTGGGATAGTACCTGTAGCATTCCAGACATCACAGAAACACAACAGAGCCACCAACTCAAATACTAATATAACATATATAAATAAACTGCTCAATTACAATATCAATTACAAATCTCTAATACCATATATATATATCCCAAACTGACCCAAGTACAATGACACTCCCAATCTCTTCTGCTTTCACCCCCACTCTCAAATCCCACCAACTGCTCGCGGCCTCTGACTCCTCGAACCAATCACCTGAAAAATATCAACGGGGACACGTCACAGCGTGACCCAGTAGGAATGTCCAAACCCAACTCACATGGAGCAAAAGCATGCAAGGCACTAATGCAACAACTAAAAAAATACCTCATGGCACATCATGACCAATTCACTAAAAGGGTTAATGGTATCGTTAACAAGACACGTACCTGCGGCAATGATAACCTGCAAAACAAAGTGAATGCTACAAATAGAGGAGTGACTATGACTTATCAAGTACAAGAACGCAACAATACTCGATCCCCTTATATCTTGCTTACACCATGCATCCGTTTCATTAGCCGTTATTCACATGTAAGCTTAATTATGCAATGGAACCTTACCCGTTCTACCCAAACATTAGATCTTAATACGGGCTAGGAAAATTTGCATTAAGTTATAATCGACATAAATAATAATGAACTTGAAGGCTTACTAATTTTCTTTCATCTACTTTTCAAATGGGTTTTCTTTTAAACATGGAATTGTTTTTTAAAAATTTCGGCAGAGTTTCTCTTGTATTTTCCAATCTTTTCCAAATACAACATAAATAATAGTGAAAAGAAACCTGCTTTATTCATTAAAAAAATATAACAATGATCAAGAATCATAAGAGAAGCGCCTTGAAGGAATGGGCTTGCATTAAAATTAAGAACCAACATAATCCACCTCAAGATTTTTGATGTAGGAAATGCAACTTACAACGTCTTATTCACCGACTTCACAATTTTCCCAACAATTTCCAAACAAACTCATATTCCATCAAACTCATGGGCAAGTTTAATTAGCAACCATTCTTACACGTAAAATGGAGAGTACGCAACTATACTCTCATTAGCACAATTTGTCATGAAGTTAGTGACTCAAACATGAACCAAGAAGAAATGACCAACTAAAACTTAACGAATTCAGTCAAGCGATAACAAGTGCCTCAACTGTCATAAGGATCACAATTTGCATGAAAAAGAGGGCAATTTGCCTATAATTCACTAAGGATTTCCAGGTTCCCATTAATTTAAACCAATGAAAAGGACCAACGACACAAAGGTGCCCACTTGCACTTGGGTTACAAATGAACGCAATTACCCATGAAGAGTGAAGGAAGACATTCAATAGCATCAAGAGCACCATTTATCATAAGCATGTCATCAAATAACTCACTACAACAAATAAAAACAACCCACTTTATTGTTCACATAATTTCATGTTTCATACGGGTAAAATTTGGTCATTAAGGTTTCCCACCACCAAATAGCACACTTTCCAACATACAACCATTTCAACATATAAAGTGTTCATGGCAACTTTCATTCCCATAAAATAGCAATCACATAAATCTAACCACCAATCACCCAAATGCTCAACGATGCCATGATGCATATGATTCACAAACAATGCGATGCAATGCAATGCAATGGGGATCCCGTGAATGAGCCGGCGTGCACGTGCAAATGATTCTACTCCGTTATCAACGTGGAGTCACCTAATGGATCAAGAGGTGGCCAACGGCGTATTCGCCCGCCTCCTACCGCGGCACTTTGTCCATGCCCGTGCACTCCACCTCGTGTCCTAACGTGACCATGTCACACATTCCATATTCCACGTGTATCCAACACCACACCACCAATTTCCCAGTTCATTTACATTTCATATAAACCTCATTTTTCCATTTGAAAGCATTTTATACGCATTTAGAAACAAGCATTCAAGGCAACTTCACCCAATTTTCACAACTTATCTCACACACTTCATGCAAAGAGGAATGAAGAATATAACTTCCAACATTGTAAATGAGGGTGATTTCACATAATTTTTGAAATGAGTCCATCAAGACAACATGAATCAAATCATAACATCAAGTGATTTCAAAGTGTCATATTGCACAACTCAATTTAGTATAACATACTTCACATTTTCTTACAAGGGATATGGAAGCAATTTCAATCAATTCAACCAAATGAGAACTATTTCATTTAGTCAATGAAACCAAAATTAGAACCATTTCATAAAGGAAAGCAATTTTTGCATTATAATTTCAACACCGTCATAAAAATTCAATCATCTATTTTATTATGCCAATTTGCACAACGCCATTCCATCATCACGTACTTCGCAATTCATACAAAGGAAGAGTATATAAAAGGCGAGCAACTATTTGAATCTAATTAATGGGCGCAAATTGAATATCACCCTGTGTTGAATTTTTATTAACGAGGGTAAATTGCATAGTAAACCTCCGACGTTTCCTAATAAACTCCCACCATCCCTACATCTCATAATAATTAATTTGAATAACAATTTACTAATATCCCACCTTGAGAGCCATTTAACAACGACATCAACAATATGCAAGGTAAGGGCTAATTCACATAATGCGTAAAACAATTCATTCATTTGCTTCATAATGTGGTCAATTTCACATATTAATGGCAATATCACATAAGAAGACAATCATTCAAATTGAGAAGAATTTAACATTTCATAAGGATTTAACATCAAAGCATCATGTCAAGAAATTTCACAAAGAACCATAAAATTGCCAACTTGCATGCCAAAATACAATAAATTGAAACATATGAGTAGGGTTGGATTCCTACCTCTTGTAGAGACTCAAATCCTCTTCCAAATAGAGAGAACCAACCATCTTCAAGCTTCAAGCCCTAATCCTCTTCCTCCTTCCTCTTCAATCTTCAATCTTCAATTCATTGTGGGCTTTCAATTAAAATTTCTTTAAAATAATACAAAATCCCATAAATGAAATCCATCCACGTCTATAACCATAAAGAGAGAATGGGAACTCAAATCCACATATTCAGCAAGGGTATAATCATGTAAACGTGGCAGCAAATGAACTTACATGGTATACATAGTGGATCAAGAAGCTACTTAGTGGAAGCCATTTAAAGGCTTAAGCCCAAAGAGCAGAACATCAGGATTCGGTTTGGATATGAGAAAATTATTATTTGGACAATATTTAGCTTTTGAGACCCCTTGCTCTCTTCTTTTTCCACTTTTTTTTTGCTTGGCCATGCAACAACGGCAGCCGGGGCAATTCGGCCAGGCCAAAGGGGAGGGGAAATTTCGGCAGGGAGTGGGGAATAAAGGGAATAGGGAAAAAGGAAAGTAAAGAGAAATTAGAAGTGTGTGGATGTTTGGAAGAGAAAGGATATATTAATTGGGAATCCCTTTATATTACAAGTTTGCCATCCAATAAAAATATCTCCTCTCATCTCATACTACAAATCCAAGCCCTACAATAAGCCTAATCAATACTAACTAAAAATAATCCAAGCCCAACTCTAGCTACAAAAATTAACTTGGGGCTTGAACAATAAGAATACTAATAACATCACCAAGAAGAACACCCAACCATCAATAATAAGAATACCATAATAATAAGGACACAACAATTAGTATTACTACACCAATATACATGCATACACTTATATATATCCAAATCATATCATATCCAACCATATAGCCATTCACGTAGAAAATTACTATTCACATAACAAAATTACTATTCACACACACATTACTATATACATCCTACGTATAGGACAGTAGGGCCATTACAGGGATCCTGTTACATCAGTCAACTTACACATCGAACTTATTGAAAAAGTTCCAAATAGATAAGTGCCACCCCCTCAGTACCCTAATGGTCATCAGATCATTGGATGTGCATAAAGACCCCTTCCGGCCGCTGGAAGAAGGGGAGGAAGTACTAGGCCCTGAAGTGCCTTATCTAAGTGCTATCGGTGCACCCCTTTACCTGGCTAACTGCACTCGTCCTGACATAGCATTTACTGTCAACCTACTAGCCTGATATAGTACTGCACATACACAGCGGCACTGGGCCGGAGTTAAGCATCTTCTGCGCTACCTCCAAGGGTCCATAGACTTAGGTCTATTCTACAGGAAATGGGCAACAACAGGTTTAGTTGGTTATGCTGATGTATGCTACAGGTTCGATCCTCATACGGAGAAGTCTCAAACCGGATACATGTTCACCTATGGCGGCACAGCCATATCCTGGAGATCTGTGAAGCAGACCATGACGACCGTTTCATCCACTCACTCAGAACTTCTAGCGATCCATGAAGCAAGTAAATAGATCTTCTGGCTACGTTCTGTGATCCAGCACATTCTCACCTCCACCGGCCTGATAACTGGTGTTGCGGGGTAGAACTCGCGTACAATGAATTTATATTATGGGGAACCAAGGGCACGATGGTTATATTGACAAGAGGATTGGGATGGGCTATTTAACAAGTGATTAGTGGGGTGAAGAGGTTAAGCTTGCCACCGGGGAAGACCACAGGGCCAAATCTTGCCGGACGCGGCGGTGGAGGATCGGGCGGCGGGAGCCGAGGGCGGATGCCAACCAAGGGGCGAGCTACCCTGCACAACGAGCAACTCGTCAGAAGGGCCAGGTTGGGATCCAACCTTTAGCCCCTTCGATGCCTAAGTCAGTAACTGAGCTTAAAGCGGGGGCTAGGCACGCAGGTCGGACTGAGGGTGTGTCGACCGTACGTGATGAGCTATCGGTGGGAGAACAAAGATATGGACGACCTTTGCTCTCGTGTGTGAATAATGGATTGAGAGAGAATTAGCCAACCCCCTCACCGTAGGCGGTGAGGGGGTATTTATACCTGACGGGAGGTGATTAGGCGGGGCTGACCAGGCATGCTGACTCGACGCGCTGAGCTGGCCCGGCTGTCAGCGGAAGCTTCGGACGAGGATGTCAGGAACAGGAGTGTCTGCCCCGCTTTTGTCAGACGGTGCAACGGCCTGGGGCACTTTTGTCCGGGTGTCAGGGCCGAAAGCATTAAGTGTCAGGTGGCTCAGCGGCCAGTGGGTGCTTTGTCATATGGTCGGGCGGCGTTAGTGTCAGTCGTGTCCTTACACTAGGTTGTTTGTCGTGCGTGACGGACTAAAGGCCCGGCAATACTATCCCCGACGGCGGGGTTCGTGGGGACCGGCCGGGTCGACCTGCTCGAGGGTTGTCCGGCCCGACCACGCACCTTTTCGGTCGCGGGTCGTGGACCGCTGGCAGGGAGGGATATGCACATGTCTCTGTCAGCATCCCAGACGGCACTGTCTGGACGCTCCCCAGGCGCACCGCCCCTGGCGGGCCGAGCGACTACGGTTGTACGCCTCGGCCGGGAGGGGGGAGTGCTGTGAGGTGCGCCCATTCTCATGTAGCCTCGGACCTCCGGGGCGGCGGCCTTTTCGCAAAGAGGTGATTCAATGAGGTATGTCAGCGGATCTGGGCGGGAGTCGGACTCCCACGATCTTTAGGTCGTAAAAATTGCCCCCGACCTTCGAGCCTGAGGCGGGAGCCCGACTCGGCTCGGAGGACGAACTATCTCCGACGTTCTGGACCATCGGCAAGGATCCCGGCCCACGCCCGGGGGTGGCGGCGTTAGCTTCGGAACTCCCGCCCTCCTGGTCATTATTACGATTCGAAAGGACGGTAGAAAAATGAAGCGTCTCCATGATTGGGTTTGCGACGCGTGGGTGAGGTGACACTCACGCCAGTCGAGGCGTCAAGGACATCCCGATGGGCGTCGCGTGGCGGAGGACCGACGGCCGTGATGAACCGGTGGCCCACTTTATAAATAAAAAGGTTTGGAAGGCGGTCGGCGGGAGTTTTCTTTCATCTTCGATTCTTCTCCGGTGTTCAATACTTCTGTCTATCGCTTGCTGGCTAGGTTGCGACTTCCACCGGCGGTCATCTTCTTCCGAAAGTCTTCCCGATTTGACGGATCAGCTAGGTAATAATAATAATTTCTTTTCTTTCCGACCGATGGCTCCTCGTTTCGAGGTCGGAGGCGGTAGCCGAGCGGGGGAGGAGGAGTTGGCGGGAGAGGGGGCGTCGCCGCGGGGGGTGCGACGGTGTAGGGAGAGGGGGTCATGGCGCACTGTTGTCCCAAGAGCGATTGGATCCCTCCGATGTAGGTTGGACAGGATTAACATCGGGGAGATACGCGTGCGGTTCGTGCGACAACCCTATGAGGTACGGGTCCCCGGGTCAGAGGAAACGGTGTGTTCGCCTGGAGATAATGAGGTCGGGGTTTATGTCCGGTCATTCGAGTTGGGGCTACGTTTCCCGATCCACCCGTATTTGCTTTATCTACTGAATTTCCTGGAGTTGCCGATATTTGCCCTTGCGCCCCGTTCCTGGGGCTTGTTGGTGGGGTTTGTCGTCTTGTGTCTTGCCTGCTCCTTGAGTCCCTCACTGGCGCTGTTCCAGCATTTCTTCGTAGTCCGAAAGAGGGGGATGTATCACTGTGTTTGCGCTAGGAGGGGACGAGAACTTATCCGCGGGGTGCTCGACGATGTCGGCGAGTGGATGAGGGAGTTCGCCTTCGTGATGATGCCAAGCGACGTGGTGTTGATGTCGAACTGGGGGGCGCGGAATCCCCTAGTGAATGAAAGGGTGGAGCTGACTGGGGAAGATCTTGCAAAAGCTCAGATTCTGATGGAATTGCCCGAGGCGTACCGTCAGCTAGCGAGTTTGACGCGGAGCAGTCGGCTTGCCCAGGACTTTTGGCCCCTAGGTATCTTTGATATTTGGTAAACCTTTAGCTAGGCTTACCCTGATCTCTTTTTCCTTCGTAGGTGGAGACGTGATGCGAGGGCTGGAGGAGGTGTCGGGATCGGCCGGAGCCCCAGTCTCGGAGGACACTGATCCTCGCGAGAAAGTCAAGGGGGGTGGCGCGCGAGGTAGGATCCCGGGAACGGGGAGGCGGGGTCTCCCGTGGGGAGAGGGCGCATCCGGGACGGAGGGCAGCTGAATCAGGTATCTCTGTCGATGGGCCCGGTGAAGATCTTCATGCAGGCTCATCCGCGCGGGAGGCCGGTCCCTCCGTCCCGCCGAGGGTATCAGAGGTGGTCGAGCCTCGCAAAGCGCGTTTGGTTCAGAAATGGCCATACGGGATCCCTCCGTGGGATATGGGGTGGTCATCGAGCCCGAGTTGTGAGGGTGCCCTCATTCGTTTCAAGAGGACCCGAGAGGAAGTCGAGGCGTATCCAGATGACCGTCTCCATAAGTTCCCTTTTCGAGTAGGCTGTGATGAGTCGGTATTCGAGGACGCCGGGGTGGCAGCGCGCCTCACCGAGTATTGAGTGTTACCGCGCGATCGCGAATCTTTGACTCGCGTGGGGGCGGGACGGTTGTGCGGCTCTGCTATATGGCACGTCGTGCAGGTAAGCCGGTTCTCTCGCCTCGCTCTTAGGCTTTCTTTATTCGTGCCCCGCTAATTCGGGTCTTCTGTAGATGGTTACGGACCTGGTAGCAATGCGGGGTCGCACTCCTGTGGCCGTCACCAGAGCGTCTCTTGAGGTAGCGAGGGCGAACCTCGGCGAGGTCAAGGTGAAGCTGAGGGACACGGAAGCGGAGCTGGAGAAGGTTAGGAAGGCCTGTGAGGTAGAAAAGGGGCGGGCCACGTACTTTGATTTGTCAAAAGCAACGGTTGAGAGCTAACTCCTAGAAGTGACGCGGGAGAGGGATGACATCCGATCGAAGCATGCCGTGGAGTTGGCTAGCAAGGAGGCGGTGATCGCGGTACAGAGGCGGCAAATAGCAGGCCTAAAGGAGGCCCTTGAGGCAGAGAAGAGGGAGAAGGGTATCGTGGCGCGGCAGCTGGATGAAAAACGGGAAGTTGAAGGCGAAGTGATCGAGGCCGCTATCCGCCGCTACCATGACGAGCATGTTGTGCCGATGTTGCAAGAGGCCAGGGATGCGGGAGTTCGCCATGTGGCGAGAGATGTGAGGGCTCGGTCGGCAGAGAGGCGACGCCGCTAAGAAAGTGGGTTCGGGGAATCCTGTACCTTCTTATGTGAGGGTTATAACCAATGTTTTGTTGTAGTGTGCGGAAGGTTCAATGTATAGCGTTGCTATTTGGATAAATGCATTGTATTGGTCTTGTGTCGAACTGTCTTCTTCATTGTTGTGTCAGTAGACCGTCAGTTTTGTAAGGGACGTAACTGCCCCCAACTTCGCTCTGCCGAGGATATTCGGGTCGTCGGGAGAGGGAAGTTGAGATATACCGCTTTTAGCAGGGGTTTGCTGGGAAACCCAGTGTGATTCCCGGTGGATCGCAGATGCGGGGCGAGGTGGCACGGTCCGTACGAATATTTGCTAAGCGTTGAAACCGAGATTCAGAATTGATTGAGCGGTGGATTCCTGTTTCGGCCACCCCGACGGAGGTCGGACTCATCTTTGGTACGAGCGACACCTTCTTGTTTCGGCCGCCCCGACGGAGGTCGGACTCAACCTTCGTATGAGCGGAGTATTCATGTTTCGGGCGCCCCGACGGAGGTCGGACTCATCCTCGGTACGAGCGGCGCATAGAAAGAAGAGGCGAAGGGGGCGTAGTTTCGAACGGGGGTAATCATTTCGCCGGGATTTGAGCGGGAATCAAAGGGGCCTGCTAGCGGTCGCTTGACTAGACGTCATCCTGGCGATTGACGGCAGGCGGGAATCGAAGCGACCCGACCACTTCAAGGTTGACGCATGGCAGACGTGACGGCTGCCATTACACGAAGCGTCAGACCACGTGGATCGACGCGGGAGGGGGAGCGGATTGATGACACATGCCGCGAGGTCGACGGTCACGATGCTTTGCGTAGTCACGTAAAAAGATCTCTGGGGGGAGCGAAGCAAAGCTGATTATTGGGCGAAGGTTTTGTAAGCGGCTGGAGTGTGTCGGAGATTGCATTGTCCTTGCCGGAGTCGTCCTCGTGGAAGCGGTCACCGACGAAGCGTAGCCGTCCGAGTCGTCAGAGCCCTTTAGGTAAGAGGTCCGTTTTAACGATGTCTTCCTCGACGTCTTCGTTTCGTGGGCAAGGGTCGAGGGCGGTTGGGGAAGGGAGCTCAGCCGCGGAAACTGGGGAGGTGCCACTAGAGATTGCGGGCGTGAAGTCGGTGTTGAAGAGGTCCATCGCGGAGATCTTCGAGATGTATGTCAGGCCACCGTATTCTGTTCGGGAACCGGACGCGCATGAGAGGGTATGTTTCGCGGGCGATCACGAGGTGGGGGTGTATGTGTCCTCTTTCGAGCAAGGGTTGTGTTTCCCCCCCACTCGTTCGTGTTAGACGTGTTGAATTTCCTGGGGCTGCCCTTGTATCGTCTAATGCCCAATGCCATTAGTGTTGTTGTGGGTTTCCTTGTGTTGTGCGTGAGCAACCAGGTTCGCCCCTCGTTGTCTTTATTTCGCTATTTCTTCACAGTGAAGAGGCTGGGGTCCTGCTATTATCTCTCCGCGAAGAGGAGCCATCCGCTCATTAGGGGGTTGCCCGAGAAGATTAAGGGGTGGCGCAAGCAGTATGTGTTTGTCAGCGTGCTGGAGGATGTGCTGATGAGATCTGATTGGGCGGAGCTGAATCCCGAGGCGAAGGAGGGGGTTGATTTGGGGGACGAGGAGAGACTGGTGGCACAGTTGCTAATGGCGATACCGGTGGAGGGCCGAGATTACCAGATGCCCGCCCGGGCTGAGATGATAGCGTTGAACATCTGGCCCGAAGGTACAATAGATTTTGGTATTAGGGCATCTGAAGTGCTTACCCTGAACTTTCTTTCTTTGGCAGGTCGCACAATGAGTTTGTCCCTAGAAGAGATGATGAAACGTGCTGCGGAGCAGGCGGGGCGAACGTCGAAGAGAACGGTCCCCAATAGGTTACGAGAGGAAGGCGTGGTGGGGAGTTCGACGAGGGGGCAAGCGTCCATGAAGAGGAGGAAGCTGCCTGCGAAGTCGTCTGTCCCTGATGCTCCGGGGCGGGGGAAAACCGATCAGCAGGGGGGCGGGTCCGGGGAGGGGATCGCAACCCCCGTCATCGATCTGGAGGGCGGGGACGAAGGGTCGACTGGGGGAGGGGAGGAGGCCCCTGGGACGTGGTCATCTAGCCCCCGGGCACCTGTTGGAGTGGAGGGGGCAGCCGTTACCGATCAGCCGGGGAGGGCCGAGACGTCGGGTGGCCCGGCCGAGTCAGCCGGCTGGGACAGTTGGCCCTACGGTTGTCTGTTGTTCGGTCTGGAGAGGGCCGTCGAACCCAGCCGTGAGGCCTCGCTCGTCCGTTTCAAGGCTAAGAGGGCCGAAGTCTAGGGTTATCCTGACGAAGCTCTTCATCGGGCGCCGTACAAGGTGAGGGATGATGAGTCCGTGTTCGAGGATGGCGGCGAGGCGGCGAGGCTGGCGGAGAATATTATCTTGCCCCGCGATAGGGTAGCGCTGGAGGCGGTGGAGCCCGAGGGTCTGTGCGGAACCGCGGTGTTGCACGGCGTCCAGGTAGGTTTCGTAAACCGGGTGTTGTTTGCCAGGGGATTTTATTGAACACCCTAAATAGGTTCTCTTTTTTTTGTGCAGGCCATCAATTTGATGCTTGGAGTGATGAGGCACATGTCGGCCATACATAAGGCCGAGGGTGCCATAGCTAGAGTGGCGGCCGAGTTTACCGCCTTTTGTAAGAGTGCTGGTGAGGGATTGGCGAAGGAGAGGGAGCGGTGCGACCAGTATGAGGCGGAGGTAGAGCGCCTGAAGGCGGTCCTGGCCGATCATGAGGTGCATGCGACCGCGGCTAGAGAGAGGTCGAAGGAGCTGGAGGAGGCCCTTGGGAAGTAGGAAGTGCGTGCGGAGGGTCTGGCGGGTCGTGCAAAGGCCGCCGAGGAGGAGTTGGCTCACAAGGTCGAGGAATTTCGCTCGTACCACGACACGACCGTAATCCCTGCCCTCACAGATGCGATGTCCCGGGGCATGGAGACAGGCCGGGCGGAGGGGTGGGAGGCCTGTTTGGTGCGGATAAAGGAGCGGGTGGCGGTCCTGTCCCCGCCAGTTGAGCTCGACCTCGACGGACTCGCAGCTTGCAGCGACGAGGAGGAGGGGGACGGCGAGAGGGTGATCGGCGAGGGAGGGGAGGACGTCGAGGCGGAGACCGACGAGGGAGGGGAGGGCGTCGAGGCAGAGACTGGCGGGGCGGGGGGAGATTCCCCTGAAGGGGACGGGAAGGATGTCGTGACTGGCGGATGCACCGTCGGCACGGGGAATGTAACCGAGTAGTTTTGTATAGGTGTTAAGAAAGAAAGAAAGAGAGTAAAGTTTTGTGGGGTTGATATCCGTACTTTTTTGCAATCTTCAAACTTTGGGTGTGTGGAAATTCCCTTTCATGGTTATGCTTTGGTACTGTTGTCTCTAGCCCGGCGTTGGTGGAGCTGCGTTAATTCCCTTTATTTGGGGTAGTGCGCCCGAGAAAGTTTTCGGCTGGTCAGACTGTCTTTTTCACCTGCCCGCTCCGTGGTGGTGGGGGCGGTTGGGTGCGTGGCGTAGAGCTCGTCCCCTTTTTCGGGGGTTATTCTCGTGCCTGAGTGCGCCTAAGTTATTGCTAGTGGTCTACTGGGAGTAATCTTTTCATTAGCTTTTATCAAAATTTAATAAACAGGACAGGCCCGTAGCCGAAATGTCGAGCCGTTCTAGTTAGGTGGACGACGTCCTCGCATCATTTGACACGTCCCTCTCCGCTGTCGTGCCCCTGAAGGGGCGCAGGGTCACTTCAGAGGGTCCACGCCCGGGAGAGGTGGGGAGGGATGTGTCGATGTCGGGGCGGTTGCGGCCGCTTTGACCCTCGTTCCAGAATTGGGGGGAAAGGGAGTCCTTGGTGGTTGCTCTATCCCGTGGGGCTTTGTCACTCCTGTCGGCTGGAGTCGCCATGTGACGGGTGTGGGAGGACGTGGTCCGCCACCGATCCGTACCTCTCCCTGGCATATGTGGTCTAGGAGAAGTCGAGGAGTGGAAGGCGGGGCGCTACTGATGTAAGAGGAATAGCCTATTGGCGTGCTCCGGCGCTCAGGGGCGAGTCCCCTGAGGCTGGGGCGACTTTGGCGGGTGCTGGAGTGCCCGATGGGGTGATTTGGCAGGACTACCCCGTCCATCGGGTTATCGGCCAGCCGCGCCTGTGCTCGCGAGGCGTCCGTGGATGGGCATGGTATGCCATTGGAGCTCCCGTTCCAGTGCCTTAAGTTGTCTAAGGGAAGGCGGGGAGCTGCGGACAGGGTGCCCCTCGTGTAAGAGGAGTAACCTATTGGGGGTCATCGTGTCGGGGGAGACTGCCTACTAGAGCAGTTGGCGTTCCTCGCATTTTCCGCATCTTCTTGGGGGAGATTGTGGCTAAGGGATTGGCCTTCCCTTAAATTATCTCTTTCGTCCCCTCCCTCTGAAGGGGCTGAGGGGGGTATTTATAATGGTGTATCTTTAGCCTTCCCCCTTCCCTTAACGCGATGAACTGGGGCCAGCTTGGAGTCGTGTCCCTTGGAAACTGCTCCTGACGGGTGGCGCCTGATGTGACTCATCAGCTCTTGTTTTTCGGCGTGCGTGTTGTTGTCAGTGGCGCTTGCCCCGAGCGTCTTTTTGGTTTGACGGGTCATTTCGATTGTCGGCTTTATTGGTGTCAGGTGTTGCTCATCAGTGATGGCCCTGCGCGAGGGTTGCCTCAATCTGCGAGCCCTGATATGTTTCCCGATGTTTGAGAAGAGGGATTGCAGGCCCTCTTTGGGAGGGAGGGTAGCTCGGACCAATAAAGCTTGCCCCGGAGGTCTTCTTTAGTGGGGGGGAGCGAGCGCGTAGCTCGGCCCGTGCCCCTCTCCGATTTGGGTGGCGAGGATTGGTCCTGCCCCGGAGTCTTTGAGAGGGCGGGTATTGGGCCGTCGCCTACCCCGCATATGGCGCTCCGGTTTGGGTGGCTAAGCTCCGTAAGTTTGCCCCGGAGGTCTTCTTTAGTGGGGGGAGCGAGCGCGTAGCTCGGCCCATGCCCCTCTCCGGTTTGGGTGGCGAGGATTGGTCCTGCCCCGGAGTCTTTGAGAGGGCGGGTATTGGGCCGTCGCCTCCCCGCAGCCTCTATAGTCGGACGGGTATTGGGCCGTCGCCTACCCCGCATATGGCGCTCCGGTTTGGGTGGCTAAGCTCCGTAAGCTTGCCCCGGAGGTCTTCTTTAGTGGGGGGAGCGAGCGCGTAGCTCGGCCCGTGCCCCTCTCCGGTTTGGGTGGCGAGGATTGGTCCTGCCCCGGAGTCTTTGAGAGGGCGGGTATTGGGCCGTCGCCTCCCCGCAGCCTCTATAGTCGGACGGGTATTGGGCCGTCGCCTACCCCGCATATGGCGCTCCGGTTTGGGTGGCTAAGCTCCGTAAGCTTGCCCCGGAGGTCTTCTTTAGTGGGGGGGAGCGAGCGCGTAGCTCGGCCCGTGCCCCTCTCCGGTTTGGGTGGCGAGGATTGGTCCTGCCCCGGAGTCTTTGAGAGGGCGGGTATTGGGCCGTCGCCTCCCCGCAACCTCTATAGTCGGACAGGTATTGGGCCGTCGCCTACCCCGCATATGGCGCTCCGGTTTGGGTGGCTAAGCTCCGTAAGCTTGCCCTGGAGGTCTTCTTTAGTGGGGGGAGCGAGCGCGTAGCTCGGCCCGTGCCCCTCTCCGGTTTGGGTGGCGAGGATTGGTCCTGCCCCGGAGTCTTTGAGAGGGCGGGTATTGGGCCGTCGCCTCCCCGCAGCCTCTATAGTCGGACGGGTATTGGGCCGTCGCCTACCCCGCATATGGCGCTCCGGTTTGGGTGGCTAAGCTCCGTAAGCTTGCCCCGGAGGTCTTCTTTAGTGGGGGGAGCGAGCGCGTAGCTCGGCCCGTGCCCCTCTCCGGTTTGGGTGGCGAGGATTGGTCCTGCCCCGGAGTCTTTGATAGGGCGGGTATTGGGCCGTCGCCTCCCCGCAGCCTCTATAGTCGGACGGGTATTGGGCCGTCGCCTACCCCGCATATGGCGCTCCGGTTTGGGTGGCTAAGCTCTGTAAGCTTGCCCCAGAGGTCTTATTTAGTGGGGGGAGCGAGCGCATGGCTCGGCCCGTGCCCCTCCCCGGTTTGGGTGGCGAGGATTGGTCCTGCCCCGGAGTCTTTGAGAGGGCGGGTATTGGGCCGTCGCCTCCCCGCAGCCTCTATAGTCGGACGGGTATTGGGCCGTTGCCTACCCCGCATATGGTGCTCCGGTTTGGGTGGCTAAGCTCCGTAAGCTTGCCCCGGAGGTCTTCTTTAGTGGGGGGGAGCGAGCGCGTAGCTCGGCCCGTGCCCCTCTCCGGTTTGGGTGGCGAGGATTGGTCCTGCTCCGGAGTCTTTGAGAGGGCGGGTATTGGGCCGTCGCCTCCCCGCAGACTCTATAGTCAGACGGGTATTGGGCCGTCGCCTACCCCGTATATGGCGCTCCGGTTTGGGTGGCTAAGCTCCGTAAGCTTGCCCCGGAGGTCTTCTTTATTGGGGGGAGCGAGCACGTAGCTCGGCCCGTGCCCCTCTCCGGTTTGGGTGGCGAGGATTGGTCCTACCCCGGAGTCTTTGAGAGGGCGGGTATTGGGCCGTCGCCTCCCCGCAGCCTCTATAGTCGGACGGGTATTGGGCCGTCGCCTACCCCTCGTATGGCGCTCCAGTTTGGGTGGCTAAGCTCCGTAAGCTTGCCCGGAGGTCTTCTTTAGTGGGGGGAGCGAGCGCGTAGCTCGGCCCGTGCCCCTCTCCGGTTTGGGTGGCGAGGATTGGTCCTGCCCCGGAGTCTTTGAGAGGGCGGGTATTGGGCCGTCGCCTACCCCGCATATGGCGCTCCGGTTTGGGTGGCTAAGCTCCGTAAGCTTGCCCCGGAGGTCTTCTTTAGTGGGGGGGAGCGAGCACGTAGCTCGGCCCGTGCCCCTCTCCGGTTTGGGTGGCGAGGATTGGTCCTGCCCCGGAGTCTTTGAGAGGGCGGGTATTGGGCCGTCGCCTCCCCGCAGCCTATATAGTCGGACGGGTATTGGGCCGTCGCCTACCCCGTATATGACGCTCCGGTTTGGGTGGCTAATCTCCGTAAGCTTACCCCGGAGGTCTTCTTTAGTGGGGGGAGCGAGCGCGTAGCTCGGCCCGTGCCCCTCTCTGGTTTGGGTGGCGAGGATTGGTCCTGCTCCGGAGTCTTTGAGAGGGCGGGTATTGGGCCGTCGCCTCCCCGCAGCCTCTATAGTCGGACGGGTATTGGACCGTCGCCTACCCCGCATATGGCGCTCCGGTTTGGGTGTCTAAGCTCTGTAAGCTTGCCCCGGAGGTCTTCTTTAGTGGGGGAGCGAGCGCGTAGCTCGGCCCGTGCCCCTCTCCGGTTTGGGTGGCGAGGATTGGTCCTGCCCCGGAGTCTTGTGTTTTTTTTTGGGCTGAAATTTGCAGGTGGAAATGGCGAAATTCGAAGATGCAAAAAGGGAAAGGATATTTCATTCGAGACTTACAGTTTCCTACTACATCACGACTGGCGTTCCGTGCTCTTCGGAGGGATTAGCCCGCCTCCGTCAAGGGGGGCCGAGACGGGCGCGGCAGGTCTGGTCCTCTTCTGCTGTGTCGTCAGCAGGGGCCGGCTTTTGATGGCAGGAGTCGTCCCTCCCCCCGGGTAGGTCGACCACCAAGTTTTGCTCTGGACCCTTGTGTTTGGTCGATCCCATGTAACAGCTCCTGGACAGCTTCTGGCTTCCCCGCACTGACCCCAACCCCTCGGGGGGTTTGAAACTTGACCATCTGGTGTAGCAGGCTGGGGAGCGCTCCGATGGCCGCCATGTAGGGTCGTCCTATGATCCCGTTGTACGCTGACGCAATGTTGACCACAACGAACAGAGTCATTCGGGTGACGACCTGCGGTTCTTCCCCGAGAGTTATTGGCAAGGTGATCACTCCTATTATAGGGGTCGAGTGACCGGTGAAGCCGACGAGGGGCCCGGTGCAGGGTCTCAGGTCCGTCGGCCTCAACCCCATCTTTTCGATAGTGGACATAAACAGAATGTCGCAAGAGCTCCCTGTGTCGATCAGGAGGCGGCTGACGATGGTCGTCCCTATTTGGGCCTCGATGATGATAGCGTCATCGTGGGGCAGCTCGACTCCCTCCAGATCCTCGTCGCTGAAAGTAATGGGAGGGTAGGTTATCCTTCTCCACCTCGGATCCCCTCTGAAACCCGCCGTCATAACTTGCCTCATGTACGCCTTTTTGCTTGACGATGACGCTCCTCCGGAGGATGGCCCGCCACATATCGTGCTTATGCGCATGACCAGTTTCGGGGGGAGAGGTTCTTCCCGCTCACCGTGCGTTGGAGGGTCTGCTCTTCGTGCCCTCCTGGGGTTCCCCTCCTCTCGGTCTGGTCTCCTGCCCCCGACGAAGCCCCCTAGGTGGCCCGCCTGGATCAGCCGCTCGATCTCCCTTTTGAGGGTGAAGCAGTCATCGGTGTCATGGCCGTGGTCCCGGTGGTATCGGCAATATTTTTGGAAATCTCTCCGGGCCGAATCCGACTTCATTTCCCGAGGCGGCTCCGGCAGCAGTCCGGCTCTCGTCGCCGCGGCCATCACCTCTATCAGGGGGGCATTGAGCTGCGTGTAATGCGCCCGCAGGGGGCCTTCTTGTCCTGTGATGACTCGGGTGGGCCCTTGGGCCGGGGCGAACTCTCGGGCCGGGCCAGGGCGATCTTGCGGGCATTGCCCCATCGGTTCGCGCCTTGGTTGGGCCAACTGGTCACGCCCTCGATGCCCTTCCTCTTGCCTTGGCCGAAGGTGTGACCGGGGCTCGCCTTGGAGCGGCTTCGTCGGGGGAAATAGGGCCTTTTTGCCGAGAGTCTCTTCGGCCAGTGCATGCCTCTCCGCCATGGCAACCAGCGCCTCATAGTCGGTTGGCGGATCTCGGAGCAGGGATTTGTGGAAGCTCCGAGTCCGCAATCCCGTCTTGAAGGCCAGCATGAGTATCTCGTCGCCGCAGGTCACCACCGCCAGTCTCTCATCCTGAAAGCGGCGCAGGTATCTACCCGCCGTCTCCCCTTCTCCTTGGACTATCGTGCTGAGATAGTCCAAGGGCTTCTTCTTCGTCCGCCCGGCCCGAAACTCTTGGCAGAACTTGTGGGACAGCTCGCCAAAGCTCCCAATGGATCTCCCGGGTAGGCCGAAGTACCAATCCAATGCCGTGTCCCTCAGACTTTGCGAGAAATGCCGGCACAGGAACGTCTCATCCACATCCTGCGCCTCCATTGCCCCCGGTATTGTTGCACGTGCGTGAGGGGCTCGCCTCTTCCGTTGTATGTGGCCAGGTGGGGGGGTTTGAATCTTACTGGCCTTGGGGCGGACGTGATCCACCGTGCCAGCAGCGTGGCCTCCTCCGGGTAGGTAGGGCGCTCGGGCACATCCCCCCTTCGCCATTCAGGGGTCTGGCTCCGGTCGCGCATCGGCTGCCGGCGGTCCTCCCGCCCCGGGGAGTAGCGTGACGGTCGCCTGGCGGGACTCCTTCCTCGGGTTGAGGATTCGACGGGCTGTGGGCTAGGGTTCTCCCAGTACCATCGCCCTCCGACCGCCTCCCCCCGGATCTCCATCCGCTCCTGATTCTCCCACAGAAGCCTTTCGCGCTCGGCGGTGAGGAAGCGCAGTTGTCGACAAACGGCTTCCTCGTGCAGGCGATCGGGGGAGTGGTGCTGGCGAGGCGGACTCCCTCCTCCCGGTGGGGACCTGGCCAACAACGGGCCGTGCCCATCACTGAGCCGCCGGCCCGTCGCCGTCACCTCCGGGATTTCCTGGTTGCCTTCGTTCTCCCTCCTTAGCCTTTCGCGCTCCGCGATGATGAAGCGGAGCTGGTGACGGGCGGTTTCTTCGTCCTGGTAGGCCCGCCGGGCGGTCTCGGTCGCTTCGTCTAAATGTCTTTGCGCGGCGGCCGTCTCCTCCCGGCACCTCCACAGCCGTGCGACCTCCATTTCCTCTTCCAAGAGCTTCTGCTGGGCCGCAATCTCCTGGGCGGGCCCCCTGTCTCCCCCTCCTTCTTGAACTGAGGGTGAAGATTCCATCTCACGTTCGGGGGCTCCGAGGGACCGGACGGTGGCTCTGCTCCCGCCGCCGCGTAGCCTCCCATCGCCTGAGTAACGGCCTCGAAGCTCTTCTGGATTGCGCGGGCCGAGATTTGGGCCGTCCCAACGTCTATCCCTGGAGGGGGGTCGGTCGCCGGGGTGATTAGTAAAGAGAGTGGCTCCTGACCCACGGGATCCTTGCCGTGGTCAGGGTTCCAAGTGATCGGCATGGAGTCTAACATGGGTGTGACCCTTCGTTCCCACAGACGGCGCCAATTGTTGCGGGGTAGAACTCGCGTACAATGAATTTATATTATGGGGAACCAAGGGCACGATGGTTATATTGACGAGATGATTGGGATGGGCTATTTAACAAGTGATTAGTGGGGTGAAGAGGTTAAGCTTGCCGCCGGGGAAGACCACAGGGCCAAATCTTGCCGGACGGGCCGGTGGAGGATCGGGCGGCGGGAGCCGAGGGCGGATGCCGACCAAGGGGCGAGCTACCCTGCACAACGAGCAACTCGTCAGAAGGGCCGGGTTGGGATCCAACCTTTAGCCCCTCCGATGCCTAAGTCAGTAACTGAGCTTAAAGCGGGGACTAGGCACGCAGGTCGGACTGAGGGTGTGTCGACCGTACGTGACGAGCTATCGGTGGGAGAAAAAAGATATGGACGACCTTTGCTCTCGTGTGTGAATAATGGATTGAGAGAGAATTAGCCAACCCCCTCACCGTAGGCGGTGAGGGGTTATTTATACCTGACGGGAGGTGATTAGGCGGGGCTGACCAGGCATGCTGACTCGACGCGCTGAGCTGGCCCGGCTGTCAGCGGAAGCTTCGGACGAGGATGTCAGGAACAGGAGTGTCTACCCTGCTTTTGTCAGACGGCGCAACGGCCTGGGGCACTTTTGTCAGGGTGTCAGGACCGAAAGCATTAAGTGTCAGGGGGCTCAGCGGCCAGGGGGTGCTTTGTCAGATGGTCGGGCGGCGTTAGTGTCAGTCGTGTCCTTACACTAGGTTGTTTGTCGTGCGTGACGGACTAAAGGCCTGGCAATACTATCCCCGGCGGCGGGGTTCGTGGGGACCGGCCGGGTCGACCTGCTCGAGGGTTGTCCGGCCCGACCACGCACCTTTTCGGTCACCGGTCTTGGACCGCTGGCAAGGAGGGATATGCACATGTCTCTGTCAGCATCCCAGACGGCACTGTCTGGACGCTCCCCAGGCGCACCGCCCCTGGCGGGCCGAGCAGCTGCGGTTGTATGCCTCGGTCGGGAGGGGGGAGTGCTGTGAGGTGCGCCCATTCTCATGTAGCCTCGGACCTCCGGGGCGGCGGCCTTTTCGCAAAGAGGTGATTCAATGAGGTATGTCAGCGGATCTGGGCGGGAGTCGGACTCCCACGATCTTTAGGTCGTAACAACCGGCATCCTTGCACCTACACCACTCTATGAAGACAATGCAGCATGTATAGCCCAGCTACAGGACGACTACATCAAAGGCAACAAGACGAAGCATATCTCTCCCAAGTTCTTCTAGACGCACGACCTTGAGAAGCAAAAGTAGATTGAGGTACAGAAGATCCAATCATGTAATAACTTGGCGGATTTGCTTGTCAAATCCCTGCCTACTAATATCTTTGAGAAACTTGTATATGGGATTGGGATGAGGAGAGTGAGGAAATGTAAACCGGGTCAGGATGAGAGGACTATGAATGTATAGATACATATGAGAATGATGTATAGATTCATAGGAAATCTGCAAGCCTGAAGCTTGGTCACATGATGGGGAGTCAACTGCAGAGTTGTACTCTTTTCCCTTGGCTATTGGTTTTTCCCCACAGGGTTTTCCATAGTCAAGGTTTTGACGAGGCAAACTCGTTGACTCTGAATCCTGAAGTATCCACCCCTAGACACATCCCTAAAACGGGGAAGTTATGGAGAAACTGCTCTTTATTTAACAAGACATTCATCCTAACTCAGATCCTGAAGAATCAACCTCTTATTCAATGTTGGTTGGATAAGCAGAAGTATTATGAATAGGCCCATGAGGCCCATTGGGTATCCGGCCCATCATTGATAGCTATATATATGAGGGTAGGGGGCTCTAAACCCCTTACACCTATTACTCTATTTGTCCCTTCACAACAAAAACAAATTTAATTAATTAATATATTATCTAATTAATACTTAAAATAATTAATTGGGTGTGAAAATGCTAATCCAATGTATGTATAGCGGGGGCCCCATTTGTTTTCACGGGTGCAGGCGAAAACGAAGCAAAAGAAAAGAAAAGGCAAACTTCGCTGCGATTGGTGGGAGGAGAGAGAGGGGCCCACTCCCTTTGAGATTCCTGCGTAATCCGGCCATTATCTCGGATTTTTTGCCCCCATGGAATCCTACTGACACCGTCCACGTAGGACAGGAATCCTAAAAAACCCAAACCACAAAAGAACACGGCTAAGAAAGTGAAAGAGGATTCCTAGCAATAGTGCATGAATAGTGCCTTCTTCGGGATTCCTCTCCAACTTTCGGAGAAAAGAACATGCCCTAAACTACATTCCCTGGATCCTTTTGGGTAGTTCTCTGTTTTTGAAAAAAAATACCCAGTGTTACAGGCAACTACTTGACTGTATTTCATAAGTTAATCTTTTGACTTTTGTTGATGCATGAATTCTCGCATGGCTGGACCAAGCCACTTGATGCCTGGGCTAGTTCGATAAGGCGATCAATCTGCAACAGGTTGACCCCAGATATGGCAGTTTTACCAGGCGTGCCCCTTTCCCTTTATCCGGTACCTGTGATAATATGAGAACAAAGGCGTCAGAGGTCCCAGGGGGCGTCACCCCCGGATTGCGGGGCAGACCCCCCCACCCCCTCGTCTTCCCTATGATGCCTAAATCAGACGAGATTGTAGGAGGAAAGGATGTGTAGGATGTAAGTTAGCCTGGGTGTGGCGACGCATGTGGTGAGCATGAGTGAGCCCATGGTCGTGGATGCATGCAAGGGTTTTGGAGGCGTTAGGTTGCACACCTTGCGGAGGAGAGGTCCTCCACTAGAAAATTGAACATTAGCCACAGACAATTACATGGCTAATGCGCCAAAATCCGTAGCTAATGTACATGCCTACTTTTAAAAATTCTGTGGCAAATGTTTCATGGCAAAAAGGCTCGTGGATAATTTAAAAAATTCCGTGGCAAATGCAGGAAATTCCGTGGCGGAAACATCCGCCACGAAATATTTCTCATGGATATCTGTCGTGGCTATTATGTCTGTGGCAATTATGTAGTGGCTACAGAACGTCCATGGCAGTAAATTATATTTGCCAAGGACGATCCGTGGCTATTATATTTAGCCACAGTCATGTTGTCGTGGCCACGCTTTATTGGCCACGGATATTCGTGGCAATAGAAAACAATTGCCAAGGACTGTCCGTGGCCGTTTAGTAGTAGTTACGGTTTCGGTTTTGTGGTGAATATTTGTTAGCCACTAAAACGTCGTGGCTACTATATCAGCTTTGCCATGGCGTATCTGCGGCTAATACATAGTTGCCACAGGTGTTATGGAGCAGGAGCCACGGCCTGTCCGTGGCCGTGTAGTAATAGTTACGACTTCAGTTCTGTGGTGAATATTTGTTAGCCGCGGAAACGCCGTGGCTACTATGTTAGCTTCGCCATGTCGTTTCTGTGGCTAATACATAGTTCCACGGGCGTTGCGGAGCCGCATGCCATGGGTATTGATTATTAGACACGGCTTGTCCGTGGCTAATATATAAGATTCACCACAGCCTATCTGTGACTAATAACTATTTGCCACGAGCTTTCTTTCGTTGGTATCATCATTAGCCACGACTTGTCTGTGGCTAATGTTTCTAACTATTTTTAAAAAACTTTCAAAAATCTTATAAAATCCATGTACAATTCCCACAAATACAATCAAAATTCCCAATAACCAAAATATGATCTAGGGGAAATATCATCATTATACAAAAACTCAATCTATATACAGCATTAACAACAAACATACACCCCCAACCATACAACATACATCCTCTCACACAACCATAAACACCACCTTACAACAACAAAATAAGTATTCACAAAAACAAAAAAAAAGAAAGTTTCACTGCTCTCCTCCATCCTTCGGCCCGCCACCGTAGTTCTCAGCATGCGTACACAATTCCTGAAAAAAATGTTCAAAAAAAAGTATTCAGGGAAAAAGAGACTATAAAATATAATAATCTCTCGGACCACTGGGAGACGTCATACATCGTTAGGTTAGTTGTCTAATGGCAGAGCAGTCGCAGGATCCTTAAGATAATTATATTTTGAAAAATCCTAATATTCCATAAATTAATAATAATGCAAGAGTGTTATAATATTAGCAATATGACGCGACAGGCTCATAACAAAGAATTAAAATAAATTAATATTTTGAATGGGGCTGCAGGCCCATAAATATTAATCATTTTTAATATATTATTTATATTGGGGCTGCAGGCCCATTTGCCAAATATTAACAAATTAATTATAGCAATTGAATTAACTTGGCTTCTAGCCCAATAAGCCAAATTAAAAAGTTATCAATATTTGGGCTTCAGGCCCAAAATCAAATTTATAATTAACACATTGAAGATTGCAATTGGAATTACTGGGCTTCAGGCCCAAATTTGGTAGGCAAAAATAATGATTAAGCTAAATGGGGCTGCAGGACCATAGAATCTATTATCATGGTTACAAGTGGGCTACAGGCCCAACAAAAAGGCTATCTGATTTATTGAAATTAAACAGAATATAGCCCTTAAGCCCATTTTTGGGATGTGGAATGCCAAAAACCCCCAACCCTAAATCTGTCCCCTCAAATTCCTTTTACAGAGAGTCCATTAATGAAGTATTTGCTCAACTCGTTGTAAGCTAATTGTCGAATATGGGTGTGGGCTATCATACAAAAACCAGACAATGGTCCTTCCTGTTAATTGGGATGCATTCTATGGTTGTGGGCTATCTCAATTGGGATCAAATCTTTTTGTTTCATGATGAAGATTTTGATACAGTCTCTCCTTTGGTCATTATATGAACCCAGCCTGGAGAATGAAACAGAAGCGATCTCCACGCACAAAATGGTGATGGAGAAATAATATATCGACATGCAAAATCGCAAGAACAGAATGTCAGCTTAATAAAGGGAGATACTGGGCACGTCACTCCTATCAAATGTGAATGTGTTATAAAAATTTAGTCGTTCTTTTTTTAATCTTTTATTATTAGTTGTTTTAATTTTGATGTTGTACAAGAGTATATCAGATTTAAACAAGCCCAAAAATCGGCAATGTAAAATCGTTGCTAAAAAAATTTGTTTGTAGCTATCTACGGGATCGATAGATATTACCTCTAGATTAAAAATCTAGGGACGATCGTAAAAAATGAGATCCGTAGATAGTTCCGCTCCCGATACGCTCCAAAGAAAAAATCCACGTAAAGCTTCGCCGCAACGGATTACCGTAACAACAGATTCCTTCGCGCGTAGGGGTTTGATTTTTGGTAGGAGACGGGAAGAAAAGCTTAAAAGAGAAGAACGTAGGTGCTGATAATGTGTTGAAGGAGTTTTTGGAGAAGAGTAAAATTATCTCAATTAGGAGTAGCCATGGCATAAGCCATGGCTCTCTATATATTCATTAAGAATAATATTTAGGAGTCCAAGGGACTCCCCACTAAGTTAGTGGGGAGTAATGGTGAGATGATGAGGGGAGGGAGGCCAAAAGCCTCCCTCAACTCACAACAGTTTGGCAATTCTTTTTTACCATTAATAAAAAAATAACTAACATAAGAGCTGTGCCGTAACGCCTTGTGCCGACGCTGGTGATGCCAGACAAGGGCCGAGCGATAATGGCTGTCGATCCTTGGCCACCGACGAACGGTGGATGTGTCCCCAGGCCTACAATCGGCCAGAGTAGCCCCTTGTTTTTGGCATTTCTTGATAAACCGATCCCTTGAGAGTCCATGACTGGCCAATTCAAACCCTAGATCGACGACATCGAGCCCCGCATCCATTTTCTTCGATCCAACGGTAAAAGAAGAGAAAATAAAAATAAGGACGATTTTTTCATTATGTCTAAAATTTAAAAAATATTTAAAAAAACGACCAACTAAAAAACTAATTACAAAAACCGACCAAGTTTGGTCCAGCTCAACGCGCACGCGTGTGGGAGGTAGTTTTATACTTGGCCGTGGTTTGAAACCGCGGCCAAAACGCAATTTGGCCGTGGTTTGAAACCGCGGCCAAAACGCAATTTGGCCGTGGTTTCAAACCGCGGCCAAAACACATAATAGAGGCTCATGCATCACAAGTTGCTAGCCATGCTCTATGCATTTTGGCCGCGGTTTGAAACCACGGCCAAATTGTGTTTTGGCCGCGGTTTCAAACCACGGCCAAAATGCATTTTGACCGTGGTTTCAAACCGCGGCAAGGCATAAAGCTACTCTCGCACGCGCGCGCCCTGAGCTGGACCAAACTTGGTCGGTTTTGAGAAATAGTTTTTAAGTTGGTCGTTTTTTAAAATATTTTTTTAAAATAAGCCTAAATGGAAAAATCGTCCTAAAAATAATTGTTCTTCTGGTTATATCTTAACCTCATCTTCATCTGCTACATCTGATAATGTAACATTATTATGGCATACTAGACTAAGTCACATAGGAAAAGCCAGGATAGAACGCTTGGTTAAAGAAGGTCTTTTGGGATCTCTTAACAAAATAGAAATTCCTACTTGTGAACCATGTTTAGCAGGCAAAGCAACTAGGAAACCATTTGGAAAGGCAATACGAGCTGAAACTCCATTACAACTAATACACTCTGACATTTGTGGACCCATGAGTGTGAGGGCTATGCATGGTGTCTCATATTTCATTACATTTATAGATCACTATTCTTGGTTTGGAAAGGTATACCTCATATCCCATAAATCCGAAGCATTAGAGTGCTTCAGATTGTTTCTCAACGAAGTTGACAATCAATTGGATAAAAAGGTTAAAATCTTGAGGACAAACCGATGGAGGAAATATCTGTCAGATCAGTTAAAGATCTATGTAATGAAAAAGGAATTCTAAGACAGCTTACTACTCCGTATACATCTCAGCAAAATGGTGTTGCTAAGAGAAGGAATAGATCTCTCTTAGAAATGGTTCGATGCATGATGTCATAAGCAAACTTACCAATTGAGTATTGGGGAGATGCATTGTTGACAGCAGCACATGTTTTAAACCTAGTACCCTCCAAATCGATTCATAAAACACCATATGAACTCTGGACTGGTAGAAGTCCAAATTTGAGTTTCTTAAAGCAATGTGGATGTGCAGCTTATGTACATGACACTTCTCATAAGCATGAGAAATTGGGACCCAAAGGAAAGAAGAGTATATTCATTAGATACTCTGAACAATCAAAGGATTATGTTTTCTTGAGTGAGCAAGAAGACGGCATTGTCACAGAATATGAATCAAGGGATGCCACGTTTATAGAGGATATGTTCCCTAAACAATGCGAAGTCAGAAATGAAGATGATCTCCATGAGCTGGAAGATCCAGACTTCGTAAGAATTAGGTCATTTGAGGTACAAGAGAATATTTCTCGAGTCACTGAGACTAGTGGGAGCGGTATGTCCGAAAGAGAAGTAATTCAGAATTCTCAGCTTGATGAGTCAATTGGGAGAGGAAAAAGGGTTAAGGTTCCCCGATGAAGATTTGAAATCGAAAGGGAAGCCTTAATTGCTGAATCTCGAGATGACGAAGAACCTCAGAGTGTTGAAGAAGCTTTATCTCGTTATGATCGAAATTATTGGAAGAAAGCCATGGAGAAAGAAATGGATTCCATGAAAGTTAACCAAGTTTGGGAACTGGTTAACTTACCGCCTAATCAAAAAACAATTGGGAATAAGTGGATTCTCAAAATAAAGAGAAAGGCAGATGGATCCATTGAAAGACATAAGGCTCGGCTGGTGGCAAAGGGATATACCCAAAAGGAAGGTATAGATTACGAAGAACCCTTTTCACCAGTTGTTAAATTTGCCTCTATTCGCCTAATACTAGCTTTAGTTGCTCACATGAATTTAGAACTTCACCAAATGGATGTGAAGACGACATTCCTAAATGGTGAACTAGATGAGGAAATCTACATGGATCAGCCAGTAGGTTTCATTATTAAAGACCAAGAAAATAAAGTCTGTAAATTACAGAAATCTATATATGGCCTTATACAAGCATCTAGGCAATGGAGCCAGAGGTCTCTTAGAGTTGTCACCTCATTTGATTTCGAGATGATCGAAGAAGATCATTGTGTTTATGTGAAGCAACATAAAAACAAATTTGTCATCTTGACATTATACGTAGATGACATTTTGTTAGCTATTAACGATATGGAGTTTCTGATAACCATAAAGAATGGTTATCGTCGAACTTTGAAATGAACGACATGGGAGAAGCATATTTATACTTGGTGTAAAAATCCGAAGAGATCGTTCTAAGAGATTTCTTGCATTGTCGCAAGAAACATATATTAATAAAGTGTTAGAACATTTCAACATGTCTAACTGTAATCCAGTTGAAACTCCAACATCGAAAGGGGATAACATAAGTCTAGATGATTGTCCTAGTGCAACAGATGCAATGAACAAAATGGCAAGAGTGCCATATGCAAGTGTAGTGGGTAGCTTGATGTATGCCATGTTGTGTACAAGGCCAGACATATGTCATGTAGTAGGATTGGTAAGTCGATATCAATCAAATCTTGGACCTGAGCATTGAAAGGCTGTAAAGAGGATCATGAGATATTTAAAGAGCACAACCAACTACAGTTTGTGCTACGAAGGTTCGTACATCAAACGGGAAGGCTATACTGAGATGTAGATGAGGGGAGATCTACATCGGGATATGTTTTCTTGCTTGGAGATGGGGCCATATCATGGTGCAGCAAGAAACGAACTTGTGTAGCTCTATCAACCATGGAAACAGAATTTGTTGCTGCTTTACTAGGAGTTCAAGAAGTTATTTGGTTACGACGGTTCCTATAAAATTTGGGTATAAAACAAGAACAAGTAATTGTCTACTGTGACAATCAAGCTGCTACAGCTTACACCAAGGACCCAAAGTATCATAGTCGTACCAAACATATCGAAATACGATATTATTTTGTGAGAGACATTGTTGCTGAGAAGATAGTTTGTATCAAGTATATGTCTACACACAAAATGGTTGATGATCCTCTTACTAAACCCATTCCTATAAATGCTTTTTGAGACATATAAAAGCTCTAGGATTGCGTAGAAACTGAAATATACTTGTGAATGTACTCTGTTATATATTGATATTGTTCAATAAAATATTTATTTCATTCATTGTGTTGGATGATATGTGTTTGCCCAATAGCTGTTATTTGTTAACACATAAAAAGAGTACATAAGGAAAAGTATGTCAAATAGGCATAGAGATTGGCCTTCTTACACAGGCAATCACCTCTGACGTTCTAGGTGAACGAGTAAGGATGAGACTAAATCCTCTATTAAGGTCGCCTTGAATAAGTTTCAAGATGAGATCATTTTATATATACAAGTAATGACCGAGATGAACAGATAATCCAAAGTTCATCTAATCCTATTTATGAGCCAGACACGAATTCTTAAAGCAATTGATTGCTGGAGAATTCAGTGTTAAATGTAGGAGTACATTTAACTTGGAGTCTGAACAGTGTTGGATTGAGTTACTCCAAAGACATATGTAATACACAGTTGCATGTGATTCGTACCACATGTGCTGGAGTCGACCATAATGGGAAGTGAGAAAGTGGGTCCCTGCCTCTCCACTGTGTGAGTCCCTGGAGGATTGGGTTCCTCCATATACTCTTTGACTATTGACTAATATTAAAAGTCTCAATCTTGGTGACAGCTACTTTAACATATTCATTATGGCCATGAGTAATCCGGTCTAAAAGGGTATGTCTAGGAAAGCGACTGAGTTGTGACTTAGAATATTGAGTGCAAAGGAATGGCTAAGTTTGTTAATATCCGAGTTTGATGATCTCACTGGCCGGCCAATCTGTGTGATTAAGAGACATCAATGTGGATGTGTTTAAGTATGTCATCAATAATAAATTATTACTAAGATGGATCAGGAATACTTAAATCGATATAACAAATTAGACCTGGGGTATTATAATACTTTAGAGGATTGATTACATAAAGGGCAGTTGTGTATCTCTAACCAGTGCACAACAAGATTGCCTATGTTCGCTTATCGGTCGCACGACCAAATTACCAAGTATGAAAATGTCTTCTTCTCAAGTTGTTTTTGTAACAACAATCCCATCATGCACGAGTGGGAGATGTTGGGTTTGGGTACACCCATGACGGGTTTGACCCGAGGTAATAATGTAAATATTGAAGGATTGTGGACTTATGTGTAAATTTTGATTATCATTTGTGGATAATTGAAATTGGGAAGAGTTGAGGGTTTCTAATGCAAAAGTAATTCTCAACTATTTTTTAAGTTAAACCTTTCAGCGTTAGAAAACTTCTCAAGCCATTCCTATATATACTCCCTTTGGGAGTTTATGTAGGAGACAAAAAAACAAAGATAGTTCTTTTCTCTTCTCTCCCATTTTTCAACAAAGAAGAAGAAGAAGGAGGAGGTAATTTTGGTGGTGAAAACTCGTTCGGTTTCCTTTGGTGATTCCAAACACGATTCAAGGCGTGGTCCTTCTCTATTCCGCTGCAAATCAAGGTGATGTGTTCATCACAGAATCTAAAAGTACCAAAGTTTAGCAGGTGCGAAAAGGGTTTTGATTGTTGACTTCGTCCTCAGAGGAAATGTAACGATGTTCGAAGCTCATGCTATGGGCAATGACCATGCTTTCTTATAGTAAGTTTGGGACTCTAGTGAGGCCATGCGTTTCACCTCTGCCTTTTGAATAGCCAAAGCTAATTGGGGGTATGAACCCAAAAGTGGTGCACAGTAGAATTGCATGTCGAAGCAGTACACTGAGTCCACAATATAAAAACTCTTAACAACTATAACAGAAAGCAAACAAAAGAAGGCATAAAATGAAGGTGAATCATACTTCTAATTACAAAGGCTTTGTGGCCTTAGGTGAAGAAAAGGAAAAAAAATACAAGGAGTTCATGCAGTGAAGGACCATTCTCTCTTTCGAATGACTAGTGAAGCCAGTAGAAAGCATTGATCCCATCTATAATTAGAGACCTAACAGAACTGCTTCATATTCTAACTCGAGGTGAGTTAGCATGGTGATCAACCCTTGCATGTGCCCTACATGTGTATTGATCTTCCAAGATTTAGGAAAGTCACCCTAACCTACATAGAAGATATATGTTAACCTTTTAAGATATAAGCAGCATAGCCCTTGTTATGGCAGTGGACACACTCCAGTTCGCATCTAGGATTGCTTGGACAAGTAAACTATTGGTTTTGACCTAAGAAGCATGCTCTGGTTCTCATTTTGGATTGATTGGCTCAGGCTCAAGCAGGATACATATTATAGGTCTACGATGTTAGTCTACATTAGTCTACATGGCTAGGAATTCTAATCTAATCAGAATAAACATACACAGTAAATTTGAAAATTTTAATCCTAGCACAAAAACTCGAGATTTGTAGAATTCATAAATTAATACTGAAAATAAAAAAGCTCATCTTTGCATGGATATTCTTACGCGATATTTGCTCTCTAAAATTTGGTGAAGACCCAAGATCTCCCTACTAACCAACGAGATAGATATTTTACCTTGATGATGAAGCCCTCCATGATGTACGAGCTCCCCCAATAGAACCTAAATTTAGTCTCAAACATAGCTAGTATTTGATAGAACGAGAAGAAAAAAACTTTCTTTGCAAGTTGAAATCTACCTTTGAGCCAAAAGCTTTTAGGTTATTCAACTCTTGAATTTTTAGTGCTTTTTTAGAGAAGGAGATTGATCCTTTATATAGTACTGGCATACCTAGAGTTCTTTAATTATATTAGATGTGAAACTAAAAGAAGGATTCTTAATAAATCCCTTATCTTGAGGAAGTTTAGTTTGAGTTTAACTCTAGCCTTGGTTTAAATCATGATCTAATCATTGGATCTAAATAAAATCAAACTATACTCAAACCTCGACCAATCTAAACCAAATCTAGATGGTAGCTTACAGCCATTATCCATCAACGGACGGCGATTGTCAGACGTTACTAGCCAAGGCTGGCTAGTCGCTTTCTTGCCTCGAAATATTGCAACTCCCAAGCGCATGAGGTCAATAAGTAATAAATCTCGGTGAGTCTGTGGTCGTATTCTACAGGGACAATTCGTTCTACAATTATGCAAGTTTAATCGATTATAGAAGGGTAATGGTGAGAAAGTACTGTCTCAAGCTACAAAATTGGATGGTTGGGTAGGAAAGTGTGAGATGTGATTTAGGATTCACTAACGTTGGTTTTCCTTTTGGAGAAATAGATATGTGTATTTGTATGTGCTATGGGGTCATCTATGGTTAATGCTAATTGTGATTCCAAAGTCACTCGTGCATCCATTCGGAGTGTGCATGATGAACGCTATAACTCAATGATGAACCCTATAGGTTTACACCATCAGAAGATGCCCTCATAGGGGTTAAACCAAGGGTATAACTCAATTGTGATTCCCTTTCAAGCTTACGCAATCAGATGACGGATCAATTAGATCGATATTGGTTGCATTAACTGATTTGTAGTGTTTTTAATCTTATGGCAATTAAATAAATCAAGAGGGCCTCTAGGCATAATCCCCTTGGATTATATCCCCTTCGGATGATCATCAAACATATTAGAGATTAATGACATAATCAATCTAAGCATTAGAAATCTGCAATGCAAAAAAGAAATCACAATAACACATGAACCCTAAAATTACCCATAGCACACACAAAGAAAGATTTAAGCCATTATAACAAGAGAGAAAGAGTTTCTACTCAAAATCATCATCGAATGCAATATTACAATGTAATAAATCAAAATACACAAGAGAGTGGAAGAGGAATCAAATTTGCAATTTCTTGGGAAGGGATGAAGCCCCAAAATCCCTTCTTGAGCTCCTCCAAACCCTACCTCCAATGGGGTTCCCTTTGTTTAAATCATCCAAGATAAAGAAAATAAAACCCTATGACTCCTATTTATACTGCCCTAAACGCTATTAGATCCTCACCATTGATCGCATGATTCAACGGATCAAAGCACAGCCGTCAGACTTCTAGAGAAGGATCTCCAGATGACTGACGCTATTGACTCGACAAACGTTAAGTCGAGCTGCCCAGCCGTTTGGTGAAGGCCATCCAGACATCTGGTTGCTTGGCAATTCAGCTGGGTAGATGATCCTTCAGACATCTGCTGTGGAGCGCACATACATCTATCATATCTGAATGTCAGCTGCATAGTGCTCTAGACGGCTGGCTTCTCTTCTCTAGCCGTCTAGTGGCACTGTAACTACTTCTTCTCAGTTCTATGTCTTTTTGGCCATCACTTGGGATGACTAAACAGTTGTCTAATATGTGGGATCAGACATCTAGAGTTCAACATTTAGACGCCTGATGAAACCCCATCAGACAGCTGATTCTGTTTGGGCTGCCTTCTTCCAGAAGTTGTAGAAGATGACCCTAAACTCCAAAAAACTTCACAAAAAAGTCGTTGGAATCGTGAGAGGACGATCTTCACTATGTATATATTAGAAGACAAAAATAAGATATACGAATAGTGTTTTGTGCATAAATAAGTGATATGCTCCAATTTCTCATGATAATCCAAATATGCACTTATCGGAGTTAAATTGAATATAAAATATGCACAAAATGCCCAAGAATTAGGGGATAAATATGCAATATTTGCACTGAATCACACCCCCTAGCAAAATAAGCGATCTTTTTCAGAATAAACAATAATCATATCAAAATCCTATCAGATGACTATGGCACAATCCAAAATGTTGCGTGTCAACATAATCCGACACATAATATGAAACAATTATGAATAAGAGCAAAAATCATGAAATCTTCTCTAACCAACATACAATTAGCGGTATATAAATTGATGATATGCAACCGTCACAAGTAGAGCAAAATCTCATATCCTAGTTTTATGAATCTTAAAAGGAATTTGGCATTCACAAATGTGTCATCTTTCCTTAACTCATGAGTTGGTAAACTGTTTCAAGGTTTATTTTAATACGTGGCAGTCTTTCATGCATCCCCATTAGAACACTTATTTTTGATATTGAGTCAGTTGCACAAGCACCTTTTTATGATAACAAGAAGGGAAGAAATATTAGATAAACATGCACAAATAATATGACTTGCAACACTCGCAATTGATTACACTTAGTATCTAGGGCATTCGTTTTGTGCTAACAAATTGGGTTGTAGGAAGTGTAAGTATTTATCATATATTCATATTATTTTGCATTCATGGTTGTCATCATCAAAAAGGGGAGAATGTTAGATATTGAGTCATCCAATATAATTTTGATGATGATCAAACATGTCATCTAACTCATGAGTGTATGTATAAGAGCTTAAGGCAAATCAAGCGGCACTCAAGGTTAGAAGTGAGTTCAACAAGGCATGGATCAAATAGAGCTAAGCAAGGAGCTTAAAGAGTAAAGAATACATCAAGGGACTTCAATGTAATATTATATTTTTTTGATGTATTTTATTTTCCTTGTCTTAGAATGTTAAGGCCTTGCTAGAAGCTCTCACGCAATTAGAAACTCCTTAAAATAGTTTTAATATGTTTAAAATGATTAAAATAGCTTTAGAGCCCATAACTTATGTATCCTAGTCAGGAGTCGACTACCCTGCATAAAGGAGTCGACTACCAGATCAGACATAAGCTCAGATGACTCATTGACACCGTCAGTAGTATACTATTGTTCAATGAGTATTTGACCACTACAGTCAGTAGTTGACTACTCCTAGAACAGGGAGTCGACTATTCACTATTCACATCCTACAACGTTCGAATTTTTACTAGCCATTTTTGACCATTGGAGTGGCATTTTGGGCAATATGTCTTTAGTCGAAATGCACCATGTATATAGAGGGTTATTCAGATTTTTATGGTAAGAATTTAATATTTTGATAAGAGAAAAAATAGGTTTTTGTGCTCCAAAGCTTTAAAGAAAAACCCTCTCATCTTGGCCAAAATATTACAGAGTCTTTCAATCTTCTTTATGGCCAAACCCTTGATCTCCTAAGCCGAAAGTCCTCATATTTGAGATGAAGCCTTCACCTATAGCATCACATACACAGCAAGGCTATATGTAATTATATTTCCAAGCATTGTAAGTATTCTCTCATTTGTGTGTTTGTAATAGGAAAATCATCATTGTAGGTGAGGTGGTGTAAAATCCTTGTTGTAGGCAAAGTGGATTGTAAAATCCTCTTGAAAGAAGGTGGTTGTAATATTTGTTTGAAATAGTGGATTACGACCTAACAGAGTTTTTGGTATTGTACTAGACCAGAGTGGTGAACTAGGATAAATCTATTGAGTTTGCTATTGTGACCTTTCTTATTGTTTCTTATTTGCTCTTTACATTCCGTTGTTTATCTCATTATTTCAAGTAAGTTAGTTGATTAAGATAAAATTAGGTAACCCAAATTTTGATATTATGGATAATTTTTAGAGGAAATTTATTATTTCATAAACAATATTTGCTCCAAGTGCTCTCATTGCCATCATATGATCCCAACAGTTGCAATTTTTTTATTGGGATTTTGAAAGATGTTGACTTTTGGGGTCAGATATTTTGAGTGGGGTTGTAAATATTTTTAGGGAGAAAGATTTCAACTGTGCTAAAATTATTCAGGTGAATATTTTGAATGCACTACGACATATAGTCACATGTTATGACTTGTGTGTGTAATGGGGTTAGAGTGTCCCTCTAGCAACCTTTATACACACACATATATAATGGATTAGCATGTAGCTTTAGCTATGTGGCTAGAGTGACACTAATATTTTGCTCTTCAAGGGCTTTTTTTATGATCGAAGTTTCACATGATAATCTACACATTTTAAACCCCCTACACGCTCAAAAAACTGGTGATGCACATACTATTTCATTGTCACCCGGATTGTTTAAAAAGTTATTATTGTAAAAATGTTAGATATTTAACAATTCCATCGATGATGAAATAGCATATGCAAGGGCGGAGCCAAGAATCGAAAAGGACCTGGGCTACAAGGGTTACCGAAGCTAAGCCCGGGCTATAAGAGTTATAGGGAGTATGGGTTGCAAGGAACCAGGGCTAAAATTGTTACCGGGAGTACGGGAGGAGCCCGGGCTGCAGCCTACCTCAGCCCCTTACTTGGCTCCGCCCCTGAGCATATGGTTCAATAATTTTTTTAATATGTTTGGGTTTTTTTCACGTGTAGCTCATATGAAAACCTTCAATACTTAAAAATAGATAGGAAGTGCAAAACATTCACATCACTCTAACAACTTCACTAACGTGAAACATTAGCCTTATTTTCATACACATACATATATGAACTGTCTAATTGTGCCTTGGGATGGCGTTGATATCCATAACATTGGATCATTTTAATTGTCAGCATTGTTAGCGAGAACTGCTCTTTAACATGTGCTATTATGTTAACATTTCTAATGAAGTGTCGTCGAATTCTTAGTCTGAACTCAAATTTATACGATGTGACAAAAACTACTATAGAATAGCGAGCGTATAAATTTTCATCTGTCAAAAGATCTCACCCATCGATATTCCTGAATAATTACTATTGTTTCGAAAAATCTCAACAATTGGATCTAAAGTAAGTAAATAATAATAATTTTTGAAAAAACTTGTTTCTTATCTCAGTATCATAGCTGTGATGGATTGAGTGTCTGAATGTATTGTTTTATACTTTTAATTAATTGAGTTTTAATATATAAATGAGAGAAAGAAAAGTGTTTTATCGTGACAAAAGTGAAAATTTTGTCTGATTTTGTTATAAGGAAAAAAAATAAAAAACTTGCTTAAGTTTTTTTAATGAAATGTTTTTTTCAAGAATCCTTACTCAATAAACAAAATTACTAATTACTAAAAACCTAATCCAATTGTAAATGAAGTATACTTGTTATTGAGAATTGTTACAACATTGGGCCGGCCCACGAAGCGGAGAGGAATATATCGTCCAAATAAAGGGGCCCGCAAGGAACGTGATGACAAAGCCCAAAAAGCCCAGGAGTACACGTTGAAGGCCAACAGCTTACCCAGTCAACACTAAACCACTTTTGCCTGTTGAGCTCTTGAATACCGAGGGATCAGTTGATAATGTGTTTGATATTAATGGCGTAATAATTAGACATCAGTTATGCCCATTTTTAGGAATGTTCGTGCCACTATTAAACCTAGACCGTTATACACTAACAGCACCGAGGAGACACCCTCACCTATGAATAGTCTTAACGACGAGGAAACAGTGGGGCTTCAGAGATACTGCACTAAGGTACTCTGACAACTCAGACTCAATACTTCTTCCACTTTACATTTCTTCCTCCAAAGCTAGGTGCGACAGTAACATGATAATCTCCTAATAGGTCAGACCTAGCTGCCCTAAGCATTCTCTACGTCTCTTACTGTCTTGAGCATCGGATGAGATCTGGGTCGAAACCCAGATCCGACCCCTTGACGATTTGTCTGTGCTGCAGATAGCTCGAAACAGCTCAGAATTAAGTCAGGCTTCACCTCAATAGCTCGGACTTAGCTCTTCCTGACCCGGGTTCAAGCTACCTCGGGTCCTACTCCTCAACTGACGAAGTACCACGTCACAAGAGGCGTCCTCGTCAATTCCACATTAATGTTCAACGAATTTACCCATCAACAGTTAGCACTGTCTATGGAAAAAAGAGTCAACATCCATGTCAACAACAATGTCGACTCAACCCACCAACCAAGGGTCCACTGGACCATTCACTATCAGGGACTCAGATGCCCCGATCATCCATGAAGATTACGGTTCTTCTTCTTCCTTGGGGAGGCCAGAGCCATATCTGGTCATGCTGGAGCAATTCCAAGCATTCTCGCAAGCGATCAATGCCAACATCCATGCGTTGACCACCGTTATAGAGTGACTGGCACACCAACTGCCACAGGTGGCCGTCGGGCAATAGCCCCCAACTCAGATTAGGCCCCATGTCAACAACCCAGACCAAGGAGCCAGAGGGTTGACGAACTGAACTTGGAGCAGCAAGTCAACTCTCTGACTAATGCTACTCCTCCACCTCAGCAAAGACCTGAGGGCGATAACCTCGAGGGAGGCAATGATGATCAGAGGGGCGGCAACAACTGCTTCGCCGGGCCCAAGGTCCAGGGATCCTCTACTAATGGAAAAGCTTTCAGATGTCCTACTTAAAGCGATGTGGAACAAACAAAAGCCCATCACATGCATAATTGCATCTGTAGCCCCCCCAGAAGACCAAGTTCGGGTACAAATGGAAGAGTCAAGGAAACAATCCTCCGCCCTCAAATTCCCCCAATGGTTTGGGAGGGGGGCAGTTGACTCTTCCAGCGCCTCCACCTATAGGCAGACCCAATGTCACGACGATGTACATCGTCCTAATTATCTATCCTCCAGTTTGAAGGATGACCATGACCCATTGAAGAATAACATCACTTCAGCATTGCAATTGCCAAAGTTCAAGCTGCCCCTGGACAAATATGATGGCATGGTCGACCCTCGTGAGCACGTTCAAAAATACAAGAGTGTGATGGAGATACACGGGGCGGATGAACCTTTCATGTGTCGAGCATTCCACACAACATTGGTCAAGGCGATGAATGAATGGTAAAACATGTTACCCATTCGTAGCTGTCACGCCACATTCCCTAGAATACCCAATACTTAATTTTTTTCCCAAGTATTCAGAAGAGTGAGGGTGATAAGAGAGGAAAAGAAAGAGAAAGGAGAAACTGAACAAGCAAGCCACTACGCACATGCTGGGATAGTACAAGTGAAGCTTCACAGAAACATCAGAACAATCTCGTAAATAACATAGATCAACAACCACACATCAAACATATATAACAACTTCCATTAATATACATACACATCACTCTCCACCTCCCAACACAACCATGTCACACCACAACTATAGCTCACGCCGAGTATTACCCCTGAAACCCAACTCCAAGTCCCCTCTAACCAAGCTGACCCTGCTACCTAAAAAATAAGGAGGAGCATGTCAATGCGTGCCCCAGTAGGAACCAACTTGGACTTGGAACACCGTTCTAAAGTTATTAATCCACCAAACAAGGCAAGGAAACTAATGCATGCAAACTAAACAACGTAATGAAAAGTAAATAGCTAGATAAGGGGATCATACCTGCGATCCAATGTAGAGTTGCTGCAAGAAAGGGGTTAGCACGAATAATAATAATAATAACACGAGGGTTCAAGCAACCAATATCAAATAAAATAGGTGCAAGTGCCTGAGGCATGACACAGAGCCACAAAGTACGGGCAAAGGGGAAGGGGAAGTGCTGCTGGCAGTAGAAGTAACACACAAATCTTATTTTATTATTTCATAATTGAGTTAATTGGAATTTGGGTAAACTGTGTGATATCAGGTCCTGGACTTCAGCCCAAATTTGGGGTGAATATAGCACATGACGCAGTAGACACGGGCACTGTACGTCGGGCCTCTCAGCTCCCCCGTCCCTAGCAGGAGTGAGGCTCTACAACCCCCTGACACCTCCACTCCCAGTAAAGGTGAGTGGTTATGAAAATCCCCTCCACTCCCGGTAAAGGCGAGTAGGTGTAAACTCCACACATCACATAATCATCTCCCAACTTCACAGTCCAGGCCTCATATCCACAATTTACTCAAATCCCACCTAAAACCCGGACTTTGCTAACTCACCCTTATTAGAGAGGATTGAGATTTATTCAATTTTATTAGTTAACATCATAAGTGACACGTTAGGTGTCTTGATAGCATGGGTATGCACACATCACCTCAGCTGTCCATCATTGAGTATGGGGTCATGCACACGTGACATGCCCTCTATCACAACACATCATCCACTCACAAACACGATGTTCCCATGCCATTCAAGCCTCTAATTTCACCAATCACCGCCGTGGCTCAAGGCCAACACTAACATAGGTGCGTTACTCAAAATTTTAGATATTGCCTTCGTTGAGGCATTTCATCAAACACATGGCGGGCGTGACGTATATGTCCATAATCACATTAGCAAAAAAGTTAACAAGACACATTATTAGCATATATTCCATGTAAAAACAATAGTCATGTATCATAGAGGGTGGATTAGTAGCAATGCACAATTTAACACACACTCATCCATTCAACTAGTAGGATTTACGCATGCAGTCATAAAAGATGGCTCATATCACCCAATTATGATCCGAATTTAGCAAAACTTTACAAATGAAAGTTATAGATATGTTAGTCCTTGATTCACAGATAAATTTTCAGGGAAACATATTAAGTATGTGATTTATAGTGAATTAATTGGTGAAGTGTGTCAAATCTGTTTTTCAGACAGATTTCAGGGCCTGTATTGAAAGCCAATTTTGAGTATGTTGGAGGCAGAAATTCGACATATAAGCACCCTGTTGAATTTTTAGAAAAACTTGTTAGCTTTCCAACAAGACCAAGAACACAAAATTTCATCATGTGTACAGGTGTCTAGGTCAAGTTTTCTAAACTGTTACAACACTGAAAATCAAACATACATGCTGTAAAGATGGATTTATTTCTCTTAATTTCTGAATTGAAACCACATTAAAATTTATATGATTTTGGGGTATAACTTAAATATCTACAAGCTCATATTTTTTTCGAAATCCAATTCGAGCTACAGTAACCACAATCAAGGCAAAATCAGACATCAAAATTTCTGAATTTCAAAAGGAGATGACTTTACTAAGAATTTCAAAGAGAAATTGTAAATTTAATCTATATCATGTAAAAATTGACTATCCTCATCACATATTGGATAAAACATGCTACAAAAACACATTAGCAAAAATTAATTTGATGGAATTCCAAATCCAAGAAGTTCCTATCTCAAACTTGGTTTTTCCTCTCTTTCTTCTCTTCTTTTCTTCTCCATCTTCTTCCCCCTTGAATCCACTTGTGCTTCTTAATTTTTGATCAGCTAAATTAGGGTTTTCATTTGTTAAAAATGGGGGAAAAGAGGGTAGGGGTGGCCGGCCATAGGGATGAGAAAAAGGAAGAAAGAAAATGAAAAGAGAAAGGGAAAGAAAAGTGAAGAAAAGGGGAGAAAGTTCTTCCTAAATATCTAGCTCTAGAAGCTCCTTAGGATAAGCATGCATGTGTTGAAATGACCTTAATACACTTCCAAAATTACCCCTCAAGTTTCAAGTATTTACAAGTTTGCCATTGCTTTATGCATCGACCACTTAAGTATGTATGCACTGCAGTTTTAGTCAAAAAGACCGTTTTGCCACTGACTTTTCTAAAAATTTACATGGATTGCCTTTGACTCCTAACCCCTTTCACACTTTCATGGATCTCCCTACACACATCAATGCTCATCCGTGGACGCATACATGCTTCACACACACACGTCTAACACATTCCTGTTGTTTGCACCCACGACGTCTTTCACCCTTCTCTCGCCTTAACACTTCGCATTCATCTCCCTTAGTCATGTATTACGGCCTAATCCTCCTTGCACTACGTCATATACATCGATATCTTCGTTTATCTCATGCCTACATATGCACCGTAGATAGAAATACCAAGCGTATTCAGTAGAATTCACGTATAGTGCAAAATAGGACATGACAGTAGCATTGGGTCTTTTAAGAGCTTATCCCAAGATTTCTGTCGGCAGTTCATGGCGGAGCGTAGGTGGAAGCGAAGTTCAGACCATCTGTTCACTCTGAAGAAGTGAGAAGGGGAAACGTTGTGGGACTTCTTCCCATGTTACAATTATAAGCGGATGAACGTCGAGGGCTGAAACGACGATACCGTCATTGCAGCTCTCAAGAAAGGAATCCATTGTGAGGATTTGGTGAAATCGCTGCACCAGTGACCGCCATGTGACCTCGATCACCTCCTTACCAGAGCAAAACAGTACATGATGTCGGAGGAAGCACTGGTCGACTAGAGAAAAGCTCTTCCAGGCCACATGCAGAAGCAATAAAAGAAGCTCGACCCTATGAAGGCTCTCGCCGAGATCCTAGAGACCTGTGGTGACGAGAAAAGAGCCGCAAGGGTCATTCACGTGTGACCGATGAGACATTCACCAAGCTGAACACTTCCAAGGCCGAGGTGCTAGCATATGCAAAGGGTAAAGGATACTTCGATCGACCTCCTCCCAAGATGAAAGGTAAATATGATAAAAGGGATGACCTGAAATTTTGCAGGTATCACCAAGACAGTGGCCATGACACGGAGGACTGCTGGACGCTGAAAAAGGACATTGAAGCCTTGATCAAGCATGGCCACTTGAAGAAATTCGTCGAAAAGGGCAATTGAAGGGACCTCGAAAGGCAAAGACAAAGGAAAAGGAGTCATGCTAGATTCACCAGATACCCGAGTTGTTGAATGATCTGTATGGGAGATTTCATCAATCATAAGCTTAAAAAATGTGCATGGCGACACATTAAGCCTCACATCAAATAAGCACTTGTACGGATTTCCTTTATTTAAATTCTCTTTTATGAGTCAATGAATAAAGTTTCTTTCTTCCAATACTTTCAATGCGTCAAGCTAATACATGCGGGACAAATGTACTTTGCAAGGGTCATTTTGTCGACCTTGTTTTCTTTTCAAGTACTCAGGTCAGCGCATTGAGCGGAGGGCCAACCCTTCGCTTGTCGACCGAGCTATATGAACGGGGCTGACCTATCTATACCTTCGTGGGCCGCTCGGCCATACGAACGAAGGGCAAATCCTTCACGGATCAACTGAGCTATACGAACGGAGATGACCTATCTATACCCTCGTGTATCGCTCGACTATACGAACGGAGGGCCAACCCTTCGTGGGCCGATCGAGCTATACGAACCGAGATGACCTATTGATACCCTCGCGGGCCGCTCGGCTATAAGAATGGAGGGCCAACCTTTCGCGGGCCGATCGAGCTATACGAACCTATTGATACCCTCGCGAGCCGATTGGCTATACAAATGGAGGGTCCACCCTTCACCGACCGACCGAGCTATACTAACATGGATGACCTATATATACGCGCGCGGGCTGCTCAGCTATACGAATGGAGGGCCAACCCTTTGCGGGCCGACCGAGCTATACGAATGTGGATGACCTATCAATTCCCTCGCGACTGCTCAACTATACGATCGAAGGGGCATCCCCTTCACGGGCCAAATTAGCTATACGAATGGGAACAAGTACTCATACCCTTGCACAGGATCACCTAGCAATGTTGTTGGAGACTACATCCTCGAGGGATATGTCTGGTTTACCAACAAAGAGTATGAAGCTATTCAACTGAAGTAAAAGTTCGTTACTCAACAACTCAAACTTGGCATCTTACCAATGCATAAGTCCGAGTTATTGAGGGGGCATGCAAGCAATACTATGCCCAATACTATTCCCTGCGGATGAGATAATCAATATGGTATTTTTGCGATAAGATGAACATTTATTTTTTTATAATAAACTTTATCATGTTTATTAAGTACAAAAAGCCGAGCTCTATGTTCAAAAAGAAGTGATGTGTTCATAAGGCGGCATAGCCAAGAGGGCGATTCTCTGGTGATGCAGCTTCTGCAGTAGAGACGTCGGCATTCCCCTTGGCTACCCCTTTCGGCTCGTCGTCGGACATCAATGTTAGCTGGCCAAAGTCAACCCATGAATGAGGGAACTTACGCTCAATTTCCAGCTGACATCGTGAGAAGCCTGCCTTGAATAGTTCATCGATGGGTCCAAGGCTTTCTATGTATTGCTCCACTACCTCTTTTGCAATATTCGAAGGGTCGACCCACTCCGATGCAACTAATCGAGCCCAGAGGTCGGCTTCTTCCTTCCACTTTTTCTCCATCTCAAGCAGCTGAGCCCGGAGTTCTGCTTCCTTCGCATGTCACTCCCTTTCACTTGCGAGCAACCGTTCCTCACCCTGCTTTCTGAGGATAGCTTCTTCGAGCAATTATTGCTCGGCCTGCCTCTTGAGAGTAGCCTCATCCTCAGCCCTTATTCTTATTATCTCCATCTCCATCTCCTCTACTCGAGACTTGAGCTTGGCTTGACGAAACGACGACTTTTCCAGTTTCACCTTCGCCTTGTCAATGGCTTTCTGGACGGTGGCTATCCACTTTCGTTTTCCAGCTAAGTTGGACTCATAATTAGCCATCGTCGATTAGCGTCACCGTAACTCGGTAGCCACTCTGGCCATCTGCATATCAAAAATCAAAAAGGTGGTTAAATTTGATACCTGATAATATTGATGAGAAAGGAAGGGAGCTACCCAGTGGCAGAGCCAGAAAACTTTGTTAGTAAGGGGGCGGAAACATAATAATAAAATATTTTGTTTCATAAAAGCATACAATTGCAAAAATCAGAGTTTCATCATAAATGTAAAAATAAACTTACAACACATATCGACGTGTTTTCATATTTTGAAATCGCTTGATGATTACATCATTACCAATTGTACCAAATATGTCTTTTTTCTATGAACGTGATCAAGTTATCATTCATCAACTGATCTCCCATACAATTTCGAAGTCGATTTTTGATGATATTCATTACCGAAAATGCTCTCTCAACTGTAGCTGTTGCAACTGGCTAATATCAGTGCTAACTTTAGCAGCAAATAAACTAAAGGATAGACTTTGTCCTTTTTAGTCATGACAATTCTTTCTGCAAGACTGACCATGCCATTTAAATATGAAAACTCCTAATTCGATCTCATATCCAAAATAAAAGTGTCAAGTTGATTATCAAGATCCAGGAGTTCTATGTCAGAAAACTCATTAGGATAAAATTGTGTAGACGAATTAATTTCTCTTTATTGAAAGAAGAGAAATGATCATTTGGACTTATGCATGCAACACCCAAAAGTAGATCTGTATTTGCCTCAGGAAACCGATTTTTAAGCTCCTGGGACTTGCATATCGATCACAGTCAGAAAGAATCCTACACGATAATAATGTAGGTTGGTGCATTCTGGAGCTTTACGACGAGATCTCCCTCGAGCTACAAATTTTTCATCCATCTTAGGAACACTGATCTCGTGTTTCATACAAAATGTTGACACTTCAAATAGAAGACCATCCCACCCATCATCTCTCATTATCTGCATTCTTTTTTTAGAAATACTAACTAGTTCCATAGCATTTCCAATATCCTGATCTTTTCTTTGCAATGCCTGTGACAGTTCATGTGTAATTCCAAGGACATTCTTCATCAAATGTAAGCCGAATATAAAATCAAAAGAATGCATTGATTCCAATAACGCATAAGCTTCTACCCTTTGCTCTGAATTTGCACCATCTTCTTCAACTACTTCAAGCACCTCAATTACAGAATGAAACATCTTTATTAAAACTAAGCAAACCACAAAAATGTGAGCTCCAACGTGTATCATCGGGTCTTTTCAAAGAGCATTCTTGATTTAGGCCTCGTCCGGTTGATAATTCACCTTTTTCCAATGCCATACTGATTTCACTAGCTTGTTTCTCTCGAAGAGTATCACACCGTTTGCAAGATGCTTTAACAACATTTGAAATGTTAGAGACCAAGCTAAACAAATTGGCGATCTGGATGTGATTTTTTGCTGTAGCAACCAAAGCTAATTGAAACTGATGAGCAAAACAATGAATAAAAATTCACATCTATTTTCATTAAGAATTAATGATTTGAGTCCATTAAATTCACCATGCATGTTGCTAGCTCCGTCACATCCTTGATCTCGTAACCTTGATATGCTAAGTCAATGATTAGAAAACAACGCTCCAATCCCTTTCTTAAGCGACGACGCAACTAGTTTCCTTAACATGTACAATACCAATGAATCGTTTAACAACATGACCCATATTATTAACATATCGCAAGGCTACTGCCATCTGCTCATTTGTTGAAACATCCCAAGATTCATCAATGAGTATGGCGAATAAGCTTGCATTAATCTTTCCAATGTTAACATTAGCAGTCTCAATTGCGCAAGCACTAACAATATCTTTTTTGTATCTCAGGCGAAGTTAACTTGTCATTTTCAGGAGCGTTTTTGAAGCACAACTTTTTTGATATCATCATTGTGGTTAACAAGAAACTGTAAGAGCTCAAGAAAGTTTCCTCCGTTGGTTGAATCTTATGACTCATCATGACCCCGAAAAGCTAGCCCTTGTCGAAGAAGAAAACGAATGCAATTAATCGAAGAACTAAGACGGACACGATAGTCATATAAAACTTGATCAGACTGCTTGAACAATTGAGGGTAGAATATGTTGCTTTGCATTTAATAAATTTTCGGCCATCATCCTAGCTTGTTTGTGAAAGCTACTAGGGCCTCCAACATGAGTGCTAAATCGATCTTTCTGTTTCCAATTCTTGAATCATTCGACAACAAAAGAATCACCTCCTCATTGTTCTCGATTTTCGATCTTGAAAAGATAGCAATACAAACAAAATGCAGCATCTTTTTCTGTACTGTATTCCAACCAATCTGGATATTCAACAAACCAATTTGAATTAAATCGTCAACAATAATTCCTTATTTTTGTTTGTGGGAAATTGATGATTGTGAGGTTGACATGGTCCTTTTTGCAAGTATGATCTACGAACTTGGTCCCGAATATTCGGATCATAATTTAAAATACGAGTTCGTAAACCGATGTCAGCAGGAAGATTTGCCAAGTCCAAATCAACCCGACTTTTCTTTGAAGGAGATGGATTACATTCCATACTTTCTTGTACAGGAAGTGAGTGTTTTGTGAGATATACTTCTATTGAAATACCTTTCCATTGTATAAGAAATACTGAAAAGGTCTGATTCTTCTAGATTCTGAAATATAGATAAGAATATTATGTTAAAAACATTGCATATGATCACTACTGAAAAACATTCCATACTATTATGTTAAATTCCAGTGGGTGGAATGAGAGCAACCAACTGTTATAAGTAGATAAATGAGCCAGTACTCTTGCATAAAGATGAAATATCTCTTTATATCTAGTATCCAACTTAAAATCGAGCAAAAGCAAGAATCTTTTCTAAAGAACCCATCAAACCTAGTAACTAAAAGCAAATTAAAGATATGAAGATTCAAGAAATCTTACAAGTATCAGAGATGAAATTTCTGGGAGGAAGATGTTGAATCGTTGATGATAGGAGGAAGATGGGTCCGAAATTTTCACCATGAAGATCCTTGGGGCACTGCCGCACAAAACAGATGCTTGGGTTTTTTTGCCTCTTTTGGCCTCTCATTTCTGGATTTTTTCTATTTGATGGGAAACAATGGCTGTAGTCTGATGGGTCGAAATTTCTGCTTGTAGACATTATGAGGACTGACTTTTGGTGGGCAGGACAATAAAGGCCCATTGGCCAGTGAACACATGGTCGGCAGGATAATTATGCAATTGTAAATAAGATTAATGCCCATGGACCCATCTTTAGCAGCTATTTACAAACATATACTGTTGCCCCCCTTTGCCCCTGTTGGGAGGACAAAAATTGACATGGGTTTAAAAAATTTATAGACTTTATCCGGTCAGTGGGGGCAATTGCCCCCCCTTTGCCCCCACTTGCCTCCGCCACTGGAGCTACCCACTTGGTGACTTTGCCGAACCATAAAGTGGCCAGCCTCTCATGGTCGACTTTCTCTAGGATGGCCCTATCCCGATGGACAATTGCATTCTCTACAAGTCGAGATGCATCCCTATAGTGCAGGAAGGCTGATTCCCCCTTTCCTACGGGATTGGTTGACTGATGAAGCCTATCCTTAGGACATTCTGGCAGAGCTTAAGGTGATCTTCTTCCAATAAGATCAATCTAAGCTCAGAGGGATCTTGTCGGCCAATGGTACCAGAGGGAGAAGACCATCCCATGGCCAAGTGTCCTGGTAGAATATTGATTCTTGGGGGCAGCGTCAGCCACATTGAAGACTCCTCCTGAGTCGAGGCCCGAACTTGTTTAGGAGTCATAATCAAAGCCTCGGTAATATCCCTACCAGGTGAACTTGAGCTCATGAGGATGATCACACTTCTCCTCTTCTTCTCTCTGACTTTGGCTTTTTCAGCCTCGGCCGTGTGGTTCTTGATTTCAAGACCAATGCTGTTTTGATGATGATCAACATTATGTTATATGCTAATCATCTTATTTGTTTTAGTCTCAGATTTATTAATTGCAATATTGATGAGGAGACAAAACAATAGGTGATGGGATGTTGATGGATGATGAGTTCAAGGCTTTGGAGCATTGCTTGCATGAAGAATATTGAGCTTTAATGTAATTCTACATTTTAGCTTCATGTATTTTGCTCTTTCTTACTTAGAATATTTATAGCCTTGAATAAATGCACGACACACTCACATATGCATCATTTCCATCATAGGGTTCCTTAGATTCATGTTGAACACATCCCATTTGGTCCATTGCTCTAAACACACATGGGTGTGCATTTTAGAGTTGGACAGGTGCATGACGAACGGTCACCAGACGCCTGGCATGTCAGCTTTTGAGCCTGCTTGATACAGCCTTGGGTCAGTCGCTTGATGCTCTATGACCAGGCGTTTGAACAGTGGGTCAGTCGTCTGGGTCATGCTCCAGGCGTCTGGACAGTGTGAGCAAACTTTCTTGTGCACTCTGTCTATTTGGACCCATATTTGGTAGATGTCTGAAGAAGGTCTCTCAGACACATGCACAGTCACAGACACCTGAGTGACGAACTCCAGACGTCTGGTTGCCTTACATTGGAACTTCTGTCATCTGTTTTCGACTTCAAAACTGTGTCAGTTTTTTCTGTGGTTAGAATTTCTCATCCATTCTAAGCCCATTAGATTTCATTCTTTGTTATCTTTCCAATGCATCTTGAATCACCTCAATCGGAGTCCATTTGTGGAAGTAATGCTTGTTTTGGTGATCAAGTGTTTTTCTCGGTTGAGTCTGTTGGAATTTCTGCAATCTGTTTCGGAATTTAAACCTCTATCAGTTTTTCCATGGTTGGAATTTCTCATCCATTTCAAGCACATCAGATTTCATTTCTTGTTAGCTTTCCAACACATCTTGATTCATCTTAATTAGAGTTCATTTGTGAAAGTTATGATTCTTTTGGTGATCCAAGTGTTTTTCTGTGAAGAGTCTGTCAGACCAGACGCTACATAACGTCGGACCAGCCTTCTAGTCACTCTTCACCAGGCATCTGGTCCTTGTACTCCAGGTGTCTGGTCAACCCCTAAATCTAGCTGTTGGGACTTTCTAGCTAGCCGTTTCTAGCCGTTTTAATCCATTTGTGGGCTGTTTTGTGAGCTTAGTTAAGCTAGTCTGAGGGGTAGTTTTGTGCACTCACTCCACACATATTGATATCATTTAGGAGTGCATTTGTGAGGGTTTTACTTCAAGAGATTTTCCTCTCCCTTTCTTCTCTATACATCTCATGCATTGATCTAGTGGTGGTTAGCCCTAGCCAATTGGAGAAGTTCTTCCAAGTGCATCCAAGCTATTCATCATCTAGCACTTAGTGATTTCAATCTTCCATGCCTTCACATACACATCGGTAAGATCTATTCAAGACATGGGTAAGATTGTTCTTTTTAGTTTCTTTTGTTACTCGGGTTGTGAGTACATTGTGGGGGGTTTACTCCACTTGAAGAGTTTCTCTCCATATCCCAGTGTAGGGAATGTCCCGATGTAGGGATTGTAGCTCGTGAAGAGTGTGCTTTTGTGTCCCGGTTTAGGGAGCATTAGTGGAAAGCCATTGCTTCTTTGTAAGAGGATGGGACTGGAGTAGGATCGCTGGTGTATGGATCCGAAACAGGATACGTCTCTTTGTTTGTGTTTGCATTGGCGTATCTCTTTGTGTGGTTGTTGTTGTTGAGCATTATACTTTTTATTTCTGCTGCGTATTGCATTCAATTATTACTAACCTTTTAATTATGCATATTACTTGCCTTTACACTATTTACGCTTGGTATAGTCTATGTTGTGTAGCCACGGGTCCCAACAAGCCATGGTTCACATCCTTTTCTTTTTCGAGCCCTAACCCATCTGAGGATCATCTCGGGCCATCTGGAACAAGCTCTCAACAGCTCTATCCGGGCTTTGTTCAGGATGAACCACCTGATGGGGTGGTGAGCTTCCTCCAGCTGTTTGAATAGAAGCTCGGAAAGTGTCACGAAGTTCAGGGTCATCCTGATACTCCTGACCCCTCACATCAATAAGAAAAACTAAAAGGGTTAGGGAGAAATGAAAGTGAATATCAGACTTGTGAAAGCACCTTACCCTTCGCCCACACGGTTTTTAACAAAGTATCTATGTCGAAGAGCTTTGATATTGATCTGAGGCTCTCCGGTAAGGCCAGCAAGCGTTCGGCAGCCTTAAACTCATCCTCCGAGAGCGGCACTTCCTCATTTGCAGCAAGGCTCGGAAGCTCGTAATGAGTAAGGAAGGCTGTCACGCCGGGGAAAGCTACAAACTGTTCCTTCCATCTACGATTGGAGCTGGGAAGATCTCTACTTAGATGCATATTCATTTTGGCGGTGATATAATACCACACAGAGGATGCAGGAATCTTCAATTGAAAAAAGTGGTTGAACAACGTTAATGTCGGTTCCACTTCGGTCATTATGCAAAGTAAAATGAAGCTAACTAGACAACCCACAAAATTGGGCAACAGCTGACAGCGGGATAGCCCTAGAATGTTTAGCACTTGAGGAATGAAAGGGTGCAAGGGGAAGCAAAGTCCATAACGGAAAGCTCTGGTGTATACTCCCACCTCACACTCCCCAGGGAAACACAGTCTTTCATTAGGCAAAGGAATCCGAACCAGGTAGGGATGTCGAACATAATCTTCTTATATCATACGAAGCTGATCAGTCGACATTGTGGAAGCCTGATTGGCGACCATGTCTGGTACACCGAGACTTCCTTTATTATATCGTGAGATTGGGGCCTCCTAATCGACAACAACAAGTGCCAAGCTTTTCACTTTCTTTGCGACCCGTTTCGAAGGATTCATGTATGTCGATGCTTCGTCCACATTCGAAGGATCTTCTACGCAAGGGATTTGAGACAGCCAATTCCGCTCTCTCCATCTCTTCCCATCGTTGAGCAGTCTTAGATGACGAAGAAGAATACATAGCAGAGAACCTCAATGTAGAGAGAAGAATATCAAAGAGGCAAATGGTTGTTGAATATTGGATCTCCCAATGTGGTTTTGATGATAAGCAAACATAATTAATTGTGACTAATCCCCATATTTTGTAGTTAATGAAAGCATCGTCAATATAAATAAAGTCATATCAAATGATGAAAATGAGTTGGATCATTGAAGCAAGGTCATCAATCAATGAAGCATGGAAACCAAAGAATGGATGCAAGTAAATCAAATGTTGGACTCAATAAGTTCAATGGAAGTCTTCAAGGAATTCAATCGGAAGTGAAGAGGATAAATGTGTAAATCTTTCTCATTCTTTACTTCATTATTGAATTAGCATGTTAAGCCTTGAAAAGACTTGATAGAATCACATTCATGACACTCGCAACACTTTAGATCATTTATCATTGAGTCTCATAGGGTTGTAACTTGCATAAGCTTGAAGTAGAGCTTTCAACCTACCCAGACACTTGGTGGTTGGTCTCCAGATGCCTGGGGAACATGCATAATCATTTCTCCAAAACTCTGCCTAGTATATACGCTTCTCATCCCAGACGTATGCACAAGTGTGTAAGACGCCTGGATGATGAACTCCAGACGTCTGGATAATTTGAGCTGAACTTCCAGTAACTCAGCCTCTGCAGTCTGACTGAATCAGGCATCTAAAGTTATGTTACCAGACGTCTGCATAGTGTGTCAGGCGCCTACATGATATACATCATACGCCTGATAATTTATAAGCAAAATTTCCAGTAGCTCAGTCTATGTAGTCAGTCATGATCAGGCGTCTGAAGTTGCGTTGCCAGACGTCTGTATAGTTGATCAGATGTCTGGATGATGTACATCAGACGTCTGGGTATTCTGACAAAAATTCCAGTAACGTAGTTCTTCATTATCAGTATGATCAGGCACCTGATGCCTTTGAGCCAGACGTCTAGGCAGTGGACCAGGCGTCTGGGAAGTCTTCTTCGGATGTTTGCTAAGTATACGTTAGATTGTATTAATGACCCAGTCAGAATAGTACATCATGCATCTGGTCTGTCTACTTCAGTCACCTGGTAACTATGATGTCTGCCAGTTAATAGCCGTTTCCAGCATTTAATGCTTGAGATTTTTCTATGATTTTGGACAGATTTTGGTGGCTTATTTATATGGCTTTAATGTCTTGACTTGAGAACTCTTAAGACACCATTGAATACACTCCCAAGTAATTACAAGCCATTCATTTCTTATCAAGAGCATTCAAAGCCATTCAAGCTCAAGCTCTAAGTGTCAACTAGTCTCCAAAGCTTTCAAGACCAAGCTTCTAGTATTCATTGCTAATCATCTTGAGACAAGTAGTAAGTGCTCATTATCTCATCAATTAGAGCACATCACACACGCCTTCTTGTCTCATTTCAAGGTATTATTCATGGCATAGGTTGTGTTAATTGTTTCATATTGGACATTTTCGTTCTCTTTTCTCTTTGATATTTGAGATATACTCTCGGGTTGTCAGAGTGATCCATTCCCATGTTATGGGAAGTTGAAGAAGAAAGTGTATTGGTTTTACACTTGTCGGTTTTGGCAAGTGTGCATTAGTAGAACACTAATCACTAGCGGGTTGGCTAGTGGGTTGCTGTAGTAGGATTCAAGGGAGTCGGGGAGGCTTGGTGAATCTGAACCAATGTAAATCTGGTGTTTGCGTTTGCATTCTTTGGGTTGTTGCTCCATCTTTTACATTCTGCACCAAGGTTGCATACGGGTTTTATAATTGGATTTAGTGTAGAAAAGGCGACACCTGATCTAATAGATCAGGTGCCATGACACAAAAAAGTGGAAAGTATAAGCCGCACATGGGCTTGTACTCGCCGTGGAGCCCACCTTTTTGTGCCTTGGCACCTAGATCAGGTGGCACATGATATATTAGATCGTGTGCCACTTGATCTATTAGATCATGTGCCACCTGATCTACATGAATTCCTTTATAATTTGGCGTAATTTACTTATTATCGTTATAAAACATTATTCACACCCCTATAGTGTTTCTCCATATAGTTTCAGATCCTACAAGGGGTTCTTTTTGAAAGTTCGAACATGAAAGTTCGCATCATCCCCTTTTTTCTTATTTATACGGTTGGCTACCCCTTCGCGATTGAGCCCAACCCTATTATCAGGGGCACGTGTCAATGATCTATAGGCATCCATACCTCGAGCCTCAAGCTAACGCTGATGCCAAGTCGAAGGGATGGGAATTTTGGCAGTCAAAATCAAATACTCCTGGTTCGACTGCCGTGCCCATTTAATGAGATATCACATCACTTGACCTCAACCGACGTCCCGTCTGAGCTCGAGTGATGGGAGGTCATTATTACAACATTGGGCTGGCGCACGAAGCGGAGAGGAATATATCGTCCAATTAAAGGGGCCCGCAAGGAACGTGATGACAAAGCCCACAACGCCCATGAAGTACACGTTGAAGGTCAACCGCTTACCCTTTCAAGACTGAGCCACTTTTGCCAATTGAGCTCCCAAATACCGATGGATCAGTTTATAATGAGCTTGATATTAATGACGTAATAATTGGACAGCGGTTATGCTCATTTTTAGGAACGTTCGTGCCACTATTAAAGCAAGATCGTTATACACTAATGGCACTGAGGGGACACCCTCACCTATTGTAACGACTGGTTTTCATGTATTTGGATTAGCTATATTATATTATATGTTTTGGTGGATTTCCTCCTTATGCGTGGTTTTCGTCTCCGTAGCTTTCATTTTCGATCGTTTCGTCGCGTTTTCCTAGCTTCTTCCGTTGATCGTCGATTTCGGAGTAAGTCATTCGTGACAGGCTTCATATCGGTCATATCTTATTGTTAGATCAAGCCTAGGAGTCTTAGGAATCGATCCCGGAGCTTCGCGCTCCATTTCGGAACTTTTGGTGCACGTTAGCCGGTACAAGAAGGGAAACCGACCGACTAGATGACGATTTAGTCGGTCGGCAAGCCTTCATGGACCGACTAGTGGGCTTTGTAAATTATTCAGGAGTTACTGTTTCTCGTTAGTCGGTCTAAGAACAATTGTCGACCGACTAGGTTGCAAACTAGTCGGTCAGTAGTTGTTCTTTAACCGACTAACTCTATGTTCATTTTGATGCCAAGTACTATTCATTCTTAGTCGGTCTAAGAACGTTCATCGACCGACTAGATGACAAACTAGTCGGTCAGTAGTTGTTCTTTGACCGACTAAATCTAAATCCTATTTTTGTACAGGAGTTACTGTTTGGACTTAGTCGGTCTGCGTTGGGCAACCGACCGACTAGTTCCCAAACTAGTCGGTCAGTGGTTGTTCTTTGACCGACTAACTAGTGTCGAAACCCTAATTTCTGTGCAGCCGCCAGCACTCCCTATTTAAACCACACCCACGATTTCTTTCACCCCTCTTTCATTCTCCTGAGCCCCTTCTTCCCCAAATCACTCTCCAACATTTCCCCAAGCCATTCCTTCCTCCCTTGGAGTTTCCCTCTCTATTTTGGTCTACCACCATGCCTTAGGTCATCTCCAACCCCCAAAAAACCTCCAAAACCCCATTTCTCCAGATTTTCCCCATCCATTCCAGATCTGAACCCTAGGATCCCCGGATCATTTCTTCCGTTGCCGTGCTCGCTCGGCATCGTTCTTCCGCTTCCGATACGGTAATAAATCGATCTCTTAATATTCTCATAGCCCATTTGTGTTTTTGTGAAACCCTAATAAAACTAGGTTGGATGTTGTTCTAATGTTGTTTTGCCATGGCAGCGATCTCTTTTCCGTAGCTAGCATTTGTGTGACGGCCTCATTGATCGTCATCCTCGGTGCTAGACAAGTGAAACTTGCCACTTAGAGTTTTGGGCCATGTCTTAGGCCATTTGCTTGTTGTAGGCGTAAAAGAGACTAGGCGACGAAATGATACTCGCCTAGGCACAATTTCAGGAACTAGCTTGACGACGAAGCTAGGACCGTCATTTATCATGTTGCATAACTATCATGTCATGTTTAATTTTGATTAACGGTACGTGAATTAATTGTCATCCATGCTATCCATGTTGTATGTCGCATTCGTAGCACACGCTACAATACTTGTGTTTCCTGGCCCGTGTTCCAGAAGCGGGCTACGTGAGTTGGTTGATAGCCAATGCCCGATCTACTTGTTTACCGGCTAGGCACCTGCGTTGCAGGCATAACCCTACGCCATACTTGTTAAATACACTTCCTGGCTCGTGTTCCAGAAGTGAGCATTCCATGTTCGGGGTAATTCCCTGGCTCGATACACGTGGAGGGGTAGAGATAAACGGTCACTTGAGCTTAGGAGTTGGCCCGATCAGCCACTCTAGCCAACATGCGGAATCTCTGTGCACAACTTGTTTACTTGACTTGTTCACTTGACGTGAACCACTTGACTTGTACTTGTCCGTGTTTTACTTGTTATCCATGACATACTTGCTACATGTACTTCCCTTTACTTGTCACTTCCATACTATACTTGCGATGCCATGCATCATACTATAACTGCTAGGTTGTTAGTTTACCTTACCTTCAGTTTCCTTGCCCAAGTCTTTTAGACTTGCTGACATATGCCCCTTTACTCTTTTGGGTGACACATGTTAGATCCTGAGCCTGAGTCCGTTGTTGATGACGAGGTGTTTGCGGACGCCGTGCCCGAGTCTGTGTTTGGCGAGGAGTACGTGGACACTGGGGACCAGTCCTAGTGTCTTTGTTGAGCTTTCCCCTTTTTGTTTTAGACTGCTGTAGTTGTCGGTGCGCAGCACCTATACTCTGTTTACGTTTGTCCTTGTTTGGCCTTGATCTGGGCCTTTAGACTCTTTCTTTCAGCCTGGTGGCTTTTCTGGATGTTGAACTTAATTTTAATGTTGGACAATTTCTGAGATTGAGATTTTGTTTATATCTCTCCTTGTGTTATTATTGTTGTTCCGCTTGTGGTTACAGGGACCTGCTTACGATTTATTGACGCTTATCAGGTTTGGGGCTTCACAGCTCCACTCTTGTGCGGACCTTTTCACGTCTCGCCTCCATTTTAGGGAAGTGGGGCGTGACACCTATAAATAGTCTTAACGACGAGGAGACGGTGGGCTCCAGAGATACTAAGCACTAAGATACTCTGACAACTAAGGCTCAATACTTCTTCCACTTTTCATTTCTTCCTCCATAGCTCGGTGTAACAGTGACATGATGATCTCCCAATAGGCCGGACCTAGCTGTCCTGAGCATTCTTTAAGTCTTTTACTGACTTAAGCATCGGAGTGGATTTAGGTCGAAACACAGATCCGACCCCCTGACAATTTGTCTGGACTGTAGATAGCTCGGAACAACTCAAAGTTAGGTCTGCTTCACCTCAACAGCTCGGACTTAGCTCTCCCTGATCCGGTTTCAAGCTAGCTCCGGTCTCACTCCTCAGATGCCGAAGCACCATGTCACATGAGGCGTTCTCATCAGCTCCATCTTACTGTTCCACGAATTTACCCATCAACAAGAATATTTATTTAAAAGCAGTAAATATGTGTGACTTTTTATATATTAGTAGCCTATCAATTAATGCGTTTCATTAAAAAAGCCATCAAAATAAAATTAATTAATTATATATTATTAATATAAAAAAATTAATGGACATAATTCTAATTGCATTACTAAGAATACATTTAACTTCCATTAACAAAGAATCTTTAATTAATTCTCCCTCATTTTCTCCGATTCTGATTCATATATACAATATTAATTTTTTTGGCGAATCTCTGCGCGAATCTTTTTCTATCCGTTCTCTCTCCCGAGGTTCGTAAAACCCTAGCTCTTTTCCTCCGTTAATTCACCTCTTTTAAGCACAACTTTATTCATTTGATTGTGAATAGCGAACGCCTCATTTATCGAAATCCTCTCTTCAAAATTTCGTTTTTCAAATGTTTTGATTGTATCTAGGGTGAAATTCGAGAAATTTATTGGTTCTAGGGGCCGATTGAATTCTTGGTATGAAATATTTGATTAGCGGAAAGGAACAACTCAAATACTTCAATTAGCACTAGAATCAGTCCAGTACCTTTTCATTCCATTTTCGGATTGGCTAGCAATTTAATTCTTAATGTCATGGAGCTAAGCAAAATAGTTATAGATGGAAAAAGATTTGATTCATTAAATTCAATATTTTTGCACGCTGGATTTTATAGAATTAAAATGCTGGTATAAATGTTGAACCGGTTTTCATTTGGGGAACCAAATTCGTTCTGTGTAGCCAATGAGAAATCATCCAAATTCCCTTTTGATTACTAGTTCTTGCATGATTGTGCCAATCATGTCGATTTAGATGCTGCTTTTTGTACTCTTGTGATTTATTAATCATATTGAATGATCATAAAATACTGTGGTAAACAGAATGGACCAGCAGAGCTTTAGGAAAGCTCTTGGAGCACTGAAGGACTCTACGACAGTTGGTTTGGCAAAAGTGAACAGTGAGTTTAAGGTTGTTCTTGGGTAATTGCTATGTGCACCGGCCGTTTTACTCGCGCGCACAATCACTATCTACAAGTTTGACATCCAAAATTTAAACCTCTTCTACCCTCGTCGCCTCCCAATGCCCCCCGCCACCGCACCCCCACCCCCGATGAGTTTTTAGGTTTTGAAATTGGTGATGAGGGCGGGGGAGGTCGGAGGAGGGGGCGGAGGAGGTCGGAGGGGGCATGTGAGGTTGGAGGAGGGGGCGGCAGATGGGGAGGGGGAGGGGTTGCCATTGCTCTAGCAATAAGCTATGTCAGCTATAGCTTCCACCCACTCTGGCCCGCCCTGCGAGGCGAGAGTGAGCTCAGCGGTCAGCCCCTGACGTTAGGGGTCTTTCACTTTTGCCAGATCTATAGAGATATTATGAGACATCCGTCCCAGATTCCCTCGTCGCTGAGGAGAAGGGTGTGACGGAGGGGGAGGGGGCTGGGGAGTTCGTCGGAGGGGGGCAGAGGAGGGGGAGGGAGAGGTGACGGTGGAGGGGGCTGGGCAAGATGAAGAGGGCGACGGAGGGGGAGGGGCTGGGTAGTCGGAGGAGGGGGCCGCGGAGGGGCTGGGTAGGTCGACAGATGGGGTGGCGGAGGTGGAGGGGGTGATGAAGGGGTTGGAGAAGATGAAGAGGTTCGACGGAGGGAGGACGAGGGGGATGGGCTGGGTAGTCGGAGAAGGGGGCAATGGAGGGTCTGGGGAGGTCGGCGTATGGGGCGGAGGAGGGGGGGCTGGGCTGGGGAGATCGGAGGAGGTGGCGTCGCCGTCGCCTGCATGTGGTCGTAGGTTTTACTCATCACGCACAACCGGGAGGTATTTTCGGCATTTTCCAACGGTTGTGCACGGTGAGTAATTCTAAGTGGCAAACTTGTAAATACATGGTATATCGGTTGTGCGTGCGAGTAAAACAGCCGGTGCGCGTAGCAATTCCCTTGTTCTTGCTGTCATTTATGCACATAATTATTGATTTGTGGGTTTGTTTTTTTTAAAGCAATGCATCACTTGTAGTTACATTCCTTTTCTTGTAATAGGAACTAGATATTGCAATTGTCAAGGCAACTAACCATGTCGAGACGCTAGCAAAAGAGAAACATATTCGCAGTGAGTCCCAGCTATCAGCCTTATTTTTCATGTTGTTCAACATTTTCTGTTAAATTCCCTTTTTGAGTTTTGAGTAATGTTGTCTGATAGTGGTTTCCTCTTATTTCCCCTACCTTATTGACTTCATAACTGTTTGGCAGCTATTTTCACCGCTATATCGGCGTCAAGACCTCGTGCAGATGTTGCATATTGCATTAATTCTCTTGCTCGACGGCTCTCCAAGACTCACAATTGGGCTGTATGTTCTGTTAACTAGGCTTGTAGATGTTTGTCCGTTACTTTGTAGCTCTATGAATCTTGGTTTAATCTATCCATCTTGCTTCCCTCTGAATTTACTTTTAGTTTCTGTCGAAAACACATACTGTTAATAGCTGATGCATGTGATATAATTTAGGAGGTCAAAAGGGTGCATCTGTTATATCAAAAAGATAGAAAGCAGTCACATATTTTAATGTTCAATACACTGCTGGCATAAGATTTTACATCTGACTAACATGCGAAGCATGTAGCTTCTTTTGGCACAACCATGTGGCTGCTGGCGGCATCACATAAGAGCCAAAATTCTAAGCTTCTATGAAAAATGCAGCTATGCGAAAGGACACACAAAAGCGAGTATAAATATCTGGGCAACTAAGGAATGGACCTAATTGTACACTTCTTAATCACGATTCTAGGAATTGACCTTAGGGTATTCCTCCCTGCTAAAAGTTGGTGTGCCATCCATGTCAGCCACTTGCTTGGTCATTTTCATCTTTGTCAAGAAAAGTATTTGTCTTATTAGGTCAAAACCAAAGTTGCTCACTGTTTGGGCTTTAACATTGTTGCTTAGAAAAAAACACTTTTTCTGACATACATCTATACGTGCATGAGTTTGTGCACATGAAGCTATGCGAGTGCGTGCGCGTGTGTGTGCATGCACAAGTATTTGTATGACGAACTCTGTGTATGTCCTGTGACATATCTCTCTCTCTCTCTCACATATCCCAATAAAGATTGATTTACAAGATCAATCTTTCTTATGAATGAGAGAGTTTTAGCATCAAGCATGTGCTGGTGACATATATGATATGCTTGGACCAAAAAAAAGGAAAAACTAAGCAACGACCATTATTGATTGGTGGAGTGATGGCATGCATTTCCACATAAGGTATATTTATTGTTGTCATTCTTTTTCGTAGTGTATGTCAAAAATAATAGAAACTAATGCGCTTATAGAAGAGTGTAACATTTGTTCGTTGGTGCAAAACATATATGTAAATCCGACCATAGTTATGTGAATCTTAGATCACATATAAAGTTAATTTTTTGCGGGCATTATTCAACCCAACAAAAATTGATCAACAGACTAAGCTTTCGTTTGCGGTCACACACTTACATGTACGCATGGTGGAAACGGCCGGCGGGGGGGGGGGGGGGGGGGGGGGGGGGGTGTGTGTTTGTGTTTGTGTGTTTGTGTGCGCGCGCGCGCGCGGAGAATACGCCAATCCTTGGTTATCCATTGATGTCTGCATTTTAGTGCATTTCTCATGCTCTTGTTTACTTACATCTAGATTGACTCACAAATGGATTAGGTCAAGCCTATATAAAATTGGGCATATTTTTCATGTGTGCCTGGTTGCTTCTCAAAACCTAGCTTTGATTGAATAGCATGTCGCATTTGATGCATGCTGGATCAAACCAAAGCCTGACCTGAGAGATCGTGGAAACAATTGAAAGTGTTGACGTTTATTGATGCTTTAACCAACACAAACTTACACAATCATTGTTTTATTTATTTCTCTTATAACCTTTTGGAAAGTAATCTCACTTCTGTTGAACTAGAATTTTTTAAAAAGTTGACGTGAATGCATAAATAACATCGTATGCCCGGATAAAATTCTTCCAAACAAGAACCAGATCTTCTTGCGGGGCAACACATTGTGATTCATAATATACATTATCTTTCAGTTACTTGGTAGATTTGCTTAGAATCCTTAGATAGTGGCACATTCTTGATATACTTGCTTAGCATGTAATCAAATTTTCATCAAATGAACCTTGGGAAGGGGGTAAGACATGTGAATTGTGTGGGAGGTCACAAGTTCAAGGCATGACATAACAAATATTAAGAGAGGAACTTCTTCCCTATATTTGGAGGGGATATGATAGGCCCTCCTCATATCAAATAAAATTAAAAAAAGTAAAAAAGAAGAGGATCAATAGCCAGCTTTACATTAACTGAGACAGAGGCCCCTTGTGGGGAAGTAAGATGGTTTTGGGAGTTCTCTTTTTCTTCCCTTTCCCCACTTCCTATGTTTCTGAGCTTAAGCCTTCATTGCCTACAATTTAACTTGTCTATATTCTGCTGACTGTTACTACTATCAGGTTGCCATTAAAACCTTGATTGTTATACATCGTGCTTTGAGAGAAGTTGATGCTACATTCCGCGAGGAACTTATTAACTATAGCAGGACAAGAAGTCATATGCTGAATCTATCCCATTTCAAGGATGACTCAAGTGCCAATGGTACTTCTTCTGAAGGAATTTTAAGTAGTAATTACTATCGTGTTTTATAGTGTACATTAATTGAATGGCATGCTTCTTATATGTGAAACCTGCATCTAACTCTCCTTTTTGGTTCAATTTGTACTCTTAAGCTTGGGACAATTCTTCTTTGGTACGCACTTATGCTTTATATCTTGAGGAGCGGCTTGAATGCTTTCGTGTACTAAAGTATGATGTGGAGACAGAACACGCTGTAAGAAACTTTATGTATATGTTGTTCTGTCAGGTTCTTTTTATGCAATTTTCTTTTGCTCTTCATCCATTCATATCCTTTTAGTGATTTCTCACTGTTATGCAGATTAGTTGATGTGGCTTAAATCTAAGAAATGCATCCTTTTTCACTGTTAAATAATTACAGCTGGACAACTTATATATGAACACACAATGGTAGCAAACACTACACTTACAGTTGCCAATCTGGATGCCGTGATACTGAACTTAAAAAGACTTCTATAAGACCACTCATGCTCTACAGTTAGAATGTCAGGGAATTAAGAAACATGTCCCAAAAACGTGAGCTTAGATGAGACCATTAAGATGACGAGTAGCAATTCTCTAAGATGGTATGAAAAATGATTGCATCCATTTAAGATTGTTTGGTTTTGCTGTAAAGACCACTGAGTGTTTGAGCATTTGAGTTGGGAGTTTAAGGATTGTGGTTGCTTGAAATTCTTGAACCAGGTTTTATTCATCCAAAATATGGAGACACAGTAGAAAGGAATATATGTTTGCTAATTTAACATCCAGTTGAGTGGAGAGAAGGGATTCATGATGACATCCCCAAAAATTTGTGATGCGTGTAACCGTGGACGACTTATATTAAAAGGACATAAAATTGGATAGTCTTCTACCATTCATTTGAAATATAGAGACAAATTTAGACAGTGTTTATTTATACGAAATATTCGAATACCCTCTGAAATTCTAGAACATGTCCTCCTGCATGTAGGTAATAGTCTATGTTAAAATTGTATTATTAATATAATATCTAGATAACTCACACAACTCCTGTCTCTTCATGTTCTTTTTTGTCTAAACACATGCCCATATGTCTCTCGCGTGCGTGTGTGTGTGTATTTATGTATGTGTGCATGTATGTATATTCTAATAATTTCAATGTAAAGAAGGGTTAAAGTTGATGTGGGACTTCATTTTGGTTTCCAACTTTTGGACCTCATAATTACATTGAGTAGTATTCATACTCGAATGGGATCAGAATTCGGTTTTATCAACTAGGGTTATTGTTGTGATGTTGGTAAGTAATCATATTTGTTTCCTTATCAGCTAATACAATAAATTGCAATTTTTATGCCTTTATCTGCTCCATTTACACCCTAGATAACAGATTTGTAGTTGTAGATAAGGGGAACAAATATTTCTAGTTCTTGTATCGAGATACATGGTTTGTCAATAGGCCCAAAACCAGTGAAAGATTTGTTTGGCTGTATCACCAGTCTGAAAATTTGCGATCGCCAACCAAATCGGTCATATATAGAAACTTAATGGAGAAACATGTGGGAATAATTGTTTACATATATCTGAATAAATTCAGATTAGTTCTTTCATTAAGCCAAATAGAGATGAAATTTTAGAAATAGTCAGCACTATGATATATTGATCCAATGAATGCCGATCATTTATTTGACTTTTCTAACTGTTGGCTGGTAATTATTGGACCCTGTGGATGATCAAATAGACATTAGGGGATGAATAGTGTTTTAAAAAAAATAGAGAAATAGAATCTATTCAACAACCAAATATCAACTTATAATTGCAGCGAAATAATAATATATAAAAAGAGAATTATCGTAATAATAAACAAAGAGTAAACAATCAAACCAGACAAGGGCAAACACTAACAACAAGATGTATCATGGCTCAGTCTCCCCTACCTACTCCTGTCCCAAAGCTCACCGTTTGAGTTTTTTCACTACATCTCTTGCAAACCCCTAATAAAAAGAATCATGCAACTTGGTAAACACCTTTGCCGATTGTGCATCCAAATTTTAACATCCTGAGATGGGAAAAACAACACCCTCCAACAGAGAGCACCGAAACATCAAAACACTGAGGCAAATCTTGAAATTAAATAGCTTCCAATTCTCCTATAGCCTTGAAGTTGTGAGCTTGTGAATATAAAATGTGACTAAGGAGAGGATTTCTATTATATAAGATTTGAGCTTTTTAAGAATAGAACTTAGGGCTTTTGGCTCAAAGAGAATATATGAGATTTAAGGGTATTTTTGGCCAAAGATGTATTTTTATTTTCTTCGTTTCATTCCCAAATAACTGAGAAATATTCCTTATATATAGAGGAAAATTTTACGAAAGAGTTTACTAAAATACCCCTTCCAACGGTTAGTTAACAGCTAATTTATGAAGGTCAACACAATCAGTGATAAATTGATTAGTCGACTAGCAAGCCCTATTAGTCGACTAATGGTTATCAGATGAAGCGGGCTTGTTAACACTGTTAGTCGACTAGTGGAGTCGGTTAGTCGACTAATGAACTTTATTGGTCGACTAATAGCTTCTGATAGTCGACTAAATTGAACACATGTAGTCTAGTTTCCGTCTTCTATCAGTCGACTAATAATTTGTTGTTGGTCAACTAATGGCTAAGAAACTGGGATATGAAACTCTGATACATTAGTCAACTAGAGGATGGTATTGGTCGACTAATAAGCTAACAAAAAACCAGTTTTGAGAAGGAAACTTAGGGTTTGTCTTGGCATGAGTTCCTAAGATCTCTAAATACTTACAATATGAATTCATATGTGTGTAGGTGAATCTTCAAGGCTTTACTATAACTATTATGACAACGAATAAAGATTACATCAATATACAAATACACAATCTTGTTGAAGATCAATTCATGTTGTGAGTGTCCAAGTCCTTATCATATGTGTTGTCATCCATTATTGTTGCCTTGACACATTGTCCTTTGCTATATGTTTTCTAGTAGCTGCACAAAATATGCACAAAATATGTTAGTGTAAACATAATGTTTGATCATCATCAAAATACATATTAGGGTGGGAACAATATCCAACAATTGTGCCAAGAGAAATAAATGACTCTGTAGCTTGGCAATGGGGTTGATGCTAATCAAGCTATCTAATGAAGTTTAATGGTTTGTAGATGGGGGATACCAGGTTTGTAGATGGGGGATAACAGCTGCTAGATAGGAGATAACAGTTGAAAGAATATCATTGGCCCAAGGGAAGCTTTAAGGAAGTGCAAAAGGCCTATAACTGCTTAACAGCTTCTGAAATTCAACGAAGCTATTCCTTGCCTTCCGAAGTTTCTCAATTTGTTTGTCGAAGTCCTGATATTATAAGGGAAAAAATGTCATCCTCAAGACGACAATCAAGCTTTTTGAAGAGCCATAGTGAGGGAGTAAATGGTGGGAAGCGTAATATTCCTATACTTACCCAATTGTGTGTAAAGAAGGGGTAGTTGGTGCATTGCAAAGAGGTATACAAAAGCAAAAGAATGCCCCAGTTTGCGCGGGTTGTATGTGTGAATGGGGTTTTATTTCCTTTTCTGTGGGTGGGTGGGTTTTTTTTCGGTGGAGCATTTTGAAATTATTTCAAGCCTATGCGATTTATTGTCTATATTCATGGAGCATGTATGGAGCATCACATGAAAAATTCCACTTTCTCATTAAGTATCCCTTAGACAGGAGTTCTTTCGTCTATATTTTTCTCTTCCAACAAATGATAGTTAATCCAGTTTCCACCAGCTGCATCCATCTATATAATGATTATAATCTATACAGGAAAGTAAACAATTGGTGTATGTATATGATAGATATAGGGTTGTTCATGTGGAGACGAACCTGATGCCAAGCCCTCAACCTTGTAGTGGAATTAGGCCAGGGTACGTGACAACAGCCGCATGTGTGCATAACTATCCTGCATGCATGCCACACCTTTGGGTAGTTTGTCAAAATATGAGGAAAGGTTACTTGCCATATGAGAAGTTGCAGAGCAATTTCACTGTATAATGCACGCAGCATTACACATGCAAGTTAACTTTCTAATTTCAACACAATACTTTGTACAAATAATTTGCTGCTTTCTTAGTAAACTGGCTAGCTATGCTATGCTAAAAGCAAAAGGTGAGCCTACATGATGTATCACCTCCTATGCATGCTGTATTTGGCCGCTGTGATTCCTCTAGCAAGCATTGCAATGCAACTAATCCCATTTTAGAAGATCTAAGCATAAAACATGATATGCCACAGCTGTAGATGAATGTAATTTCAGAAGCATCTCATTTCCAAAGTAATTCAGTATAGTAAAAGCTTGAGACTGCAAGGAAGACACATGCATGCGTAGTTGATCACTCATCAAATTAAGATGTGAAACCCATTCCAGACATACTTTAATTTATCAATCTAATATCAACTCACTGCTAGATAATATGGAAAGGATCACATTCATGTAATTGTCAGATGTAAGTCGATTGCAGTAAACTGTCCTAGGTTACCATATGTTACCAGAAGGCACATTGTCGCCTGATGGCCACATCTACCCAATTGTCACATCCTACAAAGTGTTCTAAATAAATATCGTCCATCGGACTCATATTGACTTTAAAAATATGATATCACTGATATCATGGATATATTGGAGATATTTAGTCAATATTGGAGTGTCATATTGGATGCTAAACATACATATTATATAAATGTCATATACATATCTAAGTATATAAAAAACATATGAACTCACATAAATCATGTTTAGATTATATTACCTTGATAAGTTGTGTTAAACTAGGAATCCAAAACCACTAACCGATTGCGAAACCTCAGAGAGTCTCAAAGAGCGGGATATAAGAAAATTTCTTAATTTCATAGAATATTTGTAAAAAAGCTTTTATTGTGACATGCGCCTCACGTCACCTTGCGTAGTATCTGGAATATGTGTTGCCATGGTGTTTTGATGCATTGCATCACTTGTTGCATCATCAAAACAAGAGCGTGAAGGAGGAGACTATTATGGCTCAGATTTCATCCGAGACCTATTACATATCTCGATGGGTTATGTGTATCAGCTGTCAGGATTTTGGTGCAGGTTTATTTAACCTGCACCCTTTAGTTAAAAAAAGGAATATTGGCCATTAATAGTGGTGAATATATCGGTTGCTATAGCGCTTGATATTTGATAGCTGGCCGATATAGCAGCGGAAAATACTACACTTTGTAGAACAGCTAACTGCATAGCACTGGTGAGTTTTTTTGTGGTATATTGGCTGATATATCAGATATCGACCTGCTATTTTGAACATTGATCATAATGCGTTCTTTTAACACAGCGCTTGGTTATCACATGCACTAATTTATCATATGACCTGATCTTATTATGAGAGTTCTTAGAAACACATGGTACCTTGTGTATTTCGGTGTCACCCAACCGTTTTCAAACTATCATGATTTCCCATTGAGGGGGGGGGGGGGGGAGCACATTATCGTGTCGATACAATTTCGTGATAGGAAAATTTAACTATTTTATTATTCTCAGTCTGTATAGAACATGCTGGTAAAATCTTATGTCAGTCTCAACATGTGCTGCTAATCAATTTCATGCTAGTGACCAGGTCCATAATATCATGATTTGTAGTTACATTTATCGTGTGGTTTATATGAAATTTTCATTCACATCTGTCATATTTTTGAAAGAACACGTGAGAAACCTAGCCAAATTTTAGTTTATCATTCATGATAATCATGAGCGGTAGTAGAATGATGCATCAAAATTGATCATGGATGTCTTCTGTATGAAATATTGGATGCATCATTTCATGTCTGTTCCAGTTTCTATGTTAAAAAAGAACATTTTACAACTGGAGTGCATATTTTCAATTCAAAATATTTTTTAAAAACAGTATAGGGTGAAGTAGTCCACTCACCTCTAAACAGTCTCTTGCTAGGTTGCTTTTTGGCACCAATCAATCTCGAGTCCTAGACCAATGTGAAAGAAAGACATTAATACCTAGCATTCGCTAAAGTTCAAACTTCATGTCATTGATCCCATAAATCCTAACCTATCTCTACTCAAGTCTCTTCCTACATCTAGATATTTTTCCTGAAATTTTTAAACACTTTTTAACGCAAAAAAGTCCTTGCAATAGACAGGCTGATCTGAAATTTTAGGTTATAAAATATTATGCTATGAAACATCATTGCAGAATTTTACAAAAAATTCAATCCATGTTTGATATGAATTTTCTGCACCTTTTTTGGACTTGCCAATGACTTGGATACACATAACTGGAGAAAACATTTTTTGGTTTCTTCTTCCTGGTTTACTGGCTAAAAGCGAACCCATGACCATGTAGTCACCGGCTGCCTATCCTCCAGCAACGTGACATGGCAGATGGCCGGGGGTCTGGCCGGTGGAGGCTCACATGCGAAAATTTCCCCAAATTATTTTTTTTGATTCTTCTAAACCATTGATTCTTTAAGCTGTAATCACCATCATAGCAAGAATCCTAGCTAGACTACTGGATCCAACTAAAATGTGTTCCTGCTGTGCAAACCATCAGATCAGATTTAAGTAGGGGGTTACTTTGGGTTCAAACAAGTTATTCTCTTCTCAAATTATTTCCTCCGCTCTTCTCCCTTCTATCTCATCTTTTCTTTTTGTTGAGCTTGGTTGTGTGGGGAGGAGAGCTGATGGGGTTAAACCCCTCATATCTTCTAAAACAATAGACACGTGTCATTTCTAACGGCTAACAGGGGTGAAGAAATAAATTGTATTGAATTATTGATTGCATTTCTACAAGATACATCTCTTATTTATACAAGATGAGCTCGGGAGTCGAAGCATCAACTCGAGAGACGAAGCAACAAGCACGGGAGACGAAGCAACACAAGCTCGGGACTCAGAGACGGGCTTGGGAACCCATGCACAGGCAGGGACTTAACACCCCCCCTCAAACTTACGGTGGGTCAACTATCGAGAATTTGGACAAGAAATGCAGTAACTGATTAGCTGTCTGGGATTTGGTGAAGAGATCAGCAAGTTGATCTTTGGAGGCAATATACGGAAGTGAAATACGCCGAGCATGGTATTCCTGACGCACAATGTGACAGTCAACCTCGATATGTTTTGTACGTTCATTAAAGACCGGATTAAGAGCAATGCAAATAGCACTCTGATTATCACAATGCATGGGAATAGGCGTAGGAATACAAACTCCCATGTCTCGCAAAAGGTGACACAACCAACGGATCTCAAGGGTAGTATGAGCCATGGCTCGATACTCAGCCTCGGTACTTGAACGAGAGACGATGGCCTGACGTTTACTCCGCCAAGAGGTAAGAGATGAGCCAAGAAAAATGCAGTATCTAGTGTAGAGCGACGAGTGTCCGGATCATCAGCCCAACTAGCATCGGAGTAAGCTTGAAGAGTCAAGGATGAAGCTGAAGATTAAGTTCCATAGGGGTAGTCACTGGTGAAGATGTAGATTGTGAGGGGTTTGTAGTAACTCTTTTTAGAAGATCAGAGGTATATTTTTGTTGAGACAGTAGATAAACACGGGAGGAGTAGGCAACTTCAATGCCAAGAAAATACCGAAGATATCCTAGATCCTTCATTTCAAATTGTGCCTGAAGATGTCGTTTGAGAGACTGAATGGTTGAAACATCATCGGTAATAATCATGTCATCAACATATAATAGTAGAATGGTATGGCCGTTAGATGTACTGTGATAAAACATGGCATAATCAGCCATACTCTCTGTGAAGCCAATGAATATCATGAAAGTGCGGAAACGATCAAATCAAGCACGTGGGGCTTGTTTGAGACCATATATAGCACGACGAAGATGACAGACATAAGATGGAGGTGCGTCAATACCAGGAGGTGATGTCATATAGACTATCTCATTAAGATTACCATTGATGAAGGCATTTTAAACATCCATCTGGTACAAGGGCCACTTGCGAACTGCTGCAACAACAATGAGAGTGCGGATAGAAGTAATTTTGGCGATAGGGGCAAAAGTTTCCTCATAATCAAGACCATATTCCTGAGAAAATCCTCGTGCAACAAGACGAGCTTTATGTCTTTTAACAGAGCCATCTGATTTGGTTTTAATTTTAAATATCCACTTACAACTGATTGGGTTTTGCTGCAGAGGGTAATGGAACAAGATCCCAAGTTTGAGTTCGTTGAAAAGCTTGAAGTTCTTCATGTATAGCCTGCTGCCATTCAGGATACTTAATTGCCTCGGTATAAGACTTAGGTTCCTGCAAAGTGAATAGCAGCAAGAAAGGACAAATTGTGGGGAATAAAAATTTGTTAGACAACTATAACGAGGAGGATATCGATATCGTGGATGATTGCGTGGAGGTGGCGGTGGCGGCGATGGTGATGGTGGGGGTGTGGGTAATGGAGGAGCATCGGAAATAGTCGCTTCTGGTGGTGAATCATTATCAGCATGAACAACATTAGGAGATGGAAAGGTTGGAATGTGGGTAGAAGGTAAAGGTGGACTGGGTAGTACATGACTATTTAAAGATGTGTTTGAAGATGGTGGATCCTGAAGGAATGATAGATCAGATTCTATGGTAGGTGAAAAGTACGATACATTTTCAAGAAACATGACATGACGAGAGATGCGTAGTCGACGACTGGTGGGATCATAGCAACGATAACCTTTGTGACTAGGACTATAGCCTAACATGACACAACGAACAGATCGTACACATAATTTATCACGTTGGGTGGAAGTAATACAAAACAAGCACAACCAAACACTCTAAGAAGGGAATAGTCAAATTTAGATGAGTGTAATAGTGAGAATGGACATGTGTCTGGAAATAAAGAAGATGGCGTGATATTAATAAGGAGAACTGCAGTAAGAAGAGCTTCCGCCCAAAATTGTCGTGGAACAGAAGCACCATTCAAAAGAGCACGAGTTGTTTCAAGGATGTGACGATGTTTTCGTTCAGCGACTCCATTTTGTTTTGGTGTATAAGGACATGATTGTTGAGCTAAAGTACCATGAGATTTAAGAAGAGCATGCATTGATGAAGACACATACTCACATGCATTATCCGATCTAAATTTTTTTATTCTTTTCTTAAATTGGGTGTAAATCATAGCAATAAAATCTTTGTAGATATTGTAAAGTTCGGCACGAGACCGCATTAGATAAACCCACGTGTAACGAGAAAAGTCATCAATGAAGGATACATAATATCGATAACCAGAAATATATGCGATAGGAGCAGGTCCCCAAATATCAGAGTGGATTAGATCAAATGGTTCGGTAGAAATACCATCATGTTGCACAAATGGTAAAACAGTTTGTTTGGAAATACGACACGCAGTACAATCATACTCATTTTGAAAGGAAAAACATCCTAAAACACCGGATTCAGCTAGATTTTTGAGACGAGAGCTGGAAATATGTCCTAACCGACGATGCCAAAGAAAAGAAGCAGAGTAACCAAATCCGATAGAGGAAGTGGGGGTAAATGTAGTTGTTCAAGCTGATAAAGTCCATTCACTTTACGACCTATCCCAATCCTCCGGCCGCTGTAAGTGTCCTGCACCGTACAAGAAGTAGCATCAAATGAAACAGTACATCCAGAATCAACAAGCTGACTAACAGAAATAAGATTCATGGTATGCTTAGGAACATATTGAATAGAAGATAGAGTAAGCGGAATGGAAGTGTCAGAAGTAGAAGTAATGTCACCACGCATAGTGACTGCGAGAGGAGTGCCATTAGCAGTGTATATAAAAGAAGAAGGCATAGGAATGCAATTTTGTAGTATGGAAGAATTTGAGGTCATGTGATGAGAAGCACCTGAGTCAAATATCCAAGGAGAAGAATTACCCGATGTGGCAACAAGCGCAGAAATATCAGGGCTTGACAAAGTTCCAGAAATACCAAGATTCTGAGATACAAGGTTAGCTATTTCAGAGATCTGTTGAGGTGTGAGCGTAGGAAATTCATGCGATGGTTGTGAAGCATGAGATATGACAGAGGAGGCCGATGCAGCAACTAAATTTTTCTGATGTTGAGATCCTCGATTTCGAGAAGGGTAATCCCTTGACCAATGTCCCTTGAGTTTGCAGATTGGACATGGTCTTGGCGGTGGCGTGGCATGTGCACCTGGTTTGAATCCTTTCGAGCGAAAATGTCCACGAGAATACATGCTTTGGTTACTGTTCACTGAGTTATTGTTATTAAATGGAGGACGAAAGTGTGCATCAGGAACGGAATCCGACGCAGTAGTAGATGATGATGTTGTAGGGTGAAGAAGACGAAGTCGTATCTCTTCAGAAGTGAACTCAACAACGGCATCAGCAAGTCGAGGGAGTGGACATCTATGAAGTATGTGCACCCTTAGTGACTCAAACTCAGGTCGAAGACGCATAACAAAATGATATAAATGCTGACGATCACGTTGACGTTCAAACTCTTGGGCAAAATCTGCAAGAGTAGCAGGGATAGTGACCTCCATTAACTGAAGTTCTTCCCAATAGCGGGAAAGAAGGTTGTAAAAATCTTGAATAGATCGATCCTCCTGTCGGGCATCCTGAAGGGCCTGATGTAACTGATATTCTCGAGCTGCACCAGTTTGCACGTATATGCGAGAGAGGGCCAACCACTGAGCGCGAGATGTAAGGAGACGACCAATTGAAAGGCGAATAGGTACAGACACAGATCTCGTGAAATAAGCCATGATCTGTTGGTCAACATTGATCCACTGTTGATGTGTAAGAGAGGCGTCGGCAACAATTGATGAGGTTTCTGATGTAGATGTGGTGGATGAGGAGGCCGGGTAGTTATGGCAGGACAAGGAATGGAGCCATCTATATAACCCCAAAGGCCAAAAGTTCGAATGTTGTATTGAATAGTCAATGCCCAAGCAGTATAATTTTCTACACCGGTAAGTTGAAGGTCAATGGCAGGAAAATTGTACTGCTTAGCCATGATTTTATTTATTAAAAAACAGAGGAAAGGATCTGTGCTTGACGGCTCGGTTGTCCAGTCCGGACCCGAATGGACTCCAGTGGTGTTAGAGTGCGATTTCAATGGTGAAGCTGACAACCAATGGACTCCAGAACACTTTGAGAGCTTTGAAGTAAAGGAGAGCGAGAGCAAGAGGCCGCTTCTGACAGGTGTCCTACATGTAACTCTCAGGGGAGGAGTCGGCACCTTGGAAGAAGCAGCCGCCACTGTTCCTCCGGCCGACGAGTGCACAGGCGGCGGAATCGAGCGGGGGTTCAGATCAAAACCCTCGCTGAACTGTGGAGCTGGAGCACTGCAAGCATCCGCGTCCGCAATCTGTGGGTGAGAGACTGTGAGAGAACTAGAGACACCGAGGCGGTAGGGTTTTCTGAGAGAGATTGGAGATCAGAGATCACCGATCTGGGATCACCGATCTGGGGAACATCGACGGCGGAAGTTCCTCAATCGATGCCGGCGCGGCGAGTTTCGTCAATTGATGTCGACGAGGATGGAGATCTATAAGTATATGCTTGTTTGCTTGCAGACGCTGGCGGCAGCGTGGCTGGTCGGAATCTTGCAGGAGAAGGATCGGGAGTTTTACCGTTCTGATACCATGTTAACAGGGGTGAAGAAATAGATTGTATTGAATTATTGATTGCATTTCTATAAGATACATCTCTTATTTATACAAGATGAGCTCGGGAGTCGAAGCATCAACTCGAGAGACGAAGCAACAAGCACGGGAGACGAAGCAACACAAGCTCGGGACTCAAAGAGACGGGCTTGGGAACCCATGCACAGGCAGGGACTTTAACACTAACCCTATTCACAATTCATGACAACTAAGCAACATAATTTCTCTATTTGAACTAGCCAATGTGTATTTTGTCTGTTGGTGGTTCAATAATTCATTATTATCCAACATTTGCTTTTGTAGTCTAAAAACCCCGATTATGTAATTCCTATTTGCTATTTTCTTTCATTCATAATTCTATGTTTCTAACTACTTGTCATTTCGTCACAAAATTGATGATCTTAAGTGTTGGGTATCACATGATTAATAATTGGGTCATAACGTCGTCCTCCCCCTCTCCTCCCTGTTCAGCGGGTCAATGAGAGATCGATGACATGTTAGGGGGTGATGTGGAATGGATGAGAAATGGAATTATGGTGGGGATTTGGGGAAGAACTAAATTATATATTTAGGAATTTTAGGAATAATTTAGGGATTTTAAAATTGTAGGATTCGCATCCCATAGATCTTGCATGTTGAGATTTTTCGGACTAACATTGTTAACCAAGCTTACTCTCGCACTCTAATGTAAAATCTTTAATTTTGATAAACACAAAATTTACATAAAATTTTCTCAAATTCAATTCTATCCAAACTAAAATAAATTTGAGGCTTTTATATAGGCTTACAAGATTCTCAATATCATTTCACGACTGATGTGGGACTAAAACTATTACAATAAGAAAATAGCTAAAGGACTTAAAAAGGAAACACTTATAAAATACTTAACTAAAAATTTAAAGAAAGAATAAAATAAACTCAAATGAAATTTTAAAAAACTTAATTAGCATCTCAAATTGGATCCTTATCATTCTTGTCAGCTTTAAGAACTTTACCACCTGGTGACTTATGACAGGAATAGTATAATCAGACAGCACAATAAGATCAGCTCTATAGTGCCATCGATGAAGTGCAGATAATGAATGATGCTGATAAATGCATGTCATTAAGCACCTGTGAAACATTCGACTTTGTTGCATCGGGATCATCACTCTGTAGAGATCATCAAGAACTTATGATGCATGCAAAACATGCTCATTGGTTCTAGGACGAATCTCTTTGGGTATGCTCTGATCATCTTATTATCTTATCATCTATAATTGTAAATTTTTACAGATTTTAATTTGATCCTGTAATAGACTTGTGAGTATCATAGAATTTCATAAGTCTCAGTATGCAAAGTATTCAAATGATATGCAAAATGCTCAAGAAATGTATTAAGGATAAGATCAAACTTTAATTCTAATAAATTCAAAATCACATGATGATGTATCTGAGTTAGCGGTTTATTACAGATTAAACCATTCTTATGAGATTTTCAACCATACTCTTGGGTTTGCAATGATTCAACACAATTTTTTTCCTTCAAATATAAACGTGTATATGGCGATTCTTTCGTAATACGCAACATCTAAATCATACAAGTAATATTTACCTAGCAAAATATGGCTAACATCCACTGGTACAATATTACATCTGATGCTATCCTGATAACTCGAGAACTGAATATTCACTATACAACATTGTCTACTATACAACATTGTCTAATAGAATGTGAATTATCATCAATTCATATGACGTTGTAAGGATGTGGATGCGGTCTAGCTTTTACTCTCATCTTTTCCATAGCTGACTTGGTGATTAAATTTATACAACTACTGTTGGAAAATGATAAAAATTTGATTCTCTTTCACATTAGATTTTAGATTTTGATGATACAAACACTTATTATTTACTTGTGCATACTAATTCTCTTCATGTAGATAGCTGTTTCAATATCATCATTCAGCTCTACATTTCATCTCAACAACATGGTTCAAGATTTACTCAAATATCAAGTCATTTTGCAAGAAGCATTACAATCAAGAAGAAGCTCAAGTCATTTCTTATATCTTGTTGTAATGATGTAATAATGTTGTAGCCCTATTTTTCTTCGTGCAAACTTAGATTGTTAAAGTCATAATGATGATCTATTTTAGAAACCTAAGTTCCCCCTAAAAATCCCAAGTCCTAACATTTTCTAGTTGACTAAATTTTTTTCCTAGTTGACTAGCCTTTTGTGCAACTTCTGTTAATTTAGACCTTCAATCTTGGTCGTCTGACAATTTTTCAGTCAACTAACGCACAATTTTTTAATGGATCTATTTTGACCGTTTTTAGTCCAAGTCGACTAATAGACTTTTTCCAGTCGACTAGAGTCAGTTACACCGGCTCTATTTCTGACCGTTTCTAGTCGACCAACTATTTTTTCTAGTTGATTAATAACGGGGTTTGACATTTTTACACTAGCCATTTTCTGACCATTTTAATCAGTTTCTGGCAGTTATTTGGGGGCATCCCTCAGTCCTATAAATATGTCCTGACCCCCACCATTCAACACAAAACACACTCTTTCAAAAATTTCAGATTTTTCTCACTCTAAAGAGGGTGATTTACGGTTTTCATTAAAGACTATAGTGCTGCAATTTTCTCCATTGAAATCCTATCTTCAAGAGTGTTTTTACCATTGTTCTAATCAAGAAACCTTAAAGATCTTCTGATCTTTCCTTGTGATTCTTCACACATCATCAATGTTATATGTGATATTGTTTCTTTAGTTTACTTTTGGTGCCTGAATCTCTTGTTGAAGAGATTGTACAAGTTTGCAACATGGGGAGTGTTGTCATCTTCGTATATTTTGTGCTTGCGGATAGCAAATGGTTATAGTGGATTGAAAATTTCTACAAGAAGTAGAGGACGAAATTTAGAATCAAGAGGATCTGAATCAAGATAAATCTTTGTGTTTGCGATTGTCTCTTTTCTAGATTGTGATCTTTATTTTGTATTTTTATTGCAAGATTTAGTCACTTTTAATTTGCAATTTTCGGCGTGATATACACTGTTCACATCCATATAGTGTATTGGTTCTGTTAGGAGATCCAACAATTGGTATCAGAGCAAGGTAAAGATGGCGTACATCTATTCGACGAACAATTTATCACAATTTCCAAAAATGCACTATACTACTCATCCTCAATTATTCATTGGTTCCAACTACTCTTATTGGAAGAACACGCCGATCTATCTTTAGAGCATTGACTATGAACTTTGCAACATCTTGGAGACGCAATATGAGAAGCCTTCAACTCCTTATTCTAAATGGACCACCTCCTGACAAGACAACAGTAACACACAACTCAAAGGCCATGAATGCACTCTTCTGCGCCATAGACAAAGACAAGAATAAGTTCAATCGAGTATCACATGCCAAATTTGCTTATGAAATCTGGCACACTCGAGGTAACTCATGAAGGAACCAATAAAGTAAAGGAGACTAAGATTTCTATTCTTGTTCACAGGCTTGAGTTGTTTAAGATGAATGAGAATGAGACTATTGGAGAAATGTTCACCAGATTCACAGACATTACAAATTCTCTAATTGCTCTTGAAAAGACACTCAAACTGAACAAGTTTGCAAGATCCTCCATGCTTTAACTCCTATCTGGAAGAAGAAGACTACTGCAATTGAAGAAACCAAAGATTTTTCAACTCTTATCGTTGACAATCTAATTGGCAATCTGATGGCATATGAATCTTAAGTACAAGACCGAAAGGAAGAATCCGAAACAAAGAAGAAAGTACTTACCTTTAACACATCATTAGACACCGAAGATTCAGATATGAACGATGATGGTGATGCGCTCATCACAAAGAACTTCAAGAAGTTCTTAAGAAGAGGCAAGTACAGAAATTTTAAATATAAGAATTCTGATGCTTTTTTATGTTTTAATTGTAACAAGTTAGGACATATCAAAAAGAATTTTTCACTTCTCAAATCAATCAACAACAATGATCACTCAAAGAAGGAAAAGTTCGAAAAGAAGAAGAATGCATTTGCTGCTACATGTGATTCCTCTTCAGTGAAGAAGACAACGATGATCAATCAAATGAAGAGAATGCACTCATGTGTTTTATGGCACAAGATGACAATGAAGCAAGTCATTTAGATAATGAAACTTTTAGATGCTTTTATTGATCTTTTTCTTTGTTTTAAGAGACTTAATGCACAACACAAGTCTCTAAAACAGAGCAACAACGCTTTGGTTCTTGCCCTCCAAGAACTAATATATGCATCCACTTCATATAATGAAATTAAATCTGAGAAGGAAACTTTGACTTCTTAAAATTTGAATCTGACCAAGGAGAATGAAATTCTCAAATCTCAGATTCAAGAAATGCATACATGTCTATCCGAAATGGATAATAATATTTCCTCACTCAAGATGAAGTATGACAAGATGTCCACCAATGTAAATAAGTTTAACAAAGGTAAGAAAAATCTCAATGATTTGCTTAAATTTCAACATCCAGCAAATCATAGACAAAGTTTGGGGTATTCTCATAAGAATATATCCAAATCTAGCAACACATTTTCTTCGAGTGGAATAACAACATTTGTTAGACCATCAAAGAAGAATCATGCATTCATCTACACGAAGAAAGCAAATTCTCTTCTTCTTCACAAAGAAATAGTTCTACCGTAAGAAATGTTTCAAATGCATCTCTTAGGAAACTCACTACATTTCGTATATGGGTTCCTAAAGATTCATGTTTATATGATAAAGATTTATATATTTCAGATTATATGAAAAACATTGTTCATTCTTTTATTATTTGCAAAAGAAAAATTCTACTTGGCTTCCTAAAGACTAATCTTAAGGACCTAAAAGCAAATTGTACTAATGCTTATTGTTTATTTTTTCAGGTACCCAGAAAAGAAAAATGGATTCTAGATAGCGGATGTTCAAAATATATGACAAGAAACATAAATTTTCCATCAACCATTCAATTCAAAAATGGTGACATAGTTACATTTGGAGACAACAACAAAGGAAACGTTATTGTTATTGGAACAGTTGATGATTCAGATAAGACAGTCACAGAAAACGTGCTACTTGTGACGGTTTAAAACACAACCTACTATCTATTAGTCAGTTGTGCGATAAGGATTTTAAAATTATTTTTGAAAAGCATGCTTGCATCATTTATTATTCCAACATGTCTTCTGTTTTATTTCATGAAAATAGTAAGAATAACATTTATATCCTATGTATGTCTATTGCTATACACAATCACTTTTTAATGCTTTATGGCACAAACATTTTGGACAAACAAATTTTAGAAATATTGCACGCATTTTAAAATACTAGTCAGTGACAAGAATGCCAAACATTTCGTTAAATCACACTCATTTTTCGATTCTTGTCAACAAGGAAAAATGCACAAATCTTCTTTCAAATCAAATGATGATGTCTCAACTAATCGACCATTAGAACTCATACACTTGGATTTGTTTGGTCCTTCGAGAGTAGCTTCTTTGAATGGAAGTAAATATGCATTTGTCATTGTTGATTTCTCACGATACACTTGGGTTTTATTCTTACAACACAAGAATGATGCTTTTGAAGAATTCTCTATATTCTGTAGAAAAATTCAAAAGGTCAAATCATCAAACATCGTTACTATTTGTAGTGATCATGTGAGAATTTGATAATGAATCGTTCTCCATTTTTTCGATGATAATGGAATTATGCACAAATTTTCTTTTCATAGAGCTGCTCCTTAGAACGGTGCAGTAGAAAGAAAAAATAGAACACTTCAAGAATGTGCTAAACAATATTATGTGACCGTAACTTACCAAAATATTTCCTGACAGAAGCTGTTGCAACCGCTTGTTACATCTTGAATAGAGTTCTTATAAGACCATCAGTGTTCTAAATATCGGATATCGGTCGCGCATTGGCATAGAAAATTTGATATCAAATTGCAGATATCGAGGATATATCGGGGATATTGACTAAATATTGGAGTATCATATCGGAGGTATAAAAATGATGACATATGCAAGCATAGATGTATCTAGAAAATATAAACTATACTAACTCAAATAAAAGTATGTTTTGGTTATACTTCTCTCGTTAAACATGAATATCAGGGATATTGACTAAATATCGGAGTGTCATATCAGAGCCTAAAAAATGATGTCAAATAAAAACATAGTTGTATCTAAGAAAATATAAACTATAGAAACTCAAATAAAAGTATATTTTGGGTATACTTATCTCATTAAACATGAATACCAGCCATCTACTTGTAATATTTCTTTAAATGGTCACGAACCAAGCGAGTTAAATACCTACAAAATATGATGTAGGGGTGTTGTTTAAGTATGTATACCACCTTCCATATATTGATTTTGATGTATGTGGTGTTGTTTAAAGTACCTAAAACTGAAATGATCCAAGGGGCAGAAAATTATTCTCCTCAAGTGAGCAAATTGATACCATAGTCCTCAATTTTCCCCACTTTCACAATTTTTGCTTGCAGTCAAATTAGTACATAAATCTGTTGCAACTTGCAACTCCAAAATAAAATACATTTATTTGACAGAGGGCACCCATTTATGCAGATGGAAATTGCGGCAAAACAAATATGATAAACTCAAAAAAATTGAAAATAAAAAACATCAAGTATGTAGAAGTCTACCGTAAAAATGTTAAAATCAAAAAACTGAAAATAAAAAAATTGAAAAAATGTAAAATTGTAAGAACATGGAAAGAATACTCACCTTGGTTGGAAAACCCTCTATTGAGAAGAATGAATGCCAGATGCTGAAGATCGCCTGAAAAAACCAAAACTGAAAAAAATCATAAAAGAAAAAAATGAAAAAAAATGAAAAAGCTAAAGAATACTCACCTTGAGCTGAAAATCCTCCCTTACGAAGATTGAATGTCGCATGTCGAAGCTTAATCAACTAAAAAACCCAAAACTGGAAGGAAAAAAATAAAAAAAAATGGAAAAATGAAAATAAAAATGGAAAATGGAAACGAATACTTACCATGATTGGAAAACTCTTCCTTGCAACGATTGAATACCAGACGTCAAACCGCGATCGACTTTCGTTGGAAAATTTTAACTGATGGGGCTGAGCGAAGCGGTGTGAGGAGCTGAGCGATGATTAGGGCAAACTCACGATTTCCCCCCAAAAACCCCGATGGCCTCATGTTTTAACCGATGGATTTGAGTCGGGTTGGACCACTTTTCAGTGGAACGACCTGCTAACCGGACTTTAAAAAACAATGAGTGGCGGCCGATATTTCAAAAGGAAATATCGGTCGCAATAACGGCCCAAACCCGATATATCGTCGATATTTCCCCAAATATCGAAAACCGCAATAAAACAGCCTATATCGTATCGGCCCAGTAATAATTTCGATGTTACGGCCGATATATCAGATATTGGACCGATATTTAGAACACTGAAGACCATTACTTAACAAAACTTGTTTTAAATTATTCTTCGATCGCATTCCCAGTGTATCACATTTTCGTGTATTTAAATGTCGATGTTTCATTCTTAACACTAGATATGCGCTTTGATAAGTTTGATTCTAAATATGATGAATAGATATTTATTGGTAACTTAATACGTAGCAAAACCTACAGAGTTTACATTAAAGTATTTATCTATTGAAGAATCATTACATGTTACTTTTGATGAAACCCTTTCATCATGCACACCTGTTGATGATGATGAACATTCATTATCTTTGTCTAATTCATTTCAAGATATTAAACTTGATGATGATGCTAGTAAACCATTTGCTGAGTCTATTTCAAAAAATACAGATCTTCCTAAGGCATATGCAGAAGTTTCCAACCATATACATGAGTTAGTAATTGTAGATATTTTAGATGGTGTGATAACACGTTCACAAATAGAGCAGATGACACATTGTGCATTCATTTCATCCATTGAACCTAAGAACATTACTAAAGTATGTGAATATAGTTCATGGATTATTGCTATACAGGAAGAACTTAACCAATTCAAGATGAATGATGTTTGGACATTTTTTTCAGATTCGTAGATCATCTAGTTATTGGTACCAAATGGGTATTCATGAACAAGTTGGATGAATCTGGACATGTAATTAGAAATAAGGCACGATCGATTGAACAAGGTTATAATCAATAAGAAGGAATATATTTTGATGAAATCTATGCACCAGTTGCTCGCCTTGAATCTATTAGAATGTTATTATCATATGCATGTTATAAGGATGTCAAATTATATCAAATGGACATGAAAAGTGCTTTGCTTAACGGTTTCATTAAAGAAGTTTACATTTGAACAACCGAAAAGTGCTTTGCTTAACGGTTTCATTAAAGAAGTTTACGTTGAACAACCGCCTGGTTTTCAACATGAAGTATTAGAAAACAGAAGGCTTTGTATGGTTTGAAACAAGCACCTTGTGCTTGGTATGAAAGACTAAAAGTTTTCTTTTGAATTCTAGTTATTCTATAGGTAAGATAGATTCTACACTATTTACTAGGCGCAGTGATTCTGATGTTATTATCATACAAGTATATGTTGATATTATATTTGGTTCTACTAATGCATCTCTTTGTCAAGAATTTTCTATAACCATGCAGAAACAATTCGAGATGAGTCAGATGGGTAAACTCACCTACTACCTTAAACTTCAAATCAAACAATTAAAGGAAATAATCTTCATCCAACAAGCAAATATTCTAAAGATCTTTGTTACGACCTAAAGGTCGTGGGAGTCCGGCACCTCCCCAGAACCACTAATATACCTCACTGGCTCGTCCCTTTCGAACGGACAGCCGACCCGACGCCGGGGCACCCCCCGCCCAAACTTTGGAGACCAGTAGGGCGTCAGCCGACCCGGAGGTCCGAGGCTACAGGGGGATGGGCGCACCTCGCCGCGCCCCCCCTCCCCGACAGAAGCGCTCAACCGCTCTCGCTCGGTCCGCCAGGAGCAACGCGCCCGGGGTACGCCCGGGCAGCGCAGCCTCGGATGTTGACAGAGGCACATCCGTTCCCCCTCCCTACCGGCGATCCATGATCCCCACCCGAAAATGTGCGCGGCCGGGCCGAACACCCCGCGATCAGGTCGGCCCGGCGGCTCCACGCGAACCCAGCCGTGGGGAAACGCACCGCCGGATCCTTGACTCATCACACACGACAAACAACCTAGTATAAGGACGCGACTGACACTAACCCCGCTCGACCATCTGACAAAGCACCCCCTGGCCACTGCGCCCCCTGACACTTAATGCTTTCGACCCTGACACCCTGACAAAAGCACCCCTGGCCATTGCGCCGTCTGACAAAAGCGTGGCAGACACTCCTGTTCCTGACATCCTCATCCGAAGCTTCCGCTGACAGCCAGGCCAGCTCAGCATGTCGAGTCAGCACGCCAGGTCAGCCCCACCTAACCGCCTCCCATTAGGTATAAATCCCCCCCCCACTTCTTACGGTGAGGGGGTTGGAAAATCCAATCCCAATCCCATTATTCACACACGAGAGCAAAGGTCGTCCATATCGTTGTTCTCCTACACATAGCTCGTCACGTACGATCGGCGCATCCACAGTCCGACCTGTGTGCCTAGCCCCCACTTCAAGTCCAATTACTGACTTAGGCATCGGAGAGGCTAAGGGTTGGACCCCAACCCGGCCTTTCTGACGAGTTGCTCATTGCGCAGGATCGCTCGTCCCCTGGCTTGTGTCCGCCTTCGGCTTCCGCAGTCTGACCTTCCTCAACCGTATCCTGTGGGATTCGACCCCGTGGTCCGCTCCAGCGACAAGCTTAGCCTCATCACCCCCCTAATCACTTGTCAAATAGCCTACCCAAATCCTCTCAAACACATAACCACTGTGCCCTTGGTTCCCCCTAATACAAATTCATTGTACGCGAGTTCTACCTCGTAACAATTGGCGCCGTCTGTGGGAACGAAGGGTCACACCCATGTTAGACCCCATACCGATCGCCTGAAACCCTGACCATGGCAAGGATCCCATGGGTCAAGAGCCGCCCTCTCTACCAATCACTCCAGGGACTGACCCCCCTCCAGGGATAGAAGCCGAGACAACCCAGGCCTCGGCTCGCGCGATCCAAAAAAGCTTCAAGGCCTTCACTAAGGCGATGGGGGGCTGCGCAGCAACAGGAACGGAGGCACCACCCGGTCCCTCGGAGCCCCCGAACGTGAGACATAATCTCCACCCTCAGTTTGAAGAGGAGGGGGAGGCCAGGGGCTCGCCAAAGGAGATTGTGACCCAGCGAAAGCTCTTGGAGGAGGAGATGGAGGTCGCGCGGTTGTGGAGGCGCCGGGAGGAGGCGGCCGCCGCGCAAAGGCATTTGGATGAAGCGGCCGAGACCGCCCGACGGGCCTGCCTGGACGAAGAAACCGTCCGACACCAGCTCCGCTTCATCATCGCGGAACGCGAAAGGCTCCGGAGGGAGAACGAAGACAATCGGGAGATCCCGGAGGTGTCGGCGATGGGCCGGTGGCACCTTGACGGGCGCGGCCTGCCGTTGGCCAAATCTCCACCATGGGGGGGAGTCCACCTCGTCAGCACCACTCCCTCGATCTTCTGAACGAGGAAGCCGTTTGTCGACAACTCCGCTTCCTCACCTCCGAGCGTGAAAGGCTCCTAAGGGAGAATCAGGAGCGGAGGGAGATCCGGGAGGAGACGGCCGGAGGGCGGTGGTACTGGGAGGACCGTAGCCCGCCACCCGTTGAATCCTCTACCCGTGGAAGGAGTCCCCCCCTGGGCGACCGCTTCGCTACTCCCCGAGGCGAGAAGACCATCGGCAGCCTAGGCGCGACCGGAGCCAGACCCCGGAATGGCGAAGAGGGCACACGCCCGAGCGCTCTGCCTACCCGGAGGAGGCCACGCCATTGGCGTGGTGGATCACGTCCGCCCCGCGGCCCGTAAGGTTCAACCCCCCCCCCCCACCTGGCCACCTACAGCGGAAGAGGCGACCCTCTCACGCACGTGCAACAATACTGGGGGGCAATGGAGGCGCAGGATGTGGATGAGGCGTTCCTATGCCGGCTCTTCTCGCAAAGTCTGAGGGACACAGCGTTGGATTGGTACTTTGGCCTACCCGCGAGATCCATTGGGAGTTTTGGCGAACTGTCCCACAAGTTCTGCCAGGAGTTCTGGGCCGGGCGGACGAAGAAGAATCCCCTGGACTATCTCAGCACGATAGTCCAAGGGGAGGGAGAGACGATAGGGAAATACATGCGTCGCTTTCAGGATGAGAGACGGGCGGTGGTGACATGCGGCGATGAGGTGCTTATGCTGGCATTCAAGACGGAATTGCGGACTCAGAGCCTCCACAAATCCCTGCTCCGAGGTCCGCCGGCCGACTATGAGGCGCTGGTCGCTATGGCAGAGAGGCATGCATTGGCCGAGGAGACTCGGCACAAAGAAATTGTTCCCCCCGGCGAAGCCGCTCCAGGGCCGACCAGCTGACCCAATCGCCCCTATGTTAGAAGAGGAGATGAGGTCGGAGGTGACCACGGCAACGACCGTGGGAAACATGCAAGACGAGAGGCACGAAGGTAGCCACCAACGGACCACAGGTAGGGCGTCGCCCAGCACGAAGGTGTCTGGCAGAAGTTGAGTATCTGCCTCAGATCAGAACGGTCGTCGGTCTGCTCCTGATCGGACCTAAGGCCTCGCTCATCGGGTGCCCATACTGCTGCTCGGAAGCCGCGAGGGGTCAATCAGGCAGCTCTAAGGGCGGTCCTAGAGCGGCTTCTCAAAGCCAAGTTTATCAGGCCAGTGGACTACCCGGTCTGGCTCGCCAACGTCGTCTTGGTGAAGAAGCCCAGCGGAAAATGGCGCATGTGCATCGACTTCACCGATCTTAACAAGGTGTGTACAAAGGACAGCTTCCCCCTCCCACAGATCGACCATTTGGTAGACCAGGCGTCTGGCTACGAGTTGTTAAGCTTTATGGACGCCTTCTCGGGCTATAACCAGATACCGATGGCGGAGGAGGCGGAGGAGGACGAAGAGAAAATGTCCTTCGTCACCGATAGGGGCACCTTCTGTTACACTAAGATTCCCTTCGGACTTAAGAACGCCGGGGCGACCTATCAGCGGATGGTGGACCGGATTTTCAGCCCGCAGGTCGGACGGAACTTGGAGGTCTACATCGACGACATGCTGGTAAAGAGTAGGAGAGGCCCAGACCACCTTGCCGACTTGCAGGAGACGTTCCAAAGGGTCCACCAATACGGTTTAAGGCTGAACCCCGCGAAGTGCATCTTCGGCGTGCAGTCAGGGAAATTCCTAGGCTTCATGATAACGAAGCGAGGGATTGAGGCGAACCCCGATAAGGTGATGGCCCTCATCAAAATGACGGAACCACGGACGATTCGGGATTTGCAACGCCTGAATGGCCGGATCGCCGCTTTGGGGCGGTTCCTGTCAAAATCCGCGGAGAGATCGCTCCCCTTCTTCAGGGTCTTGCTCACTGCCTTCGACGAAGCAAAGGACAAAAGGAAGGTGATCCCATGGGACGACGACTGCGCTCAAGCGTTCGTGGAGCTGAGGGCCTACCTACAAAGCTCGCCGCTCCTCGCACGACCGGAAGAAGGGGAGCCGCTAGGGTTGTACTTGGCGACCAACGAAGAGGCCGTTAGCTCCGTCCTAATCAAGGAGGAAGGGGGCGTACATCGCCCTATATATTACGCCAGCTGGATTCTCTGGGAGGTGGAGACTTGCTACAGTCCCATCGAGAGGGCCGCCTACTGCCTGATCACGACAGCTAGGAAGCTCCGACCGTACTTCCAGGCCCATCCCATCGCCGTCCACACTGACCTACCCCTCGAGAAGAACTGGAAGAGGTTGGAGCTGTTGGGAAGGATGCTCAACTGGAGCGTCGAGCTCAGCGAGTTCGACATAACATACAAGGCCCGAACGGTGATCAAGGGCCAGGCGTTGGCGGACTTCGTGGTAGAGTGCACCACTAAGGACGCCCCGGGGGATAAACCAGAGCCACCATCGGTGACCGCGTCCCCGCAAGTGATGGGGGTGGCGGAACCCTTAGAGCCCTCCCAAGGGAACATGGATGAATTATGGACCATCCACGTCGATGGCTCAGCGACGGGATCCGGGACGGGGGCAGGAATCTTCATTCAAACCCCCGTCAGATGCTCGTTGGAATACGCCTTGCGCTTCAGCTTCCCGGCGACCAACAACGTCGCGGAGTACGAGGCCGCGATCAACAGGCTGAAGCTCAGTAAGGCGGTGGGGGCGATGAACGTGTTGCTCCTCAGTGACTCACGACTCGTCGTCCAGCAGATCCAAGGGAGCTTCGAGGCCCGAGAGGAAACGATGAAGCGCTACCTTAAGTGCATCCAGACCGAGCTCCGCAAGTTCAAGAGAGCGGAGGTCTGGCACCTTCCCCATTCCAACAACCTCCAGGCAAACGCCCTGTCCAAGCTGGCCTCTTCCTCCGCAGCCGAGATCGGGAAGGCCATCTACGTCGAGAGCCTACTGACCATCACTATTGACGAAGAAGAACTAATGTGTGTTGGCTCGGTGACGACGTGGATGACCCCCATTGTGAAGTACCTGGAGACAGGGGCCCTACCCGAGGAACGGATGCTGGCTAAGAAGGAGGAGAGGCGGGCCCTATCCTTCGTACTCCTCGACGGAGTATTATACCGCCGACGCTGCGCCAACTTCGACGTCCTGCCATATCTAAAGTGCCTGGGGCCAGAACAGGCTGAGCAAGTCATCCGCGAAGTGCACGAAGGCTTCTGCGGAAACCACCATGGCGACCGCACCATCGCCCACAAAATAATGCGTCAGGGGTATTACTGGCCGACAATGATCCAGGACGCGGCTCAGTATGTCAAGAGGTGCGAGGCGTGCCAAAAGTTCGGCCGACATACAGCAGCACCTCCGGCTAACTTGGTGCCCATCGTGAGCCCGATCTCGTTCGCCAAATGGGGACTCGACATCCTTGGGCCTTTCCCAAAAGCCTCCGGGGGAAGGAAATATCTAGTCGTCGCCGTGGACTATTTCACGAAGTGGGTGGAGGCCGAGCCGCTGGCACGTATCACGTGGACGGACATGAAGGGTTTTATCTGGCAGTCCGTTATATGTCGCTTCGGGATACCCCGCTCTATAGTCACGGATAACGGAAGACAGTTCGATTGCGAAGGCTTCCGCGACTTCTGTTCGGGCTGGGGGATCAAGCTCCATTTCGCGTCGGTCGCCCACCCGCAGTGCAACGGAATGGCGGAGGCCGCGAACAAATGCATCTTGAGTCCTATGAAGAAGAAGGTAGACGCCGCCCTCGGGGCATGGGTCGACGAGCTGCCGGGAATCCTTTGGTCCTACCGCACCACCCACAAGGCCTCGACTGGAGAAAACCCATTCATGCTGGCATACGGATCGGAGGCGGTCGTTCCCGTGGAAATCGGAGAAGAGACGCTCCGACTAAAACTCTTCGACGAGGATATCAATGGAGAGGGGCTCGGCCTCAGTCTCGAACTGGTGGACGAGGTAAGGGACCAAGCCCTGACGAACCTCATCGGGCACAGCCAGAGGATGGCACGACATTACGACTCCCGGGTGAAGAAGCGGACCTTCAGAATCGGCGACCTGGTCCTCAGAGACGCCACCTTCAGACCCGAGACCGCCCGCCGAGGGAAGCTGGCCGCCAAATGGGAAGGGCCCTACAAGGTCATCGATATCATTGGACCGGCCACGTACATCTTGGCAACCCCGGATGGAAGCGAGCTAGCCCACCCTTGGAATGCGAAGCACCTGCTAAAGTTCTACCAATGATTGTGAGTTTTTTTTCTGAAAAATCTACATTTACGCACTTTCCCAAACTTCGTTGTTTCCACATGAGTGTTTCATTCTGAACCCTTAAGACCTCTGGGGCAGGGCCGACCCTCGCCACCCAAACCAGAGAAGGGCACGGGCCGAGCTACGCGCGCTCGCTCCCCCCTCCAGACCTCTGGGGCAGGGCCAACCCTCGCCACCCAAACCAGAGAAGGGCACGGGCCGAGCTACGCGCTCGCTCCCCCCTCAAGACCTCTGGGGCAGGGCCGACCCTCGCCACCCAAACCAGAGAAGGGCACGGGCCGAGCTACGCGCTCGCTCCCCCCTCCAGACCTCTGGGGCAGGGCCGACCCTCGCCACCCAAACCAGAGAAGGGCACGGGCCGAGCCACGCGCTCGCTCCCCCCTCAAGACCTCTGGTGCAGGGCCGACCCTCGCCACCCAAACCAGAGAAGGGCACGGGCCGAGCTACGCGCTCGCTCCCCCCCTCAAGACCTCTGGGGCAGGGCCAACCCTCGCCACCCAAACCAGAGAAGGGCACGGGCCGAGCTACGCGCTCGCTCCCCCCCTCAAGACCTCTGGGGCAGGGCCGACCCTCGCCACCCAAACCAGAGAAGGGCACGGGCCGAGCTACGCGCTCGCTCCCCCCCTCAAGACCTCTGGGGCAGGGCCAACCCTCGCCACCCAAACCAGAGAAGGGCACGGGCCGAGCTACGCGCTCGCTCCCCCCTCAAGACCTCTGGGGCAGGGCCGACCCTCGCCACCCAAACCAGAGAAGGGCACGGGCCGAGCTACGCGCTCGCTCCCCCCCTCAAGACCTCTGGGGCAGGGCCAACCCTCGCCACCCAAACCAGAGAAGGGCACGGGCCGAGCTACGCGCTCGCTCCCCCCTCAAGACCTCTGGGGCAGGGCCGACCCTCGCCACCCAAACCAGAGAAGGGCACGGGCCGAGCTACGCGCTCGCTCCCCCCTCAAGACCTCTGGGGCAGGGCCGACCCTCGCCACCCAAACCAGAGAAGGGCACGGGCCGAGCTACGCGCTCGCTCCCCCCTCAAGACCTCTGGGGCAGGGCCAACCCTCGCCACCCAAACCAGAGAAGGGCACGGGCCGAGCTACGCGCTCGCTCCCCCCTCAAGACCTCTGGGGCAGGGCCGACCCTCGCCACCCAAACCAGAGAAGGGCATGGGCCGAGCTACGCGCTCGCTCCCCCCTCCAGACCTCTGGGGCAGGGCCACCCCTCGCCACCCAAACCAGAGAACGACATGTGCCTAGCCACGTAGCCACATCCCCGCCCTGGTAGACCCGTGATCCTCGAAAACTCGAACCTTGGGAAGAGGACAAGGGCACGAAAACCGGGGCAGACCGGGCGCCAGGTCCCGATGAGGCAGCCCCCCGATGCGACTCGACGAAATGAAAGGACGCTCGGGAAATGCGCCATCAATAATGATACGCCCCAAAAGAAACTAGGGCTGACGAGTCGCCACAAGCGCCACCAGGCAAAAGCGGTTTCCAAAGGGCATGATTCCGAAGAGCCCATTAATAATGCCAGCTCATTGCAGTAATTAGGGGGGAAACCGTCAACAAAATCCCCCTATAAAGGAGCCCCTCACCCTTCCGAAAGAGAGAGAGACAAAGATTTGGAAAATATGAGAAACCGGCCCTGGCACCCTCCACCAACGGGGAAAAGGGCCGAGACGCCTCGCCCAAACAAAAGGGAAGCCACCGGCCACCAATGGATCCTGCCTCCCCGATCGGCGATCGCTCCCACGCCACGACCTCCGATAGGCTATTCCTCTTACAAACGGATCGCCAATAGGCTATTTCCCTTACACAAGGGGAACCCCACCTTCCATCCCTCCGTCTGCTCTAAACCAGATGAGACGGGGAAGGTAGGCATCCGTTCCCCACCGATCCCCGCCGGCGGGAAAGGCAAAAGCCCCTTCGTGCTTGCAGGTCTGCACCGACGTGCTTCCTATCGACCCACCTGCTCGCCTTCGACCTTCTCCTCGAACCCAAACCGCGAGGCGTGGAGGGATATGACAAGGCAATGGAGGGGAGGGAGGGCTGCCCGATAGACAGGAGTTCGCTCACCCAGACAAAGGTCGCAGCAAGACAGCTTCCCTGGTGAATCCACCCAGCCGAAGAGACCTTGCAACCCTTCAGCTCGGAGGGCGCTCACCGGGACGCCACGAGCAACTGAAGATAAAGAGGCCCGCTCCGTAGATGGTAATCCTCCCATCCTGATGTAGTTTACAGCAGGAGGGAACAGCTCCACAGCCCGCTTTCGGATCGGGTCGTACTCACCCAACTACCGAAGACCTTGCCAACACCTCATGTACGAACCAAAGTGGAATTCCTGTAAATTTAAATGAAAAAGATTATCCCAATCGAACTCACAATAACTATCCGAGCATGCTCTAACTTGAAACGATCCCCCTACCAATTGCGGGGCGAGCTCACGAAACTGGGCCACCCCTCATGGCGGGGAAAGGAGGGGCCGAGCGCCGCACTCCTCCTCCTGGAATAACTCGGGACGCCCCCAAACAAAAGATGGCACGATCACCAGGAATTACATGCATGCAGTTTGAACCCTCCGATACTAGGAAGGGCCAACGTTTCAAAACGAGACCCCTCTTGAACTAAACTCGCCGTTACCTTTCAACAAAGGGGAGGGGGGTGAGCTAAGACCTGTTTTGTTGGGCCACTTCCGCCCGAGGCAAAATCTGCTCGATGCGGAAACCGAGGGGTCAACCGCACTATCGATAGCCCCTACCCGTGCAACGGAGCCCGACGCGCTCCGAATTCCCCCCTCCTTGTCATCATAATGGTCGTGCCAAGCCAAAACAGCTTCACACCCGGGTCCAAGAAGAACCCCGCCATCTTCACAGCGGCCGGGGTCGTTAGGCTTCGCCTACGTGGGAGCGGACTGCTACAACGATCCCCCAACTTGACAAGCCAGGATATGGCGGCATGCCTCATCCCAACCCGACCTGGTGATCCCCCGTCCCGCCCAAAGCTGACGCGTCGACCATCAACATCCCCTTCCCCCCAGAGCTAGCGCTCTCGGACAAGGGAATGTTGGGGGCAATAATCGTACCCACGCAAGAAGACAAAATAGAGAACACCTACAATACAACATGGCATCGACCGGCTTCCCAGGGGCGACACGCTCACCTTGGTAACGGCTACCCGGTTCGAACCACACAGTGACCAGCTACCCGGGGCTGGCTAACCAATCCGCATCAAGATTCCCCCGCCCCGTTAGGCCCGTGATCCTCGAAAACTCGAACCTTGGAAAGAGGACAAGGGCACGTAAATCGGGACGGACCGGGCGCAAACCAGGAACCGCTGAACAATGCCCGTCGGATAAACGCTATATCCCGATAAAGCAGCCCCCCGATGCGACTCGACGAAACGAAAGGACGCTCGGGAAATACGCCATCAATAACAACACGCCCCCGAGAGGCCAGGGCTGACGAACCGCGTCAGGCGTTCCCTGGCAAAAGCGGTTCCCAAAGAGCGTGATTCGGCGGAGCCCATTAATGGTGCTAGTTCATCGCATTAGCTAGGGCGAAACCGTCGGCAGAATCCCTCTATAAATATTCCCCACACCCCTTCGGAGTTTAGGGGAAAGAAAAAATATATGAGAATGAATCACAACCCTTTACACCGAGTATGAAAAAGCCCAAGACGCCCCATCCAACTACGGAGGAGGCCGATGGCCACCGACGGATCGCACTTCCTCTACCAGTGATCGCTTCCACTCGACGACCACTGATAGGCTACTCCCCTTACCCAGAGAACAGACCGACCGACTGTCTCCCCCTTCCTTCAGACAACTTCCACCTGTGGCGGACCCCGCCCCCCCTTTTTCGGCATCCCACACGGCATGGACCGAAGGAAAGGGAGGGGGGCCCCGGTCGGATCTCCCCGGTGCACACTCCGGCCTCAACATTGGGCACACAAGCCTTCGCCCAGGCAATCCGGCCTCAGTAGGCCCACCTCCCAACGGCCTGTCATGCTGATAGGGTACTCCCCTTACAAGCAGATCGCCAATAGGGTATTCACCTTACACACCCCGCCTGCCGGCCTTCCCCCTGCTCTGAACCAGATGAAGCAGCCGGTTCGGAAGACTCGCAGCGGGCCACCATACCCCAATCAGCATCCGTGCCACCCCGATCCCTACCGGATGCGAGGGTGGAAGCCCCCGCCGGGTCTCCTAACGACCCACCTGCCCGCCCTCGACCTTCCACTCGAGGCCGGCCCGCCGGACATCCCCCCGGGAGGGCGACGCCTCCACCTCCACCTCGTCCGCCGCCTCCTCCGGGGTTCCCCTTCGATGTAAGGGATCCCCGGAGAGGCCGAGCAACCATCCAGCACGACAAAGGCGAGACGGAATACGACAAAGCAAGGGAGGGGGAAGGAGGTCCGCCCGACAAACGGAGGATCGATCATCCCGACGTGGGTCACAGCAAGGCTGCATCCCCGACGAATCCAAACGGCGAGTCATGGCGCGTCAGCTCGCCCCCGGGCGATCGAGACCAGTATCCCGCCCCCAAACCCCTGCGGACAGAAAGGCAGAAGGAGTGCAGCGATCAGCGGAAAAGAAGGAAGGCCGCCCCACAAACAGGGGCCCTCTCATCCCGACGCAGCGGGTGACAAGTTAAAACAACCTCCCGACCCGACCACGGGTTGGGTCACACCTGCCCTATTGTTGTAAATGTCGTCGAGGTCTCTTGTAAGGGCCAATGAAAAAGACTCCTCCATGCGGACTCCTCACCATAAGCCCAAGCGCACTATGGCTAGGCATTTTCACCAAACAAAGGACGGCTAGAATAAGGCAAAAATAGCACTCACACACGTTCGGTAGACACATCACAACGAGAACCAGGGCCATCCCGATAAAACCGGTTTCCCCAAGGTCCGACCCGGCCGCCACATGCAACTGCACATCGTTGAGCGGAAACGCCCCTCCACAAACCGCCGGGTCATTCCTCCTCGCTTCGCCCCCACACGGATCGAGATCCCACGATCCCGTGACAGCAGGCAATACTCCGCGAGAGCCGCGCCACCACTCCTGAGCGTGGACCAAAGTCCGAACTATTGGTTCGGAGGGAAGTAGCGTTACGTCATCCGAGTCGAGCCGGGCTCCCACCTCGTGCTCGAATGTCGGGGGCAATTGTTACGACCTAAAGGTCGTGGGAGTCCGGCTCCTCCCCAGAACCACTAATATACCTCACTGGCTCGTCCCTTTCGAACGGACAGCCGACCCGACATCGGGGCGCCCATCGCCTGGACTTCGGAGACCAGTAGGGCGTCAGCCGACCTGGAGGTCCGAGGCTATAGTGGGATGGGCGCACCTCGCCGTGCCCCCCTCCCCGACAGAAGCGCTCAACCGCTCTCGCTCGGTCTGCCAGGAGCAGCGCGCTCGGGGTACGCCCGGGTAGCGCAGCCTCGGATGTTGACAGAGGCACATCCGTTCCCCCTCCCTACCGATGGTCCATGATCCCCACCCGAAAATGTGCGCGACCGGGCCGAACACCCCGCGATCAGGTCGGCCCGGCGGCCCCACGCGAACCCAGCCGTGGGGAAACGCACCGCCAGATCCTTGACTCATCACACACGACAAACAACCTAGTATAAGGACGCGACTGACACTAACACCGCTCGACCATCTGACAAAGCACCCCCTGGCCGCTGCGCCCCCTGACACTTAATGCTTTCGGCCCTGACACCCTGACAAAAGCACCCCTGGCCGTTGCGCCGTCTGACAAAAGGGTGGCTGACACTCCTGTTCTTGACATCCTCGTCCGAAGCTTCCGTTGACAGCCGGGCCAGCTCAGCACGTCGAGTCAGCACGCCAGGTCAGCCCCACCTAACCGCCTCCCATCAGGTATAAATACCCCCTCACTTCGTACGGTGAGGGGGTTGGCAAATTCAATCTCAATCCCATTATTCACACACGAGAGCAAATGTCGTCCTTGTCTTTGTTCTCCCACACATAGCTCGTCACGTGCGGTCGGCGCATCCACAGTCCGACCTGCGTGTCTAGCCCCCGCTTTAAGTCCAATTACTGACTTAGGCATCGGAGAGGCTAAGGGTTGGACCCCAACCCGGCCTTTCTGACGAGTTGCTCATTGCGCAGGATCGCTCGTCCCCTGGCTTATGTCCGCCTTCGGCTCCCGCAGTCCGGCCTTCCTCAGCCGTATCCCGTGGGATTCGACTCCGTGGTCCGCTCCAGCGACAAGCTTAGCCTCATCACCCCTTTAATCACTTTTCAAATAGCCTACCCAAATCCTCTCGACAACATAACCACTGTGCCCTTGGTTCCCCCTAATACAAATTCATTGTACGCGAGTTCCATCCCGCAACAATCTTGACAAACACTTTGGATTGGATAATTCTCTTGGGAAACATACTCCCATGAGTACGACAGTATCTATTGATAAGGATCCAAATGGTAAGAGTGTTGATCAACGTCTATATAAAGGTATGATCAGATCACTACTTTATCTTACAATAAGTAGACCGGATATTATGTTTTCAGTATGCTTGTGTGCTAGATATCAAGCAGATCCTAAAGTTTCACTTCTCGCTGTTGTGAAAAGGATACTTAGATATGTTTAACACACATCTGATTCTGGTTTATTTTACATTAAGATCAGTACATATGATTTATTATCATATAGTGATGCTGATTTTACTGGTTGCAAATCAGACCGAAAAAGCATCAGTGGCACTTGTCACTATCTTGGGCATGCTTTGGTCTCATGGTTTATCAAAAAGCAAAACTATGTTTCCCTATTAACTACCAATGCAAAATATATTATCGCGGGACTAGTATGTGCTTTAGATCTTATGGATGAAACAAACCATATCAGATTTTTGCATTTAGTGTTCCACATGTTCTATTATGTGTGACAACATTAGTGCTATTAACTTATCAAATAATCCTGTTCACTATGCATGAACCAAACATATTGACATCCGTCACCACTTTTTGGATGATCATTTCAAAAAGGTGACATTGTATTAACGTTTATTTCCATTAAACACCAGATTGTTGATATATTAACTAAGTCTTTAAAAGAAGAAACTTTCATAAGACTTAGAAAAGAATTAGGAAATAATCAATGAATCTGAAATTTAATACAGATATTTGTTTGGTAATTTTATGCACATTTTTATGCATGATCTATGTATTTTTATGAATTTTTATCTATTATTTTCTATTTTTAGTCGACTAATAAAAGTTTCGAGTCGACTAAGACATTACATCAGCTTTCTATCTTGACGCCCATTTTCTTAGTCGACTAAGTAGCTGACTAGACAATTTCTGCTCTCACCCAGCCACAAATTCGAATTTTTAGATAGTTATTTGAATTTTTAAATAGTTATTCTTACCTTTTTGTTTGGAGATCTGTGCAATTCAATTGTACTTTTATAGTTGCTTTGAATCGATTCTTCAAACTTTCATCTAGTCATAATCTAGTCCTTTTTACTTTCAAATTTTTTCCTTATCCTATGACACACCCATCACCCCGCATGTACTAGTTGACATGGGCATTAATCTATGTACTTTCTCCATATTCACACGTCTTTACCAAGAATATAGTTGATTGGACCGATTTAGTCGACCAGAAATCCAATCGAAACACAAAATCCACTGAAACAACCATTTCCGTTCAAATTTTTTGAATCTTTTTGAAAATTTTAGTTTCAAAACTTATCTTGGAAAGTTCAATGCAGTTTTTTGAATTTTGAATTCAAATCTTCCTCTTTAATTTTCTATTTAAGAGGAGCGATTTCTCATTCTTTCTTTCATCCATGAGAAGACCTCTATCCTCTTACTCTAGAAAATCCTGCTTTGGTATCCAAAATTCTTGTTTCCCTGTGGCCTCCTCCTCTCACCAATGCCTACTGCTCGTCGTCTTATCCTGTTCTCCACTCCTCAGGCATGAGTCAAGTATGAATCCATGGCCGACATCCCTTGCACGCTGAACGGATCGAAACATTCTGGGCTGTCCGATCCTTGCGCCGGGAGAACTTCCACAAGTGGCAAACCAAGTAGCACCACGTGGATGCCTCATTGGAAGCAGATCTGTCCACTCAGATTTTGGATTCAATGCGGATCATATCAAACAGTCTCTTGACATTTCGACTCCCGATGTCAGACGACCATGACGAAACACCATCATTAGTGCACCTCATCCTGTTGGGAAATGGAGTCCCTAACTCATGTTTTGATAATGAGGAAAAATTGTGTATGGTCTAACAAATTTCATTTAGTATAACATGATAATTAGACCAAGTGATTTTGCTCAAGATTGCTCAATCACAAAAGTCAATAATCTCATGTCAAGACTTGACAAATGGTGATGGTGTGACTCCAAGGCATGACGATGAGTTGGAGAACTAAGGCAAGAGCATGGAGCTAAAGCTAGACTCCAGGGCATTAAGATGAGTTGGAGAACTCTAAGGTAAGAGCATGAGCTAAAACTACAACAAATTAAGCTTGAAGACATATTCTTTATGTATTTGTTGTAAGATTTTGTTTCTTGTCGCAGATATCATGTAATGCCTTGAAGATGTCACACACTTAGGATCACCCACAAAATCTTTTAAAATAATTCAGATAGTATATCTTAGTATTTTCTGATATAAAACTGTGTATTAGAAAAGTAGTCGACTACTAGTTGTATATGAGTCGACTGCTGGTTCTTGGTTGCTCTAAGAACTTTATATTTCATGCAGGAGTCGACTACTATTATTCCAGGAGTCGACTACTGGTTGTATAGGAGTCGACTACTGGCCATGCTGGCAGCTTACTACAGTCAAATTTTTGTCCATTTTCTGATCGTTGGGAGGGGCCTTTTGGGCGTTTTCTTGACCAGTTTTCATCCCCTATATAAGTGAATGATCTTAGACTATTAGGTAAGATTTCTAAATGAAAAAGAAAAGGAAAAAGAAGAAGAAAAAGCCCAAACCATTCTAAAGCTCTTGTTTTCTTTCTTAATCATTAGAGCTTTCTTCTACTCTTTCAAAGTCTAATTCTTGTAGAGCAGAACACATGTCTCTTGCTACACAAATACACATTGTGTTTCATCTTCAAGGCTTAGGAAGGATGCAATCTTTGTGCTTCAAATTGTTATTATAGATGAAGTGCTCTCAAGAGAAGAGGTGTTACTCTTATTGGAGAGGTGTGATCTCGGTGGAGACGTGTTAGTCCATCACCAGCTTGTGAAGTGGACACGTTCCATTTTGAAATGGGTATCCATATTCGAGGAATAGTGGATTTATCTCGAGAGTGGATGTAAGGTTGGATGTAGGAGAAGTGTCCCAAAACAATATAAATTTGTGTGTTTGCAATTGCGACTCTTTTTGTGAGTATTATGTACTTGCAATTGCTTTTAGCTTCCGCATTACTCTTTATTATTGCAAGTTATTGTGTTGATTAAGTTATAATTATGTAACTCTAATTGATAACTTATGTAGAATTACTAGAGGACTTTATAATTTTTATAGACACTATTCACACCCATCTAGTATTCTATTTGCCATACATAGGGTCCCAACAAACCTAAGCAAAGCTCTTCATTCCCTTGTTCCCGAAGCAAGTTAGGCTGACCCGACTATGCTAACACTGGTTGTCCTTTGAGTTTCGTCTCTTTGTCTCACCACTCCTGACCTCATGGTCGCAGTTCGGGTCTACAATGCCTAGCCGAGAAGACAAGGGGACATTGTAGATACCGACTTTGATTTGAAGCCATCAGCAGAGGGCTCAGCCCGACCTGTCTGTAATAGGGCCTAGCCAGCATTGGTGCCCAACCCAGCATGTCAGATGTGACCCGTTACTAGGGACCTCCTGACCCACCTCGAGAGGTTAGCTCAACCTGACCTCAGCTCAGCTCGGCTCTCATCTCCAGAGACGACATCACTTCTATATGTCAGCCTTCCCAGTCACTTGACCCGAACACCAGCTTGCTCGGCCTGCTCAGCTTACGTCATCCACGTGACACAATCTAAGGCAGTCGATCCGCTCACTCAGCAAGTCGTTACCAACACATCAAACATAGAAATCCTTGCACATCTATGCACATCCCTGATTTACAGGAGACGGTTATGCCAAGGAATCCATGGTCCCCACGTTTGCCTGATGTGGCATGACCCCACGGCCTCTATATACGTGGTAGGACTTCTCCGTCAGGTACGTCCAACTTAGGACCCAATACGTCTTTTTACGCTCTCTTTGGGTGCACAAACCCTGAGAAACCCCTAATGGCTATGACACCCACGCTCAACCCATACGCCGCCACCACATGCGGGCAATCTTACGCACATCCCGTCATTCCCTCCATCACCGCCTGTCTTAGTCCTTGGAGGATAGAAGGGGGGTTTTCCCATTGACCTGGGGTACGCTCCTCGGTCATATGATGTCTCTGCCTATCTTTTTCATGTATCGGAGAAGGAGGATGGTCTGGTGAAATTGTCTTGTCTGGGCTCTCCTGTTGTGGGGTTGGTCGTCCCTAAGGTCTGGTCCAGGCCTCCAACGGCCTGATCCGGCCCATCGAGAATCCATGTGTCAACAAGTAAAATACCATGTTAACTTCTAGGCCAAAACCCGACTTGTAGGGGAAAACAGACTAAAAATTGATATATTGTATATTTAAAAATTGTCCTAGCAGTGAATGCTCAAAACTACATGTTGGCTAATATGTTGGGATATATATTGGGGACATTTAATGCAGTGAAGATCGATATGGATTAGTGCCATACATACATATGTGCATAAACATATGCTTATGCCTGTGCACACATAACTATATGCTTGTGCACTCACATATGTATAGACATGCATAAACATACACTCAAGCAAGCATACCTAACTATCTATCTGCTTAGGCACTCGCAGATAACCAGATACACAATGCAACCAATTGCTTCTATGAACTTTGTAACTTTGGTTGTAGGTTCAGATCTTTAACCTGGATTTATATAGCTTTGGTCATCTGGTTCTTTTCCTACGAGTGTCTATTCTCTCAGTTATGTTTCAATATTTCATATACTTGTCATGTTTTCATTTCATATTATTCTCTAATCTTTAGTGCATACACAGCAGGATAAGTGTCAACCTTCTCAATAATCAATTTCGTTGGGCTTTATTTTTAGTATTAATATGTACAATTTTAACGAAATTTATAAATTTAAAAAAGGAAATGGGACCACTGGCGCATGATAATATGACATTTCCTACATACTAGAAGCTGAAAGAAAATTTTTATTTAATACATTTTCTGCATTATGGTGAAATATGACTTGCATCTTTATCTTGTTCCTTATTTACCATATACTAATTGTTAGGCGTTATACATCTGGATATAAGTTCGGTGGTTCGGGATGGCTGTCAAGTGTAGGCAATGCATGCTCTATGTAATGGGCCGCAATGCATGCTCTATGTAATAGCCCATTTATTTTCTTTTCTTTTCCCTAAAAAGTCCGAAGCCTAAGCCCTTCTTCACTTCTTTCTCTGTCTTTTTCTTCTTAGATTACCAAAGCCGAAGCCGAAGCCCAAGACCCTGGCCTAAATCCGATTCCCTTTAATCCCCCATCCCCCCCACTTACCCACATGATCTCTCTCTCTCTCTCAGCGAAATCCCCAGACCCTTTCTCGTTGCCGACCAGATCTGAAACGATCGACGAAAATTTGTTTATCCATGTCCCCACGCACCGACCGCCTTAACTTGCTGCTCTCACGAGCCCCACCGCCTTCATTTCCACTGGAGTACACCCGAAGCTTTGTCCCATTTCCTCCCGATCAAGCCGCTGCTCAATTACTTTGATTTGGTGGATCCGACTACCGCCATTAAATCTAAGTCCCTCATACATTACTCTGAGGCTTGATTTAAACCCCCTCCCCTTCAGTTGGTTTTCATGCGAAGAAATTTTTTATTTTACTACAAAAATTTGTTCTTTTTGGTTTCCATCGGAGTTTGGGTGTTTGGAATTTTCGGGGCTTTCTCTCCTTAGTGGAAGCACCTGTGGCTGCTCGACGACTTGGTAGTAAGGCTTCGATGAGCCTCTAACGATCATCAATGTTGGGAAATCATTTTAATTTTAGTTTTTGGCTTTATAAATCATGTTTTTTGCTTCTCTTATGCGATAATGGGGATCAGAGCATGTACATGGATTGTTGAGGCTTGGTGACGACCTTCGTCACAGCCCCCACTGTCACTATACGGCTGTGCAGTGGGTTGATTCACTGTTGGACCTTTGGATTTTTTGGTGGTTTCTTTGTTCATGTAGTGATGTTAACGGAGCATACGGACTTGGCGACGACCCTTTCCGCCACTGTGAGGTTGCTCAGCTACAATCATTTCGGGGCTTCGCCCCCTTGCGTTGCTTCCCTTTGGGGCTATACCCTTATGGGTTTGTTGGTTTTTGGTTTTATGTTCTGAGTTTACTTGGCCGTAGATGTTTGGTGTTGACTTGTTGGTTGGTCGTGGGTGTTGGTTTTGGTTGCCTGGCTTGTTGGTGTTGGCCGTGGGTGTTGGTTTTGGTGTTTGGCTTGGTTGGTTTTGGTGTTTGGCTTGGTGTGGCCGTGGATGTTTAGTGTGGTCTTTGGTGTTGCCCTTGGTGTTGAATTTAGTGTTGCCTTGGTTGTTGGGTGTAAGGCCCACGGCTCATTAAGCCTTTAGGCTTTAATAAAAGCCATCCCACGTTTTTTCTTCTCTCCTCATTTCCCGTTCTTTTCTTTTGTTCGTTGTTTGCTGTCTCTCGACGAGAGCCCACGAGGGCTTCGGGAGTTCGCGTTTCTTCGATGAATCGCGAGGGCTTCGAGCATCCCCCCTCGTCGTTTCCTTCGTTCAAATCGAATGAGAACCCGCTAGGGTTTCTCGATGAGGTGCATCTCCCCTTGTCGCTCGCCGTAGGCGTGGGGCCCTTGATGGGGCTTCGCCGCCTTGTTCCATCTTTACAGCAGCCGTCGACTTCCTTGCAGCTGTTCGACATCGACGCGATGCCTGGCTAAGGCTGTCGATGGCGATATTGATGGGTAGGTGCCCATCTGAGGCGGTCTGGCTATCTATTTAACTACCCTCTCTCCCCTCATCCTCTTGGTTGCTTTTCGGTAAGTATTTCTCTGCTTTTCCTTCAAAATTGCTGCTGATTCCTTATGGATTTGGGATTTTCGCGCTGAAATCTGTGACCGAATTGTTGTGGCTTCATTCTTCTACCTTGCACTGGTTTCTTCTTGGTTTCAGTAGACTTCATCTCCCTTTTCGTTTTCGTTTTCTTCAGTCTGTTTGCATGTTGCTCTGTGGTGAAGTATCGGGATTTTTCGGGATAAAAATTGGATTTTTAATACGGGAAAGGATGATTCAGGGGGGAGCAATGTAGGGTTCGAGCCACTACAATGGTTTTAGTGGGTAGGTTTTCCACGCCCGCTCGTTGTGGAGTCCCAGGGTGCCCTAAGGGCTGCGTTGGTTTGTGGTTTGCCCCTTTTGCTTGCTGACCCTAGAATCGGTGGCTCCTTAGTCGTTCTCCTCGCTCGTTGAATTACTAGTTGCTGTCCCTTTTTCTTGCGGCCTAAGTTGACTGTACCTGTGGTTTGCTGATTTCCTGCTGCCATTAGGCCCGCCTGAGTGTTTTCTAGCTGATTTTGGGTTATTGCTGACATTCACTTGGATATGGACCCCGATGTTTTACCCATAGCCCCATCCCATTGTTAGGAACCCCATGGATTTTGCCGTGGACATGGGTGCCCCCCTATATGATGAGAAACCCTGTTCTGATCCCAAATGGCCTAGAACCTCTAAGGCCATGATGTGGTTGACTTTCGAGCTTTATTATTATTTTCAGATGTTGCTTTTCTTCGTTTAGTTGGGTTGGCTCATAAATACGGTTTGCTGTTTTATTCACCTTTAGTTTTGACATGTCATGCCATGAGAAACATCCATGCTATTTATTGCCTGCCAGTATTATTATTACGTCGTCACTTGAGCTGCTAATACTCTGAGGTTTATTATTGCGATTCACTTATGTTGGTCTCTGGGTTGTTGTACCCGACAGTGGAATATCTTGAGCAGGATTCTTGACAGTAGTTGTCATTAAAATGCTTATCACATGCTTTCTTTTAGTACACTATTATTTCCCTGCCGTTGTCTTTACTTTTCGTAGTATTTTCAGCATGCTGTTGTCTTTACTTTTCGTAGTACTATTAGCATGATGTTGTCTTTACCTTTCGTGGCACCATTAGCATGCTTTAGATATCGTCTACTCCTCTGAGCGTGGTACGACTTTTGTTGTCTACCTAGGTGACACCCAGGGTTACACGGAGACGTCGGGTCAGCAGTTCCCGATCCAGGATGTCAGGCGTTGAGCGTGGGCTGTTCGTGAGTACCTTAGAGGCTCACCTTTTGTACTTTTGGTTGTAGGTTGGAGCGGGCTTGAGAGTTGTACTTTTGTTCTCAGTTTCATTTCTGCTATCTATGTGAGTATCCCTTTTACTTTCCTGTCTGTTCTTTTTGTTTCACTGGCACATGCGGGACCTGCACATGCATCTCTAACACTAGTAACGGCCCCCGGGAGTTGGGGCGTTACAAAGTGGTGGTCCATGCAGGTCCCTGCAAACACCTCGTGAACAGTGCTGGACAGACGGAAAAGTACGTATTCGAAATACTCACTGACCCGATCTTGGCATATGATACAAGTGCATGAAAGTTTTCGTTAGGAGAGACACCGACCATCCATGAGAGCACTTATGGCTTCAGGATCAGGGTCTGGTGGCGCCGGGTTGAACACGGTGCACCAGATTTCAGACGCAACTTTGCGGGAGATGGTTCAGGCGATCCAGAGGGAGCCTAGAGAAGGCGAGGTCAAGCAGTTTCGGTCGCTGTGACCGCCGGTGTTTGCAGGACTAGGAGATGCCCTGGCTGCAGAAGGGTGGATATGATCGATCACCGACATGCTTAAGGCAGCGGAGGCTTTCCCCGCCTTGTGGGTTGACGTGGCGACGCTCCAGCTACGGGAGAGGCCAGGAACTGGTGGGATGCGATAGAGGACCGGTCCGAAAAGCCTATCTCATGGGATACTTTCAATGAGTTCGATGGCCAGTATTTCTCACCAGAGGCGCAGTTGGAGCTAGAGGCTCAGTTCATGAACCTTCAGCATGGCTCCATGTCAGTAGTGGAGTATGATGCTGAGTTTTCCAAACTCAGCAGGTACGTACGTCAATGCATAGTAGTTAACCATGCTTGTGTATGTTCCTAACGATTGGCATTTTAGGTTTGCCAAGGATGCAGTGTCTACCCCTGCGACTCGGGCGAAGAGGTTTCAGCAAGGGCTGGACATTGATATTCGTGACAAATTGGTGGGACTCAGGCTGACGACCCACGCTGAGATGCTGTCTACCGCTCGAGTACGAGCATGTGCAGCGGGAGCGGGCACGATTGCAGCAGGCATGTGTCCATCAGAGACAGCCGCCACCTTCTTCCACTACTCATGCGGGATCTGGACGACGGCAACCCCAGCCACCTGCCCCTGTCAGACAGCTCCACTGACCTATCCAGCAGACGCAGTTCAGGAGACCTGCGCACCAGCAGCAGTACCAGCAGCCCCAGCAGCAGCAACAATACCAGCAGCCCCAGCAGCAGCAGTACCAGCAGCCCCAGCCACGACATCCTGTTCCGAGTTGCTTCCATTGCAGCAAGTTAGGGCAAGTTAGGGCAGAATGCAGGTCGCTCCTAAACATGTGTCTCGTCTGTGGGGCACGTGACCACACTGCCAGGGATTGTCCACGGAAGGAGCGGAGATCTTCAGCCCCAGTTTCGACTTCAGCACTTACTCCGGCTGGAGATGCTCAGCGTGGGCCTCCACTTCCACCTCAGCAGAGGGCGTACCATCAGGGCAGGCCGCGAGCTCCAACTTACAAACGTCAGATGTTTACCATGACTGCTGTAGAGGCAGACGCTACCGGACAGGTCATCACATGTACATCTCGTTTATTTCCGCAGTTGGCTATTTCCTGCATTAGTTGTAGTATGATTAGACTTAGTGCATGTCCCCTTAGGTGTAGTGAAGGTGGCTTGCAAGTCCGCGCTTGCGTTGTTCGACTCTGGGGGCTTCCCATTGCTTCATATCAAGACGTTTTGTCGACCAGCATGGAGTTCTTGAGTCACCACTTGCCTCTGATTGGGATGTCAACACCGGAGGAGTGCTGAACACGTCTAGTGGATGCTCCTTTTGTCACGTAGTAATATGCGGACGAGAGCTGTATGCAGATTTCTTAATCATTGAGATGCCGAGCTTTGAAGCTGTCTTTGGGATGGACTGGCTGGGATCATTCTATGCCACCATCGACTGCCGTCGTGTGGTGGTGATATTCGAGATGCCTGATCACCAGAGGTTCGAGTTTGTTCGAGGCACCAGATCTATAGGACTGATCAAGTTCAGAGCCAGACCAGCAGAGGCAGTAGCGGCCGATATGGGTGCGGAGCTGAAGAAGCCGAAAGTTGTGCGGGAATTCTTGGACGTGTTTCCAGAGGAACTTGCAGGTTTGCCCCCAGACCGTGGTATTGAGTTTCCGATTGAATTGTTACCATGTGTTCAGCCCATATCTAAGAAACCATATCGCATGGCACCATCGGAGTTAGAGGAAGTATGTGCCCAGTTGGAGGACCTTTTGCAGAAGAGATGGATACAGGCTAGTGTATCATCTTGGGGCGTGCCAGTATTGTTAGTGAAGAAGGACAGGACTAGACGCATGTGCATCGACTACAAGGAGCTCAATAAGGTTACGTTGAAGAACAAGTATCCCTTCCTCACATCGATGATTTGTTTGACCAACTTGGTGGGTCCAGTGTTTATTCCAAGTTGGATCTGAACTGGTTACCATCAAGTGAGGGTTAAGGAGGAGGATGTGCCCAAGACCGCGTTTCGGACCAGATATGGGCACTATGAGTTCTTGGTAATGCAATTTGGCATTACGAATGCACCGGCGGTGTTCATGAGTCAGATGAATCTGGTGTTGTACGAGTACCTGGACAAGTTCGTGGTGGTGTACATCGATGACATCCTGGTATACTCGAGGAATAGGCAGGAGGACGCAGAGCATTTGAGGGAGGTACTTGGGACCCTGAGGCGTCACCGGTTGTGCGTGAAGCTCAACAAGTGTGAGTTTTGGTTGAGCAAGGTGACCTTTCTTGGGCACGTAGTGTCTGGGAAAGGAATCTTTGTGGACCCAGAGAAGGTGTCAGCAGTTCAGAAGTGGCCAACCCGTACGTCAGTGACGGAGATCCGAAGCTTCTTGGAACTTGCTGGATATTATCTGAGATTCATTCAGGACTTCTCGAAGATCGCAGAGCCGATGACGCGGTTGACGAGGGAGGATGTGATGTTTGTATGGACCAAGGCATGCGATGATGTTTTTAAAGAGATGAAGAAGAAATTACTTCTGCACCCATTTTGATTATCCCTGATCAGATGAGAGGATTTGAAGTGTTCTGTGATGCATCTGGCAAGGTTCTCAGCTGTGTACTACATCAATATAGTCAAGTCATGGCATATGCGTCCAGACAACTAAAGGTCCACGAGAAATTACCCCACTAATGATCTAGAGTTGGCGGCAGTTATCTTTGCTTTGAAGATCTGGAGGTACTTTTTGTTGGGAGAACAGGTGCAGGTGTTCACCAACCACAAGAGTCTGAAGTACCTGTTTACTCAGAAAGAGATGAACATGCGGCATCGTCAGTGGGTTGAGCTCGTGGCGGACTATCACATTGACCTTCAGTACCATCCTGTGAAGGTCAATGTTGTGCCGGATGCTCTGAGTCGTCTTCCGGCACTTATGACCCTTGCGACTCAGCAGAGAATGACTGCTGTCTTGATGAACTTTCAGATTCAGTCGACCTTAGTGGATCGGATCAAGGCTGCCCAAGATGGGGATGCCAGGTTGCATAGGATCAAAGAGTCAGTTCTAGCAGGGCAGAGGCCAGAATTTCGCATCCATGAAGACAAATCCTTGAGGTATGGCAGCCGGATATGTGTGCCGATGGGAGATATCACAGAGGAACTGTTAAGGGAGGCTCACAGTTCTCCATATTCCATTCACCTCGGCGAAACGAAGATGTACAAGGACTTGAGGCAGAACTATTGGTGGCACGTGATGAAGAGGAGTGTTGCTCAGAGTGTCGCCAAGTGTATTGTATGGCAGCAGGTGAAGGCTGAGCATCATCGTACTACTGGGTTATTGCAGCCTTTGCCTATTACAGAGTGGAAATGGCAGCACATCACGATGGATTTTGTGACCGGGTTATCGCGGAGTGCGAGGCATAATGATGCTGTTTGGGTAGTCGTTGATCGATTGACCAAGTCGGCTCATTTCATACCATTCCGGGTGGGTCAGTCAACGGAAACGCTTGCCAGGAAGTACATGGAGGAGATTGTGAGACTGCATGGGGTTCCTGTCAGTATTGTTTCAGACAGAGACACCCGGTTTACGTCACACTTCTGGAAGAGCCTGCAAGGACGCCTGGACACACAGTTGAGTTTCAACACGACGTATCATCCGCAGACGGACGGGCAGTCAGAGCGCACAATCCAAATTTTGGAAGACAGCTACGTGCTTGTATGTTAGACTTCAAGGGGTCGTGGGAAGATCACCTTCACCTCATCGAGTTTGCATACAACAACAGTTACCAGGCCAGCATTGGGATGGCCCCTTTCGCAGCACTGTATGGGAGGAAGTGTCGATCACCACTGAGCTGGGATGACGTGGGTGATCGAGAGGTTGTCGGACCAGAGATAGTTGTGGAGGATATTGGCGTGGTGCGAGTTATCAGAGAGAAGTTGCAACTGGCACAAGACTGATATAAGCATTGGGCTAATTCGAAGCGGCGTCATCTGGAGTTTCAGCCAGGCGATCATATCTTATTGAAGATCTCGTCCAACCGAGGAATGATCCGCTTTGGTCGGAGGGGGAAGCTCAGCCCACGGTACATTGGGCCTTTTGATGTAGTTGAATGAGTTGGCGAAGTGGTTTACAGACTTGCATTGCCTCCATCCTTGGAAGGGGTACATAATGTATTCCATATATCCCAGCTGCGGAGGTACGTGGGCGACTCTATGCAAGTGATATATCATTTAGAGATAACAGTGCGGCCAGACTTGTTTTATGAGCAACAACCTGAGAGGATCATCGACTGCCAGCAGAAGACACTCAGTAACAAGACTGTCCACTTAGTGAAGGTGTTGTGGCACAGAGATTCACCTGGAGAGTTTACGTGGGAGAGGGAAGATGAGATGAGGGAGCGTTATCCTTAACTTTTTGTTGTATCTTAGTCGTAATTCAAAGGACGGAATTTTTGTAAGGTGTGGAGAATGTAAGACCCACGGCCCATTAAGCCTTTTAGGCTTTAATAAAAGTCATCCCCTGTTTTTTTCTTCTCTCCTCATTTCCCGTTCTTTTCTTTCGTTCGTTGTTCGCTGTCTCTCTCGACTAGAGCCCACGAGGGCTTCAGGAGTTCACATTTCTTCGATGAATCGCGAGGGCTTCGAGCATCCCCCCTCGCCATTTCCTTCGTTCGACTCGAATGAGAACCCGCTAGGGTTTCTCGATGAGGTGCATCCCCCTTCTCGCTCGCCGTAGGCGTGGGGGCCGTAGGCGTGGGGCCCTTGATGGGGCTTCGCCATCTTGTCCCATCTCTGCAGTAGCCGTTAACTTCCCTGCAGATGTTCGATGTCGACGCGATGCCTGTCTGAGGCTGTCGACGACGATCTTGATGGGTAGGGGCCTATCTGAGGCGGGTTGGCTATCTATTTAACTCCCCTCTCTCCCCTCCTCTCGGTTGCTTTTCGGTAAGTATTTCTCTGCTTTTTCTTCAAAATTGCTGCTGATTCCTTGTGGATTTGGGATTTTCGCGCTGAAATCTGTGACCGAATTGCGGTGGCTTCATTCTTCTACATTGCGCTGGTTTCTTCTTGGTTTCGGTAGACTTCGTCCCCATTTTCGTTTTTGTTTTCTTCATTCTGTTTGCATGTTGCTCTGTGGTGAAGTATCAGGATTTTTCGGGATAAAAATTGGATTTTTAATACGGAAAAGGATGATTCAGGGGGAGCAATTAGGGTTCGAGCCCCTACAATGGTTTTAGTGGGTAGGTTTTCCTCGCCCGCTCGTTGTGGAGTCCTGGGGTGCCCTAGGGGCTACGTTGGTTTGTGGTTTGCCCCTTTTGCTTGTGACCCTAGAATCGGTGGCTCTTTAGTCGTTGTTGTTCTCCTTGCTCGCTGAATTACTCGCTGCTGTCCCTTTTTCTTGCGGCCTAAGTTGACTGTACCTGAGGTTTGCTGATTTCATGCTGCCATTTGGCCCGACTGGGGGTTTTCTAGCTGATTTTGGGTTATTGCTAACATTCACTTTGATAGGAGCCCCGACCCATAGCCCCAGCCCTTGTTAGGAACCCCGTGGATTTTGCCGTGGACATGAGTGCCCCCGCTATATGATGAGAAACCCCAGTTCTGATCCCAAATGGCCTAGAACCTCTAAGGCCATGATGTGGTTGACTTTCGAGCTTTATTATTATTTTTAGATGTTGCTTTTCTTCGTTTAGTTGGGTTGGCTCATAAATACAGTTTGCTGCTTTATTCACAGTTTAGTTTTGATATGTCATACCATGAGAAACATCCATGCTATTTATTGCCTGCCAGTATTATTATTACGTCGTCACTTGAGCTGCTAGTACTCTGAGGTTTATTATTGCGATTCACTTATGTTGGTCTCTGGGTTGTTGTACCCGACAGTGGAATATCTTGAGCAGGATTCTTGACATGACAGGTTTTCTCATGACTTGACGATGGGGTCGTTTCATATTGTAACTTATGACACCTCACGACACTAACAATTAATAAAATGATTACTTTCTGCTTGACTCACCGGGTACGGGGAAACTTATGATCGAGGGAGTATGAGAGAGACTGGGACCTGATCTATAGCCCTCGTGTTAGGGGGGACGTCCATCATTCTGATGGGTCCTGAGTTTGGGGGCAGATAGGGACGGCCATCTTGATGGGTCCTGGAGCCCCGCCACAGGCCACAATGTTACAGCTCTTTCAGTCCGATACGTTCTACTTTTGGAATCTGCCCAGGGTCCCACCCTCGCGGTCAAGGTAGCTTCCAGATGCACACCGCGCTCCCCTCCATAAGTCACGACCTAGGATTGGTTTATTATACCTGTCATCGTCTCACAGTAGTTGTCATTAAAATGCTTATCACATGCTTTCTTTCAGTACACTATTATTGCCCTGCCGTTGTCTTTACTTTTCGTAGTATTATCAGCATACTAGCATACTGTTGTCTTTACTTTTCGTAGTACTATTAGCATGTTGTTGTCTTTACCTTTCGTGGCACCATTAGCATGTTTTAGATATCGTCTACTCCTCTGAGCGTGGTACGACTTTTGTTGCCTACCTAGGTGACACTCAGGGTTACACAAAGACGTCGGGTCAGCAGTTCCCGATCCAGGACGTCAGGCGTTGAGCGCGGGCTGTTCGTGAGTACCCTAAAGACTCACCTTTTGTACTTTTGGTTGTAGGTTGGAGCGGGCTTGAAAGTTGTACTTTTGTTCCCAGTTTCATTTCTGCTATCTATGCGAGTATCCCTTTTACTTTCCTGTCTGTTCTCTTTGTTTCACTGGCACATGCGGGAACTGCACATGCATCTCTAACACTAGTAACGGCCCCCGGGAGTTGGGGCGTTACATTGGGTTTTGGTGTGGACTTTGATGTTGCCATTGGTGTTGCCTTGGGTGTTGGGTGTTGGTGTGGACTTTGGTGTTGCCCCTAGTGTTGGAATTGGGTTGGACTTGGGCTTTGCCCTTTGGTGTTGGAATTAGGCTTTGCCCTGTGACTTGTTGGACTTGTGGGCTTTTGCCCAGTTTTAGGAGGCCATGGCCCACTGTTGGTTGGATAACAAGCTTTTCTCTTATTGCTGGTTAGACATTGGGTTTTGCTTGGATTTATTACATGCTTATATTAACTGAAATCATCCTTAATGATATCTTGTCGCTGGTGACATGAGAAAGCATGAACTTATGGATTAGAACCTTATACGATCAACAATGAGACTTCTCTAAGATCAATACAATTGTCCATCTCCTCATTTTAAATCTCCTATTTTTAAATTGCTATGTAATCACTTGAATGCATGCTATTGATTTTACTAGATATCTTCTGATATTAGAACGTAGTAATATGCTTGGATGTGCTATGATGAAGCCCAATTTTGAAACGAACTGTTATTATTCTTGTGCATGACATGTTAATGGTTATTGGTGTACGCTTACACGTGACATCTTATATAGTATCATGATCATGAATGAACATATCTTACATAGCGCACCAACCATATTAACTAGTTTTGATATGACCGGTAGACTTGTTTAGAGACCATCTCGTAATGCATGAACATCTCTTAAACAATACCATTGTGACATTGAGAGTTGTACACTTTAACACCACATGGCACTTCAGTCTCACTGGATTTTGGTGTAACTCATTTTAGAGAGAGTGCAAGCGCGATTGGAGCCATGCTTCTGACATGAACGCATCAGGTGTTCCGGTTGGGTCTCATCATGCATCCGATGGACTCGTAAAAGTATCACCGGGCATAAATTTTTGTGCCCCTCACAGCCCTATTTTGAACTCAGAGCCCATCCCGTTTCTATTTTTGGGCTCGACCCATGTGAGCATCCCCGTGGTACAATATAGACGCTTTGTTGGTTATTGTACTCTTCAATATGACTCACTCCAATTTGACTCATCACCTAGGATTGATATAACTGCTAGAGTGTTAGCATAACTTTAAACTGTAACTGTTGTATGCTTGCTTTAATTACTTATTTCTTATTCCTGCTTTAATTACTGTTGTATGCTTGCTTTAGTATATTGTTTTCAAATTACAAATTCTAGAATTACTGTGATTTTCATCTAATTTGCTGGCGGCTCTTCGTTTTGTTGTACCATTAGGTGCTGAACAGGAAAACAAGGAGACCCCATTCTTTAAGGAGTCTGAGTTTGCTGCACAGAACACTGACTTTTGAGAGCATATTTTCTATGTATTTTTCTTATGTATTTTGAGAGATTGTACCTGCATGTATTGTACCGGACTTCCATGTAATAATGAAATTGTTTTATCAGTATTTTAGTACATCTCTGCTCAGGTCTATATTGTTTTCACTAATAAACAGTAGGTCATGCATCACATGTAACAAATAGTCCCGTCCTCGGGAAGCGGGGCGTGACACTCTGAGTCTGCTCTTTGTTATCCATCTTGATATACCCAAGATGGCTAGATATGGCACTAGAGTGAAGATGTGGCATGCTCTGTCTCGCTTATGATGAATCTACTAATAGATTCATTTTCTGTGAATACTTTCAAATATCTAATTGAACTACAGAATATTATCTTGTACATGAAATTGCTAAATTTTCTATCTTTTGGCCTGTAATTCTTAGTTTTCTGCTGCTTGCAATCGTTTTCACTTTTCGAGTGCAAATTATCATTATTTTTTCTGCTCAAGGATGGGCGGAGTTGGTTAAGAATTTTCAATAATTAACCAATTTGATGTACTTTATGATCTCCGACTTAGGCTAATACGAGTTCATTAGCAGAGAACTTCTGAGCTTGACACTGTTGACCTGCTTGAGCACTTACCTGCTCTGCAGCAGCTTCTTTTCCGCCTGCTTGCTTGCCAGGTAATGTCGTGGAACGTGATTCAAACTATTTGATATAACCACCCCTCCCCTTTTGTGTGTGTGCGCACTCATTTGTGAAGCTTAATGTTTTGTAATGTTTTATTTTTGCAGCCAGAGGGGACAGCTATGTATAATAGTGTGATCAGATATGCACTTTCACTTGTAAGCAGGCATTCAAGCATATAAATTTGTCATTTTGGTTTATATTCAACGTATATCCTTCCTATGAGTGTCTTAGTGCAGGTTGCCAGCGAAAGTACTAAGATATACAATGCAATCAATGGTTGTACTCTTTATTTAACTGACAAGGTAAATGGAGTCTTGTTGTACACCATGCTTCAGGAACATATATATTAATGGTGTTTCTTTGACAGTTTTTCGAGATGCGGCGCCATGATGCGCTCAGAGCACTTGAAATTTACCGGAAGGTGGGACATCAGGTAAGTGCTAAACTTGGATTCTCACACATAATTGTATTACGTTTAACTATAATGTTCGGACCATTAATTTGACACCTGAAACTTTCTTGTCTGTTTGTAGGCAGAAAGGCTGTCAGAATTCTATGAAATTTGTAAGAGCCTTGACCTTGGGAGGGAGCAAAAATTTGTTAAAATAGAACAGGTGTATGTTTTTAGATTTATATTTTCCAGAAATAGCCATTTTCACTTCACCTTTTGGGAATGGAATTTCAGTTAGAATTAGTATTGGAATGACTTAATATTCTGTATGTAACTATTTACCCTTTCATGGCTATTTTTTCCACAGCCCCCTGTAGCTTTCATTGCTTTAATGGAGGCGTATGTGAAGGATCCATCGCGCACTCAATCATTTAACAAAAACATGGTAGGTTAGTTTGCAGTACCTGTTGAATGCTTAAAGGCTTCTTCTTTGAAACAGTTGGAAGGCAGAATGCATATTAGGGACAAACCTTCACAGTGAATTCACTTAATGTTTCGTTTTCTGATTGATGGACAAATCTATGATGTGTGTAACATAACTGCATGCTCCAACAATTCCTGGTGATGATTCATATTTTTTTAATACTTGTTGACTTGTTGGAACTGATACATATATAGTGTTTGTTATGTTTTCAATGACAACCTTACTTCTGATCTAAACTTCCACGTACATTTTTGGGTTTCTGTGTTTTCAATGACAACCTTACTTCTGATCTAAACTTCCACATACATTTTTGGGTTTCTGTGTAAGATAGGATGGAGGAGCTAAATGCTCAACTCCCTCCTAACTTCCAGATTCAACTTCCACATCCAACATGAATCCTATTTCCCTTGTGCATTTCGGAAGAATTGATTGGAGTGACTGGCACTATAAAATTTAGTAGCCTATATAAAGAGCTATCAGAATTATCAAAATACTCTCGATTATTACACATTACTTTACGAATGAGGATGGAATAATAACGGATTCCAAAAGTACCTTATCAGCTAAAATTAGATGGATAATTTTATGAAGTGGATGGACCAGGATAATAATGATTAAGGCTTCAGTTCATTATACACTATAATGGAACTTCTCTTTGATCTACCATGATAATAGGATTGCGCTGGGGGATCCCATTAATATGTGAAAGTTTGGATTACTTTGCAGTATTGAAATTCATTGTAATTAGTTCAAGCAAGTGCATGACAGGTACCTGGTAGGTGGGTTGTATGGTTCTGGATGGGATTGGGCCTCTAGTGAGCTGTTGAGCCTTATTGGTCTTATCACGTCTTCACTGGGTTTTGTTAATATGGGCTTGGTTGGGTATACCAACACTATTGAAATGGTGTTCTTGGTTGATGGATGGCAGTTGAAATCCTTGTAATCAAAATTCTGCTAAACAGAGGGAAAAGTGTTGCATATGTGAACGAAGCACATTTCTTTTGAGAGAGGACATACAGACATGAATAGGGTAGTGGTTAAATCATAGGCTACTACAACTTGAATATATCTGATATCTTAAATTGTTGGGTATTACAACTTTGATTCTTAGTCTCTATTATTTGCCGTTATTGGCAAACTTCTGTTACCTAGCGATGTCTTAATATAAATTTTGTGGTCCTCCCCTACTCCTATCTACATCTTCAATTATGGTTCTCATTGGTAGTATTGTCACTCGTCTCACATTGAACATGTCCAAAACATATCACATTCTTTCCTCATTTTATTCACAAATTGGAGCTGCTCATATTTATGATTCATGTGTGCAATTATGTTTCTTTTTGCATGTTCTCATTCATCCATTTGGTACATTCTCATTTCAGTACCCTAATTTCTTGGAACTAATCTCCTAATGTTGAAAAATGTGATACAAAACACCAAAAATATCTCAGGATTAATCCATGATTTTTTGAGCCCAAAACGAAGATTTTACAGCCTAGCCACCAGCAATTAAACTTGGAATTTATGCTGAACTGTTCAAAGCCCACGTGCAGGCCCATCGGATGGCCCAACGAAGCGAGGCCAAGCGGAGCGTTGCGCGTGCGTGCAGTGCATGCGTGCGCCTGGTGCGTGCGTAGTAGCCCCGAGGACACACGACACAATCTGGGAGCGTTGCCACCTGATCGAGTGGCCAGCAGATTTGTGGATGCGGAGCGTCAGCGGATTCCAAATCCGACTTGGATTCAGATCCGTTTCTACTAACGGGCCCATTAGGCTATAAAAACGGGTTTTCGGTTAGGGTTTTGATACAATTCTCGAGCAATTTCCGAGAGGTTTTCTTTATAAAGTTTACGGTTACATGGAAAATATCTAAAGTACAAATTGAGATCTTTTAGGGTTTGGTTGAGAGGTTTTCTTCATAATTTCTTCTCCGATCTCTTAGCGAGTTTTGTTACCCTTCAACCAAGTGCCATAACTTGTACTCCAAAGATATTCAAGCATTAGGGATCTCTCCAACTGGACATATACCAAGAATTGAGTGAAACCAATATAAATCTTTGGTGTCATGTGTATTATTCTTTTGTTTTGTGTTATCTTTCATACATATTGTGTGTTGCGGGTTTTGTAGAGAATCGTCGTTTGCTTTGTTCATTGTCACAATGATCTTGGAATTTTCGCAAGGTTATCAATTGAGGTGATCGTCATCTCTCATCTCCCTAAAAAGTGGTATCAGAGCCCAACAATTGGTATCAGAGTAAGGTTCGTGAACAAGTCCAAGGTGATGGTAGAAAGTCATTCTACAAAAGGTGAAACAACCAAGAAAGCAATTGAATTGAGTTCGTATGTGGATGGCTCGTATGCGATGGTTGGAGTATTGCAATACAAGATTGAAATGTTTGTTGCAAGAAAAACTTCGAGATATTACAATACAAGATGAATGCAATCTTGAAGAAGGTTCGTGTCTATAGGGTAATGTATGACATGAAGACCTTACTGGTAGATATCTCGAAAATGGAGAAGATGGAGATAGAGGAAAACCTCCCAGCTCAGCTTATCAGACAAGGAGATCTATCATGTATCAGCGGAGACTACAACCAATGGATTATGGGAGAAGCTTGAGAAGCTGTACCGAAAGAAGTCACTCATCAACAGACATATCTTATTAAAGACGTTCTCACTTTCAAGATGCGAGACGAGACCTCATTGAAGGATCACGTAGATTCCTTTAATGGCTTAGTGATGAAAATGAGGACCATTTGATTGACTGTAGAGACGAAGCACGAGGCAATGATTATTCTTCCGTCGTTACCTGAGCGATACACGACCTTCATCAACACCATGATCAACAGTATGCATACTCTTAGTCTTGAGGATGTAAAGGCGGTGCTCTACAGCGAGGAGTTGAGAGATCGTTGTTAGGATCATGTAGATGGTAAGCAATACTAGAACAGAGGTTGAATAGTATTGTCATAAATAAGTGCCAATTAAAAAAATATTAAACCCTTCTAAAAGATTGCTTAAGTCTCTTACGAGTGTGATCTCGTTAGGTACTTCGTCAACTACTCAATTTCCTACAATCAGAGATTAGCACACAGTGGAAATAAATGATAACGATGCAAGTAATGAGAATAATAGTGACACAAGACAAGAGACAATCACAAACACACAAGAAGTATACTAGATCACCTAGCCGTGGGCTAGTCTAGCCCCAAGCACAGGCTCGGAGTTCAACATCCTTATCTAAAAAGAGAGGGCTTCCCAACACCTTGTCTCACTACAAGGATTTTTACACACGTGTCTCTTCTCTAATAAGATGGCTTATACAATAACCACAATAACCTCACCAAGTGAGGACCTCACGCATAGGGGTTTTCACCAAGTACAATATCCAAGTAGAACAACTTATCACCACACCCATGTGTGGATTTTACTTATACTTTTGCTTTTGAAGATGATGTTGTACAACCTTCCTATAGCCAATGGATATGGACATTTTTTTGATCTCAAGAAAGAATTGAAGATTAAAACACTTGAGCATAAAAAACAACTTGATCCAATCTCGAAATAATAGAAATTAAGTTCTAGAGATTGAAATCAAAGCAGGCCAACAATTGCTTAAAAGCTTGTGTAAGAAAATCAAAATAGGATGCCTTGAAAATAATAGAGAGCAAGAGAGATTGAAAAAGCTTTGTAAATCCTTGGAAATTGCTTTGAGAATGATCAATAATTCTTATAAAATTGTTATATAAAACCTTACAAAGGCTCTAAATATAGAGAGAGGAATTCTGCACAAAATGGATCCTCTAAATCGTCGCCCAACGACTCTAATCCGATGCAATCACGTCAATTAAGGAAATAGTCAAAATATGACCGTTGGGACCTAAGAGTTGAGAAGTTGACTGTCCTGGCAGTGGCCGAAACTACTCTGAAGCAGCTAAGGTTGAGTAGTCGACGCCTATAGTATGGAGAGTCGACTACCTTTTTGATACACGAATATGTATCACAAGGGAGTATGATACTCTATTGAAGTGTTTTCAAAATATTTTTAGGAGTTTATTTTTCTAATTGATAAAAATGTGTTTCTGTGTCTGTGCAAGCTTCAAACCATCGGCTTTACAATTCTATGGCAAGTTTACAAAATTAAGACACCACTCATACAAATCATGGAGTCTTGATATCTTCATTGGCTCTTGACTTGTCTTAAGAAGCTTATGTATATCAATGAGTCCTTCGAAATGCTACTTCATATTGAGCTGCATATCCATTGACTTTTCACCTTCAAACTCTGACTCCATGTCATCATTTGTTATAAGCTTGAGTGGGTTCGTTGACCATGTTGACTTTGTTTCCTATACTCACAAATCTCATAAAACATATTAGTAACATAAATTGTTTACATGTCATCAAAACTAACCCAAATGTGATGCATTAACCAACATTCTCTCTTTTTGATGATGGCAAATAATTTTGCTTCATAAAATGAAATTACAAAAAATAAAATACTTACTCCCCCTACAATGATACATGGTAAGAATAATAAAATCTTTCAACTCCTCCTGCATTAATGCTTATAAGACATAAGTATATATAAATCACATATATCATTTTTATCATTTTTGTATAAATGTTATATAAGATATGTGAAGTCAACATGCACAATATGCACACATCACTAATATATTTCTCTCCTCTTTGACATTAGCAAAAAGAACAATAAGAGAGCGATCGATAATCAATTGGTGTGACACACAAAAACATACGATGAATATCAACAATGTATCATGCAAACTTTCACATGTGGTGACAATATGTAATGTTATACATTGTTAGCATGTGCTGTTAAAATAAAAGACATTAAAATGTATAAGCATAAGTTATCATATATGTTCATCAATGATCATAAGCATCACTAAACATATTAAGTGAAGTGTGAACAAAATGTGTCATGCGATGAACAATATCTAATATTGTTGCTGGGTAAAATCCGCCAACACAGAATTTATATTGAAATGAGAATCACGGTTACAATGATTACAAGTTTTAGGGTGTAGACGAGGCTAATCCCGATTGGAAGACGCTTTGTAGATGGAAATCTCAAGGTCATCCGTCAATTGGAGTAGGTCACCCGTCTATTGGAGTAGTTCGCCGTGGATTGCTTCAACCGCCGGTGGCTGGGGCGAGCTTCATGCAAGGAGAATAACTCGTTAGAAAGGCTCGATTGACTGTCAAACGAGAGCCTCTCTGATGCTTAAGTCAGTTAATGACTGTTTGTAGAATGTCGGACACGCTAGGCGATCTCAAAGCCAGACCGGCACTTGCGTGGCGGACTAGTGTGGGAGGCTCGAATATATGGAGGATATTCGACTTTGAATGTAGATAGCAGTGTTAGGATTTCTTACAGATTAGCCAGCCTCCTTTCTCGTTGGAGGAGAGGGTGTATTTATAGGCTGTTGGAGTCGGTTGCTTTAGCTGAGCTGGCGGTGTCAGGGTGTCAGGGGCTCGGTCGAGCATATCAGAGCTGAACGTGTCAGGTGCGCTTTTGTTAGGCTGTCGGAGCCGTAAATGTCAGGCACGCTTCTATCAGGCTGTCTGGCGGCGAAACGGCCAGGTGCGCTTTTGTCAGGCTGTTAGGCGGTGAAGCAGCCATGTGCGCTTTTGTCAGACTTGTCTGTAGTGAAACTGGCAGTGATATTAGTGGGGGGTTGCCTTCCTCCTTAGGCGGACTGCTTCTGGGTGGAGAGGTGTGCGAGCTGACTTTGGGGCGAGCTACCTTTGGGACGAGCTGGTGTAAATCGTGCGTGATCAGCCGGAGGACTATTCTCTTTGGTTCAGTTGACAAGTTTGTCGCTTTGCAAGTGCGGACTGCTCTGAGCCTCGGCGAGCTTCTCTAAGACTCGGCAAACTAGGTCTCATTCTGGAGATTCGGCAGGACATGACTTGGGCTTCGATCATACGGGTCTAGATCGACTGGGCCGACCTTAAGGTCGTAACAATTGCCCCAGTCATTCTAGTTCGAAACGGGAAGTCCGGCTCGGCTCGGATGACGCGCTCCGCTCTGTTTGGCTGACAGCTATGGCATTAAATGCAAGATAACTGGTGAATCTCTAAAGTCATTATGACGATTCGGTAGCGGGGAGATATCGAGGCGCCCCCCACTCGGAGCACGACACGTGACGCGTACGGCTCTGAGGAGAAGCTGAGGCGACAGTTCCGCTTCAGATCTTGCCACGTGGCCCACCTTCAACGGTCGAGATCGGCTGACGCCCTTTATAAAACAGAGGGGGAAACGGTTGAGGGCTCCTGCTTTCGAATTTCAAAAACTTCTTTCGTTCTTCGTTTTCGAGCTCTCATCGTCGATCGACGCTTCATCGGAGCTCCGATGATCTTCTTAGGTAATTTCTTCGATCTCTATCAGATGACTTCATCCGAATCTTCTTCCTCTAATAAACACGTAGAGAAGCACTTCGACGAGTTTGAGGATGTTAGCTCCGAGGAGATGGAGGAACAGACGGTGTCAGCGGACGTGGCAGAGGAGATGGAAGCAGCCCCCGCCGTCCACTCGACGTCGACTGTCACCAAGAAAACAAAAAGTAGGGCTCAGGGCCGACCGTCGGCGTAGTTACAACGGTGGTTCCGGTGGAGATCCAGGCCATAGTGCCGGTCCGACCACCCTATGAAGTTCGCATCCCCACCTCCGATGAATGTGTCTGTTCGCCATGGGACAACGAAGTCGAGGTCTATTTTCCGACCTTCGAGCTCAGTGTTTGGTTTCCGCTCCATCCCTTCCTCCTGCACATGCTGAACTTTCTCGAGCTTCCGCTCTTCCAACTGATGCTGAACTCGATCAACGCCATGGTCGGCTTCCTTGTTCTCTGCTTCGACAGTGGCATAAGTTCGACCTTGCTGATGTTCCGGTATTTCTTCGAAGCGAAGCGGAGATGAGTGTATTATTATGTCAGTGCGAGAAAGGATCGATATCTCGTCTTTGATTTACCGAGTAAAGTGAGGGAGTGGAAGGAGAGGTTCATTTTCATCTCGACACCGATAGACTTGGCTCTGCGGTCGAACTGAGAGCGGTTGAATCCACAGGCGAATAAGGAGGTGACTCTGCAGGGGCAGGATCTGGAGAACTCCAAGATCTTGATGAAAATCCCACACGAGCTCCGAAAACATGCGAAGATGGTCAAGGACGACCAGATCGCCCTCCATATCTGGCTCGAAGGTACTGCGATCTAAGCGACCTTCATATTTGCTCACCCTGATATCTTTTCTTTTTGCAGGTGCGGCCATGAGTCTGTCGAGAGACGAACTGATGATGATGGCCATGGAGGAGCCATCGACCGAGGAGCCGACGCTTAAGGAGCACGTAGCCAAGGTCAGATGCAAGGCAGTGGTGTCTCAGGGCGTGCCGAAGAAGGCCGGGCAGAAATGGAGCCTGGAGAAGGCGTCCACTTTGCTGGCTGAGTGGAGCAAGAGACCGAAGAAGAATACGTCCACAGTAACCGCTCCCTCCTCCCGTACGAGCGAGGCCGCGTCGGGCAACTTCGTTGACCTCGATGCTGTCGAGGAGCCGGTGGCCGATCTGACGATCGCCACGCCCCAGGGCTCTTCGGCCCAGGTCACCATTGCGGCCCACCTTCGCTCGCCCCCCAACAGTCTCTAGCCGGGGAGCAGAGCGGCAAAGCTACAGGGGTCAAGTGTTGGCCCTTTGAATGCCCCTCTTAGGAGCAGGGGAGGTCGGACGTGAGGACGTCGGGGCATCCAAGCTGTGAGGCAGCGCTCGCCTGCTTCAAAGCGAATAAGGCCGAGGTCCTGGCCATTCCGCAGATCGAGCTTTCTGGGCTGCGTTACCCAGTGGACGCCAAGGAATCATTGTTCGAGGATGCCGGGGTTGCTGCCCGTCTGGCGGAGAATAGTCTGTTGCCCAAGGACCGGGAGTCCCTGTACAATGTTGGTGCCGAGCGCCTCTGCGGCACGATAATTTGGCACATCATGCAGATTCGTTGCTCTCCCTTACTCATTATTACCGGTCTGCATTCTTTCATGCGGGCTCATATATTCTGTTCCTTCTATAGGATGTGGTGGCGATGACGTCTTTGCAGCGCCACACTAACGTGGCCATGCTCAAGGCGACCATCGGTCGGAAGAAGACAGAGCTTAAGGCGACCACCGATGAGCTGCAGAAGGAGGCCGAACTCAAGGAGGTCGTCGAGCGGCTGTGGAACATGGAGAAGTTGGAAGAAGTCCGCGTGTTCTATGCGACCCAGAAGGGGGAGACGGAGAAGCAGTATAAAATCTCGGAGGAGCTGGCGTGGCAGCTTCAGGAGGCGGAGACGCGAAGGGTCGCTCTGAAGAGCGCACATGCCGCGGAGGTGGAGGCAAAGGGGCAAGAGATCGTTGAGCTCACGCGTCATGTGGCGGAGCTGAAGAGGATCGATCCTGAGGCCATGAAGGCGGAGGCCGTCCGTACATACCAGATGGACGAGCTTCTTCCCATCATGAAGGATGTGCGGGCCAAGAGCATGGAGGAGGCCGACAGGTGGGCTTGCAGGAGGGCCTCCAGGCGGGCTTCGAGAGGGCAGAGAAGAGACTGAAGAGGTTGCATCCCGAGCTGGAAGTCGACTTCTCCTCGCTGTTGGCGACCTCGGATGGCGAAGAAGAGGAGGACGTCGGGGAATCAAGGTCCGTCGACCGGCGGAAACAAGCGGAGAGGCAGGAGGGCCTCCAGGCGGGCCTCGAGAGGGCAGAGAAGAGACTGAAGAGGTTGCATCCCGAGCTGGAAGTCGACTTCTCCTCGCTGTTGGCGACCTCGGATGGCGAAGAAGAGGAGGACGTCGGGGAATCAGGAGGTCCGTCGACCGGCGATCAAGCGACTGGCGATGTAGGCGGCCAGGGGAAGGTCACAGCGACGGCACCGGCGGAGAGCGAGGCGGAGAAACAAGCGGAGAGGCAGGAGGAGGTAGGCGACCAAGTTGCGGCAACATAATTAGCTGTTGGGGGAGCATATGTAGGGCCGATCTTGGTGCCAGGCTTAGGACTTGTATATATATTTTTGAAAGAAACTTGGTGTAAATATTTTCACTTTAAAATGCAAGATATCATATTCGAGGTAGTTCACCTCATTTGTCTATGCTTGTTTGTACTTGTATTGTCTTTGTGCTTGTTTGTACTTGTATGGACCTGTATGCCCCCAACTTTCTGCTTGGAAGAGCCTAGGAGCGAGGAGATGCGGAATGTTGTAGCGTTTGGATGTAATCGAGTTGGTGAAGTTCTTTGTAGAGATAAATCGTCTTCGCGGTCTTTTGGGGGCGATGCACGTGGCCTGCCCGGATCTTTGTTTGGTGCGAAGTAGCTCGCTTCCTTCCCCGGTTTGGTTAGCGACGTCCGGCACGCTATGGGTAGCTGCACCGCGACCTGCCCCGGAGGTCTTCCTGAGGGCAAATTTCGGGCCGGAGCCATTCTTCATAGCCCCTGTCTGGTTTGGTTAGCGAAGTCTGGTACGCTATGGGTAGTTGTACCGTGACCTGTCCCGGAAGTCTTTGAGAGGGAGGGTATTGGGCTGTCGCCTACCCCGCATCCTCTGTAATCGGACGGGTATTGGGCCGTCGCCTACACTGCATTTTCGCTCCGGTTCGGGTGGCGAACTGCTCTAGAGGTCTTCAAGAGTGCGTGTATACATGGGCCGTAGCCAACCCTGCATTTATCACTCCGGTTTGGACGGCGAACTGTCGCAGAGGTCTTCCTGAGGAAGAGGTCGGGGCCGTAGCCCCTCCGTCTTGCCCCTGTCCGGTTTGGTTAGCGAAGTCCGGTACGCTACGGGTAGCTGCACCGCGACCTGTCCCGAAAGTCTTTGAGAGTGGGTATTGGGCCGTCACCTACCCCGCATCCTCTGTAACCGGACGGGTATTGTGCCGTCGCCTACCTCGTATTTTCGCTCCGATTCGGATGGCGAACTGCCCCGAAGGTCTTCAAGAGCGCGGGTATAGATGGGACATAGCCGACCCTGTATTTATCACTCCTGGTTGGAAGGCGAACTGCCCCGAAGGTCTTCTTGAGGACGAGATCGGGGCCGTAGCCCCTTCGTCATGCCCCCGTCCGGTTTGGTTAGCGAAGTCCGGCACGCTATGGGTAGCTGCACCGCGACCTGTTCCTGAAGTCTTTGAGATGGCGGGTATTGGGCCGTCGCCTATCCGCATCCTCTGTAATCGGACGGGTATTGGGTCGTCGCCAACCCCGCATTTTCGATCTGGTTCAAATGGTGAACTGCCTCGGAGGTCTTCAAGAGTACGGGTATAGATAGGCCGTAGCCGACCCTGCATTTATCACTGCGGTTTGGATGTCGAACTGCCTCGGAGGTCTTCCTGAGGATGAGGTCGGGGCCGTAGCTCCTCCGTCATGCCCCTGTCCGGTTTGGTTAGCGAAGTCCAGCACGCTATGTGTAACTGCACTGCGACCGGTCCCGGAAGTCTTTGAAAGGGCGGGTATTGGGCCGTCGCCTACCCTGCATCCTCTGTAATCGGACGGGTATTGGGCCGTCGCCTACCTCGCATTTTCGCTCCGGTTCGGGTGGCGAACTGCCTCGGAGATCTTCAAGAGTGCGGGTATAGATGGGCCGTTGCCAACCCTGCATTTATCACTCCGGTTTGGATGGCGAACTGCCCCGGAGGTCTTCAAGAGCGGGTATAGATGGGTCGTAGCCAACCCCGCATTTATCACTCCGGGTTGGATGTCGAATATTGCCCCGGAGGTCTTCAAGAGTGCGGGTATAGATGGGCCGTAGCTGACCCCGCATTTATCACTCCGGTTTGTGTGGCGGGCTGCAATTTCAGTTCGCATAATACACATGTACAAACAAAAACACAAGAGTTTACTTGTAGTGAATTAGCCCGCTCCGGATGATTAATGCGACCTTTATGGAGGCGCTTTCTATCTTGGAGGGGATCTGAAACTTTCATTCAAACAGCACATTGTTTGTACAAACATAAAATTACACATTTTATTAATAGTACTTGAGTAAGTGTTAGGCATTCCACGGATGAGACAGTTCTTCGCCCTCCATGTTCGCCAATATGTAGGCTGCAGGTCCCACGATGTCCGCTGGGGGCAAAGGGGGGCAATTTTGTAGATAAAGGCCTAGGGCCTAGGCTTTCCTTGCGTAGGGGCACATCCCCCACCAAATGTTTGCAAATATTTCCCCCCAAACCGACACTGATGGCCTTGCTGCTTCATCGATTTCTCCTGCGTTTCTCGTGGCTCGAGGTGATTAGTTCTTGCATTCTCAGCAAGTCCACACTTTGTATTAGATAGACGGGAGTTTCATTGTTGAGGTAGAAAAGTTGAGCTGTAAAATGATAATTCATGATAGTTCAAATTTGAATACAAAATATACACAATGCCCCCGATGTATACATTTGAGCTTCTAATTTTTCAATCTTACAGATGGATCGACGTGATTCAAATGAGATATGAAAGCAAAATATTTTATTATTATGTTTTCGCCCCCCAAACAAAGTTTAGGGCCCTCCCATTTGACAGAGAGCTTTCCGCGGCGGCGGACATCGGGTTTGAAGGTGGCGTCCCTGAGGAAGAGGTCGCCGACTCTGAAGCTTCGCTTCCTCACCCGAGAATTGTAGTACAGTGACATCCTTTGGCTGTGCTTGATAAGACATGTTAGAGCACGATCTCTTACCTCATCGAGAAGTTCGGTATTGAGGTCGAGGTCTTCTTCATTTGCTTGTTCATTGAAGTACTGGAGGCAGAGAGAATGTTCGCCGACCTCCACCGGGACGATGGCTTCCGCCCCATGGGCTAGCATGAAGGGGCGCTCGCCAGTTGAAGCTTTGTAGGTAGTGCGGTAAGACCAAAGGATGTCGTGTAGCTCGTCAGGCCAAGATCCAGGAGCGTTGACGGCCTTCTTCTTCAAGGGTTCGAGGATGCACTTGTTCGCTGCCTCGGCCATGCCATTGCACTGCAGGTGCGCTACAGAGGCGAAGTGAAGGTTGATGCCCCAGTCTGAGCAGAATTCTTTGAAGTCCGCGGAGTCGAACTGTGTCCCGTTGTCCGTCACAATGGAACGGGGTATCCCGAAGCGGCATATGATAGACTTCCAGACGAAGTTATTCATGTCCTTTGAGGTAATGCGCGTTAGGGGCTCCGCTTCGATCCACTTGATGAAGTAGTCGACGACGACAACTAGGAACTTCCTTCCTCAGGTTGCCGTCGAAAACGGTCCGAGGATGTCGAGGCCCCACAAGGCGAATGGAACTGGGTTGAGAATTAGAATCAGGTCGGCGGGAGGAGCCTTTGTATGCTTGAAGAATTTCTGGCACTCGCACCGCTGGACGAAGTCAATTGCATCCTTCAGCATTGTCGGCCAATAGTAGCCTGCCGGACTGCCTTATGTACCAAGGTGTGGCCACCATGATGATTCCCGCAGAATTCTTCATGTTTTTCGCGGATGACCTCCTCAGCTCTTCTCGGCCCAAGACACTTTTAGTAGGGCAATACATCGTTCTTTACGCAACGCTTTCGGTAGAGTACGTCGCCGAAGATCACGAATGATAAAACCAGTCTCTCAGTCTTCCGTGCCTCCAGCCTATCCTCTGGTAGGGCTCCGGTCTTCAGGTAGGCGACGATCGGGCTCATCCACGATCGCTCTTGGTCGATGCACATCAGTTCGCCCTCCTCAATGCTGGGCGTCAATAATTTCTCAATGTAGATGGCTTTTCCAATTTCTTCCGGAGAAGATGAAGCCAGCTTTGAGAGGGCGTCAGCACGAAGATTGTTCGACCTTGGTAGATGTTGGACTGCCGCTCTCCTAAATTTGAGGAGTTCGGCCCGGGCGCACTTTAGGTATCGCTTCATCAGTTTCTCTCTTGCCTCGAAGCTTCCTTCAATTTGCTGGATGACCAGCCTTGAATCGCTGATCAACAGCACATTTGTCGCTCCAAGCGCCCGGCAGAGCTTTAGGCCGTTGAGGGCGGACTCGTACTCTGCCATATTGTTGGTTGTCGAGAAATTGAAGCGGATGGCGTACTCCAATAGGCTCCCCTCCAGAGTCTCTATTACAATGCCAACTCTGCTTCCCGACGCTGTGGTCGATTCATCGACGTGGACGACCCACTGCTCGTCGTCAAACTAGGCAGATGTAGGGGGAGGACTTTCGATGGCGAGTTGCTGGCGTTCCGCATCCAGGCGACCGTGGGGCGGGACCTCGCCATTCTCTTCTACAGTGCACTCCGCCACGAAGTCCGCTAGTGCTTGCCCCTTGATCGCTGCCCTTGGTCTGTTGATAATGTCGACCTCGCTGAGCTCGACACTCCAATTCAGCATTCGGCCTGACCTCTCCAGCCTCCTCAAGTTCTTTTCTAGCGGTGAATTTGTGTAGACGACAATAGTGTGCGCCTGGAAGTAGGGTCGGAGCTTCCTTGCTGTCAGAACCAGGCAGTAAGCGCTCTTCTCGATAGGGTCATAGCGGGTCTCCACATCTCGGAGCACCCGACTGGCATAGTAGACCAGCCTCTGGATGCCCCGTCCTCCTTCACTAGGACCGAGCTTACAGCTTCCTCAGTTGTGGCGAGGTAGAGGCCGAGCTGCTCTCCTTCTTCACGCTTTGCGAGCAGCGACATGCTTTGTAGGTAAGCTCTCAAGTCGTCGAAAGCTCTTGCGTATGAGTCATCCCACTCCACCGCCTTCCTTATACCATACCCTTCTTCTCCACGAGGGCTTTTCGAAGAATCTTGAAGAAGAGGAAAGACCTCTCCACAGACTTAGACATGAATCTTCCCAGCACGGCGATCCGTCCATTCAGCCTTTGCAAGTCCCAGATCGTCCTTGGCTCCGTCATGTTGGTAAGGACGGCGATCTTGTCGGGGTTGGCCTCAATTCCTCGCTTGGTGATCATGAAGCCAAGAAACTTCCCAGATTCGACGCCGAATATGCACTTGGCTGGGTTGAGCCGTAGGTTGTAGCGCCGCACCTTTTCGAATGTCTCCTCCAAGTCGGCGAGATGATATTCGGCCTTTTTTGATTTCACCAGCATGTAGTCGATGTATACCTCCAGGTTCTTGCCGACTTGGGGATGGAAGATTTTGTCGACCATCCGTTGGTAGGTCGTCCCGGCGTTCTTGAGTCCGAACGGCATTTTGGTGTAGCAGAACGTCCCCCGGCCCGTGATGAACGCCATTCTCCTCATCATGGGTCACCATCTGTATTTGGTTGTAGCCTGAAAAGGCATCTATGAAAGTTAGAAGCTCATACCCTGAGGCGTTGTCCACCAGGTGGTCGATCCTTGGCAGCGGAAAGCTATCCTTTGGGTAGATTTTGTTGAGGTCGGTGAAGTCCACACACATTCGCCATTTGCCGCTGGGCTTCTTCACCATCACCACATTGGCGAGCCAGTCAGAATAGCTCACCTTTCTAATGAATCCGGCTTCGAGGAGCCGCTCCACCTCTTTGCCTGCTGCTCGCACTTTCTCTCCTCCGGTGCTCCGCTTCTGTCGATCGGGCGAGTTTCATGGTCGATGTGTAGCTCATGGGCGATCACTGCCTTGTCGACTCCAGGCATGTCTGAGGGCGACCACGCGAAGATGTCGGCATTCGCCCTGAGGAGGTCGATCAGCCCCGCCCTCAGCTTTGCGGTTAACTTCGTGCCAATCGATACAATTTTGTCTGCTTCCTCCATCAGGAGCACCTCCTCTACGCCCTCCACTGGGGTTGGTCGTTGATGTTCAAAGTCCTCCCGACCGTCAAGGAGTTCGACTGACAGAGCTTGCTTGGACTGCTTATGTTTGGTGGAGCCGACGTAGTAGCTTCGCGAGAGACTCTGGCTTCCTTGCACTTGTCCAACCCCATACAGAGTCTGGAACTCTATCATCTGGTGCAACAGCGAGGGGAGAGCTTCGACGGTGGTCATGTAAGGCCGCCTTATGATGTCGTTATACGCCGAGTGGACGTTGACGACGACGAACTGCGTCATTCGCGTGACAATCCTCGGCCTCTCCCCCATGGTGACGGGTAGATCGATCGTTCTGACAATGGGCACTGAATGACCAGTGAAGCCGACAATCGGGCCCAATCATGGTTTCAAGTTCGCCTTGTCCAGTCCCATCTTCTGGATCGTCGACAAAAACAGTATGTGGCATGAGCTGCCGGTGTCGACCAAGAGTCTGCTCATAATTGCCGGCCCGATGAGTGCTTCGATGACGATGTCGTCATCATGTGGCAGCTCGATCCCCTCCAGGTCGTCGTCGGAGAAGGAGATGAGGGGTGGAGCCACCCTTCTTCGCTTCGCTCCTTCACCAGCGCTGGCCATCATGATCTGCCTCGCATAATTCTTCTTTTGCGACGTCGAGATTTCGCCCAAGTCCGGCCCACAGCATATCACATCTATGCGCATGATCGGACCAGTGATATGATGGGCGGCCTGTTCGGCGTTCTGGTCCCGGGACTGCCGGACAGGTTCCGCTGGAGTTCGCCCTTCTTGCCTCTGGCCTCCTTGATTGACGAATCTCTGGAGATGGCCACTCTGGATTAGCCGTTCTATGCCCTTTTTTAGAACAAAGCAATCGTCGGTGTCGTGGCCGTGGTCGCGGTGGTACCGACAGTACTTCTGCGCATTGCGCGTGTTCGGCTTTGTCCTCATCTCCGAGGGCGGATCTCTGAGAAGTCCGTCCGTCTTGGCCGCTGCCATCACTTCGACCAGTGGGGCATTGAGCCTTGTATAATGCGCCTCCTCTAGCACTCTTTCAGGTCCGTTCCTCGGGGCGGGGTTCCTTGGAGCGAGGAACTCCCTCAGAGGTCCGGGACGATCCTGCCCTCGTGGGCCTCACTGGTCGCGCCCTCGGGGGGGCGATTTTGATCTCGCCCTCAGAGGCGGTCATCCTGCCTCAGCCTATGTGGAGGCCGGGGTTCAGCTCTGGGTCGCTCGGTCGGGATAACTACTTTCTTTGCCCCCAACGACTCCTCACTGAGCATGAACTTGTCCTCTCTGGAGAAGAGAACGTCGAGGTCGTCCATTGGCAGGTTGTGGAGTAGGGATTTGTGTAGATTGTGATTGGTGAGCCCCTTCTTGAAGGCTGCCATGGCGAGCTCGTCTTCGCAGCTCGTCACGCTAAGATGCTCTTCATTGAAACGCCGCTGGAACCTTCGGATGGTCTCCCTTCCTCCTGGACTATCGTAAACAAATAGTCAGGGGCCTTCTTCCTTCTTCGCACTGCTAGAAATTGCATTCAGAACTTGTGGGACAGATCGCCAAAGAAGTCCATTGATCTGTCCGGTAAGTCTTTGTACCATACCAAGGCGGACTTCTTCAGAGTCGTCTGGAAGGCACGGCAGAGGAGCTCGTCATCCGATCATGAGATCTCCATCACCACCCCTATAGCGCTGCACGTGTTCAAGTGGATCGCCCGAACCGTCGTACAATTCAAGCTGAGATAGCTTGAACCTACGCGGTATCGGGGTTGAGATCACCCTTCGGGTCAGCGGATTGGCTTCTTCGGGATGTTGGGGAGGTGCTGGCGACCTTCGTGCGACGTCTCGACCGCCTCGAAGCTCTTGCATGTGGTTGGAACCCCCGGATGAGCCACCTCGGTGCGCAGGAGAGTCCCTTCTATGTGCCCAGGGGATCGGGCTTCGCTCGCGGCTCTGCCCCCGCTGATCATTGCGCCTAGGAGAGGCGCTCAACCCGAGGAGGGCTTCGGCCTTGATGGGGGCGCCCTTCTCGCCTTGGGCTTGGCGACCTCCTGCGAGAGCGGCTCCCCAAGCTTGATCTTGCGGGATGTGCTCCCGCAGTATCTCGATCGATGCGTAGGGGATTCCCAAGCTCCCCTGCTAGATCCTCTCCCTCGCATCGGTAATGTAACGTCGCTGTCGGACAGCTGCTTCTTCATCAAGCCGTCTTTGTATTGCGGCCTCCTCGTTGAACCGTCTCTGCCTAGCGGCCACCTCTTCATCATTGAGACGCCTCTGCAGAGCGGCTAGGGCTGTTGACGAACAGAGCGTTCGACGAACTACTCGTGAACAAGCTCGGTATATGTTCATTTACGTTCGTTCAGGAAGCTTAATGAACAAGCTTGAACAGATTTTTAGAGCTCGGTTAATAAAAAAACAGAGCTTGAACATAACTGTGTTCGTTCATTTATGTTCATGAACAAGCTCGTTAAGTGTTCATGAACAAGCTCGTTAAGTGATGTTCATGAACAAGCTCGTTAAGTGTTCATGAATGAACATGTATCGAAAATAGTAAATTTAAACAAATGCTATATTTTTTACTAGAAATGGATTCTTGTAATCGGATTTATGGAGCTATTATGCTGGATTTATTTGTTTTTGTCCTACAAATATTTAATCCTTTTATTTAATTGATTTTAGTCATTGGCAATTATGTTTAAATAGTATTATTCCTGATTAAAAAATTGAGGTTCGTTTGTTTGATTGAAAATCTATTCATGAACAAGATTGATTGTGTGCTCATGAACATGTTCCTGAACATGTTCACGAACAAGCTCGATAAGTCTTGTTAATGAACAGAACGTTCGATTAACTACTCGTGAACCAGCTCGGCAAATGTTTGTTTACGTTCGTTTACATTCGTTCGGTAAGCTTAATGAACAAGCTTGAACAGGTTTTTAGAGCTCGGTTAGTAAACGAACAGAGCTTGAACATGGATTTTGTTCATGAACAAAATCAAGCTCCATGTTCAAGCTCGTTCAAGCTCGTTCGTCAACAGCCCTAAGAGCGGCTAACTCCTCTTCATCGAAGCACCTCCTTCGAGCGACCGCTTCTTCATCGAATTCGGGGAGGAGGTTCTGCCTCACGTTGAGAGGTCTGGAGGGGCCTGATGTTAGATGCCGCCTTGCAGATTTCGCCGCAGCCATGTCCTTCATCACTTTGTTGAAGATCTCAAAGCTTTGTGTTATGACCCAAATTGCTGAAGCTCAGACGGAGATCATCAGCGTTCAGTCAGAAGAGCCCGGCTGTGTGTAGACGGGAGAGGACGGTCGTGCTGAAGGTCAAACGCGAGCGGGTGCCTCGCTGAGCTTGCCTTGGATCACTGGGAGGATGGAGATGGCCAGGAAGCAACGGTCGTGTCGAAGAAGATTGAATTTGAGTCGTCGGATGAAGTACAACCGCACATCGAGCTGCTCGTGGGACTTTGAATATGGAGCGTTCGATCGAGGCCAAGGATTTAATGACGATCGTTGATCCTCAACTAAATGGTGGGCCCCGTCGTAGTAGCCGTTGAAATCCTGGAGCATACTGTAGAGCTTCCCTTTTCCTTCGACGAAATGCCAAGAATACCTTACCGCCAGCTATCTACTTGCAACAACCGTCTCTGTTGCCGACGACGAGTTGAATTTGTTGAGGTTGTTAGAAGTTTGTTACATGGAGAAGAGAAGTATAAAATGCTGGAAATTGTAATAGAAATCTATCGATGATCTTATGAGCAATTTTTTCCTCTCTTTGCATTTTATTCCTTTGTCTCTATAATTTTCTCTTCTATGAATGAAATTTCTTTTAGTTTTCGCCATTGTTGGTGAATTCTCAAGCTTAAACACATGTTGAGGACTATGTCCTTACCATTTTCTTCCGAATCTCCGCCATTGTTGGCGAGGTTCGAGCTCGAGTTCCTTTGTTGAAGATCAGGTCTTCATCAATTGGTATCAAAGCTCAGCGACGAGCCATGTGATGTCAGCGATCCTACGACAAGGAGTGGGGAGACGAGCATCCATGGATCGTGGAGCAGAATTCCCAGTGTGAGAGTTTCACATCTGTGTGTCGACGAATGCTTGATATCTTAGAGGTGATGAAGGCTGAGAACGAGGCATTCTTTCGAGAGTGGGGGGCTGCGAATGAGGCGATCTTTCGAGAGTGGAGGACTGAGAACGAGGCGATCTTTCGAAAGTGGAGGGCTAAGCGTATGTCGATGATTCAGAAATCCAAGAAGTCTGCAGACGATGTGTCAAGAAACGGGGCATATGCTTCCAGTATTGAGTCAAGCTCAGCTGAAGATGATGAAGACTCTGTTTCAGGATCAAGAGGACGAAGAAGAGACAGAGCTTCTTCCCAAGGAAAACCTATGCCGAATTGAGGACGTTGAGGTGATGGATTCAGCCCATTTCTATACGTACCCCAATCGACAGCAAGGCTACATCAGAAACTGCAAGGATTTCAACTACAATCATCCTCAACTCCAGTCATACTCAACTTTCCTCAGTGGCTTCCCATCATTCTGTTCGGGTTACACCTCATTCTTTGAAGCGGGTACCTCCGGCGAGCGCAACCGCGTGGATGATGAAGGAAGAGCAGTCCAAGATTTTTCTCCAGTCATGGCTGCCAGCCTACCTATATGGTGTTCCGCCATTCAATTCAATGCCAAAGTATTCCAGATGGGTGGTTGCGGAATTGAGGTATTTGATCATGGAGGACTTGGAATCAATGGGATGGAGATTGAATGTGAAGATGATGATATTGAATGTGCAGAAGAAGAGCAATAAAAAGATAAAGGAGAAGCTCCCCAGGTGTTTGGTTATTTGCTTCAACGAGGTCGGTTATTTTGGCAAGAAGGAAACAATCGAGAAAAAGAAGATGTGGATGGTGATACTGTCAGCGAAGAAGGAAGAGAACCTTCTCACGACCACAAACCACCTGATACGTTCATGGTGTTTCAAGGGCAACCCAACCGCCAGCTATATCCTTCAACTCTCGCTTGTGTAGCTACTCCTAAAGAACAAGAATCCAGATTCGGAAGATTGATGGGGTCTGAATATTCACTACAAAGAACGGCTTGGAATTGCGACGTGGAAGCAAACAAGAACCCAAGTGGAGAAACCCAAGTGGAACCAAGATGAAGAGAACAAATTCTGTTTGAAGGCCAAGTTGATGAGTGCAAAGGAGTTGGAAATAAAGAGAAGAAAAACTTCTACCAAGCCATTTGAAATCAAGCATGTCCCAGGTATCAAATCCACTTCCTGGAATCTTGTTAAGACAAGTTCTGTCACAAAATTTTTCATAAAAATCTTACTTCTCTCCAAGCTAGCAGTTTCTTTCAATTAATTTGTATTCTCTGTCAACTTTCCTGAGTCATTGAAAGCTCATCCACATGGAGTGAAGAGAATGGTGGTTTGTAAGGGAGGAGATGAAGTAGGAAGTGTTGATCCTTCAGAGTTCTTACGGAAGGATGGGAAGGAAATGATAAAAATCTTGAGTAGTTTGATTGAGCAGCACTCTAGGTTGTTTCCAAGGAAGGAGTATAAGGAATTAACCTTGAGTGTGGAACTACAAACATAAATCACATTCCAAGCTTCGAGCAAATGCAGACTACATTTGAACCTGCTGAAAACCCTGGAATCTGGTAGAAGAAGAGTCCAGGAAAACTTTTGTTTTGACCCTGGAGGATTGAGGATTGGAGGGTTGACTTGGACAATAAAGCGTAACCCAGTTTCCCTGGTTGATCAAGAATATACTATTATGGGGTTTGAGAGACCCAGGTTTAAATATACTATGGGGCCAAGAATATACTATGGGTGGAGGATTGATGCTTTGTCTGCAATAAGCTCTTGGTTCAGAATGTGGGATCACATTAGTGATGAAGGTGATGTCCATTGACTTGAAGAGTTGGCTGTATAAATCAAGGTGAAGAAAATGACAGAAGATGTACCATGTAATTTGTGGGAGAAAGTTGGAGTGAGAACAACAATATTAATGATTCATGTGCAAATGGCTTCAGAAGTTCTGAACATGAATATCATATTAACAAGTTACTCAATGCCCAAGCCTCTTCCATTCATTTCCTTGTTGCTTCAATGGAAATTGGGGCATTTACAGAACGTTCGGGTTGAACAGAATATTGGAGAGAAAATGAAATGGTGTAGGAAGGATGGAAGCTATCCAATCTTCAAAGTACTGGGAAATTCCTGCAGTGGTCTAAGTACATTGTTGATATGAACTCAGATTTCAGAAGAATAGGATTACAAGATTGCGGTGAAGTCCTGAATTCACTAAAGGCACTCATGTACTTAGATGAAGCTAATTTGGTGGGAGCTAACATTCAATACTACCCTTCAACCACTAATCTAGTTGCAATGACTTCCCAAGAGCAATTCAATGCCAGAGGGATTCTGTTGTTAATTGGAATCTGCGAGACTGGCGATTCAGTTTCACAAAAGGCAGCATCGTCGGCTATTTGTAAAATTTCTAAATCTATGGACATGAAAAGATTGATTGGGAAATATGAGTGTTTGCCATTGCGTATAAGTTTACTTCAGGCCAAATCAAATGGGGCTAGAGAGTTTACTGCACAAGCCATAGCCAGCTTGATGAGATGCTTACAGAATAGAAGTGAGGCCCAGATTATGCACCATCTTTTGGAGCACTTGAAAGTGGTGAGGATCGAAGGACCTATCAAGCAGGATACATACAGCTCAACAAAATTGGAAGGATGGGATAAAGGATCCTCTTTGAGTTCTACAGAAGAAGTTTGCTCCTTTGTTTCAGATCAAATAACTACAGGCAGCATTTCCGATTTCTTATATCTGCCTATATCTCATCTCCATGGATATGTACCTACTATCAGAATGTCTCTCAGCCAGCCTCAACCTATCAGGTGGAAGCAAATGCCTCTCGATGGATGTTACCTGGAATCATACTTGGTTTGGTGTGGATATTTCATGCATCCGACCTTGAGGCAAGGTCTCAAAAAGGGGAAGGAATTGTTAGGACCCAAATTGCTGAAGCTCAGACGGAGATCATCAGCGTTTAGTCAGAAGAGCCCGACTGTGTGGAGACGAGAGAGGACGGTCGTGTTGAAGGTCAAATGCGAGCGGGAGCCTCGCTGAGCTTGCCTTGGATCACTGGGAGGATGGAGATGGCCAAGAAGCAATGGTCGTGTCGAAGAAGATTGCATTCGAGTCGTCGGATGAAGTGCAGCCGCACATCGAGCTGCTCATGGGACTTTGAATATGGAGCGTTCGATCGAGGCCAAGGATTTAATGACGACCGTTGATCCTCAACTAAATGGTGAAGCGTACTATAGAGCTTCCCTCTTCCTTCGAAGAAATGCCAAGAATACCTCACCGCCAGCTGTCTACTTACAACAACCGTCCCCGTTGCCGATGACGAGCTGAATTTGTTGAGTTTTTTAGAAGTTTGTTACAGGGAGACGAGAAGTATAAAAGGCTGGAAATTATAATAGAAATCTATCGATGATCATATGAGCAATTTTTTCCTCTCTTTGCATTTTATTCCTTTGTCTCTGTAATTTTGTCTTCTATTAATGAAATTTCTTTTAGTTTTTGCCATTGTTGGTGAATTCTCAAGCTTAAACACTTGTTGAGGACTAGGTCCTTATCATTTTATTCTAAATCTCCACCATTGTTGGCGAGGTTCGAGCTCGAGTTCCTTTGTTGAAGATCAGGTCTTCATCACTTTGATAGACGCCACGGGCTGCAACCTCGATAGTAGCGTCTGGTCCCTCAAGGGGCGCATCTCTCTGGGGAGACCTCCTAGGAGAGGGGCCTCCTCGAGCATTGGATATTTACCGCTACGATGACTGCGGTGACTTTGTGTGGGGTCTGCCATGGATGTAACCCTTCTTCCTACAGACGACGCCAAATGTTGCGGGGTAAAATCCGCTAACACAGAATTTATATTGAAATGGAAATCACGGTTACAATGATTACAAGTTTTGGGGTGTATACGAGTCTAATCCCGATTGAAAGACGCTTTGTAGATGGAAATCTTAAGGTCGTCCGTCAATCGGAGTAGGTCGCTCGTCTATTGGAGTAGTTCGCCATGGGTTGCTTCAACCACCAGTGGCTGGGGCGAGCTTCCTACAAAGAGAACAACTCGTCAGAAAGGCTCTGTTGGCTGTCAACCGAGAGCCTCTTCAATGCTTAAGTTAGTTAATGACTGTTTGGAGGATGTCGGACACGCTAGGCGATCTCAAAGGCAGATCGACACTTGCATGGCTGACTAGTGTGGGAGGCCCGAATATATGGAGGATATTCGACTTTGAATGTAGATAAAAGTGTTAGGATTTCTTATAGATTAGCCAGCCCTCTTTCTCGCTGGAGGAGAGAGGATATTTATACGATGTTGGAGTCTGTTGCTTTAGCTGAGCTGGCGGTGTCAGGGGTTCGGCCGAGGATGTCAGAGCCGAACGAGTCAGGTGCGCTTTTGTCAGGCTGTCAGAGCAGTAAATGTCAGGTGCGCTTTTGTCTGGCTGTCTGGCAGCAAAACGGCCAGGTGCGCTTTTGTCAGGCTGTCAAGCGACGAAGCAGCCAGGTGCGCTTTTGTCAGACTTGTTTGTAGTGAAACTGGCAGTGATATTAGTGGGGGGTCGCTTTCCTCCTTGGGCGGACTACTTCTGGGTGGAGAGGTGGGCGAGCTGCCTCTGGGACGAGCTACCTTTGGGACGAGCTGGTGTAGATCGTGCGCGATTAGCCGGAGGGCTCTACTCTTTGGTTCTGTTGACAAGTTTGCCGCTCTGCAAGTGCGGGCTGCTCTGAGCCCCGTCGAGCTTCTCTAATACACGGCGAACTAGGTCTCATTGTGGAGATTCAGCGGGCCATGACTTGGGCATCGATCATACGGGCCTAGATCAACTGGGCCGATCTTAAGGTCGTAACAAATATGGATATCAAGTAAGATATATGAGCATGAAAATAGTTGAAGCAAAAGCATAAGTGTCCCATAGAAAAATAATCCATAAGAGATTATCCAAATACTACACCATAGTTATAGTATATAACCATCAATGTAAACAGCTCAAGTGAGCATCCAAATAACATTTATAAACTAATTATCATAATAATTGCACAAATTTTGGCATCCATTAAGGAATGGAATAGTCTTTAAGAGGTGTGATTCAATATCCAACATTGTTTTCTTTTAAATGAGTCTAAAATTGCATTCACCTTCAGAACATATTCAACATTCATAACGAAGTTCAAAAATGTGATACTACACATTATGACACGGATTAATGTATATCATTCAATTCAAAGTCAAAATGGCAATATATGTGTAGCATGATCTTATCCATATAGAGAATCATGACGAGTTCTTAAATCATGAAGAAATGTGTATACTAAGTGTTTAGACAATTAAGCATACACTATCATAATGAAACATTATGAGTCTAATATATGCATACTAACAATCTTTCTCATGAAGCATATTATCCAATATTCGAGTGATACGAAGTGTACAAAAATGGTCAAGTTTTAATAAATGAATTTGCAAAAGCAAAAAGTGTATGCAAGATGAAGTGTGGACCATATCACATAATCAATGTGTCATGGAAGAGTCATGATACAAGGCATACCAACCAAAAAGGTCACATGTGTCATTACGTGTTAGTGAAATCACAAAGACATCCATAGTGTGTGTGAATCATCAAATTTAGTTATATGACACACATATGATACCAAGTGTAGAATAAAGCTAATCATCCCAAAACAATATATGTGCTAGTCATAATCGGTGCCTGCGGGCACGGTTCATTTAAGATTTTCCCCTGCGAAATTTTTGTTCTCCAAAAAATTATTACCACACCCAAAATTTAAAAGAATAACTAATTATCGTAAAAATATTTAGCGGCACGGGCGTCTTTGGCGTGGGCGCCTTCGGCGTGGAACAACGAATTCGGCGCATGCGCCTTCGACACGGAACACCACAAATTCGGAGCAAGCGCCTTTGGCGCGGAACACCAAATTAGCGTAGAACAACAAATTCGACGCGGGCGCCTTCGGCTAACAAGCTTCATGAAGCATATTATGCAATATTCGAGTGATACAAAGTGTACAAAAATGGTCAAGTTTTAACAAATGAATTTGCAAAAGCAAAAAGTGTATGCAAGATTAAGTGTATCACATAATCAATGTGGCATGAAAGAGTCATGATACAAGGCATACCAACCAAAAAGGTCACATGTGTCATTACGTGTTAGTGAGATCACAAAGACATCCATAGTGTGTGTGAATCATCAAATCTAGTTATATAACACACATATGATATCAAGTGTAGAATAAAGTTAATCATCCTAAAACAAAATATGTACTAGTCATAACCCGTGCCCGCGGGCACGGTTCATTTAATAAGATTTTCTCACGCGAAAACTTTGTTCCCCAAAAAATTATTTCCATCATCAAAATTTAAAAGAACAACAAATTAGCGTAAAAATATTTAGCGACACATGCGACTTCGATGCGGAACAACAAATTCGACACGGGTGCCTTCGATGCGGAACAACAAATTTGGCGCGGAACAACAAATTAGCATAAAAATTTTAGCGGGCGCCCTCCCGCGAAATCTTTGTTTCACAAAAAAATATTTGCACGGCCAAAATTTAAAAGAATAACAAATTAGTGTAAAAATATTTAGCGGCACGGGTGCCTTCAGCGCGGAACAACAAATTCGGCATAAGCGCCTTCGACACGGAACAACAAATTCGACGCGTAACAACAAATTAGCGTAAAAAAATTAGCGGGCGACACAGGCGCCTTCGGTGCAAAACAAATTCTGCGTGGCACCTTCGACGCGGAACAACAAATTAGTGTAAAAGAATTAATTTGGCGTGTCGCGGAACAACAAATTAGCGTAAAAAAATTTCGCGGGCACCCTGACGCGGAACAACAAATTCGTGCGGGCGCCGAAATTCGGTGTGGACGCCGAAATTCGGCGCGGAACAACAAATTCGGCATAGGCGTCTTTGGCGCGTAAAAAATTTCAAACACAGACATCAAAGATACTGCTCACTTCTTTAATCACTAAGTGACAATAAAATAACTTTCATCAGTTATAAATTTCCTAAAAACAATTTTTATCCATCATAAATAACGATTAATATACTTACTTAGTATTAAGATACTACAGACAAAGGCATTTCACTTCACAGAATAATAATTTTATAAGGGAAAACTCCACTAAGCAAACACCTCAAATTGATGTCAGTCCCACAATATTACCAACACTACGACACAAGGCAACTGAACAAAATAAATATGATGAAATTACCAACACCGTAAATCAAAAAATAAAACATCTTTCTTTGTCTATTATTTTATACATCATGCAATAAATTTTGCGCATGAATTATTTACGCAAAAATAATGAACACGATTATTTAAATCATACAAACCCCCACCAAAAATGCAGGTGGATTATTTACATCATACAAACACGCACAAAAAATATAGGTGAATTATTTACATCTTACAAACCTTCACCAAAAATTTATGTGAATTATTTACATCATACAAACCTTCACACAAAAATGAACACAATTATTTACATCATACAAACCGCACGAAAAATCCAAAAATGCAGGTGAATTATTTACATCATACAAACCCCCACCAAAAAATTGATCACAATTATTTACATCATGCAAACCCCCACCAAAAAATTGATCACAATTATTTACATCATGCAAACCCCCACCAAAAATGTAAGTGAATTATTTACATCATACAAACCCCCACCAAAAAAGGGAACAAAAACAATGCAATATTATTTACACACAATTTTTAACCCCCAAAAAGAACATAGCAACACACCGACGGAGGCAGAACAATTAGCACATGAGAGTCCCTCCCGCCGAGATCCATCGAATTTTCTCCTGAGAACTCCACCCTTCGCAAACACCAGATCAAGAAAGAAATAATTCAGTAGCAAATAATATAAATAGAAATCAGACCAAATTGATCAAAATTTTTATTAAAAATCATATAAAAAGAAGCTAATATCCTACCAATTGCCTCCTAATCATCAAAGCTCTCAAATCCCCATCATACCCGACTCCCATGTGGATGTCGACCACCTGTTTGGAAATTTTTCTCACCACCAAAACTTGGATCACTCCCTAGTCTCTCTAGAACACCCAAAAAATAGAATCGAATCAACCAAAAGACCCTTCGAACTCCGCCCTTGTCCGCCCTCCGCCCTTCCTGTCGCTCCTCGCCGCCCTTCGCTGCCGCTCTTCGCTGCCCTTCAACGGCGTCACAGAGAGAGAGAGAGAGAGCGAGCGAGCGAGAGCGAGAGCGAGAGAGAGATGCCACCATTTAGACATAGAGAGGGGGAGAGAGCGGAATTTGATGGGAAAGGACGCATGGAGTTGGCTTATACAGCGAAGGGGAGCTTTATGAGCTTTAATTGGATGGATATGATTAAAGATTCGATTTTGGTACTGGACGGCTCCAGATTGTGTTGACATGGATCACTACGCGGATCATGTGTAGTTTGTGTTTTTTTTGGTATAATTAGCATTTGAACCAAGGCAATAATCAGTGTTTATAAGCACTTTTTTGTGCCAGCTCAACTCAATGCAAAGAAACCGATGCAATAGTTCTCTCTCTCTTCTGTAGATAATTTTTTTGTGTAATTAATGTTTGAGGCAATGCAATAATTAGTGTTTCCGAGCCCTTTTGTGGATGTCAACTCATATCTGTCTTTTGAGAGAAGAAAGCCCTTAACTCATCTCAATATTTTGTGACAGTGGTCAAGACGCGAAGAACCCGAGGCAATGATTCTATCTAGGTCCGAAACTTTTGATTTCCCCTTCACATTTCAAATTTTTAGATTTTCTCCTAAAATGTTTCTCCAAAATTTTAAGTTTTCCCTCCAAAATTTTAACACATTGTCATCCTCACCGTTGATTTTTCTAGCTTTAATCTCCACCATCTTTCTATCAACTCTTTTCTCCTAGTCAGCTTGTCCTAGTCAGCAAACCAATTCAAAAGAGTCCTCAAATGTATAATAGATTATACCACATAAATATACTTACACACTTTAGTTCCCATACAAGAGTGTATACCCATTTTAATCCTCTCATGTGAGCATTATCCTCTGAGAATCAAGGAGTAGTATGCGGTTGGCCTCAATTTGTAATAAGTACATTAAAATAAGAAACTTTTGGTACCTCATGTCTTTTAGGGTCCTTAGAGTTATATAAATGACTTAATTCAAAGCTTATCAATACCACAATATTAACTAAGAGACATATTCATAGTTCCAATCATAATTATCATTCTCAGTGATATGCACAATATGAATCTCCATAACTAATAATATCAAAGATTGTTACAAGGAGATGTATTCATCACAAACATATCAAATACCAATCATACACCAAAAATCATGATATGTCATACCAAGAATGACTAAGCATATACTCTAAATATTTTATATCTCAGCATTAAGCATAAAAGATATCACTTGTTAACATAGTCAAATATGTATGGCATGCAATTATACAATATAATCATCCTAATCAAAATTGAATTTTAATCTAAATTCTATATAACATAAACATGGGTATCAACAAGATAGACATGTAGGCATGGATACTCTAAAGTAAGGGTTCAAATAAAATCAACCATCAGAAACCTAACCCCGATACTGATTTATTTTTCAATGCATATAAGTGTAATCGTGAATACCATACATATTTCTAACGAAGTTACGAATATAGATGTAACTATCTGTTTGATTTAAATGTTTAGTCACCCAAATCATGTCGTCATGCAATTTAATATTATTTCTAACATTGTGCACAACATGTGATTTCTCAACATGTTTATATGGAGCATGGTGAATGTTAGATCTGAAAAACACCCTATAGGAGGGTGAATAAGATGTATGGCACGAATAAAAAATTATCATAAGATCAGAGTGCCGTCAAATAACATTTTTAACGGAGTGGCTCCTCGCCTGGGCTCCCCGCCTATGATCCGATCTCTCCATGAAGATTTACACTTTTTATAACCAAAAGGAAAATTCCATCACACTTACGGGTGATAATCGAACTGTATACAGAAAACCAGTTCAAAAATAACGCTCAATGATAGCCTCTGTATGAGACTATACAATAATACAACCTCTCAACAAAATAATATCTGATCTAAAATTGAAATAATAAATCAGGGAGATATCACCGTAGCATATGTTACGAGATCGTGGTCGTGTCAGCAAAAACAATTCGCCAATCGAAGTCCTTGCGCTCAAGATATCGCACTTTGAATTTTGTTGCGCAAATCTGTTCTAGCTTCCTACGAGCCAAACTCGTGATATCACACTTTGAATATCGGAATCCTTGATTCTAGCTCGTAGGAATCACGAGTTTGGCTCGTGAAAAACATTGCTTTGACTCGATCGGAATCGCTAATGGGCTCTGTGCGTGACTTGCTGCTATGCACAAAGAGGTCGGGCTGCTGAAGAGTGATGTGCGTGACTTGTGACCCATCAAATTGTCGGGCACGGTTATGGGTCTCCCTTGCTTGCTTTTGAGCGGAAGATTGGTTTTGCCTTGGTTGCGTGAGTCACAGCCTCTGGGTTCCATAGGGCGTGACCATGGATCTGGTTGGTGATGTGGCGTGGGTCCATGGAGAGGGTGCGACAGAGCCTGGTGTGCGGGTTTATCGAAGGAGTCGCGGGTCCACCACGGACCCGATGGAAAACTTGTAGTTCCGTGACAAGGAGGGGGGTTGCTTCGTAATTCAACACTTGTTGCTAATTCCCCACTTAAACAATAGGGCCGGCCGGCCCTATCACCTTGTCAAAGAATTGAATCATTAGTTTTATTCCTAAGCCCTAGATTATTTTGCTAGCTAATTGTTCTTCAATTCCCTAGAGTAATTAGCCTTTAGATCTATTGTATAGCTACATAAACCAGTTTCAGATCTGGGTTTTATATTAAAAGTCCCCTTTTTATATTCCACTTACTAAAAATCCGACCTTTATTCCACCAAAAAGCGCTAGACGTATCAATTTGGTATCAGAGTACTAGATCCATGGCGAACACGAGATTCAAGGAGCGGATCGATTTGTTGGAAGAGAAGTTGGAAAAATTCGAAAGCAAAGTCGGAGAAGAGTTCCAAGAGGTAAGGACGGAAGCGGCAGAACACTTGGATCATCGTTTTTCACAACTAATGGATCTCATACAACAAACCAACCAAAACATTACGGCCATTGGAGAAAAGCTAGATACAAGTAAAAAAGGAACCACATTTGACAGCGAGGAAGGAGAAAATTGTAGTTTTCGATGAAGGTGTTCTCGAAGACGTCAAAGACGAAGGCTTCAACACAAGTGATCAACGAAACACGGCCGCAGTGGACGATTGGGAAGCTTTCCCGGCTACCTCCTCACCTCGGGGAGGTGCGTCGGCCAGGCCGGTTACCCCTCCGGCACCTTGGGGGCACCGTCGAACCCCCAGAAGGGGCGACAATGGCCGCCCACCCTCCTGGGGCTTCGACAGCCCCCTGGGCCAGCGACGGAGGCCCGCCGGCCGCCCCCTTGGGGGCTTTGCCGGGCGTCCGGGGGAAGGCCGAGCCCCACCCAAGCCCCCGGGGGTTCCGCCGAGTCACCTAGGGGCCTGACAGCCCCCGCCACCTACTCCAGCAATACAATGGGCCCAATTTGGGGTCCGATCGGTTTAGCCACCACCCTTTCAGCCACAGATGGGTACTTGGGGAAGGATTTCAGCAGCCGGGGGACAACATCAGCACTTTGGAGGACCGTCGGCTCAACCCCCACCCTTCGGGGGAGTGACAGGAGACTGGCGAGGACTTCAGGGCACCCAGAGAGCACACCAGGGGAACTATGGACATCCATTTAGAAAATAGCAGAGAGACTGGCAGTGGGATGGTGCAGATGGAGGCGCACGGAATCCAGACACAAGGTATATTCCTGAGAGACCACACATTTTCCAACCGAGACGCCAGGATCAACCACAGGAGCGAGGATGATTTGCTGGGGAGCGTTGGCTGAGGAAGCTGAAGATGCCCATTTTGAGGGAGGAGACCATGATGACTGGTTGTACCGAGTGGAGAGATACTTTGAGGTGTCAGTTGTACCGAGGGAGGACTGGCTCATGGCTGTAGGAGTCTACTTGGAGAGAGGCTCTGGGATGGTTTAGGTGGACACATCAGCATCGACCTTTTCGTATGTGGGATGAGTTCACCACCCTTCTGTTGGAGCGCTTTGGAGAGGTACATGTTGGGGGAGCTTATGAGCGTCTGGATGCATTGAAGCAGGAGCGGAGCGTCAGCGAGTATATTAAGAAGTTCGAGTCGCTCTGCAGCAGAGTTCGAGGAGTGTCAGTAGTCTCTGGATGGGTGTTTTATGAAGGGGTTGAAACCCACGATTAGATCGAGACTGGGACAGCTAAAGCCTGGAGATCTACGAGGGATGATGACCTCAGTGAGGATGGTGGAGGACCATCAGGAGACCGAGAGGAGAGCCCGTGTGGCATGTGGCAACACCTCTTTTCGAGGGTAGGCTCCAGCAGAAGGACATAGAGCGGCCACTACCCATGAAGTTACGGCAGTTGCAGCATGTAATAAGGACAGGAGGCAGGAGCCACGGCCAGGAGGACTGGTGCGAAGGATGACTGAGGCGGAGATTCGGGACAAGCATGCTAATGAGCTGTAGTTTAAATGTGATGAGAGATTTACTCTAGGGCATCGCTGTGGGGATCAGACCCTCCAAATATTGATAATGAACGATGAGGAGGAGGAGAACAATGTGGTTGTACTGAAGGCTGGAGAGGACGAGGAGTAGGAGCACCGACACTTGGACCTGGCAAAGGCGTCCCTCAATTCTGTGGTGGGGTTCACCCCGAACCACACCATGAAATTGGTGGGATAGGTGGGCGGACAAGATGTGATTGTGTTGGTCGACAGTGGGGCCACCCACGATTTTATCTCCAACAGATTGATGGGAGAGCAGAGCCCGCTGCTGAGCGATACCGGGAGATATGGAGTAGTATTGGGCATATGACAAGTGACACACAATAGTGGTGTTTGTCGAGGCGTGATCATGACAGTACAGGGGGTTCAGATTGTCACTAATTTTCTTCCTCTAGAGTTAGGCGGATGAAGTGGCTGCAGACATCGTGGGAAACCAAAACTAACTGAAAGCTGCTTAGATTGGAGTACCAGGAAGGAGGGAGGACAGTAGTTTTACAGGGGGGGACCCTAGATTATGCCGTTTCTTAGTGTCCTACAAGGCCATGACGCGAGCTATACATACGACATGAGGAGGTTATCTGGTAGAGCTGCAGGTAGTGATAGTAGGGAAGCAGAGTGAGGATCAGGCACAGTTGATGGCACCAGAGATAGAGCAGCTTTTGAGCCAGTACGAGGATGTCTTTCAGACCCCACATGGACTGCCACAATGTAGAGATTATGAGCACGCCATTATTTTGAGGGAGGGCGTGTCTCCTATCAGTGTGCGGCCATATAGTACCCCAGGTGCAGAAGGATGAGATCGAGAGGTTGGTGTGGGACATGTTGCAGGCAGGGGTGATCCAACCGAGTGTGAGTCCATTTTCTAGCAATGTCTTGCTGGTGAAGAAGAAAGATGTCAGCTGGAGGTTCTGCGTGGACTACCGAGCCCTGAACAAAAAAACAGTGCCTAACAAGTTTCTGATTCCGGTGATTGATGAGCTTCTTGACGAGCTCCATTGGGCCGCATAATTTTCCAAAATTGACCTTAAATCAGGATATCATCAGATTCGAATAAGGGCGGCCGACGTGCCCAAGACTGCTATCAGGACTCATGAGGGACACTATGAGTTCCTCGTTATGTCGTTCGGCCTGACGAATGCTCCAACGACGTTTCAGGCCTTGATGAACAATGTGTAGTAAGGAGATTTATCTTGGTATTTTTCGACGATATACTCATATACACTTGCAGCGTGGAGGAGCATGTGAGGCATTTACAGGCAGTTTTGCACGAGTTACAGGAGCATCAGCTGTGTGCTAATAGGAAATGCCTTTTTGGACAGTTGCAGGTGGAGTATTTGGGACACATTGTCTCGGCAGAGCGGGTGGCGGCAGACCGGGGAAAGATTGCAGCGATATTAGACTGGCTGCTACCTACAACACTAGGGGTCTGTGAGTCTTCTTGGGCTTCACTGGATACTGCAAGAAGTTTGTGCAGGGATACAACTCGATAGCATGGCCACTGACAAAGCAGGTTAAGGAGGTCAGTTTTCAGTGGGGTAAGAAGGTCACCAGGGCATTTGATGCCCTGAAGCAGGCGATGACGATTGTGCCAGTGTTAGCGCTACCAGATTTTAGCAGACCGTTTGTGATAGACACCGATGCTTCAGGGCATGGGTTAGGGGCTGTGTTGATGCAGGACCAGATGCCAGTAGCATATTTCAGTCAGACTCTGTTAGCACGAGCCAGACTGAAATCAGTTTACGAGAGGGAGTTGATGGCAATTGTGCTCTCCATTTAGAAGTGGCGGCCTTATTTACTGGGGAGAAGATTCATTATGAGAACCGACCAGTAGAGTTTGAAATATTTACTGGAGCAGCGCATGGTCACCGAGTAGCATCAGAAATGGCTCTCCAAGCTGGTTCATTATACATTTGAGATACACTACATGCTAGGTTTGGAGAACAAGGCAGTGGATGCTCTGTCCCGCAGAGAGGAGTCAGCAGAGGTAGCGGCCATATCAGTGCATGTCCTACTGGACTGGGAGCCTTCGGGCAGAGAGATTGAGGCCGATGAGGGGTTGGCGCAGATACGAGAGGCATTACAGCGGGGCTCGGCAGATTTTTCCGGCTACACCATGAGTGGACATCGATTGCTCTATCAAGGGAGGCTTGTGATACCCAGGGAGTCTACCCACATCCCTTTGATTTTTCAGGAATTCCATGTCAGCTTCGTAGGGAGCATTCCGAGATACAACAAACGTATAGGAGGATCTATAAGGAGTTGTACTAGCCGGACATAAAGAGGGACATTGCTAGGATGGTAGCAGAGTGTGACGTCTGTCAGCTTCACAAATATTTAATGATGGCCCCTGCAGGGCTTGTACAACATTTGGCACTCCTGGAGAGGGTTTGGGAGGATATTAGCTTTGATTTCATCGAGTGGCTACCCAGATCAGAGGGTTACAGTGTTATATTCATAATGGTAGACCGCCTCAACAAATATGCCCACTTCGTACCTTTGAGGCATCCTTATACATCGGTGACCATAGCTACAGCGTTCATGAGAGAGGTGGTCCGCTTGCATGGGTTCCCTGCTTCCGTAGTATTAGACAGTGATAAGGTATTCATGAGCAGCTTTTGGCAAAAGTTATTCAAGGTTCAGGGGACTAAGCTGAAGAGAAGCACAGCCTATCACCCACAGACAGATGGACTGACCGAGGTGGTGAATAGGAGCGTGGAGACCTACTTGAGGTGTTTTGCTTCAGATTCATCGAAGCAGTAGGCCAGGTGGTTGGCATGGGCTGAATATTGGTACAACACTTCATACCACTCAGCAGCACAGAGCACTCCTTTTTGTATTCTGTACGGGCGGGACCCTCCCCAGTTGATCACTTACGGTGTGGGCACGATTCCAGTCTCACAGGTTGAGGAGTATTTAGAGGAGCGAGACCGGCACTTAGAGGAGCTGAAGAGACACTTACTACGTGCCCAGTAGATTATGAAAACTAAAGCGGACGAGCACAGGAGGGATGTACAGTTTGCGGTAGGGGGATCGGGTTTAACTCAAGCTGCGACCATACAGACAGAAGACACTGGTTCGTAGGTACAATGATAAGCTGGCGGCCCGCTATTATGGGCCATTCGAGGTTACAGCCCAAATCGAAAAGGTGGCATATCGTCTGAAGTTACATGCTACATCTACCATCCACCCAGTTTTCCACGTATCGCAGTTGAGACGAGTTGTTGGGAACCACACTCTCTCGCCTACTTTCCCTCCCACTCTGACTGATGACATGGAGGTGTTGCTTGAGCCCCAGGAGCTTACCGGTGTGCGACAGACCGCAGAGGGAAAACAAAAAGTGCTGATCAGATGGCGAGGGCTGCCGGACTATGGCGCTACGTGCGAGGCCCATGAGGTGATACAAGACCAATTCCCAGACTTCGACCTTGAGGACAAGGTGGCACTTTTGAGGGGAGTAATGATGCGGCGCGGGTCTATGAAGAGGGTGCGACAGAGCCAGGTGTGCAGGTTTATCAAAGGAGGATGCGCGGGTCCACCACGGACCAGGTGGCAAACTTGTAGTTTCGTGACAAAGAGGGGGGTTGCTTCGTAATTCAACACTTGTTGCTAATTCCCCCCTTAAACAATAGGGCCGGCCGACCCTAGCACCTGATCGAATAATTGAATCGTAAGTTTTATGCATAAGTCCTAGATTATTTTGTTAGCTAATTGTTTTTCAATTCCCTAGACTAATTAGCCTTTAAATCTATTGTAGTAGCTATCATAACCCAGTTTCAGATCTGCATTTTATATTAAAAATCCCCTTTTTATATTCCACTTACTAAAATTCTGACCTTTATTCCACCAAAAAGCCCTAGACGTATCATTATCATGATATGCTTTGGCTATGGACAATGATCTTTGAGCGTCTTTGGGGCAAGTTGAACTATGTAGAAATTACAAAATTGCCCTTTGGTTAATATAGCCTTGTTTTGATCTGAAAGTCACTAAACAAACATATCAGTAGCATGTGACTTGTTTGTCATCATCAAAATTAAAAGTTTGACCTAGTTAGTGGGCTAACTAGACCAACAAGATCTAATATTTCTAACGTACCTACCACACATAAAGGCATGACCCTTTTTACCATAATTAGCATGCACAATATTATCATTTCTACCAATATTTTTATGAGTAGGTTTAATAATATGAATATTCTTAACAGTGTTGCTAGAAGTAGAATCATGTGCATGTGAAGGCATAACTTTTGCATTAGCTTGTTTCTTAAACTTGTCAAGCTTAGAACCAATTCTTCATGCTTAAGCTTATTCGTTGATAAATCAGTAGCAAGTGTGTCAACTCTATCTTTTAAGCTAGATATAGTAATGAGAGTAGGGATGGGAATGTGCATGCCCAAAGCTCGATTGGGCTCCCAATTGGGCATGCCACATCCACATCCCTACTAATCCTTCATTAATTCTTATGAAAGAATTAAACAACAACAACAACAACCCGTAAGATAGGTCCACCACTGACTCCAAGGCCCATCCATTCCTCATCTTCATTTCCCTCTTGTATGCGATTCTTTTGTATACAAGTTAAAGATGGTCCTCTGATTCATATGAACCTTACCTCAACGGAAATTTACATTTGGTTCCCAAAAGTCTTAAATGGGACACATGGGTTTGCTATTTCAGCTATACTTTCATAAAAAATTGTTTAATTTATGTTCCAAGTAATCACGCTTCATTAGTTACAAATATCGCTCCTAACTGGCAAGTAATTCTCACATTTGATTTCAGTATCTTCCTGTAATTATCATCAGGTGGATGCTGACATAAGACTACATTCTTCTATACCCATTATGGCCATTGATCATAAGAACAGGTCCTCCGATGCTGAAAAGCCAGAGGCAATGCCCGCTGTTTCAGTGCCAACAGAGCGAAGTGGAGCAGATACTGCCAATGCTTCAATTCCGGCACACACTCAGGTCACTGATCTCCTGGTAAGATTCCAAGTGTCAGGAGTACTCGTATTATTTTTCAAGTTTTTCAGCTTGCTAACGGTAATTATAGGGCAGAGACTGAAACACCAGTTTCTTATATTTTTGATGTCTTGTTTTGATCTGTGTTGTACTTGCAGGGCTTCGACGATATCAATGAGGGCACTGCAAAATTAGAAGAGAACAATGCCCTAGCCCTTGCCATAGTTCCTAACAGTAATTCACTGTCATTTTTTTAACAAAAAAGCATCTGAGTCGAAGTGCTATTCATTTGATAACGTCTATCTTTTATTCTGCTTGCAGATAATTTATCAGATGGTAAAAGTAAATTTGAAGCTGAGTGGGAACTGGCCTTAATAAGTGCGGCAAGTTCCGATCAACGGGATGTTTCCGAGAGTAAACTGGTACGACGTCTTCTTTTTCTTGTTCGCTACTGTTGCAAAGCAAAAATGGCAGAGGGCAGTGATGTGTTGTGCACGTGCCATATCGCAGAGAGGTGTTGGTTAACTTCGCCCAAACCCTACACAACTTAAATAGCCTGTTTGAATGTTTGTTTGCATATTGTGCAACCGATGTGTCTAAATCGGTTTGCCTACACTCTGAATGTTTCTTCTGTGATCAGGCCGGTGGTTTGGACAAAATGATGCTGGACGGTCTGTACGAGGACGCGGTCACGAGAAGACCGAACGCAAGCGGGAGCTACCGTTTGGCTCAGGTGGCTCCGAATCCTTTCGAGTCATCTGAATTTTCGCAAGATCCTTTCCACGCTTCCAACAGCGTAGCACCACCCCCAAGCGTCCAAATGGCGCATGCGGCTCAGCAACAAGCCTTCATGATGCAAGGGCAGCAGCAGCAATCCATCGCTCAGCACAACAATAATCCTTTCGGGTGTCCTTTCAGCCCCTCGAGTGTTCCTTCATGCCAGTCTCATAATCCCCATGGGGGTTTCATGTAAGAGGAGGGAAAATAGGTTCAGAGGCGAGACGGGGATGGATTTGATTCAGTTCACAGATTCACAGGATGTAGATAGAATTGGGGGTTCTGGACTGAGTCGAGAGGCATGGTTCTATCATCATTGCATATAATTCATTTTTTTTCCCCTCGCCCCGGTTCTGTTCTGTTTGCTGAAGGTCCTCTCATGCACTGATTCATTGTAGATCAGAGGCATTGTCATTTTAGGGAAAGGAGTGTTTTCAGCATTTGACAGTTTATTTAAAATTGTTGGATATTTCTTCAATTTCAAAGATAACATAGTCCCACATTGGATGTGAGATAACTCTTGAATGGGTATATTAGAGTCTTCTTGTTAATTGGACTTGTTAACAAGAATTTCGCAAACATAACCAAGGAGACTAATCCATCAGTTTTATTTCGTAAGTGAGTCAAGCTCATCTTATTTTCTTCTTGGTTTCAGCGAAATGAACCTCTAAGCTATAGCATGTCGCTTTTAGCATACGATTTTATTTATTTATATTTGTATTTATACAATACTCATTATGCCCACAGGTTTGATATCTTTTGATATCAGGACTTCATGTCCAAACGCTTCACATTTCATAAGCAAGTCCAGCTCAACTTATTATTGCCTCGTTCCACATAATCTGGCCAAATTTTTGCGTTTGCTTCAGGAAATGGAGATTGGAAACGATATCTATGGCAAAATGAAATGTGAGTAATTGTCGATGAGTGTGTTTTATCCAACTACCTCTCCATTTACGTACATTATTCAATTTATTCCAGATCGTCTCTTCTGGAGGTTCTGAAAAGGGAGATGATATGTAGATGAGCTCACTTTCCTGTGGTGGTATTGTTTTGGGGTCTCTAGGAGTTATTTCTCGTTTTGGAGCCTCGTGGTATGTCCTCTCATCCATTGAGGGTATCCACTTCTGCTATTGGTGGATTGCATCCATTATGTCACAAAGAGCTCAACATACACAAAGAGCTCAGCATCCTGTGGTGGTATCGTTATCATTGCTCCAGGATTTTTCCTCTTCCGATGGTTTTTATCTTTGGAGCCAGGGGGTCGTCCTCTCTTTTGTTGAGGTACGGCCGCTTCTGCTGCAGGTGGATGCATCCATTTTTGGATATGTCAATCCTAACTGGCGTGTTTGCAGCAGGGACGTGTGATCTGACAATCTTCTGGTTGTCAGTAAATTTGTCCGGTAAAATGTGAGCGGTATTCTGTATTTTGAGGATCTTCATGATCTCGTCTTCACATTGGTTTGTACGCGGATCAAAATGGGATTAAGTTTTGGTATCCCATGAGATGGTCTTTGAAGCTTCTGGCTTCTCTGTGTTAATGTCTAGTTTGGGAAAAGTGCTTTCGTCAAGCGCACAATCTGCTAGACGTGCCTTAAAGGCGTCCCCCGTTAGGAGTTCCATGTATCTAATGATCGATGGTGAGTTGAATCCTATGTATATACCCAGGCGACATTGAGGACCCATCTTGGTCATCTGCGGTGGTGCTATGGGGACATAGACAACGCATCCGAATATCCTCAGGTGAGAGATATCCGACGGGTTCCTATATGCAAGTTGCATCGGAGAATAAGATTGACTTTCTGATGGTCGTAATCTTATCAGCGATGCAGCATGCAAGATGGCATGTCCCCATGCGTTCACCGGCAACTGGCATTGCATCAACAATAGACGAGCAATCCATTGTAGTCTCTTTATAAGAGATTCGGCGAACCCGTTCTGGGTGTGAACATGAGCTACATGATGTTCAACTTCTATGCCAGTTGCTTGGCAGTAGTTTAGGAAGACTTGTGATGTGAATTCCCCAGCGTTGTCCAGACGCAATTTCTTGATCTCGTCGCCTGGGAAATGTGCCCGCAACTTAATGATTTGTGCCAGTAGCTTTGCAAAGACTATGTTGTGGGTGGACAGGAGGCACACATACGACCATTTGGATGATGCATCAATCAATACCATGTAGTACCGAAATGGGCCACTTGCGGGGTGAATAGGCCCGCAAATGTCTCCATGTATTCTCGCTAGGAAGCTCGGAGACTCTAAGTCCACCTTCAGGGGGTGGTCTCGTAATTAATTTCCCTTTGTGACAAGGGGGATAAGGAGATGAACCCTTTCGAAGTAGCTTCAGGCTTTTCGAGTTAATTCCACGGGATTGGGATATGATGCGACGCATCATGTTCCTTCCAGGGTGTCCGAGTCTATTATGCCAGAGTTGGAATTCTGGTTGATTATCGCACTTCTGGTGCTCAAGTGTGTTTGCTTCCATTGCTCTTATCTTTGTATGGTAGAGACCCGACGGGAGTCCCTCAAAATGCTCGACGGTGGTTTTAGCACCGTTTTTAAGGGTCGTTACATACAAGAATTCTCATAAAACACTTAACTGTTATTATTTGTTCACCGTGGTTTTAGTCCCTCAAAACGCTCGACGGTGGTTTTAGCACTCTGTTTTGTTTGTTCACCGTCTCTAGGTGGTATCCGTCTAAACAAATATCTTTAAAACTTAACAGATTTCTATGAGAGCTAGGAGAGAAAAGCACATCTTTTATTTGTAGTTGTGTTTTATTGGGGAGCATAAAATGTGCGTCCCCTGATCCTTCAATAATTCCTGATGGACCGGAGATTGTATTCACGGTTCCATCGTATTTATATATGCTTTGAAAAAAGCAAATGTCTTGGAGGATCGTGTGCGTAGAGACACTGTCCACTAGGCATTTATTATCCATCTATGTTCTTTGTGTTATTAGTCGACTAATAGCCTCTACTAGTCGATCAACACATACCAAATACTTCACATGTTCATTTGCTTGCTTGATTAGTTGACTAATCCTTGTTCCCAGTCGACTAATACAAAGTTATCATTTTTATGTTATTTGAACCATTTAGTCGACTAATACAGAACTACTATTTTCATACTGTCAGCAATTAATTGACTAACGGTGTTTCTATTTGATTGATGCAGACTGCTTTTCTCTAGTATGTTATTGACTAGTACAAAACTATCGGTGCACATGAAGATCATACACCTTATGTGGCCGAGTTTGAAGTACAAATTAAACACACGAGATGTCCGGCTAAAAGGGCCATGTTCTCAAGTGTATGTTATGATGTTGTCAGGATGAGTCCATGAATCATGTATTCTTTCAATGGTTTTTTGTTCAATCTATTTGTAGATCTGTCACTTATAAATTTTGTTTTCTGGTTTCTTTATGGATGGGGATTGATTTTTTTGTTGTTGGAAGATTTGTTGTATCTACTGGGTTCATTGGCTGGATATATTGCGGTATATTCAACTTCATTGTGAACCATCTATTATACAAACAAGGGCTGCTGACTGGGTTTGTCTTTGTCCCAGTCACATGGGACAACCCCATCCCAGTCAGCAGCCATCTTTTGGAGTTTTGGGCTTTGTTTTGGGGTCCCTTTACCCAGCGACGCTATTGACACGTGTACCCACAGTTCTCACTCCTTTTCGGTTGTGCGCATGCACCGAATCCTATTCGTAGGGTTTTTTCGCGATGTGCACTATGTGCACTTGTTATTTCTAGTCTATATTACATTTGACAACTATTTTTGAATCTTAGGGCTGACTAGGACAAGCTGATTAGGACAAACAAGTTGATAGAAAGACGGCTTGGATTTAATCTTGAGGAATGAATGGTTGAGATGAGATTTTGTGGAAAATTTTGGAGGGAAAAACATTTCTAGGGAAATGAAAGTTTCTGGGAAATGAAAGTTGCTAGGGAACAGCAGAGTGCATGCAATTAATGCATTTGAGGAAAAAAAACTTTAACTTGCATTTAATGCGGTAGATCGAATACTACTGCAGATCGAATGATCTCTCCCTCAACGCGGGACCCACCGTCTCTTCAACCATGGGGCAACAAGATGAGAATAATTTCCCGCGCCGCTAAATTTTTTTACGTTAATTTGTTATTTCGCGCCGAATTTGTTGTTTTTCGCCGAATTTGTTGTTCTACACCGAATTTGTTGTTCCGTGTCGACCACGTCGAAGGCGACCACTAAATTATTTTACGCTAATTTGTTGTTCCGCACCGAATTTGTTGTTCCGCGCCGAATGTGCCGACGCCGAATGCCAAATTTGTTGTTCCGTGTCGAAGGCGCTTGCGCCGAATTTGTTGTTCCGCGTCGAAGTTGCCCGCTAAATTTTTTTACGCTAATTTGTTATTCCGCGTCAAATTTGTTGTTCCGTGTCGAAGGCGCCCATGTCGCTAAATATTTTTACGCTAATTTGTTGTTTCGCGCAATTTTGGCTGTGGAAATAATTTTTTTGGAGAACAACGATTTCACGGGGGAAAATCTTAAATGAACCTTGCATGCGGGCACGGGTTATGACTGGTACTTTTATAGTTGGGGGATATTGTACGAGAATAGTATGGACACGACTATTGATGGGATGAAATGAGATTGGAAGTGCAAATTAGCGACCCCATCTTTTCCCAAAAAAGAGAAGAAATTGTGAATATGGTCTTACATCTCTGTATTAAACGTTTTTAGGTATATTAATCCGTGATGAAGCTCATATCATAATGATGAAGCTGAATAGGAAAAGTATATATGTATGCAAGTAAGTACATTAAGTATCTCTGATTGATTATATAAGAGGATCCATGAATTAATGAAGAAGAATATGATAAAATCAAAACAAAATTGTTGAAGCGAAGAGCCGCAATAGCAGTATTGTGTGATTGAAATATACCATTATGGCTAAAGGTAAATTTTATATGATGACGCGTAGACCAGCTTTGTTATATGATACAAACTGTTAGGCTATTACTACGAATTATTAACATAACATGGGTGTAGAAGATATGCGATGTTACAGTAAATGTGTGAAAATATTAGAAAAGATTAGGTTAAAATGAGGATATCTGAGTGAAGTTATGTGTGATACTTATAAAAGGTAAGATGAGAGACCACCATTTGAGATGGTTTAACTATATACACGAAGACTTATTGATGCATCGGTTAGAAAGACAGAACATATTAATGTCGATATTGTGTGTTATTGTGTGTGTGTGTGTAAAGAAAAGAGAGGGTTAATATAAATAAGAAGTGATAGCCGTCATTTGGGGCTAATCACCATTTTCACCCAAATCTAATATGGTATCAGAGCCAAACCTAAACCCTACCCCAAAAACCCCCTAAAACACCAAAACCCTAGCCTCCCCGCCGCGCCGCCCTCCCACGTGCCGCCGCGTCGCCCTCCACACGCCGCCGCCTGCGCGCGCCACCGCCTGCCGCCAGCCGCCGCCTGCGCGCGCCGCCGCCAGCCGCTGCCGCAGCCGCTGCCGCTGATCCTTCTCCGCAGCCGCTGCCGCTGATCCTTCTCCCTTTCCACGTCCTCTTCTAGCCGCCATAAAGCCCGAACTAGCTACAAAAGAGAACCCCAAAAAACCCTAACCCTAGATCTATGGTAGAGTCATGAAAAGGACTCCATAGATTTACGGTTAGGGTATGACCTAGAAGAGGAAGAAGAGAAGTAGATCTGCGGATCTAAGGAGGGAGAAAGGAGAGATCTGCGGATCTGGAGAGATGGGGGACAATCTTACCTCAGCTGACATGAAGGCCTTCATTGGGGAGATAACGAAGCTGCTTGCTTCGAAGGAGTTGGGATCCTCGAGTGGATCGACGCCTTCACGACCAGTGCAGAAGCTGGAGTTGATGCCCAATGATGTGAAATTGGAAGGGACGACGAATTACCTCAGTTGGTCCAGGAGGGTGCTTCTCATCCTGAAGTCGAAGGGGTTAGAAGGCCATGTTCTGGGTTCATGTAATGAACCGGTGGATAAGACTGGGGATGATTGGAAAGTGTGGAGCACCACCAACTCACTGGTGGCTGCTTGGTTGATGACATCGATGGTTCCACCCATTGCTGGGATGGTGGAGGCCATAGAGAGTGCTGCAGGGATATGGAGTATGGTGGAGAAAATGTATTCTGGAGCAGGGAATGTGATGCTTATGATGGAGGTTCAGGGCAAGGTCGACACCTTGAAGCAGGGGGAGATGTCTATTCTAGCCTACTCTGCGGAGTTGAAAAGGCCGTGGTCAGAGTTAGACCACTATGACCCTATTGATCTGCCTGATCCTAGGAGTGCTGTGATACACAGGAAGTGGGTAGAGCGTAGGCGTGTGACTCATTTTCTGAGGAACCTGAATGGAGATTTTGAGGCCAGGAGGGCGAGTATGTGTCACTTATCCTCTATCCCATCTCTGGAGGATGCCATAGCTGCAATGGCACAGGAGGAGACCAGACTGAGAGTTATGAAGGATAAGGGTACTCAGGTCACTCGGGCTGCACTGGCTGTGCCGGCAGTGGCAGCAGTGAACGAGGATCGAGAGTGCTACACCTGTGGGGTGAGGGGGCACCTGAGCTTTAACTGCCCACAGAAGGGTAGTGGACGAGGACGTGGCACAGGAGGCAGAGGAGGAGGTCGTTGGGGCCATGGAGGCCGTGGACGAGGTTGTGGCGGCCCACGGGCCAACTTTGCTACTGCTGATGGACGACAGGAGACAGTGATGATTGAGGCTACGCCAGCTGAGGCGTCAGATCTAGAGCAGCGGAGACAGTCCAGGTCTACTACTGAGAGTTCGGAGAGTCATGCAGATCAGACTAGAGATGTTGCTTTGCCATTCGGTAATTTTGCCAACTTCGCTCACACAGGATCAGGTAACCAATCAGCTCTTTCATGTAGAGATCATATAGAGTGGATTATTGACTCAGGTGCATCTAGTCATGTGTCAGGTGCATATAGACAATTTTCCACATATAAACCACATACCTTTCATGAAACTGTTCAGACAGCTGATGGCACATCCCAACCCATTAAAGGGATTGGCAATATTCAGTGCACTCCCTCCATATGCCTCTCTTCAGTCCTTCACGTCCCATCTTTTCCAGTCAACCTTTTATCTGTTGGCTCCATTGTTGATGATCTTGACTGTAGCATTACTTTTGACTCTACTCATTGTGTGTTGCAGGAAAGGAAGACTGGGAGGAGGCTTGGGACTGGCGTCAGGCGTGATGGACTGTGGTATCTTGACAGAGCTAGTGGGGATGCTGCATTGGCCGTCGTTGGTGAAGAGAAGGAAAGGGATGTACTCTTATTACATTGTCAGTTGGGACACTTGCCTTTTGATATGTTGAATAAAATGTATCCTGAAATTTTGAATAGAGTGAATAAAATGAATTTGAAGTGTGTTGCGTGTGAATTTGGGAAACACACTAGGACATCATATCCTAGTGTAGGGATAAGGAGTGTAGAGAGATTTCATCTTATTCACTCAGATGTTTGGGGGCCCTGCCCAGTGACTTCAATAAGTGGGTTCAGGTGGTTCATCACTTTCATAGATTGTCATTCTCGGATGACATGGCTTTACATGATGAAAAACAAAAGCGAAGCGTTGAAGTGTTTCCAGGACTTCCATAGAAGTGTCAGAAATGTGTATGAGGCCAAGATCCGCATCTTGAGAACGGATAATGGGACAGAGTATGTAAACAAGAAATTTGCATCTTATCTATCTGAGAGTGGGATAACTCACCAAACCACTTGTCCCAACATGCCTCAACAGAACGGAGTTGCTGAAAGGAAAAATAGACACTTGTTGGAGGTAACTAGGTCACTCATGTTCACCATGAATGTACCTAAGATATTGTGGAGTGAAGCAGTGATGATAGCCACCTATCTCATCAACAGGATGCCTTCGCGGATGCTTGGTATGAAGTCCCCATGTGAGATTCTTATGGGAAAGAACACTTTTGTAGTTCCACCAAAAGTGTTTGGATGCACATGCTTTGTGAGGGATCATAGACCTTCTGTGGGGAAGCTGGATGCTCAGGCAATTAAATGCATATTTGTTGGGTATCCTTCAAATCAGAAATGCTATAGGCGTTGGAGTCCCTCAGAAAGAAGGCTGTTTGTAAGTATGGATGTGACATTCAGGGAGACTGAGCCTTTTTATGGAGGACTGACAGATTCTATACCAGTATTTGATACTGGTGCCTCTCCAAACACGGGAGGAGTTGGTCGAGAGGGGGAGACTGATGACAGGAGGGTAGTGGTTGGACTTATACCGTGTCCTGTCAGCAGGGAGGAGGAAAGGCCCTTGGTGGAAGACAGGTTGTACGGCAAGAAATATAGCAGGAGACAGAAGGGTAGTCATGGCGATGGAGAACAACAAGAAGACATCTCCCCCACTGAAGAACCACTAGCTCCACATCCACATGTCGAGATTGATCAGTCTATCACGCCTGCTCCAGTCCTGACCTCCTTACTGCCTTCCTCTCCTAACACAGATGGTAACCTTTCTTTGCCTTCCTCTAGTTTAGATCTTCCACTTGCATCTCGTAGGGAGCCTCGTATCAATGCCGGCAGGCCTCCTGTACGGTATGGATACGAGACTGATATTGCTAATCATGTCTCCTATGCTTCTCTTACACCTGCATATAGGGCTATCATTGCATCCTTACAGTCTATCTCTATACCGAGTGATTGACGAGTGGCAAAGCAACATCCCCAGTGGAAGAAAGCAATGCTCGAAGAACTCGAAGCACTGGAGAAGAACAAGACATGGAGACTTGTCTCACTTCCAGCAGGGAAGAAAGCTGTGGGCTGCAAGTGGGTATTCACGATAAAGCAAACTCCAGAAGGGAAGGTGGACAGGTACAAAGCGAGGCTGGTTGCCAAGGGCTACAGTCAGACTTATGGGATTGATTATGATGAGACATTTGCCCCAGTGGCAAAGATGAGTACTGTGAGAGTACTAGTATCCTGTGCAGCGAATTTTGGATGGAAATTGCATCAGTTGGATGTAAAAAATGCCTTCTTGCATGGAGACTTACAGGAGGAGGTATACATGGAGGTTCCACTTGGCTTTAGCACACAACAGACGATGGAAAAGGTGTGTAGGCTGGACAAGTCTTTATATGGGCTGAAGCAATCTCCAAGGGCATGGTTTGACAGATTCAGGCGTGCATTCATCACTATGGGCTACAAGCAGAGTAATGGTGATCATACTGTATTCTATAGGCATTCAGGACAGTGGATTACCCTTCTGGCTGTGTATGTTGATGATATTATTATCACTGGAGATGATGAAGAGGGAATCTCTCATTTGAAGGCTAGATTGGCGAGAGAATTTGAGGTCAAGGACCTTGGACAGTTGGGGTATTTCCTTGGACTGGAGATTGCTAGGTCCAGGAAGGGTATAGTTCTCTCACAGAGGAAGTATGCCCTGGATTTACTGGCTGAGACTGGTATGTTGGGGTGTCGTCCAGCAGTTACTCCTATTGATCAGAATCATAGGTTGCATTCACAATCAGGGGAGCCAGTAGACAAAGAAAGGTACCAGAGACTTATTGGACGCCTTATCTACTTATGCTATACTAGACCTGACATTGCCTATGCTATCAGTGTGGTAAGTAGATACATGCATGATCCTAGGACTGGACATATGTAGGCAGTCTTCAGGATACTGAGGTATCTGAAGAATAGTCCAGGAAAAGGCATATTATTTGGTAGTCATGGTCACATGAATGTGACAGGCTACTGTGATGCGGATTGGGCCAGTTGCCTGGATGATAGGAGATCGACCTCAGGCTACTGTGTGTTTGTTGGGGGCAACTTAGTCTCTTGGCGCAGCAAGAAGCAGGATTTGGTGGCTCGTTCCACTGCAGAGACAGAGTATCGTGCTATGGTGCTTAGTACATGTGAGATGATCTGGTTGAGATCACTTCTACAAGAGCTACGTCTGCTGAGAGAAGGACCATTGTGGTTGTTGTGTGATAACAAGTCAGCAATTAACATTGCCAACAACCCAGTGCTACATGATAGAACGAAGCACATAGAGATTGACAGGTTCTTCATTAAAGAAAGATTGGACAAGAAACAGTTGGAGATCTCCTACATTACTTCCGGACAGCAACTAGCTGATTGCCTTACAAAGGGGTTGAACTCTAAAGGAGTAGAGGATGCTTGTAACAAGATGGGCATGATAAATATCTTTTGCTCATCTTGAGGGGGAGTATTGTGTGTTATTGTGTGTGTGTGTAAAGAAAAGAGAGGGTTGATATAAATAAGAAGTGATAGCCGTCATTTGGGGCTAATCACCATTTTCACCCAAATCTAATAGTCGAGATCAAGAGAAAGACAAACGAAGACAGTGACAGTAGTGATAAGAATGAGTATGAAAAATCTTTATTTACCAAAAGAGAGAGCTGTAGATTGTAATGAATGAAAAACGAGTATGACGATCTGAATTCTTTCTATTGAGTCCATGAAGACAGAGGCTAATTTTTGGGATGAAGGCTAAGAAGATGATGATGATGATGCATGTTAATCCTTTGAGCTCTTGGAAATCTCCTGTTCCTACTGCTTACAAAATTAAAACATTCCTGCAAGTAAATTCAAAATGTTTTTGAGCATTAACTATATATACAGTTATCAGATATTTCCCCAGCTAATATGTTTCCTGATTTCTTTTCTCTTGCAATCAGTAAGGACATGCTAGTTAGAAAATAAGACACATGTGTTGCACACAAGTAATGCAACATGAATGTTCATTTTAGAAGAAATGTGGATTTGTGTCAAAAGAGAGATGAATACAATGCATTGGTCAGAAAGGCTTGGTTATCAGCAGTCTCTTTGCCTTTTTCATGATAGTCAGAAAGAGATTATCAATCATCTGTTGCTTGATTATGCCTTTGTTAGATCAATCTGGAGGTATATTGCATAATCTGCATGTTTTGGATTTGCCTTAAGACATGATGTAGCTTTTGGGCTTCTTGACAGAATGAGTGTATTGCTAATAGAATAAGAATTGACTGGATCCCTATGTTATGTCTATCATCTGGGTTGCTTAGACCAAGAGAAAATAAGGGATTGTTTTTTTGGTAAGAGCAGGAGTTTGTTTGTGGACATAATTAAGTACTTTGCGCGCGCGCGCGCGCGCAGAGAGAGAGAGAGAGAGAGAGAGAGAGAGAGAGAGAGAGAGAGAGATGAGTAGATGAGCAGCCGGTGTACGAAATTTCCCACACTGGCTCTCAAAAAGTCAATTTTTGACATCTCTTTCTTCAATGATCGGGAATGTTCATATGGATCTTCACATTCTAAAACATATGCCTTCTCAAATGTGAAGTTATGAAGCAAAAAAACAACCTATCAGGCTACAACAACATAAACATACTACTCCTGAGCATAATCAGCTGCACACAGTTACACTACAATCGCTTATATGATCAGGTATTATTTAATGTCTAACAACAGAAGAGTGGTCATGGGAGAACTATTACCTAGACTTGTTTGGAATAAGAATCCTCAATCAGTGCCTCACTAATAAATAAGTCAAGCATTCACCTACTGAAAAGCCACACCCAGCATAGCATTGAAATGATTCGATGTAGAACTGAATGTAGAGGGAGAAAACCATGCTAGCAAAAATCATAAGCCGATGGGCCGTGTACAAACAAAATACATCATGCAAGCTTACACCCAACAAAGAACAACCACCACCCGGGGGCATTTAGGTTACTGGAAATAGTTTCGACCACAAACAGGAACCACTTCACAAGCTCAAGCTAATGTATAGTGACTAAACAATTCATATCAAGCAAACTTTGTTGTGATTCTCACTGATCACTAGAAGATTTACTGATTACAGTAAACCAGTAAAAATACTGATCACGGTAAAACAATAATAATTAGAGAGTAAAAAAAGACTTCACTATTTCTCAGCAGGAAATAATTTACACACTAGGGTAAACACCAAAAAAAACTCACTACAATATTTACCTCTCTGGGGTAACTTCCCTCTCTGGGGTAATTTTCTCTCACTGGAGAAATCCCTCACTCTAACACCTCTCTGGGTAACTGCCTCTCTTCTTTCTCTTGAAGAAGAGAACTCGATTTTGGGGTGGATTTTGAAGCTCAGATGTGATCCCCTTTTATAGGGGGGGTTACATAAAACGTCATCAATGACGTTACTTGGGAAAATGACATGGGAGGGGGAATGAACAGGGAAGTGGCAGATGGAAATAGATGCAGCCCATGTGGGCTTTGACCAACAATTCTCCCCCTCCAGCTGCCTCCAAAAAATGATATTGTCACTTAACAACCATACCCGCTTTGTCTCTGCACAGTTCCAACTTCTCCCGTGTCACCACCTTCGTGAACATATCTGCTGGATTCTCCTTCGTATGGATCTTCACTAGTCTCAACAGCTGTTGATCCATCACCTCGCGTATCCAATGATAGCGAATGTCAATGTGCTTTGTCCGAGCATGATACATCGAATTCTTGCTCAGATCTAAAGCACTTTGACTATCACAATGTACCATGTATATTTTCTGCTTGATCCCTAATTCTTGGAGAAATCGCTTTAACCACAACATTTCCTTATCAGCTTCTGTAATTGCAAGATACTCCGCCTCTGTTGTGGATAGCGCAACACACTTCTGCAATCTTGATTGCCAGGACACAGCTCCCCCAGCAAAAGTGTAGACAAAACCCGATGTAGATTTTCTACTATCAAGATCTCCAGCCATATCTGAATCTGTATAGCCCTCCAAGATTAGATCAGCTTCTCCATAGCACAGACATGCCTTTGAAGTACCCTTCAGGTATCGAAGAATCCACTTGACCGCCTCCCAATGTTCCTTTCCTGGATTAGAAAGGAATCGGCTCACCATTCCCACCGCATGAGCAATGTCAGGACGTGTACACACCATTGCATACATCAAACTCCCAACTGCTGAAGAATAAGGTATCGATGACATCTCATCCGTCTCTTTCTTGGATGAAGGGCTTGACCTCCTGCTCAACTTGAAGTGGTTGGCCAATGGAATGCTAACTGGTTTGGCATGATCCATCTTGAATCTCTTGATCACGCGTTCAACGTACTTCTCCTGAGATAGCCATAGCTTGTTGTGCTTCCTATCTCGGACTATCTGCATTCCCACAATTTGTTGAGCCGGACCTAAGTCTTTCATATCAAAAGACTTAGAGAGTTCCTTCTTCAGCTGGCTGATTTTTGTTGCATCTTGTCTAACGATCAACATATCGTCAACATATAAAAGCAATGCAACGAAGTTACCGTCTGGAAACTGCTGTGTATAAACACACTGGTCTGCAGCGGTCCTTTTGTAGCCTTGACTCATCATGAATGAGTCGAACTTCATGTTCTACTGTCGTGGTGCTTACTTGAGGCCATACAGACTCTTCTTCAGCTTGTATACGAGGTTTTCTTTGCCTGAAACCTCAAAACCTTCTGGCTGCTCCATGTAGATTTCTTCATGTAGATCACCATGAAGAAATGTTGTCTTGACATCCATCTTCTCAAGCTCTAAATTCAACCTGGCTACCAATCTGAGGATGACGCGGATTGAAGCCATCTTCACAACATGTGAAAAAATCTCGTCAAAGTCAATACCTTTCTTCTGAAGGAATCCTTTGACCACCAGCCGAGCTTTGTGTTTCACCATCTTTCCGTTGCCATCTTTCTTGAGCTTGAACACCCACTTGTTCTTCAGCGCCTTCTTTCCTTGTGGAAGCTTGACCAACTCATAAGTAGAATTCTTTTGCAGAGATTCCATCTCATCGTTCATAGCTTGCAACCAACTTTCTTTGTTCTTGTGAGATATCGCTTCATGGAAACTCTCTGGCTCCCCCTCTTCAGAAAGTAGAAGATACTCAGCTTCTGAATATCTTGTTGATGGAATCCGGCCTCGTTCAGATCTCCGTACTTGTGAGTTGTTGACTTCAGGAGACGTACCATCATCTGCCTGTGGTGATGGTGGTGCAGTATCTGCTGGAAGGGGTTGTGGCTCCCCCTGCTCAGCATCCGCCTCTTCTTCCACGTCTTGTTCAACAGCCTCCTCTTCTTCTGGTATTTCTTCATGCACCTCTTCGTATTGCGTTGGTGCTGGGTCTGGAACAATGTCTTCAGCCCTTGAGCTTGCACTTGAAGACGTCATGGGCTTTTCAATGTCTTCCAATGTCTGATTTTCTTGGAACAGCACATCCCTGCTCCGAATCACCTTCTTCGTCTTTGGGTCCCACAACCTGTACCCAAATTCTTCATCTCCATAGCCGATGAAGATACAAGGAATGGTCCTTGCATCAAGCTTCTGCATTTGCTCCTTGGATACATGTGCAAAGGCTAAGCAACCGAATACCCTCAAGTGGGAGTAAGAGGGATTCTTACCAGACCACACCTTCTCTGGAATTGCAAAATATAAAGGTACTTATGGTGATCTGTTGATGAGGTAGCAGGCGGCACGAATAGCTTCTCCCCAGAATGGCTTTGGTAGCTTAGCCATACTGAGCATACTTCTGACCTTCTCCATGATCGTCCGGTTCATCCTTTCAGCTACGCCGTTGTGTTGTGGAGTGCGAGGAACTGTCTTCTCATGTTTAATGCCTTGGCTTCTGCAGTAGACATCGAATGCTCTGGAAGTGTATTCGCCTCCATTGTCTGAACGGATGCACTTTAACTTCTTTCCTGTCTCACGTTCAACCATGACGTGGAACAGCTTGAAGAAGTCGAGCACTTGGTCTTTCGTCCTCAAGAAGTAGACCCACACCTTCCGAGAAGCATCATCAATGAAGGTCAGAAAATACCTATTGCCACCCAGCGATTCAACCTCCAAGGGACCGCAAACATCAGAGTGTACCAGACTGAGTAACTCTGATCTCCTTATTGAAGAAGAACTGAAGGAGACTCGATGTTGCTTGCCAACTAAGCAATGCTGACAAGGATCTAGTCCAACATCCTTAGTGATTGAGATCAGCTCCTTCTTTGTCAAGAGAGATAACCCTCTCTCACTCATGTGACCAAGTCGTTGGTGCCACAGACTTGGAGTAGCCTCACGTTCCACCACGTTAAGGCTATCGGTACATATCTTCACATGAGTTTTGTATAACATACCGCAGATGTGCCCCTTTGCGATAATCATGGCACCTTTCGTCATTCTCCATGTCCGTTGCTGAAGTGATTGTCGAAGCCCTGTTTGTCAAGGGCTGTCCCAGAGAGCAAGTTCAGCCGGAGATCTGGCACATGGCGGACATCCTTCAGCGTGTTTGTGCAGCCGACGTTCGTCTGAATCCGAACGTCGCCAATTCCCACAATCTTGCAGGAACTTGTATTCCCCATCTGTACGATGCCAAAGTCTCATGCCTTGTAGTTGGTGAAGAAGTCACTTCGAGGAGCGGCGTGGAATGATGCTGCTGTATCAACCACCCACTCGCTGTCCTGGTTGGAGACGTGAAGGCATGTCTCTTCTTGGATAGAACAGATAGCCACTTCTCCGGTGCAAGTGACTAACGCCTCTCCATCCTTCGTCTTCTATTGAGAACCATTGTGACCTTGTTCTCGTAACAGCTTCCGGCAGTTTTTCTTCATGTGGCCCTCCATGCCACAATAGTAACACTTGTAGGTAGGCCTCCTCCCGTCTGTGGACCTACCACGGCTTTTGCTCATGCCTCTGCCCCAGCTTCGACCACCTCCTTATTGTCTTCCTCGAGTCTCTGTCACGAGGGCATGCGATTGGTCGGTGCCGGCTTCTTTTCTCCTGGCCTCCTCGTTGAAGAGGGCATCCTTAACCATAGACATGGTAAGTTTGTTGTTTGGTGCCGAATTGCTGAGAGAGACCACCAACATCTCCCAGTTGTCCGGAAGAGAACTGAGAAGAAGAAGAGCTTGCTCTTCATCTCCAAGCTGTAACTCCACCGCAGATAGTTGATTCACCAGGCTCTGGAACTCGCTCGTGTGCTCCGCAACAGAAGTTCCACTCTGCAGCTTCAAATTTACCCGTCGCCTCATTAACAAGACTTTGTTTCGAGCGGTCTTGGCTTGGTACATGTCCTCTAGCTTTTGCCAGAGAGCATATGCGTCCGTCTCATGTGCAACATGGTGAAAGACGCTGTGGTCATAGCTCCTGACGACGATGACTCTTCCATTGATATTTTGAAGAGGAGAAAAAAAGATAATGGTAAAACAAAAATTTCCCTCCCAAAAAATTCACTCCACCTTCTTTACTCTTTCACGCACAGCTCACCTGGGCTCTGATACCACTTGTTGTGATTCTCACTGATCACTAGAAGATTTACTGATTAAAGTAAACCAGTAAAAATACTGATCACGGTAAAACAGTAATAATTAGAGAGAAAAAAAAGACTTCACTATTTCTCAGCAAGAAATAATTTACACACTAGGGTAAACACCAAAAAAACTCACTACAATATTTACCTCTCTGGGGTAACTTCCCTCTCTGGGGTAATTTTCTCTTACTGGAGAAATCCCTCACTCTAACACCTCTCTGGGTAACTGCCTCTCTTCTTTCTCTTGAAGAAGAGAACTCGATTTTGGGATGGATTTTGAAGCTCAGATGTGATCCCCTTTTATATGGGCGGGGGATTACATAAAACGTCATCAATGACGTTTCTGAACGGGGAAGTGGCAGACCAACAAACTTCACACTTGATAATACAAATGACTCATTGAAAATTTTATAAAACTTATATACCAAAAGTTTTGCTTCCAAAAAGTATAACCAAACATTCGCAAGAGCTTCATTGCATGATATATTGCTTCGATCATCACATGGTGCTCAAAGTGCAGAAGTTCCTGAATCTGAACCACTCACATGCTTTTTTAGTTTTTCATCCGAGCTGGTGTTAGGCAAAGATAATATTAACAGAAACAACAAGCATACATTTACTAACATTTACTTAACAGTTTCTTCTTTCCATTTTCTGTGAGCATAAATATTAGATGGCACTTTTCCCGTGTGTTCCATTAAAAACCTGCTTATATCGGTATTACCATGGTGCAACAGCTGACTTGATAGTGTGACATCCGGAAATGCTGGTGATATGGGTCAATGGTTGGAAATTGCTGATTCTTGATCTGGCATTATTCAAGCTACATTAGTATACAAGTACCTAACTGTCTTCAGGTTTTTCTGGCGGTGCACTCTGCAATATTTTGCATACTTGGTCCATAAGCTGATATGATAGACTTTTAATGAAAACGTGCGACTCCATGGTTTCTGCAGCCCTCGCTGCAACTTCATTAAGCAAGCCGCACAAAGAGCTATAGCGTTTTCCTCCATTTGATTTATCATCGACATTAGCTGCATGTTCAGAATTGACCCCTGGACTCCTGGTCTTTGCATCCTTTGTCCACCTCTTCAATATATATTGTGGCGGGAGCTCTTTAATATTTATTATGTCAAGAACTTTCAGGACATGACGACACTGAATCCCAGTGAACTCAAACTTTTTGCAATTGCAGTATATTGTACTATCTGATGAATCAAACCTGACATTGTATTCTTTAGGATGGTCCTCGATAGTTACCTTATATTCAGATGATGTCCCAACCTGACCACGTTTGAATACCATAAAGTCCATAGACAGATCAAATTCTGCTCGAAATATTTTGAATACCTCAGGCGTGTATGCTTTCGCGGCTTGCCTCAACATCCGTGAAGCAAGACTATTCATCAGACCTTGGGGTGCATGAGAATCTGCTTGCAGTTCTCTATGCCATCGCTCGTTAACTGTATTTTCATAATGCTCAAAGAAGTCCAAAAGATTTTCTGAAGCCAAGTATTCTTTTAGCAAGTGATTCATGTTGTCCCTGAGTAGAGTAGTCTTCAAGTCCGCGGAAAATACTTCTCGTCCATATGCCAAAGACCACTTTTCCCTATCTTCATATGCCTTAGCCAACCATGCACTGCCGCTGATATCGTACTTTTCTAACAACAATTTCCATTCTGATACAAATTGCTCTTCCTCCTCAATTTCATACAGACACCTACTGAAGTCTTTAGCAAAAGTTGTTGAACCTTGGAAGACAAAATTTAGGTGTTTTGCAGCATTTTTATACAGTTGCCACACACAAAGACGATGAGCTGTACCTGGCCAGACAGCATCTATTGCATTACTAATAGCCTCTGATCTATCTGTGAGAACGACTTGTGGTTGCTTCCCACACATTGCGTTCTTGAATGCCTCAAGCAGCCACTTATAGGATTCCATGGCTTCATCGTACAGTAATGCTTGACCGAAAATAATCGCTTGCTTATGATGATTTGCACCAATAAATTGCACAAAAGGCCTACCATACGAACTTGTTTCATACGATGTGTCAAAGCATATAACATCACCGAAGTAATCAAAATCCACCTTGGACTTCCCGTCTGTCCAGAAAACATTTGTTAATCGATTGTCTTGATCCAGCTGCAAAGCATAATAGAACGCTGGATCTTCGACCTGCTTCTCCTGCATGTACTGCAGCACAGCTCCCACATCTCCCACCATCATAGCACTCATGCGCTTTGATGGAATATAGTTCTTACAACCTATAGCAGAAGTGGGAAGTTGACTCTCATCTTGTAGTGTCATATGCTCTGTGCTGCCTTCTGGGTTCAAGGTTTGACCATCCGCAGGATCCACCAAATTAGCCTGAGTCTTAATTAAGCCAAGTTGCCCCTGCCACATGATCAGGTGAGCTTTTGTAGGGATTACAAGTGCGTGATTATGCTTTGGCTCAAACTCTGTCACACGATATCTACCATTTTTTGTAATTTTAATAGTCATAGATGCAAGGCAACCAGTTCTGTCATAAGGCTTCGGATTCCTAGCTTGCACTTGGTCTCCTCTTTTTCTGGTGTAACCCTCTCTATGACAACAATAGGTCCTCGAATATATCAACCCTGATGCCCTTCGCTTCACCAGATGCTTTCGGACACCGAATCCTATCTTGACAGCATAGCTAAAATAGAAGTGATATGCATCCTCGTCATCCTCGAAATCCATATCAACTCTTGGCTCCCAATCTTCAGTAGAAGCCCCAGATTCCGAAGGAGTATTCTCAGATTGCATTTCTTGTGATCTTCGCTGCATAGGTCCCATAGCGGTGCCTTCCAGATTTAAAGCATTCGTAGATTTCGATAATAGGAAATTTCTAATGCTCGGTTTCCCATTTGCATTCTTCCCGGCAGCTCTTTGTGCGACTGCTATATCATTTGATGCTTCCATTATTGTTTCAGGGGCCTTGGCTACGAATACATGGTTATGACCAGGCTCAAATTCGCTCACACGAAATCTGCCATCATCCATAATCCTAATGGCAATATGAGCCCGGCAACCGGTCCTTGCATCTGGCCTCGGCTTCTTGCCCTCCTTGAATGTCCTACAGAACCCTTCTTTGTAACAACAGAAGACACGGGAGTATACGAGACCTGAAGACCGTCGCTTCACAAAATGCTTTCGAACACCAAAACCGATTTCCTTGGCATAGAGACAGTAGAACTGGTAAGCCTTCTCGTCGCTCTCAAACACCATGTCAACCTTTGGCACCCAACTCTCCTCAGCTGCATTTCCAACTAATGGAGAAGGTTGCTCTGCAGGTTCTGACATTGTTTTCATTTATTTCCCCCTAATTCCGAAATTGAAGCAATTTTCTCTACCCTCCTGGCACAAGTTCGATAGTAAAAACCATGAGAATCCATCTGGACAAAAGAGAGGTGAAGCTTTCACCGTTACTATGTAATTGTGTGTAATAGAACATAAAAAATTCATTCATATGGATCCATGCACTCACTTTCTTTCCTACGATAACATAAACTATTTCTTGAAGACCTAATTCAAAAATTAAGTCAAAAGGGATGCATTTCAATCAGGAACTGTTCAAAAAATCGTAGCTTTCACTTTAACGGCAATTAGGTGACTTAAAAACTAAATTATCACAGATTACCACTCGGAGGGTTCGCGATTCATATCAATACCTAATTTGAGACTATAGCACAAAGTGACACAACAATTTTGAGGGGGAAACTAAAAATCAACGTAATAAATATAAAGCTGGATGCTAGTATATGGATTCACACAGGAACCTGTCTGAATTTAAGATGAAAAAGGGCCGAATTCAGATATTTAGGGAAATGAATCAAATCTCTATGGTTTAAGAGGAAAATCGCAGCAACAAAAAGCTGATCCTTGAGCACCAAAACAGCATGCGATGAGCAATATCTTTAAAATATAATCGAGCAACAGATCGAAGGCGGACTCACCGATGAACATCAAGGATTCTTCTCCTCGTTCTCGATATCAGCTGCAAATGGCGGTTTTTTTTTTTAATTTTAAGAGAAAGAGAGCGTAGAAGGAATAAAACTGGAGGGAGAGAAGGAGAGAGGAATAGGACGAGAGCGAGGTCCGACCGCAGCCAAACAGATCACACAGCCGAGAGCAGCGAGCGGCGGAGAAGAACGGAGTTAGGTCCAACCGTTGTAGATACGCGACATGTGTCGGATCGGACCGCGGACGTCGGGGGATCTGTCGGTTCCAGTCTTGATGTGTTCTATAAGCACTACGCATTTTACTGAACACACTACGCTTTTATTTACAACTTCACCATTTTTAAATACTATATCCTATCCTTTCTATCTCCCCACCCCAGTGCATTCTCTTCTCCTTCCATCCTATTCCATTAACTTTTTGAACCTTTATTTTATTAATTGATGTTATTAGATGTGGTACTTTGGTTGATGGTCTTTTTCTACTTGATATGCAAAATGATGGCAACCATACCACTAGGCATGTTCACGAAACTGTTGATACTAAATGATGTGGTGTGAATGAAGTGTCTTCTATGTTGTGGCATCAGAGATTGGGACATATCTCCATGGATAGAATTAAAAGGTTGATAAATGATTGTGATACTTGGTACTTTAGACTTTACATACTCTATGACTTGTATAGACAGCATTAAGGGTAAGCAGACTAACAAGTCAAAAAAAGGTGCCAAGAGAAGCTCCGAGTTATTGGAAATTGATACGACTCCCCTAAAAGGGCCAAGACATGACGGCCCAAGCCCATGGGCCTGGGGTAGAAATAGGCCTCGGCCTGTAAGCCTCCGGTTCAGCCCTGCCTCGAGCCCGCGTAAGGAGAACGGTTGACCTACGTCAGCAGGAGCTAACTGCTCCCCTCAAATCGTGTCTCCCTTAATTCCATTAAGAAGACCATTACGCACATCTTTATCACCCATGAAGGCGCCATTAAAGTGACGGACGTGGGGGGCGAAATGGGCGGGGTTTGAGGGGACGTGGTCGAAAGAGATTCCTACAAGAAGACTCGAGGAACAACCTAGCAACAGACCGAATTCTGAATACTCAGAGTCTTAGGTATCATCTCTCCTAAAGACCTTTGTCCACCGGATATCTCTCCTCCCCCTGCTCGGCTGGTAGTTCAGTGCGCCGGCCTCCCCGTGAGCCACCGCTGATCCCAACGAGTACTCATTTCAGATCCGTTCTGACTTAGGCATCGGAGGGGACCCGGTCGGAACCAAGGTCTGACCCCTCTGACAAGCTTTCTCGTTCATTCAGGTCAATGAGATCAAGGCACGCCGAGGCTACCCCTCAGTGCCTCCCAGCCGGAGCCGAACGTCCTCGTTTCCGAGCCCGCTCAACTCCCCCACCAGGAAGACACCACTTTGCCGAGGCCCCCCTTCGGCAAGCTGAGCCGAGGATCCACGTGTCCTTCATCCGAACAAATGCGCCCTCAACCGATCCTGGCGGCCCACGTGTCCCACTTGACCACGTTGACCCCCACCACTCGGTCAAGAATTCAGCGGTGAGAAAATACCCCGAAACATCTGGCGCTGTCTGTGGGAAACCACCAACACCCACGTCAAACAACCACACCGAGGATAACACGGCCACGCACCGCCAGGCGCATGAACACGGCAGCGACGGCATTAGCGTCGGGGCCAGCCAACGACCGCTTGGGCAAAATCGCAACCGCCTAGTGCCCGGCCCTGGTAGATCATCCGGGCGCACCGCGGACAAAACCTATGGACATGGATCACGAGGACCGACCCCAGCCCATCTACTTCTCCGAGGAGGACCTGAAGGGGATGGAGCCGCCACACGATGACGCGTTGGTCGTCACAGCAGTCATCGACACTGCCTTGGTCTGCCGCCTACTCGTCGACGCCGGGAGCTCGTGCGCCATCCTATTCATGTCCACCCTGGAGAAGATGGGACTACGAGCTGAAAACCTGGAGCCCTACTCCGGACCTGTGGTGGGCTTCACGGGTCATTCCACGCCGATCCTCGGGATGTTTCGCCTCCCTGTCACCCTTGGGGAGTCGCCCAACTCGACCACTCTCTCAATAGAATTCGTGGCCCTGAGAATCGGATCGGCGTACAATGGGACCATCGCCGGCCGCTCCTCAATGCGGCTGGAGCCGTTGTCTCGACCCTCCACCACATGGTCAAGTTCCAGACCCTGGGAGGAATTGGAGAAATCAGAGGCGACCCGGCGAAACCCCGGATCTGCTACCAGCTATCCAGCGAAGAGCGTGGCATGGAGCGGCATGACCCCATGGACCTTTTCGGCCAGAGAGAAGGCTCAGGTGGCTCGAGGCCTGCTCCCGTGGAAGAGCCAGAGCTCACCCCCGTCAACGACATAAGCGGCATATTCGTCTCCATTGGATCGAAGCTCAACCTGACCCTGAGAGGCGAGCTGATTGGTTGCTTGGAAGCCAACTTGGACATCTTCACCTGGTCGTCCGAGGACATGCCGGGCATAGACTCCCAGATAATTACCCACCAGCTGCTTGTGGACTCCAATTTCAAGCCAATCAGGCAGAAGAAGCGAAGCCTAGGCAGTGAGAGAATGAGGGTGGCGGCCGAGGAAGTAAAGCACTTGCTCGAAGCAAGCTTCATCCAAGAAGTCTGGTACCCATAATGGCTAGCCAACGTCGTGATGGTGAGGAAGCCCAGCAGCAAATGGCGAATGTGTGTAGACTTCACCGATCTCAACAAAGCCTGCCTAAAAGACTGCTACCCGCTGCCCCGCATCAACCATCAGTGCTTCAGGCTATGAGATGCTCAGCTTCATGGACGCCTACTCCGGGTATAAACATGTTCAGATGGACCCGGAGGACGAGGAGAAGATGTCATTCATCACCAACCAGGGAACCTTCTGCTGCAAGAAGATGCCATTCGGCATGAAGAACGCAGGGGCGACCTACAAAAGGATGGTTAACAACCATGAGGTCTACGTGGACGACATGCTCGTCAAGTCCAGAGACCCCGCCAACCATATCGCCGACCTACGAGAAACTTTCGAACAACTGCGGAGGCACAACATCAGGCTCAACCCGCAAAATGCAGTTCGGGGTGGGGTCGGGGAAGTTCCTGGGCTTCATGATCACCAACTATGGCATCGAAGCCAACCCAGACAAAATCGAGGCCCTGATCAACATGAGGGAGCCAACGATGATCAAAGAACTACAGAAGTTGAACGAACGGATCGCCGCCCTCGGGCGCTTCCTGTCCAAATCCGAGGAAAGATCTCTTCCCTTCTTCAGGACCCTGAGGAAGGCCCTCGCCAAGCCCGCAGGGAAGAGGGAAGCCATGGAGTGGGACGAGGACTGCACCCAAGCGTTCACCAAGCTGAAGGAGTACCTCTGCAGCCCCCCACTCCTCGCCAAGCCCAAGGAAGGAGAGCCGCTAAGCCTTTACTTAGCCAGCACTGAGGGGACCATGAGCTCGGTGCTAATCAGGGAGGACGCTGGGGTGCAGAGGCCGATGTATTACACCAGCCAAATCCTAAAGGACGCTGAGGAGCGGTACAACCCCATTGAGAAGATAGCCTATGCCCTTATACTCTCGGCGCGGTAGCTCCGTCCCTACTTCCAAGCCCACACAATCCTGGTCCTAATCGACTCCCAGCTCGGAAAAACCTCAAGAGGTTTGATCGGATGGGACGGATGCTAAATTAGGGGGTGGAGCTGAGAGAATTTGACATCATATACAAGCCACGGACAGCCATCAAATGACAGGCTTTGGCTGACTTTGTCGCTGAATGCACCGTCAACGGAGAGGCCGATCCCAACAAAGCGGGCCCAGATATGATATCGCCTCTGGCCCTTCTCTCGGTCGACATCGGTCCGATCGACCAGCCAGAGGGCAAGGACGCATGGGTAATCCATGTTGACGGGTCAGCAACACAAGCGGGAAGCGGGGTCGGCATTGTCATCCGCTCCCCCGATGGGTGCATAGTCGAATATGCCCTCTAGTTCGATTTCCCGGTCACCAACAACATGGCCGAATACGAAGCCTCCTCCTCAGCAACTGGGAGCAGACTCTGTGCGCCTCCTCAGCGACTCCAGGCTCATCATCAGCCAGCTGCAAGGAAGCTAAGAGGCCTGAGAGGAGACGATACAGTGCTACATGGCCTTGGCCAGAACTAAGCTCTCCAGGTTCAGGCATTCTGAAACCCTCCACCTGACGCGGTCGGAAAACGCCTGCACAGACGCCTTGTCGAAACTGGCCTCTTCTTCTGCCAAGGAGCTAGGTCACACCATTTATGTGGAGAGCCTCCAGGCCCCTAGCACCGAGGAGAAAGAGCTACTGGCCATCGACATTAAACCCACCTGGATAGACCCTATCGTATACATATCCACCGGTGAGGTCCCGACGGACCAAGAAGAGCGTCAAGAGTTGGAGCAAAAGGCCCTCCGGTGCGTGCTCCACCAAGAAACACTGTACAGGAGGCGGTGGACAAAAACCGACGTCATTCCTTACCTCAAGTGCCTCGGGCCGCAGGAAGCCAATTACGTCATCCGGGAGGTCCATGAGGGGCTCTGCGGGAACCACCACGGGGGCAAGAAAATCGCCGCAAAAATCCTCAGTCAAGGGTACTTCTGGCCAACTTTGGCCAGCGACTCAACGGAGTACGTTCAAAGGTGCCCAGAGTGCCAGAGATTTGCCAAACTCGGCTCGTCTCCCCCGGCAGAGCTCGTGCCGATAATCATCCACATCCCCTTCGCCAAGTGAGGGCTAGACATCCTCGACCCTTTCTCTCCTGCGAAAGGGCAGAGGAAATACCTGATTGTGGCGATAGATTATTTCACCAAGTGGATCGAGGCTGAGCCACTAGCCACCATCACCTGGAAAAAGGCGAAAAGCTTCATATGGAATTCTATCATCTCTAGGTTCGGAATTCCTCGGTCCATCGTCACCGATAACGGGAAGCAGTTCGATTGCACGGGGTTCAAAGACTTCTACGCACAATGGATGATCAAGCTCTTATTCGCTTCAGTGGCCCATCCCCAGACCAACAGGATGGCCGAAGCGGCCAATAAATGCATCCTCGAACCACTTCGCAAGAAGGTAAAGGAAGTGCATGGAACCTGGCCAGATGAACTTTCCGGGATACTCTGGTTATACCGGACGACCCACAATGAAGCTACGGGGGAGACGCCCTTTATGCTTGCCTACAGCGCCGAGGCGGTGGTGCCCATTGAGGTGGACAAGGAGTCCCTCCGCCTCAAGCACTTCGACAGTAAAGAAACTCGGAGGGCTTGAAAATCAACCTAGAGCTAATGGAAAAACGTCAAGGACAAGCCCTGGCCTCAATAGTTCACCAAAAGCAGTGTGTGGCCCACTACTACAACTCCCGGGTCAGGGGAGAAGCTTTCGCCAGGGGGCCTGGTCCTAAGGAAAGCCATCTTCAACCTGGAGGTCGCGCGCAAAGGAAAACTCACTGCTAAGTGGGAGGGACCATACATGGTCACCGAAGTCCTCGACATGGCCACTTACCGACTGTCGACCATGGAGGGGAAGGCACTCACCCAACTTGTAATGCGGAGCATCTGTGCAAGTACTATCAGTGAATGTAAGGCGCCCCCGCCCCCTACCTAGTTCAATGTATGCAAACAAAGAGAAATATTGAATGAAGAAAACCTCTTTTTACATTTGAACGTCTCTCTTGACAAGGATCGAGCCGGGGGTCAACCTCCCAGTCGACCAATCCTTCGATCGACCGTAAGGCTGGGGGGCAACCCCCAGTGGGCTGGTAAGGCAACCGATCGTAAGGCTGGGGTCAACTCCCCCAACCAGTCGGACATCCGATAGGTCGTAAGCCTGGGGGTCGCTCCCCAAGCCTGCCGACCAACCTGTTCGGCCAAAAGTCTGGGGGCAACCCCCCAGCAGGCTGACCATCGGACCTGCCATAAGCCTAGGGGCAACCCCCCAGTAGGCCGACCATCCGATCGGCCAAAAGCCTAGGGGCAACCCCCAGCAGGCCGACCATCGGACCGGCCACAAGCCTGGGGGCAACTCCCCCAGCAGGCCGACCACCCGACCGACCTTAAGCCTGGGGCAACTCCCCTAGCCGAACGACCGACCCGATCGACCAAAAGTCTGGGGCTAACCCCCAGCAAGCTGACCATCGAACCGGCCATAAGCCTGGGGGCAACCCCCCAGCAGGTCGACCACCCAATCGGCCAAAAGCCTGGGGGCAACCCCCAGCAGGCCGACCATCAGACCGGCCACAAGCCCGGGGGCAACCCCCCAGCAGGCCGACCACTCGATCGACCTTAAGCCTGGAGGCAACTCCCCCAGCAGGCCGATCACCCAATCGACCGTGAGCCTTGGGGCAACTCCCCCGTCAGGCCGATCAACCGATCGACCATAAGCTTGGGGGCAACTCCCTCAGCAAGACCAATCAACCGTTCGGAGCAACCCACCAGCAGGACAATCGACCAGCTCATTGCCGAGTGTCTCCCAAACCTGGCCTGCTTAAAACATTCAGACCAAGATTGCGGGAGGGGGCACAGCACAAGGAACCCCACCATAGATTCGATGGCATTCAGGCAATACTGGCACAGAGCCAGTCGATGGGCCCTAAAGAGGGCAGCCATGAAAGGGTGGAGAGGAAACCATAGCCTTTACTTGAACCCCTCGACGTACACCCCAACCTCATGCCTACCTAGAAAGCAGATCCTCTCGTCTTTCCCAGGAGCTCTGGCGTAATAAGGCAAAAGGAGATTAGCGGCATGGATCGGCCCTATCTCCCTGGCATCCACTCTCGACGGCCGCTCCACCACTTCAGACGGGACACCAGAGGGATCACCCCTGTGCAGGCGGACCCGGGCAGTCGAAGCCTGCGCGGCACCAGGAGCCGGCTGATCTGTGCCGGAAGTGAAGGATGAGAAAGATGGAGGACACATGGCAAAGCACAACAGGAATCCGGATCGGATGCATGGGCAAGAAAGGGGATAGATGGCATTAGAAGAGCGAAAGCCTTCCTCGGAGGAGCTCCAGCCCCCATTTGAAAGCCTTCCTCTGAGGAGCTCCAGCCCCCATTTTAAAGCCATCTTTCCCAATGACCTCAGCCCCATCGCCAACTGTCCGCCTATGCCCACGCGTCAGCATCCGGTGGTGGTGGCTCCTCATATCCTGTTCCGAGGGTGGGAGAATTTCAACCATATCAGAGTAATGATGCCTTCATTCAATGCGTTGCACCGACTGACGTGCCTGTCAAATCCGCATGAATTACATCCCTCGAACCGAACGGTCAGAATCCGAATGGTCCGAGCGATTGGGGAAATTGATACGACCCCCAAAAGGGCCAACATGATGGCCCAAGCCCATGTGCCTGGGGTAGAAATAGGCCTTGGCCTGTAAGCCTCCGGCACAGCCCGGCCTCGGGCCCGCATAAGGAGAACCGACCCATGTCAGCAGGAGCTAACTGTTCCCCTCAAATCGCGTCTCCCTTAATTCCCATTAAGAAGACAATTACGCCCATCTTTATCACCATGGAGGCTTCATCAAAGTGGCGGACGTGGGGGCGAAATGAGCGGGCTTTGAGGGGACGTGGTCGAAAGAGATTCCTACAAGTAGACTCGAGGAACAACCTAGCAACGGACCGAATTCTAAATACTCAGAGTCTAAGGTATTATCTCTCCTAAAGACCTTCTTCCACCGTATATCTTTCCTCCCCCCGCTCGGCTGGTAGTTCAGTGCGTCGGCCTCCCCGGGAGCCACCGCTGATCCCAACGAGTATTCCTTTCAGATCCGTTCTGACTTAGGCATCGGAAGGGACTTGGTCGGAACCAAGGTCCGACCCTCCTGACGAGCTCTCTCGTCCATTCAGGTCAAGAAGATCAAGGCGTGCCGAGGCTACCCCTCAGCGCCTCCCAGCCAGAGCCGAACATCCTCGTTTCCGAGCCCGCTCAACTCCCCCACCAGGGAGACACCGCTTTGCCGAGGCCCCCCTTCGGCAAGCCGAGCCGAGGATCCACACATCCTTCATCAGAACAAACGCGCCCTCAATCAAGGTAGGCGGCCCACGTGTCCCTCTTGACCACGTTGACCCCCACCACTCGGTCAATAATTTAGCGGTGAGAAAACACCCCGAAACAAAAATCATACACACAGACATTTTGTAGCTCAGACATGAATGCATACCATGATAAATACTTCGTATCTATCATAGATGATTTCTCACAATGCATGTATCTCTACTTGCTTAACAGTAAAGAAAATGAAGCACTAGATGCTTTAAAGGTATTTAAATCTGAAGTAGAGAAACAATGCGGTAAACAAATTAAGATAGTGAGATCCGATAGGGTGGGGAGTACTATGGTAGATACACTAAGTGTGGACAAGTGACTGTTCCATTTGCGAGGTTTCTTCAAGAGAATGTGATTGTTGCCCAGTACAATTTGCTCACTTCTCTAGACCAAATTGGAGTAGCTAAAAGGAGAAGGAGCATGCTTGCTAGCTCCAAGCTAGGTGACCCGACCCGACCCGACCCGACCCGACCCGAACCCGGCCTCTTGGGTCGGGTATGGGTAGGGGCCAATCCGGGTCGGGTCGAATTCGGGTCAACCCGACCGACCCGGATAAAAATCCGGGTCGGGTACGGGTTTGACCCCTCGACCCGGTTGACCCGAATTCGACCCGTATTTTCACTCTTTTCACTCCGAACCCGACCCGGACCTGACCTTTTTTGCAAAATAATCACTCTTTCACGCCAAACCCGACCCGTACCCGACCCGTAAGACAAACCGGGTCGGGTACGGGTCACCCGGGTTACGGCCGGGTCGGATACGGGTATCCGAACCCTGACCCGAATTTAATTTGGGTCGGGTTCGGGTTTACGCTTATTCGGGTTGGGTCAAACCTAACCCGATCCGAACCCGACCCGACCGGCCCGTTTGCCACCCCTACTCCAAGCTTCCTGACTTCATGTGGACTAAAGCTCTTAAGACGGTTGCATATATATTAAATCGAGTTTCAACAAAGGCTGTCTCAAAGACAACTTTTGAGTTATTCGCGTTGGAAACCGAGTCCGCGACGCATTTGAAAATGTCCCGTCTAAAGTGAGCGAGGCATTGGCCATGAGAAAGATCATTCAGACGCTCGGTGTTCCCCTTCACGCAACGATCTGATCATTGTTGATAACAACTCACCTTGAGTATAGACGCGTAAAGCTTCACAAGCTCCATCATTTTTGGGGATAATGGGTCGTAATCAAAATTGGTTGCCTCTGGATTTAAGAAGCTAGAACAAAATAAAGAAAAGAGCAAGATGTACAATCAGCATATAAGAGCTTATATAAGTGGAGCAAAGGTTGAAATTGTTAACTCACTCTTCAATGTCCTTTCAGTTCGTCACAAGGTCCATTTTCGGTGCTTACTTCCACCCTCAACCAATTTCATAATGTTGGGATCTTCTGTTTTTATCATGGTTCCATTCCTTTGTTGGAGGAATTTGATAGGATTGATCTTCTGATAAAATTTTTTATCACTGAATTGTACAGTTAGTTTGGGGAGAGAAGAAAAGTTTGAAGAGTTAGTCCCACATCGGGCAAAGGGCAGTCCGTTTTTTTCTATATGTTAGAGGGTGTTAGAAAGAATACCCGCCGAGCTCTGTAGCGTGAGCTTGTAACCAAGCGGGGCATTAAGTGATGGGAATGCTGGCCCTTGTAGTTGGGCTTGGGTGATGGAGTGCTGCTTGCTGGCCCGCCCATTCCAAGTTGGGCAGTGATTCCTGCGGCCGGGTGGAGGCCCAGGTCCGCGTGTTTCTTGCAGAGGAGGGCACCGCGTCAGGCTGGGTTCACAGAGCAGCGATCACCTCCCGCTCTCAACCGTGGAAGGATAACGGGCTGCTGCGCTCTTTACCCGTTGTGGGCCCGGTTGCATTGCACCAGCGAACCCATCATTTTACCCTTTATTGTTTTTTAGGTTTAATTGAGCTCATTTGGTTTAAGTGATTTTCTTTTGATATTTTTTAAATGACGTGGATTTGAAACATATCTCAATTGTTTATACAAACTGTTGTAAACAGTTATTTACTTGGTTGGTTGAGTTATTGGGCCACCCTAGTTATTGGGCCTATATCTGTGTAAGCCCACTTTGTATTCTCCCCTTTGGCTATAAATAAAGACCTGAGGGCTCCTCCCTCAATAGTTGATTCATAACACGTTATCAGCACGAGCCTCTAAATTTTTCCTCTCCACAAATTTTTTTTCCCGTTCGTTGCGAAGGCGAGACGGGAGATCCACGAGCGTGGTGTAAGGCCCGCCCATTCCAAGTTGGGCAGTGATTCCTGCGGCCGGTGGAGGCCCAGGTCCGCGTGTTTCTTACAGAGGAGGGCACCGCGTCAGGCTGGGTTCACAGATCAGCGATCACCTCCCGCTCTCAACCGTGGAAGGATAACGGGCCGCTGCGCTCTTTACCCGTTGTGGGCCCGGTTGCATTGCACCAGCGAACCCATCATTTTTACCCTTTATTGTTGAATTTTTAGGTTTAATTGAGCTCATTTGGTTTAAGTGATTTTCTTTTGATATTTTTTAAGTGTCGTGGATTTGAAACATATCTCAATTGTTTTGGATTGTTCCCCAATTGATGAAAAAAAATGCATGACAAAATACAAACTGTTGTGAACGGTTATTTACTGGGTTGGTTGAGTTATTGGGCCATCCTAGTTATTGGGCCCATATCTGTGTAAGCCCACTTTGTATTCTCCCCTTTGGCTATAAATAAAGACCTGAGGGCTCCTCCCTCAATAGTTGGTTCATAACACGTTATCAGCACGAGTCTCTAAATTTTTCCTCTCCACAAATTTTTTTTTTCCGTTCGTTGCGAAGGCGAAGGCAAAGGCGAGACGGGAGATCCACGAGCGCGGTGCAAGGCTTCCTCCATCGAGAGTCGTCATCCGCGTAGGGCTTCGAGCAACTGTCACTATATCCAGAGGACGGATATAGAGGTAAAAACACTAAAAACGATATTTTTAATCATACGTATGATTACCCCTCCCCTAGATCTCGTAAGATCGATATGGGGATTATTTGTCGCCTTGAAAACGACGGACCGTTCATCCCAAAAACTCAATTTTTAGGGTAAAACCCCTAATTTTGAACCCTCCTGCGGCTAGCCGTCGCCGGAACCCCCCCCCCCCCCCCCCCCCCGCAGGGGGGGCGGCCGCCGCCGCGCCCCCCTACAGGGGGGCGGCCCCCGCCGTCGCCCCCCTGCAGGGGGCCGCCAGGCCGCCGCCCCCTGCGGGCCCCCCCCCCCCCGCAAGGGGCGGCGGCCGCTCCCCCTGCAGGTAGACCCGACCACGGTTCGGTTCGAACCGTGGAACCGAACCGGAACCGAACGAACCGAACCGAACCGGAACCGGCCGGCCGGTTCCAAGAACCGGAACCGGAACCGGAACCGGGCCAAGCCGGTTCGGTTCCGGTTTGCACTTCTATGGAACCGAACCGGAACCGGCGGTTCCGGTTCCCCGGTTCGGAACCGGTTCCGGAACTGGGGAACCGGACCTAATGTTTGGTTTAAATGGCATGGCCGTCGATTATCCTTCTTTCAATCTTCCGCATCGACATAGTGACCTGTGTGTGTAGCATGTAGTGGCTGATGCCTACGTGTTTCCCTCAATCTGGTGCAATTGCTGCTAACTAAATGTCCTTCTAAAGTCAATGCATACTTGAAAAATATCTCTTGATTACATTTCTAACTAGCACTCAGTTTTGGCCCGCTGAAGAGGTTCCAAATTCACCCTTAAATGAGAACAAAAGGGGATGATACATGGAAAGCTCCAATATTATTCCAAAAATCAAAAATTTTGCTAAATAATTTGCTCCAAGCGACCCGCAACCGGTCCCGAACCGGAACCGGAACCGGTTTAGAACCCAAACCGGAACCGGCCGGGAACCGGAACCGGAACCGAACCGCCCCTAAAGCGGTTCGGTTCCGGTTCCGGGTTCGGAAGGAACCGGAACCGGCGGTTCGGAACCGGAACTGAACCGGAACCGAACCGCGGTCAGGTCTACCTGCAGGGGGCGGCGACGGCGCCGCCCCCCCATCAAACCCTAACTTGATTCAAAAAAAATAAAATAAAATAAACAGAAAGCCTGTGGGCCTGAAGCCCACAGGCCGGCTGTGGGCTTCAGGCCCACAGGCCAATTCTTTCTTTCAAAAAAAAGCCTATGGGCCTGAAGCCCACAGGCCGGCTGTGGGCTTCAGGCCCACAGGTCGATTTTTCTTTAAAAAAAGTCTATGGGCCTGAAGCCCATAGGCCGACTGCGGGCTTCAGGCCCGCAGGCTGTTTTATCTGGAAAAAAAACGGGGGAGGCAAAGGCTATTAACAAGCCTCAAAAGGCAACTTGCTAGCCTAAAAATTATTTTAAAAGGGGGATTTAAGGGCAAAATATTCGTGAAAAATCACAGTAAATTACGGGACAAATATCGGGCAGGCGAAGACTTTTGGGGGTTTTGGGGGGCTTTTGGGATGATGATTGAACCTCTTTTCCTCAGACAAAGAAAATGTTTATTTTGGGCACTTAATCAATTTAATTGATTAAACCCATTTACTTTACAACCTATGCATCGTAATTACTTTTACTTGCGTTTCATCTCTGGCAAAATTATGTGGATATTATATGTGTGGTTGTGCATTTTATTTAAATTAGGAAGATCATGCGACCGCTCTGCCGTTAGTTACCTAACCTAACGGTGTATGACGTTGCCCAGTGGTCCAATAATTATTAAGTGATTAAATATAATTTTATCCTCATGTGAATAAACTGCATGTGATGTCTGTGAATGAAAATATTGATGAGCACAATATTTCTGCATGAATTGCTAAATGTGGTTTTTGGATCGGCCGTTTAGTCCCACAGTTTATTTTCCGCACTTTTCTTTTATTTTTGAGAGAAATTGTAGTGAAGAATTTATGTAAATGTCAAATAAAGAAGACCAACTTCCATGGAGACGGAGGCCACACTTGAAGACGGAGATATTCTATGGGACCCACGGGGTTTCCAAAGTTGTATTTTCATTTTATTCAAGCTGCAAATTTGTATAATTTGGACTGTGGACTTTTGGACTCTTTCTTGTGGGACTGGCCGATCCACACGTTTAGCTTTTCATTAAATATTGCTTCCACATGAAAATGTGTTTATTTCTGATTGATTATTAATTCATGCATGTTTGTGCTCTGCTAGATAAATGGCTAAAATTGCAAGCGTTGACTTTGAAGTGCTGGATGCATCAGGTAGAAACTATCTAAGCTGGCAGCTAGATGTTAAGTTTCACCTGCGAGCCAAGTCCATCATCACTGCTGTGACTGAAAAAGAAAATGTTAGCGATATAGAGAAGGCGCAAGCCATCATCTATATTCGCCGCCATGTGGACAAGACCTTAAAGACTGAGTACCTTACGGTCGAAGATCCACTTGAGCTATGGACCGCCCTTGAGGATAGGTATAAACATCAGAGAGATGTTATACTCCCAAGGGCGAGATATGAGTGGGAGAACCTGAGACTGCGGGACTTTAAGTCCATTGCTGAGTACAACTCAGCACTTTTTAGCATCACCTCACGCCTGAAGTTGTGTGGTGAAAAAGTCTCAGAAGATCGCATGCTGGAAAAGACGCATACGTCTTTCCATGAAAAGGATGCGATACTCATGCAGCAATACCGTGAACGTAAATTCACCAAGTATTCAGAGCTGCTGTCATGTCTTCTCATGGCCGAGCAAAACAGAGAGCTTCTTCTCGCCACTCACAATATGCGCCCTCCCGGCACTGCCCCCCTACCAGAAGCTCACCATACCTCTTCCTTCAAAAAGAAAAGGGATAATAAAAGAAAAGAAAGACCACAGAAAGGCGGACGACAGAAAAGAGCTAAGGGCCCACCACAGCAGCGCAAGAATGAAGGGAAGCGCAAGTTCACCTGGCGCAGGAATGATAACAAGAAAAATAATGCACCCCCACCCAAGAGGGACTGGGAAGACCAGTGCCACAGCTGTGGCATGACAGGCCACTGGTCCAGAGTGTGCAGGACCCCAGTTCATCTCCAGAATCTTTATAAACAAAGCAAGAAAAAGAATGCTGAATCAAACCTGGTGGATACAAATAATGCAGTCAAGTTCACAGCCAAAGACTTCGAGTCAGATGATATGCTTGATTAGCCTGTTTTCATTTATCTTAGCATTTTAATGTATGAACAATCTATTTTTATGAGAGCTTTTATCTGAATTCTGTTGAATAAAATTTAGTTTTTTTGAAATGCAAATGTTTACTCATCTTTTTAGATGGGATGCTCTCATGACTGCTTAGTAGACAGTGCGTCGACACATACGATCCTTCAGCACAAATGCTATTTTCATAGCATTACTCCATATAAGAGCCATGTAAACACAATTTCAGGGCCATCAGATATAATTGAAGGTTCTAGGAATGCAACCTTATTGCTTTCCAATGGAACAGAAATAAAAATAAAAGATGCACTTTACTCTCCGAATTCCAAGAGAAACTTATTAAGTTTCAAATATATCTGTCTTAACGGATTCCACTTGGAAACATCAAATTTTAAAGAAAATGAATTACTGTATGTAACGTCTCAAGACAATGGAGTTAAATCCATACTTGAACGTTTTGAGAGCCTCTCATCAGGCCTCTACCATACAAAGATTCAGAGAGAGGAAGCAAACCTAACGGAACACCTGAAGTGTCCAACATTGGCCAAATTCTTACTTTGGCACGATAGACTTGGCCACCCCGGATCTGTGATGATGCACCGCATTATATCACAATCCCACGGGCATAACCTGAAGAACCAGAAGATTCTTCAGAAGGGAGAATTCCCTTGTGTACCCTGTTTTAAGGAAAAATTAATAACAAGGCCATCACCACTTAAAGTGGACATCGAGTCTCCTAGCTTCCTTGAAAGAATACATGGAGACATATGTGGACCTATCCACCCCCCTATGGTACTGATTGATGCATCTTCAAAATACTCGTATGTATGTCTACTTTCAACCCGCAACTTGGCTTTCCCAAAGCTCTTGGCACAAATAATAAAGTTGCGGGCGCATTTTCCAGACAACCAAATTAAGAAAATACGTCTGGATAACGCGGGGGAATTTACCTCTCAGTCATTCCAAGAATATTGCCTGGCAACGGGAATTGAAATTGAACATCCAGTGCCGCATGTTCACACCCAGAATGGGTTAGCTGAGTCGCTAATAAAAGACTCCAATGGATCGCACGTCCATTGCTGATGAAATCCCAGTTGCCGGTGGATGCACGGGGACATGCAATTCTGCATGCTGCATCACTAATAAAAGTAAGACCCTCGGGAGGTCAGAGTCTATCTCCAATGCAACTTGCATATGGAACACCGCCGAACATCTCTCACTTGAGGATCTTCGGCTGCGCAGTTTATATCCTCATTGCACCACCACAGAGGACCAAGATGGGTCCTCAATGTCGCCTAGGTATTTATGTAGGGTTTGACTCACCCTCCATTATAAGATACCTAGAACCCCAAATGGGGGACGCTTTTAAGGCACGTCTTGAAGACTGCGATTTTGATGAAACGTACTTCCCCAAAATGGGCCTAGACATCGAAAAGTCTAGTGCAAAGCAAATGTTAACGTGGGATACAAAAAGCTTGACCCACTACGATCCGGTAATAAAACAATACGATGATGAGATATGGAAGATCTTACATATCCAGGACACAGTCCATAGATTACCGGACTCATTTATTGACAACCAGAAGATTGTCAGATCACACATCCCTGCTGCGAATACTCCAGCTAGGATTGACATCCCAAAGGATGGATGCAATCCACCAGCAGCAGAAGTGGCTGCACCTCAACAGAAAAGAGGCAGACCACCAGGCTCCAAGGATAAAAATCCAAGAAAAAGAAAAATATCCGGAGACCTTGGGATGATACCCCCACAGAGAAACGAGCTCGTGTCCATACACTCTCCCCTCCCAGAATCCACTGCAGAGGAACTGCCGGGAGAAACTGAAATATCATTGAATTATGTACGTACAGGGGAGGTATTGGACAGAAAGACTACAGTCGTCGACGATGACTTCGTGTTTCACATTGCCATTCACGTCGCCGGAAGCGACGATGATTATGAACCACACTCCGTTGCTGAATGCAAACGTAGAGATGATTGGCCAAAGTGGAATCAGGCAATAGAAGCCGAGCTGGACTCGCTTCAGAAGCGAAAAGTCTTTGGGCAAATAGTCCAGACACCTACTGGTGTCAAACCTGTGGGATATAAAGGGGTATTCGTCAGAAAAAGAAACGAAAATATTGAGATCGCACGCTACAAAGCTAGACTTGTAGCACAAGGATTTTCCCAAAGACCGGGTATAGACTATGATGAAACATATTCCCCGGTCATGGATGCGATCACCTTCAGATTCCTGATAAGCTTAACAGCAACGGAAGGCCTAGATATGCAGCTAATGGATGTTGTGACTGCATATCTATACGGCAATCTTGACAAAGAGATATACATGAAACTTCCTGACGGCTTTTCCATGCCTACTGAACTACATAATAGACCTCGGGACGTCTATTCTGTTAAGCTACAAAGATCATTGTATGGTCTCAAACAATCAGGAAGAATATGGTATAACAGACTCAGTGAGTTCCTTGTTCAACAAGGATTCACGAACAATGAAGTCTGCCATTGTATCTTCATAAGAACAAAGGGAAAAGGATTCGTGATAATAGCTGTCTACGTAGACGATCTGAATCTTATAGGATCTCCTGAAGAGATCACTGAGATATCTGTAAGCCTAACAAAAGAATTTGAAATGAAAGACCTATGCAAAACGAAATTCTGTCTTGGCTTACAGATTGAACATCAAAAGGATGAAATCCTATTACACCAAACCACATATACGAAGAAAATGTTACAAAGATTCCATATGGACCATTGTCATCCACTTAGTACACCTATGGTGGTACGATCGTTGGATGCACATAAAGACCCCTTCTGGCCGCTGGAAGAGGGGAAGGACATACTTGGTCCGAAAGTTCCTTATCTGAGTGCCATCGGAGCACTACTATATCTGGCAAACTGCACGCGTTCTGATATAGCGTTTGCAGTAAATTTGCTAGCCAGATACAGTGCAGCGCCTACACAGCGCCACTGGACCGGAGTAAAGCACCTTCTGCGCTACCTCCAAGGGTCTACAGATTTGGGACACTTCTACAAAAATGGAACATCCTCTACACTTGCAGGTTATGCTGATGCAGGTTACTTGTCTGATCCCCACAAAGTAAAATCACAGACTGGGTACGTGTTTACCTACGGAGGGACAGCCATTTCCTGGAGATCCATCAAGCAAACCTTGACGGCGACCTCATCCAATCACTCAGAGATCATTGCCATCCATGAAGCAAGCAGAGAATGCGTATGGCTACACTCAGTCGTCCACCACATCCTGTCAACGACCGGACTGAAGACTGGAGACCTTGAACCCACTACCATGTTCGAGGACAACGCTGCTTGCATAGCTCAACTACGAGGTGGCTTCATCAAAGGCGACAGAACAAAACACATTTCACCAAAGTTCTTCTGGATGCACGAGCTATAGAGAGATGGCAAGATCGACATCAGACAAGTGCAGTTGTTACGACCTAAAGATCGTGGGAGTCTGACTCCCGCCCAGATCCGCTGACATACCCCACTGACTCACCCCTTTGCGCAAGGGCCGCCGTCCCGGAGGTCCGAGGCTACATGGGAATGGGCGCACCTCGCAGTACTCCCCCTATCGGTCGAGGCGTACAACCGCAGTCTCTCAGCCCGCCAGAGGCAGTGCGCCTGGGGAGCGCCCAGACAGTGCCGCCGGGAACGCTGACAGAGGCACGGGCATACCCCTCCCTGCCAGCGGTCCGCGACCCACGGCCGAGAGGGTGCGCGGCCGGGTCGGACAACCCCCGAACAGGTCGACGCGGCGGGACCCCACCGACCCCGTCGCCGGGGATAGCATCGCCGGGCCTTCAATTCCTCACGCACGAAAACGACCTAGTGTAAGGGCACAACTGACACTAGCGCCGCTCGACCATCTGACAAAGCACCCCCTGGCCGCTGAGCCCCCGGACACTTAATGCTTTCGGCCCTGACACCCTGACAAAAGTGCCCCTGGCCGTTGCGCCGTCTGACAAAAGCGGGGCAGACACTCCTGTTCCTGACATCCTCATCCGAAGCTTCCGCTGACAGCCAAGCCAGCTCAGCACATCGAGTCAGCATGCCAGGTCAACCCCACCTAATTATCTCCCATCAGGTATAAATGCCCCCTCACTTCTTACGGTGAGGGGATTGGCAAATTCTCTCCCAATCCATTATTCACACACGAGAGAAGAGGTCATCCATATCTTTGTTCTCACACATATAGCTCTTCATGTACGGTCGACACACCCTCAGTCCAACCTGCGTGCCTAAACCCCCGTTTTAAGTCCAGTTACTGACTTAGGCATCGGAGGGGCTAAGGGTTGGACCCCAACCCCGCCCTTCTGACGAGTTGCTCGTGCTGCAAGGAAGCTCGCCCCTTGGTCGACATCCGCCTTTGGCTCCCGCCGCCTGATCCTCCTCCTCCGTGTCCGGTGAGATTTGACTCTGTGGCCTCCCCCGACGGCAAGTTTAGCCTCATCACCCCACTAATCACTTGTTAAATAGCACACCTAAACCCTCTTATCAATATAACCACCGTGCCCTTGGTTCCCCTCAATACAAATTCATTGTACGCGAGTTCCACCCCGTAACAATTGGTACCGTCTGTGGGAACGAAGGGTCACACCCATGTTAGACTCCATGCTGATCACTCGGAACCCTGACCACGACAAGGATCCCGTAGGCCAGGAGCCACACTCTTTACTAATCACCCCGGCGACCGACCCCCCTCCGGGGATAGACACCGGGACGGTCCAAATCTCGGCCCGTGCAATCCAGAAGAGCTTCGAGGCCGTCACTCACGCGATGGGAGGCTACGCAGCGGCGGGGGCGGAGCCACCGCCCGGCCCCTCGGAACCCCTGAACGTGAGGCGGTATCTTCACCCTCAGTTCGAGGAGGAGGGGGAGACAGGGGGCTCGCCAAGGAGATTGCGGCCTAGCAGAAGCTCTTGGAGGACGAAATGGAGGTCGAGTGGCTGTGGAGGCGCCGGGAGGAGGCGGCCGCCGAGAAAAGGCATTTGGACGAAGCGGCCGAGACCGCCCGACGGGCCTACCAGGACGAAGAGACCGCCCGCCACCAGCTCCGCTTCATCATCGCGGAGCGCGAAAGGCTAAGGAGGGAGAACGAAGGCAACCGGGAAATCCCGGAGGTGACGGCGACGGGCCGACGGCTCGGGGACGGGCGCGGCCCGTTGTTGGCCAGGTCCCCACCGGGAGGACGGAGCCCGCCTCGCCAACACCACTCCCCTGATCGCCTGCACAAAGAAGCCGTTTGTCGACAACTACGCTTCCTCACCACCGAGCGCGAAAGGCTTCTGCGGGAGAATCAGGAGCGGATGGGGATCCGGGGGGGAGGCGGTCGGAGGGCGATGGTACTGGGAGAACCGTAGCCCGCAACCCGTCGAATCCTCAACCCGGAGAAGGAGTCCCCCCAGGCGACCGTCACGCTACTCCCCGGGGCGGGAGGACCGTCGGCAGCCGAGGCACGACCGGAGCCAGACCCCCGAATGGCGAAGGGGGGATGCGCCCGAGCGCCCTACCTACCCAGAGGAGGCCACGCCGCTGGCACGGTGGATCACGACCGCCCCGAGGCCGGTGAGGTTCAAACCCCCCCACCTCGCCACCTACAACGGAAGAGGCGACCCCCTCACGCACGTGCAACAATACCGGGGGGCAATGGAGGCGCAGGACGTGGATGAGGCGTTCCTGTGTCGGCATTTCTCGCAAAGTCTGAGGGACACAGCGTTGGATTGGTACTTCGGCATGCCCGCAAGATCCATTGGGAGCTTTGGCGAGCTGTCACACAAGTTCTGCCAAGAGTTTCGGGCCGGGCAGACGAAGAAGAAGCCCTTGGATTATCTCAGCACGATAGTCCAGGGAGAACGGGAGACGACTGGTAGATACCTGCGCCGCTTTCAGGATGAGAGACGGGCGGTGGTGACCTGCGGCGACGAGGTGCTCATGCTAGCCTTCAAAACGGGATTGCAGACTCAGAGCCTCCACAAATCCCTGCTCCGAGATCCGTCGACCGACTATGAGGCACTGGTTGCTATGGCGGAGAGGCACGCGTTGGTCGAAGAGACTCTCGGCACAAAGGCCCAATTTCCCCCGGCGAAGCTACTCCAAGGCGAGCCCCGGCCACACCCTCGGCCAAGGCAAGAAGAGGGGCATCGAGGGCGTGACCAGTTGGCCCAACCAAGGCGCGAACCGACGGGGCGACGCCCACAAGATGGCCCTGGTCCGGCCCGAGAGTTTGCCCCGGCCCAAGGGCCCGCCCGAGTCACCCCGAGACAAGAAGGCCCCCTACGGACGCACTACACGTAGCTCAATGCCCCCCTTGATAGAGGTGATGGCCGCGACGACGAGAGCCGGACTGCTACCGGAGCCGCCTCGGGAAATGAAGTCGGACCCGGCCCAGAGAGATTTTCAAAAATATTGCCGATACCACCGGGACCACAGCCATGACACCGATGACTGCTTCACCCTCAAAAGGGAAATCGAGCGGCTGATCCAGGAGGGCCACCTAGGGGGCTTCGTCGGGGGCAGGAGACCAGACCGAGAGGAGGGGAACCGCCGGAGGGCACGAAGGACAGATCCTCCAACGCACGGTGAGCGGGAAGAACCTCTCCCCCCGAAACCGGTCATGCGCATAAACACGATATGCGGCGGACCATCCTCTGGAGGAGCGTCATCGTCAAGCAAAAAGGCGTACGCGAGGCAAGTGATGACGGCTGGTTTCGGAGGGGACCCGAGGGGGAGGAGAATAACCTACCCTCCCATTACTTTCAGCGACGAGGATCTAGAGGGAGTCGAGCTGCCCCACGACGACGCCATCGTCATCGAGACCCAGATAGGGACAACCATCGTCAACCGCCTCCTGATCAACACAGGGATCTCTTACGACATCCTGTTCATGTCCACAATCGAAAAGATGGGGTTAAGGCCGACGGACCTGAGACCCTGCACTGGGCCCCTCGTTGGCTTCACCGGTCACTCGATCCCTATTGTAGGAGTGATCACCTTGCCAATAACTCTCGGAGAAGAACCCCAGGTCGTCACCCAAATGACTCTGTTCGTTGTGGTCAACATTGCGTCGGCGTACAACGGAATCATAGGACGACCCTACATGGCGGCCATCGGAGCGCTCCCCAGCCTGCTCCACCAGATGGTCAAGTTCTAAACCCCCCGAGGGGTTGGGTCAGTGCAAGGAAGCCAGAAGCTGTCTAGGAGCTGCTACGTGGGATCGACCAAACATAAGGGTCTAGAGCAAAACCTGAGGGTCGACCTACCCGGGTGGAGGGACGACGCCTACCATCAAAAGCCGGATCCTGCTGACTGCACCGCAGAAGAGGACCAGACCCGCCGTGCCCATCCCATCCCCCCTTGACGAGGGCAGGCTAATCCCTCTGAAGAACGCGGAACACCAGTCGTGATGTAGTCGGAAACTGTAAGTCTCGAATGAAATACCCTTTTCCCTTTTGCATCTTCGAATTTCGCCATTTCCACCTGAAAATTTCAGCCCAGAAACGTAAGACTCCGGGGCAGGACCAATCCTCGCCACCCAAACCGGAGAGGGGCACGGGCCGAGCTACGCGCTCGCTCCCCCCCCCCACCAAAGAAGACCTCCGGGGCAAGCTTACGGAGCTTTACCACCCAAACCGGAGCGCCATATGCGAGGTAGGCGACGGCCCAATACCCGTCCGACTATAGAGGCTGCGGGGAGGCGACGGCCCAATACCCGCCCTCTCAAAGACCCCGGGGCAGGACCAATCTGTAACGCCCCGTTCTCCAGGATACCGGGGAAGTACGAATCCGTCCTAGGTGATCCCAGAGTAGCGAGTGTTACGAAGGGAGAAAATAAAAACTGCAAAGAAAACGGCAGGTCACTGCGTACTGCTGGGATAGTACTTGTAATGTTCCCTAGAACAACTCAACAAATACAGCACAAAACCACTTAGAGAACCAGAGAAACACTAAACAAACTCAGAGACTACAACTAAACCAAAGAGAAGCTCAGATCTTTACAACATCACCAATGCTCATTATACATATATATACAATATCTCACTCTACCCAAAGCCACACCCCAAAGGTACAAGTCACTCTCCTCACCCCTCACCACTCCATCACACAACTCCACTAGCCCAGCTCTTCACCAACTCCATCTACCTCTAACTCCAACACCTGATTGCCTGAAAAGTCAACGGTGGGGCACGTCAACGCGTGACCCAGTAGGATATGCCAACTCCCACTAGTATGCCATTATGAAAATGCAACTACTTTACATGCATCAATTATTCAACAATGGTATGTATGCCATAAGTCATGATATGATAAAATAACGGATTGAACATATAAATATACATGAAAGCTACAATGAGTGACTTGATATAGCACAATGCGAATGTAACATAACTTGAACATAAAGGCAAGGAAATGAATTTATTTACATAATTTAACAATCTCATAAAAGAAAGGAACAACAGATACAACAGACAATGAGTATAACGAGGGCATACAACAAAAAAGAGCTACAAGTAAAGAACACACAAGTAGACAATATTTACCAATGCTACAGAAGTAATGAAGTTATGGAGTAGTGATTTGGACCCTAAGTAGTGGGTAGACCTTCTTGGTGCTGGACCTCACCCCCGGTTGGGGTGGAACAGGCAAACTCCCCGAGACACGCTCTTACTAAAGGAGCCCTGTTTTCCCCTTATTTCCCCTTCACATTTCCTCCATTTCTCCTCATTTCTGCCACTCCCCGCCACTCGGGCAAGAACAGGAGGGCCACCAACCACCAGTCCAGCCCCTCATGTTTTTCCCACAACTTAGTGTCCCCCAAATCCCTGTGTCACCCTCATTTAAGAGGACTTACTCATTTATTAATATTTAAGTGAGGCAACATAGCATGCCATGTTTAGAATTGCATTCTTTTTACCAATTTCAAAATGACATAAGAGTGATATATTAGAAACTAACATGTTGCATGCAATGTTAAAAGGACATAAAGGAACGAATAAGCTATTATGCTCTAAAATTAGAGGAGGGAACATACACCATAATGAATGACACGAAAGTTCTATGAATAAGAGAACAACCATAACCACATCTCCCTTCTTTATCACAACATGCCCTTGGCATTATTGAAATCAGCACCATCGCCCCATCACTTAGCCAATTACCATACAACGCCATTCTCCATCATCACCCATCATTCTCCATAAACATAGCATAACACATTACAACATCATTCGGGAGAACTCGCAACATGAACCATTTTTCATACAAAACTTGAACATGGATTACAAGGAATAATATGCATTTAAATTAACACGGCTAGCATACCACATGAATTATCCTCCATAACTTAAGCTCACTCGCGACTTCATAAAAAAAGTACTTGCAACATGAATGGTTCCCATATTCTTTCATCAACCATTAAGATATCAATCTTATAAATGCAACCAATTAAATGACCATTTTGCAACCTACTAGCAATACCTTCATTTAGTTACAAGCTTAAGCAATTTTACATTGAAAACGTAACATATGTGCCGAATGGGGATTACATTGGAAACGAAACATACATTAAAAGCTAATTTACACAAATGTGCAAGTAACAAGCTAATTCTACATAAAATGAAGGTCTATGCAATTCTTTCCAAGTATGCAATGTTTATGAAGGTCATTCTACGCAAATATGCAATACTTAAGAAACTAATGGGAATTGCATGAAGGATTTATGCTATTGTAAATTACATACTAACCAAAACATAGAGCATTAATTAGAATTATTAACAATTAGGGATACATTTATTGCCATTTGCACAATAGCCTTTGAATGAAACATGAGTCTAAGGTAAAAATGCTAGCTCAAAGAAACTTACTTAAGGAACTTGATAAAGATAATAACTTGCATGAAAAAGAGAACTTGCATTTAGAACCTTAAAAATTACAACTTTCTCATTGAATTAACAAATGAAGTGGAATAACAACACAAAGGTAACATCTTTCTCACAAATCCCTAATAAAGATAGCATCTTGACAAACAACACATCAATTTAACAAAACTAACTTTAACATCACAAATCATAAAGAAGTTAACTTTAACTAAAGAGATGCAATTTTACAACAAAAATGAGATCTTTAATTCAAAAATGCCATGCAAATACCATACTAAAGAGAGTTGGATTCCTACCAAATAAGGAGGCCATCTCATGTCATTAAATTGTCCCCTTAAACCATTGAAATCCTTCCTTTAATTCTCCCCTTAAAAGCCTTCTTTCCTTTACAAGCTCCTCCTCAATTCTCCCTCCATCACTCCTTCCTTCTTTCTTTTCTCTCATTCCCCTTTTCTTTCTTTCCCTTTTTTTTGCAAGAGAAAATTTCGGCCCCCCTATAAGGAAAGAAAATGGAGGAAAAGGAAAAGAAAATAAAAAGAAAAGGAAAGAATGAGAAGAATTTAGAAGAATGTAGAAGAATGAGAAATAGTTAAAAAGGGAAGATATTTCTTCTAAGCTTCCAATTATTTACAAGTTTGACACCCTCTACAAACTTCTCATCCCTCCTATACACACAACCCAACCCTAATTACAAGTATGCCACTTCTTTACATGCCATCTCTCCTTACACACACACAATATACCTATTTACAAGTATGGCATTCCCTTTATGCACACACCTCTCTAATACATACACAAGTCTCTATATCACAACAATGCCATTGCAAAATTAATTAACAAGAATAAAATAGTAATAAAAATATTCTCTTTAAAATAGGCTTCACCAAATAAGCATCATAAAATATTTCATATTAAAATAGTATTAAAAATACATTTTACTGTTCACACACACCAACATAAAAATTACTTCACAGCAATAAAACCAACACCACTATTCACTGCACTTCTCCTTACTCACCCATTAGCATCCAATAAGCCTATCATATAGGCACACACTCATTCATGTAGACAAATTACCATGCACACCACTGAATTACTACACACACAGACACCATTTATATTTACACGACACAATTGTTATGCACACTACTCAACATTTATCAGCAAACAAGTACAAATACAATACACACATCCATTAATATGCCTACCCTAGGTATATAGGCACTTGGGTTATTACATTCTACGCACCTTAAAAATCAAGTCCGTCCTCAGACTTCCCAAACTAAGGATCCACTTAAGGAGGGACAGACTTAGAGATGAAGGTCACTATACCCCATGCATACATATACTATCACAAAAGCAAGGCATACCCATATGCATTCACTTACACATATATCAAATAGGCATACACATAACCGGGCATACACTTACCCATGCATGGGCACACACCCATGCAGATCATACCAACATACACGTACATTTAACTATAAACACACATAATAGGTACGTCCAAATACCTATATACATATAGTAGAAAGTCGTACATCAAAGTTTATACACACAACTATCCATATCATTGTATATTCATCCACACACATGCATAAGCATATGCGCTTACAACCATATATAGAACTATATACATATCACATATGTCACCACATATGTATACACAATACAATATGGAAACATAATATACTAATATACTCGGAGTATGCACATTCACACATGAGTGGGACACATGGATCCACTCATGGATCCATACTCTATACATCCACACTACATACATCTCGATCAATATAATAGCCCTACTATACATACAACTATAGATCCACCCTCTTCAGTCATATACCCTATACCATATCAGCATACCGACCCATACTCATATAACTATCTCGACATTTATAGCTATAAATTTAGCGGCAACTGCACACACGTGTATATGACAGAAATCTACTCGACGATAAATATGGTAGATCTACCGGTAAATACATAAGCATACATCATATATACACATACGTACATACATACTCATAGATGTCATCACACATATCAATATGCACAAATATCCATATGATGGTACATCCATCCACTCACGGGTAAGCGTATCCGCTTACCACCATACATACAACAGTATGCATCTTCCAAATATATATCAAGCACACAACGTTCATACACCTAGGGCATGCCCACTCATACCTAAGTGGAACACAAAGATCCGTACATGGATCTACATAATCAGCATGTATATATATACCCCATACTACATATATATATGACATGTCATATATATACATCGCCTAGAGCTCAATCAATATATAGTTTTATGATACATACTACTCATGGGCTATTATATATTAATACATATACATATTCACTACTATACTCAGACATACAATCACGTATGTCTCCTAGCATCCATCCAACATCCACAGATGTATCAGCACACAAGGTCTACTATATCAATATCAATGCACATAGATAATCACATAAAATATATTCATTCATACACATATGTAAGCATGCCAGTTTACAGTCATATATATATATAGGAAAAAGGGGATCTAAGGTGCCTCCTTAGATGAAAATCTAAGGAGGCGTCCCCATTTCCCCCCATCTCCTACAATTTTTTTGGAAATATTCTTTCATGGGGTTGTTGTTTACATCATGGATAGTCAACATACCAAATTTCAAGGGATTCCAATACTTTTGGGGCCACCATCTACCCCTTACAACTTCAACGGTCTAAAAACGTGCTTAAAACCCCACGATGTTGTAAGGGGTAGATGGGGGCTCATAAAGTATTGGAATCCCTTGAAATTTGGTATGTTGATCATCCATGAGGTGAACAATAAACCCATGAAAAAATATTTCAAAAAAAATGTGTGAGACGGTGGGAAATGGGGGCGCCTCCTTAGATTGAATCTAAGGAGGCACCTTAGGATCCCTTTACCCATATATATATATATATATATATATATATATATATATATATATATATATATATATATATATATATATATATATATATATATATATATATATATATCATCTACCCATGATGCATATCAACACATGACACTAATACGCTTAAGACATATCCACACACACCTGGGTGGTACTCAAGGGTTCACACATACATTTGCACACTCTACATGTGCATGTATCACATACAGTATATAACCACAACATAGTACATCTTTACACTACATGCATCCCAGTCAAGTATATAACTCAATTTCACACACTACTCACAAGTTAACTACGTATTATCACATATACCTCAAATTCAATCTCAGAGCCATATAATCATTTGTACATAAATCATAGTCATATGCACATGAGTATATCATCTCAACATACTCGACAAGCCATATTCAACACTTATAGAGCATAGACGCATAGTTACACATACATACACATACAGATATGTACACACATCCTTACTCAATCAACACTCTAGTGTCTACCCTCGGGGACTCTATACATCAGCTTCTAATATCAAAGCTCTCTCTTAAGGTAGGACTCCTACCCACCTTAAGAGTCAACTACCCTCTTAACACTACACGCACTACCCTTACACAGCCGCAGTGCGGTAACCTGCATGGGCCACCAAATGTAACGCCCCGTTCTCCAGGATACCGGGGAAGTACGAATCCGTCCTAGGTGATCCCAGAGCAGCGAGTGTTACGAAGGGAGAAAATAAAAACTGCAAAGAAAACGGCAGGTCACTGCGTACTGCTGGGATAGTACTTGTAATGTTCCCTAGAACAACTCAACAAATACAGCACAAAACCACTTAGAGAACCAGAAAAACACTAAACAAACTCAGAGACTACAACTAAACCAAAGAGAAGCTCAGATCTTTACAACATCACCAATGCTCATTATACATATATATACAATATCTCACTCTACCCAAAGCCACACCCCAAAGGTACAAGTCACTCTCCTCACCCCTCACCACTCCATCTCACAACTCCACTAGCCCAGCTCTTCACCAACTCCATCTGCCTCTAACTCCAACACCTGATTGCCTGAAAAGTCAACGGTGGGACACGTCAACGCGTGACCCAGTAGGATATGCCAACTCCCACTAGTATGCCATTATGAAAATGCAACTACTTTACATGCATCAATTATTCAACAATGGTATGTATGCCATAAGTCATGATATGATAAAATAACGGATTGAACATAAAAATATACATGAAAGCTACAATGAGTGACTTGATATAGCACAATGCGAATGTAACATAACTTGAACATAAAGGCAAGGAAATGAATTTATTTACACAATTTAACAATCTCATAAAAGAAAGGAACAACAGACAATGAGTATAACGAGGGCATACAACAAAAAAGAGCTACAAGTAAAGAACACACAAGTAGACAATATTTACCAATGCTACAGAAGTAATGAAGTTATGGAGTAGTGATTTGGACCCTAAGTAGTGGGTAGACCTTCTTGGTGCTGGACCTCACCCCCGGTTGGGGTGGAACAGGCAAACTCCCCGAGACACGCTCTTACTAAAGGAGCCCTGTTTTCCCCTTATTTCCCCTTCACATTTCCTCCATTTCTCCTCATTTCTGCCACTCCCCGCCACTCAGGCAAGAACAGGAGGGCCACCAACCACCAGTCCAGCCCCTCATGTTTTTCCCACAACTTAGTGTCCCCCAGATCCCTGTGTCACCCTCATTTAAGAGGACTTACTCATTTATTAATATTTAAGTGAGGGAACATAGCATGCCATGTTTAGAATTGCATTCTTTTTACCAATTTCAAAATGACATAAGAGTGATATATTAGAAACTAACATGTTGCATGCAATGTTAAAAGGACATAAAGGAACAAATAAGCTAGTATGCTCTAAAATTAGAGGAGGGAACATACACCATAATGAATGACACGAAAGTTCTATGAATAAGAGGACAACCATAACCACATCTCCCTTCTTTATCACAACATGCCCTTGGCATTATTGAAATAAGCACCATCGCCCCATCACTTAGCCAATTACCATACAACGCCATTCTCCATCATCACCCATCATTCTCCATAAACATAGCATAACACATTACAACATCATTCGGGAGAACTCGCAACATGAACCATTTTTCATACAAAACTTGAACATGGATTACAAGGAATAATATGCATTTAAATTAACACGGCTAGCATACCACATGAATTATCCTCCATAACTTAAGCTTACTCGCGACTTCATAAAAAAAGTACTTGCAACATGAATGGTTCCCATATTCTTTCATCAACCATTAAGATATCAATCTTATAAATGCAACCAATTAAATGCCCATTTTGCAACCTACTAGCAATACCTTCATTTAGTTACAAGCTTAAGCAATTTTACATTGAAAACGTAACATATGTGCCGAATGGGGATTACATTGGAAACGAAACATACATTAAAAGCTAATTTACACAAATGTGCAAGTAACAAGCTAATTCTACATAAAATGAAGGTCTATGCAATTCTTTCCAAGTATGCAATGTTTATGAAGGTCATTCTACGCAAATATGCAATACTTAAGAAACTAATGGGAATTGCATGAAGGATTTATGCTATTGTAAATTACATACTAACCAAAACATAGAGCATTAATTAGAATTATTAACAATTAGGGAGACATTTATTGCCATTTGCACAATAGCCTTTGAATGAAACATGAGTCTAAGGTAAAAATGCTAGCTCAAAGAAACTTACTTAAGGAACTTGATAAAGATAATAACTTGCATGAAAAAGAGAACTTGCATTTAGAACCTTAAAAATTACAACTTTCTCATTGAATTAACAAATGAAGTGGAATAACAACACAAAGGTAACATCTTTCTCACAAATCCCTAATAAAGATAGCATCTTGACAAACAACACATCAATTTAACAAAACTAACTTTAACATCACAAATCATAAAGAAGTTAACTTTAATTAAAGAGATGCAATTTTACAACAAAAATGAGATCTTTAATTCAAAAATAACATGCAAATAACATACTAAAGAGAGTTGGATTCCTACCAAATAAGGAGGCCATCTCATGTCATTAAATTGTCCCCTTAAACCATTGAAATCCTTCCTTTAATTCTCCTCTTAAAAGCCATCTTTCCTTTACAAGCTCCTCCTTAATTCTCCCTCCATCACTCCTTCCTTCTTTCTTTTCTCTCATTCCCCTTTTCTTTCTTTCCCTTTTTTTTGCAAGAGAAAATTTCGGCCCCCCTATAAGGAAAGAAAATGGAGGAAAAGGAAAAGGAAATAAAAAGAAAAGGAAAGAATGAGAAGAATTTAGAAGAATGTAGAAGAATGAGAAATAATTAAAACGGGAAGATATTTCTTCTAAGCTTCCAATTATTTACAAGTTTGCCACCCTCTACAAACTTCTCATCCCTCCTATACACACAACCCAACCCTAATTACAAGTATGCCACTTCTTTACATGTCATCTCTCCTTACACACACAATATACCTATTTACAAGTATGGCATTCCCTTTATGCACACACCTCTCTAATACATACACAAGTCTCTATATCACAACAATGCCATTGCAAAATTAATTAACAAGAATAAAATAGTAATAAAAATATTCTCTTTAAAATAGGCTTCACCAAATAAGCATCATAAAATATTTCATATTAAAATAGTATTAAAAATACATTTTACTGTTCACACACACCAACATAAAAATTACTTCACAGCAATAAAACCAACACCACTATTCACTACACTTCTCCATACTCACCCATTAGCATCCAATAAGCCTATCATATAGGCACACACTCATTCACGTAGACAAATTACCATGCACACCACTGAATTACTACACACACAGACACCATTTATATTTACACGACACAATTGTTATGCACACTACTCAACATTTATCAGCAAACAAGTACAAATACAATACACACATCCATTAATATGCCTACCCTAGGTATATAGGCACTTGGGTCATTACACAATCCTCGCCACCCAAACCGGAGAGGGGCACGGGCCGAGCTACGCGCTCACTCCCCCCACCAAAGAAGACCTTCGGGGCAAGCTTACGGAGCTTTGCCACCCAAACCGGAGCGCCATATGCGGGATAGGCGACGGCCCAATACCCGTCCGACTATAGAGGCTGCGGGGAGGCGACGGCCCAATACCCGCCCTCTCAAAGACTCCGGGACAGGACCAATCCTCGCCACCCAAACTGGAGAGGGGCACGGGCCGAGCTACGCGCTCGCTCCCCCCACCAAAGAAGACCTTCGGGGCAAGCTTACGGAGCTTTGCCACCCAAACCGGAGCACCATATGCGGGGTAGGCGACGGCCCAATACCCGTCCGACTATAGAGGCTGCGGGGAGGCGACGGCCCAATACCCGCCCTCTCAAAGACTCCGAGGCAGGACCATTCCTCGTCACCCAAACCGGAGAGGGGCACGGGCCGAGCTACGCGCTCGCTCCCCCACCAAAGAAGACCTCCAGGGCAAGCTTACGGAGCTTTGCCACCCAAACCGGAGTGCCATATGCGGGGTAGGTGACGGCCCAATACCCATCCGACTATAGAGGCTACGGGGAGGCGACGGCCCAATACCCGCCCTCTCAAAGACTCCGGGGCAGGACCAATCCTCGCCACCCAAACCGGAGAGGGGCACGGGCCGAGCTACGTGCTCGCTCCCCCCCACTAAAGAAGACCTTCGGGGCAAGCTTACGGAGCTTTGCCACCCAAACCGGAGCGCCATATGCGGGGTAGGCGACGGCCCAATACCCGTCTGACTATAGAGGCTGCGAGGAGGCGATGGCCCAATACCCGCCCTCTCAAAGACTCCGGGGCAGGACCAATCCTCGCCACCCAAACCGGAGAGGGGCACGGGCCGAGCTACGCGCTCGCTCCCCCCACCAAAGAAGACCTCCGGGGCAAGCTTACGGAGCTTTGCCACCCAAACCGGAGCACCATATGCGGGGTAGGCGACGGCCCAATACCCGTCCGACTATAGAGGCTGCGGGGAGGCGAAGGCCCAATACCCGTCCTCTCAAAGACTCCGGGGCAGGACCAATCCTCGCCACCCAAACCGGAGAGGGGCACGGGCCGAGCTACGCGCTCGCTCCCCCCACCAAAGAAGACCTCCGGGGCAAGCTTACGGAGCTTTGCCACCCAAACCGGAGCACCATATGCGGGGTAGGCGACGTCCCAATACCCGTCCGACTATAGAGGCTGCGGGGAGGCGACGGCCCAATACCCGCCCTCTCAAAGACTCCGGGGGCAGGACCAATCCTCGCCACCCAAACCGGAGAGGGGCACGGGCCGAGCTACGCGCTCGCTCCCCCCACCAAAGAAGACCTTCGGGGCAAGCTTACGGAGCTTTGCCACCCAAACCGGAAAGCCATATGCGGGGTAGGCGACGGCCCAATACCCGTCCGACTATAGAGGCTGCGGGGAGGCGACGGCCCAATACCCGCCCTCTCAAAGACTCCGGGGCAGGACCAATCCTCGCCACCCAAACCGGAGAGGGGCACGGGTCGAGCTAAGCGCTCGCTCCCCCCCACCAAAGAAGACCTTCGGGGCAAGCTTACGGAGCTTTGCCACCCAAACCGGAGCGCCATATGCGGGGTAGTCGACGGCCCAATACCCGTCCGACTATAGAGGCTGCGGAGAGGCGACGGCCCAATACCCGCCCTCTCAAAGACTCCGGGGCAGGACCAATCCTCGCCACCCAAACCGGAGAGGGGCACGGGCCGGGCTACGCGCTCGCTCCCCCCACCAAAGAAGACCTCCAGGGCAAGCTTACGGAGCTTTGCCACCCAAACCGGAGCGCCATAGGCGGGGTAGGCGACGGCCCAATACCCGTCTGACTATAAAGGTGGCAAGGGCCAGGCTACCCACCCTCCCAAAGAGGGCCTGTGATCCCTCTTCTCAAACATCGGGAAACAAGTTAGGACTCACAGATTGAAGCAACCCTTGCGCAGGGCCATCACTGATGAGCACCACCTGACACCAATAAAGCCGACAACCGAAATAACCCGTCAAACCAAAAAAGAAGCTCTGGGCAAGCGCCACTGACAACAACACGCCCGCTGAAAAACAGGAGTTGATGAGTCACATCGGGCACCACCCGTTAGGAGCAGTTTCCAAGGGACACGACTCCAGGCTGGCTCCAGCTCATCGCGTTAAGGGGAGGGGGAAGGCTAAAGATACACCATTATAAATACCCCCCTCGGCCCCTTCAAAGGGAGGAGACGAAAGAGATAATTCAAGGGAAGCCCAATCCCTCCGCCACACCCTCCCCCAAGAAGGAGCGGAAAATGCGAGGAACGCCAACTGCTCTGGTAGGCAGTCTCCCCCGACACGATGACCCCCGATAGGATACTCCTCTTACACGAGGGGCACCCTGCCAGTAGCTCCCCGCCTTCCCTTAGACAACTTAAGGCACTGAAACAGGAGCTCCAATGGCATACTGTGCCCCTCCACGGACGCCCCGCGGGCGCAGGCGCGGCTGGCCGACAACCCGATGGACGGGACTGACCTGCCAAATCACCCCATCGGGAACTCCAGCACCCGCCAAAGTCTCCCTAGCCTCAGGGGACTCGCCCCCTCGCGCCGGAGCACGCCGATAGGCTATTCCACTTACATCAGTAGCGCCCCGCCTTCCACTCCTCGACTTCTCCTGGACCACATACGCCAGGGCGAGGTACGGATCGGTGGCAGACCACCCCTCCCTACACACGTCATACGGTGATTCCAGCCGACAGGAGGGCCAAAGCCCCGCAGGATAGAGCAACCACCAAGGACTCCCTCTCCCCCCAATTCTGGAACGAGGGTTAAAGCAGCCGTAACCGCCCCCGACGTCGACACGTCACTCCCCACTTCTCCCGGGCGTGGACCCTCTGAAGTGACCCAGCACCCCTTCAAGGGCACGACGACGGAGAGGGACGTGCCAAATGGAACGAGGTCATCCACCTAACTAGAATGGCTCGACAACTCGCCAACGGACCGACCTATACATCATATCCTGTGTCTGTCCTGTTACTTACATTTTGATAAAAACTAATGAAAAGACTACTCCCAGTAGACCCCTAACAATAACTTAGGTGCACTCATGCACGGGAATAACCCCCGAAAAGAAGATGGACAAGCTCTACGCCACGCGCCCCACCACCACCCCGGAGCAGGCGGGGAAAAAAAGACAGTCTAACCAACTGAAAACATTCTCAGCTGCACTACCCTAAATAAAGGTAATACACGCAGCTCGACCTGCGCCGGGCTTGAGACAGCAATACAAAAGCACAACCAAGAAAGGGAATCTCCGCACACTCAGAGTCTGAGGATTGCAAAATTACGGGTATAAACCCTACAAAATTTTACTTTCTTTCTTTCTTAACACCTATACAAAACTACTCTGTTACATTCCCCGCACCGACGGCGCCTCCGCCAGTCGTGACATCCTTCCCGTCCCCTTCGGGGGGATCCCCCCGGCCCTGTCGGTCTCCGCCTCGACGTCCCCGCTTCCCACGCCGTCCACCCGCTCGCCATCCCCCTCCTCCTCGTCGCCGCAAGCTGCGAGCTCGTCGAGGTCGAGCTCAATTGGCGGGGACAGGCCCGCCACCCTCTCCTTTATCCGGGCCAAGCAGGCCTCCCACCTCTCCGCCCGGCCTGTCTCCATGCCCCGGGACATCGCATCAGTGAGGGCGGGGATGACGGTCGTGTCCTGGTACGAGCGAAATTCCTCGACCTTCCGAGCCAACTCCTCCTCGGCGGCCTTCGCACGATCCTCCAGACCCACCGCACGCGCTTCCTCCCTCCCAAGCGCCTCCTCCAGCTCCTTCGACCTATCCCTAGCCGCGATCGCCTGCACCTCACGATCGGCTAGGACCGCCTTCAGACGCTCTACCTCCGCCTCAAGCTGACCGCACCGCTCCCTCTCCTTGGCCATTCCCTCACCAGCACTCTTGCGAACGGCGACAAACTCGGCCACCACTCTAGCTATGGCACCCTCGGCCTTGTGTATGGCCGGCACGTGCCTCATCACTCCAAGCATCAAATTGATGGTCTGCACAAAAAAGAGAACCTATTTAGGGTGTTCAATAAAACACACTGGCAAACATCACCCGGCTTACAAAACCTACATGGACGCCGTGCAACACCGCGGTTCCACACAGCCCCTCGGGCTCCACCGCCTCCAGCGCCACCCTATCGCGAGGCAAGAAAATATTCTCTGCCAGCCTCGCCGCCACGCCCCCGTCCTCGAACACGGACTCATCATCCCTCACCTTGAACAGCGCCCGATAAAGAGCTTCATCAGGATAACCCTCGACTTCGGTCCTCTTCGCCTTGAAACGGACCAGCGAGGCCTCACAGCTGGGTTCGGCGGCCCTCTCCAGACCGAACAACGGACAGCCGTAGGGCCAATTGTCCCAGCCGGCGGACTCGACCGGACTGCCCGACATCTCAGCCCTCCCCTGCTGATCGGTAACGGCTACCCCTTCCACTTCAGTGGGTACCCGGGGGCTAGATGACCATGTCCCGGGGGCCTCCACCCCTCCCCCAGTCGACCCTTCGTCCCCGCCCTCCAGGTCGATGAAGGGGGTTGCGATCCCCTCTCCGGACCCGCCCCCCTGCCGACCGGTTTTCCCCTACCCCTGAGCATCGGGGACAGACGAGCTCGCAGGCAACTTCCTCCTCTTTGTGGACGCCTGCACCCTCGTCAAACTCCCCACCGCACCTTTCTCTCGCAACCTCTTGGGGACCGTCCTTTTCGACGTTCGCCCCGCCTGCTCCGTGGCTCGTTTCATCATCTCCTCAAGGGACAAACTCATCGTGCGAGCTGCCAAAGAAAGAAAGTTTAGGGTGAGCAGATGCACTAATACCAAAATCTGTTGTACCTTCGGGCTAGATGTTCGACGTTATCGTCTCAGCCCGGGCGAGCATCTGGTAATCTCGGCCCTCCACCGGTATCGCCATTAGAAGCTGGGCCACCTTTTTCTCCTCGTCCCCCAATTCAACCCCCTCCTTCGCCTCGGGATTCAGCTCCGCCCAATCAGATCTCATCAACACATCCTCCGGCACGCTCACAAACACATACTGCTGGCGCCACCACTTAATCTTCCCGGGCAATCCCCTAATGAGCGGATGGCTCCTCTTCACGGAGAGATAATAGCAGGACCCCAACCTCTTCACCGTGAAGAAATAGCGAAATAAGGACAGCGAGGGGCGAACCCGGTTGCTCACGCATAGCACAAGGAAACCAACAACAACACTAATGGCATTGGGTATCAGGCGATACAAGGGCAGCCCCAGGAAGTTCAACACATCTAGCAAGAACGGATGGGGGAAAAGCGCAACCCTTGCTCGAACGAGGACACATACACTCCCACCTCACGGTCTCCCGCGAAACATACCCTCTCTTGCGGCTCCGGTTCCCGAACAGAATACGGTGGCCTGACATACATCTCGAAGATCTCCGCGATGGACTTCTTCAGCACCGACTTCACGCCCGCAATCTCGAGGGGCACCTCCCCAGTTTCCGCGGCGGAGCTCCCTTCCCCAACCGCCCTCGACCCCTGACCACGAAACGAAGACGTCGAGGAAGACATCTATAAAATGGACCTCTTACCTAATTGGCTCCGACGACTCGGACGGCTTAGCTACATCGGCGACCGCCTCCACGAGGACGACTCCGGCAAGGACAATGAAATCTCCGACAAACTCCAGCCGCTTGCAAAACCTTCGCCCCAATAATCAGCTTTGCTTCGCTCCCCTCCCTGAGATCTTTTTACGCGACTACGCAAAGCATCGGGACCGTCGAACTCGCGACACGTTTCATCGATCCATCCTCTCTCCCGCGTCGATCCATGTGTTCTAACGCTTTGAGTAATGGCAGCCGTCACCTCTGCCACGCGTCAACCTTGAAGTGGTCAGGTCGCTTCGATTCCCACCCGCAGTCGAATCGCCAGGATGACGTCTAGTCATGCGACCGTCAACAGGCCCCTTCGATTCCCGCCCAAATCCCGGCGAAATGATTACCCCCATTCGAAACTACGTCACCCTTCGCCTCTTCTTTCTATGCGCCGCTCGTACCAAGGATGCGTCCGACCTCCGTCGGGGCGGCTGAAACAAGAATGCGTTGCTCGTACCAAGGATGAGTCCGACCTCCGTCGGGGCGGCCGAAATAAGAATGCGCCTCTCGTACCAAGGATGAGTCCGACCTCTGCCGGGGCGGCCGAAACATGAATACGCCGCTGAATCAATTTCGGATCTCGGTTTCAACGCTCCGCAAACTCTCATCCGGACTGTGCCACCTCGCCCCACCTCTGCGATCCACCGGGAATCACACTTAGTTTCCCAGCAAACCCCTGGTAAACGCGGTATATCTCAACTTCCCTCTCCCGACAACCCGAATATCCTCGGCAGAGCGAAGTTGGGGGCAGTTACGTCCCTCACAAAACTAATGGTCTACTGGCACAGCAAGGAAGAAGACAGTCCGACATAAGACCAATACTATGCATTTATCCAAATAACAAATCCATACATTGAACCTTCACAACAAGACATTGGTTATAACCCTCACACAAGAAGGTACAGGATTCCCCTAACCAACCCACTTTCTCAGCGACGCCGCCTCTCAGCCGACCGAGCCCTCACATCTCTCGCCACCTGATGAACTGCCGCGTCCCTCGCCCCTTGCAGCATCGGCACAACATGCTCGTCATGGTAGCGGCGAATAGAGGCCTCGATCACTTCGCCTTCAGCTTCCCGCCTTTCCTCCAGCCGACGTATCACGATACCCTTCTCCCTCTTCTCCGCCTCAAGGGCCTCCTTTAGGCCAGCTATTTCCCGCCTCTGTGACGCTATCACCGCCTCCTTGCTAGCCAACTCTGCGGCATGCGCCGACCGGATGCCATCCCTCTCCCGCGTCACCTCTAGGAGTTGGCGCTCAACCGTTGCTTTTGACGAATCAAAGTATGCGGCCCGTCCCTTTTCTACCTCGCAGGCCTTCCTAACCTTCTCCAGCTCTGCTTCCGTATCCCTCAGCTTCACCTAGACCTCGTCGAGGTTCGCCCTCGCTACCTCAAGAGAAGCTCTGGTGGCGGCCACAGGAATGCGACCCCGCAGGGCTACCAGGTCCGTAACCATCTACAAAAGACCCGAATTAGCGGGGCACGAATAAAGAAAGCCAAAGGACGAGACGAGGGAACCGGCTTACCTACACGACGTGTCATACAGCAGAGCCGCACAACCGTTCCGCCCCCACGCGGGTCAAGGATTCGTGATCTCACGGTAACACGCGATACTCGGCGAGGCGCGCTGCGACCCCTGCGTCCTCGAATACCGACTCATCACAGCCCACTCGAAAGGGGAGCTTATGGAGACGGTCACCTGGATACTTCTCGACTTCCTCTCGAGTCCTCTTGAAACGAATGAGGGCACCCTCACAACTTGGGCTCGTCGACCACCCCATATCCCACGAAGGGATCACATATGGCCACTTCTGAACCAAATGCACCTTGCGAGGCTCGACCGCCTCCGTTACCCCCGGCGGGACGGAGGGACCTGCCTCCCGCACGGACGAGCCCGCAGGAAGATCAGCGCCGGGCCCATCGGCAGGGATACCTGATTCGGCCGCCCTCCGTCTCGGATGCGCTCTCTTTCCACGAGAGACCCCGCCTCCCCGTTCCCGGGATCCTTCCTCATGCGCCACCCCCTTGCCTTTCTCGCTAGGATCAATGTCCTTCGCGACGGGAGCTCCGGCCGATCCCGACACCTCCTCCGGCCCTCGCATCACGTCTCCACCTACGAAGGAAAAAGAGATCAGGGTAAGCCTAGCTAAAGGTTTACCAAATGTCAAAGATACCATGGGACCAAAAGTCCTGTGCGAGCCGACTGCTCCGCGTCAAACTTGCTAGTTGACGGTACGCCTCGGGCAGTTCCCTCAGAATCTGAGCTTTTGCTAGATCTTCCCCAGTCAGCTCCACCCTCTCATTCACTAGAGGGTTCCGCGCCCCCCAGTTCGACATCAACACCACGTCACTTGGCATCATCACAAAGGTGAACTCCCTCATCCATTCGCCGACATCGTCGGGTACCCCGCGGATAAGTTCTCGTCCTCTCCTAGCACAAACACAATGATACATTCCCCTGTTCCGGACTACGAAGAAGTGCTGGAACAGTGCCAGTGAGGGACTCAAGGAGCAGGCAAGACACAAGACGACAAACCCCACCAACAAGCCCCAGGAACGGGGCGCTAGGGCAAATATCGGTAACTCCAGGAAATTCAATAGATAAAGCAAATACGGGTGGATCGGGAAACGGAGCCCCAACTCAAATGACCGGACATAAACCCCAACCTCATTATCTCCAGGCGAACACACCGTTTCCTCTGACCCGGGGACCCGTACCTCATAGGGTAGTCGCACGAACCGCACGCGTATCTCCCTGATGTTAATCCTGTCCAACCTACATTGGAGGGATCCAATCGCTCTCGGGACAACGGTGCGCCATGACCCCCGCTCCCTAGACCGTCGCACCGCCCGCGGCAACGCCCCCTCTTCCACCAGCTCCTCCTCTCCCACTCGGCTACCGCTTCCCACCTCGAAACGAGAAGCCATCGGTCGGAAAGTAAAGGAATAATTATTATTACCTAGCTGGTCAGTCAAATCGGGACGACTTTCGGAAGAAGATGACCGGTGGCGGAAGTCGCAACTAAGCCAGCAAGCGATAGACGGAAGTATTGAACACCGGAGAAGAATCGAAGATGGAAGAAAACTCCCGCCGACCGCCTTCCAACCCTTTTTGATTTTTAAAAGTGGGCCACCAGGTCATCACGACCGTTGGTCCACCGCCACGCGGCGCCCATCGGGATGTCCTTGACGCCTCGACTGGCGTGAGAGTCACCTCATCCACGCGTCGCGAGCCCAATCGTGGAGACGCTTCATTTTTCGATCTTCATTTCGAATCATAATAATGACCAGTGGGGCGGGAGTTCTGAAGCAAACGCCACCGCCCCCGGGCGTGGGCCGGGATCCATGCCGACGGCTTGGAACGTCGGAGATAGTTTGCCCTCCGAGCTGAGCCGGGCTTCCACCTCAGGCTCGAAGGCCGGGGGCAATTGTTACGACCTAAAGATCGTGGGAGTCCGACTCCCGCCCAGATCCGCTGACATACCCCACTGACTCACCCCTTTGCGCAAGGGCCGCCGTCCCGGAGGTCCGAGGCTACATGGGAATGGGCGCACCTCGCAGTACTCCCCCCTCCCGGCCGAGGCGTACAACCGCAGTCTCTCAGCCCGGCAGAGGCAGTGCGCCTGGGGAGCGCCCAGACAGTGCCGCCGGGAACACTGACAGAGGCACGTGCATACCCCTCCCTGCCAGCGGTCCGCGACCCGCGGTCGAGAGGGTGCGCGTCCGGGCCGGACAACCCCCGAACAGGTCGACGCGGCGGGACCCCACCGACCCCGTCGTCGGGGATAGCATCGCCGGACCTTCAATTCCTCACGCACGACAAACGACCTAGTGTAAGGGCACAACTGACACTAGCGCCGCCCGACCATCTGACAAAGCACCCCCTGGCCGCTGAGCCCCCTGACACTTAATGCTTTCGGCCCTGACACCCTGACAAAAGTGCACCTGGTCGTTGCGTCGTCTGACAAAAGCGGGGCAGACACTCCTGTTCCTGACATCCTCGTCCGAAGCTTCCGTTGACAGCCAAGCCAGCTCAGCACGTCGAGTCAGGATGCCAGGTCAGCCCCACCTAATCATCTCCCATCAGGTATAAATACCCCCATCACTTCTTACGGTGAGGGGGTTGGCAAATTCTCTCTCAATCCATTATTCACACACGAGAGCAGAGGTCGTCCATATCTTTGTTCTCCCACATATAGCTCGTCACGTACGGTCGACACACCCTCAGTCCGACCTGCGTGCTTAGCCCCCGTTTTAAGTCCAGTTACTGACTTAGGCATCGGAGGGGCTAAGGGTTGGACCCCAACCCCGTCCTTCTGACGAGTTGCTCGTGCTGCAGGGAAGCTCGCCCCTTGGTCGACATCCGCCTTTGGCTCCCGCCGTCTGATCCTCCTCCGCCGTGTCCGGTGAGATTTGACTCCGTGGCCTCCCCCGGCGGCAAGTTTAGCCTCATCACCCCACTAACTACTTGTTAAATAGCCCACCTAAACCCTCTTATCAATATAACCACCGTGCCTTTGGTTCCCCTCAATACAAATTCATTATACGCGAGTTCCACGCCGCAACAGCAGTCATGTGACAATTTGGTAGATTTGTTCACTAAAGCCCTTCCTACTGCTACTTTTAGAAAACTTGTACATAGGATTGGAATGAGACGCCTAAGAGATCTGAAAGCTTGAGAGCTTGTACAGATCAGGGGGAGTTTGGCAGAGTTTGTACTCTTTTCCCTTAACTATGGTTTTTCCCACTGGGTTTTCCATAGCCAAAGGTTTTAACGAGGCAAACCTCACAACTCAGGATCCTGAAGTATCCACCCCATGTGAGACCCATACAGGCTCAGAATCCTGAAGTATTCATGAGCAGGGTCCACACATATGGCTGGATTAGGGGGAGTGTTGTGAACGGTTATTTACTGGGTTGGTTGAGTTATTGGGACATCCTAGTTATTGGGCCCATATCTGTGTAAGCCCACTTTGTATTCTCCCCTTTGGCTATAAATAAAGACCCGAGGGCTCCTCCCTCAATAGTTGATTCATAACACAAACTGAATTAACAGGCAACAGCCTTAATACTGGAAACAATAAAAAAGAGAAATACAAAATTCAGCATACCAATTCTGCCAAAGCTTTATTCAGCTTTGCTAATGGAGCAGGCATATTCTGATTCAATTGACACAGCAAAATTGGTTGCCTCTGGATTTAAGAAGCTATAAGAAATTAAAGAAAAGAGAAAGATGTACAATCAGCATATAAGAGCTTATATAAGTGGAGCAAAGGTTGAAATTGTTAACTCACTCTTCAATGTCCTTTCAGTTCGTCACAATGTCCATTTTCGGTGATTACTTCCACCCTCACCCAATTTCATAATGTTCTTCTGTTTTTATCATGGTTCCATTCCTTTGTTGAAGGAATTTGATAGGATTGATCTTCTGATGGATTTTTTATCACTGAATTGCACAGTTAGTTTGGGAAGAGAAGAGAAGTTTGAACAGGTAGTCCCACATCGGGCAAAGGAAAGTCCGTTTTGTTCTATAAGTTAGAGGGTGTGAGAGAGAACACCCGCTGAGCTCTGTAGCGTGAGCTTGTAACCAAGTGGGGCATTAAGTGATGGGAATGCTGGGCCTTGTAGTTGTGCTTGGGTGATGGAGTGCTGCTTGTTGGCCCGCCCGTTCCAAGTTGGGCAGTGATTCCTGCGGCCGGGTGGAGGCCCAGGTCCGCGTGTTTCTTGCAGAGGAGGGCACCGCGTCAGGCTGGGTTCTCACAGAGCAGCGAACGCCTCCCGCTCTCAACCGTGGAAGGATAACGGGCCGCTGCGTTCTTCACCATTGTATACCAGCGAACCCATCATTTTTACCCGTTTTCTTTTGGTCGGGGGGATCAAGCATAAGAGAGAATTATTAAGTCGTTTTAATTAGTTTTAGTTTAGCGCTACTGCAATTTTGAGGAATTCACACATAAGGTGCAATAATGAACATATCTGCTTACCAGAAAAAAGGTTTCGAGTTTATATGTCTATCATTTTTTTCAGAGACACTATTTGCAATTAGTGCCACATTTATCTTACTTTATTGAAACTTACGTCATTTTTACCCTTTTTGTTGAATTTTTAGGTTTAATTGAACTCGTTGGGTTTAATTGATTTTCTTTTGATATTTTTCAAGTGTTGTGGATTTGAAACATATCTCAATTTTTTTGGATTGTTCCCCAATGGATGAAAAAAATGCATGATAAAATACAAACTGAATTAACAGGCAACAGCCTTAATACTGGAAACAATAAAAAAGATGACCTAAATTAAATTAGTGACACGTTCAGAGCTCCTTGCAAGCAAATTAATTTAGGAGGCTCTCTGAAGCTGATAACAATTCTAGTTATGTTAGTTCTTCAATACATTAAAATTAAAAATGCAGCCTCGTCGGATGGCTCCAGTTTCGCATACGAGCTCTTAGCAATGATCAAAAGTGGCAATACTTAGCTTGAAATGACTCTAAAAGCCTGGAAGGAGAGAAACATTGATTTCCAATATTGGAAACAATTTTCAGACTTTTGCATCAGCATCTCTCAACTAGTCTAGGGCATGTCATCTGATGGATAGAAGCAATTGCTGGGCTTAACAATAGCGAATAAACCGGAAGATGGAGTCATGTCTCATGATCTATCCGCTTTGTTTCTCCCGCGTTTCCTTTTGGCGGATTCTGCCTTGTCCGCGGTGCCAACAAGAGCCTTTTGGGAGGGCAGCTCGCCAATGAAGAGCACATTCTGCGCCCAACCCGCGTATTTCCCGAATTTCGACACGAATGCATCAGACACTTGGCCGCAGAGCTTTGGCGTCAACTGCATGCCTGCAAGCTCTGGCAATAGGTAACGCGTCGCAATCTACACAAAGGGCAACCACCAAGAGAAGTTTGTATGTCAAAGACTGTGCGCGTCACATATGAACCATTGTTACAAATGAACCACTCCAAAGTAAAATGTAGAAAGTGCAGCAAATGTTTTCCAAAACAGTTGCAGATATCCCAATGTGACTAAATTGCATTTCGGGAGGCATTTGTAATCAAATTTCACCAAAGATGTAGAAGTTACTAGCTTCTGTGACATTCTAGTGATAAGAATGTGTATAGTATTTGTAATCGTGTTTAAGATTCTGTTGGATGAGAGTATACATGAACAGGAAACACACCTGCCACACATGTGTATCGACAGGAATGGCATGGTGCTGATCCAGGGAGAAGAGAGCAATGCAGGCAGCAACCTTCGGTCCAACTCCAGGCAAAGTACAGAGGGCCTCAATCACCTCATTAAGCTCCAAGCCACGAAGCGAAGCAAGCCACATTGTGCCTCCACCAGGCTTTGCCTGCAAAGCTTTAACCGTTCCAACTATATACTTCGCCCTGCTTGTTTGTACAAAGAATTAGACAACTGATCAGTATCCAACTAATTTTAAGATAAAAATCATAATTCTGAAAACGGTATTGAAGTAGAGGAAGTTGCATGTCTAGATGTTTTAAGGTAGTGTTCAACATAAATTTACGAGGGGACTGATACGACAGCCTTCTCTTTCTTTAAATAAAGACTCGTTTGTAAGCTGTATGAAAATTTCAAAAGAAAACAGCTTCACGACTTTCATGGCAAAAATGTAATATAATTCAGATCAATAGAGGCAAGATCTGAGGATCGTCAAAGACAATGTGTGGGTATATCTCAGAAGACAACTTCAAAGTATAGCACTTGTTAGGTTACTTCCAATTTCCAGGAGATGCTAACTCAAGTTAACAGATATTACAGAAATTTGAAGAGTAAATCATGGATTCGATTCCCAAGGAGGTGACTACCTATATGTAGGGTGGACCAGGTTGAAGACAAGGAAGTAGGAACACCACCATTTTCCAGATTGAGAAAGGCTCTAAGAGCTTCTTGGCAGGCTCAAATGGAAAAAAAAAATTGAGGAACAAATCAAGCTTCAGAATCCACACCTAGAGTTAGGCCTGGATTCAGCTCAGCCATTGGCTAAAATCAACCCTGATCTGTTCATGTTCTTATAAGAAGGAAGGAAGGAAAGAAAGCGATGGTCACTGCTTTCCATTAACATACCCCCTTAATCATGTTGTCTAGTAATTTCGGAAAATTTTATATTTGCATCCATGATTTAGCTGCAAATACAAAACAGCTCAGACTCATAAACTACAGTTCAGAAGTAGCAAACTTATACATAACAGTTAGTTTTGATGATAACAAACAATTAAGTCAAGGAGTTCTATACAGAAGCTTAGATTAGCCCATTGGGCGTCCATTAACCAGAAAGACATGATTGATAACGGAAAGATGAAGCATCAAAGCACAAACAGCCTCAAGAAAGACGAAAATCATCAATATCAAAGACACGAGCTCAAGAGCATATGAAGTTTGAGTCTATAGGATACATCCTATTATAACTCAATGTAAACTGATTGTAGATGATGTTTTGACTGGAGCCCACCGATAGTGGGGCCCGACTGAGCTCGACAGATAGGACCCATCGCAAATCCTTTGTATCCTCGAAGACCACTTGACCTTCAGCGTGACCAGACCCCGACAACAATCAGCAGGGATGACATCGGCACCCAAAATCGGCTCCAGAACAGCTATGCTTCACACAGACTACCTAGGCTCCCGAGGTCAGCTACCTGAACAGCTAAGCTCTACAAGGACGACCTCCACGAGATCGGCTCCTTAAACAGCTACGCTCTACAAGGACGACCTCCACGAGGTCGACACCTTCAGCAACACATCTCTATCCGGACGACCACCACGAGGTTGTCTCCTAAACAGTGGCCCTCTATAAGGACGACCTCGCTATCCGAGGTCGGCTCCTTACCAGCAGACTCCTACAAGGCCGACATCGAGTGCCGAGGTCGACCCACTTCAATTTTGTGACCTGAGAGCTTGACCGCTTGGCATGATTAGCCTGCACGACCACATCAGCATGATCTCGGGTGGACGGGTTGTCCTCTCTCTGGGACGTTATCAACGGATGGCATTCAATAAACACTTAACGTGTGCATAACGATCGGCCTAACCTGGGGACGCGATTAGAACAGGTGATATGAGATCTCCATAATCCCGTGTTTGTTACAGCGAGGGATCTAAACATCTCTGATGTGGCATAATTGTTTCCCTGATTCTACAAAGATGATGCATCATCTTCGTCATAAGGTATCTCTCAATCAACCCATGCATCTACTACACTATTTAAATTTTCCTTCCTCCCACTTAATACTGACTTAAGCAGCGTTATCGCTCGAAGGACCACCCCCTCTGTTTCCACGGACGCTCTCTCTAGCCGTTTCAAGCAGCGACGAATGAGTCCCCCGGCCCAGCAAAACCCTGACTGGGCTCTCTGTTGCAAAGATACTTAAATCAACAGCCTAATCTAGGCTCTGCGAGATCTAGGCATCAATAGTTGGTGTTAGAAGGAAGGCCTTGTAACAACTCTCTTTGCATATGCTCTCATCACAACAATCTCTCCAGCATCTTCCTCATATCCATCTTCTTCGTCAGCATCCTCTTCATCGTCCTTATCAATGGCAATAGGCAAGAAGATCGTGGGGGTGAACCCAGTGATGCACCTGAAATCCATTACTACGGAGGACAGTTGACCCACAGGTGTCCCTCCCCTACAAGCTTCTATTGTTCTCTTGACAGCTGATTTTCAAACTCTCATAGCCAAGCTCCATGAGGTGCGAGAGAAACAGACTCGGCAGGCCAAGAACAACGAAACTCTGTATCAGATGGTCCAAGAGGTTACCCGCCGAGTGGGGAGATCCAACGCCCTCTCAAAAAGCGTCAGCCATAAGGCGCCTCCTCCTCAGGAGGAGCACGCAGAATGCAAGAATGCTCGGGAACCCCAAGACTCCAGCAACTGTGGAGGGTCTGAGCGAGAGCGCAGCTAAGGTAGAACAAAGGCTCCCAACGCCGACGTCCCAAAGTCACCTATCATGTTGCAAGTGACAACCTTCGCTCTTACTGTAAGAAAAGAAGGGCAATAACGACGAAAAAGTGGATCTGCGACAGACGATCATCCGGAGGCACTCAGCTCAGCCTCTTGGACTGAGGATCAGATCCCCGACCTCCAACGACAGATCAATAGGCTTCGACGAGGAGACATTGACCCCCCTGAAGACACTAGCTTTCTCTCTACTTCACCCTTCACCTCCACCATCCTCAATCCATCATACCCGCAAAAGTACACCCAGCCTTCTACGGATGATGTCCCGAGATACGCCGATGCGGGCAACCCAGTCGAGCAACTGGAGATCTACATCCAATACATGAAGTCAAAGGGCATTTTAGACCTGATGTGTTGGGCCTTCCCGAGCTGCCTGAGTGGGTGACACGGTAGTGGTTTAAGAATCTTTCCAATGGGCCAGTCAACTCTTTCACCATTCTCCAAAAGAAGTTTCATCTCCCACTTTGCTGCCTAGAAGGTGACAAAGACGTACCTAGAGTCCCTGCCTTCCATCAAGCAGGGGCTCAATGAGTCCGATCGAGTTTTCCTAGCTCGTTTCACCAGAGCTCACATGGTGGTCGATGTCTGTCCCAACGACATCATCAACATGACCCATTGGGCGAGCTTCAGAAACAATTCAGACCTGAAGTTTGATATTTGCAAGTAGAGATCTCCGACCTTCGCTCTTCTGGTGAGACAGGTCAACAAATTCACAGCTGTAGAGGAGGCCTATGGGCGAACAGCTTACAAGCGTGTGTCCTCCCAGAAGAGGACAGACCTCGACCACGCTCCTCCCATCAAGCGTCTCATGTTCAAGAAGTGTTTCGACCGAGCCGAGCACCCTTGGGCCAGCGACAGGAGACCTTAATCCCCCAAGGTGAGGGTCTACCCCACTCTGTCGACAACGCCGTCAAAGATCCTGACCAAAACGGCAAAATAGTTCGATCCTCCACGTCTTTTACTATATCACCCCAAGATGGACAAGTTCAAGTATTACAACTTTCATAGAGGGGTGCCACGACACCGATAACTTCAGTACCCTCAAGGATCAGATCGAGCGCCTTATCTAGAAGGGATACCTTCGTCGATTCAAAGCTCCAAAGCTAGAGGGCCGAGCTGAAAGACCTCATAACAAAGTTAAAGGTGTTGCCAGCTCGTCTGATGTCATTGACAAGATCTTTGGGCATGTAACCACAGTGGGCTACAACATAGCCTAACAATCCAACCACGCTAAGAAGATCCACGCTCGTTAGGCACGCAACCCTCCGACTAACCTTGACTTCGTCATTGCAAATCGAACCTCTAAGCAGCTCAAGCTCTTCGAGGAGCCTCCGCTCTTTACTGAGGTCGATGTGAGATAGGTCCACCATCCCCACAACGATGCCATTGTGGTCAACCTGTGGATTGCCAATCGCACGATTCGTCGCGTCTTGATTGACAACGGGAGCTCAGTCGACATTCTCTATCTAGACACGTTTTAGAAGCTGAGGATCTTTGATGATGTCATGCAACCTGTGCATACCAGTCTCTCTAGTTTTACGAGAGCCCAGGTGGTCTCAGAGGGAACGGTATCCCTTCAGGTGGAGTTTGACACACCGTCTTGCCATCAGGTGCGGAACATTCACTTCCTGGTGGTCAGCTACCCCGAAGCTTTCGACGTTATCATATGGCAGCCCGCCCTTAACGCCATGCAGGTGGTGACCTACACGTTCCACCTATTGGTCAAGTTTCCCATTGTTCATAAAGTCGATGGTGCTTGAAGGAATCCAATCAGAGGATATGGAGTACATGCTTTTAGCCCACAAGGTGGCGACCTTGCTTCCAGTGCAGGCCGATCGTGGCACTACCATGGAATGCTGAAGGAACTACTCTAACCATCAAACAAGGTGCTCTGTGCATGTACTCGATTCAAGCTTAATAAAAACATCTCTTTTTCGAGTTCAAAAACTTGTGTATCTTCTCGTCTAGCCCCAGCTCAGGCTGGGGAACTCGCTGGTCTGACCCCACGAGTCCTAGCACTGTCAAGCAGCCCTCGACGGTTATGCAGAAATAAAGCCCCAAGCACAGGCTGGGAACCCATATAGCGAGGCCCACGGCCACAATGTCACATAGTTATAGCTCTGACCTCTGGCATTCGACCCACGATCGTGTCACGTCCAACTAAGCTCCCAGCCCAGTCTGTGACTCCCACTGGCGAGGTCCGGGGCCACATCTCTGACCTCTGATACTCGACCCAGTATGTACCACGTCCAAACTCAGCTGAGGACCACAGCCACAACTCTTACCTTTGTCACTTGACCCAGGCCATAACATGTCCAAACTTAGATGGCGAGGCCCATGGCCACATCTTTGACCTTTGGCACTCGACACAAGTTGTGTGACGCCCAAACTCAGCTGGCAAGGCCCACGGCGAGGCCCACGTTCAAACTAAGCCCCCGACCCAGGATGTGGTCCCCCGCAGACAAGGCCCACGAACACAGCACTGACCTCTGGCACTTGATCCATGGTCGTGTCACGTCCAAACTAAGCCCGTAGCTCAGGTTGGGACCACGCTGGCACCAACCTCATGGTTTCAACGCAAGTAACACTTGGCTCAGGTCATCCTACCTTCAGTAAGCCCCCATCCTAGGCTGTGCCCCCCCCCCCGCTGCTACAACTCTAAGCTCCTGATTCATGCGACAAGCCTACTGATCCGACCTCAGGGCTTTGAGTGACATTGCAAGTGTACAGTTCAGATCTACAACCTTTCCATCACTCAACGGACTAAGGGGGTCAACACAAACTTAGCATGCAGTGCCCACTGGGACTCCGTGACTCCAATATTAATCTCTTGGGTTTGAATTCGAGGTCAGCATGTCAATAAGTACAACAATTCTTCAAGCAACAGACTTGGTCAGAAGTTCGAGGCAAAGTTAAGGAAGAGAAATCGGGAGCTTGGTTAGTAAAAATTTCAAAAGGACTTTGATTTCAAATAAGTTATTTTATAAAGTGCGACTGATCTACGTGGTATACAAGCAACAATAAAAAGAGAATAGGAAAACGATACATGGTTGCAATATCTGTCCGAAGACCGGCCTCTCGGCGAATTGCTCCTTCACAACGGGCTCCTCGCATGGGGGCTTGGTCAGGAGCTCCACCAGCTGCAGCAACGGAGGGTCTAACAACAGCAAAAGTCTTAGCCACAGCGGGAGAGGCATCAGATTCGTCCGTCAGGGAAGACAAGATGTCGGCATGAACGGGGTGCTTCACTCAAAATATCCATCGCATACTTGTAACGGCCGGTACTCGCTATTTGTCATACGGCTGTGCGTATAGCAATTTCGAGTACCTGATTGGTTTTGTGCTTGGTATGTGAGTCGTGTCGTTGAGTCGATAGGGCCGTAGCACCTTGGTTGCATCCTTAGCAGGCCAAACCCGACGTGTGCCTAACTTAATACGCTTTACGAGCACTACTCTTGTCCGTGCACCGTCCTTTCATGGGTCGTCGACGTCGAAATTGCGATCCGTCTTTCCTGTTTTCTTTCTCTCGTCGTCTCGGTCACCCCGGTATTTATTTCAAAATTTTTGGGCTTCGTTTGACCTACTTTCACTTTTTGCCCAACCTAATATCGGTTTAACCCCCAAGTTTCTATTGGCTCATATCCCCTATTATTTTATAATAATCTTGTCACCCTCCTAACCTTGACTTAGCACATTTTTCCCCCCACTTGGCCGCATCACATGGGAGAGATGGAGAGTAAGTCTTAGCCGTGCTATCCCACGTTCAGCTTCCCCTCTATTCCTATAGCCTTTAGTTTTTTTTATATTTTAAAAACCCTATGCCATTTGTTCTCAGCAACCAAAACGACACCCCGCCGCCACAAATTCTCGCACACGCAACCGAAGCCCCGACGCCCAACCTGTGTCTTCGAGCTTGTACCCTCGCCGGCGGCCTTCCCTCGTGGCCATCCCCTTAGCCCCCGTCGCCATTGCCCCGACAACCCCGCCGGAAAGCATCCCCAGAACAGGCCGCCCTCCTCTCCATCGCGCGAGCAGCTAACCCGCGGCCTCTCCTCTTGTCTCCGACTAGCCCCAACCTCCCCTTAGCACGGCCGGATCCTACTCATTACCCTCGCTGCTTGTACACATGTAGCGTGACGTTAGCAGGTTATTATTAACAAATTGACGTAGCTAGCATGTTAGTAATTTAATCTCATTAAAATCTATGTATAACCTGTCGTAGGATAGAGAACCTGTTAAGAATCGGATCATTAGACGTTTTAGGATTGCCTAAAAATTCTTGTCCATCGTTACAAACTTATTTTGTGCACGTGTTTCATCTCAGAGTATCCACCGTTCCGTACCGTGCACGCTGACAGAGTCCAACCCCTGACGTTGCTACCCGACGCCAGAGTAACTCTCGCGCAGTGTTGAGGTAAGTCTTTCTCCGTATGAACCCACACAGCATGTTAAACAAGACCCAGACCCTGGTGGATGCTAGATTTATTTCTGCAAAAATACTTGAAAATGATCGCATGCTACTTTCTGCTCGAACCCACTTTTGAAATGCAACTTGAACCTCACATGCTAATTAATAAGCCAGACATTATAATTATGTGGATCTTTGTAGAAGATCACAGGCGTGGGCCTCTCCTATACGGAGGTTGGCACTACTCTTGTGGAGCGTCTGCTGGCTAGCCCAGAGACGGCTCGCTTACGGATAGTTAATCGATGACGGGGGTGACCATTGAGAACTGGTGCTCCCCAGCTTTGGCTCACCCGTGACTGGTGCGCTCCGGTATGATACGTAGTATCATTCATGATTAATGATTTGTTTCGGATCGACGACGGGGGTGACCATTGAGAACTGGTGCTCCCCAGCTTTGGCTCACCCGTGACTGGTGCGCTCCGGTATGATACGCGGTATCATTCGTGATCCTTGTCTTGTCTCGTGTCTAGATGGAGCGTTTGTTGGCTCGTGTCCATAACACAAACGACTCGCGGGTGGGGTAGGACAAAAGAGTCTAGCTGGGCCTGGGGGGTAGCTCCCCTCCGCCTACGCAGCTTGAGTCCTTAGGCTTTATCTTTGTATCGCAGTTGGTGCACTCCTGCCTGCTTCGCAGGGATGCATTCCGGTCGTTTGACCTTTTTTTAGACTTGGACAATCTGACCAGATGGACACCCCTGGCAGACTGATAGAACTACATGAACAACTCCTAGACAATCTGACTAGATGGACACCCCTAGCAGATCGATTAGAATAACCATTACTTATTTCCTGCTTTCTAGGATTGCCTGTGTAGTTGTCTTTTAAATTCCATTTAGAACTGCTAGAATTGTATAACTGCATTAACTTATGGTCTCATTAGTTCGTTGCTGACATGTGTTTTGCACATGTAACAGACTTGACAGAGCTGCCACAACCTGTGGACCCCAGCAGACTTTTTCCTCTTTAGCTGCCCCTGGTACGTGCAGTTTTATTTTCTGTGTTAAACTCTTTATTGGTTACCTTCCGCTTTGAATAGTATCTTATTTTTACTGTTTGACTATTGTTTCATGCTAAACCATTCGGTCGGACCTTCTCCTCCGCATCATAACTTGCCTAGACGCTTATTGAACCCCGAGCCTCAACGGCTCGAGTCCATGCGGGCCGGCCATGTCTCGCTTCCCAAATATTTTGGGAAGCGGGGCGTGACAGTTTTTGTGGTGGCCCATGCATGTCTTGATCGAATGGTTTATCAAAACAATAGTGCTACAGTAACTATTCAAACGACCAACAATAATTGAGTCTAACATAAGTTAGTTAGGTTTAGACTGGTTCCTTGGCCCCCTCTAGTTTGGATTTGAGCAAGAATACAGGAATAAGATGAAGTTTAAGGTGATGTATTTCTAACACATTGGATAGTTATAAGGTTGGATTCTCGACTTGACAAGGAACCACGGAAGTGAGAACATTGAATCGAGGGAATGAGATCGACTCTTAGTATGCTGCCCATGATAGAAGTGTGGTGATTAGAAGTCTTGTCTTAACGACTAAATGCGTAGATCTACATCGATCAAGTGAAATGTTATGCAACGGATATTATGAGCATATTTATGTATAAGCCGAGTAGCAACAGTATAACCTGGGTTTGAATTTAAAAAAAACTAGTTCGAGGATAGCAACGTGGTTGAAGTAAACAATATGATCACTAGAGATGAACAGAAGAGATTCAGAGTGATAATGTGATGACGAGATCGATCTTATGATGGATTGTATGAAATCGACAACATGATCTGTTTTGGACACAGTGATTTAAAGGAATTAAGGATCTTGGGAATGTCATGGGAGTTTCAAAGTCGACCGTTTGAATACGCACCGAGTGCGTACTGATCACGGGATTCCAGTTACAGTTTACGAAATGGTGAAAGGCGATGACTTCTCCAGATCATGTGGATGGATTATAGTCAACAGTGACTAGCAGTTAAGTGTCAATAAAAATTCTAGATCAAGTCAAGTGAGCATGTTTGGTTTTACGAGTGCTCAATGATCAGGAAATATGGGAAAGAGTTAGTAGATTGCCTTGGTTGTTTGGATTGAAAAGGAAATCGTAAGTAAGTCTGACGCCCGAAAATCTAGAATTGGTTGGTAGTTTCACTTTAGAGATTCCTAGAGGTAGCTAAGCCAAGAACCAATTGAAGCGGAGAACAACAGGATCATTATGACATGTTCTCGTGAACGGGCTTTTGAGTTGGAAATTTTATTGGTGTTTATAATAATTGGGACTAGCCAATTAGGGCTGGTTAGCTGGAGGTTGATTACCCACCCTAGATGTGAATATTGGAAGTGTCTGCACGTTAGGGCCTTGTGTTTGTTCTGCCTTCCCCGTAGACCCATAAGGAAGATTACCCGGCTCGTGTGAATATATATCATTATCGGGCATGCTTAGTATTATTACGTAGGTATATGTGAACTTATGGATGAATAATGGAATGTGTGTACTAGGATGAATGTAATGATTATGTGTATATAGTACATGAATAAGTATAGATACTTATGTAAGATACTAGGTGTGAATATAAAATGCCTGTGAATACATATAAGTCTTAGTGTTCCCTCGAGTACGAGTGGACATGCTTATAGATACTAGGATAATAATGTGTTGCGTGATTGTATATACGTATATGGGATAAGTATGAATTACATGTTCTGATGTGTGAATGATTGTATAGTGATGTCTAGCTATTTACTAAGGCTACATATGATGAGTCGTGTCATATAGATATATAGGAGTGTGCGTAAGTACAAAGATTGTATATTATTTGGTATGTATCTTGGAGTCTCACTCGAGAGCGAGTGAGTATGCTCAGTAAGTATTTTATAATGTGGTTGTGGTTTGCGGATGTGAGTATAGTGTTATATATATCCGTGCATGATAGGATATGGTGAATGTAGTTATATAGTTGTTTGTGCTGGGTTACGCTACGCACCTGGACGTGCGTAGCTACACCGTATATAGATATAGGTTTATACTATAGTTATGACTGAAGGGTTTACATGTTTGAATGAGTATGTGTTAGTTAAACTAGGAGTGAAATGTGCTATATGTATAGTTATTAGGCTGGATGCATTGTGTTTGTAGGAATAGATTAGCATGATAGTGTGATTATGTATTGCTTGTAATAAGAAATTGTTTGTCATTTGGTGTTGTGACGAATAGTTATAATATAGCTAAGTATTATTGTTATGATTGATGTGTTGAATGTATACTAGGGGATATACCTTTTGTAGGTTATATTGAGTAGATATATGTATTTTCGGTTTTAAATTCGTGATGAATTTAAATACCCTGGTTAGTATATGTGTACTATATGTATAACACAATGGTTGTATATGATGGGGTGATTATTGAATGTTGGAATATGATTGTGCGTAGGTATGGATGTGCGGAGGCACTTCCATGAGTTAGAAATGTATGCGTGAATAATATTAACCTAGCTATAAGTACAAGATTTAATGGTTGGGAAATAATTGATGTATATTATTACTAAGCATGTATATAGATAGAGGTATTATGTTATATGTTGGTTGAAGTACTGTGCTAGGAATGATCGGGGTAGTTACTATAGTTAACTAGAGGAGTCTAGCCATGCCTGAAATTAAGAAAGTCCGAGGACGGACTTTATTCTAAGGTGTGTAGGATGTAACGGCCGGTACTCGCTATTTGTCATACGGCTGTGCGTATAGCAATTTCGAGTACCTGATTGGTTTTGTGCTTGGTATGTGAGTCGTGTCGTTGAGTCGATAGGGCCGTAGCACCTTGGTTGCATCCTTAGCAGGCCAAACCCGACGTGTGCCTAACTTAGAATTAAGTCGCATTTGGACCCCGTAGCCTTATACGCTTTACGAGCACATACTCTTGTCTGTGCACGTATTTATTTTAGACTTTGTCTGTATCCGAACCCTATGGTGTGATATGTCGTTGTGACTCTCTCGGAGAATGTTAAATTGTGGTATTAATTAGGAACGTCCTTTCATGGGTCGTTCTCCCACGATTTGACCGTATTTGAAGAGATGTCGCGATTTTCACTTTTGTCGCAAGGCCTTTTTATTTTTAGTTGTGTTTCTCGACGTCGAAATTGCGATCCGTCTTTCCTGTTTTCTTTCTCTCGTCGTCTCGGTCACCCCGGTATTTATTTCAAAATTTTTGGGCTTCGTTTGACCTACTTTCACTTTTTGCCCAACCTAATATCGGTTTAACCCCCAAGTTTCTATTGGCTCATATCCCCTATTATTTTATAATAATCTTGTCACCCTCCTAACCTTGACTTAGCACATTTTTCCCCCCACTTGGCCGCATCACATGGGAGAGATGGAGAGAGAGGGGTGAGATGTAGTTTTTAATATTGATGTTAAAAAAAATTTCTATTCAATGAACCCTAAAAATCAACAACCCTAAGTCTTAGCCGTGCTCGACACCCCGTCGCCACCGCCGGCGCCCTTCCCTCGTGGCCATCCCCTTAGCCCCCGTCGCCATTGCCCCGACAACCCCGCCGGAAAGCATCCCCAGAACAGGCCGCCCTCCTCTCCATCGCGCGAGCAGCTAACCCGCGGCCTCTCCTCTTGTCTCCGACTAGCCCCGACCTCCCCTAGCCGCCGTCGACGGCCTCAGGCCGCCGTCCGCAGTCGCCCCTCGCCTCAGCACCGGAGCTCCGCCGCAGAACCGCCTGTAGCACGGCCGGATCCTCCCCAGCGTCAACAGCCCTCCAAGAGCAGCGGCAGCCACTCATTACCCTCGCTGCTACGCTCTTCACGACGACGACGCCACACGGCAGACCCTGGGGCACCGGCAGCGACCTTCCCCACGATTCCTTGGCGCCAAGGCCCCTCCTTTCGTTTATCCGACGATGTCGAAGGAGCGGATGGTGAACGGTCGGAGTCTTCTCCGTCGTTTCTCGCTGTGTCTCCCTCGGAGATTTTGACGCCGGATATTCTGATCAAATCTGTTGTTCATCAGATTTCCCTCAATGCCGATGGATCCTCGCCGGTTCTCTCTTGTACACATGTAGCGTGGTCCATGAATTTGTTTCGCAGGGACTTCTCACCGTAACGGTAGGTTAACGAATGTTATTATACTTCATCACCTGTTGCTAGAAGATGTTCAAATAATTCATATAGCTAGCTTGTTGGTACCTTTAAATGTTGATGATGGACAATAGATTAACTTATAAATGACGTTAGCAGGTTATCTATAGGGTAGATATCTCGTCTGCAATTTCTAAACCAATGTCAGTCTAGGTTGCTATAATGAAATGTCGTATGTTTATTCATATTAACAAATTGACGTAGCTAGCATGTTAGTAATTTAATCTCATTAAAATCTATGTATAACCTGTCGTAGGATAGAGAACCTGTTAAGAATCGGATCATTAGACGTTTTAGGATTGCCTAAAAATTCTTGTCCATCGTTACAAACTTATTTTGTGCACGTGTTTCATCTCAGAGTATCCACCGTTCCGTACCGTGCACGCTGACAGAGTCCAACCCCTGACGTTGCTACCCGACGCCAGAGTAACTCTCGCGCAGTGTTGAGGTAAGTCTTTCTCCGTATGAACCCACACAGCATGTTAAACAAGATAAAAACTGTAATTTTATTGTGTTGGTTAATTTACTAATGAAGATAACTTAAATTGGGACTGTAGGCTGGTGACCCAAAGCGGGCCCAGTTAATCTGGCTTATCTTATGTCGTTGCCCGTGGATGTTAGAGTGCATGGTTGTGATGATAGGATTATCGTACAAGTTCCGTAGATCCGTTGGTTGACCCAGACCCTGGTGGACTACATCCTTGCCGGAATCTTTCAGGCAAGGAATGAGACTTAAGTTACTGCTTTTATGCTTTTCTAGAATTGATGTTAGAACTGCTAGATTTATTTCTGCAAAAATACTTGAAAATGATCGCATGCTACTTTCTGCTCGAACCCACTTTTGAAATGCAACTTGAACCTCACATGCTAATTAATAAGCCAGACATTATAATTATGTGGATCTTTGTAGAAGATCACAGGCGTGGGCCTCTCCTATACGGAGGTTGGCACTACTCTTGTGGAGCGTCTGCTGGCTAGCCCAGAGACGGCTCGCTTACGGATAGTTAATCGATGACGGGGGTGACCATTGAGAACTGGTGCTCCCCAGCTTTGGCTCACCCGTGACTGGTGCGCTCCGGTATGATACGTAGTATCATTCATGATTAATGATTTGTTTCGGATCGACGACGGGGGTGACCATTGAGAACTGGTGCTCCCCAGCTTTGGCTCACCCGTGACTGGTGCGCTCCGGTATGATACGCGGTATCATTCGTGATCCTTGTCTTGTCTCGTGTCTAGATGGAGCGTTTGTTGGCTCGTGTCCATAACACAAACGACTCGCGGGTGGGGTAGGACAAAAGAGTCTAGCTGGGCCTGGGGGGGTAGCTCCCCTCCGCCTACGCAGCTTGAGTCCTTAGGCTTTATCTTTGTATCGCAGTTGGTGCACTCCTGCCTGCTTCGCAGGGATGCATTCCGGTCGTTTGACCTTTTTTTAGACTTGGACAATCTGACCAGATGGACACCCCTGGCAGACTGATAGAACTACATGAACAACTCCTAGACGATCTGACTAGATGGACACCCCTAGCAGATCGATTAGAATAACCATTACTTATTTCCTGCTTTCTAGGATTGCCTGTGTAGTTGTCTTTTAAATTCCATTTAGAACTGCTAGAATTGTATAACTGCATTAACTTATGGTCTCATTAGTTCATTGCTGACATGTGTTTTGCACATGTCACAGACTTGACAGAGCTGCCACAACCTGTGGACCCCAGCAGACTTTTTCCTCTTTAGCTGCCCCTGGTACGTGCAGTTTTATTTTCTGTGTTAAACTCTTTGTTGGTTACCTTCCGCTTTGAATAGTATCTTATTTTTACTGTTTGACTATTGTTTCATGCTAAACCATTCGGTCGGACCTTCTCCTCCGCATCATAACTTGCCTAGACGCTTATTGGACCCCGAGCCTCAACGGCTCGAGTCCATGCGGGCTAGCCATGTCTCGCTTCCCAAATATTTTGGGAAGCGGGGCGTGACATACTGCACCCCAACATCAAAGGAGATGTTGGCCCGACCTTTTGATGCCATTAGGTCGATGCGGTGAGCCCTGAACGCCTTGGCTTTTCGGTCCTCAGCCTTCTTCAGTTCAGCTCGGTGGGTTTCGGCCGCCTCTGTTGTCAGTTCCTAGAAGCTTGGTCGAGTGCTCTCAAGCTCCTTTTGCATCTCAATGACCCGACCATCCCACTCCTCCACGTATTGTGTAAGACGAGTGATGGCCTCTGCAGACTCCATGTGCTCCTTCCAAGCATGAGGTTTAGGGAGCGGGACAGCTTGGCCTGCTCTCTCAGCTCGACATCCATCTGTTGCAGCTTCTGGAGCTCCTCTCTCAACCTCTCGAGCTCCACCCTTAACCTCTCAAGCTCATCATTAGCAGAGTGAGTCCTCATGTGGAAAGACTTAACCTCTGCTCCAGTCATGGCCAGTCCCCACTGCGGAGCAATTTCTTCGGCCAGAGACTGGACTTGCACCCTCCACATGGTATAGCTGTGGATAAATCATCTCAACCCTTCCTGAGTCTGGACAAAAAACAAAGAAAAAGAGTAGAGCCTGATCTCAGAATCTTGCTACATTTTACAAGGGAAGAGCTTACCTAGCTCATTAACGTCAGAGCCTCGAGCCTTGATGAACCTCTAAGCATCGAGGTCGAGAATTCCGGTCTCGTCGACCACAAGGACGAGCACCCTCTCCTAAATGGTCGGTCTCCTCATCCTCGACCCCTCACCGGACTCAGGAACTGCCACTGTCCCCACCTCGGGGTGAGTCGAGCCTGAAGCATGGTCAACCTCCAGTTCATTGGCCACAACCTTGGCCTTCTTTCGTTGAGGCCAGTCGGCCTCACCTCGTGCGATGGCTCAGGAACTGCCTCTTTCCTCTCCTTCCGCTTTACTATCCTCACGAGGTGAATGAAGTGGTCGTCATCCTCGCCCTCTGACTCGATACAGATCAATGGGAGAGTCCCCATGAATCCACTCCTAACCTCCAAAACTGGGTTAGGGGTGAGCTCCTCTCCGTAAGGAATGACGGCAAGAGCAGCAACGGAAGTACCCTCAGCTTGAGGCCTCGAGGTCTTAGCTTCATCTCATGCCTGCAGAGTTGGGGTATCCGAGGGCTCCACCCTGCGAGAACAGTAACAGAGGTCTTCCTTTACACTCCCTCGGGATGGGGTGGATGGCTTCCTTCCTTCTCCCTCAGAGCTATCGACGATGTTCCGCTCGTAAACGGTGTGGTATGCCCTCTCCTTCCAAGAGGAAATCAAGTTAAAACCTCTCATTTCTGCAAAACAGCCTAAAGATCAGTTGAAAGAAAATGAGGTTGAAAGCTTCCAACCTCTTTGGGGCTAGTACTCACCAGCAGCGGGAGCCTCGCCAAGCTCCATATCATTATCAACAGGAATGACCCACAGTTCATGGATCGCATACTCTGACAATAACATATTACGGGACCTATCGACGACAGGTTGGGCGGCCATCCACGCCCACCAGCTCAGCTCATTCTTCCAAGCCATCCTCAAGACGATGTTCCCACTTGCAGGGCCATCCAAATACACGTGGCACCCACTCTTTAGCAGCGACAAGACCCTCCTCAGAGCTCTCCCAGCTTCCAGTGACCCAAAACTACTCCTTCTCGTACTTGTTCGCCTAGAGCTTCTCTTCAAAAATCGTTGGGGCCCGAGCTCTGTTGTTGTTGAGATAGTATTAGGTGTCGGATATCTTCTTTAGATCGAACACAACATGCACCAGCTCGACAGACAGCCATCCCTTGCCCTGGGAAGCGAATATCATGGTCAAGACAATTACGGCCATGAAGCTATTTGGGGCAAGCTAGCACGGCGCCAAATTGGAGAGGTATAAGAAGCGCCAAACAAGACGATTGAATGGGAGGCGAAACCCTGCTTCTAAATGCACGGAGCTCAACACAATAGCCCCCTGAGGATGTCGTGTCCTCTCCAATTCATGAGGGAGCTTTAGGCCCACCAAAGGGGAGATTACATACTTTCTCAGTATCTGTTGCAGGTCTGCCGCACAGGTCTGCCGCACGATACCTTTCCTCCCTTACTACGGAGGTCGACGATTCTGGCCACATCAACAACGTCTAGATCTTGGAACGGGGAGCTCCAACATCCCAGCCGGAGCAGACAACAGACCAGAGGGCGAGGCCACCAGGACAACCGGAGGAGACGACAACACTGCCCCTGGGCACAAACGCAATGATGGTGAGCTGGCGACCTCCATGCCATAGGCGTGGGGTTGCGAGGCTTGTGGGGCATCCCAACATCAGAATCAACAACATTCTTTTCTATCTCCTCGGGGTGGACCTCTCCCTCCGTCGATGGAAACCTCCATGGATGGCAGCGATCTCTCCGGAGTCTGCATCATATGGGGCTCAAATTGGATTGTTTGGGAATCAAAGGCGTCTGACATGATCGTGGTTTGGGAAAAGGAGCGGAAAAAGTAAGACGCAAGAAGAAACAAAAGGCCAGAAAAGGAGAAAATTACCTTGTCGGTGAGAGTTGCGAGCACAACGAGACTCGGAAGCCACATGATCACAAAAGTAAAAGAAAGCAAGAGTTTTTGAATGCAGTATGGTCAACAATTCCTCTCTTGCCCCTCTTTTTTACTTTCCCTTGGCGACATCCCCCAAGAAACGATCGCGGCCATCCAATTCCCATGATCGAGTTGAGCCATTCGCATCCGTTCACTTCCCACAAATCGCACTAGGCAGGTGCTAACCGCAGCTGCTCGATCTTCGTGATTGTTCAACTCCCACACGTTGCACTACCCGCAAATCAAACTCCATCACGTCAACAATGAACATTCATCGAGACTCAAGCTCATCTCTTTGGATTGCGACCCCCGCTTGATACTGATTTAAGTATCGGAGTCGAATCGGGTGGTCATCCCCTCTGTTTTCTGTCGTTCTTTCTATCCATTTCAGAAGGCGACAAAAGAGTCCCTCGGATTGGCGAAACCCTGATCGGGCTCTCTATTGTGAATATACTTGCATCAGCATCGGCCTGATCTACGCTTAGCGAGATCTAGGCATGAACACTGATCTAATAACCAATCTAGGTTTGGTTGATCAATTGGTAGCACTCCAATAACCTAAATACAATCATGGATAATAAGGACATACATTTAGACAAATTCTAGATCCAAGAACTAGCCCAGTATCAAAATCTCTCTATGGCATAATTTATTCAACAATTGCATAATTTATGGGGTAAAGTTGACCATCAAATTTGACATTGTTACTTCAAAAGATTGCAACTTTCCCCCATAAACAGGCAATCCAACCAGCATCTACTCATTCCTTTCAAATTTCTACACCAAAATAAACCGAACAAAAGGGGGAAACACGAACCTGTAACCGAACCCAGCGTCCCTCAGCTCGGCCTCTGTAACAACCGCCAACCTCTCGATCGTCGGAAACTCATAAAACTCGAAGCCACCAACGGTCCCCAGATACCTCCCAAATGATGAGATTACCCCCACCATCTGCTCGATCCTCCCGATGTTATTGTTCGAGCTGCACAAGAATTGAAACAAGCACTCCACCGGGTCCTGCCTTAGCACGCGGGCCCCGCCATCGAACCTCCCCGCCAGCTCGGCAAACCTCCCGTCCACGTCGGCGAACCCCCGCCACATCTCGCCGAGGTCAACGCCGAGGTTGAAGTAACCGTCAATCGCCGACCTGGCGGCCGCCAGCGAGGAATCGGGGTTGTGGTGGAGGAACTCCACGTGGCATTCGGGGGAGTCGTCCACGTGTCGGATGGAGAGGAGGTGGGGCCCGATTACGCCGGTGAAGGCGGAGGCGGACGTCCGGCGCCATCGGAAGGTTTGGCCGGTGGGGAGTGTTAAGGGGAGGGAAAGTTCGGACCTTGGGACGGGGAGCGGGTGCCACCCGTTAAGGGATGGGGCTAGGGATCTGCGGCTCTCGGGTTTGGGTTTGGACCCGTTAGGATTTTGCTTTGGAGGAGGGGACGGAGGAGGGGACGGAGGAGGGGTTGAGTAGGGCTGTGAGTGTAAGCTTAGCGTCCTCCGCTTGTTCATGATAATGGATGAAGGGGTAGCAAGAAAGGGTTGAGCTCGAGCCTTCATTGGCGCAGAGAAGCGAGGCGATTGGGTCGTTAGGATGTTTATTATTATTTGCCTCTTCCCGGTACGCTTACCGGTAAGTTACGGTATTCCACTTTACACTTTTTTAACCTTCTTATTTTACGAACCAGTCGCTGTGAATTTTGTATTTACATTTTAGTCCTGCATAAAAGAGGGAGGAAGCGTGGTTCGATGATGAGATGAAAGGGGTGCTCCATGAGGTTTCAATTTGATCCTTAAAGTTTCTTAATGTCTGTTATTGTTACACCGTTTACTAATTCAATTCGGTTGAGAATCGATCTTTATGTTGAAAACTATAGGTCATATATATATTAGAATTAGTCGTTACAAAGTGATGAATACCAAGGATCTCCACAATGATGGTGGATACCATGGGTCTTTAGTGCACATTCACAACACTTCCTCTTATCCTTCCATCTTTGTAAACTCGTTATATGAATACTTCAGGATTCATAGTGCTTATGAGTATCACAAGGAGTGGATACTTCTGGATCCTGAGTTAGAGAGCATAACTCTCTTTAACTTCACTTGTTCTGTGGATATCATTAGATGTGGATACTTCTAGATTCAGAGCTAATGAGGTTACCTCGTTAAAACCTTTGGCTATGGAAAACTCGGTGGGAAAAACCATAGCTAAGGGAAAAGAGTACAACTCTACATTTAACGCTCCCTGATATGCACAAGCTTCAGGCTTGCAGATCTCATAGTCATCTATACATCAATCTTATCTACAACCTTCCGAGAAAAATTATAAGCATCACTCATCTATACATGTATCACTCATATATGGCAGCTAATGAATCAAAGGGAGCTCCTCTGAAGATGTGTGCTCTGTCTCATCGCTGTTGATGTAGCCTTCTCAAGGATAAGCTGGGAAAGTGTCATGGTCTGCGAACTCTGTAGATAGCTCAATGTCTCTTGTCTCCGACTCAGTCGTCACTGTGTCTGTGGGGTACTTCAGGGCATAGCTATGCATACTCTCAATTTGCTTCTTAGATGATGAGCTTCTCGGAATGGTAGGATGATGTTGCCTTAGTTGCATGCTTTGCAGATTTTCAGGACGTGGCATGTCTTACGAGGTGGTCATCGCAATGATTTATTACCTGCATCTGCAAATACATTTAACTTAGAAGATGATCCCTTATAATATTGACCCTTGGAGGTAGCGCAGAAGTTACGTAACTTCGGTCCAGTGGTGCACTGTAGGCGCTGCACTGTATCTGGCTAACAGATTTACTGCCAACGCAATATAAGGATGCATGCAGTATGCCAGATAAAGGAGTGTACCAAAGACACCCAAGTAAGGCACTTCAGGACCTAGGATATCATTTCCCTCTTCCAGCAAACGGAAGGGGTCGTTATGTATATCTGTACAACCAATAGGTGTATTTAAATGGATTCCATTGTCCATGTTTCTTCATCAACTTCGGGTGTATGAAGTTAAATGTCACACGATTTTCATCTTCTAGATGTTATTTTCATCTACTGGATGATATTGGATGATATTTTCATCTTCTGGATGATGTTGTCATCTGCTGGATGATAGTTTCAAATGGTGTGTTTCATATTTTGGATGATGTGTTCATCTTCTAGATGAGAATTTCATCTTCGGGATGATGTGTTCATCTTCTAGATGACGTGGTCATCTTCTGGATGATAAGTCTATTAGCCACGATTTTTGCCTAAGTCTTTCATATCATATATGATACTAAGGCTTAAACAGATATTTCGCTTTTCTATTCAGTAGATTCGATGAGATTTGAGTTGTTTGCAACTATAATCTTAAATCAATATCTTTACTCTTTTAAAGATGCAAAGACAACCTTTAGTAGGAGTCCTTATTTTGATCAGGAAATTTATTGGTTGAAATTTATATATTTCATAAAATAGACGTCTCAAAATCTACTCAGACAAGTAAGTAAATAAGGAGGAAATCTGTAAAAGTATGTTGTTACAACATCCATAACAACATAGCCCAAAATTTCCTTTGCCAATCACAGGAATTTCGCAAACATAACCAGTGAGATGGATGCATCAGTTTTATTTCGTAAGTGAGTCAAGCTCATCTTATTTTCTTCTTAGTTTCATCGAAATGAACCTCTAAGCTATAGCATGTCGTTGTTAGCATATGATTGTATTTATTTATATTTGTGTTTATACAATACTCATTATGCCCACAGGTTTGATATCTTTTGATATCAGGACTTCAGGTCCAAACACTTCACATTTCATAAGTGAGTCCAGCTCAACTTATTATTGCCTCGATCCACATTTTGGCAAATCTCTACGTTTGCTTCAGGCAACGGAGTATGGAACAATATTTATAATTGTAACGACCTGTATTTTTAGTCGTGTTGTTTTCGTGAGTCCCGGCATTTTATTTTAGTCATTCGAGTGTTTTCGTCCGTACGTTCTTTCTTCTACGCGTCGATGCAAGCGCGTATCTGTTTTTAGTTTTTACCGTTCCGTAACTAATTACTTATTAACCCTAACTAATTACTATTAGCTAAAATTAAATTCATAATTAATTGTTATTAATACATATTAATTACATTTTTATAATTACTTTTACCTTATTATTATTACCCCTAACCCCACTTGATTAATTAACCTAACCCCACCCAGGTTTATGAGCCGATTTGGGTAGGTCAGATCCGAAATAATCGAATCAGAACTGCCCCATTCATTAGCAACAACCCCACACCCCTTAACTCAGTTTCCCCCTCAATATATCTTCTCCTCCGATGAAGAAAATCAAAGATCATCTCCTCCCAACGAGCAATCCCAGGCATTCCCCATCTTTCCATCATCTCCTCCTGTTACGGGTCAAAGTGTCTGTAGCACTAAGTTGTCCGACGTGGACTCCGACGCTGAGTCAAAATCTGGTCAGTAAATGAGGTGGGACCCTTGTTGGCTGGAAACAGGGTCGGAGACGGTCGATGGAAGGTCGTAGGGCCTCCGGTAGACGATATGAGCAGCTGAACGACCTTGGTGCTGCTTTGACGGGCTTCTCGATCGAAGGATCGAGCGATGGAGCCTTTGGAAGAGCTGATCTTCTAGCGATTCTGCACCACAAAACAACGTCGGGGGGTCGGATCTGGGTTCAGACCCAAATCCCCTCCGATGCTTAAGTTAGATGGGAACTTAGAGATCAGATTTGGGGTAGTCAAGGACTTCTCATGGAGATAGGTCTCGAGCAAGCTCTGCAGATAAGTTTGAAGGAAGTATAAGTGGAATGCAAGAAGTAAGAGTATACGTGAACTCGTACCTTTGTTCTGTCCTCTAATCATCTATTTATAGGTGATTAAGAGCTGCTAAGTGCCGTTGGGAGTCCAACGGTCACCCATTAAGACGCCACGATTTCCCTATTAAACTGGGGTAACTGTCAGCCACGTCCCCTTATTTAGGGGGGAGAATTAATCCCACGCCCGTTGGGTGGAGGACACAACAGGCGGATTGTTGATGGGCCCTGACTTAGTCAAATGATGTCTCGTGGGCCGGGCCTGTCGGACTTCGTCCGTTTGGTTGGGCTGATATGGTACTGGACCGGCCCAAGAGCGTATCAGGTGTAACAATGGCCCCTGTCACTTCGAGTCTTAGCAATGTCTTTGCTATGATCGAGTGACGCATCACCTCATTAAATGGGCCCAGCAGTCGAGGTAAGAACACTCGAGTTCTAGGCGCCAAAACACATACAATTCCAAATTTGTCAGATGCGGTAGTTTGAATTCCGGGGTATTAGAAGGCACAGATTAGCTACGTGTGTCCTTCTAAGATGAGATCGGCTCTTCTGCATAAAGGGATGCGAAAGAAGGAACTGAAATCATCTTTCGAAACCTCCAAATCAGAATTTGTTGTTGATGGCTTCTTCCTCTGCTCTTGCTAATGTCGGCGCTTCGTCTTCTCTCACAGAGAAGGAGGAGATCGGATTGCCCACTCCGAATCGTGGAATATGCCTCTCGCGTCAGCGATGCGGATGTGTCTGCCTACCAGGCGAAGTTTGTCAAGGGAGACTTTCAGATTTGTTGTCCGAGGGAGGATGATAGGGCCCATCTTCCCGTGGGGGTTTACGTCAGGGCCTTTGATCATAGGCTTCGGTTCCGGATGCACCCCTTCATCATGCTCTGGTTGAAGACGCTGAACCTTGCTCCTTGCCAATTGATGCCCAACGCCATTGGGATCCTGGTTGGTTTTACCGTCGTGTGCCTGCTGCGAGGCTACGAGCCGTCGATGGCACTGTTCAATTATTTCTTTGCACTCCAAGATCCCAAGGACACCAACTGGTACATAATTAACGCCTGTCACAAGAAGACGCTCATTCTCGACCTCCCCAGCTCGAACCCCGAATGGAAAAAAGATTTTTTCTTCGTGGTGTTCCTAGGGAGGCGAGCTTTTGTACCCAGTGGTGTGTCCCCGAGTTAGCAGCGGCTGAAGAGCAGCCTTTGAGCGAGGAGATGAAGGTCGCAACCAGGGATTTGTTGAAAGTGGCAGACGTGGGAAGGAAATCCAAATCTCTGTGGCCTCCCGATGCTCTGAGTAGCACTGTGTGGAAGAAAGGTAACTTTGCCCTTGGCCTCCAGAGTGTTGGCCTGCATTGCTCTGATCTTTCACCCTTCTTATTACAGGCATGGTCGCCCTGGAATATCAGGTCGATCCTGAACTGAGAGCGGGTATGGAGGCATCGATCCGGGAGGCTGAGGAGATGATGCCTGACTCCATACCGGTTGTTGTCATCCCCCTTGCACTTGTTCAGCCAGACCCTCCTCGTCCTCATGAGGAGGTGAAGAAGGAGGAGGAGAAGAAGACGAGGAAGATGACGCTCGTTTCTCTTGCTGATGTTGCCGCCGTCGCCGAGGGCGAGTTGTCGAGGAGGAGGTTCCAGCCTCCGCATTCCGTGTCCGAGGATGAGGGCCGCATGTCCAAGAGGGTTGCGCGCCAACCTCGGACGAAGCTCAAGCAGGAGGAGCCAGGTCGCGACCGGCCCCTGTAAGGGGGTTCGGGGAAGGACCGTCTTCCCCAAGGCCTTGTACTCTATGAAGATACCTGGCCTAGGGGAGGCCTGTTCCCCTCCGTGCCCCTTGTTGAAGATATCCCAGTGGAATTCCAGGAGGTGTTGATGGAGAGTCGATCGCCGAAGCCTGCCTTTGAAGGCATGACCGAGGAGCTCTTCACGCCTGATTTCCCCGTCAGAAGATCAGAGTCGGCTCTTCTGGATCGGGAGGTGGCCTCCAGAGTCGCAGAGAACGCGACTCTTCCTCGAGACCTCACAGTCTTGGAGATGGTCGATTTTGAGAGGCTGGCATCTATGTCTGTCCACGCAAACATTCAGGTAACTCCCAAGCTCGCCATTGTTGTTTACAATGTGTTTGGCTTGATTTCAGAGATTTTTGGATGTCTGCAGTCCCTTGCGGCCAACATGGCAATGCGCCGTCGTGCTGTAGCGGTGACCAACCAGGAGGTCGCCCTGGCGCAGTTGAAGGAGTCTGTTGACCGTTCCCAATAGGAGATGGGTCGTATCCGAAGCCTCAATAAGGGGATGGCGGCTCGGTTGGACCGGTGCGAGCGTCTTCTGGAAGAAGCCCGCCAAAGAGAGTCCGAGGAGGAGACTCGGAGGAAGCAGGCTATGAAGGAGGCCCTTCAAGCGTACCGGAGTACTTTCCCTAGCTTTGACGTTCTGTTCGCTCAGGGGTTCGAGAGGTGCAAGGAGGAGATCAAAGCTCGGTTCTCGGCCGTCGACCCTGTTGAAGTAGACGACATCCCTGTAATCTATCCGGAGCTGTCAGATGAGGAGGAGGAGGGACGGGCCGTGGAGAGAATACCGGTCGAGTCGACCCAGCGAATGTGGAGGACGTCTCCTCAGGGGACCGAGTGATAGAGACGTCGGTCATGGGAGACGCTCCTACCGGGGGGTCTTGACTTTTTCCTTTTAGCCTTTTTGATGTATAGGCTGTGAAGAAATTTTGTAAAGAAACTTTTTTGAATGTTCAAAAAACAATTATGTTACCTCCTTTATGCTTGAGTCGGAACTCGTTTTGAGGAGTATGGATGTAAAGGTACATATGCATCTCTGGTCCCTTTTAACGAGTCAGCCAGTCACTAGTGGTGATTAAGGGTTGTCTCGTTGAAATGTATCCTTGTTGATCCATCTCTATAGGAATGTTCCTTAGAGTCGTACGAGGGACGAACTTCTTTTCGATACTTTGCAGGGTTAGGTCGTTTAGTGGCAAGGGGCTGGCTCCTTCATCTTACGGCTGATGCCTTCGAGGAAGTCTTTGATAGTGAGGGGTCATACCCCATAGACTATGGTCGAAGATGCTTTTTGGGAGGTCGTTCAGTTGCGAGGGGGTGGCCCCTTCGTCTTACGGTTGACGCCTTCAAGGAAGTCTTCGATGGTGAGGGGTCGTACCCCGTAGACTATGGTCGAATATGCTTTTTGGGAGGTCGTTCAGTTGCGAGGGGGTGGTCCCTTCGTCTTACGGCTGATGCCTTCGAGGAAGTCTTCGATAGTGAGGGGTTGTACCCCGTAGACTATGGTCGAAGATGCTTTTTGGGAGGTCGTTCAGTTGTGAGGGGGTGGCCCCTTCGTCTTATGGCTGACGCCTTCGAGGAAGTCTTTGATAGTGAGGGGTCGTACCCAGTCGACTATGGTTGAAGACACTTTTGAAAGGTCGTTCAGTTGCGAGGGGGTGGCACCTTCGTCTTACGGTTGACGCCTTCGAGGAAGTCTTCGATAGTGAGGAGTGGTACCTCGTCGACTATGGTCGAAGACACTTTCGGAAGGTCATTCAGTTGCGCAGGGGTGGCCCCCTTCGCCTTATGTCTGACGCCTTTGAGGAAGTCTTCGATGGTGAGGGGTGGTACCCCGTCGTCTATGGTCGAAGACACATTTTGGAGGTCGTTCAGTTGCAAGTACGGATCCCTGGCTTACGGCTGACGCCTTCAAGGTAAAGGTCGTTTAGTTACAAGGGCAGACCCTTGGCTTACGGCTAACGCCTTTAAGGAGGGAGTCTTCGATAGGGAGGGGTTGCACCCCGTCGGATATGGTCGAAGCACGTTTTGAAGGTCGTTCAGTTGCGAGGGGCTGGCCCCTTCGTCTTACGGCTGATGCCTTCAAGGTAAGGGTCGTTCAGTTGCAAGGACAAATCCTTGGCTTATGACTGACGCCTTTAAGGAGGGAGTCTTCGATAGTGAGGGGTTGCGCCCCGTCGACTATGGTCGAAGACACATTTTGAAGGTCGTTCAGTTGCGAGGGGCTGGCCCCTTCGTCTTATGGCTGATGCCTTCAAGTAAAAAGTCCTTTCCAATCTCACAAGGTCATTGACATAATATTCAAGAAGCTTGATTTTGAAATGAAAAATCGACTTTATTAAAGCATGCTGAAAAAAGGAAATAAGAAATGCGTACAAGGGTCGGGTTTTTGCTGGCGACCGCCCACACTTTATTTGCCCCGTAAATTGCATGCTAATCCACCACTTTGGCCTTCCCCTTTTGCTTGGAGGTTTCCTCCTTGTCGGGCTGGCCGTTGGAGGGGTCTTTAGGGTGTCCTCGCTTGACGAGGGCCTCGATCTCCTTCTTCAAGGACCAGCAATCGTTGGTGTCGTGCCCATGCTCGTTATGGTACTTGCAGAATTTCAGATCGTCCCTCTTTTCATATCTCCCTTTCTTTGCGGACTCTGGGGTGAGTCCGTCTCGAGGGGCGTAAGCTAAGATCTCGGCCTTTGGGGTGCTTGGCCTCGGGTTAGTGGGATGTTCCCTGCTACGGGGGCTCCTCTCCCTATGCCTCTTGTCACGAGGCTCCTTGTGAGAGGTTGACTGCACGGGCCTCTCTCGCCTGACGTCCCCTCTTCGTGACAGGAGGTTCTTCTCCTCAGCTTTGTACGCCATCTCCACCTCCTTGTACGCCATCTCCACCTCCTCGAACATGATAAACCGGTCCGTGATGTTGTACAACTCGATGACAGTTTCTGGAGGGAATTGATGGAGAGCTCGGCATAGATGCTTGTTGCGGACAGCTTGGGTGAAAGACGCTATGACCGTCACGTCCGGGGTGTCCTCCACTTCGAGCTTTTCCTCGTTGAACCTCTTAACGAGGTTGCGGATGGATTCCTTCTCCTTCTGTTTGATGGAGAAAAGGTTGGATGACTTCTTCCTGGGCCGTCGACGAACTGTTTACAGAAGAGCTCGGTCAATTCGTTGATCGATCGGATGCTTCCTTCAGGGAGATTGTCATACCAGGCCTCCGCTGTTGCGTTCAGAGTGGCATGGAAGGCCCTGCAGAGATATGGATCGTTGGCCTCATGGAGCAGTATCACCAGTAAGTATTTTCGGATGTGCGCCCAAGGGTCGCCCTTGCCGTCCTATAGCGGCAAGGTTGGAAGCTTGAACTTTGGGGGCTGGGGAGCAGTGAGGATGGCCACTTCCAGGGGAGTTCGCTGAGGCACACCTGGGTGAAGCGGAACTGGCCTCACGCCAGATCCCCACAACTCAGGAATCGTCGGGGCCTCGCGTCGAATGGTTTAGCTTGGGAGATTGCATATGAATATGGATTATACTTGATTTGAGTTAGTAGGTCTAAGGGGTCCTTTTTGGTCTGATGCCCTAAGCTCGTCTGACCTGTGAGTCATCGACCCAACGATCCTTACATGAACCAATTATAATCCAAATGAAAAAAGAAAGAAAAGAAGAAAAGAAGAAAATTTTGGAAGCATGAATAAGATTGTCGATTTCACGAATCATGGAAAGTTGACGTGTCGTGAGAGCCATTTTCTCGATTGGCCAATAACCCATTATCTGATACTTATCTTTCCCCCGACCATTGCATAACTTATACCCCTTTGCTTTCAACCTAAGGATGGTTTAGAGGAAATATCCTAGGATTTGAGCTTGATCATAGCTAAGTATATTATTTGATGATTCAAGCTAAAAACCACGTCCTACGATTATATTCTAATCAATGTAGAGGAATTGACATTTTAAGATTCCATGAATTTGAAATTTCCGCTTGTCCACGTATATATGCTCGATTTTATGAAATTCTCAAAACTCATATCATCACTTGCATGCTTGATTTGCATACCACATTCTTTACTCTTTCTTCATCTTCCTCGAGGACGAGGAAGAGTTTAGCTTGGGGATTTTGATGATTGGTTTATATATATAGTTTTCACGCACTTTTCCCCTACATTTCACGTCACTTCACCTCGTTTTCCGTACCATTTTCCCCGCTTTTTGTTCCTCTTTACGTTTTTGGTCTCTTTGGTGTGTTTCAGGTGGATTTTTGGATCAAAAGAGCAAGAATACATGCTTTTGGAGCGATAAATGACGCGACATGATTCAATTGATGAAGATAGAGGAGTGTTGGTGTGTAGCGCCCCGCTGCCCAGGATACCTGTAAAGTACGAATCTGTCCCAAATATTCACAGAGTAGCGAGTGTTTAAAAAAGAAAGAGAATGAATAGAATGTACAAGAAGAAGAATGCAGTTCACTGCGCATATGCTGGGAAATACAAGTAATGCTCCAACACAGAAAATAAGTAATCATATACAAGTATACCATTCTTCATTATTAAAATAGAGTTACATCTTTATTTACATCATTTCATCCTCAAGTATAAAAGTGAAAAAAGAAGAAATCCCAGAAAAATCCTCAAAAGACAAAAGGTCCACACAGGTACAACCAACTCACTAGTCTACCCCAGGGAAGTCTGACTGAACCAACTCATCTGTAGAGGACTTCGTTTGTACCTCATTATAGGTAGTGTATCCCTAAGGATGCTCCTGTGACAACGGATCTACACATATACCTGAAAACATAAGTGGGAACGTCAACACGTGACCATATAGGAAACTCTAACTACGCTAGGTAGGATCCAGCCTTAGAACCGACCCACATAACTAACATTCTATCTACTGGTGATACAATGTCCACAAAAATAATGCATAAAATTAAACAATCATACATGTGCTGAAAGTAAAAAAAACTATGGAACAGAAAGTACATGACCATAAGTACAAATTGAATTAATATTAAAGTTAGACATTTTTTTATTATTTGGAAACTTGAGTAAATCGTAGGACACCAAGGAGCTGGACTTCACCCAGGGTGGGTGAAACAGTGATACCCCAAACAGCAACACGAGCACTGTAGGGGCCTCTCGTAACTACCACTGTCGGAAGCGAGACAACCCACAGTTTTTTTGGGAAAACGGAGGAAATCATTCTAACTCATGGTGCATCATGAGTACACCCATGGGCCTCACTAACTCTGCCAACTCCCCCTGACGGCTATCGGGAGTGCGAGTGAGACAGTAAATCCATGTCCACTCCTTAACACCTACTTTTTACACGTGTTTCTCCCAAACCCATATCTGGAGTTTCACCCATCTTAGGATGGATTCGAGAAGTCCAGATAATTGTCACGCTGCCTCACTCTCAGTTTCATTATTCATATCCGTTCATAGTTTAGTGGTCTCAATTACCACTTCACAATTTCTTTTCTTTCATCAATTTACCGATGTCGTGTTTTCTTAACAACGAACATCGCATTCATATACAATATACATCATATATCTCCAATTTACACATTTCTATCATATGATTCCATCATTGGTACTATGGACATGAAACACAACAATAAGGACGTGAAGTATAGAATTCGACATAAAGTATGATATGCATAATCTTCATGGCCCAATTAACATAATGTGACATTATAGCATTTCAATACTTCATTAAACATAGCATTCTCCAAATAGAATAAAAGCATAGTGTGACATAGCATGAAGCAAGACGTGGCAACTCTCTCATTTCCCTCTCTTTTTAATCTTTCATTTCTTTCATTTCATTTTATAGCAACACATCTGGAATTTCAGTTAGAATTTGATAAAACTTTCTGAATGAAAATTGTTCATCATCAAATTCTACTTTTAAACACCAAATATTAGAAAATTGGTATGTCTTAGTGAATTATTATAAGCTGTAACGTAAAAGATACACAGTCTGTGTAGAAACAGAACATCATGCATTCAGAACAGTGAATTACTATCAGTTCCTACCAGATTTAAAATAAGTGCCCAACATGATAATTATAACTTTTGAAGTGTAGATATCTGAAATGTCCAAGAACACAAGGTTTGCACATCTACAGTACTAATTAGAGCTAAAATAGTGCAGATGTGTAAAAGCTGATAGAATTGCTATCATGCAGTCTACAAACCTTTAAGCTTAATTGCAGTTGGATTTAGCAAAAATGAGAAACATGAAAGTTGTCAAGAATTTTATAAACTGTCCAGATATTTTTTCCAAAATTTAATTCTATCTGTATTGTTATTTATGCATGAATGAAATTACTGCAAAACATCATGAAAATGAACCTAGAATCACCTAGAATCAACATCATTTTACACACCAACCAAGCACAAAACAGCAATCCTAACTAAATACCAATCCTAAAACTAGATTATAACTAAAGAAGCTAAAGAATTCTACATCAATTAACTCCTTCTGTCAATCTTTGGCCCTTCTTATTTCCTTGAATACCTTTAAGCTCCTTCTTCCTCAATTGATTGTTCAAACTTGAAGAACTAGGGTTTTGGTTGAGAGGGTGAGAGTTTTCTCTTTTTCTTTCAATTTTTCTTTGTTTTTCTCCAAAATTTTCCTTTTTAAATCATTGTTTATCCTAATCATCCCTCTAATCCCCCAAATCTTGCCACATGTCTAAGTGGGTGGGGAATTAGGAGGTGATGACCCATATTGAGATTACGTGTCCTTGCTAGGATTTTTAGGAATTCTTATTTCCTAGTAAATAGAAATACATGATTTAATACTACATACCCTCCCAAATACTAGTATTTCATCCATATACTTTATTTATTTAAATCCAAATGATGTTTGAAATTATTAAAAAATAATTTTGTTACAATAACATTAAAGAAAAGTACCCAAAAATTATATACGTACAAATACGTCCAAAATACGTATATTATAGTCGTATTTATGAATACATGGTATTACATTCTACACACCTTAACAACAAAGTCCATCCTCGGACTTTCTAAAGTTAATGGTCTAATCGAAGACCGAGTAGATCTAAGGGTCGTCCCAACCATGGTATACGAACAATACTACACATATCATAACTTATACTTAACTATATGTATCACACATACGTACATACATTACACATACAACACTCAAGCAGATACATACCTGTTACGGATCAAAATGACCGTAGCACTAAGATGACCGGCGTGGACTCCGACGCTGAGTCAAAGTCTCATCAGCAAATGGAACTGGACCCTTTGTAGCTGGAACCAGGGTCGTTGGAAGCTCGTTAGGCCTTCGGGAAGGTCGTCCTTTGGCGGATAGATGTCGGCCTGTAGTAGATCGACCTTGGGGCCTATCAGAACGAGCTTCAGCTGGTTACTCCGGTGAGTAGATCGCTTGATCCTTGTAGCAGGAGGGTCGTGCGATCTTTGCCTTGCGTGTCCTGTACCACAAAGGAACGTCAGGGGTGGTCGGATCTGGGTTCCGACCCAAATCCCCTCCGATGCTTAAGTTAGACGGGAACTTAATAATCAGATCTGGGGTTGTTGAGAACGTATCGCGGAGATATGTCTCAAGCAAGCTCCACAGATAAGTTTGGAGGAAGAAATGTAGATTCAGGAAGAAGGAGGAGTTAGGACTGAGAGTATAGATGTATCCCTTTCAGAATCTGAAGCCCTTTTACCTTTTACCTTTTGGTATTTATAGCAGTTGCCTTGCTAGTAACGAATAACGGCTGCTCATTCATTGCGACTGGATCTCCTCCGAGAATGGGGATAACGGCTGCCCATTTACTCGGTCGCCATAACTCTGCCTCATAAATATAGGCAGGATTCCAACGGTTAGGAAGAACAAGTTCTTTGATTGAGTCTTGTGCCGCCTTAGTTTGGTTTAGCAGGCTCTAAACCGTTGTTGTATGATATTGGGCCGTGATTGGGCCTCAATTATCTAATGCTGCTTCGTGGGTCGTACCCGTGTATCAACATTGGCCCCCGTCATTCGTTCTCGAGAGATAGCGCTGATCGGGGCCGAATGATGAGTACTTTCATTAAATGGGGCACGGGATTCAAAGCTGCTAATTTGATTTGTACCGCCAAAACTCCTCGCCTTCGGTTGATCTCAACCGTTGCTTTTGGCGAAGTCTCGACGCGTGTCGATCATTGGATATTGAGCCAGCAAAATTTCTTCGCATACAAGAAACCGGGGTTATGAAGCCAAAGGCTTTTGCGCTCTTGTATCTTGGCCTTTCAAAGAAATCTCATCTTCTTCTTCTTGCCTTCAACAATTGAAAATGTCAGGTGGAGTACACCGAGATTTGACCGTAGAGCTGGGGCAGGCCTACGAAGAAGGCCGGAAGAGGAAGAGGGTCAATGAAGAAGAGGAGGAGGAGCACCTCCTTATAGACTTGGACGAGGTTGAGGGTTCCTCGAGCCAAGCGGCTGGGGCCCTAAAAGTGGGCCCTTCTAGTTCTCTAGGGGGTATGAATCTTCGGCCATCCCGACTCACGACCGATGGCCATATGAGGACATTATTCCTTCGGTCCCATCTGTTGGCCCTATTTTCCTGGAGTTTAGCCACCTCCTGCTGTCGAACCGTATTTCGGCAGGCCAGTCGGTAGAGGTTCAGGGGGAGCTCTACCGGCCTCTGTACACTGTGGGGAGGGACGAGTCGGCTCTCCTAGACTTCAGGACAGGGGCCCATCTGGCGAAGAACATCACTCTGCCCCGGGATTTCGACTTCCTGCAGGGGGCCGATCTCGAGATGATGGCCAACTGCTTTGTTCGCAGTGGCCTTCAGGTTTGTTACTGTTGGGCTTTCCTTCGTTGCTTCATTTTCTGGTTTTACTGATTGTCGACCTCTGCAGGTGACTATGTTCTGTGCTTGACTGTGCTGCAGGGCCCTCGATCTGATCGAGGGGCAGCGCCGGCTGCAGAAAACAAGCTTCTAAGCTCCGGGCTCGAGTGATGAAGCTGGAGGAGGACTTGGGTACGACCATGTCCGCCAAGGCTAACTCAGATTGGGCAGCCGTGGAGGCGAAAGCCAGCTATGCATCTGTTTCGATCGCCAGGAAGCAGGCAGAGGCTCAGCGAGGGAGAGAGCGATCTCAACTCCGTGCTGAGCTTGAGGCATCGAGGAAGGAGATTGCTGACCTTTAGGTCAAGCTCCTTGAGAGGGGACGAGATGTCGACACTTACAAGGCTCAGACCGCCTCCAAGATGGATATGGTGGCGAGAGCGATAAAGGACCGTTTTACACCCGACGATGCCTCGTCTTCTCATTAATTTTGTAAGACTATTACTTTTGTAATACCGCTTTCGAGCGAGTCGCATGTAAAAAGTCCTTAACATAATGAGAAGAATTTTTGCAAAGAAATGTTTGCGTTTTTTTAAATCTTTGTCTGTACTTAGATATGTGTGCATGTATATGGCCCCTCAACGACGTAAGCGTAGTAAACTTGGGTCGTTGGAGTATCATCACACTATCTGACAAAAATTCACTCGAAGATCGTTCGGTGGTGAGGGACATGGTCCCTTCGACTTATGGTCGACAACGGTCGAAATTCGTTCAGTGGCAAGGGCGGCCCATTGGCTTACGGCTGACGATTGAGGGTTAAAGGTCGTTCGGTGGCGAGGGACGCAGTCCCTTCGTCTTATGGCTGACGACGGTCGAAGAAATAGACCGGAGATAAGTTTCATCATAATAACCGATTATGGAAAAAGAAATCTTTATTGTCTATTTTCTCTCTTGTTGATATAACTACTGGTAGTACCTTCGTAGGTGTTCAGCGTTCCATGGACGAGGAAGTTCTCTGTCGTCCATGTCGGTGAGTCGATATGTGGCCAGGCCAAGGATGTCGATCACCTTGTAGGGTCCTTCCCAATTCGTAGCAAGTTTTCCTTGATTCATGATGTCTGGGGAGAAGACGGCCTTTCTCAGTACCAGGTCGCCTACCTGGAAGCTGTGCCCTTGGACCCTGGCGTTGTAGTAGCATGCCATGCGACCCTTCTGTTTGATGAGGGTTGCAAGGGCACACACGTAAGCCTCATCGAGCAATTGCAAGCTGAGTTTGAAGCCTTCCGAGTTTCTCTCTTCGTCGAAGTATTGAAGCCGGAGCGGTCGTTCATTTACTTCAACTGGAACAACTGCCTTGCATCCATAGGCAAGCATGAAGGGTGGCTCGCCCGTGGAAGCCTTGTGGGTCGTCCGATATGACCACAAGATGCCTGGTATCTCCTCCGGCCATGTTCATCCGAGCTCCAGTATCCTTTTTTGCAAAGGACCGAGGATGCATTTGTTGACCGCTTTCGCTAAGCCGTTGGTCTGGGGGTGGGCGACCGAGGCAAAGAGGAGCTTGATCTTCAAGTCCAAGCAGAGGTCCCTGAAACCATCACTGTCGAATTGCGTCCCATTGTCAGTCACTATAGATTGGGGAATCCCAAATCGACAGACAATGTTGTCCAAACAAAGCTCCGAGCCTCTTTCCAAGTGATTCGGGCGAGAGGTTCTGCTTCGATCCACTTGGTGAAGTAGTCGATGGCTACGATCAGGAACTTTCGATGTCCGCTCGTTTTCTTGAACGGGCACAGGATGTCCAGTACCCATTTTGCGAAAGGCACAGGACTGACAATCGGGACGAGCTTGGTCGGAAGAGCCACGCTGATCTTGGCGAACTTCTGGCAGATGGGACACCTCCGAACATAATCAAGGGCCTTCTGGAACATGGTTGGCCAATAGTATCCCTGCCTCAAATCCTTTAGAGCCAATGCCTTTCCGCCCAAATGGTTCCCGCAGTCGCCCTCGTGGATCTCCTAGATCGCATAACGTGCTTCTGGCGGAGGTAGGCATTTGAAGTAGGGAAAGGCATCGTGCTTGGTCCATCTCTTCTGGGCCAGTGTACCATCGATTAAAATGAATTGGAATGCTATCCTCTCGAGCTTCTTTGCCTCGGCGGGATCGGTCGGTTTCTCCCCTATACTCAGATAGCGGACTATCGGATCCATCCAGGTGGGCGCTTAGTCGATGCATAGCACCTCCGGCTCTGGCACGCTGGGATGTGGTAGGTGCTGAACATACATCGTTCGACCGAGCTCCGCGGGAGAGGATGACGCCAGCTTTGAGAGAGCATCTTTGAGAGAGCATCGGCCCGATGGTTCCTCGACCTTGGTATGTGAAGGATCTCTGTTTGTGCGAACTTTGCGAGCTCTGCTTGGGTGAGCTGCAGGTAGTTGAGCATGGAATCCTCACGGGCCTCGTACTCTCCATTTAATTTTTGTAAAATTAAGTTGGAGTCGCTGAGAAGCTGTACTTCCTTGGCCCCTAGAGCGTGGGCCAGCCTGAGACCATTGATTGTCGCTTCGTACTCCACCCCGTTGTTCATGGTTTGGAAGTCGAAGCGGAGAACATACTCGAATATGTTACCCATAGGAGTCTGGACAATTATTCCTGCTCCGCTCCCAGTCTGCGTGGCAGAACCATCCACTTGCACGATCAATGTCCCTTCGTCCCCATTTGCATGGAGCGAGCGATGCCTGCTGACATAGAGGAGGATGCATTGGTTTGAACGTTAGTAACGTTTACCTCCTCTTGTTACTCATCATCACCGGTGAGCTCGACAATGAAGTCGGCGAGGGACTGTCCTTTGATGGCAGTCCTCGGCTTGTAATGGATGTCGAATTCGCTTAACTCAACCCCCCTATTTGGTCATCCTTCATGATCGATCAAGCCTCTTCAATGTTTTCTCCAATGGAGTGTCGGGGAGGACTAGGATTGTATGTGCCTGGAAGTATGGTCGTAGCCTCCTTGCAGTCTGTACCAAGGCAAAATCCAGCTTCTCGATCCTCGAGTAATTGACTTCGGCCCCACGAAGGACCTGGCTGACATAATAGACCGGTCGTTGTATACCTGACTCTTCTTTGACGAGGGCCGAGCTGATGGATTCCTTGTTAACGGCCAGGTATAGGATCAGCTGGTCTCCTTTGTCGGGTGATTTGGGGTTTAAATTGCTTATTTCCCCCCATTTCTGGGTATTTTTATGTGTATATCATGTTAATATTGGCTTTAATATGTGCATTTTTGAGATATTGTGTAATATTAAAGCCTATTCTCTTTTTATGCATAAAATGCAATTTATATAGACTAATATTAGCTCCTCTTATTTTTCAGGTACTCCTGAGAATTTTTTGAATTTTCTGGAATTTTTCCAGGATTTTTTGGAGCTTGGGGGATTTTGACGACATTGCTAGCGCAGGAGACATATATGGCCAACATCATGAGTCCTCGGAGCAACGGAAAGTGTCGCATGTGATCTCGAGAGCCATTCGTCAAAAATGACTATGTATCAGCTCTCACCTGATTGGGTCATCTCATCGGGTCATTTTGGGGAAGAACTCACCCGACCAGTTGACACTTCAACCGATCAGGTGGCCTTTTCTTCCCCTTTCATGCACTGCTGCTGCATTTAATGAAGACTTGTTATCATTCCAGTAGGATTTTGGGTAATCTCTTATTTTTCTAGAGTCAGTATCTTTGTCAGCTTTCCAACGATAGGTCGCATGCCCAAATCCGATTTTTCTACATTTTTCTGGAATTTTCTGAGCGCAGTTGGGTGCTGAAATTCTGGGTTGTCTGGAATCTGATTTTCACCCGACCGGGTGGGCTATCCACCCGACCAGGTGAGCCCATTTTCAGCAGTTCAGTGTCTCTGTTTGTTTCCACCCGATTGGTTGAACTTCCACCCGATCGGGTGGCCCTTTTCCAGCAGTTTTAGTGGGTATTTGTACCCAAACTGTTAGGCTTTTCTGGGGGGCTATAAATATGAGATGTTGGACGACTCCTAAGGTAGTCTCCACTTTTTAAGCTGTTTTTAAACCTTGATTCTTCCTGCTACTGAAATTCTAGGGCTTGGGGGAGGTTGATGAAGCTTGAGGAGCTTGGAGGGGCACTTGAGAGTGGAAGATCTCATCTTGGAGTGACACTTGGGTGAAATCTTTCTATTCTTTTGTGTATTTTGATTTAGTTTTTTGTGTTGTAATCGGATGATAGTTTTGAGTAAAAACTTCTCTTTTTTCATCATGAAGGTCTAGATCTCTCTTGTGTGGTTGTGTTGTGCTTGTTGTTATGGGTTGTGAATTTCACCTCTAGCATATTTTCATGTTCTAAATTGGTGGATGAAACTTTGAGATTGGTTTGTTTGTTGGAACCCTAGTGGGCAATCCAAAGGGAGGCTCATCCTAGTGGACCCTCTCTATTGTGCTCATTGTTTATTTCTCGCATAAGTTTCATTCACTATTTATTACATCCCACGTGTTCGATGAAATGCCGCATCATCCGATTGTTTCTCCCTTAGCCGGGAGATCAATTGAGTTATATTTGGGATGAATTCTTGCACCCACGACCTCACTCGCATACACACCGCACGAGTCCTCCTCGTTGCTTGCCGATTCGGCTCTCCACCCTTAGTGCGTAGGCTAGGAAGGTAGTTTCACCCCACATTTTCCCATACTTTTCCACCGTTAGCGAGGTGGTTGTCTCACGCTATTATCTTTCTGTATCGATAGATTATGCGAGCGTAGAACGACTTGTCCCTGTGATCCGATCCAGTACTCACCAGTTATATTTTATTGCATTGATGCTCCTACGCTTGGGAGTGGAAGGCGTGTCCTTGCACGTTTTCCAGTTCAATCAATTGGCGTCATTTTTGGGGACAACAGTTTCTACTACTTGCATTTTTTGATTGATTTTGAAATTTTTAGTGCGATACTTCTATCTCTTAGTGTTGTGTCTTTCCATTTTATTTATTTTCCACTTATTGAGTCTCTTGCTTGTTTATTTTTATTTTCTTGAAAAAAAATTTAGAAAAACAAAATGGCATCATCTTCAGATTTTTCCGACTTTGATTTGGAGGATATCCCACTCCCACCATACTTTCATGGTTCGGAGTAGGAGAACCCTTATTTACATATGAAAAAATTTGAAGAATGGATGTATTCATGTCTTGGTGGAAATATCTGTGATGATTGCATATATTTTAGATTCTTCAACTCTTCGTTGCAAGTTAATGCCAGACTGTGGTTTAATTCATTGTCTCTCGACTCACATTTTACTTGGTTGTCATTTCAAGCTAAATTCCTCCGAGTGTTTTTGCCTATTTTCTTGAGCAGGTACTGGGGTGGCAGGCCATAGAGCAACATATAGCGAGCTTTATCCAAGCTGAATGGGAGGCCTACCATCAGGCTTGGCGGAGGTTCAATGATTTGGTGCTTGCATGCCCACACCAGAGCTTTCACGAGGATCATCTCATGCAGATCTTCTACACATGATTACTACCTTCTGGGCAGGATTTTGTGCAGATGAGTTGCGGTGGAGAATTCTTTACTTATTCGACCAAGGATTCGTGGTGTTACCTGAGGGACCTTGCGGAATATGAGAACGCACTCCAGCAGGCCCAGGACCAGCTTGAGGAGCCAGCTGAGGGCTCATTCCAATGCGACCCTATGGAATACCAAGAGAAACCTGTGAAGAGGGTGCATTGGGGCTAAGTAGAGGAATTTGAGAATATACATTTGGATGAGCCGGAGGATATGGATGATGGACTGCGTGTCGACCACGATAGTGACACGATGCATTTTCACTTTGAGGTTGAGGATGAAGCGGATGTGCATGATGGCCAAGAGCAGATTGAGGACAACATGGAGCCTGAGCCATAATCCACTTCAGAGTTAGCTTCACAGGTCGAGGCGATTGAGTACTCAGGGAGGACGACTGAAATGCACTATTTTAGGGATGACGAGGATGATGCGTGCTTGGATTTGCCCGAGACAAGTCTACCTCCAGTCCTGTCTCATATGTCACTTTACTTGCCTCAGGATGCGCACTTGCCAGTCATCGAGGAGATTTGTCAGGAGCAGTTACCGATTGTGGGGAGTGCCACAGAGATCGTTGATGTTGATATTGATGTCGAGGAAGAGGATAGTGACAGGGATTGCGACATGGTATATATTGAGCCCGAGCTTCCTCCTACTCTAGTTTTCTCTCTGCAGCCACTTTCACCTCCTCTTGAGGCCATGCATCATCCCGAGCCTAGCATTATATTTCAGGAAAGTTCCCATCTTTCTTTTCCCTCCACATCCGAATCAAATTATTCAATTCCATATCATAATGATTCGGATTGTCGTCATTTGATCGTAAATTCATTTATTCATTTCAACGACCCATTTTGGCAAGCTTTTCACTTGGACGGGCGCTCTCATCCAATTATTTTTGACACGACCTATCTCCCCCATTTGGCAGGAACCCATCATAAGGAGATGCTCGGGGTTGTGTCGCTTGCCACTAATGCTCGCAATGGAGGTAGGGCATTGGACGCGGCGACGCTCGCGGAGGAGCGTAAGGATATGATCGAGCAGTTGCCACCGCCTATATACATTTGAGATATGCCTTTTGCCACGGTGTGTTCTTTCCTATAGTGTAAATAAATAAATGTTTTATTTTAGTGCTTTCGTATGCTTTTTTTCTTTTCTAGGATCTTTTGCCGAGATCTAATACTCTCCCAACATTGAGGACAATGTTTATTTTAAGTTTGGGGGAGAGTGTTAGAATCTTTAGGATTGTTAGGATTTTGATTTTAGCTTAATTTTTTTGATACCTCCATTTTAACATCACCCATTGCTCTTTATTGCATATCATATTTTTCCTCCTCGTCCCTACGCCGCTAGCTTTATACGTTGTCCCTACATGCTTTAATGCCATGCAATTTTTTTGGATTATTATTTTGGTATCAACTTCTTAGATGTTTGATTGGCACATTTTAATTTCTTTTCCATTTTGGAGTCAAAAGTTAATATACCATGTATGAAACCATTTTATACGTCGTGATATCTCTTTGAAATAATTTGGGAATAATTTGGTGTAAGTGATTGCATGATTTGGGATGAATGGCTTAGTTTTTGATTGGAAAGGGTGTGGCCAATGGTGCATGTTTTGTTTTCCTATTAACGAGTGGGTGGATGAGTTGATAACTTGTGTTTAGAATGAGAAAGAGAGTTAATATAACTGAATGGTTTTTCTAATCAAATTTAGTAGCTGGTGCCCCATGAAACATGAGGGAGGACGCCAAAAATTAGATTTATGGTATCATTCCATCCCTTTGCCTATATAGCATTATCGCGTGTATGCAAAGGTGGCGGTGTTTGCATTTCATAGCATTATTGCATGAATGAAAAGCATAAACATAAAACATACAAAAACAAAAGAATACAAAAGAGAGAGAAAAAGAAAAAAAGAAAAAAAAATAATGAATAAATGAAAGAATAAGCAACATGAGTGATGCAATCTCATCTCCCACCACTTAGATGAATTTCTTTTGTTTTGGACATTTCCATGAAAATTAGAAACTTCGCCATTTGTGATATATCCCGATAAATGCGATACGGTGCTTATTACTTCAATTTTCCTTGAATTGGCTCTAGGAGAATGTCATTTATTATTTACTTTCATACATTGGGTATATTGGCTTTGAAATCACTTGGAAATAACATTTGGATTATGCCATGAGGATATCTTGAGTTTGGTGCATGTCTTCCAGTTAATCCGAATTTATCACATATTTTGCTAGGGACTAGCAAATACCTAGTTGGGGGGTGTGATTCGGGGTTTAAATTGCTTATTTTGCCCCCATTTCTGGGTATTTTATGGGTATATCATGTTAATATTGGCTTTAATACGTGCGTTTTTGAGATATTGTGTAATATTAAAGCCTATTCTCTTTTTATACATAAAATGCAATTTCTATGGACTAATGTTAGCTCCTCTTATTTTTCAGGTACTCCTGGGAATTTTTTGAATTTTCTGGAATTTTTGCAGGATTTTTTGGAGCTTGGGGGATTTTGACGACATTGCTAGCGCAGGAGACATATATGGCCAACATCATGAGTCCCCGGAGCAACAGAAAGTGTCGCACGAGATCTCGAGAGCCATTTGTCAAAAATGACTATGTATCAGCTCTCACCTGATTGGGTCATCTCATCGGGTCATTTTGGGGAAGAACTCACCCGACCGGTTGACACTTCAATTGATCGGGTGGCCTTTTCTTCCCCTTTCGTGCACTGCTGCTGCATTCATTTAAGATCTGCTATCATTCCAGTGAGAGTTTAGGTAATCTCTTATTTTTCTAGCGTCGGCATCGTCGTCAGATTTCTAACGATAGGTCGCATGCCCAAATCTGATTTTTCTACATTTTCCTGGAATTTTCTGAGCGCAGCTGGGTGCTGAAATTCTGGGCTGTCTGGAATCTGATTTCCACCCGATCAGGTGGACTATCCACCCGACCGGGTGAGCCCATTTTCAGCAGTTCAGTGTCTCTGTTTGTTTCCACCTGATCGGGTGAACTTCCACCCGATCGGGTGGCCCTTTTCAGCAGTTTTAGTGGGTATTTGTACCCGAACTGTTAGGGTTTTGTTGGGGGCTATAAACATGAGATGTTGAATGACTCTTAAGGGAGTCTCCACTTTTTAAGCTGTTTTAGCTTGATTCTTCCTGCTACTGAAATTCTAGGGCTTGGGGGTGGTTGATGAAGCTTGAGGAGCTTGGAGGGGCACTTGAGAGTGGAAGATCTCATCTTGGAGTGACACTTGGGTGAAATCTTTCTATTCTCTTATGTATTTTGATTTAGTTTTTTGTGTTATAATCGGATGATAGTTTTGAGTAAAAACTTCTCTTTTTCATCATGAAGGTCTAGATCTCTCTTGTGTGGTTGTGTTGTGCTTATTGTTGTTATTGGGTTGTAAATTTCATATCTAGCATATTTTCATGTTCTAAATTGGTGGATGAAACATTGAGATTGGTTTGTTTGTTGGAACCATAGTGGGCAATCCAAAGGGAGGCTCATCCTAGTGGACCCTCTCTATTGTGCTCATTGTTTATTTCTCACATAAGTTTCATTCACTACTTATTGCACGCCACGTGTTCGATGAAATGCCGCATCACCCGATTGTTCGTCACTTTGCCCGGAGATCAATTGAGTTATATTTGGGATGAATTCTTGCACCCACGACCTCACTCGCATACACACCGCACGAGTCCTCCTCGTTGCTCGTCTATTCGGCTCTCCACCCTTAATGCGCAGGCTAGAAAAGTAGTTTCACCCCACATTTTCCCACACTTTTCCACCGTTAGTGAGGTGGTTGTCTCACGCTATTATCTTTCTTTATCGATAGATTTTGCGAGCGTAGAACAACTTGTCCCTGTGATCCGACCCGGTACTCATCGGTTATATTTTATTGCATTGACGCTCCTACGCTTGGGAGTGGAAGGCGTGTCCTTGCGCGTTTTCCGGTTCAATCATCGGGCTTGGTCAGGAGTGGAGGGCTGCGAAGATAGTCCTTTAGCTCAGAGAAAGCCTTCTAGCAGTCCAAGTCCCATTCGATGATCTTCTTGATCATCTTATCTAACTCGGTAGACGCTATTGCCTTCCTCAATACTTTGAAGAAGGGGAGCGATCTCTCTGCTGAGTAGAGAGGAAGCGTTCTAGTGCGGATACTCTACCATTCAGCTTTTGAAGCTTGTTGCTGGTGGTTGGCTTCTTCATAGACATGATTGTTGTGATCTTGTCTGGGTTGGCTTCGATCCCTCGGTTTGTCAGCATGAATACGAGGAACTTCCCCGATCGGACCCCGAAAGTGCACTTTGCAGTGTTCAATCGAAGATTGAAAAGTCGAAGCTGCACGAAGGTCTCCTCGAGATCAACGACGTGATCTGTTGGTTACTTCGACTTGACCAGCATGTCATCGACATAGACTTCCAAGTTTCGACCCTTCTGAGTCTCGAATATCTTGTCCATCATGAGCTGGTACGTTGCTCCTGCATTTTTCAGTCTGAAAGGCATTTTTCTGTAACAGAATGTACCTCTATCGGTGATGAATGTTATCTTTTCTTCATCCTTAGGAGCCACCTGGATCAGATTGTACACTGAGAAGGCATCCATGAAGCTCAGAAGCTCGAAGCCTGATGCATTGTCGAATAGATGGTCGATTCTCGGCAAGGGATGTCAGTCTTTTGGGCACGCCTTGTTGAGGTCGGTGAAGTCGACGCACATCCTACACTTGCCATTTGACTTCTTCACCATTACGACATTCGAAAGCCAATCGGGGTATTGGACCTTTCGAATGAAGCCGGCCGCTAGGAGTCGATCCACCTCCTCGATAGCGGCTTTCATCCTTTCCCATCCCAGGTTTCTCTTCTTTTGCTTGATGGGTCTGGACGTCGAGTTGACTCCCTGCCGATGAGAGATGACCTCGGGGTCAACCCCAGGCATGTCCTCGGGAGACCAGGCGAAGACGTCAGAGTTGGTTCTAAGGAGGGTAATCAACCGCTCCCTCAGGTCGAGCGAGAGCGTCGACCCAATTGAGACCGTCTTCCCCTCCCCTTTGAGGATATGGATGTTGATCGCCCCCGGATATACACCCGAAAAACGATTGTAGTTTTACCGCAAGCGCACGGTGTAGTGGCGAGCGGGTATCGAACACGAGGAGGTGGTGTTGGCTCCAATATATCCTAGGTTGGTTTGACTACGAATGTTTTATTGGTGGAGATGGTTATGGTATGATATAATGGAAATGGTGGTGGATGTCGGTGTCGGTGATAAAGATGCTGGTCAAATATCGATTCAAATACAATATAATAAAAGTGTCTAGGGCTAAGGAATCCCCACTACGGATCGTCATACATCATTGTAAATAGTGAATCTCAATATTACTAGACTTGTGTTCAGGTGAACTAGTCGTAACTGAATATAGAACCAAGCTCACGCTCTCGCGCTATTGCCGGTCTATAGCAACCTAGATTAGGGCACACTCTCGTGCAAACCCTAACCTAAGCCGCTAGCATGAAGATCGACATCATCGTCCAATCGCACCTCGAGCCCACTCTCGTGCAAACTCAAGTTACAATCTAGGTTGTGATAGTTCGTATTTGTCCAATCTCTTACAAATGAATATGGGTATAGATTTATAATAAAAATGCTAGCTTTGGTCCAATCTCTTGCAAACCAAGTCTAGTGGATTTCGATTATAAGCCTAATTCGAATATCTAGGCCTTCCCATCGATAGGAATCCAATCTCTTGCAAACCCCAAATCGATGGAAATTCCTAGCTATCCGTGATAAATCAATCACAACTTAAACCATTTAGCAATTTGGTTGACACGGAAAACGCGCAAAGGGGCATGCCCTCCACTCCCAAGCGTAGGAGTGTCAATGCAATAAAAATAACCAGTGAGTACCGGGTCGGATCACAGGGACAAGTCGTTCTATATTCACAAAATTGATTGATAAAGAAAAATAAAGTGTGCTACAACCACATCGCTAACGGTGGGTGAGTGGGGGAAAACGTGTGAAGAAATTACAATTCTATCCTAAGTACTAGAGATGGAGAGCCGAATCGGCAAGTAAAGAGGAGAACTCATTTGGTGTGCATGTGAATGAGGCCGTGGGCGTAAGAAATCATCCCCAAATATAACTCAATTGATTATCCGGCTAAGGAAGCTCAATCGGAAAATACGGCATTTCATCGAACAAGTGGAGTGCAATAAGTAATGAATGAAACCCGTGCGAGTAATAGACAATGAGCGCATTAGAGAGGGTCCGCTAGATAATCCTCTTCTTGGATTTCACCTTAGGGTTCCAATAAACAAATTAACTCAAGTTTCATCCACCAAATTAGAAGTTAAACACATGCTAAAGACGAATTTTCACAACCCAACAACAACAATCACACAACACAACCACACAAGCAAGAATTAGAGAATCATGATGAAAAAGGAGAAATCTTTACTCAAAATTATCATCTAAATTACAACACAATAATCTAATTCAAATACACAAGAGGTTGGAGAAATTTCACCCAAGTGTCACTCCGAGGTGAAAATCCTCCTCTCCCAAATGCTCCTCCAAGCTCCAAGCTTCCTCAAGCTCCCATGGCCTCTCAAGTCCAAGCCATAGCTTTGGGGAAGAAGAAAAGAAACCCCCCTAGAAACCCTAAAAATAGCAGCTCTCGACCGAAAAACGAAGCTGAAACCCCCAAAAATCGCTCCCAGGCGAAAATACCCATTCAAAGCTTGCGGGCCGGGTCGGAGACACGGCCCATTTTCTTTTTTTCGCCCGCCCGCACAAAAAAAGAGCTCAGCGGGGGCACACGCGTATCAGCTGCTGCGTGCGCGTGTTTCGTTTTATTTTATTTTATTTATTTCTTAACAACGGCCCTCTGGGCTGGCCAAGCGGGCCAGCCCAGCTTTTCCTTTTTTTATTATTTTTTTTAAAACACTCACAAGCGGCAGCCCGCTCCAAAGGAGCGGGCGCTGAGCCCGCTTAAACAAAACAAATCAGATAAGCGCCACGCGGCGCAACGTGGTTGCGCCACGTGGCGCCCCGTTGAAATTTCCTTTTCCTGCTTTTCTCCCCTATTTCTCCTCCAAATAAATCACCAAAAATCCCAGAAAAATCCCAGAAAATTCTGGAAAATCTCCAAGACTCCCAGAAGTACCTGAAAATAGGAGAAGGAGAAATTAGTCCAATTGATGAGAAAATTAATATAATGACTATTATAAATTAATATTGACCCCCAATGATTCTTATAAAATATTCCAATGCTCAAATAATTTCCAAAAATGGTAATATGATCACAATAATAGCAGGAGCATATGAAAAATAATAGGAAGCCAACAAAGTCGATAAAATCCATATTTTGTGCCAAGAATGAGAGTAAGCCCTAGAAATGACATGAAGTGAAAATATACCCAAAAAGAGCAACATTAAGTATAATTCTTAGCACAAAATGGGGGTAGTTAGGGGGTATAAATATACACTTTTCACTCCGAATCACAATTCTAGCAACATATGAACCCATTCATCACAATTCTAAAATCGAATCCATAGGGTTCATCCCCGTGCCCTAGAACAGCGAATCTACTCAAGCATAGCAGTAACGATAGAGAAATCGATAAAAACATTGCTTGCATATATAAAGATATCAAATCAAAGATTCAAATAATAAGAACAAATATACTTAGCTTTGATGAAGAACTCCAATCCCAATACAAGCTTTAGATCCAAGAGGGGGCCTAGGGCATGGCCTAACCTCTAAAAAAGTCTCTAAGAAAACATAATAGAACTCCCCTCTAATGACGGCTACAAACCTCTTATATAGCCCCCTCAAAACCCTAGCAAAACCCCCTAAAACCCGCTGAAACCCGCGCCCAAAATCAGTTCTGTGCGTAACTTAAGTTCTGGGCCAGCAGCGACTCGGCCGAGTGGAAAGCTCACTGGACCGAGTGAGAGTTCCTGCAGAAAATCCAAAAAACAGCACTCTGTCGAAAACTGTCAAACTCGACCGGGTGAAAATGTCACTCGGCCGAGTGACACTGATATGCGAATTCCAGCACTGCAGCATCAACTTACAGAAATTCTCCAGATTTCTTCTGACCTCCGATTGGCGTGTTCTTGGCGGTGTTGGAACCGTCATGAAGTCTACTATCCATAAAAAATATGAGAAAAATACTTTGACCACTGGAATGATAGAAGATTTCAAAATAGTGTGAGGCTATCTGAAAATCTGGGCGCTCGTGTCATCGGCATCACTCGGCCGAGTGGGATTATTCACTCGGGCGAGTGGACTTCTCTACTTGGCCGAGTAGGGTCTTTTACTGTTCTCCCAAAATTCCAGAGAGTTCGCCTTGATTTCCTTCAGAAATTCTGACTCACTCGGGCAAGTGGAGTTCTCTACTCGGCCGAGTGGAATTATCCACTCGGTCGAGTACGTTGTGGCTCAAGATCTCTTTGTATCAGTCGTACTCGGCCGAATACGCTTCTTCACTCGGTCGAGTGGGCTGTGTTACTTAGCCGAGTGGCCTATTTCTGGAGTTAACTCTTCTCATCCTCGCCTCTTCGTCGATTCTATCGATTTCCTTCTTCTTCCACTCGTCCTCCAGCACCGTTAGCTTCTTAATAGGGCCATGGACGATGCTCTGGTACGCGTGCAAGTCCTTTAAGCTCATTTTTACTCCCGATTGCTCCATATTTCCTGAAATCCGAAAAAAAAGAAATAGTGAAAAGTAACGTAATATCGTCGTATAATCGTGAAAAGCGCGATATGGACGATCGAAATGGTATGCAAACAAGCAGAAAAAAGGTGTAAAATATGGACCAATCAAAATCCCCCAAACTTACCTCTTACTCGTCCTCGAGAAAGATAAGTAGAGAGACGAACTCGGAAGATGAAAACAAAGGAAATGAAATGAAAGAAAAAGAATACGAAGTGGAAGGGGCCGCTAGCTTATTCTCTCAGATCTCAAGCCATAAGCCACACATCACAATAACTCGGAAAATACGAATCACATGCTATAAAGATTTCATATCTTACATAAACATGGTGCTTGCAAGCTTTTAAGAACAACAAAATGAACTCTCTAAATTCATACAATCAATTCATATCCACATCACGCATTTCATAGAATTTAATATACCAATGTTGGCGATGTACTTTTCAATCAAGAGTTATAACAGAAGCATATAAGAATCACACCAAGCATGCAATAGAGAATGGAATAAGAGACACGTCATTCACATTTTCATATCGATTTATAAGAAATTTCCATAGCTAAAGTAATTCGCTAAGTCTCAGTATTATCAAACTTCCACATTCGTGCACCTCTCCACTCCAATGTCGCACTTACTCATGTGGTCAAATGAATTCACCCCCAAGCTTAGCTTGAGTCATCGCATCTAAAGGAAAATGATAGTGAAAAATGGGATTTTTGCCTTGGGTTTCCCTAGTGTTTGTGGCTCCAATAATGAGATAGAAAAATATCTTTCTTTTTCTTTTTGAACTCTTTATTTCTCATTTTTCTTTTTGGATTTTTGTAGGAGCTATATGATTTGGATTTTTGGTTTTTGGCTCCTTTTTGGCTTTTTGGACTTTTTGGAGCTAACTTTTTCTTTTGTAGGGATTTTTGGAAAATAGATGCGATATAAGTGGCTTTAGGAGGTGAACTTCAGTGACATGAGAATAAAAGATATTTGTGGAGAAAGAAATAATGTAACACTCGGTTCACTCTAAGATGTGCACAAATGGTTCAATAAAATAATACATCAACTAAACTCATATGTAAGCTTGGATATTCTCAATCATTTCAATAAATAGTGAAGTCAAGCAGTAAAGGGTACAATCATATCAGGCATGCAACAGAAGATGAATAAGACAATAAGGCAGATGCTTCCGATATACAATTGATGCATGAATCTTGGTGCACTTCCAACAAAAGCATACTAAACACTAATCCATACATTCAGCTTCAATTAATATCATGCATTCATATAGAGGAATCATCAAAAGAATGTATAAGCAAGCACATGGATAAGAGTACTATGAGATACGCTAAGTAACATGACAAGGAATAATAAGCATCGTGATTGTTGCTAAAGCAATAAGAGATATCATCATACGAAATTCATCTAGCGGAAGAAGAGAAAAGAAAATAAAGAAATAAAAGTAAAAGAGAGGAAAGAAAAGAAAAACAAGCACACAATATGATGCATGAACACACATAAAAAGAAAATAAGATGGAAAAATCAAAAGGATGATGCAAAAATTTTGAAAAATTCTAAAAACCCTAAAAATAGAGTAAAAGTGCAACTAAATGGCATAGAAATGCACTCCCCCAAGCTTAAACTTCACATTGTCCTCAATGTGGTCATAAAAGGAAAAATATGAGGAACAACGATAAATATGAGGGGGTGGATGGGATATGATGACATGAATACCATGAAATCCTAATGCAACTACATGCACATACAATGATGCATGAGAGCGCCTTCCCCCAAGCTTATACCAAACAATCCTATTCAAATGACTCGATCAGAAATGTCACGGCTTTGCTAGGTGAGATCGAGTCAAACGAATAAGAATGTGAGTATTCACTTGAAAGAAATGCTCTATGGGTGGTGAGAAAAAAGGATGAGACACATCAAAATATGAAGAGGGCAATTAATATATATAATGGGTTTGGGGTATAAAAATTTTTGTTGCCGTCATATGAGGTGATATTTATTCAAGCAAATCTATACGGTCCTCTCGCTGTCGAGAGGATTTGTGCTTATTGAAAGCATAAAATTTTACGCTATTGCTACACTACTGGATTGATATCACCTATAGCAAAAGGCGGATCCAGTATCTTTGTCGGTGCAAGCATGTAACGACCCGATTCCAGGGCCCGTTACTTTTCGGTATTTGCGCAGGTCCTGCAGTTAACCAGTGAAAACAAAATAGCCACGATGCAGAGATGTACAAAAATACCCAAATAGTGTCCAATTATTACATCCATATTATACAAAAACGGTCCAACAATCGTACATAAAGGAAAGTAAATACAACTGGAAACAACTCTGAAAGCTGCAGTCTCATGGTCAATTTCTGGCGCTATTAACTCTAGAGCATCTGCTTCCATATGTATGTCGTCTGCGGTGCCACAGAGGCGAAACCGTAGGTAAGTCACAAAAATTCTAGCAATAGAAACAAAGTAGTGCAAAAGTATAGAACAGACTATATTAAACAAAAGATGGTTATGCAGGTGTAAAAGGTAAAGTATGGGTAGACAGGTATGTAAGAGAATAAGTAAATTTACTGGTAACTGCTCAGGTAAGGTATGTAATGCTTAAAGTAAAGATGACTGTACAAGTGCAAAAGTAGCGACTGTGGCGTGGCATGTGGTAGTAACAATATTTTGACTAATGGAATGGCAATAGTAAGACAACCAGGTTAACAATGTTTTGACCAATCGGTAATGGGATGACAATGGGTAGATCTAGTAATACTTAAGAAAAGATTAGCGTCGCTTGGCTATCTAATAGTGTAGGTGGGCCTAATAATAAGAAGTCTAACTTAACTCCCAAAACAGCCAGTCAGTCAGGGCTTGAAGGCACAGGTCACTTCAAAGACCGCAGGAACAAGTCCCTTGGTTGACCAACCCCCTTCCCATTCCTTCCTAGACACTGATTCAGTCGTAATTCAAGATCGCTCATTATTAAACCGTTCTATCACGTTCGAGTAGTCTCGACTTAGTCTGTAGAATAGTAGTAGTCGTGACTGAAGCAATGGTCTCAAACAATTATCAATTAGTGCAACATTAATCAAACTAGTGCATCAGTCTTAAATGCCGCAAGGGCCCAATAGTGTGCTCCGAAAATGTGCTCCGAAAATGCCCGAGGGCCCAATAGTGTTCTCAGTAAATGTGCTCCGTAAATGCCCTAAGGCCCAATAGTGTGTTCCGACAATACCAACAACCATGAGCACAATACAGCAATCAAACTAGTGCATCAGCCTTGGCTCGAGTGTACGATATGCAACCAGAAGTGCACCCATCCCACGGAGCAACTCGTGAGATATCTACCTACCATTCCTGCAGGGTGATGGTACAGCTTAACTAATAAGGGTGGACCCGGTCACTCCCGCACACTACGTAGCTCAAGACTATCCCGTATCCCGTGTATTATCATAGTCAAATGTTCATATCAGTGTTTGTATTAATATGGCCTCATGGGCCCTGTATCAATCAGCTAGTGCAACAGTCTTAGCTCGAGTGTACGATATGCAACCAGAAGTGCACCCATCCCACGGAGCAACTCGTGAGATATCTACCTACCTTCCCCTTTAGGGTGATGGTACAGCTTACCAAATACGGGTGGACCCAGTCACTCCCGCACACTACGTAGCTCAAGACTACCCCATAACCCATGTTGTATCACATTTTACATTTATATCAGTATACGTGTCTGTATCCATATCCGTATCCGTATGGCCTCATAGGCCCATCATTTCATACATCCATCAATGTGTACAACAATACATCCATCAATGAGTACATCAAATACATTTATATGGTAGTTACTTGCTGAAAAGTCAAGGCAGAAGCCTCAACAGAGAATATCAGTCCTGAGCAATGCTTTGAAGTCCAACAACTATGATATCTAATTTCATAAAAGTGTTTTATCTCAATTTAATCCTGATCAATGCTTTGAAGTCCAACATCTATGATATCAAATTCCAAAAAAGTGCACTATCTCAATTCAGTCCTGAGCAATGATTTGAAGTCCAACAACTATGATATCTAATTCCATAAAAGTTTACTGTTTTAATTTAGTCCGAGCAATGATTTGAAGTCCAACAATAAAAGTGCACTATCTCAATTTAGTCCTTTGGTCATTCCACTATTGATTAGTCCTATGGTTATTAGGTCTCTAATCATTGGTTCAAGTCAATAGTTGTTCTTAGACTAGATGTCATGTCCTAAGTTCATACAAGTACACTATCCAGATTTCCAAAGTTAGAATTAGAGTGACTTACACTCGAGATCGTCGTGGCAAGACTAGGTCGGAGCTAGAGCTTATAAAGATGCTCGTGCATGAGAAACAGTACCTGCAAACATCAGAAATAATTGGTTAACAATCACACTATTTTCTATCTATTTAAATTAGTCGTTTTGATTTTATAAACCGATTGAAACGTTGTCAAAAAGCTTTCTAAATTTTTCTATAGTCTAATTATGATGAAAATAATTTTACTGTAGGAGAAAATATTTTTCAGAAGCTTATATTAATTTTTATAATTTTTAAAAGGTCAAAATAGATTTAAAAACTAATTTTTTGATTAAGTACGTAATTATTCAATAAATTATTCTAGATGCAATCTGCATCAGAAAGTTGCAAATAAACTGTCAAAATGGCCGTCTCGGAGAGTATTTTAACATATATTTTTATCACATATCGGTTTACGTGAAAATAGTAAGTTACTGATTTTTGAATGAAAATAACCTATTTAACTTTTAGGCTTAAAAATTATTTCTGGAAAATCTAAGCGTCCGATTGAGACGAAACTAGTTCCATTGGGTCCAGAATGTCATTTCTGATTTTTCAAAACTGGTCTTGTATTTTTCTGGCCTCTATATAATTAGTTATCAATTTTTATTCAAAAAACCCATATTTTATAATTATTAAAATACATTAATATTCGTATAAATACGTAAATACGTTTTAAAACGTATTAAACTTACCCTCGCCCGTACGTTGCATGGGAGCGGGGCGGGGTGTCTTTCGCTTGGACACGGCGAGCGACGGGGCTGACGGCGAGGCCGAGGTGGCGGTCGTCGGGCGGTGCAGCATCGGCGACAGGCGGAGGCTTCGACGACTAAGGCGGTGCAGCATCGTTTTGCTAGCGGCGGAGGGCGGGAAGCTCGGGGCGGACGCCCTCGTGGCAGTCGGAGAGAGCGGGATGGCGGTCTCTTCGTCGGAGCGTGGGGCTCGACTGTGGAGCTTCGTCGACGTTGGAGGAAGGCGCTCATGGCGGTGGAGCGAAGTTCTTGTCGTTGGGCTCTCGTGCGGGCTCGCCTGGCGGTGGGGCGAAGCGAGGGTGCGGTGGTCAGCTGCAGTGGAAGGCGGCGGAAAGGCGGATCGACGAGCGGCGTCGAGGTCTGCAGCGAAGGAGGCGGCGTGGGTGTTTGCAGCAGACGGCGGAGCGAGGGCTTTGGGCAGTGGGAGCTCGTCGAAGGAGCAAGCGGAGACGAAGTTCGGGGAAGGAAACAACGGAGGCGCTGCTTCGAGGTCGGAGCGACGGCAATACTCCGGTGATGGGGTCGGGGCTCTGGGAAGATGACGAGAGAGGGGTGGCGGAGCTGTGCCTCGTCGGAGGCGAGGGCGGAGCTGGGTTGCGAGGGCAGCGACGTGTGACAGGCGGTGGGGCAGTCGGAGCAGGTGGTCAAGGGGGCTGAGCGAAGGCGGAGGCGGGGTGTGGAGCGGCATGGCGTCGAGCGAGGAGGCGGAGGGGTAGGCCGCAGGCTGTGGGGGCTCGAGCTCGGGGTTCGAGCAGGTGGTGCAAGGCGGAGCTTGGTGCACGGCGTCATCGACAACGATCAACGGGGCGGAGGCGAGGCTGAACGGGGCGATGGCGAGAGTAGCTCGCCGACGGTGGGTTCATGGGGTTCTTGCCGTAAACGAAGAGGGCGGGGGAGATGGAGCACCGGCGGTGTGTACGTGGGTTTCGAAAGTAGCGGGAGAGAGTTTGAGAAGCTGTGTGGGTATATGAAGTGAGGGGGAGAGAGTTGTGTTTGCGTGTGAGTATGAGAGAATGGGTTGCGGGCCTGGGTTGCGATGAAACTGGGGGGGTTTAAATAATTAACAAAAATTATTAGTATAAGTATGCAATTAAAACTTAGTCAATGCAATTAATTAGGGGTAATTAATATTTAGTCAAATAATAATGAGGGTATGTTATCCTTTAGACTAAGTGTGGATGCATGAACCACGTTTAAACGTGGGGGTTACGTGAGGTAGGAAATTAGCTTAGGGTAATTAGTAATTAAGTAAAAAGGTTAAAACGTAATTAGTAGATAATGTCGAAAATACAAAATTACGATTTTGCCCCTACTAGTAAACGTGTCCGAAAAATTACGAAAATATACCCACGGGATCGTATCATCCCGAGGATTACGAATACCAAGTCCGATTCACGGTTTGGGCTACTGAAATACGAGTTTTAAGCCAAAACGTTTAGGAAACTGGTTTGTGGGTTCTCTACTGATTTGACTTCAGAAAATTTCGAAATAAATATGGGAAGCCCTAAATGATCATTGAATGTTGCTGTAAAAGTTTGAAATCGTTTTGATGATGTTTGTATATAAAATAAATTCATTAAGTCAAAACGGTAAAAACTGAAAATGAATTTTATCAGAAATGTTTTGAGTATTTGATGAAATCCGATCTTACTAAAATACTCCATAACTAGTGTGGTACTTCAAAATATTTTTATAATAATTTTTTGAAATCAGTAAAATTCCTGACAAACCATTATAAAATAGTTTTAAAAATTGAAAAATTGGTCAAATTCGTAAATAGTTTGTCTTGATGAAAACAGGCCGTTACAAAGCAACTGCTCCAATTGCTCTTTCCGTGGCTCCGCGAGGCGCGTGTGTCCACGAACACCAACGAACTCCAGCAATGCATCCTCCAGCATTCTCACAAGGACTCCACCTGTACCCTGCAGAGAATAGGATGCATTAGTTCGCTGCAAAAAATTCACCCTCATAATAAAAGTATTCCAAAGAGGATCGTCTATAGAAATATATGGAATAAATAATGGTGGACGATACTTCCTTGGAAATAATCCAATATCCTCACATGCTGTGATAGTTGTCTCCATGGCGTCCTCTCTAAACTGCTCAAGTAAATCTAGATCATAGGTGTGGACCTCCTCGATAGGCTCGTCAAACTGTGACACGTCCAAGCATACCTCCGATCCATAATCGTACGTGCACTGCAAAAGGTACGACGTGTCAAAAATATCTGAATCAAAGTAAATATCAAATGGAATACATGATTCAGAAATGGGATGTGTAAATATATCTCCCTGAGTGGGAGCAGTAAGCTCTGTGGGATAGTCCTCGACGTCAGTGTAAGGATGAGGTGGCTGCGGGAGCTCTAATGGAGGAGGGTAGTGCTCGGGATCCTCATGAATGGTTGTGTCCTCGTCCCGATGCACGACCTCCCCGGTGATAAGCCTTGGCTCCGTGTGTAAGGCCTCCTCAAAAGCATGCTCTGGCTCCGCATGTGAGGCCTCCTCGTCAATATGATCTGGCTCGACAGTGTGCTCTTTTGCCTTCTCGTCAACTATCATTGTAGGCTCTCTCTGGAATGGTGATGCTGGCTGCTCATGTGTGTCAACTTGTGGGGATGTATCATGTGGAGGGGAATGCTCGCAAGCAATCCAAAAATATAGTCTATCCAACTCAAGACTGACATGGATGTCCACCTCAATTGTTCCTGCAGCTGAAATACGGTTCATAACAAAATCTGCAAATCGTAGCTCAAATGCATCACCTGCTGCAATGCTCTCTGAACCGGCAAACCTCACTGACTCCAAGAGGCCCTCCAATAATCTCTGAAATGCGTCCTCATCTGGCTGCGCATATGACTCAATTTCTGCTTCCTCCACTGCCTCTTCGTCCATCCATTCTTTATATGCAATAGCTATATCGTAGGATGTGGGATCGACGACGGCACATTCTGGCTTTGGTAATATGGCTGGCGATGCTTCTTGCCCATAATATGAAGAAGCAGAACTGATATCTTTGGAAATCTCTGCAACCTTAAGCATAAGCGCATTCATTTTAAGTTCCCTCTTCACCCATTCCAATTGAAGGTCGCCTTTATCAAGCCTGGCTTGCATTTCAACCTGGTGTGCATGCATCTCATCAAAAAAAATCCTATGTTTCTCATCAAGCTCGGGCCAGTGCATTTCCTCAAAAAAGTATTCTCCCATCTGAGCGCTCTGATCAAAATATTATTCTCCCGTCTGAGCACTCTGATCAAAATCTGTGATCCACATAGTATAATCCATAACACCTGATCAACAAAGATAAATACCTGAAGAAAAATATCAGTGGCACAAAAGAATATAGAAATGATAATAATGGTGGCGAGGGGAAATTTCATTTTGTTAAAAAAAATTTCGTAGTCTAATCAACCTAATTGTGACAAATTGGCTTCCAACGGGAAACACCTCCCCGGCAACGGCGCCAAAAACTTGAACGCCCCCGGATATACACCCGGTAAACGATTGTAGTTTTACCGCAAGCGCACGGTGTAGTGGCGAGCGGGTATCGAACACGAGGAGGTGGTGTTGGCTCCAATCTACCTAGGTTGGTTCGACTACGAATGTTTTATTGGTGGAGATGGTTATGGTATGATATAATGGAAATGGTGGTGGATGTCGGTGTCGGTGATAAAGATGCTGGTCAAATATCGATTCAAATACAAGATAATAAAAGTGTCTAGGGCTATGGAATCCCCACTACGGATCGTCATATCATTGTAAATAGTGAATCTCAATATTACTAGACTTGTGTTGAGGTGAACTAGTCGTAACTGAATATAGAACCAAGCTCACGCTCTCGCGCTATTGCCGGTCTATAGCAACCTAGATTAGGGCCCACTCTCGTGCAAACCCTAACCTAAGCCGCTAGCATGAAGATCGACATCATCGTCCAATCGCACCTCGAGCCCACTCTCGTGCAAACTCGAGTTACAATCTAGGTTGTGATAGTTCCTATTCTTCCAATCTCTTGCAAATGAATATGGGTATAGATTTATAATAAAAATGCTAGCTTTAGTCCAATCTCTTGCAAACCAAGTTTAGTAGATTTCGATTATAAACCTAATTCGAATATCTAGGCCTTCCCATCGATAGGAATCCAATCTCTTGCAAACCACAAATCGATGGAAATTCCTAGCTATCCGTGATAAATCAATCACAACCTAACCCCTTTAGCAATTCTAGCAACATATAAACACATTCATCATAATTCTAAAATCGAATTCATAGGGTTCATCTCTAGAACATCAAATCTACTCAAGCATCGCAGTAACTCTAGAACAGCAAATCTACTCAAGCATCGCAGTAACGATAGAGAAATCGATAAAAACATTGCTTGCATATTTAAAGATATCAAATCAAAGATTCAAATAATAAGAACAAAGATACTTATCTTTGATGAAGAACTTCAATCCCAATACAAGCTTTTAGATCCAAGAGGGGGCCTAGGGCATGGCCTAACCTCTAAAAAAGTCTCTAAGAAAACAAAATAGAATTCCCCTCTAATGACGGCTACAAACCTCTTATATAGCCCACTCAAAACACTAGCAAAACCCCCTAAAACCCCTCTGAAACCCGCGCCCAAAATCAGATCTGCGCGTAACTTAAGTTCTGGGCCAGCAGCGACTCGACCGAGTGGAAAGCTCACTCGGCCGAGTGAAAGTTTCTGCAGAAACTCTAAAAAACAGCACTCTGTCGAAAACTGTTAAACTCGGTCGAGTGAAAATGTCACTCGGTCGAGTGACACTGATATGCGAATTCCAGCACTGCAGCATCAACTTGCAGAAATTCACCAGATTTCATCCGACCTCCGATTGGCGCGTTCTTGGTGGCGTTGGAACCGTCATGAAGTCTACTATCCATAAAAATATGAGAAAAATAATTTGACCACTGGAATGATAGCATATTTCAAAAGAGTGGGAGGCTGTCTGAAAATCTGGGCGTTCGTGTCATCGGCATCACTCGGCCGAGTGGGATTCTTCACTCAGGCGAGTGGGCTTCTCTAATCGGTCGAGTAGGGTCTTCTACTGTTCTCCCAAAATTCCAGAGAGTTCGCCTTGATTTCCTTCAGAAATTCTGACTCACTCAGACGAGTGGAGTTCTCTACTCGGTTGAGTGGAATTATCCACTCGGTTGTGTACGTTGTGGCTCAAGATCTCTTCGTATCAGTTGCTCTCAGCCGAATACGCTTCTTTACTCGGTCAAGTGGGCTGTGTTACTCGGCCTAGTGGCCTGTTTCTGGAGTTAACTCTTCTCCTCCTCGCCTCTTCGTCGATTCTATCAATTTCCTTCTTCTTCCACTCGTCCTCCAGCACCGTTAGCTTCTTAATAGGGCCATGGGTGACGCTCCAGTACGCGTGCAAGTCCTTTAAGCTCATTTTTGCTCCCGATTGCTCCATATTTCTTGAAATCCAACAAAAACAAGAAATAATGAAAAGTAACGTAATATCGTCGAATAATCGTGAAAAGCGCGATATGGGCGATCGAAATGGTATGCAAACAAGCAAAAAAAGGTGTAAAATATGGACCGATCAGATGCTTTTCGTTTCCTCGACTGCTGCTGGTCGCCTTTCCTCACATTCAGCCTTGCGCTCAGACTCAGCTGGGTCTGCTCGCTCTAGCCTTCGCAAAGAAGTGGCGAGGCTGTAGCATGACCTAGCATGCTTCTAGTTTCCTCTTGCTTTCCCAACTCCCTCGGGGATTTAGAACTTGATCATCTGATGAAAGGTGGAGACCACCACCTCTATAGCATTGAGCAACGGCCTGCCGATGATTCCATTAGACGCCGAGTTGACCTTTACCACAATGAAATTGGTCAATCGGGTGATCTGCCTCAGATAGGATCCGAGGGTGACTGGTAAGGTGATGATACCTGCTACTGGTGCAAAGTGTCCAGTGAAGCCTACTAGAGGCACCAGGCATTCCCTCAGCTCTGCCGTTGATAGTCTCATTCTTTCCAGAGTGGTGAAGAAAAGCACGTCGCACGATCTCCCCGTGTCTACGAGCAATCTCTTCACTTTCGCTTCTTTGATGGTGGCGGTGATGATGACAACGTCATCATGCGGCAACTCCATCCCCTCCAAATCTTCATCAGAGAATGAGATGGGTGGTGTGGAATCCCTCGGGTGTTTCTGTCCTACGGTGATGGACATCAGCTGGCCAGCGTAGGAACTATGGAACGAAGCCGACAATTCTGGAAGTGGCAGACCACCATGATCATGTTGGAGATGTCGATGCGGTCAGGGGTCCTTTCACCTTCGCAATGTGTTGATGGGCGGGTCAACATGGTTGGGATGTTGACTCGTGGTTTCCCACAGACAGCACCAAATGTTGCGGATCAAAATGATTGTAGCACTAAGATGACCGACGTGGACTCCGATGCTGAGTCAGAGTCTCATCAGAAAATGGAACTGGACCCTTGGTAGCTGGAACCAGGGTCGTTGGAAGCTTGTCAGGCCTTCGGGAAGGTCGTTCTTTGGCGGACAGATGTCGGCCTATAGTAGATCTACCTTGAGCTTCAGCTGATTACTCTGTGAGTAGATCGCTCGATCCTTGTAGCAGGAGGGTCGTGCGATCTTCGCCTTGTGTGTCCTGTACCATAAAGGAATGTCAGGGGGTCGGATGTGAGTTCCGACCGAAATCCCCTCCGATGCTTAAGTTAGACGGGAACTTAATAATTAGATCTGGGGTTGTTGAGAACGTATCGCGGGGATATGTCTCAAGCAATCTCCACAGATAAGTTTGGAGGAAGAAATGTAGATTCAGGAAGAAGGAGGAGTTAGGACTGAGAGTATTGCTTGAACGCGTCTCAAGTATGTGCTGCTTGAGCGCTACTCCCAAGTGTAGGAGGACGTCAAGTAATAAATTTATAACCGGTGAGACCGGGTCGGATCACGGGGACAAGTCGTTTTACAATCACAAGTTCAATTAATAAAGGAGAGATAAAGGCAAAGTTACAACCAACTAAGCTAGCGGGGGAAATGTGTGTGAAAATGTGTGTGAAACCATCTACCAAATCAACAACCTAGGGTGGAAGTATCGGGGAGGAAAATAGACGAGGAAGCTTGTGTGGTGTGTGGGGATGTGGTTGTTAAGCATATGGGTTCAATCCGAGGATAACTCAATTGTCTTTCCGGCTAAGGAAAGCGCAATCGGTGGATGTGGCATTTTATCAAACACTTGGTGTGCAATGAAAGTAGTGTTTGGAAATTCGAGATAATAAACATCCAAGCATGCATGAGTGGTACTACTAAGCAAACTCCACTCTAGGGATACCCACTAGAGTTCCTAATTCAAAGTATATCTCAACAATCTAACACATAATCATTAAAACATGCAAGATTGAAATACCAAAGCACAACAACCAAATATCACCACCCAACCACACAAGAAGAAGATTTAGCTCATTATAACAAGAAAAGAGAGATTTTTACTTCTAAAAATATCATCCAATATCATTACAAATCACCAAATCAAAATACACAAAGAAAGGGAAAGAGTTCACCAAGATTTCTCTAAGAAAAACATAAACTTTCTCTTCCAAAGTGCTCCTCCAAGCTTGCTTTGTGCTCCCCAAGCTCTAACCCTAAGATGAAGAAGAGGGAAGAATGGAATGAGGGGAAAAGAGGGGAGGAAAGCCCAAGAAATAGACTCAGAATTTCGGGGCTGAAAACAGCCCAAACGGGTCGGATCCGCGCCCAAACCCGCAACTAATGCCCAAATCTGCAGAAATTTTCAGCACCGTCACCTTGTCTTACGAAAATTCTAGAAAAATCATCCGACCTCGGATTGACATGTTCCAGGCGGAGATGGAAACTTAACAAAGTATAAAATACCAGAAAAATATCACTAGGCCGAAAAATATACTGGAATGATAGCAGATTTCTTCACAAGAGGGGCAAATCTGCAGAAATTTTCAGCACCGCCACCCTGTCTTGCGAAAATTCTAGAAAAATCATCCGACCTCGGAATGACATGTTCCAGGCGGCAATGGAACCATAACAAAGTGTAAAATACTAGAAAAATATCAATAGGCCGGAATATATACTTCAATGATAGCAGAATTCTGCACAAGAGGGGAAAAGCAGACTTTCTAGACCAGAAATTTTCAACACCGTCACCTTGTCTTCCAAAAAATGCAGTAAATTGCTCCAACCTCCAAAAATTCTAGAAAAATATGTGTTGGAATCAGGACTTCACGAAATTTAACTGAAAAATAATAGGAGACCAAGATGAAGATGCTAATAAGTTGTGAAAATTATGTTTTAAGCATATAAAAACGGTAAGCTCCAATATTATGTGATATCATTAAAATGCGTGTATCGGAGCCAAAATGAACACAAATTATGCACAAAATGTCATCTAATGAGGGGTAAAATATACAATATTGAACCCTAATCACACCCCACAACTAGCTTTTTGCTAGTCCCTAGCAAAACAAGCGATAAATTCGGATTCTCAATCAAAGCACATATCAAACTCCACAATTTTAATGGCACATGGAAAATTTTCAACATAATCTCAATTTCAATATACCAACTCATAAAAGAGAGCAAATCCAAGAGGAAATACTTCAATATGGCTCAAACCAACAAAGCACAAGCAAAGTTTGCATTCATTGAGATTAAAACATAAGCGTGTCATAGTATCACAATCTTCAAGAACTTGGCCAAAAACAACACTTAGCTTTCCTAATTCATGGAAGTTTGATATGTGGATCATATTTATTCATGTTTTTTTATGAAACTTAGGATTACCCATGTAACGAGGGTTCGGTCAATGACTCCCAAATCAGAAGATTTTGGGGCATTGGGCCAAAAAGGACCCCGCGGACCTAGTAACTCGAATCACCTAAGATTCACTTATTTTTCTCTCGTGCACTCCCCTAAATCCTATCTTTCGACACGAATCCCCAATGTTTCATGAGGACCCGGCTACTTGACAAAACTAGAAGAACGATGCACTTATTCTTTTTTCTTTTTCTTTTTCTTTTTCTTTTTCTTTCTTTCTCTTTTTTCTTTTTTTGATCCAACACACCAATCAACCACTCCTAAAGCATAAACCAAGCGTATATCTAAGGCCAAATTCCATCAAATTGAACACCAATCTACACTAATGACTTAATCCAACTCGTGCATCATAAAGTTTGTACAAAACTAATACTAACCACATCGAAGACAAAATTCATCGAATTATGCACTAGTTTTATGAATAGCATATTAAAATTGATCTCATGAAGAAAAAGCAATAAAATGCATGACAATCACAATTTAGGAATTTGAACATAAGATTTGAACCCGAAAACATGCACGAAAATGAAACATGCAATGGACTAAGCAAATAACTAGCAAGAGAGCAAGGAGGGTAAATGATATACTTGCAAAATGATTGGTGATGTCAAAATGGATGTCTCCAAAAAAACAAAAAATTTAAACCAAAAACAACTAACTAAACGTCCTAAAACCACATACTACTCCCCCAACTAAAGACAAACATTGTCCTCAATGTTGAAAGAGAATACATTTATTGAATTAAAACTATCCTAGAAAGCATAGAAAGTGCAAAAATTTAAATTTTCTACACTACTGGATAGAAGTCACCTGGGTCAAAAGGCGGATCACGTATGTCCAACGGTGGAGGAAGTAGCTCAATTAGATCCTTACGCTCCTCTGCGAGCGTCTTCCCTCCACGAATCACTTTGGACCCTAGCAACACAACTCCAAGCATCTCTCTAAAATATGCGACCATGTCCTGCAAGAGATGAGCTGTATCAATCCAAAGTGGGCACCGTTGCCTTTCAATGAAAGTGACCCAAATATAATCGTCAAAGTAAAATAAGGAATTTGAAATATGTTGACGAAAACTCCCTAAAATGGTTGCATCCATCTCGATACAATGCTCCACCACTGGGGAAAGGAATGAATGATCTTGGGACCAGACCAGGGGAAGGCACGTTTCAGGCTCTACCAAAATGATCGATGAGCTCGTGGCCATACTTGGCTCCTCCTCCTGTCCATCCAAAATATCACGCTCGTCCTCTCCATCTTTGCACACAATACCTGCGAGTGAAGAAGAGTCCAAATCAGATAATAAATTTTTTTGAGTGGTTGGATTACCTTCTCCCAAGCAAAAGGCAAGCAATGCAAGACTCGAAATGATCTCCTGAATATACTGGCTGCGAGTCTCCATGCTCCGAAGAAAGTATCGGGATTGAGCATCATGTGTCTGAATAAGCAATTGAAGCTCCTCGCCCAAGGGTTGCAAAGGTGCATCCACGCTTGGTTCTCCTTGGTCAAGGCATGCTCCAACGACATCATAATGAAGCGCTAACGGCTCACTCCCTGCAGTCCCATCCAATGGTCGGTCCATATCCTCCATGGACTCCAGGTACTCCCAAGCATCCTCAGGTGACATGTCAAATAAAGCTCCATCGTCCATCATCGCCATGTAGTCCTGCATCTCCTCCCGCAGTCCCTCGTAGAAAAACTGGAAAAGATGGGCCATCGTGAATCCATGATGTGGACAACCGCTTAATAAATCCATGAACCTCCTCCAAGCTTGATAGAAGGATTCACTGTCAATTTGAGCAAAGCCGGCAATTTTGAGCTTCAAAGAAGTGGTCATGTGCAAAGAAAATGAAAGTGCATCATACAAAGAATTTATGTCGTTAAAGTCCATAGCTTTTTTTTTGAATTTTTATAAAGGAAAATGAAAATAAAGATAACAAAGGACTCAAAAAGTGAAAAATAAATAAAGATGAAAGATAATAAATGGAAGATAAAGAATAAAAAAGACTCACACTAAATAGTAGGATGTATCACGTCAAAATTTCCTAAATCAATAAAAATGTAAATGCAAAAACCGTTGTCCCCGGCAACGGCGCCAATTGCTTGAACGCGTCTCAAGTATGTGATGCTTGAGCGCTACTCCCAAGTGTAGGAGGACGTCAAGTAATAAATTTATAACCGGTGAGACCGGGTCGGATCACGGGGACAAGTCGTTTTACAATCACAAGTTCAATTAATAAAGGAGAGATAAAGGCAAAGTTACAACCAACTAAGATAACGGGGGAAATGTGTGTGAAAATGTGTGTGAAACCATCTACCAAATCAACAACCTAGGGTGGAAGTATCGGGGAGGAAAATAGACGAGGAAGCTTGTGTGGTGTGTGGGGATGTGGTTGTTAAGCATATGGGTTCAATCCGAGGATAACTCAATTGTCTTTCCGGCTAAGGAAAGCGCAATCGGTGGATGTGGCATTTTATCAACCACTTGGTGTGCAATGAAAGTAGTGTATGAAAATTCGAGATAATAAACATCCAAGCATGCATGAGTGGTACTACTAAGCAAACTCCACTCTAGGGATACCCACTAGGGTTCCTAATTCAAAGTATATCTCAACAATCTAACACATAATCATTAAAACATGCAAGATTGAAATACCAAAGCACAACAACCAAATAACACCACCCAACCACACAAGAAGAAGATTTAGCTCATTATAACAAGAAAAGAGAGATTTTTACTTCTAAAAATATCATCCAATATCAGTACAAATCACCAAATCAAAATACACAAAGAAAGGGAAAGAGTTCGCCAAGATTTCTCTAAGAAAAACATAAACTTTCTCTTCCAAAGTGCTCCTCCAAGCTTGCTTTATGCTCCCCAAGCTCTAACCCTACGATGAAGAAGAGGGAAGAATGGAATGAGGGGAAAAGAGGGTAGGAAAGCCCAAGAAATAGACTCAGAATTGCGGGTCTGAAAACAGCCCAAACGGGTCGGATCCGCGCCCAAACCCGCAACTAATGCCCAAATCTGCAGAAATTTACAGCACCGCCACCCTGTCTTGCGAAAATTCTAGAAAAATCATCCGACCTCGGATTGACGTGTTCCAGGCGACGATGGAACCGTAACAAAGTGTACTCTAACATAAAAATATCATTAGGCCGAAAAATACACTAGAATGATAGCAGATTTCTTCACAAGAGGTGCAAATCTGCAGAAATTTTCGGCACCGCCACCCTGTCTTGCGAAAATTCTAGAAAAATCATCCGACCTCGGAATGACATGTTCCAGGCGGCGATGGAACCGTAACAAAGTGTATAATACCAGAAAAATATCATTATGTCGGAATATATACTACAATGATAGCAGAATTCTGCACAAGAGGGAAAATGCAAACTTTCTAGCCCAGAAATTTTCAGCACCGTCACATTGTCTTCCAAAAAATGCAGCAAATTGCTCCGACCTCCAAAAATTCTGGAAAAATATGCGTTGGAATCGGGACTTCACGAAATTCAACTGAAAAATAATATAAGACCAAGATGAAGATGCTAATAAGCTGTAAAAATTATGTTTTAAGCATATAAAAACGGTAAGCTCCAATATTAAGTGATATCATCAAAATGCACGTATCGGAGCCAAAATGAATACAAATTATGCACAAAATGCCATCTAATAAGGAGTAAAATATACAATATTGAACCCTAATCAAGTATCGATGTATCCCTCTCAGAATCTGAACCCCTTTTACCTTTTACCTTTTGGTATTTATAGCAGTTGACTCGCTAGTAGCGAATAACGGCTGCTCATTCATTGCGGCTGGATCTCCTCCGAGTACGGGGATAACGGCTGCCCATTTACTCGGTCGGCATAACTCTGCCTCATAAATATTGGCATGATTCCAATGGTTAGGAAGAACAAGTCCTTTGAATGAGTCTCGCGTCGCCTTAGTTTGGTTTAGCGGGCTTTAAACCGTTGTTGTACGATATTGGGCCGTGATTCGGCCTCAATTATCTAATGCTGCTTCGTGGGCCGTACCTGTGTATCAACAATACCCTGGTATTTATACACCACATTTTATTCATGTACATAGTTTACAATATATGTATACATGCCAGTTACATAATAGATGAACACATCAACACAAGTAATATTACTTACATGTTTACATACACAAATACTTCACTTCTATATATAATACATCATACTATGCATCTACATCTCCATACTAATCATACATACATCCATACTAAAAAGTGTATAATAACAATATACATGCACATCCACTTCTAGGGCATTCCACCATTATACTTTCTAATCTCAACTTTATACAATTATACATATTATTTTACTGCGGTAGGCATGTACAATAAATACTCATCATGTATATGTCATTACAATATCAATCCAATACAATACAGTTATACATGTCATAGCTTCATCCAATATATGAAACTACACATATACACTAATACACACACATGCCTTCATTAATATTACTTCAAATATCCTATTACATCATACTCATACCATAGCCATATATAAACTTATTATATACATCGTATAGATAGATGCACTCATATTTACATTCACAAATACTAAGGCAACTCCATACAATAATACACACACACACACACACACATACTGTACTTCACATATCCAATTACACACATAGACCTTAAATCAATCATACATACTTTCTAGGTAGAACTATATTCAGGTACATAGTTACATATGCAAGATGCACACTACTACACACATGTCTTTCGGTCGCTTTAACCATTTTAGGATACATACAACTATCAAGCTATCCAAATACAAGTATGCATACTAAATATACTTATGACATATATCTATGCAAGTACTTATATAATAATTTCATTTATTCACACGAGTTCACATAAATAAAGACATCCACATACATGTATACATATATCCTTCATTAACATTACACACTTATAGACGTTATCTATGTATACATATAAATATCCTTACAAATGTGTATATCTAAGCTGCACGTACCCTCAAATGTCTATAACACATATCTTACATTGATAACTTATAGCACATGTATAAAACCAAATATACACACTTACGACTACATACCAATATCTATATGCACTTGTATAGGATCACACAATATATTTTCAAGGATACATGCTATTACTATACATATATGAATACACTTAGAAACATACATTCGTGTACAAAATCACATGACACTCTCTATACGTATACATATCTATATATACATATATACTCACAATATATTCAAACACACAACAATCGTAAGATCCTAGCCCAAAACATTTATTTGATTGCACTCATCTCGCACTAATTTAAGCATCTGAAAGGTTTTGATCGGACCCCAACCCTGATCACACAAGCGCACATGTTTGATTTTGTAGGTTTTGATTAGGGCACTTGTCAAGCAATCCATCTTCTTAGCATATCCACCAAAAATAACATCTATGTTATGAATAGGCCCATTGGGCCAATTGGGTATCCAACCCACTATTGAAAGCTATAAATACACGGGTAGGTGGCTCTTAACCCCTTACACCTATTTCTCCCTAAATTCCCTTCACAACACGTTATCAGAACGATCATGCTCGTTGGAGGAGACGGCGGCTCGCAGGAAAGGAGATCCACAAATCGCTCAGATTCAAGAAGATCGTAATCTTCTCAACGGGGAGCGAAAAGGGCATCCTTCACCAACCGTCGCCTAGATTCCTCATCGAATCTAGAAGATATGGAACTTATCTGCCTAGTGGACAGTGCATCGACGCACTCGATCCTTCAAAACTCAGACTACTTCACGAGCATAAGTAGTTATTCTGGCCCACTGAGAACAATCTCAGGGCCAGCAAATATAATCGAAGGATCAGGGGAAGCAATTATATTGCTCCCCGGCAACACACACATAACACTAAAAAATGCGTTATACTCCCCTAAATCCATCCGAAACCTCCTAAGCTTCAAAGACATCCGTTTAAACGGATATCACTTAGAGACAGTCGAGGAAGATAAAAGGGAATACTTGCTTGTAACGGCTCTTACAAATGGTTCAAAAACCATTGTGGAACGTTTCAAGGGACTCCCCTCGGGAATCTACCAAACAAGTATACAAACTCCAGAAACATCCATGGTGGAGCACCTGCAGTGCCCCCAAACACCAGAATTCCAACTCTGGCACAGTCGACTGGGACACCCTGGGTCGGTTATGATGTACCGCATCATTAAGAACTCCAGGGGCATTGACCTGAAGAACCTGAAGATTCTTCAAAAAGGCAAATTCCCATGTCCACCCTGTTACAAGGGTAAACTGATCACGAGACCCTCTCCACTGAAAGTGGATGTGGAGTCTCCCAGCTTTCTGGAAAGAATCCACGGAGACATTTGTGGGCCGATACACCCATCAAGTGGCCCGTTCAGGTACTTTATGGTCCTGATAGACGCATCTACTAAGTGGTCACATGTGTGCCTGCTGTCCACCCGTAACCTAGCACTATCTAAGCTTTTAGCTCAGATAATAAAGTTACGGGCCCACTTCCCCGACCACCAGATAAAGAAACTTCGTCTGGACAATGCGGGGGAGTTTACGTCACAAGTCTTTCTAGACTATTGCCAAGCTCAGGGAATTGAAGTCGAACATCCTGTAGCGCATGTTCACACCCAAAATGGGTTAGCAGAATCTCTAATTAAGAGACTGCAATGGATCGCTCGTCCATTATTACTTCAATCCCAGATGCCAGTGAATGCGTGGGGTCATGCAATTCTGCATGCTGCATCTTTAATAAAATTAAGACCCTCTGGAGGTCAGTCATCTTCTCCAATGCAACTAGCACTTGGAGCCCCACCAATTGTCTCACATTTGAGAATATTTGGTTGTGCAGATACGTCCCCATAGCACCACCACAAAGGACAAAGATGGGTCCACAACGTCGCCTAGGCATTTATGTTGGGTTTGACACCCCCTCCATAATTAGATTCCTAGAACCCCTTACGGGGGACGTCTTTAAGGCACGTCTAGAAGACTGTGAATTCGATGAAACATCGTTTCCAAGACTAGGCTCACAGACAAAGAAGCCCGAAGCTTCAGAAAGTATCACTTGGGATACAAAAACTTTATGTCACTTTGATCCGCCAACAAGCCAGTGTGAGGAGGAGGTCCTGAAGATTCTCCACATCCAAAACACTGTCCATCTCTTGCCGGACAAATTTATTGACAACCAGAAGATTGTCAAATCACACGTCACTGCTGCTAACACTCCAGCTAGGATTGACATACCGCAAAATGGATGCAATCCGCCTGCAGCAGAAATGGTTGGACCTCTCAAAAAGAGAGGACGACCACCGGGATCCAAAGACCAAGTCCCTCGAAAGAGTAGGACCCTTGGCAATGGTAAACAAATACCACCACAGGATGCTAATTTAAGCCCTGCTACCCCATCTCTCCCAAACTCTCATGAAGAGGAAAAACCGGGAGAAAATGAAGTATCAATACACTATGTACGAACTGGGGAGTATTGGGACAGAAAAAGCACAACAATAGATGACACATTTGCGTGTAATATTGCCATCAACGTCGCGTACTGCGACGATGATATTGAACCACGCTCTCTGACAGAATGTCAAAGCAGAGATGATTGGCCAAAGTGGAAAGCGGCAATAGGAGTGGAGTTGGATTCACTCACCAAACGCAAGGTCTTCGGACCAATAGTCCAGACACCAAAAGGTGTAAAACCAGTGGGATATAAATGGGTATTTGTTAGAAAACGAAATGAACAGAATGAGATCGTACGCTACAAAGTAAGGCTTGTAGCGCAGGGTTTTACCCAACGTCCTGGGGTGGATTTTGAAGCCACATACTCCCCGGTCATGGACGCGATCACCTTCCGATTCCTCATTGGCATGACAGCACAAGAGGGTTTAGATATGCAACTCATGGACGTGGTCACTGCATACCTATATGGCAACCTAGACCGAGACATCTATATGAGATTGCCTGACGGTTATTCTTTGCCTGCAGCACTAAAAGAGAGAGAACGTGACATCTACTCAGTGAAACTGCAAAGATCATTATATGGTCTAAAACAATCTGGAAGGATGTGGTATAACAGACTGAGCGATTTCCTTGCACAGCAAGGATTTAAAAACGACCCAGTCTGTCCTTGCATCTTTATAAGAGCAAAGGCAACAGGATTTGTAATAATAGCCATCTATATAGACGACTTAAACCTCATCGGATCTCCTGAAGAGATCGCAAAGATTTCTAGAAGCCTGACAGAAACTTTCGAGATGAAAGACCTCGGAAAATCAAAATTCTGTTTAGGCCTTCAAATAGAGCATCTTAAAGATGGGATCCTGTTACACCAGTCAACTTACACATTGAACTTATTGAAAAAGTTTCAGATGGATAAGTGACACCCCCTCAGCACCCCGATGGTCGTCAGATCATTGGATGTTCACAAAGACCCCTTCCGGCCGCTGGAAGAGGGGGAGGAAGTACTAGGCCCCGAAGTGCCTTATTTAAGTGCTATCGGTGCACTCCTTTACCTGGCTAACTGCACTCGCCCTGACATAGCGTTTGCAGTAAACTTACTAGCCAGATATAGTGCTGCACCTACACAGCGGCACTGGGCCGGAGTTAAGCATCTTCTGCGCTACCTCCAAGGGTCCATAGACTTAGGTCTATTCTACAGGAAAGGGGCATCAACTGGTTTAGTTGGTTATGCTGACGCAGGTTACAGGTCCGATCCTCATACAGAGAAGTCTCAGACCGGATACATGTTCACATATGGCGGCACTGCCATATCCTGGAGATCTGTGAAGCAGACCATGACGACCGTCTCATCCACCCACTCAGAGCTACTAGCGATCTTCGAAGCAAGCAAGGAATGCTTCTGGCTACGCTCGGTGATCCAACACATACTCACCTCCACCGGACTTACGACCGGCGTTCTTGCACCCACGCCACTCCATGAAGACAATGCAGCATGTATAGCCCAGCTACAGGACGGCTACATCAAAGGTGACAAGACGAAGCATATCTCCCCCAAGTTCTTCTGGACGCACGACCTTCAGAAGCAAAAGCAGATTGAGGTACAGAAGATCCAATCATGTAATAACTTGGCGGATTTGCTTACCAAATCCCTGCCTACTAGTACCTTTGAGAAACTTGTATATGGGATTGGGATGAGGAGAGTGAGTAAATGTAAACTGGGTCAGGATGAGAGAACTATGAACTCATAGATACATAGGAGACTGATGTATAGATTCATAGGAAATCTGCAAGCCTGAAGCTTGGTCAGATAAGGGGGAGTCAACTGCAGAGTTGTACTCTTTTCCCTTGGCTACAGGTTTTTTCCCACTGGGTTTTCCGTAGTCAAGGTTTTGACGAGGCAACCTCGTTGACTCTGGATCCTGAAGTATCCACCCCTTGACACATCCCCAAAACAGGGGAAGTTATGGGTTAACTGTTCTTTCTTTAACAAGACAGTTACCCTAACTCGGATCCTGAAGAATCCACCTCTTATTTCAATGTTGATTGGATAAGGGGAAGTGTTATGAATAGGCCCATTGGGCCAATTGGGTATCCAACCCACTATTGAAAGCTATAAATACACGGGTAGGTGGCTCTTAACCCCTTACACCTATTTCTCCCTAAATTCCCTTCACAACAGTAATGTTTTTTTACGTGAGCGTAGTCATCTGGGGGAAACCACATGCCTTTATTTATATGGGATGAGAGAGTACATACATGGATGATATACAATCTCTCAAATAGATACAATCTTATCCACTTACACATCATTATCTATTTACAACACTCCCACTTATCCGGCCATAAGTGTAAACTCTACCCATGAATACTTTGGGATTTTGAGCATCACATGGGTATCACAATGGGTGGATATTTCATGATCATGAGTTAATGTGAATTGCTTCATTAAAACCCGTGGCTATGGAAAACCATGTGGGAAAAACCATAGCAAAGAGAAAAGAGTACAAATTCCCTCTAACTCCTCCTGATCTGTACAAGCCTGTTGGCTTTCGGATCTCTTAGACGCTTTTCATCATTTCTATTTACAACATTCCGAAGATATATACAAATTGCAAATATCGCCACCATTAAGCAACTGCAGAATCCAAAAACTCTAGAGTGGTGTGCTTTGTTTTATCGCGTCTGATGTGGTCTCCTCAAAAGTGGGATAATCATGTGGCATGGTCTTCGGATTATCTTGTCAGCTCCAAAACGCCAGCCTTTTATCCAGTTGTCACTAGGATGTGATGTACCACTAAGCGCACCCAAAACACCCTTGGGTTTTTCTGGAATGGCGAGGATTTCGGAATGACAAGATGATATTGCTTTCATAGTTTGCTTTGCATATTTGCAGTAGATGGTTGTCCCCCTGTGGGTACCCATTTTGTGACTTTTTGTTTTGGAGATTAGACCGGTTACCTGCATCTGCATAATCATGGATGATAATTCTTTACAATGTAAGACCAAATCCATTTACTCTTGCAGGTAGTGCAGAAGATGCTTAACTCTGGTTTAGTTGCACTTTTTTGGTGCCTCATTTGATCTGGCTAGTGAATTTACTGCAACTGTTATATCGGGACGCGTACAGTTAGCCAGGAGTGCTCTGATTGCACTTAGATAACTGACTTCAGAACAAAGTATATCATCCCCCTCTTCCAGCAAACGGAATGTGTCTTTCTGTACATCCATTGAGCGTACTACCATATGTGTACTTAATGGATGACAATGGTCCTTGTAATTTCTTCAATGCACTCTGGGTGTATGAATTTTAACAAAACATGATTTTATCTTTTTAGATAATAAATCTGTGAGCCATGACCTATCTTTATTTTGCCTATGTCTTTCATATCATATTTGATAGTCAGGCTTGAACAGATATTTCGAATTTTTTTTCAGGAGATCCGATGAGATTTAAGTTGTTTACAACTATGATCTCAAATCATGTTCGTTGGTCTCTATAAAGATGCAAAGACAACCCTTAGTAGAAATCCTTGTCAAGTGATCCACTTGGTTGAACCGTATTTAATTATGTATTCAATAGAATAGACGCCCTGAAGTCTATTCAGGTATTTTACGGAAATAAGGAATATATCTTTATCTAGATTTCCTTAGATGTATGCTGTCACAACATCCAATAACAGCATATCCAAAATTTCCGTTGCAAAATAATAAGGTATTCGCAATTTATAACCGGGGAATCTGATGCATCATTTATATAAGTCAGTCTAGCTCATTACAATTGTTTATTTCCCAGTTTCAGCAAAAAATCCTTGAGCTATATGTTGTACATTATAACATACGATTTTTTACTTATATTTTCATTTGTGCAATACGTATTATACCAACAGGTTTGACAACTTTTGGTGTTTGGACTTCAGTTCCGAACACTTCACGTTTCATAAACGAGCTCAGCTTTTATTGCATCGTTCCATATTTGGCCAAGCTCTATGTTTGCATTTTAGCAACGGACCGTGGAATGATAATATTATAATTATCATCGCTTTTGCGATGTAAGTGGCAATATGATACACGAATATAGTACGTACATACAACATTTCGCATCAGTTTCTACCCGATTTTCCTCTTCGGTTGATTCTGGGAGGGGTGAGGATATGGACATGAGCTCATTGTCCTGTGGTAGTATTGACTTAAGGTCTCCAGGTGTTTTTCTCTTTCTGGAAATTTTAACCTTGGAGCCTGGTGGTCTGCCTCTTTGAGGAATAACCACTTCTGCTGCTGATGGATTGCATCCATTTTTGGGGATGTCAATCCTAGCTGGATTATTAGCAGTATGGATGTGTGATCTGACAAATTTTGTTGTTGTCAGTAACTATATCTGATAACCGTTGTGATGGATCTTGAAGAACTCGTTATCAAATTTTATATGAAGCGGTGTACATAAATGGATGAGACGTGTTATGGAGCGTAGTCATATGGGGGAGACCCCGTCTTTATTTATATGGGATGTGAGAGTACATACATGGATGAGGTATAATCTCTCTAATGGATACAATCTTATCCACTCACACATCATTATCTATGTACAACAGTTTGTTATGTTTGATTACCAAAAAAGAAAAAAAGAATGTAAAATTGTAGTGTTGTGAGTGAGGGAGGCCTTTGGCCTCCCCACCACTTATCCCTCCATTACTCCCCACTTATTGGAGTAATGTGGACCTTTGGTTTCTATGTGTCTCTTCACATACCCTACAAAATTATAAATATAGAACTATGGCTATTTGCCATGGTTACTCTTTTCTCTGGAAATTCCAACACGTTATCAACACCTTTGCTCTCAATTCTTTGAACTTTTTCTCTCGTATCCCTCAAAAATTTAACTCCCACGCGCGAAGGAATCTATTGTTGCGGTGAACCATTGCGGAAAACAGTTGCGGCGATTTTTTAGGCGTATCGGGAGCGGGATTTCGATCTACGGATTTTTCTTATTACGATCATCCCTAGATCTTTGATCTAGAGGTAAATTTTTCGATCCTGTAGATAATTATAAAATAGAGTTTGTAATGATTTTACAATGCTTTTATATAAGCTTGTATATATATGATAAATTCTGATTAATATCAAATTAAAAAACTAAAAAAAATCCAAAACCCTTCAGATCCCCCCGAAGGGGGGGTTTTGTCATTCCGCACCCCCCCGACGGCGGGAGGGTTTCCCTGGCCCCCGAAGGGGGGGCCTCTGTCTCCGCCCCCCGACGGCGGAGGGGTTTCCCTGCGCCGCCCCCGAAAGGGGGGCCCTCGTCTGCGCCCCCCCACGGTGGGGGGGGTTTCTGTAATTCGCCCCCCACCGCCGGAGGGGGGATCTGAGCGACGCCCTCCCCCCGACGGGGGGGCTCTGTCTGACGCCAACCCCCCGTCGGGGGGGCTCTGTGCGACGCAGAACACGGATGTGGGGAGGGGGTCCTCTGTACGTTGGGTTCTTCCGGACATGGGGATTTTTCAGGCTGCTGTCCCTCCCTGACAGGGGCGCGCTGTTTTTCATAGACAAGGATGAGAGAGGGGCACGATCTGGAAGATGAGGGGTTGGGGGCTTTTTGCATTCCTTAACCCTAACGTTTGTTTTTTTTGGGTTTGTGTTAAATTTGATTTTAATTTTTTTTACAGCCCATGAGCCTGCAGCCCAAAACTGTATAATAAATTAGTTGGTCTGTTAATTGGGCTTGAAGCCCAGTTCATAACAATGACAATTAAATTAAATTTTATTTTCCTTATGGGCCTGCAGCCCAAATTAGAACAATAATTTATTTTGTCTGTTTATTTGGGCCTGACGCCCAGTTAATCAAATTGCAAATTAATATGATTATTATTTTTGCTATCGGGCCTGCTGCCCGCCTCTATCCCACAAGACTTGCGGATTATTATATTTTATCTGCTACTTTTCAATTAATAAATATCTTAAGCATTGGATAAAACATTTATTTAAGTTAAATTGATTAAACGGATCCTGAGACCGCTCTGTCTTTAGTAAACTAACCTAAAGATGAATGACGTTTCCCCGTGGTCCAACTAATCCTTTTAACTTAAATTAAATTATTTTACCCAATATTTGGGCTTGATAATTTTTGTAATGTTTGTGATGCTGCGCTATTATTATTTGCATGTTGCATATATAACTGTGTGGATGTTTAAATAAGTCAAAATGCGTTTTTAGGGATCGGCCAATTTTTAGATAACCTTTTAATTATATTCATTCTCTTTGTAATTTCTTTTTCTTTTCTGAGAGAAATTTGTAGTGAGGAATTAATATATTATGCCAAAGACCTGTGTTACTACCTATGAAGATGGAGGAGATTGCATTTATCTGGGACCCAGATAGGGTTTCCAAATTGTATTTTTCTTTTTCTTCTTTATGGACTGTAATATGGACTTTGGACATTTTATGTTTTGGGTATCTGGCCGATCCCCGCATTTTTTCTTATTTATTTCTTTTTAGCATGATGTTTAATTATTAATACATGCTTATTTAAATTGCATAGATTAAAATGGCAAAATTGGCAAGCGTCGATTTCGAAGTTCTTGATGCAGCGGGAAAGAACTATCTCAGCTGGCGAGTGGACCTGAAGTTCCACTTGCGTTCGATGGCACTTCTCCACTCTATTCTGGCCCCCGCAGTGGCCGAGACACCTGCTAGCAGTGCCCCTGAAGAAGCACAACCATCTAGCAGTTCTCCAATCGTTGTCTCCGAAATAGATAAGGCGAAGCCATTATTTATAACAGGAGACACATAGACTGGACCTTAAAAGCCGAATACTTAACGGTGGAAGACCCGTTCGAGTTGTGGCAAGCGCTGGAGGCACGTTATAAACATCAAATCGATGTAATATTACCACGTGCCAGTTATGAGTAGGAAAACCTCAGACTTCAGGACTATAAGTCCGTTGCTGAGTACAACTCTGCACTTCATAATATCACCTCACGCCTAAAGTTGTGCGGTGAAGAAGTGACTGAGCATCGCATGTTGAAAAAGACATTTACCTCGTTTCACGAGAAAGATGCAAGCCTCGTGCAAACAGTATCGTGAACGTAACTTCATGATGTTCTCTGATCTAATCTCTTACCTTCTTAGGGCAGAGCAGAATAGAGATTTACTGCTTGCCACTCATAATTTGCGCCCTGCTGGTACTGTCCCTATCCCAGAAGCCCACCATGTTTCTCCCCAGCAGTGGAAAAACAAGAAGAATGCTAGAAATAACAAAGGGAAAGCTGTACTGAAGCCATCAAGAGGAGCACCTCCCAAGACCAACAACAACAACAGTGGGAATAAAAACTTCAAATGGAATAATAAGAACACGTGTCCAGTGCCAATTCCAAAGAAGAACTAGGAGGACATATGCTATAGATGTGGCATGACTGGACATTGGTCCAGAAACTGTCGCACTTATCGCCACCTTGATTCGAGTTGAATATTGCGTATTTAACCCCTTATCTAGCAATATTTTGTGTGTAAATGATATTTAATTGGTCCCTAATACGTTCGTATACTGTATATCATCATTTATTCGAGCAAACCATTGATTTGTGCACAAAATCTGAATTTTATTGAGTATTTCTGTATTTTCATATTTTTCATGGCTAGGTCTCGATCTTACGATTCCAACGACTATTTGTTTGTATTTTTCTGAGATCTGTGCTAATTGCTGTGTATTTTTGAATGCAAAATACCAATTTAATGAAGACATACGCTCAAAATATGAGAAATACGGTCTCCCGCAAACGAAAAGCTGACACGTGGCAGCATCAGATCATCCCTGCCTTCATCCGACGGCCTTAATCAGACGTGGCTATTCTTCAACCGTTCGATTTTGATTGAACGGACTACATCTAGCCTGCTCGAAAGCGAAGCACGGCAAACCAATGCGACGAAGTGCGCGACGTGGCCATCTCCCAGCCGTCCGATCTAGATCCAACGGCCATAAAAAGCGGAGCGGAGCGGACGACGTGGTCAACGAAGAACCGTCCGATCGAGATCCTACGAACGAGAAAGCTCCCGCGTTTTGAAATGGGAGAGATTGACAGGCAGGCGACGTGGCGAAAGAGAGGCCGCACGATCACGATCCGCCGACTCGCACGCGAGCGAAGCGAAGCGGGCGGCAGTGATTCTAGCAGGCGACGTGGCCGCTTCTAAGCCACTCGATAGGCGATCCAACGGCCCAGGAGAAATCCGAAGCGAATGCGGGCGGAGCGCAACTTTTGACGCACACGTGGCGCTCCTAGAATTGATCCTGCATTGATCCGACTATTGAGATTTGATGCGGTTGCGGGTTTGGGTTTTTGAGCGATTTGGGTGCGGTTTTGGACCCGATAACGCACTTAAACCCGCAATGCTTGTATTTAAGGTATTCTTAGGGTTTTGCTCCGTATTCTTGGCGTATTTGGGCGATTTTGGCGGCGATTTTTACAGCAACCTTCTGAGTTTACAGAGAGCAATCTGAGGAATTTTCAGAGATCTTTTAGAGAAAGAAGAAGAGGTTTTCTTAGGCAAAAAGAGGGTGTTTTGGTGATATCTCTTGAACTTAATTATTTATTTGCAATTCCATTTACTTCTATTGATTAGAACCATGTTGAATATGATGAATCCCTTTGTTATTTTCAGTATGTGTGGCTAAAGTCTAATTATGCATGATATGGTGTAGTTAGGGGATATGATGTGTATTTATTTGGTTGAATCTTCATGATAAAATTGTTGACGTTGATAAAGTTATAGTCTTTATTTAAAATCTCCTCTTCATCTTTTACAAGAACATGATTGAGCTGATGATCGCCTCATAAGGGTGAGTTTTGATCTCTCCAAAAGGGAGTTTCATCTCTTATATTTAAAAGATTATAGCTTTAGCAACAACCTTCGTCAATTTTGTGCTTTAATCCCCACAAGGGTATTTTCCGATGAATTTCTCTCAAAAAGAGATATCATTGAGTTATCTTTAATCAACCAAGTTAATACAAATCATGGACCCCAATGAACCCATATCATGTGCATACTTTTCATAGATATTTATATAAACGAAACTTTCTTTTGCTCGTATTGTCCACAAATTAAAAAACCACAATCAAACCCCATTCAAACTATCATCATCAAAGTGGTTGGTCTCTTTACGTTCAATCCCTATTTGATTTAAGCTTTGTGGTTGCAACAGGTTTTCTCCCGAGGATTCGACATCTGGACTCCCAGATTTATATTACTTGCACGGACTCTTACGCTTGAGAGAAGCACATTTTTGGGCTAAACACACCTCCAGGACCTGTATCAGGCGAGCCTGAAGCCTCTCCTTGAAACAAACCTGGAAGATATTCAAGCTCTGACCAAGTTCACTGCACAAGACTTCGAGAATGACAATCTGCTCGATTGAGCCCTATCTTTATATCTATGCATTGAAATATATATAGCTTCATCTGTAGTTTGCTTTGAATGAACTTTATTTTGAATTACTCAAATAAATTTCCACTTTGCATTAATATAGATGAAATGTGATATATTGTGGACAATGCATCGATGCACTGGTAAATCATTAATATTTTTCCCACATACAAACGAGACTAAATGATGCATTTTTCTCTCCTAATTCATAGAGTAATCTCCCAAGTTTCAAGTATATTTGGTTTAAACGAACATAACTTGGAAACTGTGGATAATAAATAGTGAATATCTTTATGTAACTCGTCAAGAGGATGGCCAGAAGACCATCTACGCACGATTTCATTGGACCCCCGTCGGGTCCCTATAATTACAGATATTCATCCTATATAAAGCCAACTTGACTGAGCACCAGAAGTGCCTTTCACTGCCAGAGTTTTCAACTCTGGCACAATAGACTTGGTCATCCTGGATCAGCGATGATGGACACATCATCAAATGAATTCTTTGGAGAACCTGAAGATTCTTCAAAAGGTTGAGTTTCCTTGTCCCCCTTTGTCATAAGGGAAAACTTATAGAGAGACATTCCCTCCTGAAAGTGGGATTAGAGTCTACTGGTTTCATTGAGAGAATACATGGTGACCTTTACGGGCCTATTCGCCCCGCAAGTGGCCCATTTCAGTACTTCAATGTACTGATAGATGCATCTACTAGATGGTCTTATGTATGTCTTTTTGTTCACCCGCAACCTAGCTTTCTCACAAGCTGATAATGTGAGTGAATTCACTACATAGGTCTTTCAAGACTACTGCCAAGCAACTGGCATTGAAATTGAACATCCTGTAGCATGTTCATACTCGGAATGGGTTATCAAGAGTCTCTGATAAAGATACTCCAATGGATTTCACGTCCATTGTTAAATCCCAGTTGCATGTGGATTTTGAGGGATACGCCATACTGCATTTCTGCATCGCTTATCCCGATACGGCCCTCTTGTGGCCATATCTTATTGCTGATGCCGCTTGCTTATGGTTCACCACCAAACGTATCTCATTTGAGAGTGTTTTGGATGTGCTAATATATGTCCCCATATCACCACGTCTTGATAACTGTGATTTTGATGAGCAAAGTCTCATTATAATAGGCACGCAGTCTAAAGAAGCATAAAGCTTCTGAGACCATATCATGGGACACAAAATTCCTAATCTCGTTATGATCCGCATACTATTTCTGTGTGAAGATGAGATCCAGAAGATTCTTCACATTCAGACTAAAGTATATCAATTGGCGGATAAATTCACGGACAACCATAAGATTGTTCATTCACATGCCCATGCTGCCAACACGCCAGCTAGGATTGACATCCCTATAGATGGATGCAATCCACCGACAGCAGAATTGGCTATAGTTCAATTGAAAAGAGGACGCCCGCCAGGTTCAAAAGATAAAGTTCCTCGAAAGAGGAAGATTCCTGGAGATAATAAATTGATCCCTCCACAGGATGCTGAGCTTAGACCAGCGAGCTCTCCCCTCTTGATTTTCCCTGTAGAGGAAACAATAGGAGAAACATCATTATATTACGTACGTATTGGAGTGGTACTGGACAAATACAGCACAGTCGACGACGACGATTTTGTTTTCGCTATTGCTGTTCACGTCGCTGAATACGACGATGACGTTCAACCCACTTTTCTATAGCGTAAACACATAGATTGGCCAAAGTGGGACGAGGCAATAAGAGTAGAGCTGGACTCACACTTGAAAAGCAAAGTCTTTGGACCAGTAGTCCCAACACCTGAATGTGTAAAACCTGTGGAATATAAGTTGGTTTTTCATAAGAATAAGAAATGAAGGAAATGTGATCATTTTCCTATTTTCATACTAAGCCTAAACATCTCTGGAAAAGCCAAGAAATGCAGCTCATGGACGTTGTGACTGCATATCTATACGGCTATATAGATATAGAGATCTATATGAAACTTCCAGAAGGGTATACTCTACCCTCAGAGATGAAAGAGAGACATATGTGTTGAGTATTGACTCCCCGGATTTGGTTTTGATGATGAACAAACATAAATATCGTGAACTAATTCTTTGTGAGCGCAGTTATGGAGATCGTCGCCAAAATTCTATGAACATCAAAAGCAACGTCTCAAGACTTCTCAAAGCACGTGATCGTGTGCCTGAAGCTTCGTTGAAGCTCTAGGAGCATTATTGAAGTCAAGAGATTCGGAATGAAGATTTGAAGACGGTTCGTCAAGTTTAATTTATAGTCTTCTAGCTTCTTTTCGTAGAATATTAAGCCTTGAGTAGGTCTTACGTTTAATCTTCATAAACACTCATATCTTAGAGCTAGGATTATCTTAGAAGCACATACAAACTTTTCCGAAGCTTCGCGCTTCGGTTCGCGGCTTCTAGTGCATCTTAGTTGGTTCAAGAAGAAGAACCAACCGACTAGATGGCAATCTAGTCGGTCGGTAATCCTTCTTGAACCGACTAGATTTCCTTGCTCAATCAGCCTAGACACTGTTTATCAATTAGTCGGTCCAAGAAGGTTCACCGACCGATGGTTGACTCGGAAAACGCGCAAGTGCACGCCTTCCGCTCCCAAGCGTAGGAGCGTCAATGCAATATATAAATAACCAGTGAGTACCGGGTCGGATCACAGGGACAATTCGTTCTACGTTCACAAGATTTGATGGACAAAGAAAAATAAAGCGTGAAACGACCACCTCAATTAACGGTGGGTGGAAAAGTGGAAAAAAAAGTGCGGAGAATCTAAAAATCTGACCTAAGTGGGTAGGGTTAGAGAGCCAAAGGTGGAGTAGGATCGCTGGGAGCGAAAGCATGGGTTGAGGGTTCATTAAGTTTGGCGTTAATGAAGCTTTAATTACCGTATATAACACAATCGGTCATCCGGCTAAGGAAGCCCAATCGGAATATTTAGCGTTCATGAACATGAAATTTTGCAATATGGATGGATTTATTATCACGACACTAATCAAGTTAGGAGCATGGATTCATCTCGAATTGTGCGCTCTCGGGACTTAACCAATTAAATTTGTGCCCTAATAATCATCCAACATTAACATTCAAAATAGGGCAATAGGAAATTAGGGCTACAATTAACACCCAACATCAATAAACCACAACCCAAGCAATTCAATACTACACAATCATAGCAAACAATAGGATAATTGCATTCAAAATTAACCCAAGTTTCATACAAAAATGAGATATCAAAATACAATGGGAGAAAGGGGGGATTTCACCAAGATTTCCCCCAAATGAGCTCCTCCCTCTTCCTATTTGCCTTCCTCCAAGCATCTCCAAGCTCCACCAAGCCTTCTCAAGCTTCCATGGCCTCCTCCCCCATCCAAGAGCTTACAAACCCTAAAAAAACTCCAAAAACGCAAGAAAAAAAACGAAAAAACAGCAGCTCTCCCACCCACAAAATTCGCACAGGCCTGTTAAGGCATTGCGGGTCGGGCGAAATCGCGCCCGACCCGCGCGCGCACGCCTGCGCTGCAAGTGGGGGCGGGGCCGGGTCGGATCCCGGCCCCGCATCGCCGCCCGCCCGCCCGCCTGCGGGCGGGCTCCGCTTCCGTAAAACAAAGGAGCGGGCCGGTGCTGGGCCGGCCCGCTCGATAAGAAAAAAAAAATTTTTTTAACTTTCGCACAGCGGAAACGCGGGCCGGCCAACGGGCCGGCCCGCAAAAAGAAAATCTTTTTTTTATAATATTAGTGCGGCTGCTGTGGGCCGGCCAGCGGGCCGGCCCACGGGCTTTTAATATATATATATATATATATATATATATATTCTTATTTCTAAAATCCCAGATATTGCTCCTTTGCTCCAATAAATCATTAAAAATATCCGGAAATTCCCAAAAATTCTGGAAAAATTCCAGAAAATCCAGAAAAATCCCAGAAGTACCTGAAAAATACGAGAAGCAAAAATTAGTTCATTTGATGTGAAAATAAATATAATGACTATTAAAAGAAAACAATATTAACCTCCAATAATCCATATAAAATGTTCCAATGCTCAAATAATTCCCAAAAAATGGAGATATGATCAAAATAATGGCAGGAGCATAGGATAAATAATAGGAAGACAATAAAGACGATAAAACCGTATTTTGTGCCAAGAATGAGAATAAGCCCTAAAATTGATATGAAATGAAAATATACCCAAAAAGAGTACAATTAAGCCTAATCTTTGGCACAAAATGGGGATAGTTATGGGGTGAAATATGCAATTTATATCCCGAATCACACCCCCCAACTAGCTTTTTGCTAGTCCCTAGCAAAATATGCGATAAATTAGGATTAAATTGAAAAACATGCACCAAATCCTCGATATCATCATGGCATACTCCAAAATGGGATTTCCAAATGATTCCAAAGCCAATATACCAAATATATGAAAGTAGATAACAAATGAAACTCTCATCAATCCAATTCAAAGAAAAGTAAGGAAATAAGCCACGTATCACACGTATCGGGATATCACGATGTCAAAATTTCCAATTTTCATGAAAGTGGCCAAAACAAAAGAATATTTCTTCTAAGAGGTGGGAGATGAGATTGCATCACTCATGTGGGTTATTCTTTCATTTTTCTTTCATTTTTCTTTTCTTTTTCTCTTTTTTTTTGTTTTTGGATTTTTCATGTTTATGTTTTGCATTCACGCGATAACGCTATAAATGCAAACACGGCCACCAATACCTACACGCGATAACGCTATATAGGCAAAGTGATGGAATGATCCCCTAAATCTCATCTTTGGCGTCCTTCCCAATGTTTCGTGGGGCACCGGCTACTCGATTTGATTAGGAAGAAACATTCACTTATACTAACTTTCTTTTTCATTCCAACACAAATTAGCAACTCATCCACCCACTTCTAAGAAGAAAACAAAGCATACACAAGATGGCCAAATCCAATCCAATTAAAAACCACACCGTTCATCCCAACAAATGCAATCACTTACACCAAACTTTTCCCAAATTGTTTCAAAAAGAGCATCACGACATATGAAATAGCTTCATACATGGTATATTAACATATGAATTCAAAATGGAAAAGAAATGAAACATGCCAATCCAACATCGAGAAGTTGATACCTAAATGATAATCCGAAAAATTGCATGGCATTAAGCATATAGGGACTAAACAAAGTTAATGGCGTAGGAACGAGGAAGCCAAAATATGATATGCAATGAATTCATGGAATGAGGCGAGACTTGGAGGAATCTCAAAAAAAAATTTGGCCAAAATCCTAACAATCCTAAAGATTCTAACACTCTCCCCCCAACTTAAAATAAGCATTGTCCTCAATGTTGGGAGAGTACTAGATCTCGGCAAAAGATCCTAGAAAAGAAAAAAAATACGAAAGCAAACATGCGAAAGCAAACTAACTAATTTTTTTTATTTATTTACACTACTTAAAGGAAAGAATACACCTTGGCAAATGGCGGATCTCGAATGTATAACGGTGGTGGTAGCTGCTCGATCATATCCTTTTGCTCCTCCGCCAGCTGCTTTGGAGCTAGGCCACCACCGGCCTCCTTGGATTCCAGCAATGCAACTCCAAGCATCTCCTTTCGATAATATGGATCACGTGGGAGACGAGCTGCATCAATCCAAGTCATGTCCTCATGCCCTGCAAAAGCATTCCAAAACGGGTCGTCAAAACAAATAAAAGAATTTAAATGCAATGGACGACATTCTGAAGCAAAAATATGTGGAAGTGCAAATTGGGCTTCAGAAATGCAAGGCATGAGATGGTGGAAACTTCCCTGAAATGTGGTGCTAGGCGTGGCATGATACGCTGCCTCAGGAGGAGGTGGAAGTGGCTGCAGATGAGAATCTGGAGGAGATGACGGCTCAGGCTCAACGTAAACCATCTTGCAATCATCCTCGCTATCAGAAAATGTAGGCTCCGCAGACCTCCCCAAACTATGAAATGTATCCTCGAAAACCTCCTCGATGACTGGTAAGTGCGCATCCTGAGGCGAGGGAAGTGACATCAGTGACGGGACTAGAGGTAGACTCGTCTCGGACAAATCCAAGCACGCATCATCCTCGCCATCCCAGAAATAGCTCATCTCAGTCGTCCTCCCAAAGTACTCAACCGCCTCGACCTGTGAAGTTAATTCTGAAGTGGAATGTGGCTCAGGCTCCATGGTGTCCTCAATCTGCTCTCGGCCATCATGCACATACACTTCATCCTCAACCTCAAAGTGAAAATGCATCGTGTCACCGTCGTGGTCGACACGCACTCCGTCATCTGTCTCCTCTGACTCCTCAATATATACATGCTCAAACTCTTCTACTTGGCCCCAATGCACCCTCTTCACAGGTCTCTCTAGATAATCCATAGGGTCGCACTGGAATGAGCCCTCAGCTGGCTCCTCAGGCTGGCACTGGACCTGCAGCTCTGCATCCTGAAGTGGAAGCTGAGATTGACCATCATCCTCATATCCAAGTGACGGCTCTCCAGATGGCGCAGTCCGCTCCCACTCTGCAAGGTCCCTCAGGTAACACCAAGAATCCTCTGTCGAATACTCAAAGAACTCCCCACCGAAACTCATCTGCACCAAATCTCGCCCAGATGGCGTTAACCCTTTGTAGAAGATCTGCAGAAGATGATCCTCGTGAAAGCTCTGGTGTGGGCACGCAAGCACCAAATCAGTGAACCTCTGCCAAGCCTGATGGTAGGCCTCCCACTCAGCCTGGATAAAGCTCGCTACATGCTCCATGGCCTGCCGCCCATGTACCTGCTCCAAAAAGATAGGCAAAAATACCCGGAGAAATTCAGCCTGAAATGACAACCAAGTAAAATGTGAGTCCAGAGACAATGAATCAAACCAAAGTCTAGCATCATCCTGTAAAGAATCGGGAAAGAATCTAAAATATATGCAATCATCATCGATATTCCCACCAAGACATGAATGCATCCAATCTTCAAAATTTTTAATATGTAAGTGAGGGTTCTCCCACTCCGTGCCATGAAAGTATGGCGGAAGTGGGATATCCTCCAAATCAACGTCCGAAAAATTTGAAGGTGATGCCAAGTTGTTAAAAAAAATTTCCAAGAAAATGAAAATAAACAAGCAAAAAGACTCAAAAAGTGGAAAATAAATAAAATGAAAGACACACACTAAGAGATAGAAGTATCACACTAAAAGTTTCAAAATCAATCAACAATTGCTAATAATAGAAACCGTTGTCCCCGGCAACGGCGCCAATTGGTTGACTCGGAAAACGCGCAAGTGCATGCCTTCCGCTCCCAAGCGTAGGAGCGTCAATGCAATATATAAATAACCGGTGAGTACCGGGTCGGATCACAGGGACAATTCGTTCTATGTTCACAAGTTTGATGGACAAAGAAAAATAAAGTGTTTTACAGCTAACTCAATTAACGGTGGGTGGAAGTGTGGAAGAAAAAGTGGTGAAAACTAAAATCTAACCTAAGTGGATAGGGTTAGAGAGCCAAAGGTGGAGTAGGATCGCTAGGAGCGAAAGCATGGGTTGAGGGTTCATTAAGTTTGGCGTTAATGAAGCTCTAATTACCGTATATAACACAATCGGTCATCCGGCTAAGGAAGCCCAATCGGAATATTTAGCGTTCATGAACATGAAATTTTGCAATAGGGATGGATTTATTATCACGACACTAATCAAGTTAGGAGCATGGATTCATCTCGAATTATGCGCTCTCGGGACTTAACCAATTAAATTTGTGCCCTAATAATCATCCAACATTAACATTCAAAATAGGGCAAGAGGAAATTAGGGCTACAATTAACACCCAACATCAATAAACCACAACCCAAGCAATTCAATACTACACAATCATAGCAAACAATAGGATAATTGCATTCAAAATTAACCCTAGTTTCATACAAAAATGAGATATCAAAATACAATGGGAGAAAGGGGGGATTTCACCAAGATTTCCCCCAAATGAGCTCCTCCCTCCTCCTATTTGCCTTCCTCCAAGCTTCTCCAAGCTCCACCAAGCCTCCTCAAGCTTCCATGGCCTCCTCCCCCATCCAAGAGCTTCCAAACCCTAAAAAAAACTCCAAAAACGCAAGAAAAAAATGAAAAAACAGCAGCTCTCCCCCCCCCCACAAAATTCGCACAGGCCTGTTAAGGCATTGCGGGTTGGGCGAAATCGCGCCCGACCCACGCGCGCACGCCTGCGCTGTAAGTGGGGGCGGGGCCGGGTCGGATCCCGGCCCCGCATCGCCGCCCGCCCGCCTGCGGGCAGGCTCCGCTTACGTAAAACAAAGGAGTGGGCCGGCGCTGGGCCGGCCCGCTCGATAAGAAAAAATTTTTTTTTTTTTTAACTTTCGCACAGCGGAAACGCGGGCTCTTTTTTTTTATAATATTAGTGCGGCTGCCGTGGGCCGGCCAGCGGGCCGGCCCACGGGGCTTTTAATAAATGTATATATATATATATTTTTTCTTATTTCTAAAATCCCAGATATTGCTCTTTTGCTCCAATAAATCATTAAAAATATCTGGAAATTCCCAAAAATTCTGGAAAAATTCCAGAAAATCCAGAAAAATCCCAGAAGTACCTGAAAAATACGAGAAGCAAAAATTAGTCCATTTGATGTGAAAATAAATATAATGACTATTAAAAGAAAACAATATTAACCTCCAATAATCCATATAAAATGTTCCAATGCTCAAATAATTCCCAAAAAATGGAGATATGATCAAAATAATGGCAGGAGCATAGGAAAAATAATAGGAAGCCAATAAAGACGATAAAAACCGTATTTTGTGCCAAGAATGAGAATAAGCCCTAAAATTGATAAGAAATGAAAATTTACCCAAAAAGAGTACAATTAAGCCTAATCTTTGGCACAAAATGGGGATAGTTAGGGGTGAAATATGCAATTTATATCCCGAATCAACCGACTAGTTGTCAAACTAGTCGGTTAGGAATCCTTCTTAGACCGACTAGTTAAGACTTCATTTTTCAGCCTAACTTACTGTTTACAGTTAGTCGGTCAAAGAACAACGACCGACTGACTAGTTGTGAAACTAGTCGGTTGGAATTTGTTCTTAAACCGACTAGCTGTCTTTGAATTCAGCATATACTATTTCAACTCTTAGTCGGTCAAAGAACACTCACCGACCGACTAGTTGTCAAACTAGTCGGTTGGCAAGTCTTCTTAGACCGACTAGTTCTATATTCCCTGAACTATCTTTATTGGCTGTGAAGCTGTTAGTCGGTCCATGTTGAATCACCGACCGACTAGTTGTGAATCTAGTCGGTCAGTGATCCTTCTTAGACCGATTAGACTGCTTCAGAAATAGATCCGTTGGAGCATTAAATGCACGAATTTTCTCTCTCTCTCTTCTCTATCCTATATAATCTTGAGATGCTTCTTCATAACATTCAAGGCTGATATTTATTGTGTTTTAGAGAATCAAAGAGAAGCATTTATTTCTCATTTCTAAGCTCATTCATTTCTCAAGAATCTCTCCCTCACTCTTATTCCTCAAGAGAGATTCATTGATTGTGAGCCATTCAAGCCAAGAGCTTGATTCAAGGTCACCATCTCCACCCTAGGCTTCTATTGCTGGTCAACTTCTTGGAGCTAGGGTTTGGTGCCTTCTTCCCCATCAAAATCTTCCTTGCCCTAAAATCGTAAGTTTACTCAAGGCATAGGATTTTGTTGGTAAGCATTTCATATTTCAATTACATTGATATTGCAAGTTTTTCTCTCGGTTTGTGAGAGTTGTTTGTGATCCCGGTTTGTGGGAGTCACATTTTCTTTTGTGTATGATTTGATCTTGTAGAGGTTTTCTACAAGATTTTCATAGTGCAAATTTGAGTTAGAGGTTTCTAACTCAAGTATCCGGAGGGGATCCGGGTGTTTGGGACGTATGATCACTGGGAACAAGTCGGGGAGACTTGGGTGGATCCGAACCCGTTAAATCGTTTGTTTGCCTTGTCTCTTATTGTTGTCAATATTTTCATTCCGCATTGTTGGTTGAGTTTGCACGATAATTAGGAATAATTACTCTTGATTATTTTAAAGTACTATTCACCCCCCCTCTAGTACTTGTGCAGTAGCTATCAGGGCATTACATTTGGTATCAGAGCCAAGTTCATAGTTATGTCTACCAACGACAACAAGACCGTTCGTCCACCTTCCGACTACAGCACTTTCAAGAATCACGAAGGAGCTTCTTCAGTGATGGAAGGACACTCCTCAACTAGGCCTCCTCACTTCAACGGTGCCAACTATGGGTACTGAAAATGCCGGATGGAAACCTTCCTCCGGAGCACTTCACTATGGAGAGCCACGTTGACGGAGTACGTCGAGCCCGATGCAGAAGACTTCGCGAAGTGGACTACCGCGGAGGTCGTCGCGGAGGTAAACAATGCCAAGGCAATGAATGCCTTGCAATGTGCGTTGGAGCCCGAAGACTTCTACAAGATATGCACATGGAAGAGTGCATATCAAATATGGAACCAACTCCTCATCTTGCACGAAGGAACGAGTAGGGTAAAAGACTCTAAACTCGTTGTTGCTAACAGAGAATTCGAGCTATTTCACATGGAACAGGGTGAAAGTATGAAGGAGTACTATGCTCGCTTCGTGGACATTTCCAACGAATTGGAAGCTCTTGGGAAGAACTATACCCAAAAGGAGAAAGTCACAAAGATCATTGACGGACTTCCTTCGAGTTGGGAAAAGCGTACCTACGCCATCGAGGAAGGTAACGATATGAGTAAATACACTGTCGTTCAACTAATGAGTACCTTGATGTCTCATGAGGTACGCAAGGATAACAAGATCAAGATGAAGGACAAGATGAAGGCGTACTTGAAGCAAGAAGAGCCAAAGAAAAAGGCGATTGCGTTCAAGGCCGCTCCATCTACATCTACCGATGATGAAGAATCGGAAGACGAGTTGGACATGGAATCTCTTGCCCTCATGGCAAAGAAGTTCAACCGATTCTACCGAAAAGGTAACTTCAAGAACAAATCTAAATTTAGTTCTACTAACGCCTCCATTCCTTTGTGTTTTAAATGCAACAAGCCAGGACACATCAAAGCGGATTGTCCTCAAAACAAACAAAAGGAGAAATGGAAGGCGCCAAAGTTCGACAAGTCTCGGAAGTACAAGAAATGGGTACAAGAAGGGGCTTGTCGGCACATTCACCGACTCCGAAGAGGATTCTTCAGGCGGAGAGTCAGATGATGAACAAGTGGAGCAAGCACACATGTGCTTCATGGCAAGAGAGGAACATGATCAAGAGTCCGCTTCTGATGAAAGCGAGGATGAAGACGATGAGGTAACGATGGATGACCTTAGATTAGCTAACGAACAACTTTGGTCTAAGTTTTCTAAATTAGCAAATAGATATATTAAGACTAAAGATGAGCTAACTAGTCTCCAAACCTCACCTAAGCCTATCATCGTCAACAACGACACCGTTGTTGAAGGTTTGAGAAATGAGATTGTAAATCTCAAATCTCAACTTGAGCATGTTCATATTGAGAATTCGGATGAACGCGAGATAGCGGATTTGACTTCTCAAAACTCAACTTTGAGTATTGAGAATAAGAATCTCAAGTCTCGTGTTTGTGTACTCACAACTCAAGTGTCCACTTTGGATGCTTCTATACTTTCTCTCACCGAGAAGTATGAGTCCACATTAGGCCGAATTAACAAATTCAATAAAGGTAAGGACCATTTGGATAATATTTTAAATGACTTACTTCCGACCAATTATCGCATTGGCTTGTGGTATAAGATGGGAAATTCATCCAAACCGTCCACTACCTTTGTAAGGCCGACTTCCGATGCCTCAACGAGTGGGAGCAAACACCTCATTGGTAGTTCATATACCAATGGCGCTTCCACTTCGTACACACCCCATCTTGGAAAGAAACCCACTTTGGGTGGACCTCCAAAGAAGGGTCATGCTTTTATATACACCAATACCATGCCACGTAGGAACACATATCCTACTCCACCGGTTCACAATTATGATGATTTTTATGCTCCACGTCCACGAGCACGTGCACACCAAGTGAGACACCCTCACGCACGTGTTCCTCCACATGTGTATGCTCATCCACATCACTATCATATGAATGATTGCCATCATGCACCATTTCATCATGTGCCATATGCTTATCCACGACATGAATCATGTAGAAATCAACAACGTATGCATGCTCCCAATAGGAATAGGGCTCCCAAAATATTCACTATTTGGGGCCCGAAGAACACTAATATGCATGAAAAATAAGCATACATGAATTCCTATTTTATGAATGTCGTGCACAATGATGATTATGTTGGGAAGTCTAAGTCCAATTGGACTTGGCCTCCAAAGGTCTAATCTTTTAGGACCCAATGACCTTGGGTACCATGGAATGATATTTCTATCTTTAGATACTCGAGAAAAAGAAAAGGAGCAAAAAATCTAAATTTAGCTCCAAGAATAATTAGATACTCGATAGCGGGTGTTTAAAACACATGACGGGTGAAGCTCACTTGCTTTCCGGAGTGGTGCCCATTGCGAATGGGAACCGAGTAGTCTTTGGAGGCAACGAGAGCGGAACCATCATTGGTGTTGGTAAAGTTGGTAATCCCTCTAAACCTCTTATAAGTGATGTTTACCTTGTTAAAGGATTAAATCACAATCTCATTTCAATAAGCCAACTTTGTGACAAAGGTTACAAAGTTAGCTTTGCGAAAGGAATGTGCCATATTTTTAGTAAAGATAATGATAATTTGTTATTCTCTGGCACACGTCATAAGGATATATATATCCTAGATATCCCCAAGTCACATGAACAATGTCTCATTGCCAACACAAGTGAACAACACTTATGGCATCGACGTTTCGGTCATGTGAACTTTGGAACACTTTTTAAGCTTTCCAAGTTAAATTCTATTACAGGATTTCCTAAGTTTACTTTCCAAAAGAAAAGCTTTTGTGACTCGTGTCAACGAGGCAAGCTTCCAAAGTCGTCATTTAAACCTAAGAAAAGCATTTCTTCTAAGCAGCCTCTAGAGCTTTTACATCTAGATCTTTTTGGGCCAACTAGAGTTGCTTCATTAGGAAATGCTCGATATGGACTTGTCGTTGTTGATGATTTTTCTAGATTTACTTGGGTATTTTCTTTAAGTAATAAAAATGATGCTTTTGAAAACTTTACAATATTTGTTAAGAAAGTACAAAATCTCATTGGAACCACCATTGTCACTATTCGTAGTGATCAGGGATGGGAATTTGAGAATGAGTCTTTCTCAAATTTTTGTGATGAAGTTGGTATTACTCACACCTTCTCTTTCCCTCGCGCACCCCCTCAAAATGGTGTTGTTGAGAGAAAGAATAGGACGCTAGTGGAATGTGCTCGCACTATGCTTGATGATAGCCAACTTGGCCATCAATTTTGGGCGGAAGCGGTACATACCGCTTGCTATGTGTTTAATAGAATACTTTTGAGGCTCGACACCAAACAAACTTGTTATGAATTGTTGTTTGGTAGATTGCCTCAAGTTAAACATTTTCGAGTTTTTGGTTCAAAATGTTTTATTAAAAACACGTATGGTAGCGTGGAAAAATTTGATCCAAGATCCGATGAGGGGATATTTGTTGGATGTTCCTCACGTAGCAAAGCCTACCGGATATACAACAAAAGAACCTCAACGATCGAGGAATCACTTCATGTTTCATTCAATGAAAATTTTGTCCCGGCTAGGATTACCAATGATGATGACTCCGTGGATGTTTTATGTGATTCTATTGGTAATTCTAATTCTATTTATTCTATTGATACTAACCCTACTGATGATACTTTTGAGAATGTTCCTAGTGATCAGGGAATTCCCAAACGGCTTCATACAGTTCGTGACCATCCTCATGAGCAAGTCATTGGCAACATTCATGATAGTGTCAAGACGAGATCGCAAGTCAACTACTTCGCTCATTGTGCCTTTGCCTCTTCAATAGAGCCAAAGAATATTAACGAAGCGTGCGAAGATCGTGCTTGGATCCTTGCCATGGAAGAGGAACTCATTCAATTTGAGAGGAATGAGGTTTGGGAGCTTGTTCCATTGCCTTCGAAGAACCACACCGTTATAGGAACGAAGTGGATTTTCAAGAACAAGACCGACGAGAACCAAACATCGTCCGGAACAAAGCTCGGTTAGTAGCTCAAGGTTACCGGCAAGAGGAAGGTATAGATTTCGAAGAATCCTTTGCTCCAGTAGCTAGATTAGAATCTATTAGGTTGTTATTATCTTTTGCATGCCATAAAGATTTTAAACACTTTCAAATGGATGTAAAAAGTGCGTTTTTAAACGGAGATGTCGTTGAGGAAGTTTATGTTTCTCAACCTCCGGGTTTTATAAATGAAAAATTTCCAAATCACGTTTTCAAACTTAAGAAAGCACTTTACGGTTTGAGACAAGCTCCTCGAGCTTGGTATGACCGCCTAAAGAACTTTCTTTTGGATTTAGGTTTTTAAATGGGTGAAGTTGATTCTACGCTATTTGTTAAGTATTCGAATCATGATATTATTTTAGTTCAAATTTATGTTGATGATATCATTTTCGGTGCTACTAACTTCACTCTTTGCGAAGAGTTTTCTAATGTCATGAAGGCCCAATTTGAGATGAGCCACATGGGTGAGCTCAAATATTTCTTAGGTCTCCAAATTCGCCAAATGAACGATGGAATCTCCATCCACCAAACCAAGTACACGATGGAGTTGCTAAAGCGATTTGGAATGGAGAATGCCTCAGGCAAGAAGACTCCAATGAGCACTACTACACATCTTGATAAAGATACGGCCGGCAAAGATGTAGATATTCGTCTATATCGAGGTATGATATGTAGTTTATTATATCTTACTGCCAGTCGGCCCGATATTATGTTTGCTGTATGTGTATGTGCTCATTATCAGTCTCAACCTAAGGAATCTCACTGAGTAGCGGTAAAACGTATTTTCCGTTATTTAAGTTACACTCTCGACTACGGATTACTTTATCCAAAGTCTAGCACATATGAGTTAATCTCATATAGTGACGCAGATTATGTGGGATGCAAATCCGACAGGAAAAGTACTAGTGGCACTTGCCATTTTATAGGAAATTCTCTTGTCTCTTGGTTTTCCAAGAAGCAGATTTCCGTATCACTTTCAACCACCGAGGCGGAATATATTGCCGCCGCTGCTGCGTGTGCTCAGGTTCTTTCGATGAGACACACTCTTAAAGACTTTGGTATAAACTGTGATACTTGCCTGGTGGACAACCAAAGTGCAATATGTCTCTCTAAGAATCCGGTACACCATTCCCGTTCTAAACACATAGATGTCCGTCACCATTTCCTAGATGATCATGTTGCTAAAAAGGACATCATTTTAGTGTATGTGAAACCCAGAAGCAAATCGTCGATATTTTCACGAAACCACTTAAAGAAGACTCCTTTGTGCGGTTGCGTCGAGAATTGGGGATTATGGGTGAATCTGAGATATATGATTCATATGTTCAATAATCTTGCATGATAATAATTTTCCTTATAATGCTCATGCTAGAATTGTTGAGATTTTCTGGATTTATGGTTTGATTTTTGGACTTTATGCTAGAAATTGTTCATGAACGTCGTATTTATATTTTTCGATGTTTTATGGGGTAGCATGATGATGTGTGAGGGTATTTCTATGTTTCGTCCAAGTGCGCGTAGGAGAGAACTCAAAATTTCGAATTTTTCAATTTTTTTAGACTCTTTTAGTCGGTCCTAGTTCATTGACCGACCGACTAGATTGAGTTCTAGTCGGTCAGTGAATGAACTCAGACCGACTAACTCATGCTCTAATTTTGGCTTTAGTTACTATTTACACTTAGTCGTTTCGTGTTCATTGGCCGACCGACTAGATTGCATTCTAGTCGGTCAGCACTTGTACTTAGACCGACTAAATGCGTTAGGGCACGTTGGTCTTTTCCTCTTCTGTCGACTTATATTCCTTGGGCACCAATTAGATCTCACTCTAATCGGTGTGTTCCCTCTTTTCAAAACCCCTAACCCCTGCAACCTGTCTCCTGCCTCCACCGTTTCAGCCGTGCTCTGCCGTCTCCGGCCACAATCCGTCGGTGCCAATCACTCTCCCTCCTCCTGTCATCTTAGGGTATCCCTCTCTCTCAGCTCTTAGGGTTTCATTCTAGGTCAAACTTTGATTTCAGTTTGTTTTAGGGTTTGTGTTAGGTTTTTCAGTTTTCAATTTTGTGTCGATTGCGTTGGTTTGTGTTGTCTCGTCTCGATCATGGCGAGAACACGTTTTCCTATCCTTTCAACCTCTCCGTCTCCCATGACCGTCGAGTCTCCTCCTACGGACCCCCCCCTCAACCCAAACGCCGTACCAAATCGACCCGTCCCTCCTCCTCCTCGCCTCCTCTTAAGAAGAAGAGGACGACTGCTAAGCCTAGAGCCCAATCATCATCTCAACCCAAGGCTCAAGCTCAATCTAAGCCTACTTCTTTCCGTGCTCCCACTCCTCCCGATGACTCTGACGCAGAGTATATTCCCGAGTCTGAGCCTTTCGATAGGGCTCCTACTCCTCCTCCTCGATCTAGCTCTCGTCCGTCAAGGGGAAGGCTCCCATGCCTTTGGGTGGTGTCGATATATCGTTGTGTCGCGATGACCCGTTGTGTCTCGCGGCATACAACCGTATTGAGCACTGTCCATTGATATTGGAGCACTTCGTTCAGTTCTCATATTTTCCACATCTCGCCGATCTTCTTTCCTCTAGCGGCCTTTTAGACTATCTTCGCTATGACCCCAAAGCGAATCCTCACCCGTACCCACGACTCGTCAAATTATTCTATGCGAATCGAGTCCGTGGTTAGTATGACGACACCCACTCCATTGAGACCACTGTCTTGGGGACACCTATTGTCCTCACGGCAGAGATTTTAGGGGAGTTGATTGGTGTCTCATCCTCTGGCCTGCTCCCTGCTGATATCTCTATGGATAATATCCACGATCTTGACCAGGTCATGCTTTCTGAGATGTTTCACGTCATCCCTCCCGCCATGATTGGCGTCCCTTTCAAATCGTTTAAGCCGAATGCTTGGGTCTTGAATCTTATCCTGAAGTCGTGCCTCCTTCCGAAGTACGGCTCCTCTAGCTTGCCCTCCCAGCCATTCCTTAAACTTATCTACGCTCTTTTCATGGGGAGCGAGATCAATTGGACACGGATTATTCTTGACAAGATGGATTCCTTTGAGTGCATAAGGAAATCCACCAAGTCTGCTCACATTCCATATCCTTGCCTATTGACTCTCGTTTTCCGTCACTTCGGCGTCCCTCTCCCTCTCGATAACCAGCGTCCTCTTGGTCCTCCCCTGAACGCGACGGCAGTCAAAAAGTCTCTTGCGGCGCTTCGTCATGTTCAGAGGACTACCCCCTCTGCTTCAGCTACTGCTGCTCCTCCTCCTCCTACTCCCTCTCTCGCTGAGTTTTCAGTTGCCCTGAGACGTGTGGAGTCTCGTGTTTCTCGTTCTGAGGAGATGCTAGCTCGCATCTGTTCTCACTTGGGCATTGAGGTTCCTCCGTTAGTTTCTGACGAGGAGGAAATGGATGAGGCTGAGCTCGAGGAGCTTGTTGGATCTCCTGCTCGTGCTCCCGAGAGCAGACCTGCTGCCACCATTCCTTCGGTGGATACTTCTGCTGGTGCTCCCGAGAGCACACCTGCTGCCACCATTCCTTCGGTGGATACTTCTGCTGGTGCTCCCGAGAGCACACCTGCTGCCACCATTCCTTCGGTGGATACTTCTGCTGGTGCTCCCGAGACCACTCTTGTTGCCACTCTACCTTCAGTTGACACTCCGGTCATTCCCGAGACCACCACCACTTCTGCAGAGCCTGCTGCTGCTGCTGACCCTGCCTCCGCCTCCTGAGCTTGCGTTGGAGGACGCTCCCATGTGCACATTGGATGATATCTTTGTTGTGAGAGAGTGGGGTAGGATAGTTGGGTGGTGATGTATTTTGATGTATTTCTGGATGGATTTTTGTATGTTTTATGATGTATTTTGATGTATACATGTTTTGTGATACTTCGATGTATACTGTGAGATTTGTTGTATGATGTGCTCCGATCTGAGGATCGTTTATATTTGTATTGGCGGATGTATACTTTTGGATGTATCATGTTATATATATATACATCGTGTTGCCATTTACTTCCGTGTGCACATTATATTTCTGTCTCTGATGTTGCTTTCGCTGCTCGACGGTTAACTTGGTTAAATAGAATTATTTCTATGAAAACATAGAATTGTTTTCCATGCACTAAATTACCCAAGAATGTTGATATTGGAGAGTATGTTCCATAACTCAATATGTGAAATTGATTTGAGTTTTGATGATTTCATTTCTCGATTTTTAACTATGGTCTTGTTGGCACGCTTTGATTTTATTCGTTATTTTCCTTTGGTGTCATTTGGACCGTGGTCGTATTCTTCGACTTCCGTGCTTTTATTTTTAGCCATTGTTGTTGTCGTTGATTTCCTCCCACTCTTTTTGCTAATGCCAAAGGGGGAGAGAACTAATAATAACGATGTGCTAAATGATTAGTTAAAGCAATTTACGTGAATCTAATTTGATTTGTTAGATTCAGGGGGAGTTAATATATAAAAATGGATTTCAAATCCGATATTTCAATAATTGGATTCATATTTTATACTTTCCTCGCCTGCTTGATGCGTATGATTATTATTTAGTTTGGAACTAACGTGTCATCAATGCAGGTGGAGTAAGTAAATTTCATTTGAATCATTATTATTGATTATTTATTTTTGTTGGTTTGTCATCACCAAAAAGGGGGAGAATGTTGAGTATTGACTCCCCGGATTTGGTTTTGATGATGAACAAACATAAATATCGTGAACTAACTCTTTGTGAGCGCAGTTATGGAGATCGTCGCCAAAATTCTATGAACATCAAAAGCGACGTCTCAAGACTTCTCAAAGCACGTGATCGTGTGCCTGAAGCTTCGTTGAAGCTCTAGGAGCATTATTGAAGTCAAGAGATTCGGAATGAAGCTTTGAAGACGGTTCGTCAAGTTTAATTTATAGTCTTCTAGCTTCTTTTCGTAGAATGTTAAGCCTTGAGTAGGTCTTACGTTTAATCTTCATAAACACGCATATCTTAGAGCCAGGATTATCTTAGAAGCCCAAACAAACTTTCCCGAAGCTTCGCGCTTCGGTTCGCGGCTTCTAGTGCATCTTAGTTGGTTCAAGAAGAAGAACCAACCGACTAGATGGCAATCTAGTCGGTTGGTAATCCTTCTTGAACCGACTAGATCTCCTTGCTCAATTCAGCCTAGACACTGTTTATCAATTAGTCGGTCCAAAAAGGTTCACCGACCGACTAGTTGTCAAACTAGTCGGTTAGGAATCCTTCTTAGACCGACTAGTCAAGACTTCATTTTTCAGCCTAACTTACTGTTTACAGTTAGTCGGTCAAAGAACAACGACCGACCGACTAGTTGTGAAACTAGTCGGTTGGAATGTGTTCTTAAACCGACTAGCTGTCTTTGAATTCAGCCTATACTATTTCAACTCTTAGTCCGTCAAAGAACACTCACCGACCGACTAGTTGTCAAACTAGTCGGTTGGCAAGTCTTCTTGGACCGACTAGCTCTATATTCCCTGAACTATCTTTATTGGCTATGAAGCTGTTAGTCGGTCCATGTTGAATCACTGACCGACTAGTTGTGAATCTAGTCGGCCAGTGATCCTTCTTAGACCGATTAGACTGCTTCAGAAATAGATCCATTAGAGCATTAAATGCATGAATTTTCTCTCTCTCTCTCTCTTCTCTATCCTATATAATCTTGAGATGCTTCTTCATAGCATTCAAGGCTGATATTTATTGTGTTTTAGAGAATCAAAGAGAAGCATTTATTTCTCATTTCCAAGCTCATTCATTTCTCAAGAATCTCTCTCTCACTCTTATTCCTCAAGAGAGATTCATTGATTGTGAGCCATTCAAGCCAAGAGCTTGATTCAAGGTCACCATCTCCACCCTAGGCTTCTATTGCTGGTTAACTTCTTGGAGCTAGGGTTTGGTGCCTTCTTCCCCATCAAAATCTTCCTTGCCCTAAAATCGTAAGTTTACTCAATGCATAGGATTTTGTTGGTAAGCATTTCATATTTCAATTACATTGATATTGCAAGTTTTTCTCTCAGTTTGTGAGAGTTGTTTGTGATCCCGGTTTGTGGGAGTCACATTTTCTTTTGTGTATGATTTGATCTTGTAGAGGTTTTCTACAAGAATTTCATAGTGCAAATTTGAGTTAGAGATTTCTAACTCAAGTATCCGGAGGGGATACAGGTGTTTGGAACGTAGGATCACCGGGAACAAGTCGGGGAGACTTGGGTGTATCCGAACCCGTTAAATCGTTTGTTTACATTGTCTCTTATTGTTGTCAATATTTTCATTCCGCATTGTTGGTTGAGTTTGCACGATAATTAGGAATAATTACTCTTGATTATTTTAAAGTACTATTCACACCCCCTCTAGTACTTGTGTAGTAACTATCAGGGCATTACAGTATGAACGTCTCCTCTATAATATCTTACGCAATCACGAAAAATGTGGTATAACAGATTTAGCGAATTCCTTGCTGAATAAGGATTCCCTAAAAATGAAAGCTCACATGTATCTTTATCAAAGGAACATGGACATGATTTGTATTAGTCGCCGTCTATGTGGACGATTTAAATCTAATAGGATCTCCTGCAGAGACCATTGATATATCTGATAGCCTTAAGCATACATTCGAAATGAAATACCTAGGCAAAATAAGGTATTGTCTCGGCTTACAGATTAAACACTTTCGTGGTGGAATCCTTTTATACCTATCATATTTCTCATACACCAGGAGTTTATAAAGAAAGATGTCCATTTGCAATCTATTAAAAATGGATGCATATTTATGACGCCTTCCAGTCGCTGGAATAGGGGTAGGACATCCTAGGTCCCGAAGAATCTAGCTCTAGTGTACTAGTTACACTCCTTTATTTGGCCAACTACACGTGTCTCTAATAGAACGTCTGTAGTAAAGCTGTTAGCCAGATACAGTGCTGCCCTAGAGAGCACCACTGGACCAAGGATAAGCTGCTTCTGCGCAACTTCTAAGTGTCAAGGATCAGCATCCAGGGAATAAATATCACATATGCAGGTTTACAGACCATCGCGATGACTAAGCACAAATGGTCGGCCACCTCCTAAAGATCTGCGCATCATCCTCCAAAAGTCTACATCTTGTGAGATCATCCAAAAAGCATATCTACAATACGCTTATCCAGGTCCAGCAGTACCTTGCAAACATGGTGTAGACCGAGTAAAAGAATACATACGTAGAGTCATCTACCAAACTTCGAAGCGCGCATCACTCCTGAGTGCTACTGTTTTCCAGTAGCCGCTAGATATGAGTGAAACTTGTATAGATGAGTGATGATTGTATTTGCTTTCAGAACATGATGGATGTATATACGAATAGGAAATGACTGTATAGATACATAGGAGATCTGCAAGACTGAAGCTTGTACAGATCAGGGGGAGTTGATAGTAGAGTTGTACTCTTTTTCCCTTATCTATGTGTTTTCCCATTGGGTTTTCCATAGCCAAAGGTTTTAATGAGGCAACCTCATTTAACTCTGGACCCTGAAGTGTCCACCTCTAATGAAAGCTAAAAGACCTACAAGCATAAGGCTTGTACGGATCAGGGGGAGTAACTTGTGTGTTGCACTCTTTTCCCTTAAGCTGTTGGTTTTTTCCACTGGGTTTTTCACAGCTAAGGTTTGTTTAAACAAACACGATTACTCAGGATCCAGAAGTATCCACCCTTCTTAGCTTTATACGCTAAGACCAATGTAATGGATGGATAAGGGGGAGTTTTGTGAGTGGGGGAGGCCGAGTGAGGGAGGCCTTTGGCCTCCCCACCACTTATCCCTCCATTACCCCCCACTTATTCGAGTAATGGGGACCTTTGGTTTCTATGTGTCTTTTCACATACCCTATGAAATTATAAATATAGAACCATGGCTATTTTTCATGGTTACTCTTCTCTAGAAATTCCAACATGTAGTTTATTTTATAACCTATAAGGTTATAGATCTACATATATTAGTTATGTTATATTTAAGACATGAAAAATATTAGCACATTCTTTAATTGAAATTAACAAAGTATAAAGAAATTAGAATAATAATAAGTGCACATCATTATTTAAAAGCATGGAGATAACTAGAAATATGGCATAATTCCATTATTAAGAACTAAAATTCGTAGCATGTATTTCCGTTATTTTACAACTCATCTTCTTTAAAAAGGATAACTTTCGAAAAAACTACCCATAGTTTCATCTTTTTCGAAAATACTACCATAACCTTTGAAAATAACAAAAAAAGAATTTGAACCTTACTTTTCCCAAATTAGGCATCTAAGTCATAAATGTAGTTTTCTGAAATGTTATTCAAAGATTGATGGAATTTTTTGTAACTTATAAAACATTAGAGAAGTAATTTGAGCATACCTAGAAAGATCGAGGTAGTCTGCTGTTAACAGAGTTTTAGGTACTGATTTGAGAATGACAATATTTCAAAATCGGCCAAAAATTTAAAATAATTTTTGTTGTATGTTAACGGAGTTTTAGATAGTAATTTGAGAAACGTAACGTTAAAGTTAGTTTTCTATTATTTTCAAAGTTCATAATAATTTGAATAAACAATGTAAGGTAGTTTCTTGAAAATTAGCCTTTTTCAAAAAAAAATAAAATAAAACCTAACATCAAATGATGAAGAAATCATTCTTCCCTCTTAATGATGTTGTTTGTTGCAGTTAGCCACGATGACAGTGTGATTCAAAGCCCGCAATAATAGGTGACAAAGCAATATGATGATGATGGAAGGAGGAAGGCAAGTTGAGCCTGACAGGCCCGGCTTTACAATAAAGCCCGTGAAGCTGCTGCTTTTTTGGGGCCGACGGCAGTCCGACCCGCTTCTTTTTAATTTTCACCGGCCCAAGCCCAATTCTCTCTCCAACAGCAGCCCACATTTGCAGCCCCAGCGGAGAAAAGAAAGCCCTACCCTCTGCAATCGGCGCCGCGTTCTCTCTCTGTCAACATTCGAAAATCCCGCACGCCGCAGGAATCAGGATCAATCGCCCTCTCCTCCAGCGGTCACAGCTTGATTTAGATCGATCTCCCGTCTTCATCTCGAGTCTCGATCTCTCTCTCTCGTGCAGTTGCGCTCGATATCCCTCCTTCCTTGCTCACTGGCGTCGGTCACCCGGCAACAACACCGGAAACATCACCGCTCCTCAGGTACATGTCTTCCTCTTTCTTCTAATTTTAACCTTTTTGACCTAATTTTAACCCTAACTTGGATTTGAGATTGGCAGTCAGAGAGCCCTGGCCGTTGGGGGTCTGGAATTCTCCATCTCAATTGTTCAGCAGATGATCCGGTCTGTGTCTTGATTCTCCATTGTCCACCAATTGGACTTACATTCTCTGCGGGCACAATTTGTTGTCGGGTCTGCACCGTTTACGCCCGATATCGATAGCAGGAAGGACCACGTGCGTGCAGGATCCGAATACAACACTACCCAAGCCCGCCGCTCTTTAATACCAAAGGCTTCTCATTTCTTCAATGGGAGTTACTATGCGCCGTCGGTTTTTAGCCACTTCGAGAAAACACCTCAAAGATATTCGACTGAACCATTCTCAAATTTCCCAATTCATCAGGTACAAATTCTTCACTCTGTCGTCTTTTCCTCTTCGCATCAACAGTTTCAAACTAACAGACTCCCAAAAATCCTTGTTTGGGCTTCTCACATTTCATAAACTCTCACAAATTTTCAACAGGAACCCTTCGATTTCCACAGCTGCATCCGTTTCTTTAATTGAATCCACCCCAATCCCTGCATGCATTTCAGAAGTTTCAGGATTCTTCAATAAATTGCCGTATGTTAATCTGGCAGAAGTCACAGCAGACCATGCAAATGAAAGAAAGCACATGATCGCATACTCCCAATTTAAAGATAGCCACGCCCTCGGATTCCGCCACGATCTCTCGACGTTTTCGGAGGTCATTCACACCCTTTGTCGTTTGGGCTGGCACAACAAGTTGGTCTCTTTGTTCGCTGATACAATTTCGTTGAATGGTGACTTGGGTTTCGAGCTAACCGACCTATTTGGTTTGCTCCCTCATGGGTATACTGGCCAGCATTGGGCGCGCCTCGTGTTTGATGCGCTTATCAAAGCGTTTGCTGCTTGTGACAAGCCTAATGAGGCTATTAATGCATTTTATCGGTTGGGAGATCGTGGTCTTGTTCCATCTATGAGAACATGTAATTTTCTTATCAACCTAGCTGCTGAGAAATTTGATTTACAGATGGTACTGGCGGTCTTCGATCAGCTGATGAAATTAAGGGTATGCCCGGATGTATGCACGCTCACCATTTTGATTAAAGCTTTCTGCCGAGGGAAGAAGATAGAAGACGCGTCTATAGTTTGGGAAAAAATGGAGGAGATTGGTGTAAAGCCTGATTTGATCACTCACACTGTTTATATAAAGGGGTTGTGTGACCATTACGGACCCGATCCAGCTTTTAGTCTACTTAGACAGATCATCAGTCAAGGTGTTCCCGTTGATTGTGTTGCTTACAATAGGGTAATTGATGGTTTGTGTAAAAATAAGAGACTGCAAGAAGCTGAGAATGTTGTAGATCATATGGTAGCGCATCATGTGGCCCCGGATGCACTTAGTTATATGTATCTCATTAAGGGTTATTGTGACGAAGGGAACCTTGAGAGGGCTAAAGATCTTCATGGGAAGATGGAATCAAAGGGCATCAGGACAAATCATGTCATTGAAAGCTTCATTCTCAATTTGTTGTGCGAGAAGGGCATGAATTCTGAATCATTGAAACATTTTCACATATTGAAGGACTCACATCAATACATTGATGTAGTTCTCTATAGTATTGCCATTAAAGCTCACTGCAAGATGAAGAACATGAAGGATGCGATGCAACTATTTGACGAAATGAAGGGTCGGGGGTTGGCCCCGGATAAAAAACTGTTTACTAGTCTGATCAGTGGTTATTGCAATTTGGATCAACCGTACAATGCTAAGAAGGTGTTCATTGATATGCTGGAAAATAATGTGGAGCCAGATATTGTTACATATAACGTACTCGGTGGTGCCTTTTGCCGCAATGGGTTTGTTAACGAGGGATATGAGCTCATAGATATTATGGAGAATATGGGCGTGGAGGCCAATGCCATCACCTTTAGCACGTATATTGAGAATCTTTGTAAGGGAGGCAAGCTAAAAGAAGCAAAAGCATTATATGCTGTGTTGGAACAGAAGAATATTCACCAATGTGTTGCCCTTTACACCGCTATGATTTCTGGTTACTTGATATGTGGGTGCATAAAAGAAGCTTACACACACTTTTACAAATTATCAAAGCGAGGGAGCTTAATGGACGAGGATGCTGGTTTTAAGCTGAAAACCAAAAGAGTCTTGTCTACGCTCATAAGTGAACTTTGTAAAGAAGGAAATGTTGAAAGAGCTTCCAAGGTGTTGAAGGCAATGTTGGAGATGAATGTTACCCCAGATCAGATTTCTTGCAACCATATTATTGCTGGTTATTGTCAGGTTAAAGATATGGAAAATGCTCATGCTTTTTTTGAGGACTTGGTTAAACGTGGTTTCCCCCCTGATATCATTTTGTATACCACACTAATAAATGGTTACTGGAAGGTTCACCATACACAAAAAGCTTGGAAACTCTTCTTTGAGATGGTTCAAAAAGAGATTCAACCTGATGTGACCGTATGTACGGTTATGTTGGATGGATATTTGAAATATATCTTGTACAAAGATAGGCTACACACAGACATGGATACAAGAAGGCAGAAATTTAAAGGATATTCTTTGGATGTTTTGGATATTTTGAAAAATTGGGGACTGGAACCTGATGTTGTTTTCTGCACGGTTTTAATTGATGGGTACTCCAAGGTTGGCAACGTTCAGGAAGCTCAACGACACTTCGATGAGATGATCAGAAGGGGTTTGATGCCAGATGCCTTTCTATACACTGCTATAATAAATGGGTACATTACTGGGGGGAAGGAAAGTAAAGCTGTTATGATGCTTAGGGAAATGCTTGATAAAGGAATACAGCCTGACACTTGCATTTTAACTACATTGTTGTTGAAGCTTCAGAGCAAGACAATTGTAGCATGATCAATAGCATTTTTATTGAACCTCATCAGAAAGCTTTATCACTTCTTTATGGGGATTGGTCTGGAACTAAATCCAGTTGACTCACTGAAAAATCTTTGGTATTATAACAGTTTCCAACTTGGCATCGATCCTTAGTTTCATGCCAATATCTTGGGATGAGAGCTTTGCATGCCATACAGCTCAAAAAGGCCATTCTGCATTGTGAATCCTACAGTAATGGTTCGGGACACTTTATCAGGGTAATCTACTAATATTTTCTGAAGCACACAAAGGCAGACCAGAGTGCAAGTGAACTTCGATATGGTATTGTGGGCCAACGTGGAGTGCTACCCTACTAATTATACAGATGAGGGCTTGTTCTTTTGCATATCATGTGTATCCGACCCCTTGATGATACAGTAAGTAGAGAAATTCTACATGTTTCCTAGCATTATATACTGGTGCACATCTAAGCAGCATGCTGAAAAATTAACCAGAAAATTTGTTAACTGTAAAGATTATTTCATTGCTTATTTATATTACGTGTTATTCCTTTTGCACTAAAAAGGTGGATGACCTCTCATCATACAAGAAAATAAAGCATTCTTAACTTGTTGGCAGCCTGACTTGAACATATATGATCTCTACCATCACAAGCAAACTCTCCATGTTCATTAAAGATTTCATTTTTTATGAAAAGGTAAAGCAAATTATATTTTTGATCATAGTAATTATGCAAGTGAATAGCACCCCAATATTCTAAGTTTACTAGAAATATGGTTGTGCTCAATCATTAAGTATATTTAAATGACTTGATTCCAATGGAACTAGGATTATGTTTTTATTTTGTTTGATGTTTTCTTTTACATGCTGGATCTATATTGCTTTGTCCCAAACTGAAATGCTGAGCCCTAAATTATGTTTGACTTGTGCAATGCTGTGATCACTGATTGCATGAATGATGCAATTCGGATTGCTTCTGCCTAGTTTGTATTTAATGATATTGTGCGTAGCAAGTCTGGAAATAGTTAGTCATCCCTTCTACTTATACCGAGTATGTAACCTTCAATTAAGTGATTAACATACTTTTTGAGATTGATTGACATACAATTTTGGCCCGCAATACATCAGCTGTATTGACAATTTAAGTATGATATCATCCTCTTTTTTGCTTCTATTTGTTTCTTTCATGTATAGTTATAAAAGAATTTTTTGTGCTTAAGAACTTTTATGTTGCCTGCTGGCCTCTATGTGAAGGCGAGCTTTAAGTTGGTTGAGATGCATTTGTTGCCCATAACCTGTTAGCTTACTTAAGCTTTTGGATGCATGATGCAATTCTGATTGCATGCATGATGCAATTCTGATTGCTTCTGCCTTGTTTGTATTTAATGTTATTCAATGCTATGCAAAATGAACAAGCTGCTTCTACACTAAATTACATGTATCATAACAATACTTTATAATTATTATCCTCTTTGATTATTTGAAAGATATATTTGCATCCTTGGAGAATGACGATGTTCTACCAAAATGTCTCGTGTAGGTCTGAGGAGCTAGGAGGAAAACTTTTAGTTGGTTTTGTTTAGTCTTGAATTCTGCATACAACTGCATTAACTGGTATTGCAATTCATTTATTATCCATGCATCACTATTTCTGATACTAACAAATAGTTATTTGTTGGTTCACTTATGATGCTTTTTTTGCTTCAGGCTAACAATGAAGCATCAAGCATTTAATTTATGGCATTTAAATTCTGCTTTTACTGAGAGGAGCCAAAGGTATGTCATCTTGTCCCGAGCAGGATAAAAACCAGCTATCTGGATTCTGAATCTTGTTGCATGCATGAAGGTCAGGGATAACCTATCCCTCGATGCAGTTTATATTAGAAGTATTTGCATGTCTGTGAGGTGATATTTAACTTCATTAGTAGTACATAGCGTTCATTCTTTCTGTCGTGTCTGCGCACACACTTTCAAATTTCTGAATCATGCCACAGAAGAATCTGGAAATTTCTTGTGGTAACTATATGAAAATGCATGGCAGATAATACTAAATCCATAATGATTTATATGCTCTATAATGCTCATAGATGAAACTCATGGGGTATGAAATTTTTTGGCCAGTGCATTATGTGGATAATTGGATCGTTTCTTGAGAATAGAACAGAATTGGCCAGTCAATGGCAAAAAGCCTTTGAACCTTTTTTTGTCATTCACATTTTGGTTCATGTAGACCTAGATCTTGATGAACAGAATGGACTATCCCTTGAGAAGATCCACACATTTCTTGGGAGTAAAAAATAAGATAAGTTCTTATGTTTGCGCATATCTTGTGCATGTGTCCACACACGCACATGCTCACTAAGGATGGCACTTTATTGTTAAATTCCTTTCCATCTACCAAACGTGTCATGACATGTCGATTGAGATGAATGGAGTGGATCACATGTTACAGTGGCCTGCCATGTAGTTTGGCTGATGGCAGCAAACTTTAAGTTTGTTTCTATATATCAATAACTAAATGAATACACAAAAACACATGATAATATATCATTAATCAAGCATTCTTTCTTTGCTTCATTTATTGGAAATTCCACTTTTCTTGCATCCAGTTCAATATGTTTAAATTTTTGTAGCTTGATGTTTATTTATTTAGTATTAATGTAAGGATCATGGTAAAGAGTGTCTTCCTCGTAGGATCATAGGATTAACCAACAAAGTGTGCATGAAAGCCACCATAATATTGATTATCAAAGTGTGATAAATATATTTTTAATTTGTTGTCTGATAAAACCAAAGTTTGAGAAAACAGTTTCAGTCTCGATCATAAAATTTTTTAAGGTTTCGAACAGTTTCACTAGTTTCGTAGGGTTTATTTGGAATTTCGGTTTCAGATTATATATATTTTTATGCATATATTTTTATAAAATGCATTTATAATAAAAATTTTAGAATTTTAGAATATAAATTTTAGAATTTTAGAATTTTTAAAAGTTTAATAAATATTTTTTATTCATATAGTTCAAATGAATTCATGTGGTAAAAAACCCCATATTGTATTATAAGGAGTTAAAACCGAGTTTCAACTGAAACTGACCAAAACCAAGTTTCAACCACTGTTTCATATCATCTTCCTTCGTAATCAAAATGAAACGGTCGAAACAAAGTGGTTTCAGCTGAAATATCATTCCTCGATTTAAACCATCTTAGGCTTAGAGATTACTTTTAATAAGACCATGAATGCTTATGAGTTATGACATGACTCATAAGATGTCAATGATACCTTTTTAAAAGTTTAATAAATATTTTTTATTCATATAGTTCAAATGAATTCATGTGGTAAAAAACCCCATATTGTATTATAAGGAGTTAAAACCGAGTTTCAACTGAAACTGACCAAAACCAAGTTTCAACCGCTGTTTCATATCATCTTCCTTCGTAATCAAAATGAAACGGTCGAAACAAAGTGGTTTCAGCTGAAATATCATTCCTTGATTTAAACCATCTTAGGCTTAGAGATTACTTTTAATAAGACCATGAATGCTTATGAGTTATGACATGACTCATAAAATGTCAGTGATACCTTATTTTGTCTCTTTAAGCGTCAACTTTAGCTTTTGGCTCATACTGCAATCCTGATTTTAGGTCACTATCATTGAGGGTCACTTAGCCAGATCCTTTTTCGATTAACTGTAAAATTATTCATATATGTCATTATTAATCTTGGCAGGATCATTTCTAGTGCAGTTCAAATTTTTGGGCTTTAATTTTGATACATAAAAATTAAATTCTTCTTCTTTTTTACTAATGTTAAAAATCGTAATAACTCTATGTTTCCCTTTGTTAGTTGTGTCCTCATCTGGTAGATTTTCTTATTTTTAAAAAAAAAAACTTGTTTCATACTTACCGTGTCTCAGCTTGTAATGTCTCACTGGTTGTGCCATTAATGTGCATTGAAGCACTTGTTGGTTGTTTGTATAGTTTTTTTCATGTTAGTTAAATAGTTTTATGAGACAGTCAAATGCGGTTTTAGAGTCCGTCCATTCATGAATTTGTAATTTTACCGAAGAAAAATACAATTTCATCTTGATCATATGCATGTCAATTGCTTGGGCTTCTATTGCTATGGGAATGTGCATGCATAAAATAATGCAGAACCGAGACAAAGGGTAAGTGTGCATGCCAGTAGTGAAGAAGTACAAAAATATTTGAAATGATGCAGTAACCATTTACGGTTTTGAAACCATTTCTAGTTAAAATGTTATATATGGGTAAACAATGCTTCAAATCCAAGTGGAATTTACATTTGCTGCACTTTTATTGGTTTCTTTTCCTTGTTATAAAACCAATTTAATTGGTGCTGGAATGTTATGAAGATAAGATGAATTTTGAAGCGATTTTTATCCTAATTAACTAAAACACTCAAAAATAAATAAAAGACTCTAAAGGACTTAAATACTATCCTAAATAAAATAACTAAATGACTCAAATGACAAAAATGAACTCAAAGGACTCGAACTCTATCCATCTCTCAATCTAAATAAAATAAGATGTAAGAAAACTGTCTCAATTTCAAGATGGATCTCTATCAGAATGGCATACATTTTCAATTTTACTCAACTATGATCTACATTCAACTTGGCAATGTGAGTGTCAATCGAGGCTCAAAGCCAATCTTAGGGTTCACATCTAACCTCTAAGTTAATACATTATGTTTGGGCTGAATAAGATCAAGCTAGGTTGAATTTGGTCTATTGATGAAGCATCTCTAATTCCAAAAACTAGGTGAGCTGGCCAAGGACTTTCATGTGAAAACTAGCATGCAACAGTTTCTAAATTGTAAAGATGATTGCTATATTTGCATCTGTGACAAGGATGTCATCCACATAAATAAGGGCAACTGTCACGTCCCGCAACCCGGGGTCGCATCATGTTTCGCAAAAGATAGCAGGTCCTGCAGATAACCAGTGAAAACAATCTAGACACAAGCAGAGATGTATCAAAAAGCTTAACAAAAATTTTCATATATATATATATATATATGAACGAGTTTACAAAATGATGTACATCATGCCAAAAGCACGCTTACAAAAAAGCTATACATCATACTATAAGCATGCATAACCAAAGTACATCTGTCACTAACACAAAAATACATATTCTACATCTAATCAAAAGTCAGCTGGGCCCACAAACTCTACTGTCTCCTCTATCTCTGGATCAACACCTGGTGGTACAACAACTATGAAGGCCCACCAGTAAATCACAATGATTCTAAATTTTTTGGAATTTTAATATGTGAACATGGGAAAACTTTAACTAGGAAGCAGTAACTGAGAACAATAACAGACTAGTTAAAATTTCATTGACATTTCAGACAAACATGCAGCTCAGTTAATAATTAAAAGGTGACAATATCATAGTTCCATTATTCTATGCCAAAACTAGGCTGTGAATCATATTAGAGAGTACAGAAACAACCAAAGAGTCCATTTCAGTACCCATGGGCGCTCATCTGGGCCATGCCCAAAACAAAGACGGTAGGGGGCCATGAGTCAATAGTGTGGAACTCAGTAATTAAGTCCGACGGTACAATAGGGGTCAGATCCTGATTCAATGATGTGACCCAGGTCGGAACTACCTGATGCGGTCAAGTCAATAGGAGCGTGGCTCCAGTTGCTCCCGCACTCTCTCTAATATGACTTACCCTAAAACCAGTGAGTCTGAAGTGCCAAGTGTATAATAGTGTACATCTCTCAGTGCCTCAGTGATATAGTCGAAGTGTTATTCTACATAATGTTTTAAGCATGATTTTCCAAGGCAAAATAAATTCTAAAATCACATTAAACTCAATTTGTATATTAGTGTGCTAGACACTCTAGTTTCAATTCACATTCTTATTTATTCTAAACATACAAATAGTCCAATGAATTCCAAATCATAATTTCCATAGCACACCTAATATACCAACTAGTCCAATGTCATGGGCCACTAATTAACTCCGTAAAAAGCATCATATTATTTAACATGTTTTAGGAGCAGAAATTAGATATCTAAGCATGGATAAGACAATTAATAACATGATATTCTATTATGCTACATAAACTGAAACTTGAACATAAATAAAAGTAAGAGCGAACCTGCAAGTAAAGGCAACGTCCATTATCATACTCTTAGAATTTATATGGGGATGGTCAAATGGGGGAGGGACAATCTGGTGATCTCAGATAAGATTTCATCATTGATCATTTTTGGGACTTAACCATTTATTAATGATTTTATATGATCCTTCAGGCAGCGTTTTATGATCCTGTGGCAGTAAACTTAGATCCTTCAGGCAAGATTTCCTTTATTTTCCAACGGCCTTTGAGGCCTAAACCCCTCATATTCAATCATTGGGAGATTACTAAGCCAACATACACCCTATACCAATTATTATTCAATTCTGAAAATCCCAACAGATATAATAAGGGTCAATAATAAATTTCTGTTATGGAGACTATTTTCAGTTACAACATGGTCCCAAAATATTTCTGCAGAGAAAAGCAATAACTAACCGGATAAATCCAGCGAAGGGAAAATGCCCAAAACAGCCGTTGTCAAGGGGGAAAATAGATTCCACACGTCTCAGTCAAGGGGCAGGTATAATAGAAGCTAATTCGAGGATCATTAGGGCTGCGGCGAAGTTCGCCGCCTCGCTCGGTGCTCAGATTCATCATCGCAGAAAGCTAAAGGGGCAAAATTCACAACTTTAAAAATCCAAAATTTAGAGAATTAGAGTGATTTTACCTCAATTCGTGGACTGAAGAATGATCCAGAGAGAAAACCCAATTACAGAGCCCAAAACCGAAATCAGGTTCCACAGAAAACCCCAGATTTTTGCTTGAAAATTTCTGTTTTGCACAAAACCGAATCCTAGGACTCAAATCGAGCTTAAATAGAGAAAATGGGGAACCTGGAAGCCCAGCTAGAACACCACGACCACTTTTTGCCTCAGATTGAGGCATGGACGTTTCGAAGACCTCGGATTTTAGGGTTGGGTGGAATCGCTAGGTCATGCCACGCGTTGGGCGAGGTGGCAAGAGGAGGGGGGCCGTGTGGGTTCCTTCGAGATGAAGGAATGAGAGAAAGAGAGGAGTCGGCGAGGGTGAGAATAGAGAAGGGCGGCGGCGTTGTTCTTTTTTTTCTGTCACTGGCTGCTTCGAGAGAGAGAGAGAGGGGATTGTTCTCATGTTAGTCTTCTTGGCCATTAGTGTGAATGTCTCATTGTAGTCTAGGGCATATATTCCTGCTAGTTGTCAAGAACCACCAATCGAGCCTTTTAACGCTCTAAGAAACCATCAGAACAAAGCTTGATGGAAAACACCAACTTAATCCCATGTTTTATGGATGGGGGACATGGTACAACATCCTAGTTCTAGTTTTCTTTAATTGTTAGAAGTTTTATTTTAATAACTTTACGCCAACACCAGCTTTATGCCAACACTAATGCTTCAGTGTTGTTTATAACATGAGGGAATATGATCAGAAGACAGGGGGGCTATCAAGGATAAAGAAAAGGTGAAACCAAATCTGTTAATAAGGTGGATAGTAGTGAAAAAATCAACATACCTGAACTGATATGGCACATATGTGATACGATTTGGATCGTATCAATGGAAAATCAGCGAAGAAAAGGAATAAAAATTGGAAAAGATGGGATTTTTATTGGATTTTTGAGAAGAAACAACTACTAATAGCAAGATAACTTGAGCCCTTTCGAGAGGAACTCGCTCTCCTAACTTTGATGAACGGATCAAAGTCTAAAACCCTCACAAAAGACACTTACGATGTTTCTCACACAATAAGCATGCCCTCTCATGACGGCTAGCCCTAGATATAAATAGAAAACCTAGGAAACAAAGCAACCTAACAAAAAGACTAATCTGCCCTTCGACGCCTCCGATAGTAAGTGACCCATCCTCCTTGGGTCCCGTCTGGGCCCGTGACTGCCGAAGATGGTGCGGCCGCATCAATACCCGCCCCTAAAAGAGCCACCTTGTCCTCAAGGTGGAAATCAGGGTACTGCTCCTGTATCACCTCATACCGCTCCCATGTCGCATCGCACTCCGACCTCCTCTTCTGGCTCCTCTGATACGATTTGGATCGTATCAATGGAAAATCAGCGAAGAAAAGGAATAAAAATTGGAAAAGATGGGATTTTTATTGGATTTTTGAGAAAAGACAAAGTCTAAAAGCAAGATAACTTGAGCCCTTTCGAGAGGAACTCGCTCTCCTAACTTTGATGAACGGATCAAAGCCTAAAACCCTCACAATTGACACTTAGAATGTTCTTCACACAATAAGCATGCCCTCTCATGACGGCTAGCCCTAGATATAAATAGAAAACCTAGGAAACAAAGCAACCTAACAAAAAGACTAATCTGCCCTTCGACGCCTCCGATAGTAAGTGACCCATCCTCCTTGGGTCCCGTCTGGGCCCGTGACTGCCGAAGATGGTGCGGCCGCATCAATACCCGCCCCTAAAAGAGCCACCTTGTCCTCAAGGTGGAAATCAGGGTACTGCTCCTGTATCACCTCATACCGCTCCCATGTCGCATCGCACTCCGACCTCCTCTTCTGGCTCCTCTGGTTCGATGTATTCCTCCTCGTCCGGCTCGATAGTGATCTGCAGCAACCGGCTCGCACACCGATGGCCCGGGGTGAACTTCTCGTCGCAACGGAAGCACAACCCTCTGGCTCTCCTGTCCAGTATCTCGGCCTCGGTCATCCTCCGCCCTTGTCCCGCAGGGCGTGCTTCTCCTGCCTTCTCCCCCGTTTCGGCTGAGGCGGCCGGCGGTAGTCTCGGGGCGGCTGCTTTAGATGGGACCCTCTGCTGTGGCGCCTCCCACGTCCCTCTGATCCTCCGCTCCTCCGCCTGCTTCTCCTCCGCCCTCAACGCCAGACGAATCACATGCTCTAGGTCTCTGGGACTTTGCATCCATAACTCGGCTCGTATCGAGGGCTTCAGCCCTTGCATAAATGCCCCCAAGAATACGTCTTCCGACACTCCCTTCACCCTGCCTGCCAACACCTCGAACTTCCCCAGGAAGTCCAACACCGTCCCCTCCTGCCGTAGTTCAAGCAACTGCTCGTAGAAATTCGCCCCCGGTTTGGCCTGAAAACGGTCAAGTAGGAAAGCTGACAACTCCTCCCAAGTCCGAAAAGGGGCTCGGGACATCCTCCAACGATACCAGCTCAGCGCCTGTCCCTCCAGATAGCAAATGATGTTCTCCAATACATCCCCCTCTGAGATCCGCATCACCTGAAAATACCGCTCCGCTCGCACTATCCATCCGTCGGGGTCAGTCCCCTCAAAAATGGGCATCTTCAACTTCTCCATCCTCCTGTCTGGGTACAAGGTCGGGTGTCCTCCTCCCTGAGCTCCGTGGCCTCCATACTCGGCCCTGCCTCTGCCGTAGGCCTCTTCGGGAAACCCTCGCGGGCCCCCAAAATTTTCCGCGTACTCCTCCATAGGCCACCTCTGTCTCTCCTCCTCTGTAGCCCCAAAAATCCCGCGGTAGCCTCCTGCCGGGCCCTGATCGCCGCCCGAAGGGCCGAAAAACTGACCCGGTGGGTTTACTGGGCCCCTCCGGGCCCCAAATCCTGCCGCCGGAGCCCAGCCGACCCCAGGGTAGGCTGCGAAGCCCCCCTGGGGGCCGGTGGGGGCCTGGTTGGGCCCAGGCGGGCCGCGCGGCCCTTCCAGCGCCTCGCGCGGGCCCGCCTGGCCTTCCCAGGTGCCCGCGTGGGCTCGGGAGTGGGCCGCGAGGCCTCCCGAGCCCGCGCGGAGCCCTGGCGGCCCGCGCGGGAGGGGGTTAGGGTTTCCCCCTCCCCAGCCGCCGCCTCCTATGGGGTCCGAAAACCCTAGCCTCCCTTCCCCTTGCATGCCGCGTCCCTTCGCCTCCGCAAGAAACCCTAGGGGATCTCCTTCGCGCCGCCGTCGCTCCCGATGCACTTCCTCCACCCACGGCTCCTCCCGGAACCCTAGATCTTCCTTTTCCTTTGTGATTTTGGTTCCCGGAGGTGCCCCGGAGGTGTTCGCCATCAACTTCGGATCGTCCGCCTTCGCATGATGATTCTCCGCCTCGGACTCTTCCCCTCCGAACTCCACATGCTTTCCCTTCCCCTCTAGTTTTTGAAGAATTTTCAAAATCTGAGCTTGAGTGGCGTCCGACGCCTCGTGCTTCTTCAACAACCGGGCTTCCATCTCTTTTTGGGAATTGGATAGCATCTCTACCGTGACTTCCAAAGCTCCCACCTTTTTGCTGACCTCTTCCCGGATCTCCTTTCGCAGCGCCTCCATCTCCGTCTTGAATCTAGTACCTTCCGTCATTGGATCTATCGCTCTGATACCAATTTGATACGATTTGGATCGTATCAATGGAAAATCAGCTAAGAAAAGGAATAAAAATGGGAAAAGATGGGATTTTTATTGGATTTTTGAGAAAAGACAAAGTCTAAAAGCAAGATAACTTGAGCCCTTTCGAGAGGAACTCGCTCTCCTAACTTTGATGAACGGATCAAAGCCTAAAACCCTCACAATTGACACTTAGAATGTTCTTCACACAATAAGCATGCCCTCTCATGACGGCTAGCCCTAGATATAAATAGAAAACCTAGGAAACAAAGCAACCTAACAAAAAGACTAATCTGCCCTTCGACGCCTCCGATAGTAAGTGACCCATCCTCCTTGGGTCCCGTCTGGGCCCGTGACTGCCGAAGATGGTGCGGCCGCATCAATACCCGCCCCTAAAAGAGCCACCTTGTCCTCAAGGTGGAAATCAGGGTACTGCTCCTGTATCACCTCATACCGCTCCCATGTCGCATCGCACTCCGACCTCCTCTTCTGGCTCCTCTGGTTCGATGTATTCCTCCTCGTCCGGCTCGATAGTGATCTGCAGCAACCGGCTCGCACACCGATGGCCCGGGGTGAACTTCTCGTCGCAACGGAAGCACAACCCTCTGGCTCTCCTGTCCAGTATCTCGGCCTCGGTCATCCTCCGCCCTTGTCCCGCAGGGCGTGCTTCTCCTGCCTTCTCCCCCGTTTCGGCTGAGGCGGCCGGCGGTAGTCTCGGGGCGGCTGCTTTAGATGGGACCCTCTGCTGTGGCGCCTCCCACGTCCCTCTGATCCTCCGCTCCTCCGCCTGCTTCTCCTCCGCCCTCAACGCCAGACGAATCACATGCTCTAGGTCTCTGGGACTTTGCATCCATAACTCGGCTCGTATCGAGGGCTTCAGCCCTTGCATAAATGCCCCCAAGAATACGTCTTCCGACACTCCCTTCACCCTGCCTGCCAACACCTCGAACTTCCCCAGGAAGTCCAACACCGTCCCCTCCTGCCGTAGTTCAAGCAACTGCTCGTAGAAATTCGCCCCCGGTTTGGCCTGAAAACGGTCAAGTAGGAAAGCTGACAACTCCTCCCAAGTCCGAAAAGGGGCTCGGGACATCCTCCAACGATACCAGCTCAGCGCCTGTCCCTCCAGATAGCAAATGATGTTCTCCAATACATCCCCCTCTGAGATCCGCATCACCTGAAAATACCGCTCCGCTCGCACTATCCATCCGTCGGGGTCCGTCCCCTCAAAAATGGGCATCTTCAACTTCTCCATCCTCCTGTCTGGGTACAAGGTCGGGTGTCCTCCTCCCTGAGCTCCGTGGCCTCCATACTCGGCCCTGCCTCTGCCGTAGGCCTCTTCGGGAAACCCTCGCGGGCCCCCAAAATTTTCCGCGTACTCCTCCATAGGCCACCTCTGTCTCTCCTCCTCTGTAGCCCCAAAAATCCCGCGGTAGCCTCCTGCCGGGCCCTGATCGCCGCCCGAAGGGCCGAAAAACTGACCCGGTGGGTTTACTGGGCCCCTCCGGGCCCCAAATCCTGCCGCCGGAGCCCAGCCGACCCCAGGGTAGGCTGCGAAGCCCCCCTGGGGGCCGGTGGGGGCCTGGTTGGGCCCAGGCGGGCCGCGCGGCCCTTCCAGCGCCTCGCGCGGGCCCGCCTGGCCTTCCCAGGTGCCCGCGTGGGCTCGGGAGTGGGCCGCGAGGCCTCCCGAGCCCGCGCGGAGCCCTGGCGGCCCGCGCGGGAGGGGGTTAGGGTTTCCCCCTCCCCAGCCGCCGCCTCCTATGGGGTCCGAAAACCCTAGCCTCCCTTCCCCTTGCATGCCGCGTCCCTTCGCCTCCGCAAGAAACCCTAGGGGATCTCCTTCGCGCCGCCGTCGCTCCCGATGCACTTCCTCCACCCACGGCTCCTCCCGGAACCCTAGATCTTCCTTTTCCTTTGTGATTTTGGTTCCCGGAGGTGCCCCGGAGGTGTTCGCCATCAACTTCGGATCGTCCGCCTTCGCATGATGATTCTCCGCCTCGGACTCTTCCCCTCCGAACTCCACATGCTTTCCCTTCCCCTCTAGTTTTTGAAGAATTTTCAAAATCTGAGCTTGAGTGGCGTCCGACGCCTCGTGCTTCTTCAACAACCGGGCTTCCATCTCTTTTTGGGAATTGGATAGCATCTCTACCGTGACTTCCAAAGCTCCCACCTTTTTGCTGACCTCTTCCCGGATCTCCTTTCGCAGCGCCTCCATCTCCGTCTTGAATCTAGTACCTTCCGCCATTGGATCTATCGCTCTGATACCAATTTGATACGATTTGGATCGTATCAATGGAAAATCAGCGAAGAAAAGGAATAAAAATTGGAAAAGATGGGATTTTTATTGGATTTTTGAGAAAAGACAAAGTCTAAAAGCAAGATAATGATGCGGACCCGGACCCGAGTCCGCATCCCAATGAGGCCGGCGGCTACCAAGGGGGGACCCACCCCCCTCTCGTCACTTACGTGCGCCGTAGGAGGCGTGGTGGCACGTAGTAGGGTTAGTTAGGGGTATTCTAGTCATTTTAGACTAGATGAGTAATTCCCCACTTTTCTATAAATTAGGGCTAGCCGTCTTTATTGGGGTTTATGCTTATTTTGTGAAGAACAATTGTAGGCGTCCTTTGTGAAGGTTTTAGGCTTTGTTCCGTGCAACAAAGCTAGGAGAGCGGGTCTCCTCTCGAAAGAGGCTCATTTATCAATCTATTTTCATCGTTCTTCGCAAATTGAGATTCCAAAATTCCACCTTTTTATATTTTTCCTCTTTAAATTCTGAAATTAATTGATACGAAACCCTAGTTCGTATCAAATTGGTATCAAAGCCCTAGATCCAAATGGCGGCAAGTACTCGATCGAAGGCGGATGCGGTTGAAGAAAAGATTCAAGGGTTACGGGAGGATCTCAATCGGGAGATCGAAGAGAGGTTCGAGGGATTGAAGAAAACGATGGGAGATTCACTCAAGGATTACGCCCATTCACAAGAAGATATCCAAACCGAACTTCGTGGGATGAGGACGGACGCCGCGCAACAAGGCCGAGATCTCCGAGAATTGAAAGAGATGATTCGAGCCATCACGGTGGCGAAAGGGGGAGATCGAGGCAAGGGGGTCCAAGAAGGGGGAGGTTCTACCCTAGAATCAGCCCCCAGCGGATTTCCAACGCAAGACGACCACCCGAGGGAGCAAGGAGGGCCGGTGGGGCCAACCCTAGGGTCGCGCGAGTCCGTATGGGAGCCGGCAGACCCGCGCGGGTCGGGGAACACATCGACAGGCCCGCCTGGGCCTGTCAGGGCTTCGGCGGCCCCGCCCGGCCCTCCCCAGGCCTGGGCGAGGCCGCCAGGCCCCCTGCGGCCAACGGCGGGCCCATCCGGGGGCGGGAACGGCTGGGCGAACCCCGGAGGGGGTCACGACACTTCGGCAGGCCCCTACGGGGGCGGGGAGACATCGGCACCCCCATCCGGGGGTGCGGACGGGCCACCGGGGCTGTTTCGAGCAGCGGCAGACCCCAGGGGCCTCGCAGAGGCGGCGGCACCCCCTTTCGGGGGTGCGGGAGGCTCGGCGACCCTAGGCGGGGGTCCGGCTTGGTCGACAGGCCCGTCTGGGGGGTCGACGAGTAGGGCCGGCCCATTCGGGGGCCCGATGACGACTTTCCAGCCCTTTGGGGGTGTGGCGGGGATCGTCCCCCACTTCGGGGGAACTCCGGGGATGGCAGGAGGCGGATGGGCCTCGGGAGCAGCTATTGGGGCCCCGGCGGGCCAGTTTTGGAGAGCAGAGGCCCTTGCGCCTGGGCCGAGGCCCAATTTGGCACGACCCCCAGAGTTCCCGGGACACTACTACCAGCCCGAGGCGTGGGAGAGACCTGCTTGGCCAGAGGAGCTGTACGGTGTTGACAGGGGAGGCCCGAGGGAGGCTCGGGGTGGCGAGGTGGTCCGGGGAGGTGACCGGGGCGGAGATAGGGGGCAGCTAGGCGACATCAACGCAGATCGGAGGTTGATGAAGCTGAAGATGCCGACCTTTGACGGCACCGACCCTGATGGGTGGATATACCGAGCAGAGAGGTATTTTCAGGTGATGGGTCTGACGGAGCAGGAGGTCCTGAAGGCCATCGGGATCTACTTGGAGGGGAAGGCTCTGGCCTGGTACCGGTGGAAGATAGCACGGTCCCCCTTTCGGACCTGGGAGGAGTTATCAGCAATGATCGTGGATCGATTCCAGGAGACGGCGGGGGGGGGGGGGATTTCTACGAGCAGCTGTCGGCCCTGAGGCAGGAGGGGACAGTGAGAGACTATGTAGAGAGATTTGAGATGCTGAATAGCCGGGTGAAGGGGGTTACCGACGAGGTGATGATCGGGAACTTCATGAGGGGGCTAAAACCGTCGATACGGGCTGAGTTGCGGATGCAGAGCCCGGCTACCCTGGAGGATGTCCTTCGCTTGGCACATAAGGCGGAGGAGAAGCACACAGAGGAGAGGCGGATACGGGGCACTTGGGGGGCACAGAGTTCCCGCCCTACTCCACCATCCACGACATCGAGACCACCTGCGGCCGTTCCCGAGACGCGAGGAGAGGGTCGCCCAGCTACCTTGGGGCGACGGATGACGGAGGCCGAGGTGAGGGAGAAGAGAGCCAAGGGGTTGTGCTTCCGTTGCGACGAGAAGTTCACCCCTGGGCACAGATGTGCGAGCCGCCTGCTGCAGATCACCATGGTGCCCGATGAGGAGGGGTACGTGGGGGATGAGGAGGAGTTCGAGGTGGAGCAGGAGACACCAGTGGAGGAGGAGAAGTCTCACCTAGACTTCGCTGAGGTGTCCCTAAACTCTGTGGTGGGATTCACTCCGAACCACACCATGAAGTTGACAGGGCAGCTAGGAGACACGGCGGTGACGGTGTTGATTGACAGTGGGGCCACCCACAATTTCATCTCCAACCGGGTAGTGGAGAGACATGGGCTGCAGCTGAGCACGCAGGAGAAGTTTACCGTGCTGTTGGGGACGGGGAAGATGGAGGAGAGCAAGGGGCTCTGCAAGGGTCTGTGCCTGACCTTGCAGGGAGTACAGATCATGGAGGACTTCCTACCCCTTGAGTTGGGTAATGTTGACATCATCCTGGGCGTACAGTGGCTGAAGAAGCTGGGAGATGTGCGGGTGAACTGGAAGCGACTCAGGATGGAGTTCGAGGAGGGGGAGCGGACAGTGGTGCTCACTGGGGACCCGACCCTATGCTTATCGATGGTGGCCTTCAAGGCCATCACTCGAGCCTTACGGAGAGAGGGGGAGGGGTACTTGGTGGAGTGCCGATTAGCAGGAGCAGAGCAGGAGCCGCAGGCAAGGGTTCCCAAGGAGGTAGAGCAGGTGTTGGGGCAGTACCAGGAGGTCTTTCAGGACCCACGGGGGCTACCGCCAGAGAGGGGGCACGAGCATGCGATAGTCCTGAGGGATGGCGCTGCACCGGTGAGTGTGCGTCCGTACCGCTACCCCCCACGTGCAGAAGGATGAGATTGAGCGGATGGTCGGGGAGATGTTACAGGCGGGGGTGATACAGCCCAGCGTTAGCCCATTTTCGAGCCCGGTCCTTCTGGTGAAGAAGAAGGACGGGAGTTGGCGTTTCTGTGTAGACTACCGGGCTCTGAACAAGGAGACAGTGGCTGACAGGTTTCCTATCCCTGTCATAGACGAGTTGCTAGATGAGCTGCATGGAGCAGTGGTGTTCTCCAAGATTGATCTGAAGGCGGGGTATCACCAGATCCTGATGAGGCCAGAGGATGTGCCGAAGACCGCATTTCGTACCCACGAGGGCCACTATGAGTTTCTCGTCATGCCGTTTGGCTTGACGAATGCTCCTTCGACATTCCAGGCGTTGATGAACGACGTTTTCCCGGCCATTCCTGAGGAGATTCATACTCGTCTTCTTCGACGACATCCTGGTCTACAGCCGGACTATGGGAGAGCACTTGGGCCATTTGGAGGTGGTGTTCCGAGAGTTGCTGAGGCACCAGCTATATGCCAACCGAAAGAAGTGCAGTTTCGGTCAGAGGCAGATAGAGTACTTGGGACATGTGGTGTCCGCCGCCGGAGTAGCAGCAGATCGGGGCGAAGATAGAGGCGATGTTGGACTGGCCGGTACCCACCACTCTGAGGGCACTACGGGGATTTCTCGGGCTGACAGGATACTACCGGAAATTCGTGAGGGGGTACAGCACCATTGCAGGGCCACTGACAGATCAGCTGAAGAAGGATGGGTTCCAGTGGGGAGAGGCAGCGGCCAAGGCCTTTGAGGCCTTGAAGGAGGCGATGACCACCGCACCAGTCTTGGCGTTGCCCGACTTCAGCATTACATTCGTGGTGGAGACTGATGCGTCAGGAGTAGGATTGGGGGCGGTCCTTATGCAGCTAGGGAGGCCGATAGCCTACTTCAGCCAGGTGCTTTCCGCTAGAGCACGGCTGAAGTCTGTCTACGAGAGGGAGCTGATGGCTATTGTGCTCGCGATCCAGAAGTGGCGGCCGTATCTGATGGGCAGGGAGTTCGTAGTCAGGACCGACCAGCGCAGTTTGAAGTATCTATTGGAGCAGCGGTTGGTGACAGAGGAGCACCAGCGTTGGCTATCCAAGTTAGTAGGGTACAGGTTCATCATTGAGTACAGGCCGGGGCTGGAAAATAAGGCGGCAGACGCCTTATCACGCAGAGAGGAGGGGGTGCACTTGAGAGCACTCTCGTTGCCGGTATGGATAGATAGTGAGCCCATGCTGCAGGAGGCCGAGTCCGATCCGGAGTTGAGACTGATTCGTGAGCAGCTGCAGGGAGGCGGGGAGGCGCCGCAGGGTTACTCACTAGAGGGGCGGAGACTATTATACCAGGGCCGGTTAGTATTGCCGCGGGCATCCACCTTCATACCCGCGTTATTTCAGGAGTTCCACAGTTCGGTGGTAGGGGGACATTCTGGGGTGCATCAGACATATATGAGAATGTCCCGGGAGGTTTACTGGCCTGGTATGAGGAGAGCGATAGCACATTTGGTTGCTGCTTGTGACGTGTGCCAGCGTCACAAGTACATGGCCATGGCGCCAGCCGGACTGTTGCAGCCCTTAGCACTTCCTGAGCGAGTCTGGGAGGAGGTGACGATGGATTTCATAGACGGGCTACCCAGGTCGGAGGGGTACTCCGTGATTTTTGTTGTGGTGGATAGGCTGAGCAAGTACGCCCATTTTATACCACTGAAACATCCGTACACTGCTGTTTCAGTGGCTGCAGCTTTCACCAGGGAAGTCATACGATTACATGGGATTTCAGCCTCCATTGTCACAGACAGAGATAAGGTCTTCCTGAGTGGGTTTTGGCGGGAGATATTTCGAGTCCAGGGTACCGTGCTGAAGAGGAGTACCGCATATCACCCTCAGACCGACGGGCAGACAGAGGTAGTAAACCGCAGCATCGAGACATATTTGCGGTGCTTCGCGTCGGAGACACCTCGACAGTGGTATCGGTGGTTAGCCTGGGCGGAGTATTGGTACAATACTTCGTACCATTCAGCAGCAGGTACGACCCCCTTTCGGGTATTATATGGCAGGGATCCACCGGAGCTACTGCGATTTGGGGAACGACCGACCCCAGTCTCCCAGGTAGAGGACTATATGAGGGAGCGGGAGAGCATTATGGAGGAGCTGAAGAAGCATTTGCTGCGAGCTCAGCAGGTGATGAAGGCTAGGGCGGATGGGCATCGGCGGGATGTGCACTTCCAGGAGGGTGATATGGTCTATCTGAAGCTGAGGCCTTACCGACAGAGATCGCTAGCGAGGAGGCGGAACGAGAAGCTATCAGCGAGATTCTATGGGCCTTTCGAGATTGCGGCCAAGATTGGCCAGGTGGCTTACAGACTGAGGTTGCCATCGACCGCGACGATACACCCGGTTTTTCATGTCTCGCAGCTTCGGCGAGCCATTGGAGAGCAGACGGTGTCCTCTACCCTACCGCCTACACTTACTGAGGAGATGGAGGTGATGCTGGAGCCATTGGAGGTTCGAGCCGTTCGTCAGGGACCGCGTGGACAGAGGGAGGTGCTGATACACTGGGCCGGGCTACCAGACTGTGATGCAACATGGGAGGCCTATCGAGTGATCCAGGAGCAGTTTCCCCACTTCCACCTTGAGGACAAGGTGGCCCTTTTAGGGGGGGGTATTGATGCGGACCCGGACCCGAGTCCGCATCCCAATGAGGCCGGCGGCTACCAAGGGGGGACCCACCCCCCTCTCGTCACTTACGTGCGCCGTAGGAGGCGTGGTGGCACGTAGTAGGGTTAGTTAGGGGTATTCTAGTCATTTTAGACTAGATGAGTAATTCCCCACTTTTCTATAAATTAGGGCTAGCCGTCTTTATTGGGTTTTATGCTTATTTTGTGAAGCAAGATAACTTGAGCCCTTTCGAGAGGAACTCGCTCTCCTAACTTTGATGAACGGATCAAAGCCTAAAACCCTCACAATTGACACTTAGAATGTTCTTCACACAATAAGCATGCCCTCTCATGACGGCTAGCCCTAGATATAAATAGAAAACCTAGGAAACAAAGCAACCTAACAAAAAGACTAATCTGCCCTTCGACGCCTCCGATAGTAAGTGACCCATCCTCCTTGGGTCCCGTCTGGGCCCGTGACTGCCGAAGATGGTGCGGCCGCATCAATACCCGCCCCTAAAAGAGCCACCTTGTCCTCAAGGTGGAAATCAGGGTACTGCTCCTGTATCACCTCATACCGCTCCCATGTCGCATCGCACTCCGACCTCCTCTTCTGGCTCCTCTGGTTCGATGTATTCCTCCTCGTCCGGCTCGATAGTGATCTGCAGCAACCGGCTCGCACACCGATGGCCCGGGGTGAACTTCTCGTCGCAACGGAAGCACAACCCTCTGGCTCTCCTGTCCCGTATCTCGGCCTCGGTCATCCTCCGCCCTTGTCCCGCAGGGCGTGCTTCTCCTGCCTTCTCCCCCGTTTCGGCTGAGGCGGCCGGCGGTAGTCTCGGGGCGGCTGCTTTAGATGGGACCCTCTGCTGTGGCGCCTCCCACGTCCCTCTGATCCTCCGCTCCTCCGCCTGCTTCTCCTCCGCCCTCAACGCCAGACGAATCACATGCTCTAGGTCTCTGGGACTTTGCATCCATAACTCGGCTCGTATCGAGGGCTTCAGCCCTTGCATAAATGCCCCCAAGAATACGTCTTCCGACACTCCCTTCACCCTGCCTGCCAACACCTCGAACTTCCCCAGGAAGTCCAACACCGTCCCCTCCTGCCGTAGTTCAAGCAACTGCTCGTAGAAATTCGCCCCCGGTTTGGCCTGAAAACGGTCAAGTAGGAAAGCTGACAACTCCTCCCAAGTCCGAAAAGGGGCTCGGGACATCCTCCAACGATACCAGCTCAGCGCCTGTCCCTCCAGATAGCAAATGATGTTCTCCAATACATCCCCCTCTGAGATCCGCATCACCTGAAAATACCGCTCCGCTCGCACTATCCATCCGTCGGGGTCCGTCCCCTCAAAAATGGGCATCTTCAACTTCTCCATCCTCCTGTCTGGGTACAAGGTCGGGTGTCCTCCTCCCTGAGCTCCGTGGCCTCCATACTCGGCCCTGCCTCTGCCGTAGGCCTCTTCGGGAAACCCTCGCGGGCCCTCAAAATTTTCCGCGTACTCCTCCATAGGCCACCTCTGTCTCTCCTCCTCTGTAGCCCCAAAAATCCCGCGGTAGCCTCCTGCCGGGCCCTGATCGCCGCCCGAAGGGCCGAAAAACTGACCCGGTGGGTTTACTGGGCCCCTCCGGGCCCCAAATCCTGCCGCCGGAGCCCAGCCGACCCCAGGGTAGGCTGCGAAGCCCCCCTGGGGGCCGGTGGGGGCCTGGTTGGGCCCAGGCGGGCCGCGCGGCCCTTCCAGCGCCTCGCGCGGGCCCGCCTGGCCTTCCCAGGTGCCCGCGTGGGCTCGGGAGTGGGCCGCGAGGCCTCCCGAGCCCGCGCGGAGCCCTGGCGGCCCGCGCGGGAGGGGGTTAGGGTTTCCCCCTCCCCAGCCGCCGCCTCCTATGGGGTCCGAAAACCCTAGCCTCCCTTCCCCTTGCATGCCGCGTCCCTTCGCCTCCGCAAGAAACCCTAGGGGATCTCCTTCGCGCCGCCGTCGCTCCCGATGCACTTCCTCCACCCACGGCTCCTCCCGGAACCCTAGATCTTCCTTTTCCTTTGTGATTTTGGTTCCCGGAGGTGCCCCGGAGGTGTTCGCCATCAACTTCGGATCGTCCGCCTTCGCATGATGATTCTCCGCCTCGGACTCTTCCCCTCCGAACTCCACATGCTTTCCCTTCCCCTCTAGTTTTTGAAGAATTTTCAAAATCTGAGCTTGAGTGGCGTCCGACGCCTCGTGCTTCTTCAACAACCGGGCTTCCATCTCTTTTTGGGAATTGGATAGCATCTCTACCGTGACTTCCAAAGCTCCCACCTTTTTGCTGACCTCTTCCCGGATCTCCTTTCGCAGCGCCTCCATCTCCGTCTTGAATCTAGTACCTTCCGCCATTGGATCTATCGCTCTGATACCAATTTGATACGATTTGGATCGTATCAATGGAAAATCAGCGAAGAAAAGGAATAAAAATTGGAAAAGATGGGATTTTTATTGGATTTTTGAAAAAAGACAAAGTCTAAAAGCAAGATAACTTGAGCCCTTTCGAGAGGAACTCGCTCTCCTAACTTTGATGAACGGATCAAAGCCTAAAACCCTCACAATTGACACTTAGAATGTTCTTCACACAATAAGCATGCCCTCTCATGACGGCTAGCCCTAGATATAAATAGAAAACCTAGGAAACAAAGCAACCTAACAAAAAGACTAATCTGCCCTTCGACGCCTCCGATAGTAAGTGACCCATCCTCCTTGGGTCCCGTCTGGGCCCGTGACTGCCGAAGATGGTGCGGCCGCATCAATATGATTCTAATTAGAGGGTGCGTACAACATCGAGAAGATGATAGTTTTTCCTTTCAGCTATCCTATTTTGTTTAGGGGTTGAACGATAAGACTATTGTGAGATGATGTCATGAGTTTGTAAAAAATCCTGAAACAAATTTGACATATATTCTCATCATTGTTAGAATGTATGATTTTGATATTGGTAGAACATATGCTTTTGATATTGAAATTGGTTCTGAATAAGTGCATGAAAAATCTTAAGACAAAAAAATACTTCTTTAAACAACTGAAGTAAATTCATATAAAATGGCTATAGTCATCTACGAAAATGATAAATTTACTTGTAATTAGCATGAAAAGTAACCGTTACCATACCTCACACATCAATATGGAACAAATCAAATGACGGGATTATATTTGATGTATGAGTGGGAAATGACAATGTTTTACTTTTACCAAGCCTACAAGAATTGCAATCAAATTGGACAACATTAAGGGATAGTGACTATTTATTCTCATGTAAACCAGAATTGATCAAATTATAAAGCATATAGAAATTAGAAGTCCGAGATGTTTCTGCTATGCTAGGCAATCAACATGAACAAAGTTACAAGTGACAAGGTAATGAAAAACATTAAAGAAAGATAAATGGAAAGGAATCAGGCATCCTATATTTGCCCCCTTGCTTTACAGATTATTGATCTTGCACAACACAACCAGATTTAAAGAATGCCACATTTTAGCCATTTTCAACCAATTGATCAACCGAAACAAGATTAATGGTAAGACCAGGAGCAATAAAAACATAGGTTAGAAAAGGAGAAATGTACCTAGTGACTGTGATAGGTAAAGACCTTCCATCGGAGTATCAATCTTAAGACTTTTCAAATATTTATGTACATTGGTGAGGGATTTGGTACTATCATATGATTGGAAGCAGCAGTATCAAAAGCTAAGGAAAGATGTTGAGAAGGGTTTATCTAAGAGACCTAAAGTAGAAAATGCAGCGACAATCATTTGTTGGATCATTTTAAGTGTCACGGGTGGAACAAGGGAAGTAGCATTTTGTATCAGAGGTGCTGCATTTACAGAACCACCAGCTCTAGATGAGTCAATGCAGCAGTGTATGCTGTTTCAGATTTCTTAGGAGGGTGGGTACAGCATTCGTTGATAATGTGGACATCCTTTTTGCAGTAGTTGCAAATTTTTTATGAACGGGTAGAAGCAAAATACCCAATTTTTTTTGCAACTGATGCACTGGATAGTGCTCCAAGTCCTGCCCTCTTAGATTGTCGTGTGGTGCAACAGTCATGAAAACATGAAAACAGGAGAAGCGGTGGAGCGATGTTCTTCCATGGTGGTTTGCTTGAGGAGGTGCTGTTCCTCAGGAAACTGATGAGAAAAGAAAACTAGGATTTTACAAGATAAAAGAAGATAATTTTATAGATCTCCAAAGATAATACAAGAAAGAGGCTACTTTTGCTAGATATATGGTTTCTACTCTCTAACTATGAAGAAAATACTCAAAGTTTGCATAAGAAAACAATGAAAAGGCTCTCCTCCCAATAAGAGGGCAGCCAAAGGCAAAATTGCACAAAACCCCCTCACAACCCGAATATTGCAAAAATTCCCAAAAGCCCCAAAACTCTTCGGCCTATTTCTTCATTTCGCGCTCCTTCTTGTGACGCCTTCGTTGATACATGATGATCTTATCATTACTCCCCCACAAAAGAACCACCTTGTCCTCAAGGTGGAACTTCGAAAAACGCTGCGCAATCACATCATAGGGTTCCTAAGATGTCTCATGATCCGAAATGCTCTTCCAACAAATCAACACCTCCCGTGCTCCGGTGCTCCCCTGACGACTCCCCTTCAGCTCCTCCGGCTCAAGCAGTACCTCCATATCATCCGTGAGTGTCAGTGGTAGAGAATAAGACACGGTGTGATCCCCAATAGCCCGACACAACTGTGACACATGAAAAACTGGGTGAATAGCTGACTCTGGTGGCAAACGCAGCCGATAAGCTACCTGGCTGACCATGGCCTCGATCTCGTACGTCCCAAAGTAGCGGGGGGGGGACATCTTCTCGTTCCGTCTCCTAGCCAGGGAGCGCCGTCGATAAGGGCGTAGCTTTCAGTACACCATGTCTCCCTGCGCGAACTGCACGTCCCGCCTGTGCTCATCTGCTCGGCTCTTCATCAGCTGTTGTGCACTCGTCAGGCGACGTCTCAACTCCTCCAAAGTGCGGTCCCTCTCCTCCAGATACTGATCCACCTAGGAAACTGGGGTAGAGCGGTGCCCATAGTGCACGATATGCGGGGGATCCCGTCCATACAGGATCCTGAAGGGAGTGGTCTTGGCCGAGGTGTGAAAGGATATGTTGTACCAATACTTCGCCTATGCAAGCCACCTCACCCACTGCTTCGGCGCCTCAAAAAACGAAGCACCGTAAATATGTCTCAAGAGTCCGGTTAACCACCTCTGTCTGGCCGTCTGTTTGGGGATGGTAAGCGATACTCCTCTTCAACACCGTCCCAAGCGTTCGAAACAACTCCTTTCAGAAAGTGCTAAGAAAGACATTGTCACGATCCATCACAATAGAGCCAGGGATCCCATGGAGACGCACAATCTCCCTGACGAACGTTGTGGCCACTGTCACTACCGTGTATGGATGTCGCAGGGCCACAAAATGTGCATACTTGCTCAACCTATCCACCACCACCATGATGACCGTGTACCCCTCAGATTTTAGCAAGCCGTCAATGAAATCCATGGTTACCTCCTCCCACACCTGGTCTGGCAACGCAAGGAGCTGCAGCAACCCCCGGGAGCCGTGGATAAATACTTGTGTCTCTGGCATATGTCGCACCTCTCCACCATATCTGCTACATCCTTTCTCATCCCCTCACAGAAAAGCTCTCTAGCTAACCGCTGATAGGTCTTCAGGACCCCCGAGTGGCCCCCCACCGCGCTCCCATGAAACTTCTGCATCAACCTCGGAATGTGAGCCGATCCCTTTGGTACCACCAAACGTCCCTTGTACAAGAGACGCCCTCCCTCAACTGAATAACTTGGGGGAGCTGCGGGATCGTGTAGCAGTGTCGCCCGAATCTTGGCTAGCCCGTCATCCTCCCTAATCTCCTGCAGCAGGGGCTCTCAATCAAGTAAAATAGGCACCGACAAGGCCGACAAATGCGAATCCACCTCCCTCCATGACAGTGCATCGGCCGCCTTGTTCTCAATTTCGGGTCTGTATTGTATCTCAATGTTGAAGCCTAGCAGCTTGGTCAACCACTTCTGATGCTCCTCGGTGACCATCCTCTGCTCCAAGAGGAATCTACCACTTCTGATGCTCCTCGGTGACCATCCTCTGCTCCAAGAGGAACTTGAGATTCCTCTGGTCCGTCCTCACTATGAATCGTCGACCAAGAAGATAAGGCCGCCACTTCTGCACTGCTAATACAATAGCCATTAGCTCGCGCTCATACACGGACTTAAGCAGAGCTCTAGCCGACAACACATGGCTAAAGTACGCCACTGGTCTGCCCTCCTGCATCAAAACAGCGTCCAAGCCATATCCCGACGCATCAGTCTCCACCACAAATAGCCGTGAGAAGTCCGGTAAGGCGAGGACCGGTACGCTAGTCATGGCCCCCTTTAGGGCCTCAAACGCTCGAGTGGCCTCCTCATTCCAATGTAAGTTGTCCTTCAGCTGCTCCGTCATGGGCCAAACAATGGTATTGTATCCCCTGACAAACTTTCGGTAGTAGCCCGTCAAGCCTAAGAACCCCCGCAAGGCTCGTAGGGTGGTGGATAGTGGCCACTCTACCTGAAATCTTCGAGCTATCCGCAGCCACGCCATCAGCCGACACAATATGGTCCAAGTACTCTACACTCCGCTGGCCGAAAGTGCACTTCTTACGGTTGGCAAACAGCTGGTGCTTCTACAGCCCCCTCAGCACTGTCTCCAAATGCTCCATATGAGACTTCATCGACCGGCTGCTCCATATGAGACTTCATCGATCGGCTGTACACCAAAATGTCATCGAAAAACACCAAAACAAATCTCCGCAGGTAAGGCCAAAACACCTTGTTCATCAATGCCTGGAACGTGGCAGGGGCATTGGTCAACCCAAATGGCATACCATGAACTCATAATGCCACTCGTGTGTCCTGAAAGCAGTCTTCTCCACATCCTCGGCTGTCATTCGGATCTGATGATACCCAGACTTCAAATCAATTTTCGAGAAAACCGTCGCCCCATGCAACTCATCTAACAGCTCGTCGATCATGGAAATGAGAAATTTGTCCGGCACCGTCTCCTTAATCAATGCCCGATAATCGACGCAAAAACGCCAGCTGCCGTCCTTCTTTACTAACAACACCGGGCTCGAGAAAGGACTCACACTCGACTGAATTACCCCTGGCTGGATCATCTCATCCACCATTCTCTCAATCTCCCCCTTCTGCACCCGTGGGTAGCGATATGGACGCACACTGATAGAGGATACTCCCTCCCGTAGCACACTGGCATGCTCATGGTCACGTGGGGGAGGAAGCCCGTGGGATGTCTGGAAAACTCCTTCAAACTGGGATATGACCTGCCGAAGCTCCCATGATATACCCTGCTCAGCCTTGCCAACTGCTAGACCCTGGAGCTCCACCAAAAATCCTCCTCCTACGGACTGGAAAGCCCTGGCCATGGTCTTCAAAGAGACTCTGGATTTTCACAAACTGGGATCCCCCTGAAGGGTCACCACGCCCTCTCCGTGCTCAAACTTCATCCTCAACAATTTCCAGTTGGTTTTTGTTTCTCCCAATGACTGTAACCACTTCATGTCTAGAATCACATCCGTGCTGCCGAGGTCGAGCGGCAAGAAATCCTCCACCACCTGTATCTCTTGGAGGGTCAGGACCACCCCCTGCAGATTCCCCTACTACGCTCGACATGCCCCGTGCCCATCATCACCCCATAGCTGCCGATGTCAACTAACTGCAGCCCTTGTTGCTCCACCACCCGGTTGGAGATGAAGTTGTGGATGACCCCACTATCAATCAACACCACCACATCATGCTCAGATATCCTCCCGATCAACTTCATAGTGTGATTCAAAGTGAATCCCACTACGGAGTTAAGTGACACCTCCGCCATGTCCAGCTGAGGTGGTTCCTGCTCCACCACCTCCTCACTCGGCTCCACCGCTTCCTCCTCTTCTTCCTTCTCTACTAACAGCATCTGAAGCGTGCGATCTTGACAACGGTGGCCGGAGGTGAACTTCTCGTCGCACCTAAAACACAGCTCCTTAGCCCTCTTGTTCTGTATCTCTGACTCAGTCATGCGTCGGAACTGCCCACTAGGTGACGGGCCACCGTTCTTCTCCTTCCCCCTGGTGTGGTACTAAGGCCTGGCTGCCTCCTGTAGGAGTACACTGCACTCCTGGGGCCGCCGTCCCCCGAAGTGAAGACCCGCCCCATGCTCCCTTGGCTCGCCACTTCGTCGCTAGTTTGTCATCCACTATCTGAGCCAGGTCCAATGTCTCCAAGAGTCCATTCGGCCTTTGCACCAGTATCTCCCCCCGGATATCAGGCTTCAACCCCTTCATGAAACTCCTCACTAATGTCTTCTCGGACATCATGCCACCAATACGATAAGAAAGTGCCTCGAACTTCTCTCGGTAGTCCCTTACCGTGCCCACCTGCTGTTAGGTCAATACTTGCTCGTGCAGGTCTCCATCCTGGGTGTCTCTGAAGCGATGTAACATGGCGTAAGTAAAATCGGCCTACAACTGCAACGGTCTCCATTGCTGCCTCCACAAATACCAAGACAACGCTCTCCCTGCCAAACATACACCCAGAGCGTGCATCTTCTCACCCTCGCCCATCTGACAAGCCACAAAGTACTGCTTCGCCTTAGAGACCCAACCGTAAGGGTCCTTCCATTTGAAGACCGGCACCTTCAACTTCCGCACCCTATTTTCATGCCCCCCATACCTTGCTCGATTCTTCCCCTAGGCTGGCCATAATGAAACTGTTGGAAATCATTTGGTGGGGGTCCCTCAGCCCCCCCGGCCCCCCCATAACCTGCCATGCCCCAATGGTTCCCTTCGTGGCCCCCAACATTTCGAAACTGTTCATTGCCCACTCCGGGGGGTAGCCGTCCTCCGAAATCGCCTCCATAAGTCTCCCCAAGGCGCGGAGCTCCAAAGGGAGGCCCCCCGAACCCCTGGTTGGCTGCAGATGGCCGTGGATTCGTGAAAACCCCAGAAAAACCCCCTTCCTGCTGCCAAAATCCCCCACCGCCCCCTAGGAGGCGGGAAGATCCCGCCGCCCCCTGCGGCTGCGCCAGGGGCCAGCGTTGCCCCTGCGCTGTCACCAGGGGCCGGCCAGGCCCCGGGTGGGCTCCTGGGGGCTCGCGAGCCCCCCAGGAGGCCGCCGGGGTTCGCCGCCTCTGGATTGAGCCGGTGGGGGCTGTCGGGTCCCGGCGTGGCCCGCCGAGCCTCCCCCGCCCCCTCCGCTGGTGATCTGAAGGGGGGAAGTGCCGTGCGCGTGTGGGTTTCCCCTTCCCAAGTCGGATGAGGGGGAAGATGGCCCCAGGCGCCTCCGTCGATCTCATCTTCCGGCGATAAACCTTCCACGAACACCATCTGCCCCTTTCCTTTGTCAAAAGGGGGTCCTTTGCAGCTCAGATCTGAATGGTTACTCGGGATCTCGTCACCATTGGGCTTCTCCTCTCGCTTCGCTGATTTGCTTGCGACTCCATGAACGATTTGAACATGTTCTCCAAGGAAGAGATCCTTTCGTCATTATTTTGTTTTAGCTCCTTGATGGACTCCTTTAGGGATGCTTCAAGTTTTCCAACTTTCTCATCTAAGGCATCCTTCTTCTTCATAGATCTTGTGTTGGTCATGGTGGATATTTGCTCCATACCAATTTGAAGAGAAAACTAGGGTTTGACAAGATAAAAGAGGATAATTTTATATTTCTCCAAAGATAATACAAGAAAGAGGCTACTTTTGCTAGATTTAGGGTTTCTACTCTCTAACTATGAAGAAAACACTCAAAGTTTGCATAAGAAAACAATGAAAAGGCTCTCCTCCCAACAAGAGGGCAGCCAAAGGCAAAATTGCACAAAACCCCCTACCAAACCCGAATATTGCAAAAATACCCAAAAGCCCCAAAACTTGTCTTTGGCATACTTCTTCATTTCGCGCTCCTCCTTGTGACGCCTTCGTTGATAAGTGATGATCTTATCAGAAACAAATCCTTAAGGCATGCATTTAGGGAGGGGATATGCTCACAGTCTATAAGATTGTATTGGACGCCTTCAAATTCTGGTCTTAGATTCATATGAAACTAATCTTTTTACTAGTTTCAAGGACTGATTGAACAGAACTAAGATATTCAAGAGGTAAAGTATCATAGAAAATGTTAGTATATTTAGCCCAAAGATTCATGAAGGTAGAGTAAAAATCAGAGATAGTGAGACTGTCCCGTTGGAGATGACCAAAACAAGTTCAAAATGAAACCAACGGGCAGTGTTGCTCTGACTGTAGATCTTCTTGAGGTAAGTACACATCTTGGCGCCGGGTTGGAGGGTCAGAGGTTCAAGATGAGGATGGATTCAATAGATCTAAGAATCCACATCATGACTTAGGCATCCTTGAGTTCCCGTATATGTACAAATCCGAGTTTATTTTTAATCAGAAACATGTTTGTTGCTATCAACATGACCACATAGATCGTTGCTTTTTGACAAAAACTTGAAGTGGAGCTCCCAGGTTGAGGAGTTTTTTCCATTAGAGCATCAGACAAGTCTGAAGACACGATATCGAGGGCTTTGAACGAGAATAATTAAGAATGAGAACTAAACAAGAGTTTTTAGAAATATGGCGCTGATGTTATGAAAATTTTTAGAGAGTTTTTAGCAAACCATCTTCTCTGGGAGAAATCCATATATGTAGAAACTATACATGCTGATTTACAACCATAAAGTAGCAAAACTACAGTATGCCAAACTATCTATAATTAGTCTACAACTATTACATCCTAAATTAAGAAAAGAATAAAAAAAAGTAGCCGTACACGATGCATAATTTGCTGGCTTTAAATATTTAGTGGTCTTTTTTTGATAATGGCGGAAATGAGACACCAACACTGTAATGGGCCTGTTTTAAAAAACACATTTTTTTCTTCTTCTTTTTTTCGTTTGAGCAGCCCATCAGCCCAAGCCCATATGGGCTTTATTTATTTCCTCCCCCCTCGCTCATTTCTCAGCCCGATCCCCCCTCTACAGCTCACGCTTGCGGCGATCACTCGCGCTCGCGCGTGTTTCGTTCGCTCCGAGCGATCGACGCCACGACCGCCTCCCCCTCTCTCTCTTCCGCAGGAATCGGAACCATGCCGCCTCCTCGCTCTTCGGTTACGAACGAGGAGCTCTTCACGACCTCGCGCCTCGATCGTTTTCCACGATCTTCTCCCCAACGGCTCTTTCGAGCCCTGTAACTTCAGATCTCTTCTCTTCTCTTTAATTGCGACAAAACTGTAAGTCTCTTTAAAGTTTTCGGTTGGGTTTTCTACAGATCCGCGGTCAAATCCTTGCGGGTATCATCTGGATTTTTTGCTGGGGCTTTCATTCTTTGGTTTCTTGATTATTGGCTTCAAAAAGATAGATTTTTATCTTTCTACGCTTCAGACAATTTCATTTCTGCTATAATTAATTTCTGAACCGAAGACTCATAGCTAAATTCATACGGAAGTTGGATTCCTGGAATAGGATGATGACGAGAATGTTTTTAGGGTTTTAATCTTTATCAGTCTGATTCTTGTGGGGTTGGCTCCCTTCTTGCTTGGCCTGGGGTCTTGGGGGTTATGATTGACTAAAGCATTTGCCTTCAGTTTCTCTTTTAATTTGTCTGGCCGTGGGTTTTTTCACTTGAGGGTTAAACTGCATTGCAGTTTCGGTTTCCCCCTTTACTTTGTGGGGGGGGGGGGGGGGGGCGTTTCGGCTTCTGTTGGTTCTGAAAGCTCTCTGTTTTCGTGAGTTGACTACCCGGGTTTCCAGTGTTTGCTGTTTTTAGTGCATCGCCTTCTGAATCAATATCTGGACTTCGGAAACCTCTTGTCCCTCGCAGTAGATAATCTTTTGGCCTGGTCCCTTATTGATAGAGTTGCAGTTCCCGTAGACCTTGCCGCAGGTTCGAGTACCCCCCACAACGCGATGAAATTCCCATAATCTGATCCCCTAGTTATTAAACTTTTCAGTAAATAATTTTAGCTAAGATTGAAAGTACAATGGGAATTTAAATGTTTCAGTTTATATTCATTATTTATTCTTAGTTCAGTTCGTGTAAAAGTTGAATCTTGAGTTTAAATTCAGTTTTTAATGTATGTAAATCTGAATGCAAGTCTATTACGTATGTTAAACTGAGATGGCAATTTATTAACTTGATGCAATATAGATTCAGACTTCTTTAGTATACACAAGTGCGAAGGAGTGGAATAATTATTAGTAATTTTATCTTGGATACAAGTTTCCACACGTGCAGTAGGATTTATTGAATTCCATGGAAATTCTAATCGTAAAGCTGATCTCATATCTCAAATGCGCAATTTAAAGGCATCATGTGAATTTAAAGTAAATTGGACTTGATCCAATGATTAATACATATGTTCGGTTGGAAGCAGAGACGGTACATTGACATAAAGCAAAGGAACTCTTTAGATTGCGTAAGTTGAGATAATGAGTAAGATAATTGACATTACCTGACATGGAATTAGAATGTAACGTCAAACTATTAAAAGAACAACTTTACATAACTAGTTGGGTTGGGAAAACTTATAAATGAGAGAGTGCGGGAGCGATTAGAGCCCTGCTTTCGGCTCGTATCTGGGAGGATTTCCGTTTACGGATCCTGAGTCCCCGTCACAGTTGACTTCTAGACTCGGCCCAGTGTAGCACACTGCGGTCCAAGATGGTCTCCGGGTTGCACATCGTGCTCTTCGTTATAAGTTTATGTTTAAAACAGAACAAACTTAGTAGCATAGTCTCATCGTAAATTAACGACACCGAAATAACCATAACAGGTTAGACCTTGTCGCATCACCTTTTACACAGGTTCGTTAAAATACCTTTCGATTTATGTATCGTTATCATTACTGTTGCTTGATTGATAAGTCTACTCTATTGAGCGGTGGTACCACTGCTGTTATTGCCACCAGGTGACCAGCAAGACTACGTGGAGGCACCAGTGTACGAGGAGACGGAGTTTCCGGTTCAGGACGACGAGCTTTGAGGACCGGTTGGGTGTGAGTGACGTTGTATCTTCATTTCCATGTATTTATGTTTCAGCATTAGAGTGATGATGTATTTTCATTTCATTGTATATAACGTTGTAACTCTGTTATGATGGTAATGAAAAGAAGTATTTTAAATTCAGTTAATTTACATGCTTGCTCCACGTTGTTTCCACTGGTAACTGCAGGACCTGCATAAAATGGTACAAAAAGTAACTGCACCTGAGTATGGGGCGTTACAAACACCAACATTGTGCTCACTTGTCAAAGCAACTACATATGTAGAGGGTCAAATTTATGCCACATGGAGTCCCATAGAACAAACTTGGCATCGATCAGGTTAGTGTACTGTCATGTAAAAGTATCAAAACCACTATTGTTATTGGCCAATAATAACAAGGTGCATGGTTAGCAGTCGAAACTTCTTTAATGGGGCTCTTTAAAAAATTGGTTTCAAGTGCTATACATTATGACTTTAAATGATGAGCTGAGATATTAATGCCTACCTTGTGCTCACTTGTCAGAGCACCCACCTTTGTAGAGGGTCAGATTTATGCACTACTATGTTTCCACATGGAGCCTAAGAGAACAAACTTGGCACGGATTAGGTTAATGTGTGATTGGTGGTTTGGTCTAAATTTGCTAGGAACTCAACTACTTTGGTATGTGGAATAAAAATGAGTGCGTAGAACGGGGATAATCCAAAACATGGTATGTTGGCAATATGATTTGTTGGATGCTGAGTAGAAATGCAACACATTTATTAGAACAGAGCAATAAGTTCGTATGGGATTATTAAACATTTACGGGTATGCATGTGTGCATAATAGTTTGTAGAGGTAAAAGAGCATCATCTACCAGAGGAGGAAATTTTCTCCTTGGCACATCACTTTTCTTAATTATCGGCACCATTTATATTGATCTACATTTCCTAAAATATATAGATAGAACAAAATCTTGAGGTTTTTATTAGTTTTTCCTATGCAACAAGTTATTCCAAATTAGATGGTTTCAGAATTATAGAACTTTGCCTATCCATGGATCAATTGGATCAATGAGCAAAAAAAACTTAAGGCTCACTAGATCTTTCATGTATTTACGTTTTAGAATATGGTCATAAAATAAATTGTGCTGATCATCCAAAACAATTTGTGGAGTAAACTTTTTGACCAAGCATATGAGGAATTCATCCTTGGATAACTGATCTCCATATTCCTCTAGTTTGTATTATAAAATTTTATAAATGTGCACTTCATCTTCGTAGCAATGATCTTTTATTTCACCTAAACATTTCTTTAAAAATCCTGGACATTTATTTTACTGTTTCAAATCACTGGTTTATCGCGATTTGAAACGTATGATCTGGATCGTGGATCTTGTGGGGTTTAACTGAAACTGAATTTTGGAGAGTGATTGTGAATTTGTTTATGCTTTTATGCAATCCTATCGAGTTCAATTTTCATTAAATATCCAATAGAGGGTTATGAGATTCATATAACAAAAAATGCATTTGTTTCACGACCTATATGCTAAAAACGGCATATTACTTAGCACATGAATTGTTTATGATGACAATCTCATCAAAATAACACATTTTGATTTCTAGCCTAACAAAAGCATACCCTTGGACATCTTTCATTCCAGGTATACAGTTTTAGCATTTGGGTTAGTGGCAACCCCTCTCTCGGCAACCTGTAATTTCATTTTCTGATACAGTAATTACTGTGATGAATAGCAATTTTATTTCTTAAATCTTCAACAAATACAATGGATATATCACTTTATCAGTTGCGAAATATAACACTTCATGGCACAGCTTAAGAAACTGTTCCTTCTCAGATCAATTGTGGCTTGTTATGTAATTTGTTATAAATGAAATATGTTATAAATGAACAATCATGGTCTCCAACATCTTGAGTTTAGTTATTTAATTTTTGTTAATGTAAATGGTATTTTACCCCTTGTATATGCTAACATTATTGTTTAAAATAAATAAAAGAAATTGGTGACATATTCCCAGTGTTAAAGCCATCGAATTGCTTATTACCAACATTCCATATCACTCTAGCCCATTCTGTACCATAAGGTTGAACATTAAAGCTGCAGTCATCAGAATTATTTGTCTTGCCATCTATGATTACAAAAATTAGGGATATGCTAGTAACGAGTTAAATCCTATCTGATATTTGCCATAAGGATCGCGTCTTGCTTGCTTGTATTTTCCGCTCGTGTGGGCCATCTTCTGGATACTTCTACATGAACCTAATAGATTGACTGCCTTATGAGCAGTTCAGCTTAGTAAATTCCAGTGTAAATTGAAATATTTGTTATAAAATGAGGAGTGCAGGATGTGAGAACTTGAATAGAGTATCAAGATATAAGAAATATGAACTGATTTTCTTTTCATGAACTTTTAGCTTGTGCAATTAAACAAGTCTGCAGTTATGGCCAAATGCATAAAGATTAATAAGCAGCATGGGCTTATGAAGAAGAGAAACATGTGTGTTCTTGAATTAAGACAGATAAGTATAAGGGCTCATCAGTGTTCAAAGCTGTGGTTTCATTATACACGCGGTCTAGGAGCGCATATCGTATAATCGGATTATGCATTGAAGCCAAACACTTGTAGATGCATTTGAATTCAAAGCCAGTTTGGACATTATATTTGCTTTTTTCCGCCTTAAAAAAGACATTGTTATGCACCACCAAATGTGGGTCTGCAGGCACCTAAACCCTCCAGCATGTGTGGTCGATCGCATATTTTAAACGCATAACTGGAATTGGTTGCGGTTTCACCCTGCATAACCCTGTGTGGCCACATAATTCAAATTCTAGAACACCGAGGCTCTTGAAGTGGAGAAAGAGTACTCAAATTTCATCATGGGCTCACGAAGAGGAAGACGCATGATTAACTAGCAGATGGTACTTTAACAAAAGCATTAAAGACTGCATAAGTAGTCATGCCATTGACCATTTAAAACGACAACTATAAAGTGAGGAAGGGGGAAAATGAAATTTGAAGAGCAGACATCATGACTGAGGTGCACTTTTACTCTAACAGCTTTCATTTTTCATCAGAGAAACAAGAGGGTGACCTGAGAGATGATACACACTACTTGACAAGGAAATGGCAAGTTTTGTCAGAATATTTTTCTATTTCATCGTCTTTTTTCGTTGACCATTTTGTTTTGTCTCTTCTTGTAGCTGTTCTCCCGTGGCAGAATCATAGGCTGAAATCTGGTATTTGAAATATTTTAATCACATTTAACTACAAGAGAACATTCAAGCATCACCATACAATTGAACAATATATTTAAAAAAAAAGAAAAAAAGGCTCTCGGTACTCAGTTGTGGGATGACATTGTTCAAATTGGCCAATGGTTGTGTAGGTGCCATCAAAGTGTGTGAATGTCAAAAAATTACTAGTGTTTTTGTTTGTCATAATATTTTCCTCTATTTCTTCTTTACATGCATGCCACTGGTAGTTGTTCTTCATAAGTAGTCATCCTTGATTGTTAATAAGTACTATACTTTATACAATGTTCATATACCTGCATAATTGTGTGGAATCCTGGGAGGAGTAGCCCAACTATTAAAGAAGTCATTGACGTTGCAAACTTCTAGGGGAGAAATGCTACTTTTTCAAAATATTTATTGGGTTCGTACGTATATGTCAGGATTGCATTTATTAGTACGTGAAATTTACTAATCATCCAATTTATGTTCCATTTTGCTTTTGCTTATATCAATTTTCTTGACCCTCTAGCATCTGCCTCTCTCTCCATCTAAATATATGTAGCATTCGGGGCATTTCCAGGATTGAGATTTCACCCTAACAAACAGTCACCCCCTCTTTGCAGGAGTTTGTACTGCCTACTTTATTCACTAATTTCCTGGTGGTTATACATGGTGTTCTTGCTTTCTTGCCTGAGGTGGGTCTATCTAAGGTTTCGATTTGAATCTTCACCTATGCCTTGTCATAAAATTTTAAAGACTTCAATTGTTCTTTTTCTATATGTTGATTCCAATTGATCTTATTCGTAAACTTATGATCATTTTGACATCTTAAACTTGGATCTTTCTTCAGATCTGTTTAGCTTGTGGTCTTCAAATTGAAAAAGGCAGCAAAGCCACTAACATTCTATACATGAAGGTCTGTTTCTATGCGTGAAATGGTTGTAAAATCACAAATATTTGGGAATGCTTGCTATAATGTTGCTTAATGCTATCAATTTTATCATATCATCACAAATTGCAATGTGTTACTTGTGACTCTATGTGATCACTCTTCTACATATATTCAAGTTTCCTAAATATATCTATATCACAAATAAAGTACTACATAAGTCTTAAATGGTAATTGTGGATCACATATTCGACTTGGGGACATACATTATCAATTTTCTATGAGATATTTTCTATAATGCAGCCACTATTTTATTAAGTACAGTTCACCATGAAGTAGTGCCCTGGTTATTAATGTAAGAGGTATCTATTTGCTGACTGTCATTATGTGTTGGCTATTGATTAGGTGATTGGGAACAGATTTGTGGAAGCTCTCTATGGGTTTGGTTGTAGTGGAACCGGGGAAAGAATTAATGATCTTATAGACTGGGGAAGCACATGATTTAGGGTTTCATGTTGTCACGCCTTCCAAAAATTCTTAGGGAACAGAAACGTGACGAGCTCACGGTACATTCAAGACAACCTAGCCCTAAATACGGTAAGTGTCTATGTTATTTTTGCAGGTTCTACTTCTAACTGATAATGAGCAACTACAATGCGAGAGAGGAATTGGCTAGTGTAAGAACATTACCAGCTGTGATAGCTCCTCGGTAAAGTTGTGCTCAATGAAGTCTAAAAGCTGGAAAAATCATCACTTAAATATAATCGATCACTCAACCTGGCAGGTCTTTCAAAAGATAGAAAACAAACAAATAGAAATACTTGTCAGGAAATGGTCGCTTGGTAAGTTTCCCAAATCTAATAAATAATAATATAACCTAAAATGAATAGAAACATAGTGATAAATCAATGAATATCAGAGATAACATGATTGATATGTATATGTAGTGCAATGAATAATCAAATACATTGATATAAAAACGATAGTAATAAACAGGCATGTAGGGACTAGGCAAGTTTAACCCCAATAAGGGACTAGGCAAGTTTAACCCCAATAAGATAGTGCCAGTAATGTATAATTCTAACAATGCAGTTCCTTTTCGAATATTAAGCTCATGCCCGAGGGTACGAAAGGCAACATACGAGTATTACCCATGCCTCACAGCGCTAATCCGGGTCAAGAATGGTATTCAAGTATTATCAAATACAATCAAGTACGATAACAGATGAGTAATCTCTATTTGCTCCGCACCCTCTATGACAATGAATTTTCAAAACCTAGTGGTCTTGATTATATTCTATATTAAATTCATATTATGATCATATCGGTTTCATGTATTCCAATACAATGAGCAATTGTACTAACCAGATACAGTAATTAGGTGAGTATCAAGTACGGAATACAAATACAGTGTAAGGCATGGCATACATATATTGTGTTAGGTACGTGATGCGGTCGTATACCGCAGACGGCGTGCGGGCACGGATCGGACCACGGATCCGGGCGTGGGAGCGGTCGTGGGTTCGACTTAGTTTTTGCTATTTTTGCTTTATGCACTACCCTCTATGTGTTTAAGTTGTCTGTGTGTTTAGTAATTTGTTAGGAGAGTATTTAAAGGGCTTAGCCCTAGTTGTGTGAGTTATCGAATTATTAAGACAATCGTCATTTTGACGGGTAGGTTGGGGGATTAGGCTTGATCCATTAATTCAAGTTTGGGAGAAGATCTACTCCAGAATAGATTAAGTTGTCTCTTTATTCTATCAATTATCTTTTCCATTTTAAATTTCCACTAAAAAGCTGAGCTTGTTGATACGATTAACCCAAATCGTATCAATTTGGTATCAGAGCATTAAGATCCGATGGCGGGAACTAGGGCAAAGACGGCCGCGGAACTTGTAGAAGAGAAATTCGACGGCAAACTTGAAGAAATGAACAAGAGGATCGACGGGCTTCAAGGCGAGATCCACGGTATCTTGCAGGAGATGAAGGGGTTTGTTAAGGCTTCCGACATCCAAGATATTCTTCAGATCCTTCGACAACAACAGAAACAACCCGAATCTGAAGCTAGGACATCGACGTCGACCGATCTGAAATTTTCTTCAGGTCCAGATCTGAAATTTTCTTCAGGTCCAGATCTGAAATTTTCAGATCCAGATCTGAAATTTTCTTCAGATTCAGATCCGAAATTTTCAGATCCAGATCCGAAAGTATCAGATCCAGATCTGAAATTTTCTTCAGATCCAGATCCGAAAGTATCAGATTCAGATCTGAAATTTTCTTTAGATCCAGATACAGATGATTGGGGAGCATTCCCGGCGACCTCCCTGCCACGGGGAGGTGCGTCGGCCACCGGAGGGGGGTGGCCACTCATTCGGTAGCCTTTTGGGGGGTCGGCGAACCCCCAGGAGGGGCGGCAGGTGCCGCCCGCCCCTCCAGGGGTTGCGGTAGCCCCCCGGCGCATCGGCGGGGGGCCGTCGACCCAAAATTTGGGCCGGCAGGCACCGCTGCCACTGTGGTGGGTTTCGTCCAACCAGTGCGTCCCCTTCCAAGGGACGTCCGACCTGCAGGTGTGCCCGCTGCGCTTCTGCTGGACCGGACAGCACCCTCCGACCTTGTCAGCGCCACCTGGGGCACAATATGGTGCCCGAACAGCTCATACACCATATTTTCAGCTACTGGAAGGGCCCGGAGGAGGATGCCAGCAGCGCAACGACAACGACGATCCTCCAGAGTATTTGTGGGGGCCCGACGATGCCTTTCGGGTCCCACCTTGGTACAACGATATCTGCCAGATTGAAAGCGGTGGAGACCAATCTCATCCGTTTGACCCGGGAGAAGGCTTGCAATTTACTTGGAACGGATGGCCCACGGACATCATGCACCACCTTGAGGACACGGTGGATTTTCAGGGACAGAGTAATGATGCGGTCGTGTATCGCAGAAGGCACAAGGACTCGGGCGTGGGAGCGGTCGTGGGATCGACTTAGTATTTTCCTAGTTTTGCTTTATGCACTACCATCTATGTGTTTAAGTTGTCTGTGTTTAGTAATTTGTTAGGAGAGTATTTAAAGGGGTTAGCCCTAATTGTGTGGGTTATCGAAATATTGAGACAATCGTCATTTGACGGCTAGGGCTTGGGGGATTATGCTTGATCCATTATCTCAAGCTAGGGAGAAGATCTACTCTAGTTTAGATCAAAGATCTACTCAAGCTAGGGTTGTTTCTGTTGTTGTCGAAGGATCTGAAGAATATCTTGGATGTCGGAGGCCTTAACAAACCCCTTCATCTCCTGCCGGATACCGTGGATCTCGCCTTGAAGCCCGTCGATCCTCTTGTTCATTTCTTCAAGTTTAAAATGGAAAAGAGAATTGATAGAATAAAGAGACAACTTTGATCTAAACTGGAGTAGATCTTCTCCCTAGCTTGAGATAATGGATCAAGCCTAATCCCACAAGCCCTAGCCGTCAAATGACGATTGTCTCAATATTTCGATAACCCACACAATTAGGGCTAACCCCTTTAAATACTCTCCTAACAAATTACTAAACACACAGACAACTTACACACATAGAGGGTAGTGCATAAAACAAAACTAGGAAAATACTAAGTAGATCCCACGACCGCTCCCACGTCCGAGTCCTTGCGCCTTCTGCGATACGCGACCGCATCAGTACGATATACAGATAGTGTCAAGCACTCCATCAGGTATGGTAATCAAGTACAGTAGTTTACTTGCTGTGTCAAGTTTAAGAAGCAAGCACAATATCAATTCCGATATATAGACAAAATAATTCAGTATCAAATAACTATATACTATTAATGTACAATATAATATAGTACCAGACAATGTTATACCGTGTATACAATAAAATTCGGTATCAAATAGCTATATACAAAAAACATACAATATATTACAATACCAGACAATGTTATATATTGTATACACAACATGATATAGTGTCGAGCAGCATGATATAAGGTAGATATAGCACGATTCGGTATAGTTAAGATTCTAAATGGAATTCCATTCAAATAATTCATTTATAATTAATATACAAGTCTCTTATAACAGTCACATGGTCCAAATTACTGTTATTGTTCTCAAATTCTAGAGGAAAAGAAATGAAGTGCGAGTATTGCAAGGTTGGAAACATAGATAAATGGATTGCGTGCTAAGAATGACGGTATGTGCTTATCTTTAGAATGCTACATGCAATGCATTCAGAAATATGGTAAAAGACTCAAAACCTACCCGTGGTTTAACCATCCACCTATTATTTGGGATACACTTAATGAAAAAACAGGCATTAAACCTACCATTTAGGATAGGCATGACATGTCTTTCCTTTGAATATATACCATTTGCTTTGACTAATAATTGGTGTTTGCAGGCCCTAGAATCCGTCCCTAAATTCATCAGTTTTATAGAAAATATAAAAAGCTGAAGGAAAACATGCATGACACGGTCTCTGAAGGAACATAGACAGTCAATTCGCTCTGAGGCAACATATACAGTCAATTCGCTCTGAAGCACAGATGATATGATTACATATGACTATATACATAGGTGCAGACACCAAGCAAGCAAAAGGTTATGTGTTGGTTCATGCCAACAAATAGAAGCTGTTAAGAGAACTGCTCATGATCCATGGATTCACTGCCACCAAAAGAAGAAATTTGAGAACATAAAATATATGTTGAAGGCATATAGCTATGAACAGATTGGTCATTTCCTTGTATTGAATATAGTGAAACATGAAATAATTTATGAAAGTTAAGACTCAGAGTTTCTAATTTTAGTTCATACTCAACTCATTATATTTTAAAAGGAAGCATCCATGTATTCAACTTCTATGCACTACTGTGTTCCACTTCTATGCATTAACTAAAGTCGCATTTCCTTATATTCATAGGATAATACAAAGGAATAGTAAAGAACTTACGATAACACTAACTATAGCCTAAATCAAACATCTTGATACTTTACAAGAATCTAATAAAATCCTATCAATTACTAGCTAAATGCATCAAAGGATAGAAATAATACGAGTACTAATATTTTGAATGTTTACCATAGTACCATAAACAATTTTAGTAATAACAAAATGATCTTGGAAGAATTAGTAAATCAAAAGAAAACTGAAAGTAAAAGAAAAGGAAGCAATTTAAAAACATTCAACACAAATAGATAATGCTGAACACAAAGAACTTGGGTTCGGGACCTTACAATGGTTTGATCGTCATTACGATAATTTATCGAACAAGTGGTGTGTGTTACTGCTGCTGCTCTTGTTACTATCGAACAAGTGTTGCTATAGCAACAGTTGCAGGTGTTGCTGCTGCAGGATATGCTTCCTGCAGCCGCTGCAGGTATTGCTACTCATGTGTTTTATTGCTGCTTCCTGCAGCAGGAAGCAGATAAAGAAGATGCGGGGGGATGTTGGTGATGATGCCGATGGAGATGATCATGATGATGATGATGTTTGGGGAAGTAGAGAGAGAATATAGATCTTTTGTATTGAGATTTGAGTTGGAATTATCCTTTTTATAGAGATTGGAAAAGAGATTAAAAGAGATGTCGAGTTATGGTGTGGGATAGAAAGAAGTAGATGTAGAAAATATGGGGGGTGAGGCTATTTTACTTGCACTCTGGTCTGTCTTTTTGTACTTCAGAAAATATTAGTGGATTGCCCTGATACTGTGTCCCGAACAATTAAGGTAGAGTTCACAATGCAGATTAGCCAATGTTGTACTATATGTTGTAACATTCTTTCTGACACTCCCAACTTTATTTCCCAATGTTGTACATGTTGTCACAACATTAGGTCCAACATAATTAGAGGTGTTACAGTTATCGCAGTCGGATTGATCATCCAGAATAGCTGTAAATGCACAGTAATTGCTGATGATGTCCTCATCTCCAGTACTTCCTTCTGAGTTCTCATCACTCCAAGTATTGGCTAATGATTTTCCTTTCTGCTTCTTGAGAGTATTTGCGCATTCGGCTTGTATGAGACCAAACCCTTCACACTCCCTGCACTGAATTCCTTTGCCTTTGCTCTTGGGTTCATACTTCTGTGCAGTACGACCGATCACCTTTTCAGTGCTGTGAAGATTCGGACGTATTTCCTTATTGACAGATCTGAAATTTTGGTTCATGTTACTGATCTTCTGATGCGGACGCACCCCTTCCGAGCCCGCCTCCACTTCCTGATGACGCGGTCCCACCCATCGTGACGTACGTGCGGCGCAGGAGGGGCGGGATCGCGACTTAGTGGGTCTAGTAGGTTAAGGGGTAGTAGGTTAAGGGGTATTTTAGTCCTTTCAGGCTAAATTAGTAATTCCCCATTTTCTTCTATTTATTAGGGCTAGCCGCCATTGTTAGGGCTATGCTTATTTTGTGAAGAACAATTGTATGCATCTTGTGAGGGTTCTTAGGCTTTGATCCGTACATTCAAAGCTACGAGAGCGAGTCTCCTCTCGAAAGAGACTCATTTATCTATCGGTTACTAGTTCTTCGCAATCTAAAGTCCACAAAATTTCCTCTTTTTATATTTTCCACTTTAAAAATCTGAACTTTATTGATTCGATCCACCGGATCGTATCAAATTGGTATCAGAGCGCTACGATTCCATGGCAACGGGAACAAGGGCTTCCGTGGATGAGAAGATCCAAGGTATACGCGACGATCTCAATCACGAGATCGAGGGGTTGAGGAAGGCGATGGAAGCTTCGATCAAGGATCATGCACACACCCAAGAGGACATTCAATCGGAGCTTCGAATCATGAGAAGGGAAACCGCGGAGACGGGAAGGGATCTTAAAAGTTTGAAGGAGGACACGGCGGCGATTTCGGCGATAATGGAGTTGTTGCAAGGTTTGACCAAGGAGAAGGCGGCGGATCGCGGCAAGGGGAGAGCAACGGAAGAGATCCAAGGCGATTCCGGCGTCGATTCGACAAATCAAGGACCCCCGAGCCACGGGGAGTCACATGCGACGGCGGCGGCTACAACCCTAGCCGGCGGGCTAGGGTTTGGCGCGACAGGGCCCGGATCTACCTCCATGGGCCCTGTCGGGCCTAATTGGGGGCCGACAGACCCGCCCGGCCCAGCCACGGCCTGGGCGGGTCAGGCCGGCCACCCCCGGCCCTCGGCGCCCCAAACTGGGGCCGCTGGAGGGCCGGCACCCCCTGGCGAGGGTGCCCAGGGCCCGCCGACCCCCTTTGGGGGTCTGGCGAGCCGCGCGACCCCCGCCTGGGGGTCGGCAGCCCCAGGCGGGGGCGGCACAGGAGGCTCGGCCCCTGTTTGGGGCCGAGCGGGTCCGCTGGACCCCGGGCATGGGGCAGCGGCCAGCCCCGGGCATGGGGCAGCGGGCCCGGGCGACTTCCCCGGTGGCGCGGCGAGCATGGGGGGGTGTTTGGCGGTGTTGCGGGGTTCGTACCCCAATCTGGAGGAACTTTGGGGGCAACGAGAGGCGGATGAGCCTCCGGAGCAGCTATTGGGGCCCCAACGGGCCAGTTTTGGAGAGCAGAGACGATTCCGCCTGGGCCGAGGCCTAATTTTGTACGGCCGCCAGAGTTTCCGGGGCACTACTACCAGCCCGAGGCGTGGGAGAGACCTGCATGGCCAGAGGAGCTGTACGGGATTGACGGGGGAGGCCCGAGGGAGGCTCGGGGTGGCGAGATGGTCAGGGGTGGAGACCGAGGCGGAGATAGGGGGCAGCTAGGCGACATCAACGCAGATCGGTGGTTGATGAAGCTGAAGATGCCGACCTTTGACGGCACCGACCCTGATGGGTGGATATACCGAGCGGAGAGGTATTTCCAGGTGATGGGTCTGACGGAGCAGGAGGTCCTGAAGGCCATCGGGATTTACTTTGAGGGGAAGGCTCTGGCCTGGTACCGGTGGAAGATAGCACGGTCCCCCTTTCGGACCTGGGAGGAGTTGTCAGCAATGATCGTGGACCGATTTCAGGAGACGGCAGGGGGGATTTCTACGAGCAGCTGTCGGCCCTGAGGCAGGAGGGGACCGTGAGGGACTATGTAGAGAGGTTTGAAATGCTGAACAGCCGGGTGAAGGGGTTACCGACGAGGTGATGATCGGGAACTTCATGAGGGGGCTGAAACCGTCGATACGAGCTGAGTTGAGGATGCAGAGCCCGGCTACCTTGGAGGACGTCCTTCGCTTAGCACATAAAGCGAAGGAGAAGCACACAGAGGAGAGGCGGATACGGGGCGCTTGGGGGGCACAGGGCTCCCGCCCCACTCCACCAGCCACAGCACCGAGACCACCTGCGACCATTCCCGAGACTCGAGGAGAGGGCCGCCCAGCTACCCTGGGGCGGCGGATGACGGAGGCCGAGGTGAGGGAGAAGATAGCCAAGGGGTTGTGCTTCCGTTGCGACGAGAAGTTCACCCCTGGGCACAGGTGTGCGAGCCGCCTGCTGCAGATCACCATGGTACCCGATGAGGAGGGGTACGTGGTTGAGGAGGAGTCTGAGGAGGAGCCACCGGTAGAGGAGGAGCCACCGGTAGAGGAGGAGAAGTCTCACCTAGACTTCGCAGAGGTATCCCTGAACTCTGTGGTGGGGTTCACCCCGAACCACAACATGAAGTTGTCAGGGCAGCTGGGAGACACGGCGGTGACGATACTGATCGATAGTGGGGCCACCCACAACTTTATTTCCAGCCGGGTAGTGGAGCGACATGGGCTACAGCTGAGCACCCTGGAGAAGTTTACCGTTCTGCTAGGGACGGGAAAGATGGAGGAGAGTAAGGGGCTCTGCAAGGGTCTATGCCTGACCTTGCAGGGGGTCCAGATTATGGAGGACTTCTTGCCATTGGAGTTGGGCAACGTGGATATCATCTTAGGGGTGCAATGGCTGAAGAAGTTGGGGGAGATGAAGGTGAATTGGAAGCTCCTGAGGATGGAGTTCCAAGATGGGGAGAGGACCGTCGTGTTGACCGGGGACCCGACCCTTTGCTTTTCATTGGTGGCCTTCAAGGCCATTACTTGGGCGTTGCGGAACGAGGGGGAGGGGTTCCTTGTGGAGTACCAGGGGCTGACAGCGGACCGTGAGTAGCAGCAGGAGGAGACCGCGGCGGAGGTCGAGCAGGTACTGGAGCAGTATCAGGAGGTCTTCCAGGACCCGCAGGGGCTACCACCATCCAGGGGGCACGAGCACGCGATTGTATTGAGGGATGGGGCAGCACCAGCGAGTGTACGGCCGTACCGGTACCCGCATGCTCAGAAAGATGAGATAGAGAGGATGGTGCGGGAGATGCTGCAGGCTGGGGTCATCCAGCCTAGTGTGAGTCCTTTTTCGAGCCCAGTCTTGCTGGTCAAGAAGGACGGGAGTTGGAGATTTTGCGTTGATTACCGGGCATTGAATAAGGAAACTGTCGCTGACAAGTTTCCTATTCCGGTGATCGACGAGCTGCTGGACGAGCTTCATGGAGCAGCGATCTTCTCGAAGATCGACTTGAGGGCCGGGTACCACCAGATTTTGATGCGGACTGAGGATGTGCCGAAGACTGCCTTCCGCACCCACGAGGGCCATTATGAGTTCAGAGTCATGCCTTTTGGCTTGACGAATGCCCCCTCCACGTTCCAGGCCTTCATGAACAAGGTTTTCCAGCCCTACCTGCGGAGGTTCATTCTCGTGTTCTTTGACGATATCCTCGTCTACAGCAGGAGCTTGGGGGAGCACTTGGGCCATTTGGAGGTAGTCTTCCGGGAGCTGTTGGCGCAGCAGTTGTTCGCCAACCGGAAGAAGTGCAGTTTCGGCCAGGCACGAATTGAGTACCTAGGACATGTGGTGTCAGCCGAGGGTGTAGCCGCTGACATGTCGAAGATAGAGGCCATGCTGGACTGGCCCGTCCCTACTACACTGCGAGCTCTCCGAGGATTTTTGGGACTGACAGGATATTACCGGAAGTTCGTTAAGGGGTACAGCACCATAGCCTGGCCCCTTACCGAACAGCTCAAGAAGGACGGATTCCATTGGGGGGAGGAAGCCACCAAGGCCTTTCAGGCCTTGAAGGTGGTCATGACGACCGCACCAGTTCTGGCTTTGCCAGACTTCAGCCTACCTTTCGTGGTGGAGACCGATGCGTCGGGATACGGGTTGGGAGCGGTGCTCATGCAGGAGGGACGACCCATCGCCTATTTCAGTCACGTGTTGTCAGCTAGAGCACGACTGAAATCGGTGTATGAGCGAGAGTTGATGGCCATTGTCCTTGCGGTGACAAAGTGGCGGCCATATCTGTTTGGTCGGGAGTTCGTGGTCAGGACAGACCAGCGGAGCCTCAAGTACCTGTTGGAGCAGCGGTTGGTTACTGAGGAGCACCAGCGTTGGTTGTCCAAGCTGGTGGGGTACCGGTTCGCTATCGAGTACAGGCCAGGGTTGGAGAACAAGGCAGCTGACGCCTTGTCTCGTCGGGAGGAGAGCGTGGATCTGAGGGCTTTGTCACGACCTATGTGGTTGGACTGGGAGCCCATCTTTCAGGAGGCGGAGAGTGATGAGGAGCTGGGGCGGATCCGCGAGTTGTTGCAGCAAGGACAGGAGGGGCCGACCGAGTATTCCTTGCAGGGGCGCCGATTGCTGTATCAGGGGAGGTTGGTGCTGCCACGGGCTTCAGGCTTCATACCCGTCCTCTTCCAGGAGTTCCACGGGTCGGCGACGGGGGGACATTCCGGGGTGCAGCAGACATACCAGAGGATGACTAGAGAGGTGTACTGGCCCGGAATGTGCAGGAGGATTGCTCAGTTAGTAGCGACTTGTGACGTCTGCCAGCGTCACAAGTACATGGCCATGGCTCCGGCAGGACTCCTACAGCCGTTAGAGTTACCGGAGAGAGTATGGGAGGAAGTCACGATGGACTTCATCGACGGGCTACCGCGGTCCGAGGGGTATTCGGTGATCTTCGTCGTAGTGGACCGTCTGAGTAAGTATGCCCATTTTATACCTTTGAGGCATCCTTACACAGCGGTCACGGTGGCCACAGCGTTCATTCGAGAGGTGATCCGCCTGCATGGGATCCCGGGGTCTATAGTGTCCGACAGGGACCAAGTATTTCTGAGCGGGTTCTGGCGGGAGCTCTTCAGGGTACAGGGCACGGTCCTAAAGAGGAGCACGGCGTACCACCCGCAGACAGACGGGCAGACCGAGGTGGTGAACAGATCCATAGAGACTTATCTGCGGTGCTTCGCCTCGGACAAGCCCCGACAGTGGTACAGGTGGTTGGCATGGGCGGAGTATTGGTACAACACCTCGTACCACTCTACCGCAGGGACGACTCCCTTTCGGATCCTGTATGGGCGAGACCCACCGTCCTTGCTCCGATTTGGTGACAGGCAGACCCCGGTGTCGCAGGTAGAGGCTTACATGGGGGACAGGAATGCGATGTTGGAGGAGCTCCGGCGACAGCTACTGAGGGCACAGCAGGTTATGAAGGCCCGGGCAGACGGGCATCGGAGGGAGGTCCATTTTCAGGAGGGCGACATGGTGTACCTCAAGTTGCGACCCTATAGGCAGAAGACATTAGCTCGGAGGCAGAATGAGAAGCTAGCTGCTCGCTACTACGGACCCTACCAGATTGCAGCCAAGATTGGGAAGGTGGCGTATCGTTTACACCTGCCTCCTTCCTCGAGGATACATCCGGTGTTCCATGTGTCGCAGCTACGGAGGGCGATTGGAGACCAGTCAGCGACGTCGACGCTGCCACCTTCACTGACGGAGGACATGGAGGTACTGCTGGAGCCATTGGATGTGCGGGCAGTTCGACAGGGGCCACGGCGACGCAGAGAGGTTCTGATTTACTGGGTGGGTCTGCCAGATTGTGATGCCACGTGGGAGGCGTATGACGTGGTTCGGGAGCAGTTTCCAGATTTCCACCTTGAGGACAAGGTGGCTCTTTTAGGGGGGGTATTGATGCGGACGCACCCCCTCCGAGCCCGTCTCCACTTCCTGATGACGCGGTCCCACCCATCGTGACGTACGTGCGGCGCAGGAGGCGCGGGATCGCGACTTAGTGGGTCTAGTAGGTTAAGGGGTAGTAGGTTAAGGGGTATTTTAGTCCTTTCAGGCTAAATTAGTAATTCCCCATTTTCTTCTATTTATTAGGGCTAGCCGCCATTGTTAGGGCTATGCTTATTTTGTGAAGAACAATTGTAGGCATCTTGTGAGGGTTCTTAGGCTTTGATCCGTACATTCAAAGCTAGGAGAGCGAGTCTCCTCTCGAAAGAGACTCATTTATCTATCGATTACTAGTTCTTCGCAATCTAAAGTCCACAAAATTTCCTCTTTTTATATTTTCCACTTTAAAAATCTGAACTTTATTGATTCGATCCACCGGATCGTATCATCTTCCTCATCATCTTGCTAAAGTTTTTAGTTAACAATGCGATATCGTCTTCAAGTTCTGATTCATTCTCTGATTTTGGTGCTTCACTAGCTTCCGTTTTTAGAGCCACTCCTTTGTCCCTTTTGTTTTGCTTTAGATTCATTTCGTATGTCTGGAGTGACCACATTAGTTCATCCAGTCTCATAGTAGATGTGTTCCTCACTTCTTCAATAGCCGCAATCTTTGCAGAGAACTTGTCAGGCAGAGATCTCAGAGTTTTCTCCACCAACTTCTTTTAAGAATACTTCTTTCCCAATTGAAAAGCCTGATTGGTTATATCATGCAGTCTTCCATTAAACTCAGCTACAGTTTCATCATCATTCATTCTAAGATTTTCAAATTCGGAAGCAAGCATTTGAAGTTTAGAGGCTCTTACTGTACTGGTCCCTTCATGAATATTCTGAAGAATATCCCACACTTCCTTTGCATATTCGCATGTGGAGATTAACTTGAGCTGTTCTTCGTCCACCGCAGTAAAAATAGCATTCATGGCCTTTGAGTTTCCCAGCGCCGCTCGGCCTTCTTCAGGACTCCAGTCTTTAGCGGGTTTGAAGTGTTCCTTTCCTTTGTCTTCTTGAATTGGAGAAGTCCACCCTTCTATAGTAGCTACCCACGCCTTCTCATCAAGAGACTTGATAAAAGCACGCATCTGAGACTTCCAGTACGTGTAGTTCGTACCAGTGAGCGGCGTGGGACGAGTCACGGATGCTCCTTCCTTCGTATTCATGCTCTGCGTACTAAAACATAGAATCACACCCACTTTGACACACAAAGTAGCACGGGTGACCTGCTCTGCTCTGATACCAATTGAAATTTAGTACGTATGCACAACCATTAAAACACAGAATGATAAAAAGGAATAACCAAGATAACACAGAGAACTTGGTAACACAGTTCGGTGCGCACACCTACATCTGCGGGGCCTCGCCCAGAAAATCAAATAACTCCACTAAATATTAATGATTACAATCACCAATACCACGATGTTAGGGGGGAACAACCTCCCCCTCAATACAAACCGTTAGGGGTGATCTCAATCAACCCCGTGGAGTAATTTGCGCAAGCTCCCCTTGCGTGCAAGATCCCCTTGCAAACCGACAATGATCAACTCCCTTGATCTCCTATCTTGGTAGACGTCGGCCTCCTCCCGGAGTTACTTGCAGCTTGCACAAAAGCTATCTTCCAAGTCGTAACACTAGCTGCCAATCTTCGTTACCTTTTAAACGAACTCTCCCCCTTAATTAGAGAGCCGTTAAGGGAAGTAAAATGCAATCAAATCTCAGGTAGATTTGCCGACCCAATAATCGAAGCCCAGCTAGGAAAAAATTTGTTTCGCCGCAACATCTAAAAACAGTAATAACCATAAGCGGGCGAAAGTCTCTCTATTATCTTCAACCGACACAATTAAAGCGAGAGATACTAGGAATCTAACAAGATCTTCAACGAATCGTCAGTTGACGTAAAACACAACACCCGTTGAAGATAATAACCGGCCACCAGAAGATCCTCCCATCTATAATAACTGATATACCAGATACAGCATGTTGAACATTGTGTTCGACATAAAGTTCAATAATATAATAATATGTTCGACATCCTCCATGACACAAGCTGAGATCTGACATAATAACAATTTGTGCAACTAATGACAACAGACCAAGCATGAAAGACCTAACACATACGATGTTGATTTTCATGCTATTATGCAAGCTTTACGCCATTAGGAGCACTATTTATTAGAGCGACGGTTCATCATGCATTTAGATCATGAGGCATTGAAGTACATTGACGTTTGCATAAAATAAACAGAAGGTATGATCAGTGGGTGGAGCATTTACAGCAATCCACGTTCTCGTTGAAGCACATTGCTGGTGTCTACAATAAGGTGGCCGATGCATTGAGTTGTAGGGGCTTTGTCCTATCAATAATGCAGACGTAGCTAGTGGGGTTTGACACTTTCAAGGAATTTTATCCAATAGAATCGTTTTTTTTTTTGGCCCCATCACAAGGATGCACAACAGCAATGACAGTTGGGTTATCTCCTCACATACGATATTTTTTCCAGGGGTTACAACTTTGCATTTTGGATTGTTCATTGCATGAGAAGATCATCGCTGAACTGCACAATTAATGTGACAAGACCTTAACGCTAATCTCCATGAATTATTACTAGCTTAATATGAAGCAGGACGCAGGCCATTTTGGAGAGAATTGTCATGCGTGTCCAGTTTTGAAAGGCGCAACCACTAATGTAGGCCTATGCACTCCATTCTATACTGGCTGTTCATTGGAGGACGTCAATATTGACTTCATTTTAGACCTGACTCGTACACAAAAGAGGGTTGAACTTGTTTTTTTGGTTGTGACCGGTTCTCGTAGATGACCGGTTCTGTACTTAGCTCTGATTTCGAATGTTGGGTAGACGAGCGTTAAAGCTGAAGTGATGAGAGAACACTTGAAGTACACATGAACAGGTTCATTAACAGATGAAGGCCTCCAATTCCAAATGCGAAGCAGCTGCAAACAATCATCGTCACACTGTAATTTTTGAAGAGGGTGAGTTCTTATGGGCTGTTCTTACCAAAGATCCTTTTCCTGTAGGCAAATAAGACAAATTGAGCAATTGCAAGGTGGGACCTTGTGAAGTCCTTAAGATAGGAGACATCACCTACAAAATGGAGCTACCAAGGCATCTGAAGACATCGAATGTGTCAATGTTAAACACCTCATGGGAGTGGACTTTGCCAGGGAGGAGGATGATGACTCGATCGCAAGTTCTTTTCTGGTCGGGCTGGACGATGCAACACTAACTTATATGGTGAATGATCCAAGTGCATCCAAAGATCTCGAATTGCCATCAGTCATTTTGGAATACACCTCTTAAATAAATGCTGCATGCCGATCTCCTCAAATTACCAACCGTCACCTCTGAGTTCACTCGTACATGTTGCATGTTTATCTAATTACTAGTACTGATTTATTATTGTACTCTAAGCTTGAATGGATGTTTCAAGGGTAGATAAATCTCTCAAAAAATTGAATGGAAAAAAAAGTTGGATTTGATTATTAAAAATTTGTGAAGCCGTGTGATTTCCTTTCTCTGTATCTCTTGGTGAACCTTGAGTGGTTATATTGTTTATCTGCTTGCATCAGCTAGTGTGCCAATAAGTTTTGCTGCCACCTCATTGCATGTGCAACACCAGACTCGAGTGGTTTGTATTGTAACGAATGCGATAATTTAATCAAATGCTAAGCATTTTATTTGAATTATTATTGGAGTAACTTATGTTATTCGTCGTGCGGTGTCCTGCATTCTAGTTAACTGAAATATGTGTTTCAGGCATTACCTTGTTGTTTCGGCGGTGACCGACCTTTTGGTGAATTTACTTGGGGTTTGGTTCTTTCGAAGCTATGCACGTGTTAACATTGGTAAGTACATCAGTGCTAGCCACCAGCAAATGTATGTAAAATGAAATTCCCATGCATCTTGTACCCTGCTAATTTGTCCTGTTGTTGCAGTTTATAGGAAAGCTGAAGATATGAACAACCTCTCTGTCTGCCTACATGTTCTTGCTGATTCCATCCGCAGGTACAACTTGTATTCATCATCAGTGAAAAAAGTTCACGTCAGGAATCTCCTGATCATTTTTCTTTCATATGTTTCAAGCAGGGATTCCCCCTTTCCCCACCTTTTGGTTTTCTATTAATTTTCTCTTTTGTTCTGCAAATTCCATCTCAGTGCAGGTTTGATCCTGGCATCATGGTTTCTGAGTCTAGGGTAAGAGAACGTGCATTTCTGGACTTACCATTACTTTTTACAAACTGCCCTTCTTACCCTAATTATCTACATTTTTGTTCGCGTCTTAATTCCCTTAATCAGCGTCGAGAATGCCGAGGCATTGTGCTTGGGGCTGGTGTCCGTTGCAGTGCTCATGGTCATCCGACCACTCTTTCAGGCAACTGGCGGCATCTTGCTCCAAATGGCTCCACCCAGCATTCCATACTCTGCCTTGAGCAAATGCCATAGACAAGTACAATATTTTTTCCATACACATTTCTCTGTGCGCTTAGTTTGCATAGCAGTTGCTTGTGTTAACGATACTACTTTTGTATAGATAACTGCCCTCGAGGACGTTTCAGAAGTTTATCAAGCATGGTTCTGGGAAGTCGTACCTGGTACTGCTGTTGGCTCGGTATCAATACAGGTAAAGTACAAAAAAAATTTATCGTGAATCACCGTGTGCGTGGTGCGTGTGCGCGCGTGCTTGCATATGTATCTCTTGACACTGTTGTTAGAGTCTACATGTAAACCAAACAGTTGAAAGCCAATTTGTGCATTTTTTTTTGCCATTTTAAAAAACAATGGACAACTACATTGAATATTATCCCTTGGGCTGGTTCATTTAGACTATTTAAGTAAATCAACTATTGATCATTGTCTATTTTTGAAACAAGTAAAAAAAGGAGTGGACGATTACCCAATTCTCCACTGTGTGCATGGATTGTACCATGACATAGGCATTCAAGAGATGACCATTCAAACTGATTATTCGTAATTTCTTTCTTGTATGTATGATCTAAATTTATATCCATTTCTTTTTTTTTGTCTTAGATTGATAAAATTACGTTCCCAGTCTAATGTTCTCGGGCATGTTCAGTCAAATTTATATTGATATTTGAACATGCAACTGGAGATTGCGATCATGTTAGTTGTGGCTGTAGTATTAAGTGTGGAATTTATCTGATCCATGTGAAATTGACTATTTGCTGATGAGGACTTAAACCGTGATGTCTAGCAAAGGTCATTGCAATCTACGTCTGGAGACAGTGCCTGCAAGGTCGCTTATTGCAGAGAAAGCAATCTTAGTGATTCCTAGTCAAGACATATGCTCTCATGTCTCTTTGACATGCCCAGACGCGAAAAAGGTTAGTGATCCATATTACAGATAATAGGCATGTAGTTAAAAAGTATTCTTTAAATCATTTTAAAACATTTTTAAAGTGTTCATGTGTGTGAGAGCTTCTAACAAAGTTTTAACAAGCTAATACAAGAATAAGAAAATTACATTAAATAAATATTCTAATGAAGACCTTTTGGTTGCATTCATTGACACTCCAAGCTGCTCGTCTTTCTCCAATTTGATCCATGGCCTTGTTGAGCTCACTAATCCATAGAGTGCTTCTTTGATTTACCTTAAGTTCTTGTACATATACTCATATATGTTAGATGATATGATTGCTTCATCATCAAAACTACACGGGTGTGACTCAATATCACAACAGAAGCGTCTAGTCGACTAGCCTAGTCATGCCAAGAGGGCTATTGCTCTCTGTATTTTCTAGTCGACTATAGTACTCTCACTAGTCGACTAGCTCATGAGGTAGTCGACTAGTTCTTGTATTGTAGTTGACTATCTCTTATATGCTTCTAGCCATCAGTTCCAAGTTTATTTAGTCGATTATGTATCTGTCTAGTCGGCTAGTCTGCATTTAAAACACGATATTTGGCCTTTATAGGGATGTTTTCAAAACTATTTTAAAATTTTTTAAATTTTTTTTAAACTAATTCTTTTGTGTGTGTGTGAGCTTCAATCAAACTTTAACATGAATCTAAAGACAAGTAAAAAAATACATCAAAAGTACATAGCTTTGAACCTTGATGTAGTTCATTATGTCCATCTTTTTGTTTTTGATTCCTTGAACTTCATGGGTCTTGCTTGAGCTTCTTCTTGACTATGAATTCTTTAACTCTAGTTAGCTTTAGAAGTCTGGCACCACAGGAAAAAAGGCTTTTGCTGACAGCAATGTCCGTTAACAAAAGTCGAAAAACCATCAGTGAAAATAATCACTGATGGTAAATTTCTATTAGTAGCCCCGTCAACATGATGTTGTAAGTAAAAGATTTACTGACGGCTTTCGTCAGTGAAATCGTTGACGGCTGGAACATGCCGTCAGTGAAGGGGTGGGGCTTTTGCTAAGGGCTTGTTCTTTTGCAATATTGTTGGCTTGGATTCCTCAGTTCGTCATTATTTGGACACTATTCATTGGATTCCAGCTCATTTTTGTGTATGTCGTTCTTTTGGGGCTCAGGGTTTTTTTTTATTCCAGTCCGACGTGTATGCTGTCAGAGGGATTCTAAGTGGCCAGAAGAAATCGGAGCACATTGCTCCGATTACGAAGGATTCCCCAAAAAAGCGGGCCCTCCTCTCTCCTTCCAACCAATCTGAAGGCTCTGCATGCTTTTTTTCTTTTCGTTTTGTTCCAACAGCAATCGCGTGAAAAGCATATGGGTATTGTTATTTGCACTTGAGATTAAACTATTTGTAACCAATTAATTAAATTAAGTATTAATTAAATCTTATATTAATTAATTAGTTAATTTTTAAGTATTTAGTTTAGGTATAAATAAAACAAATTAAATTTGAGTGGACCCCACACCACTTTCCACCTCCAACTTTCTTCAACCAAAAGAACACACTACACGGAGTGGGACCTGCCTCAACTTTCCAACTCTACAATCCAAACCCACTTTCCAACAAAAGAACACACTGCACACTATTTTCTCTCTCATCAGATTTCACAATTTATCAACTTTCCCAAAAATACTTTCATGCAAAAAAACAGGCCCTAATGGAAACCGTCAGGGAAATCTTGCTTTTGCTGACGATAGATGGTTTCCATCAGAAAAAAGTGCAAAAATATAGTTTCCCATCATTAATCATGAGTAGCCCGACCCCAATCGCATCCACTAGCACCAGCAAAATGGGAGTCATTACAAGCCTGACAAGACGGTCACGAGTTATTAATAGCCCGACGCTAGACTTGACCACGTGTCACGAGTGAGTCATTACAAGCCCAACCCGACCACGTTTTAAACTAGCCGCCCTGATCACGAGTCCTAATAAGCCCAGCCGCATCAAATCATTGTTAAGCTCGTGAGGCGAAGGCTGAAAATTTGAGATGTTCATTGCTTCCACTGATGTGGGACTAAACAATTAGCAGTGGGCAAAAAACTTTGCCGCCTCGCCTTCCTCCTATCCTACTCACGCTCTATGTTCCTCTCTAGCCACCTCACCGACCGCTTCCCGTCCCCCCTCCTCCCTCCTCTTTGTCGAATCCACCCTCTCTTTTCCCCTTAAATTCTTCCCCTCTCCTCCCCATCTCCACCCTCCTCCTCACCTTCTTACCACTGCATCTTCCAGGAAAAGGACCTGACCCGTAAGATCGGTGCCGCACTCTCCAAGGACCTTATGGCCGTCACCAGTGAAGCCCTCAAGGCCAACATCACCACCCTCGAGCCCCTCATCCTCCATATGTCCGAGCAGCTCGTCTTCTTTCTCACATTGGTCAAGATGAAGAGCAACCCCTACACCCCGGACATCAAGCTGGCGTTTCAGCATTTTTGCATCCATGTCGAATGCTGAGTAGTGCTTGACAAGCTAAAGAAGAATCTCGAGCTGAGCGACTAGCACATAGAGCCGTCGAGGATGACACTGTACAAGTTGGGAAACACATTGAGCAGCTCGTTCTCGTTGTGGTACGAGCTGGCCTACACGGGGGCGAATGGGAGGATCAAGATGTGGATTAGGGCATGGCAAACTTGTTTAGTCCCACATCGGTGAGAGTGGGCATATCTCATGGTTTAAAAAGCTTTGATTGTTTGCTCCCACGGTAGAATTCAGCTAATGGTCACTCTCTTGCAGTCCCTCGCGACGTAGCGAAATTTTCGTTGCTGATCGAAAGCCGTCAGTTAAGAGTAGACTCGACCGCGGTTCGGTTCCGATTCCGCAACGCCGGTTCCGGTTTCGGCAAACCCGGAACCGGAACCGAACCGCTTTAGAAGCAGAAGCAGTTCGGTTCCAGTTCTAGTTCTCGGCCGGTTCCGGTTTCGTCTCGGTTCCGGTTCCGATTTGGTTTCGTTTGGGGTCGTTCCAGTTCGGTTGTGGTGAAAAATATATGAAAAATAAACAAAATTTAAATGCTATAACTTAAAAAAGAAATATATCTTGTCACTAATCAACTTAATGCAAATTACATATGAGAAAATTGAGCATGTGAGAAACCAAACCGGGGAATATGAGAAAACTTTGTGAGAAAATTGAGAATGTGAGCAAATTGGCCAAAACCGAATCGGGGAACCGGCAAACCGGAACTGCCGGTTCCGGTTCGGTTCCACAAAAGGGCATAACCGGAACCGATCCGGCTTGGCCCAATTCCGGTTCTTGGAACAGGCCGATCGGTTCCGGTTCGGTTCGGTTCCAAATCGGTTCGGTTCCGGTTCGGTTCCACGGTTCGAACCGAATCGTGGTCTAGTCTAATTAAGAGAGACATGCTCTGACGGTTTCCGTCAGTGAATGTCTTTTTTGTTAACGGGAAGGTATGTCGTCAGTAAACTTATTATTTTTGCTCGCGAAAAGGTATGCAGTCAGTGAACTTCGTCATTTTATTGGCGGAAGCCATTAGTGAATGTCATCTTTTGCTGACAGAAATGGCTTCCCGTCAGCGAAAGAATTGCACTCGCAATGCCGCCAATCTTTTGCTGACAGGAAGACGTTGCCTTTACCAAAAGTAAGACTTTCTATGACATATCCCAACATTACACCGATCCTCTTCATTTTCGTCAACACTTGCCGGTACTAGCGTCGTCGGTCCCCCACCGCACCCACTCCCCCCCACGTGCCGCCGACCCCACCTATCTCTATCATCTTCCTCATCTACACTATTCATTACTCATCATATCCACTCTTCGGCTGCCGCTGCTGGAAGAGGGGACGTGATGAGTAATGAATAGTGTTGGTGGCATGTAAGGGGAGGTGGTGCGGTTTTTTTGGCGGGAGGGGGCTACGATGATGCGGCTATGACAGAGTAGAAGAAAAGGAAGAGGATGGATCAGGAAGATAGTTGGAAGGTAAGCGAGGAAAAAACTGGCGACAACATCGATGGAAGAGGGGATGGGATGAGGAAAGGGAGGGGTTGGCGGCATGTGGGTGAGGCGGTGAGGGGATGCAACGGAGGAGGAGAAGAAGAGAAAGATGATGGAGGAGAGAGAGTTGGAGAGTAAGTGAGGAAAAAGTTTCAAGTACACCCAGGAAATTTTGTATTGCAAACTTGTAAATAACTGATGTATTCTGCAATCATGTCTGTCAACTCTTCTCTTTTGCTCTTCGAAAATTCCGTTTCGGACATAATATTTAAAAGGATCTTTCGCATATTCATCCCTTAAATCTTGCATATTTGATATATGTCCCTTAATTTTTCGTATTTTGAGTTTAATCCATCAAACCTTAAGCCGTTAACCGAAATAGTCACCACATCCTATATTCTGTTAAATAGTTAGATTAACTAACAATTAATTAACAATTAGTATTAATTAACCAAGAATTAAGCCCTAATGGGAAAAGGAGGCGGGGGGAGGCGGGGAGGCGGGGAGGAGGGGAAGGTGGTGGTGGGATGGGAGGCGGTTGGGGGAGGAAGGGACATCGATTAGGAGGGGGAGGAGGTGGCGGGGGAGGGTGGACTATTTTGGTTATAGTTAATGATTTAAAAGGTTAAACTTAGAATATGAAGAATTAAAAGAAAGATATCAAAATATGCAAAACTTAAGAGATGAATATGCAAAAACCACCGTTTAAAGAAAATTTGCATGGCCACAATGGCCCGTCGTGGCTTCCCTGCTGCCAGCTCATCTATCCGCACCAACTAAGAAGGCATATCCACACCGTCAATTCGCAATCCAACCGCTGAGTTTACTCAACCGCGGATCGTCTCTCCTCTCAAATTCCCCAAGCGCCGAACAGCCAAAAAAATTTTCAGTACCCAAAGTCCAAAATCCCATCTATAAAATCTTCGCCCCTTTCTCGCTTCTCAAGCTCAATCCAATCAACACGCAAAAATTCTCTCTCTATCTGTTCGATCTTTATTCGAGAAGGAGTAGCGATGTCTGGTCGTGGGAAGGGCGGCAAGGGGCTGGGCAAAGGAGGAGCGAAGCGACACCGGAAAGTCCTTCGGGACAACATCCAGGGAATCACGAAGCCTGCCATCCGCCGCCTCGCCCGCCGTGGCGGCGTCAAGCGCATCAGCGGACTGATCTACGAGGAAACACGTGGCGTCCTCAAGATCTTCTTGGAGAACGTCATCCGCGACGCCGTCACCTACACGGAGCACGCTCGCCGGAAGACGGTGACGGCGATGGACGTCGTCTATGCCCTCAAGCGACAGGGAAGGACCCTCTATGGGTTCGGGGGTTAAGGTTCTCGAAATTAAGGGTTTTGGAAGTTGCTTGGTCGGCGTCGGCGGTCGGCGGTGGGGTTATGGTTTATTTTTTAGGCTTAGGGTTTCATGGAGTGTGTTTTTTTGTTGTAAATTTCTTTTGAAGTCTGTTGCTGATATTTAATTATCTGTAAGCTTTTGATGATGGGATGAAAAATTGTTCGCCAAATGTTTCTTCGTATCTGCTAATGCTTTTTCTTGTGGAATTGTTTCTTTTAACTTCAGTTTTGCTCCTTTTGAACCCTAGAAATCACGGTATATTTGTTGAATTTGAACATATGGACAAATGAGAGATGGATGTTGGAGTTTGTATTTCTTCGTGATGGAGAGATGAGCCCAGGATGTGCTTGAATCATTGAATCTGTTTGTTTCTTCTATTATTGTACAACGAGAAATAACCGCACGATGAACAAAAAAAAAATTCCACTCATGCCCAAGTGAAAAAGGACGGAGAAGTGTTCTTATGTGTGAATAGTAATTTTGTAAATAATATATGGGATGGTGTTGGGTTTTGTTTTTTGTCTTGGGGGGTGGGGGGATGGTAATGACACAATTGTTAATAAAGAGAGGTGTTTGGGCGGTTTTTGTGTTTGGGTTGATGTATAGAGAGTGATGTGAAGGAGGGGCATATCTTTGTCCTAGACTAGAAATAATATGTGCGCATAGTACACAGCGCAAAAAAAATCCTGTTAAACGGGATGCAGTGAACGCGTGTCGGGCTGTTGACGAACAGATTGTTCGACGAACTACTCGTGAACAAGCTCGGTACATATTCGTTTACGTTTGTTCAGAAAGCTTAATGAACAAGCTTGAACAGATTTTTAGAGTTCGGTTAGTAAACGAACAGAGCTTGAACATAACTGTGTTCGTTTATTTATGTTCATGAACAAGCTCGTTAAGTGTTCGTGAACAAGCTCGTTAAGTCATGTTCATGAACAAGCTCGTTAAGTGTTCGTGAACGAACATGTACCAAAAATAGTAAATTTAGACAAATACTATATTTTTACTATATTTGAAATGGATGCTTGTAATGGGATTTATGGAGCTATTATGATGGATTTATTTGTTTTTGTCCTGCAAATATTTAATCGTTTAATTTAATTGATTTAGTCATTGGCAATTATGTTTAAATAGTATTATTCCTTATTAAAAATTAACGTTCGTTTGTTTCATTGAAAATCTGTTCATGAACAAGATTGATTGTGTGCTCACGAACATTTTCCTGAACATGTTCACGAACAAGCTCGATAAGTTTTGTTAACGAACAGAACGTTCGATTATCTACTCGTGAACGAGCTCGGTAAATGTTTGTTTACGTTCGTTTACGTTCGTTTACGTTCGTTCGGTAAGCTTAACGAACAAGCTTGAACAGGTTTTTAAAGCTCGGTTAGTAAACGAACAGAGCTTGAACATGAATTTTGTTCATTAACAACACCAAGCTCCCTGTTCAAGCTCGTTCAAGCTCGTTCATCAACAGCCCTAGCCAATTTCTTCATCTTCCAATGCAAAATACCCCAAAAGTAAGGTTACAACAAGTAGAGTATTAAACAATATACCAAGCTATACATTTATCAAAATCTCACAATTACAACATAATCTCGACCCTTAATCTTGATCTTCTCTATGGGGACTTGTTCAAATCTGATTTTCAGTTCATTTTTCATGCCTTTGAAGATGTCCTTTGGATTTTCCTCATTCAAGTTTGTTGGGTCATCCGTGATGAGCTTTTTGTGTTGGCATTATTGGCACTTGGTCATTGTCTTGGCTGCTGAGGAATCTATCTTGGTTTTATATGTTATGAGTCATGTTGTGAGTCATGTCATATAACATTGTTCACGACATGGGGTATCCGTATCTGTGTCACGTAACAATGTTCACAACATGAGGTATACGTATCTGTATGCATGTCTAACTTACCTTTATTACCTCCCACTCTCCCTGTCTTCTCCTCTCCCTCACGTTTTGTCTTCTTCTCTTTCTTTTTCTTTTTTTTCCTTTCTTCGTTTGCTGCAGGGGGAGCACGAACGGCGTCAAAAGGGGCGGCGCGGCGCGAGGGGGTCGGGGGTGGCCGGCCTGGGGGCGGCGCGGGCGGCTTCCGGCCGGGGTCGGGGGCGGCTGGCGACGCGAGGGAGGGACTCCGGCGTCGGCGTGGGTGTCTGGAGGCGGCGCGAGGCGGGGGGCGACCGGCGCAAGGTGCGGGATCCGGCGGGGGGCGGCGGCCTTGGGAGCTCCGGCGACGGGGGAGGGTTAGGGCAGATCTGGGAGATGATTTGGGGGTTGATTTGTTGGATTTGAGATTCTGATTTGTTCTTTTGGTTTGATTTTTTTTCTTTCTTTTTGGAATTGAATTTGTTGATTGTTTTCTGGTTGTTTGATCTCTGGTTGTTTGTAAGGAGATTGTGGGAGGCTGATGGGTTTGTGTGGAGGAGGTGATGGAGATGTTGGGTTGTAAGGAGGAGGTGGCTGATGGTTGTAGGTGGTGCTTGGTTGTCGTTGTATGGAGGAGGGGATGATGGGTTGTTGCGGTGAAGATGATGAAACTGTGAAGGGGGAAAGAATTGTGTGAGGGGCTGATCAATGTTGCAGCAGGGGAGTTGATCGGTGACCCTTGAAGAAGGAAGGGGCAGGGGACAAGGTTCATTAACGGGGGGAAGGTTTAGTCAACGATTAGGTTTGCATTTAATTAAATTTGTTGACTAATCAGGTTGGGAAGATGTATCAGCTTGAATGTGAAAATCGTGGAGGGGGAAAGAACCGAACGTGTTTTGGGAAAGGTACCGGGCTTGGGATGAGAAGAGTACTCAAGTTTTTAAGTTAAGTTATTAAGTTACGTTATTTTTAAATAAGTTACTTAAGATTATAAAGTTAAGTAATGGAAAAGTTCTTTTATAAGTAATATAAAAGTAAGTATTAAGTTATTATATCAGTTATTTTATAAATTAAGTTAATTGTTCATATCCCTATCTAGTTGGTGTTAGTTTAGTAATAGGTTACTAATAATAAGTTAGATGTTATTATTAATGCAATTATATTATGAAACTGACTCACTTGTGACTTGTGAAACCAGGTATCACTACCACATTTCGAAACACGCCTTTTCCCGACAGGCAAACCGGTAACTCATCGTACCCTAGCTATGGGGTTTAAAAGCAATATTGATGCATGCCAAAATTAGTTTCTTTTATTGGCAAAGTGTTTCACTTGAACAGTTAGCTAAACTTGATAAGTTGCACCATACCGTAAATTGAATTGGACTCTGTGACATGCTTAACCGTTGCTTAACCGTTGCTTAACCGTTAACTGAAAGATGTATTTGGAAAAGTGAGAATGGTAATTGACTCGTAACCTGCACACACACACACACACACACTGGGTTTTTGGGGTAACTTATAATTGTGGAAGTGCGGGAGCGACCAGTCCGATCTTCAGTGGATAGTACCGTTTTGATTGAACCGTATCGTGAACCGTATCGTTTTGTGAATAGTATCGTTATGATTGTACCGTACCGAATTGTTGTAACCCGGGATATCAGGTGGACTCTTGGTTGCACATCGTACTTCCCTTTATAAGTCACGTAGGCTCATGTACAACTAAAAGTCTCGTAACTGGTCATTTTAAATATTGTTATTGCTGATAGAAGTAGACAGCTATGTTACTTTTCTGCTCTATTGCTTGCACTTTACTTTTTAGTTTGCCATGTTAGTTTTGCCATGCTCATTTATTGTTTTAAATAACATGCTAAAGATACTTTGAGTTACGTCTGATCCTGGCGACCCTTCTTTTTGTGGTGGTCTCGCCAGATACATCACATGTTGAGGAAGTTGCACCAGGGACTGCAGACGCTGAGTTTGCTGTAGAATTTGACCAGGAGGACGCTGGTTACTAAGTGTGAGTGTGAGTGTGTTTGTTTTTATTATATGTATCAGAGTGGCTTGCTTGGTGTGTATTTGTATTCTGGAGATGTATTTTTCCTTTCATGTACGCTGCTGGTTTGTAATAAGGTTTTCACCACTTTCATGTATGAGTATTTTGGCGCATTTCTGCAACAGAGCCTGTATTGATCTCATCGGTGCCTAGCAGGACTTGTGCATTTCCAAACAGTAACGGGCCCCGAGGACGGGTCGTTACAGCATGGTTTTTGTTTTGGTTGTCAGATCTGTTTTTGCTGCTTCTCTCAGATCTGATTTACTCGCCCAAAATCTCAATGGATCTTGGTGGTTGCTATATTAATAGGGGAATATCTGCATGAGATCTTATAGGACTATTTACCCAAAATAGTCCATTGAATTATGGACGAAAAATCTGCTCGAGATACTATTGAACTGTTTACCCGAAACAATGCCTTAATTGGTGGAGCGTGGTTTATAATGCTCTCAAGCAGATCCTACTAGGGTTTAAGCTTTGCGAAGATTGGGTTTCTACATCCTGGGAAGGAGGTTGAGTGCTACAGATGTATGGATCAAAGAGAGTTTGATCTAGTCAGTTTTTGCAAGGAGATCTTGCAGTGATTACTCCATGGGGTTGATTGGAATCACCCATTGCGGTTTGTATTGAGGGGGAGTGTGTTCCTCTAATGAAATTTCAATATTGGTGATTGTAATCGGTTTTGAAAATAGTGGAGTAATCTATTTTTCTGGGCATGGCCCTGCAGATGTAGGTGTGTGCACCGAACTGCGTTACCAATTGATGTGTGTTCTTGTGTTTTCCATATATGTATTCATATTCATATGATTGATTCCTAAGTACTGATCTACAATTGGTATCAGAGTTGGTCATTCTTGATGCTTTGTTGTCAAAGAGGGTGTGATCTTGGTTTATCAGTACGTAAATCGCGAATACTCGGGAAGGAGCTTCCATTGCTCGTCCTCCTTTTCTTCAAGGAACCAATTACACATATTGGAAATCAAGGACGCGTGCCTTTATCAAATCTTTTGATGAAAAGGCTTGGATAGCCGTTGTTGAAGAACGGTCTCCACCTGTTGAAGTTGACAAAGACGGTAATGAATCATTCAAGGCTATACATTAAAAGTAAGGTTACAACAAGTAGAGTATTAAACAATATACCAAGCTATACATTTATCAAAATCTCACAATTACAACATAATCTCGACCCTTAATCTTGATCTTCTCTATGGGGACTTGTTCAAATCTGATTTTCAGTTCATTTTTCATGCCTTTGAAGATGTCCTTTGGATTTTCCTCATTCAAGTTTGTTGGGTCATCCGTGATGAGCTTTTTGTGTTGGCATTATTGGCACTTGGTCATTGTCTTGGCTGCTGAGAAATCTATCTTGGTTTTATATGTTATGAGTCATGTTGTGAGTCATGTCATATAACATTGTTCACGACATGGGGTATCCGTATCTGTGTCACGTAACAATGTTCACAACATGAGGTATACGTATCCGTATGCATGGTTTTTGTTTTGGTTGTCAGATCTGTTTTTGCTGCTTCTCTCAGATCTGATTTACTCGCCCAAAATCTCAATAGATCTTGGTGGTTGCTATATTAATAGGGGAATATCTGCATGAGATCTTATAGGACTATTTACCCAAAATAGTCTATTGAATTATGGGCGAAAAATCTGCTCGAGATACTATTGAACTGTTTACCCGAAACAATGCCTTAATTGGTGGGGCGTGGTTTATAATGCTCTCAAGCAGATCCTACTAGGGTTTAAGCTTTGCGAAGATTGGGTTTCTACATCCTGGGAAGGAGGTTGAGTGCTACAGATGTATGGATCAAAGAGAGTTTGATCTAGTCAGTTTTTGCAAGGAGATCTTGCGGTGATTACTCCATGGGGTTGATTGGAATCACCCATTGCGGTTTGTATTGAGGGGGAGTGTGTTCCTCTAATGAAATTTCAATATTGGTGATTGTAATCGGTTTTGAAAATAGTGGAGTAATCTATTTTTCTGGGCATGGCCCTGTAGATGTAGGTGTGTGCACCGAACTGCGTTACCAATTGATGTGTGTTCTTGTGTTTTCCATATATGTATTCATATTCATATGATTGATTCCTAAGTACTGATCTACAATTGGTATCAGAGTTGGTCATTCTTGATGCTTTGTTGTCAAAGAGGGTGTGATCTTGGTTTATCAGTACGTAAATCGCGAATACTCGGGAAGGAGCTTCCATTGCTCGTCCTCCTTTTCTTCAAGGAACCAATTACACATATTGGAAATCAAGGACGCGTGCCTTTATCAAATCTTTTGATGAAAAGGCTTGGATAGCCGTTGTTGAAGAACGGTCTCCACCTGTTGAAGTTGACAAAGACGGTAATGAATCATTCAATTGTAAATAAAGAGAGGTGTTTGGGCGGTTTTTGTGTTTGGGTTGATGTAGAGGGTGATGTGAAGGAGGGGCATATCTTTGTCCTAGACTAGAAATAATATGTGCGCATAGTACACAGCGCAAAAAAAATCCTGTTAAACGGGATGCAGTGAACGCGTGTAGGGCTGTTGACGAACAGATTGTTCGACGAACTACTCGTAACAAGCTCGGTACATATTCGTTTACGTTTGTTCAGAAAGCTTAATGGACAAGCTTGAACAGATTTTTAGAGTTCGGTTAGTAAACGAACAGAGCTTGAACATAACTGTGTTCGTTTATTTATGTTCATGAACAAGCTCGTTAAGTGTCCGTGAACAAGCTCGTTAAGTCATGTTCATGAACAAGCTCGTTAAGTGTTCGTGAACGAACATGTACCAAAAATAGTAAATTTAGACAAATACTATATTTTTACTATACTTGAAATGGATGCTTGTAATGGGATTTATGGAGCTATTATGATGGATTTATTTGTTTTTGTCCTGCAAATATTTAATCGTTTAATTTAATTGATTTAGTCATTGGCAATTATGTTTAAATAGTATTATTCCTTATTAAAAATTAACGTTCGTTTGTTTCATTGAAAATCTGTTCATGAACAAGATTGATTGTGTGCTCACGAACATGTTCCTGAACATGTTCACAAACAAGCTCGATAAGTCTTGTTAACGAACAGAACGTTCGATTATCTACTCGTGAACGAGCTCGGTAAATGTTTGTTTACGTTCGTTTACGTTCGTTCGGTAAGCTTAACGAACAAGCTTGAACAGGTTTTTAGAGCTCGGTTAGTAAACGAACAGAGCTTGAACATGAATTTTGTTCATTAACAACACCAAGCTCCCTGTTCAAGCTCGTTCAAGCTCGTTCATCAACAGCCCTAGCCAATTTCTTCATCTTCCAATGCAAAATACCCCAAAAGTAAGGTTACAACAAGTAGAGTATTAAACAATATACCAAGCTATACATTTATCAAAATCTCACAATTACAACATAATCTCGACCCTTAATCTTGATCTTCTCTATGGGGACTTGTTCAAATCTGATTTTCAGTTCATTTTTCATGCCTTTGAAGATGTCCTTTGGATTTTCCTCATTCAAGTTTGTTGGGTCATCCGTGATGAGCTTTTTGTGTTGGCATTATTGGCACTTGGTCATTGTCTTGGCTGCTGAGGAATCTATCTTGGTTTTATATGTTATGAGTCATGTTGTGAGTCATGTCATATAACATTGTTCACGACATGGGGTATCCGTATCTGTGTCACGTAACAATGTTCACAACATGAGGTATACGTATCCGTATGCATGGTTTTTGTTTTGGTTGTCAGATCTGTTTTTGCTGCTTCTCTCAGATCTGATTTACTCGCCCAAAATCTCAATGGATCTTGGTGGTTGCTATATTAATAGGGGAATATCTTCATAAGATCTTATAGGACTATTTACCCAAAATAGTCCATTGAATTATGGGCGAAAAATCTGCTCGAGATACTATTGAACTGTTTACCCGAAACAATGCCTTAATTGGTGGAGCGTGGTTTATAATGCTCTCAAGTAGATCCTACTAGGGTTTAAGCTTTACGAAGATTGGGTTTCTACATCCTGGGAAGGAGGTTGAGTGCTACAGATGTATGGATCAAAGAGAGTTTGATCTAGTCAGTTTTTGCAAGGAGATCTTGCGGTGATTACTCCATGGGGTTGATTGGAATCACCCATTGCGGTTTGTATTGAGGGGGAGTGTGTTCCTCTAATGAAATTTCGATATTGGTGATTGTAATCGGTTTTGAAAATAGTGGAGTAATCTATTTTTCTGGGCATGGCCCTGCAGAAGTAGGTGTGTGCACCGAACTGCGTTACCAATTGATGTGTGTTCTTGTGTTTTCCATATATGTATTCATATTCATATGATTGATTCCTAAGTACTGATCTACAATTGGTATCAGAGTTGGTCATTCTTGATGCTTTGTTGTCAAAGAGGGTGTGATCTTGGTTTATCAGTACGTAAATCACGAATACTCGGGAAGGAGCTTCCATTACTCGTCCTCCTTTTCTTCAAGGAACCAATTACACATATTGGAAATCAAGGACGCGTGCCTTTATCAAATCTTTTGATGAAAAGGCTTGGATAGCCGTTGTTGAAGAACGGTCTCCACCTGTTGAAGTTGACAAAGACGGTAATGAATCATTCAAGGTGTCAAAGGATTGGAGTCAGAATGAAGAACATATGACGCTTGGAAACTCTAAAGCAATAAATGCTATTTTTACTGTAGTTGACGAAGAACAATTCAAACTTATTTCTATGTGTAAATCGGCTAAAGAGGCATGTGACATTCTTCAGAATGTTCATGAAGGAACCAATACGGTAAGAGTCTCAAAACTTCAAATGCTTGCTTCACACTTTGAAGAATTAAGAATGTGTGATGATGAGACCATTGCTGTGTTTAATAGAAAACTGAGAGATATTGCCAATCAGGCTTATCAACTTGGAAAAAAAATATTCGGAGGTTAAGTTGGTATATAAAACTTTAAGATCTCTCCCTGAACGGTTCTCTGCTAAGGTAGCAGCTATTGAGGAAGTAAGAGATATTTCAATCATGAGACTTGACGAACTAATGGGGTCGCTTCAGACTTATAAGATGAATCAGAAACAGAACAAAAGAGATAATGGAGTGGCTTTAAAGGTTGATGCTGGAGATGTCTCTAAAGATGATGATGAGTCTAGTTTAGATGATGATATAGTTCTGTTGACCAAAAATTTCAGCAAGATGCTTAAGAAAATTGGAAGTAAAGGACAGAACTTCAGGACCGTAAATAATATACCTCGTGCTGGTGATACTTCTACTGGAAAAACCTTTAACCGAAATCAAAGGTATGATCAGAAGAAGAGAGGAAAATAGATTCAATGTAAAGAGTGTGAGGGGTATGGGCATATTCAGGCTGAATGTGCAAACACTCTAAAGAAACAAAAAGGGAAGTCTTTGTCTAGTACCTGGAGTGAAGATAAGTCTGAGGGCAGTGCTGAAGATGAGGAAATCATCTGTAATTATGTTGCCTTTGCGGCCTCTCTGAAGAAGCAATTTAATTACAACACTAGGAGTCGTGTTAGATCTGATGTTACAACTTCAGTCATGACATCTGCCAACAAATCAGACAATGTCAAATCCAGTATTATGACATCATCTATGACACCTACGGTCGAATCAGAGTCTGAAGTTGACAGCGATGAGGAAGTGAGTGAAGAAGATATCCGAACATCATACCAGATGATGTATGGAAAGTGGATGCAAATCTGCAATATTAACAAAATACTGAAAGAAGAAAATGAAAGATTGAATAAAGAAAAGGTGGAAGTCAAATCCAAATGTCTGAATGTTGAGGAAAACTTTAGAGAGCTGGAAAGCAGGCAGAGAAAGCTGAAACCATATTAAATAAGTGGAACTCAGGAAAAGAAAAACTGGATGACATCCTGAACATGGGTAAAATTGCAGGAGTTCGTAGTGGAGTGGGCTATCATAGAGGATTTAATTTTAATGCTCTACTACAAAAAGGATACAAGTCATGAAGGAACTTGAGAAAATCGATCAGCACAAGGGGTATAGTAATAAGAAGAAGTTAACTAAAACTGTCAAAGGTGAAAGTCCAGTGTGTGAATATTGCAGAATTATTGGTCATTCTGAGAGGAACTGCTTTACTCGTATGCGTCACTTCATGGAGGGGAGAACAGTAAGTTCTCTCTGCAGGAGAGTGAAAAGGCAATGGGCCACGAAGACTGATTTATATAGCATGATGCCTTATACATCCTAAAGAGCTTCTTTAGACAACATGTGGTATTTTGACAGTGGATGCTCACGGCATATGACAGGCAACAATGAGTTTCTTGATGACTACAAAGTCAGTACATGGGGTCGTGTGACATTTGGTGATGGTCGAAGGAACAAGGTTGTTGGTAAAGGTAATTTGAATGTAATCGGACTTCGTAAGCTTAAGAATGTTTAACCTGTTGAAGATCTCAAATCCAATCTTATTAGCATCAGTCAACTGTGTGATCAACGCTTTCTTGTGAGATTTACTAAGGAGAAATGATTTGTTATTAATGATGATGAAGAGTAATCTTTTAAGGGTAATCTTGAATGCCATAAGTTTGCATAAGGCAAAACTTTTCCTCTTCTCCCTTCCATTTTGTTCTTCTTCTAAATAGAGATTTAGACGGTGGAAACTCTGCTTCGATCCTCTGTGACGAAGTACTGACCGTTGTGGCGAATCCGAGGGCAAAGTTCAGAGACTACAGCGCAGCGTACGCTAACGTAAGTTCTCTTTCGATCCTCCATCCACGCGCGACGGGATCCTACATTAGTATCAGAGCCATACAGGTTCGCTCCGGTCTCATCGATGAACGAGGCGTTGTCTTTTTCACGAATGAGTTTCCTACCATTATGGATATGGTAGGAGCGCATCGTGACGGAGAGAATCGCAGCAATTGTTCTTTTAACGTTAGGGTCTTCTGTCATTACGGATATGGCAGGAACTCTCCGTGATGGGAAGAACTGACCGTTCATCTCGCCAAACTCTCACTCTTCATGGATGCTGAGTCTCCATTCATTAGAGAATGTGAACTCTCTTCATGTGGAGCGTGAAGTTTGCGGTCGTGAAGGTATGTTATTTTTTTTGGCACACGACCATTGAAGCATAACTACTTTCTCGATGAACGGGTGTCTCATCGGAGAAGATGGAGATGGCGGTTACAAAACTTCTCATCGTAGAAGATGACCTCTTTGGTGCATGATCGCCATGGCCATATGAGCCATAGAGGCTATGGAGGCTATGGAGGCTATGAGCCATATGAGCCATATGAGCCATGGTCTTAAACAACCAAGACCCCCCCTCCGGGAAGGGGGGTGTGCAAACTGGACCCCAAGGAAGCGGAGGCCGGCCATGGCCAAAGGGCCATGTCCGGCATGCACAAAGGCCGGCCTGGCCTCGGCCAGGGCCTGGCTGGCCCTGACAGAGGCCAGGGCCAGCGCCCTGGGCTCAGGCCAGGGCCTGGCCGGCCCTGGCCTCTGCCAGTGCCAGGGCCGGGGGCGGCCCTAGCCGACACCTCCCGCTTGACCCCAGCAATGGCCGGTGCAGGCCAACACATCCCGCTGCAAAATACGTTTGCAAAATACGTTTGAAAAATACGTTTTTTCAAAAACGCTTTTCCGCTGCAAAGTACTATAAAAGTACTGTTATTTGATAAAGTGATGGGGAAATATTGAAAGTTGTTCTAGATGGTGATTGGGATCGTAATGACTTTTCCGATTCTAGAACAACATCTTCAATATTTTTCGAAAGTAACTTATCAAATATAATAATATCATTCCAAGTGGGATTTTTTCAAGTGGGAGTGATATTAAACTAGTCTGAAATTTCCACATTCGATTGATTCAGCGTCTCAATGGACCATGATTCGGCCAGTGGTCTTTTGGACTAGTTTGTGGGACACATCGGCTCTGTCTGGGGGTAGTGAACCATGGACTAGCCATTCCCCTGGTCAGTCCGCTGACCGAGACTGCTGAATTATGAAAATGTCTAAAATAATGACTATAAATATGAAATTTATGCAATGTTTTTGATCGAACCTTCGTTTTATGTCTTTTGCAGCATTTTAAAGCTAAAATGTCTTCTGCCGCTAAGAACATCGTCGCTGAGTTGAACAAAGGTGAAAAACTCAACGGCGATAATTACAAACTATGGTCCATAAAGATACAATATGTTCTAGAGGAGCAAGATGTGCTCGAAACTCTAAAGAACATAATGATTGAACCTGAGTTGGGCACTACGGCCCAACACAGAAGAGACAAGGAAGCTTTCGATGCTTGGTCTCGGAAGAACAAGATTGCTCGCATTACGTTGCTATCAAGTATGGCAGACAACATAATGCGGATCTTCCGAGAGCATGACCTAGCCATGGACATATGGTCCAAGCTAGAGGAGAAGTTTGGTGGCACCTCGGTGTCCAAACTTCATTCTTTAACTATAAGATTTGATTCGTACAAGAAACGTCCAGATCATTCCATAGGGAAACATCTGCGACATATGTCGAATCTCATCTCAAAGTTAAAGGATGCAGGTCATGTGCTCACTGATGAGAAACAAATCCAAGCAGTCATACGTTCCCTACCAAATGGGTGGGACCAAATGAAGATGCATCTCACTCATAATGAGAGCATCAAGAACTTCAGCGATGTTTCTAAGCACCTCGAGTTAGAGGAAGAGCGGCTTGCGGCCGCCAAGCCAAGTGCAGAAGTGCACATGGTTGCTAGTTCCTCACACGGGGGAAAGAAACGGAAAAATCATTCGAAGTTTACTAATGAACGTAATAAGCAACCAGAGTCTACCAAGAAACCCAAACATAAGGGTGGGCACAAGAAATGGCACAAGAAGAAGGACTTGAAGAAGATCAAGTGTTTCAAGTGCAACAAGTTAGGTCACTATGCTCGTTCATGTACGAGTGGAGGTGACGAGGTAACTTGTAATAATGCTAGTTACATGTGTTTCTAGTTCAATATTTCTTGTAGAATCTAATCATTTTTGGATAATTGATTCAGGTACCACCGACCACATAGCAAGGGACAGACGGTTCTTCGTGGAGTATCACCGGATACCCCAAGGAACGAAGTGGATCTATGTAGGAAACAACACACATGTTGAAGTGAAAGGCGTTGGGACTTGCAAGCTCGTCTTGGACAACGGCCGCACTATCCTACTTCATGATGTTCTCTTCGCTCCGGATATTCGAAGGAATATTATATCTGCGGTCGTTTTAATGGGTCTTGGTTATAGTTGGTTCTTTCATAATTGTAAAGTGGACTTGTCTTGTAATAATTCTTTAATTGGTTCTGGGTATGTTTTCAAAGGATTTGTTGTATTAAATACAATGTATGATTCCTCATTTTATAATGAAAATTTCCTTGTTGCAAATTCATCAAATTATGAGTCAGATGTAATTTGTTGGCATGCAAGGCTTGGTCACATTGGACCAACACGAATGGATAGACTTGCCAAACGTGGCCTTTTATCCAATGTTTCAAAGGTCGAAATGTCGACTTGCGAACATTGACTTGTAGGGAAATCTTGTCGCAAGCCGTTTGGAACCGGCACAAGGGCCGAGGTTCCATTACAGCTTATCCATTCGGACATATGTGGTCCGATGAATGTCAAGACAAGACGCGGGAAGTCCTATTTCATCACTTTTATTGATGACTTCACCCGATTCGGTCACATCTATTTGATATCCCACAAAAGTGAAGCATTAACCTGCTTTAAAAACTATATGAGTTTGGTGGAAAATCAATTAGATCGCAAGATTAAGGTTTTACGAACCGATAGAGGCGGTGAATATCAATCAGCAAGTTTGTGATGAAAAAGGCATAGTTCATCAGGTAACTATGCCTTATACTCCTCAACAAAATGGTGTTGCTGAAAGGAGGAATAGGACTTTAATGGAAATGGTCTGTTCAATGATGGCGCAAGCTAATTTGCCAATCACCTTTTGGGGTGATGCATTATTGACGGCTGCTTTCATCTTGAACAGTGTACACTCGAAATCAGTTAGCTCCACTCCTTGTGAGTTGTGGAACCAAAGGTCTCCTGACTTAGGCATTTTAAAACCTTGGGGGTGTGCATCCTACGCACATATTTCCTCTCATAAGTATGGCAAACTTTGGCCAATGGAGAGGAAATGTATCTTTATACGATACGCAGAAAACTTCAAAGGTTATGTTTTCATTGGTCAGGAAGACAATGGAGGACTAATTGAATTTGAGTCGAGGGATGTCACTTTCTTGGAAAACTAGTTTCCAAGACAGGGTGAGATAAGTCAGGACTTATCTCTATTTGTGATTTATGATCAAGAAGGATTACCTCATTCGAGTGGGAGAATTCTTGGTGAAGACGAAAATACGTTTCAACCTTCACCAATGGATGATACGAATGATGCGAATCTTATTCCATACGGGAATAATGATCCAAGTGGGAGCATTTATAACGACATTCCAAGTGGGAGTGATATTAGAATTGATCTAAATTCGAGTCAACAAGGACTTGAAGAATCTCAAATACGACATAGTAGTCATACAAGGTTAGCTCCTCTAAGATTTGAGGATGAATTCCCACAAACCTTTATGACTTTACTACAAGAAGATGACGAGCCTGCTATTTTCAAACAGGCTGTATCATGCCCTGCAAAAGACAAATGGATAGAAGCGATGAAGGAGGAATTAGAATCCATGAAAGTTAACCAAGTCTGGGACTTGGTTGACTTACCCAGAGGATGTAGAGCTATTGGGAACAAATGGGTTCTCAAGATCAAGCATAATGCTGATGGCTCTATAGACAGATATAAAGCTCGCCTTGTCGCGAAAGGTTTTACGCAACAGGAAGGGATAGACTACGAAGATACCTTCTCACCTGTTGTGCATTTTACCTCGATTCGCTTGATTCTGGCTATGGTAGCTTGCTTAGACCTCGAATTACATCAAATGGATGTAAAGACTGCCTTTCTCAATGGAGAATTGGACGAGGAGATCTATATGGAACAACCAACAGGGTTTGTAAAAGAAGGAAACGAACATAAGGTTTGTAAACTTCGTAAGTCCATATATGGTCTTAAACAATCCTCGAGGCAATGGTATATACTATTTCAAGAAGTTGTCTTATCAAATAGTTTTTCCATGCTTGATGAAGATAACTGTGTATATATCAAGAGGATTAAGAGCAAATATGTTAGTATGTCTCTATATGTAGATGACATTTTAATAGCCGGAAATGACAAGGGCTTTGTGATGGATATCAAGGCTTAGCTTTCGTCAGTTTTTGAGATGAAAGACATGGGAGAAGCCGCATATATCCTTGGAGTTAAGATTTCAAGGAATCGTTCGAAGAAACTTCTCTCTCTTTCACAAGAGACTTATATAAAGAAGGTTCTAGAACGTTTTAATATGCAGGACTGCAAGTCCATTAATACTCCTATAAGCAAATGTGATAATTTATGTCTGAAATCGTGTCCAAAGAACCAAAAGGAAAAGAAAATTATGGAAAAAGTTCCATATTCCAGTGCAGTTGGTAGTCTTATGTACGCTATGATGTGTACAAGACCAGACATCTGTTTTGCCGTTGGAATGATAAGTCGTTACCAATCCAATCCAGGGCAAGTACACTGGAAAGCGGTTAAGAGGATAATGCGGTATCTTAAAGGAACTGCAGACTATGCTTTATGCTATCAAGGAGATGCCTTGAGGCTCGAAGGCTACACTGATGCTGATTGGGCGGGTGATCTCGATGAACGACGATCGACCTCAGGATATGTTTTTCTACTCGGATCTGGTGTAATATCCTGGAGTAGCAAGAAACAATCCTGCATCGCACTTTCAACTATGAAAGCCGAGTTTGTAGCATTTAGCATGGCAGTCCAAGAAGCTGTTTGGCTTAGGAAGTTCTTAGACTGGCTAATTGATGTAAGTGACTCAGGTGCTGTACCAATACACAGTGACAGTCAAGCATCTATAGCCTATGTCAAAGATCCAAAATTCCATTGTAAGACCAAACACATTGATATCCGCTACAAATTTGCAAAAGACTATGATAAGACCAAGAAGGTAGACATTAGGTACATATCTACGCATGAGATGATAGCGGATCCGCTTACGAAGGCGATCCCCAGAGATGTGTTTTACAAATACTTATCTTCTCAAGGATTGCGTAAGAGCTGAGTTGTACCAATGTAAATTCCCATGTCTATGAAAGATCAAATTTAATAAAAGAATAGGTTCTTTTCAACATTGCATATGAGTTTCTTGAAAATGTTTGTATACATTTCTTTTAAATCTCAGCTGGATTTTTTAGTATGTCGGACAGATTGAGGTTGGCTCTCTCACATGAGCAACCGCCTTTATTCTATCAGATGGATAAGATAAAGATGAGACCTGTTTAAAGTCAAAATCATCAGACGGATGATTTAGAGTCATGACTTGAACAAAACGGTCGTATGAAAGATCTGCATCATATGGATGCTTACGAAAGATCTAAGAAGATTTTTTGAAATCTTATCTGTCTTATGCGGGATGTGGGTCCAGGAGATCAATGAGTAGTAAAAGGGACTCAAAGTCAGACATTGTGGTGTCTAACCATCATCCTTACAACATCATTAATACATACGCTCCCTGAAAAAGGAGTGATGTTGTAATACGTATTCATACTACGTATGCATTTGACCATTGGGTTAGAATAGTAATTGTGTTTACTATTATGTGACACCCAAAGACCACATGTGTCTTAACTTCTTATCCTTATAGACTCTAATTGGTTCCTTTAGATTTGACTGGGTGATCGCTATCTTAGCATGTTGCTTATGGACTATGGTAAATTCGGTCCGGCGGGGCATATTAGAAAAGCGAGTCAAGTCAAGATCGAATGGATAGCAAGAAGAGGAAGATTAATTTCATATTCACATTTGGACTTTAGAGATTCAAAGCTGGCCAACCAATTGTAATCCAGATGGGATTCAATTGTTGAATATAAAGTATAAGAAATGTGAAGAAATAATCTAGGGTAAAGCATGCTTTGATCTACTCAACTTTGCACCCTGAGGAGTGTTGTGTATCTCTAACAAGTGCACAATAGCGGACTCTATGCGCATGACGGTCACACGGTCTATTTCTCATTATGATAGATAGAAGAACTAAAGGAAAAGATGTTTCCTTACAATCCCCTCAAGTGTGAGTGGGAGATGTTGGATATGGACGACATGTATACACCCATGAGGGGATGTATGAGGGTATACGGACCTCAGATGCCGCGTGCATGAAAGCATGTGTGAAGGGAACCTTTTCATGTGTGAAAAGGACCACTCGATAAGTGGAAAAAGTCACTTTAGAAGTGCATATAGGCACTTGATAAGTGCATAAAGAAGAGGATAAGGAAATGTGCTAATATATGCTAATAAGCTTATATATGGTTATTTCCTACAATAACTACCCCTAAAGCCTATAAATAGGACCCAAGGGTAAGGCTTTTAAGGGTAATCTTGAATGCCATAAGTTTGCATAAGGCAAAACTTTTCCTCTTCTCCCTTCCATTTTGTTCTTCTTCTAAATAGAGATTTAGACGGTGGAAACTCTGCTTCGATCCTCTGTGACGAAGTACTGACCGTTGTGGAAAATCCGAGGGCAAAGTTCAGAGACTACAGCGCAGCGTACGCTAACGTAAGTTCTCTTTCGATCCTTCATCCACGCGCGACGGGATCCTACATGTGTGTGTGTGTGTCATGTGTGTTCTATGTGTATCTTTGTTTAGTGCTTTTCATGTAGAGACTTATAGATTTATCCTTCGTTTCGGACTTTAACTATATGTTTGGTTCTACTTCTCTTTATGCTACTTTTTAGTGAATTGCCTTCAATTTGAAAGGCAATCATAGATGTGCAATTCTCTTATTCTATTTATGTGGTTTGAGTATATTAATCTTTCATCACTTAATTTTTTTGTTTAGATTTTATTTCTTGTTTAGTCAACACCCATAATTATCTTCATTTAATTTGATGTGTGTGTGTGTGTGTGTGTGTGTGTGTGTGTGTGTGTCCTGTATGTGTATCATGTGTGTATCTTTGTTTAATTTTGCTTTTTCATGTAGAGACTTATAGATTTTCCGTCGTTTCAGACTTTAACTAGATGGTTGGTTCTACTTCTCTTTTTGTACTTCTTTAGTGAATTGCCTTCAATTTGATAGGCAATTATGTATGTGCAACTCTCTTATTCCATTTATGTGGTTTGTTTATATCAATCTTTCATCACTTCATTTTTGGTTTAGATTTTATTTCTTGTTTAACTGAGGCCCATAATTATTTAATTTGATGTGTGTGTAAGTGTGTAAGTATGTTGTGTGTGTATTCTGTGTGTGTCAGTGTGGGTGAGTGGGTGGGTCAATATGTGTGTGAGTGTGAGCGTGTGTGTGCCATGTGTGTGTATCATGTGTGTATCATTGTTTAGTTTTGGTTTTTATGTAGAGACTTATAGATTTATCCTTCGTTTCGAACTTTAACTATATGTTTGGTTCTACTTCTCTTTATGCTACTTTTTTAATGAATTGCCTTGTATTTGACAGTCAATCATGGATGTGTAGATCTCTTATTCCATTTTATGTGGTTTGAGTATATCAATGTTTCATCACTTCATTTTTGGTTTAGATTTTATTTCTTGTTTAGTCGATGCCCATAATTATCTTCGTGTAATTTGATGTGTGCGTGTGTGTATCAGTGTGTCTGTGTGTGTCACTGTGTGTGTCAATGTGTGTGTCCCCTGTGTGTGTGTGTGTGTGTGTGTGTGTGTGTGTGTGTGTTATGTGTGTGTCATGCATGTATCTTCGATTAGTTTTGGTTTTCATGTAGAGACGTTAGATTTATCCTTCGTTTCAGATTTTAACAAGATGTTTGGCTCTACTTTTCTTTATGATACCTTTTTAGCGAATTGCCTTCAATTTGACAGGCAATCATGGATGTGCAATTCTCTTTTCCATTTATGTGGTTTAAGTATATATCAAGCTTTCATCACTTCATTTTTGGTTTAGAGTTTATTTCTTGGTAAATTAGTATAAACATTAATGTGCTGTCTTTGATCTCCCGTTAACACCGACTATAATCTCATTTATTTTTTAAAATATTCAGTATCACTTCTGTGTGTGTAGATGCGATGATGCTAATCTGCGAATCTCTGTGTGTGTTTGTCTGTATGTGAGTGTATCAAAAAAATTTATTTTTTTAAAAAATCAGTATTACTTCAGTTTATATCGTATTTTTGAGAAAAATGGCGAGGTGAGATAGGATTATTTACAATCGTGCAAACAACCATCTTGCAACTATTCTTTGTCAACTGATTACAATGGGAAAATCTGAGCATCTTCCTTATTGTGGCTTTTCTTTCAGTTTTGTAGTTTCTAAAAAAAATATTTTTTTAAAATATTAATTGTTACTTCTGTGTGTGTGTGTGTGTAGAGGCGATGATGATGATCTACCAATAAAGTTTACATCTTATTTTTCGAAAAATGGTGAAGCGAGTTAGGATTGCCTGCAATCGTGCAGACAACCATCTTACAGCCATTCTTTCCCACCTTATTACAATGGGCAATTTGAGCTTCCTTTTTTATAACAAAAATTTTATGAATTTTTTAAATCCTGAATCATTTCTTTTTTGTTTTTGGCTTTTCTGTTGTATTTTTCAGTTTCTAAAAAAATTATTTATTTTAATATTCATTATTACTAACGGCGATCCATCTATTAGTAATTAATTTTTTTATTTTTTATTTCTGTAGTACTGACGGGATCGTCAGTAAATAATTTATTTTCAAAAAATATTTGGGCATCGTTGATGGCATTCTGTCAACAATAATACAATATCGCTGACGGAACCGTCAGCGAGATGCAATACATCTGTTGACGGTTCTGTCAGGGTCCTTTGTTATATCGCTGACGGTTTCTGTCAGAGATAAAGATTTATTTTAAAAAAAATAGCATTATTGCTGACAGTTTCCGTCACTGATAAAGATTTATTTTTAAAAAATAGCATTATCGCTGATGGCTCGTTGTTGGTGATATTGTAAAATCGTTGACGGAAACTGTCAGCATTACAGAAAATATCACTAACGATCCGTCAGTGTGCTTTGTTATGTCGCTGACAGATTCCGTCAGTGATAATTGGATATCATTGATGGCAAATGTCTCCCGTCAGTGAATTTTCACTAATGAAAGCCGTCAATAATGGTATTACTTTCCGCTGCCTGCTTACGGGCGTGCTGACGGGATTTTTGCTAACGACAACTTGACGTTTACTAACAACAAACGCCGTCAGTAAATGCCATTTTTCCTGTGATTATCATTTGGATTCTCTGTGTGTGACCCACCAAACTGGTCCTACTGGATGAACAGTATAAGTCCAGTCTTTAACTCGAATTTCGTGGCTTGGATGTCGATAGAGAAATACTTGATTTGGACAGTTATATAGCATAGAAAAGTCCATGAATGACTTTGTGGCTTCTCATTTCTTCGCCATTGCTCCTTGCATTATATTCCTTCTCCTTTCAGCGTCCAATCTCCTTATAGTGGCTTCGATCTCAAGATCAAAGGGTATCAACTCTTCAGAATTCCTAGTTCGCCTACTCAAACAAGGGGAAGAGAAAACAGGGCGGAGATCGTCAGTAAAACAAGAATAATGGTTGATGGAAAAAGAAAAGAGTTGTCTAGCAAATCCAAAATTAGGCTAATATTATTCTGTTAGTTTTCCCAACGGCAACAAAAAATTGTTGAGTTAAATATTTTCCGCAAGTGTACGGGTTATCATAGCACAATATGGGTCGATCTCAGGGAAGCTAGGTAATAAGTACTAGCCAATTCCAGACTATAGTTAGCTACGTGATTTCAGATCGGAGAATGCAAATTTAACTAAAACATTATCAATAAGAGAAGATACTAGGGCTAAGTATCCTCAATATGATGAAATAATTATAAAATTGATCTCAATAATCATTTCAATGAACCAATGCCTTGGGTGAGATTATTGTTCCTTATATTGCTACCTAGAACCTTCTCTGGAAGTGTAATAGGCATATCCATCACGAGATGACATCTACTCTCGTGGTTCCTAAATCATAATAAATGCATTAATAACCAACAATAAATAATTTCTATCCTTCGTTCTCGACTATTCTCGTAGGAGAGCTCAGATTAATGTCAAGGATCTCTAATTTAAGATCCAACTCTCATAATCTTAAATGAGTAGAAATTAATTCAACCCTCAAAGTGCATCAAATCAAAACCTCAATTCTCGTTGGCGATTTATGAACTGATTGCAAATCAAGAGGAAAACTAATATTAAGGACATCCAAAACAAAACCCTAATCAGCTAGTTTAATAAATTGGGAATAAAGTGCTCAATTCATATAGTTATTCATGATATGGTTCAACTCAATCCTAAACAAGAGATTACTCACAAATCATGGCAATAATAACAATAAGATTCATATTAGATAGCATAGAATTAAAGAGAGATGTAAGGAAAATAGTTACAAATTGATGAAGACAATAGATATCCAAGTCTTTAATCCTTGAGTGCAAGCAAGTTCAACAAAAGTCTCCTAAAAAAACAAGAGAAGTAGCCGTCAAATTGCAAGCAAAACAATAAAGGAAAAAAAACATGTCTAAACTCCCTTTCAAAAGTTATATTTATAGGACCCACAAATCCCAAATAAATTGGGTTCAAAAACTTGAGTCGTAATCCTATCTGCACATTGGCACGTCCATGCCAATTTCTAGTTCAGTTTGGCACAGTCGTGCCAAATTCCTACTGATGCTTTTGTTGATCTGGCACGGCCGTGCCAGATTCTACGTTGTTTTGGTACTGTCATTCCACAGCTCTCCCTATTGATTGGTACGGCTGTGCCAAATCGTATATGATGTTGGCATGATCGTGCCAATTGCTGGGTTTCTCCTGGAGATGTCGCACGTCCGTGCGGCTTCTACCCTCTGTTTGTCACGGCCGTGCCAACTGCTTCTTAGCCCCAAATCCCATTCTTTTGCTTCTATTTGCTTCACCTCACTTATCCTTTACGCTCCTTGGCTCCAAATAACATGAACTTGAAAGTCCTAAAACACATCCCGTAAGTGAAATGCAACAAAACAACTAAAAATACATGAAGAATCAAAACTAAACATGAGAAATTCCTAGTAAATTAAAACTAAAAACTCTACAAAATATGCACACAACAAAATCCCCCAAGCTAAACCTTAATTGTCCTCATGGAAGATAAAAGAGATGAGACACGAGGAGAAAATGCCAAGAACAACTAAAGATTCCCTTCTCATATTCCAAATGGCCAAACCCATGCATGCACAAGTTTTCATCAAAATAACACATCCTCCACCCCAAATGAACACCATTGCCAAAAATTATTTTCAAAAAGTACGTCACAACAACAAAAGAGAAAAGTATACCACATTAGAGCCATAGCACTATATATGAAATATCACCAGAAACTCATGAAAAGTTAGTACCGATACACATAACCACGGAAGTGATCTACAAGGATGGACTCTCACGGGAGGTCGCTCAATCACTCATGTGTTTGGATGGGTATGTGTTTACTCTCATAGCTCTTCCAATGGGACAAATGCCAATGCACTCTTGACAAATTTGAAATATCTCTCTAGTTCTACTAAATTCATGGAAAAGCACACTGGTGAGGACTTTGGTGATTACATCGGGGCAAGGGTAAAGGTATTGAAATATTTTGGGATGTTGTGGACTAATATCAAGGGTTAGCTATACGTGGATAACGTATCTTCTTTCACATTCTAACTAGTCCCAACTCCCATTTTTCGAGTACATGGACTCACATTCATTACGCTTTATTGTAATGTACAACCCCAACCCGTATTCAAAAAAAGAATTCCGTGTTTTCTTTTTCTTCTTCTTTTATTTTTTTCCTTTTTTCCTTTTGTTTGAAATATAACCAATCTAACACATAACTTCCCACAATCTAGGCTTTTGTATACCCACATAATGACATGATATCCATGATACGTCGCTAGCCCCCTGATGGGTGAGGAAATAATAAGGGAATAATGTTCGTAATGTAGGGTCATGAAGAATATGACCAAAGCTTAAAGGGACTCAAAGAAGGAAAAATCCGATGTAGGGGGATTTCATTGGCTAATGGCTTAAATCAATTGATGGCCTCAGTGTGCAAAACATAAATAAAGTAAAACTGAGGGTTACGTCAAATCTCTAGAGATGCACCCCAAAAGTGAGTAACAACAAGAACAAATATGAGACTAATATGTATGTGTCAGTCTATCTAATAGGCTCAAGAGCTCACCAGTTCAATTGGCCCATCCTGTTGAGTATTGACTCTCCGGATTTGGTTTTGGATGATGAACAAACATAAATATCGTGAACTAACTCTTTGTGAGCGCAGTTATGGAGATCGTTGCCAAAATTCCACGTATATCAAAAGCGACGTCTCAAGACTTCTCAAAGCACGTGATCGTGTGCTTGAAGCTTCGTTGAAGCTTAAGGACCATTATTGAAGTCAAGAAGATTCGATTGAAGCTTTTGAAGACGGTTCGTCAAGTTTTATTTATAGTCTTCTAGCTTCTTTTCGTAGAATGTTAAGCCTTGAGTAGGTCTTACGTTTTAATCTTCATAACACTCATATCTTAGAGCTAGGATCTTATTAGAAGCCCATAGAATCTTTTCCGAAGCTTAACGCTTCTTATCGCGGCTTCTTGTGCATGTTAGTTGGTTCAAGAAGAAGAACCAACCGACTAGATGGCAATCTAGTCGGTCGGCAAAGCTTCTTGAACCGACTAGAATGCCTTGTTCAAATTCAGCTCTTTATTGTTTACAGTTAGTCGGTCCAAGAAGGTTCACTGACCGACTAGTTGTCAAACTAGTCGGTTAAGAATCTTTCTTAGACCGACTAGTTGAGCTTTCACTGTTCAGCCTAACTTACTGTTTATCGTTAGTCGGTCAAAGAACATCTGTCGACCGACTAGTTGAGAAACTAGTCGGTTAGAATTTGCTCTTAGACAGACTAGTTCAACTTGAATTCAGCATATACTATTTCAACTCTTAGTCGGTCAAAGAACACTCACCGACCGACTAGTTGTGAACTAGTCGGTTGGTTGTGAACTAGTCGGTTGGTAAGTCTTCTTAGACCGACTAGTTCTCTATCTCCTGAACTTTTCATATTGGTTGTTCACCTCTTAGTCGGTTCATGTTGATTCACCGACCGACTAGTTGAGAAACTAGTCGGTCAGTGATCCTTATTTGACCGACTAGTCTGCTTCAGAATAGAGCCATTGGAGCATTAAATGCCACGATTTTTGCTCTCTCTTTCATCTATCCTATGTATACTTGAAGGGCTTCTTTCATAGCATTCAAGGCTGATATTTATTGAAGTTTAGAGAATCAAAGAGAAGCATTTATTCTCATTTCCAAGCTCATTCATTTCTCAAGAATCTCTCTCTCACTCTTATTTCCAAAGAGAGATTCACATTGATTGTGAGCCATTCAAGCCAAGAGCTTGATCCAAGGTCACCAACATCTTCCTAGGCTTCCATTGCTGGTCAACATCTTGGAGCTAGGGTTTGGTGCCTTCATCTTCCCCAAAATCCTTCTTGCCCTAAAATCGTAAGTTTTACTCAAGGCATAGGGTTTTGTGGTAAGCATTTCATATTTCAATTTATATTGATATTGCAAGTTTTACTCTCGGTTGTGAGAGTTGTTTGTGATCCCGGGTTGTGGGAGTCACATTTTCATTTGTGTATGATTTGATCTTGTAGAGGTTTTCTACAAGTATTTCATAGTGCAAATTTGAGTTAGAGGTTTCTAACTCAAGTATCCGGAGGGGATCCGGGTGTTTGGGACGTAGGATCACCGGGAACAAGTCGGGGATACTTGGGTGGATCCGAACCCGTTATATCGTCTGTTTACGATTGCATTTCTTTGTTGTTACATTTACATTTCTGCATTGTTGGTTGAGTTTGCAAGGTAATTAGGAATTATCTTCTTTATTATTTTAAAGTACTATTCATCCCCCTCTTGTACTTGTGCAGTAGCTATCAGGGCATTACATTTGGTATCAGAGCCAAGTTCATAGCTAAGTCTACCAACGACAACAAGAACGTTCGACCATCTTCAGATTATAGCACCTTCAGGAACCGTCAATGAGCTTCTTCGGTGATGGAAGGACACTCCTCGACTAGGACTCCCTTCTTCAACGGTACCAATTACGGGTACTGGAAATGCCGGATGGAAACGTTCCTCCGGAGCGCTTCACTATGGAGAGCCACGTTGACGGAGTACGTCGAGCCCGAAGAAGAAGATTTCGCTAAGTGGACAACCGCGGAGGTCGCCGCGGAGGTAAGCAATGCCAAGGCAATGAATGCCTTGCAATGCGCTTTGGAGCCCGAGGACTTCAACAAGATAGGCACATGTAAGAGTGCATATCAAATCTGGAACTCTCTCCTCATCTTGCTTGAAGGAACAAATAGGGTAAGAGACTCCAAACTCGTTGTTGTAAATAAAGATTACGAGTTATTTCATATGCAATAGGGTGAGAAGATGAAGGAGTACTATGCTCGCTTCGTTGACATCACCAACGAGTTGGAGGCTCTTGGAAAAACATACACCCAAAAGGAGAAAGTCTCAAAGATCATTGATGGACTTCCTTCTTGTTGGGAAAAACGTACCTTTGCCATCAAGGAAGGTAACGATATGAGTAAGTATACTATTATTCAAGTAATGAGTACCTTGATGTCTTATGAGGTACGCAAGGATAGCAAACTAAAGTTGCAGGACAAGACAAAGTCTTACTTGAAGCAAGACGAGCCAAAGAAAAAGGTGATTGCTTTCAAGGCCGCTCCATCTACATCTACATCTACCGATGATGAAGACTCGGAAGACGAGTTGGACTTGAAATCCATTGCCCTCATGGCAAAGAAGGTCAACCGATTCTTTCGAAAAGGTAATTTCAAGAACAAATCTAAATTTAGTTCTTCTAACGCATCCGCTCCTTTGTGCTTTTAATGCAATAATCCAGGACACATGAAAGCGGATTGTCCTCAAAAACAAGCAAAAGGAGAAGTGGAAGGCGCCAAAGTTCGACAAGCCAAAGAAGTACAAGAAAGGGTACAAGAAAGGACTTGTCGGGACATTCACCGACTCCGACGAGGATTCCTCAAGTGGAGAGTCGGATGATGAGCAAGTGGAGCAAGCACACATGTGCTTCATGGATAGAGAGGAACATGATCAAGGATCCTCCTCCGATGATAGCGATGATGAAGGCGATGAGGTAACTATGGATGATCTTAGATTAGCTAACGAGCAAATATGGTCTAAGTACTCTAAGCTAGTTAATAGATATACTAAGATAAAAGATGAGCTAGCTAGTATCCAAACCTCGCCTAAACCTATCATCATCAACAACGATACCGTTGTTAAAAGTTTGAGAAATAAGATTGTAAATCTCAAATCTCAACTTGAGCATGTTCATATTGGGGAATCGTATGAACATGAGATAGCGGATTTGATTTCTCGAAACTCAACTTTGAGTATCGAGAATGAGAATCTCAAGTCTCGTGTTTGTGTACTCACCACTCAAGTGTCCACTTTGGATGCTTCTATACTTTCTCTCACCGAGAAGTATGAGTCCACATTAGGCCGAATTAATAAATTCAATAAAGGTAAGGACCATTTGGATAATATCCTAAATGAATTACTTCCGGCCAATCATCGCATTGGCTTGGGGTATAAAATGGGACATTTATCCAAATCGTTTACTACCTTTGTTAGGCCAACTTCCGGTGCCTCAACGAGTGGTGGCAAACACCCCATTGGTAGTTCATCTACCAATGGTGCTTCCACTTCGTACACACCCTCATTTGGAAAGAAACCCACTTTGGGTGGACCTCCAAAGAAGGGTCATGCTTATATGTACACCAATACCATGCCACGTAGGAACACACATCCTACTCCACATGTTCACACATATGATGATTTTTATGCACCACATCCACGGGCACGTGCACACCATGTGGGACACACTCATGCACATGTTCCTCCACATGCATATGTTCATCCACACCATCATATGAACACTTATCATCATGCACCATTTCATCATGTGCCATATGCCTATCCACGACATGCATCACGTAGAAATCAACAACGCATGCATGCTCCCAATAGGAATAAGGCTCCCAAAATCTTCACTATTTGGAGCCCGAAGAACACCAACATGCATGAAAAACAAGCATATATGAATTCTTATTTTATGAATGTCGTGCATAATGATGATTATGTGGGGAAGTCTAATTCCAATTGGACTTGGCTTCCAAAGGTCTAATCTTTTAGGACCCAATGACCTTGGGTACCATGGACTGATATTTCTATCTTTAGGTACTTAAGAAAAAGAAACAGAGCAACAAATCCAAATTTAGCTCCAAGAAACATTGGATACTCGATAGCGGGTGTTCAAAACACATGACGGGTGAAACTCGATTGCTCTCCGGAGTGGTGCCCATTGCAAATGGAAACCGAGTCGTCTTTGGAGGCAACGAGAGCGGAACCATTATAGATGTTGGAAAAGTTGGTAATCCTTCTAAACCACTAATAAGTGATGTTTACCTTGTTAAAGGATTAAACCACAATCTTATTTCAATAAGCCAACTTTGTGACAAAGGTTACAAAGTTAGCTTTGCGAAAGGAATGTGCCATATTTTTAGTAAAGATAATGATAATTTGCTATTTTCTGGCACACGCCATAAGGATATATATATCCTTGATATCCCTAAGTCACATGAACAATGTCTCATTGCCAACACAAGTGAACAACACTTCTGGCATCGACGTTTTGGTCATGTGAACTTTGGAACACTTTTTAAGCTTTCCAAGTTAAATTCTATTAAAGGCTTTTCTAAGCTTGTCTTCCAAAAGAAAAGCTTTTGTAACTCGTGTCAACTAGGCAAGCTTCCTAAATCGTCATTTAAACCTAAGAAAAGCATTTCATCTAAGCGGCCTCTAGAGCTATTACATCTAGATCTTTTTGGGCCAACTAGAGTTGCTTCATTAGGTAATGCTCAATATGGACTTGTCATCGTTGATGACTTTTCTAGATTTACTTGGGTATTTTCCTTAAGTAATAAAAATGATGCTTTTGAAAACTTCACAATATTTGTTAAGAAAGTACAAAATCTCACTGGAACCACCATTGTCACTATTTGTAGTGATCATGGAGGGAAATTTGAGAATGAGTCTTTCTCAAATTTTTGTGATGAAGTTGGTATTACACACACCTTTTCATTCCCTCGCGCACCTCCTCAAAATGGTGTTGTTGAGAGAAAGAATAGGACGCTAGTGGAATGTGCTCGCACTATGCTTGATGATAGCCAACTTGGCCATCAATTTTGGGCAGAAGAAGTACATACCGCTTGCTATGTGTTTAATAGAATACTTTTGAGGCCCGGCACCAAACAAACTTGTTATGAATTGTTGTTTGGTAGATTGCCTCAAGTTAAACATTTTCGAGTTTTCGGTGCAAAATGTTTTATTAAAAACATGTATGGTAGCTTGGACAAATTTGATCCAAGATCCGATGAGGGGATATTTGTTGGATATTCCTCCCGTAGCAAAGCCTACCGGATATACAACAAACGAACCTCAACGATCGAGGAATCACTTCAAGTTTCATTTAATGAAGGTTTTGTCCCGGCTAGGATTACCAATGATGATGACTCCATGGATGTTTTATGTGATTCTATTGGTAATTCTAATTCTATTGATTCTAATGTTACTAACCCTACTAATGAGTCTTTTGAGAATGTTCCTAGTGATCAGGGAATTCCCAAACGGCTTCATACAGTTCGTGACCATCCCCATGAGCAAGTCATTGGCAACATTCATGATAGTGTCAAGACGCGATCTCAAGTCAACTACTTCGCTCATTGTGCCTTTGCCTCCTCAATAGAGCCAAAGAATATTAACAAAGTATTCGAAGATAGTGCTTGGATCCTTGCCATGGAGGAGGAACTCATTCAATTCGAGAGGAATGAGGTTTGGGAGCTTGTTCCATTGCCATCGAAGAACCACACCGTTATAGGAACGAAGTGGATTTTCAAGAACAAGACCGACGAGAACCAAATCGTCGTCCGGAACAAAGCTCGGTTAGTAGCTCAAGGCTATCGGCAAGAGGAAGGTATATATTTCGAAGAATCCTTTGCTCCGGTAGCTAGATTAGAATCTATTAGATTATTGTTATCTTTTGCATGCCATAAAGATTTTAAACTCTTTCAAATGGATGTTAAAAGTGCGTTTTTAAACGGAGATGTTGTTGAGGAAGTTTACGTTTCTCAATCTCCGGGTTTTATAAATGAAAAATTTCCAAATCATGTTTTCAAACTTAAGAAAGTACTTTACGGTTTGAGACAAGCTCCTCGAGCTTGGTATGACCGTTTAAAGAATTTTCTTTTGGATTTGGGTTTTAAAATGGGTGAAGTTGATTCTACATTATTTGTTAAGTATTCAAATAATGATATTATTTTAGTTCAAATTTATGTTGATGATATCATTTTCGGTGCTACTAACTTCACTCTTTGCGAAGAGTTTTCTAATGTTATGAAGGATCAATTTGAGATGAGCCACATGGGTGAGCTCAAATATCTCTTAGATCTCCAAATTCGCCAAATGAACGATGCAATCTTCATCCACCAAACCAAGTACGCGGTGGAGTTGCTAAAGCGATTTGGAATGGAGAATGCCTCGGGCAAGAAGACTCCAATGAGCACTACTACACATCTTGATAAAGATACGTGCGGCAAAGATGTAGACATTCGTCTATATCGAGGTATGATAGGAAGTTTATTATATCTGACTGCTAGTAGGCCCAATATTATGTTTGCCGTATGTGTATGTGCTCGTTATCAATCTCAACCTAAGGAATCTCACTTAGTAGCGGTAAAACGTATTTTCCGTTATTTAAGTTACACACTCAACTTTGGATTACTTTATCCAAAGTCTAGCACATATGAGTTAATCTCATATAGTGACGTAGATTATGCGAGATGCAAATCCGACAGGAAAAGTACTAGTGGCACTTGCCATTTTATAGGAAATTCTCTTGTCTCTTGGTTTTCCATAAAGCAGAACTCCGTATCACTTTCAACCACCGAGGCGGAATATATTACCGCCGGTACTGCGTGTGCTTAGGTTCTTTGGATGAGACACACTCTTAAAGACTTTGGTATAAACTGTGATACTTGCCCTATCATGGTGGACAACCAAAGTGCAATATGTCTCTCTAATAATCCGGTACACCATTCTCGTTCTAAACACATAGATGTCCGTCACCATTTCTTAGATGATCATGTTGCTAAAAAGGACATCATTTTAGTGTACGTTGAAACCCAGAAGCAAATCACTGATATTTTCACGAAACCACTCAAGGAAGACTCCTTTGTGCGGTTGCGTCGAGAATTGGGGATTATGGGTGAATCCGAGATTTAGGATTCATATTTTTCAATAATCTTGCATGCTAACAAATTTCGTTTATATATGCTCATGCTAGATGTATTGGGATTTTCTGGAATTTTGGTTGAATTTTCGGAATTTATGCTCGAATTATTCATGAACGTCGTATTTAAGATTTTCGATGTTTTATGGGGTAGTATAATGATTTATGAGAGTATGTTGATGTATCGTCCAAGTGCGCGTAGGAGAGAACTCAAAATTTCTAATTTTCAAATTTTTGGACTCTCTTAGTCGGTTCATGTTCATTGGCCGACCGACTAGATTGCGTTCTAGTCGGTCAGTGAATCAACTCGTACCGACTAACTCTTGCTCAAATTTTGGCTTCAGTTACTGTTTGCACTTAGTCGGTTCAAGCTCATTGGCCGACCGACTAGATCGTCATCTAGTCGGTCAGCGCTTGAACTGTGACCGACTAAATGCACAGGGACTGTTGCGTCTTTTCGCCTTCCGATCGCTTTTATTCTCTCCGCGCCGATTAGATCTCACTTTAATCGGTGCATCGCTTCTCTCAGACCCCCTAAACCCCCGAAAACCCCTTCGACTCCTCCTCTCATCCGCCGTTTGCCGCCGTGCTCCGGCCATCTCCTCCGTCGCAGATCTCTCCTCCTCCTCCTGTCGACCTAGGTATCCTCCCTCTCAGCTTCTAGGGTTAGATTTTCTTCATTTTTAGCTCGTTTTAGGGTTTGTCTTAGGGTTTCCTGTTTCGATTTCTATTTCGATTGCGCGTGTCTCGTCTCAAGTATGGCGAAGACACGTATCCCCATCGAACCCTCGCGTCTGTCTCCTATGACCGTAGAGTCTCCGTCTACGGACCCTCCTCAACCCAAACGCCGAGCCAAATCGACCCATCCATCGTCTTCTTCGCCTCCTCTTAAGAAGAAGAGGACAGCGACCGCTAAGCCCAGCTCTTTCCGTGCTCCCACTCCTCCCGCTTCTGACTCCGACACTGAGTTTATTCCCGAGTCTGAGCATATCGCTAGGGCTCCAACTCCTCCTCCTCGGTCTAGCACTCGTCCATCTAAGGGGAAGGCTCCCATGCCAGTGGGCGGTGTCGATATATCGTTGTGTCGCGATGACCCGCTGTGTATCGCGTCTTACAACCGTATTGAGCACTATCCATTGCTATTAGAGCACTTCGTTCAGTTCTCTGATTTTCCACATCTCGCCGATCTTCTTTCACATAGCGGCCTCATAAACTATCTTCGCCATGACCCCAAGGCGAATCCTCACCCGTACCCCCGTCTTGTCAAGCTTTTCTATGCGAATCATGTTCGTGGTCAGTATGACGACACCCATTCCATTGAGACGACTGTCTTCGGGACACCGATTGTCCTCACGGCAGAAATCTTAGGGGACTTGATAGGTGTCTCATCTTCTAGCCTTCTTCATGTAGATATCTCTGTCGATGATATTTCTGATCTGGACCAGGTCATGCTTACTGAGATGTTTCACGTGATCCCTCCTGCCATGATTGGCGTCCCTTCAAAATCTTTTAAGCCTAATGCTTGGGTCTTAAATCTTATCTTGAAGTCGTGCCTCCTTTCGAAGTACGGCTCGTCGAGCTTGCCATCCCAGCCATTCCTCAAGCTGATCTACGCTCTTTTCATGGGGAGCGAGATCAATTGGGCCATGATTATTCTTGATAAGATGGACTCTTTTGAATGTATCTGAAAGTCCAAATAATCAGCTCACATCCCATATCCTTGCCTGTTGACACTTATATTTCGTCACTTCGGGATCCCTCTCCCTCCCGATGATGAGCATCCTCTTTGGTCCCCCTCTGAATGCGACGGCCGTCAAGAAGTCTCTTGCGGTGCTTCGTCACGTTCAGAGGATGGCCCCTTCAGCTTCAGCTTCTACTTCTGCTTCTGTTGCTCCTCCTGCTCCCTCTCTCGCTGAGTTTTCAGTTGCCCTGAGACGTGTTGAGTCTCGTGTTTCTCGTTCTGAGGAGATGCTAGCTCGCATCTGCACTCACTTGGGCATTGAGGTTCCTCCGTCAGTTTCTGACGAGGAAGAGATGGATGAGACTGAGCTCCAGGAGCTTGTTGCATCTGCTGCTCGTGCCCCTGAGGGTACGTCTGCTCGTGCTGTTGCTACTTCTGCTGGTTATCCCGAGAGCACACATGCTGCCACCATTCCTCCGGTGGATACTTCGTCTGTTGGTGCTCCCGAGACCACTCCCGTTGCCACTCTCCCATCAGTTGACACTCATGTCGTCCCTGAGACCACCACACCTTCTGCAGAGCCTGCTGCTGCTGCTGATCCTCCCTCTGCCTCCTGAGCTTGCGTTGGAGGACTCTCCCTTGAGCACTTTGGATGATATATTCAGTCGTGAGATAGTGGGGTAGGATAGTTGGTGGTTATGGATTTTTGATGTTTTTGGATGTTTTTATGATGTATTGTGATGTATACATGTTGTATGTTCATTTTGATGTCCGTTGTGACTTATGCTGTATGATATGATCCGATCATTCGATCGTTATTATGTATGTTGGCAGATGTATCCATTTTGATGTACCATGCTTTATATATATATATACATCGTGTTGCCATTCATTTTCATGTGCACATTATATTTTTTTGTCTCTGATGATTGACTTCGTCGCTCGACGATTAAATTGGTTAAATAGAATTATTTCTATGAAAACATAGAATTGTTTTCCATGCACTAAATTAACCAAGGATGTTGATATTGGAGAGTATGTTCCATAACTCAATATGTGCAATTGATTTGAGTTTTGATGATTTTATTTTTTTCGATTATCGACTATGGTCTCGTTGGCACGCTTTGATTTACTTCGTATTTTCCTTTGGTGTCATTTGAACCGTGGTCGTATTCTACGACTCGCGTGCTTTTATTATATCCATTGTTGTTGTCGTTGATCTCCTCCCGCTCTTTTTGCGTATGCCAAAGGGGGAGAGAATTAATAATGACGATGTACTAATTGATAATTCAAAGCAATTTACCGTGAATCTAGTTTGATATGTTAGATTCAGGGGGAGTTAAGATATAAAAATGAATTTCAAATCCGAAATTTCAATTATTGGATTCTCATTTTATACTTTAATCGTCTGCTTGATGCGTATGATTATTAATTTATATGGAATTAACGTGTCATCAATGCAGGGGGAGTAAGTAGATTTCTTTTGATTCATTATTATCGATTATTATTTATGTTGGTTTGTCATCACCAAAAAAGGGGAGAATGTTGAGTATTGACTCCCCGGATTTGGTTTTGGATGATGAACAAACATAAATATCGTGAACTAACTCTTTGTGAGCGCTGTTATGGAGATCGTCGCCAAAATTCCACGTATATCAAAAGCGACGTCTCAAGACTTCTCAAAGCGCGTGATCGTGTGCTTGAAGCTTCGTTGAAGCTCAAGGACCATTATTGAAGTCAAGAAGATTCGATTGAAGCTTTTGAAGACGGCTCGTCAAGTTTTATTTACAGTCTTCTAGCTTCTTTTCGTAGAATGTTAAGCCGTGAGTAGGTCTTACGTTTTAATCTTCATAACGCTCATATCTTAGAGCTAGGATCTTATTAGAAGCCCATAGAATCTTTCACGAAGCTTAACGCTTCTTATCGCGGCTTCTTGTGCATGTTAGTTGGTTCTAGAAGAAGAACCAACCGACTAGATGGCAATCTAGTCGGTCGGTAAAGCTTCTTGAACCGACTAGAATGCCTTGTTCAAATTCAGCTCTTTACTGTTTACAGTTAGTCGGTCCAAGAAGGTTCACCGACCGACTAGTTGTCAAACTAGTCGGTTAAGAATCCTTCTTAGACCGACTAGTTGAGCTTTCACTGTTCAGCCTAACTTACTGTTTATCGTTAGTCGGTCAAAGAACATCTGTCGACCGACTAGTTGAGAAACTAGTCGGTTAGAATTTGCTCTTAGACCGACTAGTTCAACTTGAATTCAGCCTATACTATTTCGACTCTTAGTCGGTCAAAGAACACTCACCGACCGACTAGTTGTGAAACTAGTCGGTTGGCAAGTCTTCTTAGACTGACTAGTTCTCTATCTCCTGAACTTTTTATATTGGCTGTTCACCTCTTAGTCGGTTCATGTTGATTCACCGACCGACTAGTTGAGAAACTAGTCAGTCAGTGATCCTTCTTTGACCGACTAGTCTGCTTCAGAATAGAGCCGTTGGAGCATTAAATGCCACGATTTTTGCTCTCTCTTTCATCTATCCTATATATACTTGAAGGGCTTCTTTTATAGCATTCAAGGCTGATATTTATTGAAGTTTAGAGAATCAAAGAGAAGCATTTATTCTCATTTCCAAGCTCATTCATTTCTCAAGAATCTCTCACTCACTCTTATTTCCAAAGAGAGATTCACATTGATTGTGAGCCATTCAAGCCAAGAGCTTGATCCAAGGTCACCAACATCTTCCTAGGCTTCCATTACTGGTCAACATCTTGGAGCTAGGGTTTGGTGCCTTCATCTTCCCCAAAATCCTTCTTGCCCTAAAATCGTAAGTTTTACTCAAGGCATAGGGTTTTGTGGTAAGTATTTCATATTTCAATTTACTTTGATATTGCAAGTTTTACTCTCGGTTGTGAGAGTTGTTTGTGATCCCGGGTTGTGGGAGTCACATTTTCATTTGTGTATGATTTGATCTTGTAGAGGTTTTCTACAAGTATTTCATAATGCAAATTTGAGTTAGAGGTTTCTAACTCAAGTATCCGGAGGGGATCCGGGTGTTTGGGACGTAGGATCACCGGGAACAAGTCGGGGAGACTTGGGTGGATCCGAACCCGTTATATCGTCTGTTTGCGATTGCATTTCTTTGTTGTCACATTTACATTTTCGCATTGTTAGTTGAGTTTGCAAGGTAATTAGGAATTATCTTCTTAATTATTTTAAAGTACTATTCATCCCCCTCTAGTACTTGTGCAGTAGCTATCAGTGCATTACACATCCAAGTAGTCATAAATGGAAATGTAAAGATAACCAACAAATCATAAATCTTAGGACATTCCTAGCAATGCTATGGACTATCAATATGTCAACCACTCTCTAATTGTTAGTGAGATATCCAAAATTTTCTTTAAAAATGCATAGGCACTGTGGGGTAATCAGAAATGTTCGTATGGCGTAAATCAAGTGCATACTAGGGTTACAAGAGGAAAATTTCATCATATAAGGATCATATCTAAAAAAGTTTTTTTTTTGAAATATGGCTTATATGCAATGCATGATGGAATAAACAAAAATTATGAGAGATGGAAAAAAATTATGAGAGATGAGATGCAATGATGATGCGAATGCAAGAAATGTGATGCAAGTGAACTCCCATGTGAACTCCTCCCTCAAGCTAGAAATAATCAATGCCCTCAATGCGAAAATGAAGTGGAAAACAAGGGCATAGAAATGAGGGGAAGTTGGCTTAGGTGTCGCCATCGTCTAGTGGTGCCTGTGGTGGTTGGGGATAGGCGAAGTGACCCTCACTAATGTGCCACTGGTACATGCTAGACATCATAGAGTGAATGTCATGTACAGTGCCCTCCATAGTGGCTACCATGCTCTCCAAAGTGGAGAAGCGCGTTATGAAGTCAGGGGAAAAGTGAGTACCGGAGGGTCCTGAAGGGATTTCTAGGACCCTTAGGGCACAAAAACTCTATTTCCGTCCTAAGTCGGACGGAACATAGACAGAAAAAGAATTTGCAGCGGAAAATAAAACTAGTTAATCTAATTAACATGCAGTTAAAACAATTTTAACTTAGCCCTTAGGTTCAAAACCCTTAGCCAAGATCTATGCCGACTTGGGATGGATCTGACCATCCCAAGAAGGATATAACCTACTGCGATTAAATTAAACTAATGCTAATAAAATACATACCCGGAATCTCAACCCTGGAGCAGGCGAGATGTTCCGCACCGTCTTCCGAGCCGCTCCCCGTCTCACGCCGAGCCGCTCCCCGAACTGCTCCCTGAACCGCTCCTTGAACCGCTCCGCATCCCGAGGCGATCAATCCCGTGTCGCCAAGCCAACCACGCGCCGAAGAAAGTTTCACGCGAGTGAAACCTTCGCCAAGATTTCGGATCTGAATCCAAACTCCTTCGTGGCATTGTTAGAGCCCTCAGGAGTAAGGCAGAAATATAGGGAGATAGAAGAAATATTGATTTAAGCCTAGATCCGAGCGTGCTCCAACATTTACGAGAGCCGCTCAGATCTAGAGCTTGGGACGAGTTTTGAGGAGGAGAGCAGGCCCCTATTTATATAGGCAGCTGATTGCTCCCCTTCTCTCAAAATCCGATGTGGGACTAATAATTAGAGTTAATAAAATCAATTTAGTTTGCCTTTCACAAAGTGCAAACTTCCGTGAATTTTAACTCCCTTACCGTTGAACTTTAGGATTGATACAACCTATCAATTCGAAGGGTGTTCAACAGTGAACGCATAGGAAAAAACCGTTCGTCAATCGGAGTTCGTTTGACCACTCAATTGTATGTCCAAAGTTCAGCCTACGACTTATTTTTTGCAAAAACCAGCCGTCAAATCTGTCCAATAAACCTAGGGTTCTGCACCCATTAGTGGGGCCCAGCAAGTGGGCCCCACAGCCTAAAATCAGACTGACTGGGTGCCTGGCCCTGGCGCCGGGCGCGGGCGCCCAGGTGCCTGGCACCGGGCGCGGGCGCCCAGGCGCCAGCCTGGCGCCTTGTGCCAGGCACCCAGGCGGGCGCCTGGGCGGGCCCAGGGCGCCCGCCCTGGGTGCCTGGCAGGCGCCCAGGCGCCTGGGCCTGGGCGCGGGCCCAGGCCCAGTGGCATGGCGCCCAGCTTGGCGGGCCAGGTGCCCAAGCCAGACCCTAGTCTGGCCTGGGTCAACCTGGTCTGACCCAGACTGAGCCATTTGACTGTTTTGGGAATAAGTTGGGCATTTGGCGTCCGATTTGGACGCCGTTCGAACCTGGGCGTAGACCGGGACATTCCCGTCTTACCCGTGAACTTTTCCTTGCGTTTATATCATTAAATATTGTTTTAAACAATTTAAAACACATTTAATCTCTTTTGCATCAAACGCAAATTAGTCTCCTATCTAGGCTTAAATATCATTTGCATTAAAATGTAATTTTCTTCTTCATTTGCATCAAATGCAAATTATTCTCCCTACTAATTTGAACCTATTACTAGACGAAGGTCGCACTCTGTGTGAGACCCTACAGCCTGACCCTTACAACAGGTTGGGCTCGAAGCCCTATACGGTAGTGACCACGAACAGTGGTTACCGTCCCTGCTTCATGAATCATCATTATGTGGTTGACTCATTGACATGAGTATTGTCGGGACCACTCTGACTGTTTCCGTGATGAGTTCCGCAGTTATAGTCTCTTCGTCTAAACTATGTCGTGTAAATCAAGTCTAGGATACGGTCAAACTGTCAACCCCAATAACTTGACTCCGGTTAGTTTCTATCGATCTTTAGTCAAATAATGTTGAACTTCTTCCAACATACTCTGGCCAGAGATTTTACTAAAGATCAAACTAACTTTACGACACTAACTCCCATTGACCGGGAGAGACGAATCCTCTCTTGATCATTACTCTCCTCGTACGCTTCAAGTGATACCCAATCAAAAGACCTTTCGACAGGCCTTGCCTTGAAGCTAGGTTAGTTGATCTAAGTGGCATTGTTCACGCATAGGTTCGTCAAAATGACCTCAAGTCAAAAGACCAACTAGCCTATCATCACTCAGAGTCATCATTAACACCATATGATAACTCTTGAGGATCATTCAGTGAACTCATTCTCTAATGAGCACCTGTGTCTTGTCTCCGACTTCGCTAAGTTGAACGATCATGAGATCATCGCCACCGCTTAACGGTGAAGACTAAGACACAATGGTCTATCCGATGTTTCGATATCCTTGTCTCGAAGCATCTACGACCACGAACCCTTTTAGACTTATGCTACAGACGGTCAAACATTTCTCCATGATCGAGATACTCATCTCGATACATGTTTTGACCTTGCATAAAGTCTCAGGACTTTATCTAAGTTAATATCTAATGTTAACTACATTACAATATAACTTAGATAAATTATTACCAAACAGCTTACTGTTATTTTGAACAAGACGTTTGTGCTATTCACACAGAGATAAATAGCCTCGAGGGCATCATTCTCCTACAGGTCCGGCCCCATCACCACCCTTGTCAGCCTCGTCAGGCTCGACATGCACATCGATGTAAGATGGTGGTGACCAGTTCATGTTCCTGGTGACACAGATACACTATGGGTTCGTTAGAACCATGTACTCAGTGTGGGTGGGCCACTGTTACAAAAAGTAACGATCACCACCACCATGTCTAATCATATGCATGTGTGCAATGGAAACGATGTCAAGGATAGGAGGGCCACTCCCCTCGTAGGACAACATAGCTCTATATTGGTTGTGGGTCGAGGGACCGCTCCCTTCACAGGCTGACTTAGATCTGTATCAGCTATAAGTCAAGAGGCCACTCTCCTTGCAGGCCAATTTAGCTATAAGTCAACTATAAGTCAGGGGGTCACTCCCCTTGTAGGTCGACCAAATTCTGTATTGGCGGTAAGTCGAGGGGTCTCTCCTTGCATGCCGAGCTATCTATTGGTCGGTTGTAAGTTGGTGGGCCACTCCTCTAGCGGGTCGACCAAATTCTGTCGAGGCTGTAAGTTGAAGGGCCACTCCCTTTGGGAGCCAATCTAGCTCTATGTCAACTGTAGGTCGGGGCCACTTTCCTCGCAGGTTGACCAAACTCTGTGTCGACTGCAAGTTGAGGGTACATTCCCTTCACTAGCTAAGCTATCTATAGGTTGACTATAGGTCGGGGGCCACTCCCCTTACGGGTCGATCAAACTCTTTATTGGCTCTAAGTCAAGGGGCCACTCCCCTCGCGAGCCACTCTAGTTTTATATGGACTGTAAATCAGGGGCCACTCCACTCGTATGTTGACCGAGCTCTATATCATCTATAGGTTGTGGGGTTACTCCCCTCGCAAGCCAATCTAATACTGTGTCGCTATAAGTTGAGGGGCCACTCCCCTCGCAGGCCGATTTAGTTCCCGTGTCAACTGCAATTCTATGAAGACCACACGTGCTGATTTGGCTATACGACTGGGGGAGTCTCCCTCATGTGCTTATCAATCTATACTATCGGGGATAATTCTATGAAGGAATCATCATCATTTATCCTCATAGAACAATCTATATTTGCGATTAAGGGGGTTGAGCTTGATTCCTCTCTATGTCAGACTTGCCCACGAACAAAGCGGAACTTTATTCCACACCTCGCACTTCCAACCCTCACAACATACAAGACCAAGCTGTGGAGGGGGCATGGAGGCACGTGGGCCAACCTTGGAATTTCTCAAGTACGGGGGCCAACCTTGGAATTTCTCAAGCCTTGAGGTTATTTCAATGCTTCTACCTGACGCGGAAGCTCGGAGGCCGTCTGTATCGACATAAAACGAGATCTATACTCAAGTTCTGAGCTGAGACTTGTATTCATGGATCTTTCACCATAGCTCGACAGTCTTTTATGGCCTAAGACGTGCTAAATTTGAAGCCTTTGTATAAGTCCTAAACTGGAACTTGGAACATTCAAGAGTCTCATATCCTAGCTCTGAGGTCTTTTCGGACGAACCATGACTTATTCTTCGGTAAATTAATTTTATTGATCAAAGAAGGGGACTAAATCTGGTTCATATAAAAATAGGCAGAGCCCGTACAACAAAGGAGATACAATCAAGAGACCAGTGTTTAAGGAAACACTTCTTCGACGGTCTCCAGTGTTGCGGTTGCGGTCTCCTCAATAACAGCAGGGCCGATGTCTTACGCTGGAGCTTTGCGAAGAGACCAATCTAAATCGCTCCAAAACGACTCTTGAGTAGGGAAACTTCACTTTAACCTCCAACACTGCGGTGTTACTGTCAGCTTATGATGACAGAAAATCTCTATACACTACTGAATCCGTTCTGTTAACGCCGGCTGATGATGGTATAAGATCTTTTGCACAACACTGAGTCCATTCCCTCTCAACCCACTGTCTATCTATCCCAAAGTCTGAATAGTATGAAGATAAAGGGCATGTAAGAAGAAGAAGAAAACTGCATTTCTCCGATAACGACGAAGCTTAATGGAGAAGATGCAACCAAAAGCAGGACCCTCGCATCCTATTTATACCGAAGGGCACGCCCCTTGAGGCAAGCTCGGCCATTCGATCTCAGATATGTGTCGACATCTCAGGGCAGTGAAGCTCCGAGTTCCATGCACTTTTTGGGGCGCAAATCCTAGGGCATGGTGAACATTGAATGTGTTGTCGTGGCTGTCGTGTCCATTAGTGTGTGCCACATCACCCAACCTCAACCACCATGTCGGTTGAGCTCGATAGATGGTGGCCATTGATACAGCCCTATACCAGCTCGATGATTTCTCAACTATTTGTTTCGAAGAGACAATCCCAAAAAAGCCCACAATGCTAGCCTAACAACCCGAAAGCCCTCACGTGCGACAGATCATCCCTCCATTCAATGCGCCAGTCGAGCCAATCGTTGGGTTCCCTCATCAATGCTGGCATTCAATGTTCGATCGTTCAGCTCATTGTTCGCTTACGCGAGCTTTCAATATTTATAATACCGCAAGCGCACGGCTGTCGTCGTAGCGCTATACGGGTTGTCCGCAGGATGGGTAACCGAGTACCAATTTCGTCCTAGGTTATTGTTAGCTGCGTGAATCGATGAATTAATCTATAACAATCGTAGAATCACAGAGAAACACGAGAGGAACACGAATAACAATCAAAATAATGATTAAAACGCAGTAAAGAAAGCAATAAATACATATCTCATTGAATCAAAAGCAAGAGTTGTCAATCCTTAGTTACAATCCATGAGAAAAGCAATTTAAACTAATCTAAACTCTAATCTACTCCTAAAAATACAATAAGAAACTGAAAATGGCAGAAAACGAGCCCAGGACTCGGCTCTCCTTCGAACGGCAGCGCCCAGACCCTTTTATACAACCCCTAAAACCCGTTTAGATAGCAGCAAACCCAATTTGAAACGGCCGTTTGGAGAAATCCAAACGTCCGCGTCGATCACATGATGTTACGCACGATGTGCCGCTGGAGACGAACTCATTCGACACGGCCGTTTGGAGAATCCAAACGGCTGTGTGAAGTTGAGTTAAGGGCCAATTCTATGCGGTCGTTTCAAAGATTTGAAATAGTGTTGTTCCTGTAGACTCCCCTCTATTTCTCCAAGATTTTTCAAGAGTTACGCGGCCGTTTGGAGGAATGAAACGGCTGCATCCTGCTACTTGATGTTGCCGCTTTGGCTGGAGGAGGAAGTGACACGGCCGTATGGATTAAATCCATACGTCCGTGTGAACTAGACTTCATACTACCGTACGATGGCTCAAACTGCTGATTTTTCATTCATACGGCCGTATGGAAATTCCATACGGCCGTGTGGAATTTCTGCAGAATTCTACACTAAGCTGCACTCCAGAAAATCTAGAAAAATCTAGAAAAATCAGATTTGAGCAAATGAGGTGGTGTTGGAATCGGGACGAGACGCTCTTCAAAGGAAAATTGAGAAGGAGTGAAGATGGCCACAGGGTTGAGAGCAGATCTTCAGTCTTTGCAGGGCTTGCGTGCTTCTTGTGGCATCTCCTCCAGATTCCTCTTCTTTTGATTCCCTCTCCTAGCCTTGCTCGCTCCTTTCACTTCTTTGACTCATTTTGGCACTTTTCGTCTTTTTAATGCTCTATTATCATGAATTTGTTTCCTTTTTCATGAAAGCTACAAATTGGAACCAAATAGTAAAATGGAAACAAAAGCAGATGAAATAGAATGAAATAGTGAATAAAATGAGGCAAAAAGTATGTGAGATGAGCGTGAAATATATACATATAAACCACTCATCAAAATTCCCCAAGCTTAACTCTTCCTCGTCGTCGAGGAAGAGAAGGAAAAAAGAAAAGAGTGGGGTATGCATGAATTTGACAAATTAAATCAAGAATTCCATAGCGACAAGAACATATGCATGAAGAGCAAAGAATTTCAGATTGTGGATTTATAGGCACATCAATTCCCATCAATCTATCGAGGTATAGCTTGAAAGATTTTTTTTCTAACGTAAATAATCATGCAATATACAAAATCACGTCGATGCTCAAACCTCGAAATAGTTCCTCTATCCCGCAAAAGCTATAAAGATGGAGACCGAAATCATGTGATTGGTCGAGGAGGAGTTAGCATCATAAAATGGGTCGTGAACTCCTAAAGGAGGTGGTATTTACGACATGTAATTGTTCCATGACTCGTGTGATTGCTAGCCTCATTCATGCCCAAAAAATTTCATCACATATCGTTTTCTTTTTGGATTCTTAGTTGATTTGTGTAAGGAGCATTGGGTCGATGACTCCCAGGTCAGACGACCATAGGGCATCGGGCCAAAAAGGACCTCTCGGACCTACTAGCTCAAACCAACTAAAAATCTTATTCATTTGCACTCCCCCAAGCTAAACCTTTTGACGCAAGGCCTCGACGGTTACTATCGTGGGGATTCGGTTACTCGGTGTTGCTGGGGGAATGGTGCACAAATCTTATTCACATATTTTTTCCTTCTCTCCTTTTCTTTTCACCATTTTTTTCTTTTTTTGGGCCTGAAAGAACTTGACAATGATACTCCTCAGTACTAGATAATATGTCGCAAAACCAAATCATATGGGTCCACTAGTCATTATGCTCAACTAAAGCCACCAAAACGCATGCATGAAGTGGGTTTCCATGATATATTATAACGCACGCCTGTTTCGAGTACTTTTATTTCAATGATTGTAAACACAAGCGTGGCAAGCATACTGCAATGAGATCTAGCATTAGAAACATCTCCAAGCATATATCACGATAAGGAATATGTAATTGATTGGAAAAGACAGGTGAATCTGAAAAAAAATTCACTGAAATAAGCATGCATATAGGAACTTGGAGCAATGGAATTCTAAATATAATATACGTGAAAACTAAGCATGCAATGCACCCTCCCCAAAGCTAGAATCAAGCATTATCCTCAATGCTAAAAAAGAATGTAAAATATGGGGGTGCCGATGGTGCATGAATAACGGTTCCTCCCCCAAGCTAGCATGAATGTGTATCCTCAATAAAATGAGTAGATAAAAGTGAGGGTCCATATGTGTGTGTGGGGGTGGGTGGGTATGAGAGTCATAATATATGAGACAATAGTGAAGAACGGGCGATGAAGCTCATAATGGGTTTTGGGCTAAAATGTTAGTGCACCGCATAGAGGTGAGATTTATTCATTTATTAATAAACTAAGTAAAAGCAGAAAAACCTAATAGGCTCCCCTCTCTATCGAGGAAAGATGAGTTTATTTAACCTACCTAGAAAGCATATAAAATTTATCTACACTACTGGAATTGGGTTCACCTGATCAAATGGTGAATCCAAGATCTCTAATGGAGCATGCAGCTGTCCTTCTTGCGCTTTTTGTGGATATGCTGATGTCCTGGTGCCACGAATCCCAACAAACTCCAGCAATGCTCCCCCAGCTTCTCTCGAGGACGTTCACCTGAGTCCTGCAAAAGAAAAGGAACATCAGTTCGTGAAGAAAAATTCTTCCCAGCAATAAATGTATCCCGAAGAGTATCATCAAAGTGAAATATAAAGCGTGGAAAAAGTCGACGATAACTCCCTGAGATTGTGGTGCTATGCCCTGGTGATGACGCGATCATCTCCTGCCCACACTCATCGATGAGCTCGTCAAGTGTTGACATGGTCCAGCACACCTCCATATGATGTGAATCTGAATCCCTTGGAAGGCATGGCATGTCAGAAGCATCTGAATCTAAATATATAGGAAATGTAATTTGAGACTCAGAAAAAGAGCATGTAGGGTATGGATAGTCTCCCTGAATGGCGTCATGCTCTGGTGGATGTGATGCCTCTCGTGGAGTGTGAAGGTGTAACGACCCGCTCTCGGGGGCCCGTTACTTATTTGATAATTGCGCAGGTTCTGCAGTTAACCAGTGAAGTCAAAATAGCCACGATGCAGAGATGTACAAAAATACCCAAATAGTGTCCATTATTACAATCCATACCGTACAAATATCCCAACAGATATACATGACAGAAGAAAAGTACACAACCAAAAATAGCTCTGAAAGCTGCGGTCTCATGGTCGAAGTCTGGCGCTATTAGCTCAAGAGCATCTGCCTCCATATGTACGTCGTCTGCGGTGCCACGGAGATGGAACCGTAGGTAAGTCACAACAATTCTAAATGAAGAAAGAGAGGTACTGTACAAGTATGACAAAGCAGACCAAAGTGAAAGTAAAGTAAAGTACGGTGCAGTGTCCGTACAAGTGTAGAAAGTAACATGCATGGAATGCGTAAAGTAAAGGTGACTGTACTGGCAAGTAAAGTGAGGCAAGCATGGTAACTGTACTGGTAAAGAAAGTAAAGTGCAAGTACTGTAAAGAAAGTAACTGTGCAAGCTATACTAGAACTACGTGACTCAAGTCGGAGAGTACAATATGTGACCGTTCAGTTCGTCTCTTGCCTGGGTGCTACCCAGACGAAGGCCGGTACCCAGGCAGCAGTATGGTTTGCCAAAACTCAGGCAGCTTGACAGGATGGCCGAAACTCAGGCAGCTTGACAGGTAGACCAAACTCTAGTCACTCCCGTACTCTCGCAAACTATGAGTTACCCCGAAACCCCAGTGATGTGTCAAGTACAAGTTCTAGACAGGATTGTTCCACAAGATGTTCCACACATGATATTCCACACGATGTTCCGCATGTTAGTCACACCAGGTTAACTGGTTGACTTCCTCATTGAAAACCAGCAAGTAGGATAAAGACAAGTCCAACACCAAAAGTTGTTACTTCCGTGCTTTGAGCACGTGGTAGTGTGGCTAGCACACAATTTACCCAAGTTGAAAGTTGGCAAAGTAATCTTTGTTAGATTACTTTCATTTAGTTCTCTAGTTTGGTTTAACTTGAATAGCCGTTCTGAGGCTATAAGTGAAGTGTCACAAGTTCATGCAAGCACAGTAGACTAGTTTTCTAAAGTTAGAATATGTCGTGACTTACAGAGCTCGTCGTGGCAAGACGAGGCTGGAGCTAGAAGAGCTGGTGCACGAAGATTGGTACCTGCAATCACAAAATACTTGGTTAAAGAACGCTACATTTCTATTTGAATAATCGGATCGTTTTGATTTTTAAAACCGGTTAAAACGTTGTCGAAAAGCGTTCTAAATTTTTATATAAACTATATAGGATGAAAATAGTTTTCCTGCAAGAGAGAATATTTTTCGGAAGCTTATAGTAATTTTTAGAATTTTTAAAAGCTCAAAAACAATTTAAAATCTATTTTTCAATTAGCGACGCATTTATTCAGGAATTTATTCCGGATGCAATCCACATCGGAATGTTGCAAATGAGGTGTCAAAATGACCGTCTTGAAGAGTAATTTAGCATATATTTTTATCACATATTTGTTTACGTGAAAATAAGAAGATACGGATTTTTAAATGAAAATAACGTATTTATCTTTTAGGCTTAAAAATTAATTTTGGAAAAACTAAGCGTCGGATTGAGATGAAACTAGCGCCATTGGGTCCAGAATGTCATTTCTGATTTTCTAGAGGTAGTCACTCATTTTTATGGGCCCTATATAATTACTTATAGATTTAAAACCAATAAACCCTATTTAATAATTAATTAAAAACGAAAATACGATATTACGTTATATTTACAAGTTTGCCATTTACCCTGTTTCTTCGTTAATAGTTGTATGCAGGGCCGTTACTTCTTCGATGGCGACGACGAGGGCACGGCGAGGGCGGGGTCGGGGAAGCGGCGGGAGCGGCGGTCTGAGGTGGGTCGGAGCTATCGACTGAGCGAGGGGCGGGCTGGGGCGCTAGGCGTTCGGCGCTCGGGGCGAGACCGCTGACAGCGACGAGCGGAGGATCACGGCGAGGAGGCGGAGCAGTGTCGACGCCGCGGGGTACTGCCTTCGGCGCTCGGAGATGAGCGGTGCTGTCGTCGGAGGAGCTGCTCGATGGTACGGGCGGCCTCGTCGGACGGCGGCGACTTCGGTGCGGAGGTGATGGCGGTGTTGGGGAGCGGACGGCGTCGCTGGCGGGGGTTCGTCGGAGCTCGTCGGGGCTTGCCGTGAGAGGGGGTCGGGCGCTTCGACAGGCGGAGATGTAGTCGAGGGAAGGGGTGGTGTCCACCGGAGACGAAGAGAGAGGGGGTAAGAGGGGCTGTGCGTGGGTATAGGGGAGAGAGTGAAAGCGAGAGAGAGACCTGTGTGCGATTCGAAAATGAAGGGAGTGAGAGAGATCATCTGTGTATGTGGTGGGCTTCGAACGTAACTTAAAAATATAGAGATATATGGTGTTTGTGTTGAGGAAGAGAGATGCTGGGGAAATATTTATAGGATAACGAAATAAGGTAGATGGGATTGCACGGTTAGCTGGGGAGATGAGGGTGGGGTAGATACGATTGGATTAGGTGGGGTAGTTAAGGTAATTAAAGTAATTAGAGATAATAATAATAGTTAGACCCAAAAGTAATTAGTAAGGCATATACACGAAATTACGAAAAATGCCCCTACTAGTAAACGTGTCCGAAAAATTACGAAAACATACCCACGGGATCGTATCGTCACGAGAATGGCGAATACGAAGACCGTTTCAGGGTCTGAGCTACGGGAATACTAGTTTTGGCCAAAACGTTTAGAAAGCGGGTTTGCGGGTTCTCTATTGAAACGATATCAGAAAATTACGAAATTAATGTGGGGAGCCCTAAATGATCATAGGGTGCTACTGCAGAAGTTTGAAAATGTTTTGAAGACGTTTGTATAGAAAATAAATTCGTTGACCAAAACTGCAATATCTGAAAACGAATTTTTATCAGATCTTTTGGAGGTATTTGATGAAATCCGATCTTACCAAAATACTCCATAACTAGTCTGATACTTCAAAATATTTTTAATAGGAAATTTTTGAAATCAGTTTAAGACTCCTAACAAACCATTATAAAATACAATTAAAATTGAATTTTCTTTAAATACTTAATTTGAAAGTATTGGAAAAATACAGACCGTTACATTCTACCCTCCTTAAAAATAATTCCGTCCTCGGAATTTAAAAATATTTTTGAAATAAATAATTGATATTATAAAGAAGCTCAAGCAAATAAATGATTTAAAAGATAGTAATCTTTATAAATCAGGTTGTAAATAACATGAAATGTGATAATGAAATAAGGGATGTCACCAATATATATTATCACAATAGCTACCTCAGATTTATCAAGTAGGCAAAACATAAAATAATGGCATTACTCGGAAATGATAATGAGGATGATGATGACATTTGATCGAGCTTGGGACATAAGGTGACAAGTCAGAAGCAAGCACACCAAAGAGAAGAACGAAACGTCTAGAATACATAAACGATGATTACATGGTCTCAATCATGTAAATTATCGTCATAACATACAAAAACGTAAGGAATAAACCTAGTGCGTCCTTACGGTTACAACTTAACCAGCCGAGCACAAAGGGCCTCATCTGCCACGCTACCAAACTACAAGTCAATATCCAGATCGATACGTATAGGCAAATGTAAGGCCAACTCTCGCGGGTCAAGACCATCGCTATCACTTTTTCCAGCAGTTTCCATAACATCCAACAAGAAGCCAACATCCTAGCCGTCTCCCAAATCCGAGCACAAGACCGACATCCAACTTCAACGCCTAAGCCCAAAAGTATGCCAATACCCAATCCTAAGGATACTGCTTCCCAATACCATAGGTCGATATCTACGGTAAACACCATCAGCCCTAAGCAGTTCAACGACCAAAAACTCAGGATCCTACAAGCACTAAGGAGCACCCCTAAGAAGAACTCGAAGCTGGGCAGCTCAAGGGGGAAGAACCAGAAAAAGGAGCTCACAATGATACCCATAGCGGCGGGTTCCCAATATCCCGACCACACGGCCAAAGCATGGGTGGCGGCGAGGGTTGCTGCTATGCCCAACAGACCCCAATGTCGTTGGCGGGCCATCGGCGGCTGGCGATCTGCGGCGACGAGGGCTCCGACTGGCTGACGATCCATGGCGGGGAGTTAGGGCCTACGGGATGGGCGAAGCGGAAGCTGGCGGATCTTCGGGTGAGGCTGGCGGATCGGAGATCGGAGTGGCGATGCGGGGTCCGATCGAGCTCGCTTGGGGGAGAGGCCGGGAGGAGGAGAGGGTGATGTCGAAGCGAAAGGGGGGAAGCACGGGGAGGCTTGCGGAGGAAGGAGATGAGGGTTAAAAAGAAAAAGAGGGAAAGGGGGGCACCGAAGTCGGGGTTAGGTAGGGTAGGGTTCGGCGGGCACGGGTCTTGAGGGGGGAAACGGACAAACGAAATAAAGAGGGGGGAGGTGGTCGGTGGGAAATGAAATCAAACCCTTGGAGAGAGAAAATCGGGTACAAGATAGAAGTAGGGGCTAGAAGAGAAATACGAGTTCAAAAGATGCAAACAGCCTACACTTACACGTCAGGTTTGGCTCGTCCCAAATCACCAGCACCATCTTCCAATACTTCTGAGCGTCCTTCGATTTGCTTCCGTTGTCAAATTCCTGAGCGTCCTTCGATTCGCTTCCGTTGTCGAAGTCGAACTTCGGGTGATCGAAAATCGAATGCTACCCTCCTTAGAATAAACGTAGCTAAAGTTTAGATGAACTAAAAGCGATTTGGAAGAACTATAAAAATTAGTAGAATGATCAGAAGGCCATCACTAGCTAAAGAAAGGGGTGCTAGTGATGAAGATCGATGGCGTTACATAATCATGATTTACGTCCTTGCGGTCCAGCGGACACGGCCAGGGAAGTGACTAAGCCAGGATCACTTATGCCCAGTCTAGCCAGGTTGATCCAACAGACTTTAGCCAAGCACATTGACCGGTATCATGGTCCATTGAAGGAAGATCATCATTTATATGAGTACCATCATCAACTGAATGAAGGTGATGAAGTGGGTAGATAGTCCAACCTATGAAAAGTCACTATAACTTCTAGCAAAAGGTTACTAGGGAGGGTATAACCAAGAATGGGACACGAGTTTTTGAGCAAGGGTTAAGAGTTCAAAGGAAGATGATGGAAATCAAGGAAGATCAAGGAAGCTGGGTAATAAGAACACTTCACCCGTATACCCAATACAGGTGAACACTCGAGACAACCAGTACTCGAGAGTTCAATTTGAGTATCTTATATTATACATCCTGATCTTGCTATGATGTTCACGAGGTAGTTAGCGAGGACCTGCGTAGGGCCACCAAACTTGTAACGACCCGCTCTCGGGGGCCCGTTACTTATTTGATAATTGCGCAGGTTCTGCAGTTAACCAGTGAAGTCAAAATAGCCACGATGCAGAGATGTACAAAAATACCCAAATAGTGTCCATTATTACAATCCATACCGTACAAATATCCCAACAGATATACATGACAGAAGAAAAGTACACAACCAAAAATAGCTCTGAAAGCTGCGGTCTCATGGTCGAAGTCTGGCGCTATTAGCTCAAGAGCATCTGCCTCCATATGTACGTCGTCTGCGGTGCCACGGAGATGGAACCGTAGGTAAGTCACAACAATTCTAAATGAAGAAAGAGAGGTACTGTACAAGTATGACAAAGCAGACCAAAGTGAAAGTAAAGTAAAGTACGGTGCAGTGTCCGTACAAGTGTAGAAAGTAACATGCATGGAATGCGTAAAGTAAAGGTGACTGTACTGGCAAGTAAAGTGAGGCAAGCATGGTAACTGTACTGGTAAAGAAAGTAAAGTGCAAGTACTGTAAAGAAAGTAACTGTGCAAGCTATACTAGAACTACGTGACTCAAGTCGGAGAGTACAATATGTGACCGTTCAGTTCGTCTCTTGCCTGGGTGCTACCCAGACGAAGGCCGGTACCCAGGCAGCAGTATGGTTTGCCAAAACTCAGGCAGCTTGACAGGATGGCCGAAACTCAGGCAGCTTGACAGGTAGACCAAACTCTAGTCACTCCCGTACTCTCGCAAACTATGAGTTACCCCGAAACCCCAGTGATGTGTCAAGTACAAGTTCTAGACAGGATTGTTCCACAAGATGTTCCACACATGATATTCCACACGATGTTCCGCATGTTAGTCACACCAGGTTAACTGGTTGACTTCCTCATTGAAAACCAGCAAGTAGGATAAAGACAAGTCCAACACCAAAAGTTGTTACTTCCGTGCTTTGAGCACGTGGTAGTGTGGCTAGCACACAATTTACCCAAGTTGAAAGTTGGCAAAGTAATCTTTGTTAGATTACTTTCATTTAGTTCTCTAGTTTGGTTTAACTTGAATAGCCGTTCTGAGGCTATAAGTGAAGTGTCACAAGTTCATGCAAGCACAGTAGACTAGTTTTCTAAAGTTAGAATATGTCGTGACTTACAGAGCTCGTCGTGGCAAGACGAGGCTGGAGCTAGAAGAGCTGGTGCACGAAGATTGGTACCTGCAATCACAAAATACTTGGTTAAAGAACGCTACATTTCTATTTGAATAATCGGATCGTTTTGATTTTTAAAACCGGTTAAAACGTTGTCGAAAAGCGTTCTAAATTTTTATATAAACTATATAGGATGAAAATAGTTTTCCTGCAAGAGAGAATATTTTTCGGAAGCTTATAGTAATTTTTAGAATTTTTAAAAGCTCAAAAACAATTTAAAATCTATTTTTCAATTAGCGACGCATTTATTCAGGAATTTATTCCGGATGCAATCCACATCGGAATGTTGCAAATGAGGTGTCAAAATGACCGTCTTGAAGAGTAATTTAGCATATATTTTTATCACATATTTGTTTACGTGAAAATAAGAAGATACGGATTTTTAAATGAAAATAACGTATTTATCTTTTAGGCTTAAAAATTAATTTTGGAAAAACTAAGCGTCGGATTGAGATGAAACTAGCGCCATTGGGTCCAGAATGTCATTTCTGATTTTCTAGAGGTAGTCACTCATTTTTATGGGCCCTATATAATTACTTATAGATTTAAAACCAATAAACCCTATTTAATAATTAATTAAAAACGAAAATACGATATTACGTTATATTTACAAGTTTGCCATTTACCCTGTTTCTTCGTTAATAGTTGTATGCAGGGCCGTTACTTCTTCGATGGCGACGACGAGGGCACGGCGAGGGCGGGGTCGGGGAAGCGGCGGGAGCGGCGGTCTGAGGTGGGTCGGAGCTATCGACTGAGCGAGGGGCGGGCTGGGGCGCTAGGCGTTCGGCGCTCGGGGCGAGACCGCTGACAGCGACGAGCGGAGGATCACGGCGAGGAGGCGGAGCAGTGTCGACGCCGCGGGGTACTGCCTTCGGCGCTCGGAGATGAGCGGTGCTGTCGTCGGAGGAGCTGCTCGATGGTACGGGCGGCCTCGTCGGACGGCGGCGACTTCGGTGCGGAGGTGATGGCGGTGTTGGGGAGCGGACGGCGTCGCTGGCGGGGGTTCGTCGGAGCTCGTCGGGGCTTGCCGTGAGAGGGGGTCGGGCGCTTCGACAGGCGGAGATGTAGTCGAGGGAAGGGGTGGTGTCCACCGGAGACGAAGAGAGAGGGGGTAAGAGGGGCTGTGCGTGGGTATAGGGGAGAGAGTGAAAGCGAGAGAGAGACCTGTGTGCGATTCGAAAATGAAGGGAGTGAGAGAGATCATCTGTGTATGTGGTGGGCTTCGAACGTAACTTAAAAATATAGAGATATATGGTGTTTGTGTTGAGGAAGAGAGATGCTGGGGAAATATTTATAGGATAACGAAATAAGGTAGATGGGATTGCACGGTTAGCTGGGGAGATGAGGGTGGGGTAGATACGATTGGATTAGGTGGGGTAGTTAAGGTAATTAAAGTAATTAGAGATAATAATAATAGTTAGACCCAAAAGTAATTAGTAAGGCATATACACGAAATTACGAAAAATGCCCCTACTAGTAAACGTGTCCGAAAAATTACGAAAACATACCCACGGGATCGTATCGTCACGAGAATGGCGAATACGAAGACCGTTTCAGGGTCTGAGCTACGGGAATACTAGTTTTGGCCAAAACGTTTAGAAAGCGGGTTTGCGGGTTCTCTATTGAAACGATATCAGAAAATTACGAAATTAATGTGGGGAGCCCTAAATGATCATAGGGTGCTACTGCAGAAGTTTGAAAATGTTTTGAAGACGTTTGTATAGAAAATAAATTCGTTGACCAAAACTGCAATATCTGAAAACGAATTTTTATCAGATCTTTTGGAGGTATTTGATGAAATCCGATCTTACCAAAATACTCCATAACTAGTCTGATACTTCAAAATATTTTTAATAGGAAATTTTTGAAATCAGTTTAAGACTCCTAACAAACCATTATAAAATACAATTAAAATTGAATTTTCTTTAAATACTTAATTTGAAAGTATTGGAAAAATACAGACCGTTACAGAAGGGTTTTGACGGACCATTAGGGCTCAAATCTGTGCCCGTCCTAATTCAGACAAACCACAGAGGCATAAAATGCAGCGAAAAAAATGCTAGCTAAACATTTTAGCTAGGCCCTGAGAGAGCCAGAACCTAGCCCGATCTATGCCAACTTGGGGTGGGTCCAGCCCACCCCAAGAGGGATTTATCCGACTGCGACGAAATTAAATTACACTAAAAAGCTTAAAGAACATACCCGGAATCTCAACCCTGGGACGGGTAAGATGTACCGCACCGGCTTCTTACGCTCCACGTAGCCGAACCGCCTTGCACCCTTGACTCGATCCACCCGAGCCGCCTTGTACCTTCGAACTGATCCACCCGAGCCGACACCCGCCTCCGAGCCGATCACTTGAGGTAGAAGATTTCACTTGAGCAAACCCGCGTCTTAGATGTCTGGATCCGAATCCAAAACCCCCTTCGTAGTCTTGCTAGGACTTGTCGGGAGAATAGGAAGAAGAGAGTAAGAATAGTTTAAGTCGTAGATCGAGCTTGCTCAAAATTCGGAGCTACTCGATCGAAGACTTGGTGTGTTTTTCAACGAAGAGAGTGCACCCCTATTTATATAGGGAGTCGGCACCTCTCTTTTCATCACGAGCAATGTGGGACAAAACAAAATTAAAAGAGAATTAATTTAGTTAATTGAAGTTAGTAAGCCTTTCACAAAAGGCCAACTTCAACCAATTAATTCTCCTTCGTCATTGAGCTTTAGAGACGATACAAATTATCATTTCGAAGGGCTTTGAATGGTGAACGCGTAGGAATGAACGGCGACGAATTCTGACTTCGTTTGACCCCTCAAACAATATCCCAAAGATGGGAAAAAAGTCAATTTTCGTAGCCGTCAAAAGAGTTTCAAAAAACCCTAATTTAACTTAAGTTACGGGCGTGCCCGCTAAGCTTAGTCGGCGCGCCTGCCAAGGCTCGTGGGTGCACCCAAGTAGGGCGCGCCCGGGGCGAGCGGGCGGCTTGCTGAACACAGCGGGCGCGCGGCCCGCTGATTCAACGGGCCGGGCCCGCTGGACTCAGCAGGCGACATCCGTTGGTTTAGCATGCCGCGCCCATTCTCCTTGCGGGTGGACCCACTTGTCCAAGTGGGTCTAACCCACTCTTGCCTTTGACGGTTTTTGCATTTCCGGGCTCGTTTGAGCTCCGTTTTGGACGCGGTTTGAATCCGCGTTTAGACCGGGACGATCACGTCAACCCATTTCAATGCTTTTGTTTCTACAAATATTGTTGTAACCAATTTACAACATGTTTAATCTTGTTTGCATCGAATGCAACATTGTCTCCATCTACGACTTAGTCTCACAACTAGCTTGTGAACTTAAATATACCATTTCATCGAATGAATTCCTCTTATTTATCTTCTTATTACTAAGATACGAATACTACTTGGTGTGAGACCCTACATCCTGACCCTGCTACAGGTTGGGGCTCGAAACCCCTAGACGACGGTAACCACGAGCAGTAGGCGTCGTTCATGTTTCAAAATCATACTTACGTGATCGACCCAATGACGAATGTTGTTGGGATCACTCTGACTGTATCACTGATGAACACCGCAGCTATAGTCCCTTCGTCAAGACTGTGTCCCTGCTGGCCTAGGATACGGTTTACTGTCAACCCTATTAGTCAGTATTGGTCAGTATACGACGGTCTTTGTTGTATTCACGTTGTACATCTTGTTGGATATGGAAGACGTTTGTACACCCTTGTGGGGGATGTACGAGGGAATACGGACCTCGAACGTCGCGTACACGAAGTCGTGTACAAAGGGAATCTGTTCCCTTGCGGAGAGGATCTCTGGATGAGTGGGAAAGTCGCATTATATATGCATAAGTGCATACGACATATGGCTAATAAAGGGGGAATATCTTAAGCTTATGTTGTACCATGCATATGGTACAACTTAAGCTTATAATGTGCCATGTATCATGGTACACCTTAATTAAGTTGTTCCAAAGGAACAACTTATCCTAAAATAACTACCTTGGGGGCTATAAATAAGACCCAAGGGTAAGCCATTTCTTACACCTTTTGCATGAAATTCATGCATGCAACTTCATTATAGCGAAGCTCTGCAGAAATCCTTTCTCTTCCTCTATCCAAGTTCTTAATCTAAAGTAGAGATTTAGATTGTGGATTTAGTAGCCTTACTCCGTTCGTGAGAAGACTCGATCCGTCGTGGCGAATCCGAAGGCGAAGTTCGTAGACTACCGTGCTGCATACGCAAGCGTAAGTCTAAACTTCATATTATCGATCCTAACTCTGGTTTGGACAGGATCCTTCATTGGTATCAGAGCCATAAGGGTTCGCCCCGGTCAAACCGCCGCCCCGTCGAAACTATGAACGAGTCGTTGTCTTTTTCACGAATGGGTCTCCTACTATTACGGATATAGCAGGAACGCTTCGTGACGGAGAGAACGCAGCGGTTGTTCTTTTCACGTTAGGGTCTCCTATCATTACGGATATGGTAGGAACTCTCCGTGACGGGAAGAACCGACCGTTCACATAGTATGTTATTTTTCATTTTTGGCACACGGCCATTAGGAAATAACTAATTTCTCGACGAACGGGTGCTTCATCGACGAACGGGTGCTTCATCGAGGAAGATGATGGTAGTTATTTCCATCGGGTAAGAGAAAATTTGGTGTATGTGCACCATGGCCAAATGGGCTATGAAGGCTATGCACCCCCCCTCCACTTGCGAAGGGGGTTGGCTACGGCCAATAACCACCGGCGACCACCCCATCAAGGGGGAGGAATGTGTGCGGCAACCCCATTCAAAGGGGGTGGCCGGCCATGGCCAAAGGGGCCATGGCCGGCCAATGCCCAAAATGGCCTTGGCCATGACCGGCCATGGCCAAGCCATGGCCGGCCATGGCCAGGCCGGCAGTGGCCGGCCACGGCCTGCCGGCCTTGGCCGGCCCTGGCAGTGGCCAGGGCCGGCCCTGCCCGGCCTGGCCGGCCCTGGCAGAGGCCAGGGCCAATGCCCTGGCCTCGGCCAGGGCCTGGCCGGCGCCCTGGCCACTGCCAGGGCCTGGCCGGCCCTGGCAGAGGCCAGGGCCGGCCTGGCCAGCCCTGGCAGAGGCCAGGGCCAATGCCCTGGCCTCGGCCAGGGCATGGCGGCCCTGGCCGGCCCTTGGCCAAGCCTCGGCCAGGGCAGAGGCCCTGGCCGGGAAGAAGTTGCGACCAATATTGGTCGACCAATTTGGTGTTTTTGGTCGACCAATCCGACAAAAGATCTGGGTTGATTGCAAACTTGCCAACTGACCCATACGGGGTGACAAAAGGCCTTGGTCAAACTCGAATGTGCCGATTAGTCCATACGGGGCTAACCACAGTGCCGATTAGCCCATACGGGGCTAACATTTTTAATGAAGTTTTTTTTAACTTGGGCTCTACTCCTTGAAGACTAGCCATAGTGCTCTACTTCATGCGAGATTAGCCAAGTCATTGTGCTCTACTCTACGGAGATTAGCCAATGTACTTATGACGTTGTGCTCTACTCTACGGAGATTAGCCAATGTAATTTTAAATTTTTTGAAAAATACGTTTTCAAAAACGCTTTTCCGCTGAAAAGTACTATAAGAGTACTAACATTTGATAAAGTGAGGGAGGAATATTGAAAGTTACTCTAGATGGTGATTGGAAACATAGTGACCTTTCCGACTCTAGAGTAACATCTTCAATATTTTTCGAAAGTAACTTATCAAATTATGAATATCATTCCAAGTGGGAGTTGAATTTTAGAACTATCCATATGGGATATTCTATTATCATTTCAAGTGGGAATTAAATCTGAAAAATACGTTTTCAAACTCGTTTTCCGCTGCTAGTACTATAAGAGTACTATTGTTTGATAAGTGATGGGGGAATATTGAAGGTTGTTCTAGATGGTGATTGGAATCATAGAGACCTTTTCGATTCTAGAACAACATCTTCAATATTTTTCGAAAGTAACTTATCAAATATAATATAATTCCAAGTGGGATTTGAATTTTTTAGAACTATCCAAATGGGATACTCTATTATCATTTCAAGTGGGAGTTATATTTTAAGAATTTTTATGCAATGTTTTGATCGAACCTTCGGTTTTTGTGTCTTTTGCAGCATTTTAAAAGTAAAATGTCTTCCGCTTCAAAGAATATCGTCGCTGAGTTAAACAAAGGTGAAAAACTCAACGGCGATAATTACAAACTTTGGTCCATTAAGATACAATACGTTTTAGAGGAGCAAGAAGTGCTCGAAACTCTAAAGAACGTAATGATTGAACCCGAGTTGGGCACTACGGCCCAACACAGACGAGACAAGGAAGCTTTTGATGCTTGGTCTCGGAAGAATAAGATAGCGCGCATTACGTTATTAAGCAGTATGGCTGATGACATAATGCGCATTTTCCGAGAACATGACCTAGCCATGGACATATGGTCCAAGCTAGAGGAGAAGTTCGGTGGCACATCGGTGTCCAAACTTCGCGCCTTAACTATAAGGTTCGATACATATAAGAAACGTCCAGATCATTCCATGGGGAAACATCTGCGACATATGGCGCACCTTATCTCGGAGTTAAAGGACGCAGGTCATGTGCCCACTGATGAGCAACAAATCCAAGCAGTCATACGTTCCCTACCAAATGGGTGGGATCAAATGAAGATGCATCTCACTCACAATGAGAGCATCAAGACCTTCAGCGATGTTTCCAAGCACCTCGAATTAGAGGAAGAGCGGCTTGCGGCTGCCATGCCAAGTGCAGAAGTGCACATGGTTGCTAGTTCCTCTCACGGGGGAAAGAAACGTAAAGATCGTTCGAAGTCTTCTAATGAACGTAATAAGCAACCTGAGTCTACCAAGGAACCTAAACATAAGGGTGGGCACAAGAAATGGCACAAGAAGAAAGACTTGAAAAGGATCAAGTGCTTCAAGTGCAACAAACTCGGTCACTATGCTCGTTCGTGTACGAGTGGAAGTGACGAGGTGCCACCGACCACATAGCAAAGGACAGACGGTCCTTCGTGGAGTATCACAGGATACCCCAAGGAATGAAGTGGATCAATGTAGAAAACAACACACGTGTTGTAGAGAAAGGCGTTGGGAATTGCAAGCTAGGCTTGGACAACGGCCACACTCTCCTACTTTATGATGTTCTCTTCATTCCATATATTCAAAGGAATATTAATACTGTGGTCAATTTAATGGGTCTTGGTTATAATTGGTTCCTTCATGATTGTAATATGGACCTATTTTGTAATAATTCATTTATTGGTACTGGGTTTGTATTTCAAAGGATTTATTGTAATAAGTACAATGTATTTCCTCATGTAATGAAAATTTCCTTGTGACAAATTCTTTGACTAATGAGTCTAATATAATTTGTTGGCACACAAGGCTTGGTCATATTGGACCAAATGCGTATAGATAGACTTGCCAAACGTGGCCTTCTATCCAATGTTTCAAAGGTTGAAATGTCGACCTGCGAACATTGCCTTGTGAGGAAATCTTGTCGCAAGCCGTTAGGAACCGGCACAAGGGCCGAGGTTCCATTACAGCTTATCCATTCGGACATATGTGGTCCGATGAATGTCAAGACAAGACGCGGGAAGTCCTATTTTTCATCACTTTTATTGATGATTTCACCCGATTCGGTCATATCTATTTGATATCCCACAAAAGTGAAAGCACTAAACCTGCTTTAAAAACTATATGAGTTTAGTGGAGAATCAATTAGATCGCAAGATTAAGGTCGTGCGAACCGATAGGGGCGGTGAATATCAATCAACAAGTTTAAAGGAACTTTTGTGATGAAAAAGGCATAGTACATCAGGTATCTATGCCTTATACTCCTCAACAAATTGGTGTTGCAGAAAGGAGGAATAGGACTTTAATGAAAATTGGTCCGATTAATGATGGCGCAAGCTAACTAGCCAATCACCTTTTGGGGTGATGCATTATTTGACGGCCGCTTTCATTTTGAACCGCGTACCCTCGAAATCAGTTAGCTCCACTCCTTATGAGTTGTGGAACCAAAGGTCTCCTGACTTAGACATTTTGAAACCTTGGGGTTGTGCATTCTACGCACATATTTCCTCCCATAAGTATGGCAAACTTGGGCCAAGGGGAAGGAAACGTATCTTTATACGATACGCAGAAAACTCCAAAGGTTATGTTTTATGTTAGTCAGGAAGACAATGGTGGGCTAATTGAGTTTGAGTCGAGGGATGTCACTTTCTTGGAAAATCGAGTTTCCAAGACAGGGCGAGATAAGTCAGGACTTATCTCTATTTGAGATTTATGATCAAGAAGGATTACCTCATTCGAGTGGGAGAATTTCTTGGTGAAAACGAAAATACGTTTCAACCTTCACCAATGGATTATACGAATGACGATTATCCTATTCCATACGGGAATAATGACCCAAGTGGGAGCAATTCTAACGACATTCCAAGTGGGAGTGATATTAGAATTGATCTAAATTCGAGTCAACAAGGACTTGAAGAATCTCAAATACAACGTAGTAGTCGTACAAGGTTGACTCCTCTAAGATTTGAGGATGAATTTCCGCAAACCTTTATGACTTTACTACAAGATGATGACAAGCCTGCTACTTTTCAAACAGGCCGCATCATGCCCTACGAAAGACAAATGGATGGAAGCGATGAAGGAGGAATTGAAATCCATGAAAGTTAATCAAGTCTGGGACTTAGTTAACTTACCCAGAGGACATAGAGCAATTGGGAACAAATGGGTTCTCAAGATCAAGCATAAGGCTGATGGCTCTATTGACAGATATAAAGCTCGCCTTGTCGCGAAAGGTTTTACGCAACAGGAAGGGATAGACTACGAAGAGACCTTCTCACCTGTTGTGCGTTTTACCCTGATTTGCATGATTCTGGCAATGGTAGCTTGCTTATACCTCGAATTACATCAGATGGATGTAAAGACTGCCTTTCTCAATGGAGAATTGGACGAGGAGATCTATATGGAACAACCAACAGGGTTTGTAAAAGAAGGAAACGAACATAAGGTTTGTAAACTTCGTAAATCCATATATGGTCTTAAATAATCCTCGAGGCAATGGTATATACGATTTCAAGAAGTTGTCTTATCAAATGGATTTTCCATACTTGATGAAGATAACTACGTATATATATCAAGAGGATTAAAAGCAAGCATGTTATTATGTCTCTATATGTAGATGACATTTTAATAGCCGGAAATGACAAGGGCTTTGAGATGAGTATCAAGGCTTGGCTTTCATCAGTATTTGAGATGAAAGGCATAGGAAAAGCCGCATATATCCTTGGAGTTAAGATTTCAAGGAATCGTTCGAAGAAACTTCTTTCTCTTTCACAGGAGACTTATATAAAGAAGGTTCTAGAACGATTTAATATGCAGGACTGCAAGTCCATTGATATTCATATAAGCATATGCGATAATTTATATCTGGAATCGTGTCCAAAGAACCAAAAGGAAAAGGAAATTATGGAAAAAGTTCCATATTCCAGTGCAGTTGATAGTCTTATGTACGCTATGATGTGTACGAGACCGGACATCTGTTTTGCCGTTGGAAATGGTAAGCTGTTACCAATCCAACCCAGGGCAAGAACACTGGAAAGCGGTTAAGAGGATAATGCAGTATCTTAAAGGAACTGCAGATTTGCAAAAGACTATGATAAAACCAAGAAGGTAGACATAAGGTACATATCTACGCATGAGATGATAGAGGATCAGCTTACGAAAGCGATCCCCAGAAATGTGTTTTATAAACACTTATCATCCCAAGGATTGCGTATGAGCTGAGTTGTACCAATATATATTCCCATGTCTAAGAAAGAACAAATTTAATAAAAGAATAAGTTCTTTTTCAAACATTGCATATAAATTTCTTAAGAAATGTTTGTGTACATTTTTGAAATCTCAGCTGAATTGTGTGTATGTCGGACAGATAAAGGTTAGCTCTCTCACATGAGCAACCACCTTATCTTATCAGATGGATAAGATAGAGATGAGTCTAGTTTAAAGTCAAAATCATTAGACGAATGATTTAGAGTCATGACTTAAACAAGATAGTCGAATGAAAGATCTGCATCATATGGATGCTTACAAAAGATCTGAGATCTGTATCACAAGGATATTTGAAAGAGATCTCGTCGGATTTTTTAAATCCTATCTGTCTTATGCAGGATGAGAGTCCGTGAATATTTCACGAGTAGTAAAGGGACTCAAAAAGATAGGCACTGTGGTGTCTGATCTTTTCATCCGTACAACATCATTAAGACATACTCTCCCTGGGAAAGGAGTGATGTTGTAATACGTGTTCATACCACGTATGCATTTCGACCACTGAGTTAGTAGCAATAGTGTTTGCTATTATGTGAGACTCAAAGGCCATACGGGTCCTAACTCTTACCCGCAAGGACTCCAATTGGTTCCTTTAGATTTGACGAGATGATCGCTATCTTAGCGTGTTACTTATGGGCTATGATAATTCGGCTCGACGGGGCACGTTAGAAAAGCGAATCAAGTCAAGATCAGAAGGTTCGCAAGAAGAGGAAGATTGATTATATTCACATTTGGACTTTAATGATTCAAAGCTGGCCAGCCAATTGTGATCCAGATGGGATTCAATTGTTGAATATAAAGTATAAGAAATGTGAAGAAATAATCTAGGGTAAAGCATGCGTTGAACTACTCAACTTTGCACCTTCGAGGTCGTTGTGTATCTCTAACAAGTGCACAACAACAGACTCTACGCGCATGACGGTCGCACGGTCTATTTCTCGGTATGATAGATGAAAGAACTAAGGGAAAGATGTTCTCTTACAATCCCCTCAAGTGTGAGTGGGAGATGTTGGATATGGAAGACGTTTGTACACCCTTGTGGGGGATGTACGAGGGAATACGGACCTCGAACGTCGCGTACACGAAGTCGTGTACAAAGGGAATCTGTTCCCTTGCGGAGAGGATCTCTGGATGAGTGGGAAAGTCGCATTATATATGCATAAGTGCATGCGACATATGGCTAATAAAGGGGGAATATCTTAAGCTTATGTTGTACCATGCATATGGTACAACTTAAGCTTATAATGTGCCATGTATCATGGTACACCTTAATTAAGTTGTTCCAAAGGAACAACTTACCCTAAAATAACTACCTTGGGGGCTATAAATAAGACCCAAGGGTAAGCCATTTCTTACACCTTTTGCATGAAATTCATGCATGCAACTTCATTATAGCGAAGCTCTGCAGAAATCCTTTCTCTTCCTCTATCCAAGTTCTTAATCTAAAGTAGAGATTTAGATTGTGGATTTAGTAGCCTTACTCCGTTCGTGAGAAGACTCGATCCGTCGTGGCGAATCCGAAGGTGAAGTTCGTAGACTACCGTGCTGCATACGCAAGCGTAAGTCTAAACTTCATATTATCGATCCTAACTCTGTTTTGGACAGGATCCTTCACATCTTACAATGTACCCCGGCCGAGGATTAACACAAAGACCGTACTGAGCCTGTGACACCAACTTCCCTTTAACGGAAGAGACGAATCACATCTCAGTCATCTACTTACCTTGTGAGCTTCCGGTGTCACCCAACCTAAGATCTTTCAGCAGGCCTAGCCTCGAAGCTAGATCATAGGTCTAAGTGACACTGTTCACTCACAGGTTCGAACAAATGACGTTAGGTCTTAAGGACCAGCTTACCTATCATCACCCTAGAGTTATTATAGACAGTTTAGTTAAAGTTAACCATTTAATAACTCTAAGTTGGTCGTTCAGTGAACTCATTCTCCAAAGAGTACATGTGTCTCGTCTCCGACTTCACCAAGTCGAATAACTATGCGATCATCATTACCCTAAGGTAAGACAAAGACACAGTGGTCTGTCCGATGTGCTGATATCTAGTTCTCGACACATCTATGACCACGAACCATTTAAGACTTAAGTTTCTTGTCGGTCACTTACTACTCATAATCGAGATCTACATCTGGATATGTAAGGACCTAACTATAAGTCTCAGGAAATTATCTAAGTATATGATTCAACGAATTCATACTTAGGATAATTGATACCATATTATATCTTAACAAGACGTATACTTGGGATAAATTGCCTTATGGGCATATATCCTCCTACATCTCCCACTTGCACTTAGGCTATTTATCTCGGTATCTCATACTGTTATAGCATATCAGTCACATTGGACCAACATATGTCAAACCTAAGAGTGGATTTACTAACGAGTATCTATAATGCATTTTAATGGATTTTTATTTATACATCTCTTGATCACACAAGGTTGATCCTTGAAAAATGATTTGGATCAATTTTTCTTTCTTTGTATAGCTAACAATTAGCTCATACAATCTTGATGTAGGGTCTAACATTTCTATAAGGCAGTCTTGGCTCATTCCAATTATTTTGTGTCAATATGTCAAATACATAAGTGACACCTTAAGTCTCTACATGTTCGATTAAATCAAAACTAATTTGATTCAATATCTTATATAAATGATTCAAATAAGTTGAAAACCTTTTTACTTAGTCCGATAAACCGGAGCTAAGTATATGAGCTAGCTCCCACCGACTTTAGGAACTATCTGGTTAAATACTTCTATTATATATCTAAATGATATTTAGAATATACTTTAAGTATAACCAATTTAGAAGTACTTATGGAATATACCAGTGTCATGTTGGGTTTGATGAATAAGTTATATCAAGACCAGTATATAGGAATTTTTATGTTGACTCACTCAGTCAAACGTCCTACGCTGTACTTTTCATTTAACTACATTTTATAATAACTCTTTAAGAATCAAATGTAGTTTAATTAAGGATTAATCTTAACATGCGTATAATTGTGATCATACACAATTTATACGCTCCTGGAACTTATATTTAACTATCGATGGGCTATAATATTAAGTCGGCTCCAAACAATCAAATTATTCAGAAGCTCTGCATGACAGTTCGAGAATTTATGCAACCAACTCAGACAGCCACATCCATAGAAATGAGTTATTTACACCAAAACACAATTTAAAATAAAGCACATTTCCGAAGATATTTATTCAAACAATGGATTCATTAAAATGAATCATAATTTGTTTATCAAAATAAACTTTGAGTGCTTAACACTCAATCATTGTTTTAACTAAAGCAAACGATACATTTTATTCACAGAAAAATATCGGTTGCTTCTTCTTCACATCTCCTGAAGTCCTCGTACGGCCCCAGCAGCAACGATTGCTCAGATGCCGACCGTCCTCGAAACTTCTTCCATCCTTTGCTTTATATTAGCCACCTGTATACATTACACAGATGTCTTAGTATCTCATACTATGTGACAAAGCATTTAGAGAAATTATTATGCTTTATTAAAAGGAATTCATTGTATCCGAGGTAGAGGCATCAGTATGCCCTTTCTTCTTTTCTGCAAGGTAAACCTTGCAGTTCCTCTTCCAGTGGCCTACCTTATGGCAGTGAAAGCACTCGGATTTCGACGGGGCCCTTTCGCCTTCTTCCCCTTCTTCACCTTGGCTGGTTATGGGACATGCATCTTCTTACCTTTGCCTTTCGGCTGGTCTGAAGAAGCAGAGCCAACAACCAACACAGCTGGTTTCTTCTCGATTTCCTTAAACTGCCTAAGCATGTTGAGGAGACCAGGAAGATCCGTTTCAATATTCTTCATAATGAAACCAGTAATGAATTGCTTGAAGGCTGGGGTTACAGATTTCAAGATGATGTCCACGGACATCTCATTGTCGAGGACAAAACCCAACTGGGCAGCATCTTCCACGTACCTGATCATCTTAATGACAAGATCTTGTACGGGCCATGTCTCCATCTTGGTGCCCCAGAGGTTGCTCGTGGCTTCAAACTTGGTAGCTCTTGACCGCTTGTCGTACAACTCCTCTGCATTCAGAAGCATGCTTTGAACATCCAAATGTTTGTGCTTCCTTTGCAGGTCGTTATTCATTGAAGCCAGAGTAAGGTACCTGGCCTTCTCGGCATCCCTCTGGTACTCCTTGTAAGCTTTCTTTTCCTTAGGAGTCACATCTTCGTCAGGCTTCTCCAGAGGGTCCTCGAACAGCACGTATCCTATCCCAGCAAGTGATAGGACTAACTTGATATTCCTAAGCCAATCCTTATAGTTGGTCCCATGAAGCACATTCTTCTCTATCATATACTTCAGACCCGAATCCATTCTGCAAATAAGAAGATATCTAGTTAGCGTATGTTTGTTGTACCGTTTAAATGGTTTTTATTAAACTATATTCTCCCACTAAATTTAAGAATTAAATCCACAATAATAAACAATTTATTATTTTAAAATATTTGTGGGAGAGGGATCCGACTACCCTGAGTCAGACAACCTTGAGTGAAGCTCAACAAGTTGCCCGACTCTGCAGTCGGCTGACGAACTCTTCATCAATTATATTAAATATAATTCCCTATAAGTTTTACCCCTAGTCATTTGTGATCATGAGTGTGCTCATCCAAATCACAATGACTAGCCTAGTCAAACCCTTGTTTTCGCATCCAGCCTGACTTATGCCGCCGCTCGGTGTATGCACGACATGTTGGTTTGGGTCAGGACTAAACTTATATTTATGACTCAACTTACGCCAGCGCTCGGTGTATTCACGACACGACGGTTTGGGTTTAAGTATTGACTACATCATTGGCTCAACTTACATCGGTGCTCGGTGTATTCATGACACGACGGTTTGGATCAAGTTAAGATCTCTGTAACGACTGGTTTTTGTATGATTGGATTATCAGTGTGTTTTTCTTGTGATGGTGTGTTCTCTCCTTGTGTGGTTTCCATTTCCATAGTTCTCGCTTTCATTCATCTCGTTGAGATTTCCTAGCTTTCGTTTTCATTCCTTTTGATGTGATCTTCTAGGTTCTTCCTTAGAATCATTGAACTCGGAGTAAGTCACTCGTGACGAGCTTCATATCGATCATATCTTAGAGTATAAATCGATCCTAGAAACCATAGAAATCTTCCAGAAGCTTCGCGCTTCGAATCGGCACTTTTCGTGCACGTTAGTTGGTTCAAGAAGGAGAACCAACCGACTAGATCTCAATCTAGTCGGTCGGTAATCCTTAATGGACCGACTAGTGGGCTTTGATTATAATTCAGGAGTTACTGTTTATCTTTAGTCGGTCTAAGAACATCTTTCGACCGACTAGATGCTAAACTAGTCGGTCAGGAATCCTTCTCAGACCGACTAACTCTCATTTCCATGATCTCTCTCAGAATTCAGCCTTTAGTCGGTCAATGAACACTCACCGACCGACTAGTTCTCAAACTAGTCGGTTGACAAGCCTTCACAGACCGACTAACTCATAGTCCAGTTTTCCTGAGCGAGCTACTGTTTACTCTTAGTCGGTCTGCGTTGATCAACCGACCGACTAGTTCCCAAACTAGTCGGTCACCAATCCTTCTTTGACCGACTAATCAGCCCAGGAAACCCTAGTTTGCCCTAGCCGCCACATGATTTTCTATATAAACCCCCAATCGTTTTCTTCTCTTCCCTCTCTTCTCCTGAACCTCCTCCTTCCCCAAATCATCCCCCTTCATCCCCAAATCCTTCCTCCTTCATCCCAAGCTCATCCATCATCATCCAAACCCTCATTTCACATATCCTACCTCTCATCTTCCTCAATCTTTCATCAAACCCCCAAAATCCACATCAAAACCCATTTCTCCAGGTTTTCCCTCATTTCCAGATCTGAGCTGGATCGTTCTTCTGTCGCCATAGTTCTCGGCGTCGTTCCTCCGCTTCTTCACGGGTAGTATTCTTCCTTTAATAATCTCATAACCCACACTTGATATTTGTGAAACCCTAGTAATAATGGATGTTGTTTGATGATTGCTTCTCCATGACAGCGATTCCCTTCCCCGTAGATTAGCGCTTGTGGGACGAACCTTCGCGATCGTCTTCCTCGGTGCTAGGCAAGTGAAACTTGCAACTCTTGAATTGGGCCATGTCTTAGGCCATTTCCCTTGCTTTAGCGTAAAAGAGACTAGACGGTGAAAGGATAGCCGTCTAGACGCCCTTGACCTAGCTTGACAACGAAGCTTGGTCCGTCACCCTCATCATGCTTGTATGTCACGTTTAATTTCAATTAACGGTACGCAAATATCTGTTCATGTTATTGCATAGTGATTATTTATCGTGATTGCGTAGCACACGCTACAACATTATATTCCTGGCTCGTGTTCCAGAAGCGAGCCCTGTAGTTGGAAACCCCAACGCTCGGATACCGGGTAGGTGCACCCCTATGCCAAATACACTACCTGGCTCGTGATCCAGAAGCGAGCTCAGTGAGTTGGAAACCCCAACGCTCGACACATATGGGTGGGGTAAGAGATAAGCGGCCACCTGAGCCCCGAGTTGGCCTGATCCGCCACTCCGGCCAGCAGGCGAAATCTCTAGTGTTTCAGTGATAACAGTGATAAGTGATTAATAGTGATACGAGATAAGCGGACTGAGCCACGATCTGGCCAGCAGGTGGACTCTCTATGCACTAAGTGATTAACAGTGATAAGTGATAAATGATAAGTGATTAGTGATTTGGTAGTTTTGGCTACCTCGTGCATGTTTGTCTCTTCCTTTAAACTATCGCATCATACTTAACTGTCATGTCATTGCTTAATATTGTAAATGCTAGGTTGTTAGTTACTTTCAGTTTCCTTGCACAAGTCTTTCCAGACTTGCTGACATGTGCCCCTCTCTCTTTTGGGTGTCACATGTTAGACCCAGAGCCAGAGCTTTGTTGCAGGGGATATGGTGTTGCTGATGCTGATGTTTGATGTGGTGGTGAGTGGACACCAGGGGCCTGTCTTGGAGACCGCTCGTGTTCACTTCTTTGTTTAGGTTTGCTATTAGTTGTTGGTGCGTGGCACCCTTGTATGTATGTTATACTTTGTTGGCCATGTTTGGGCCTTAGACTCTTTCTTTTAGCCTGGTGGCTTTTCTGTGATATTGTAATTTATTTATGGATATTCAGAGATTCAATAAATTGCTTATTGTCTCATTTTCTTATTGTTATCTTTGTTTCGTATCGCATTTGCAAGGACTTGCCATAATAAGTGTTTTTATACGCTTATCAGACTTGGAGCTTCACAGCTTCAAGTTTGTGCGGACCTTCTCATGTCTCGCCTCCACATTTTTGGGAAGCGGGGCGTGAAAATCTCGTCATATGTATTTAAGAAGTCGGTTTCTATAAGGTTGCCATGTCGCAACTTGAGTGTAGCTCAACAACTGGAACATAGGTCATACAGTCACTAGCTCCTAAAACAAGGAGGGTTACGATTTATCTTGAACAAGATTATTATCGTATTTGACTTAGGTATAGTCGATGGACATACACAGTTATGATTCAACTCCTTGCGGTCCAGCGGACGCGGCCAGGGAATTGACTAAGCCAGGACCACTTAACCCCTAGTCTAGCTAGGGGTGGTCCAACAAACTTAGCCAAGCACATTGACCGACATCATGATCCATTGAAGAAGACTTATCAATCTTATGTTCATCTATCAACTAAAAGGCTTTTAATTAATACTAGTTAATCCTTATCAACTAGTGGATCCTTAAAATTCGAAATTTTATGGATTTGTTAAATAACTTTTATTAGATCCTTATCAACTATAAGGTTTGTTCGTTCATCGTGCTACCCTAATCTTAATAAGGATTTTAATAAATCAATTACAACATTTTACAAAATTAGTCATTTAATGATAATCATTATCGAAACAATTTAAAATAATGATAGTCAATAAAAGGGTCTACCCTAATCAGGAATTAGGTTTTGATGTCGTAATTGTTCATTAAAACGTAGCATGTCACAATTTAAAATTTTATCTCATAAGATTTTAAATTTAATGGATAACCTAAAAGGTTCAAGAATAATCTGATTATGCATCATGGCCAAAAATACAAACCAACTAATTTAACTCATAATATTCAAGGTTCAATAATGTGACATATGCCAGAACATGCAAGTTTAAAATTTTATGTACAATATAAATAATTAACTTGCTAGTCTAAAATTTAACATTTAAATTTAAAGATCTAGAATTTTAAAACTAGAAACATTTTATCTCATAAAATTAGGTTTCATAAAATTATCGAATAATTTTAAATCCAAACCTAAGCTTTAAAATTCAATCAAACATTTAAGATCATATTATCTCATAAAATAATTTATGTAACTTGAAAATAATTTTTTATCCCATCTCATGAAATAAAAATCTTTTCCTCAATGTTACATATATTTGAAATAATTTTAAAACAATTTTGAAATTGTTGAAATAAATTTTAAAGCTTTCAACCTTTATGTAACTAAAAGAAATTAATTTTTAATATCATCTTATGAAAGAAAAAAATTTTAATGTTACATAATCTTTAAAAAAACTTTTAAATGCTTACTAAAATTATTTTATCGCATAAAATAAAATTTTTAAAAGCATTTAAACATAATAGACTTATTAAACATTATCACATAAAATTTAAAACGTCCCCCAAAAATTTTCATGTTATAAAAACAATTTTTAAAAACACAAAAATTTGTTTAACCAATTTTAACATAAATTTAAAATATACGTATATAAAAAACAAGCAATTTAATAATTTAAAATCGCCGCAAATCAAGATCTAAAAGCATAACATGGCTCTGATACCACTGAAGGGTTTTGGTAGACCCTCAGGGCTCAAATTTGAGCCCGTCCTAAGTCGGCCGGACCACAGAGGCATAAAATACTATGAAAAAAATGATAGCTAAACATTTTAACTAGGCCCTGAGAGAGCAAGAACCTAACCAAATCTATGCCAACTTGGGGTGGGTCCAGCCCACCCCAAGAGGGATCTATCCTACTGCGACGAAATTAAATTACACTAAAAAGCTTAAAGAACATACCCGGAATCTCAACCCTAGGACGGGCAAGATGTACCGCACCGGCTTCTTACGCTCCGCGTAGCCGAACCGCTTTGCACCATTGACTCGATCCACCCGAGCCGCCTTGCACCTTCGAACTGATCCACCTGAGTCGACACCCGCCTCCAAGCCAATCACTTGTGGTAGAAGGTTTCACGTGAGCAGAGCCGCGTCTTAGACGTTTGGATCCGAATCCAAAACCCACTTTGTAGTCTTGCTAGGACTCGTCGGGAGAATAGGAAGAAGAGAGGAAGAATAGTTTAAGTCGTAGATCGAGCTTGCTCAAAATTCAGAGCTACTCGATCGAACACTTGGTGTGTGTTTCAACGAAGAGAGTGCACCCCTATTTATATAGGGAGTCGGCACCTCTCTTTTCGTCACGAGCAATGTGGGACAAAACAAAATTAAAAGAGAATTAATTTAGTTAATTGAAGTTAGTAAGCCTTTCACAAAAGGCCAACTTCAACCAATTAATTCTCCTTCACCATTGAGCTTTAGAGACGATACAAATTATCATTTTGAAGGGCTTCAAATGGTGAACGCGTAGGAACGAATGGCGATGAATTCTGACTTCTTTGAACCCTCAAACAATAGCCCAAAGATGGGCAAAAAGTCAATTTTTGTAGCCGTCAAAAGAGTTTCAAAACCCCCTAATTTAACTTAAGTTGCGAGCGCGCCCGCTAAGCTTAGCGGGCACGTCCGCCAAGGCTTGTGGGCACGCCCAAGTTGGGCGCACCCGCTGTTTCCAGCAGGCCGTGCCCGTTGTCCCAGCAGGTGGCGTCTGCTGGTTCAGCGGGCCGCGCCTACTGGACTCAGCGGGCGGCGCCCGTTGGTTCAGTGTGCCGCGCCCATTCTCCTTGCGGGTGGACCCGCTTGTCCAAGTGGGTCTAGCCCACTCTTGCCTTTGACGGTTTTTGCGTTTCCGGGCTCGTTTGTGCTCCGTTTTGGACGCGGATTGAATCTGCGTTTAGACCGGAACGATCCCGTCAACCAGGTAACTCTTTCCAATGGTTTTGTTCCTACAAATATTGTCGTAACCATTTTACGACACGTTTAATCTTGTTTGCATCGAATGAAACATTGTCTCCATCTACGACTTAGTCTCACAACTAGCTTGTGAACTTAACTATTCCATTTCATCGAATGAATTCCTCTTATTTATCTTCCTATTACTAAGATACGAATACTACTCGGTGTAAGACCCTATAGCTTGACCCTACTACAGGTTGGGGCTTGAAACCCCTAGACGACGGTAACTACGAGCAGTTGGCGTCGTCCTTGTTTCAGAATCATACTGACATGATCGACCCAATGACGAATGTCGTTGGGATCACTCTGACTGTATCAGTGATGAACACCGCAGCTCTAGTCCCTTCATCAAGACTGTGTCCCTGCTGGCCTAGGGTACGGTTTACTGTCAACCCCATTAGTCAGCATTGGTCAGTATACGGCGGTCTTTGTTGTATTCATGTTGTATATCTTACAACGTACCCGGGCCGAGGATTAACACAAAGACCGTACTGAGCCTGTGACACCAACTTCCCTTTAACGGAAGAGACGAATCCCATCTCAGTCATATACTTCCCTTGTGAGCTTCCGGTGTCACCCAACCTAAGATCTTTCAGCAGGCCTAGCCTCGAAGCTAGATCATTGGTCTAAGTGACACTGTTCACTCACAGGTGTAATGCCCTGTGTAGCTACTGCACACGTACTGAGGGGGGGTGAATAGTACTTTAAAATAATCAAGAGAGTTATTCCTAATTATTGTGCAAACACACAAACAACAATGCGGAATAGACTACAAACAACAAGAATAGACAATGCAAACAAACAATGTAACGGGTTCGGATCCACCCAAGTCTCCCCGACTTGTTACCGGTGATTCAACGTCCCAACCACCCGGATCCCCTCCGGATACTTGAGTTAGAATCCTCTAACCCAAGATTTCCACTATGAAATTCTTGTAGAAAACCTCTACAAGACCAAATCATACACAAATGAAATTGTGACTCCCACAACACGGGATCACAAACTTTCTCCCACAACCGAGAGAAACACTTGCAATATCGAAGTAAATGAAACAATGAAATACTTACCAACAAAATCCTATGCCTTGAGTAAACTTACCAATATTAGGGCAAGAAGGATTTTGAGGAAGAAGATGTCACCAAACCCTAGCTCCACCAAGATGGACAGCAATAGATGGCTAGGGAGGAGTTGGTGACTTGGATTCAAAGCCCTTAGCTCGAATGGCTCACAATGAAGATAATCTCTCTTGAGGAATTTGGCTCAAAGAGTGGGGTAGAGATTCTTGGTGAGAAGAGAGAGCTTGGAAATAGCTTGAGAAAACTCTTCTCTTAGGTCTGAAATAACTTTGATAATGGACCTCTCATTTTGCCTCAAATGAATCAGGGATATATATATAGAGGCAAGAAAAATCATGTTGAAAAAGTTCCTAACGGCTCTATTTCTGAAGCTGTTAATCGGTCTAAGAAGGATCACTGACCGATTAGTTTCTCAACTAGTCGGTCAGTGATTCTTCATGGACCGACTAAGAGGCTTGCAGCGAAGACAATGAATTCAGGAGATATAGAACTAGTCGGTCTAAGAAGACTTGCCTACCGACTAGTTTCATAACTAGTCGGTCGGTGAGTGTTCTTTGACCGACTAAGGGTTGAAACACAATAGGCTGAATTCAAGGAGAACTAGTCGGTCTAAGAACAAATCTCAATCGATTAGTTTCTCAACTAGTCGGTCGATGATTGTTCTTTGACTGACTAACGATAAACAGTAGCTCAGGCTGTGAAAATGAAGATATAACTAGTAGGTCTAAGAAGGATTCCAAACCGACTAATTTGACAACTAGTCGGTCGGTGAACCTTCTTGGACCGACTAATTGGTCAACAGTGAATGAGCTGAAATGAGCAAGGAGATCTAGTCGGTCCAAGAAGAATTGCTGACCGACTAGATTGCTATCTAGTTGGTTAGTTCTTCTTCTTGAACCAACTAAGATGCACTAGAAGCCGCGAAATGAAGCGCGAAGCTTCGGAAAAGTTTCTATGGGCTTCTATGATAATCCTAGCTCTAATAATGTAAGACCTACTCAAGGCTTAACATTCTACGGAGAGAAACTAGAAGACTATAAATTAAACTAGACGAACCATCTTCAAAGCTTCAATCCGAATCTCTTGACTTCAATAATGCTCCTAGAGCTTCAACGGAGCTTTAGGCACACGATCACGCGCTTTGAGAAGTCTTGAGACGTCGCTTTTGATATACGTAGAGTTTTGGCGACGATCTCCATAACTGCGCTCACAAAGAGTTAGTTCACGATATTTATGTTTGTTCATCATCAAAACCAAATCCGGGGAATCAATACTCAACAACAGGTTCGTACAAATGACTTCAGGTCTTAAGGACTAGCGTACATATCATCATCCTAGAGTTATTATAAACAGTTTAGTTAAAGTTAACCATTTTATAACTCTAAGTTGGTCGTTCAGTGAACTCATTCTCCAATGAGCACCTGTGTCTCGTCTCCGACTTCACCAAGTCGAATGACTATGAGATTATGATTACCCTAAGGTAAGACAAAGACACAGTGGTCTGTTCGATGTGCTGATATCCAGTTCTCGACACATCTATAACCACGAACCGTTTAAGACTTAAGTTTCTTGTCGGTCACTTACTACTCATAATCGAGATCTACATTTGGATACGTAAGGACTTAACTATAAGTCTCAGGAAATTATCTAAGTATATGATTCAACAAATTCATACTTAGGATAATTGATACCATATTATATCTTAATAAGACGTATACTTGCGATAAATTGCCTTATGGGCATATATCCTCCTACAGAGTGAAGATGGGCTGTGGAGGCAACAATAGGGGCAATGGAGCGTGAGGCTCGATGAAATGATTCATGGTGTCCATGGCCTCACGCTCTCCCTCCTCGTCGATGTGGATATTATCCATGGCATGGTCAATGCTCTCACGTGGCCCTTGCTCGATAACAACCTCTCCGGGAAAGATTGGTTGCATCCGTGGGCCTATGCTCGGCTCATCATCCATCTGGGGCATGTAGTCTGGAGTATAATGATGGATGTGAGCAATGATGGCGTGTGTCTCAAAAGTGGTACCTGCAAGGAGAAAGAGACTCGCATCAAAATTTTCAATTTGTAAACCATACAAGTTACCTTCCGTGGTGCAGGTTGTCGATGATGTGTGAGACACATCCGCCTGATCCCCAAAAGTAGAAGTGGTAGGCGAAAATGGAAATGGCAAACCCATCTGGCCATGGGTTATCGTGGAATCCTCCACCAATAACTCAAGGATAGTGTCATGCCTTGCTCTCCCAATACGGAGAGACGTAGCTGGGGAGGCCATCGTAGTATTCAGATACTGGGCTTCGAGCCCTTCTATCTAATACTACAAGGCATTTTTTCTGTGGTTAAATAAACTAATTACATAGGCCACTGCAACAACACTGGAATAATACGCAGAGAAAAGTAAAATACTCCAATAGAATATAAAATCGCAGTACTGAAAAGAAAACATAACAACACTGTACAATCCATTATATTAAACAAAGTATAAATACATACATCATCCGTACACAAGTGGGGTACAAAAGTGGGGGTAAAAAAGAGAAACCCCGGCCCAAAAGAACAAACAGTGTCCACACACGGTACGACACACCCACTAGTCTACCCCAGGGAAGTCCAATTGGACAAAATTGCCTGCAGGCTCTACCTCTGAAGTACTGGTATCGGTCTCCGTCTTCGAAACCCGCACATGCTGCTCGGGTCCCACACCTGCAGCCACAAGGGGACACGTCAACTCATGACCCAGTAGGAACTCCTAACACTCTAGTAGGATCCAGTTCTGGAACTGGTCCTTCTATCTAATCATCTAACTACATGTGTCACAACAACCAAAGAATTAATGCAGAATTTAAAAGAACATTACACATGTGCTGAAAGAAAAAGTGACTGAGAATGGAAATAATAGATTAAGTTAGTTAAAATTAGATGTTTAATGGTTATTTGGAAACCCAAGAAAGCCGTATGGCGCTAAGGAGCCGAACTTCACCCTGAGTAGGTGAAAAGTGGAACCTCAACCAGCGACACGGGCACTGGAAGGGCCTCTCGTAACTCCCTACCCGAACAGAGCAAGGTACGGAAGTGAGATAAATCTCGGTTTTTTCATGGGATAAACGGAGAAAACCATCAATTACCGTATAATGCATCACGAGTACACCACCGGCCTCTCTAACTCTGGACAACTCCCCATTCCGGGAGTGACAAAGCGAGTAAGAAATTTATCATATCCGCTCCTTAGATCCTAAAATTTACCCGCATTTTCCCCCAAATCTAAAGTCTGGAATCTCACCTACCTCAAGGTAGACCGAGATTTCCAGTTTGTTACACTCAAATTCATCACCCTCATTTTATGGGACAATTTCATTGTTTCATTCATTTTTGCGGTCTCATTACCGCATTCACAATTTTTCCATTCTTTCATTCAATTCTTCGATGTCGTGTTTCAACAAATATCGCATCAGCAATTTATCACATAATTCCATTTTTCTTACTATACAACATATCATGTTCTATCCTTATAAGAGCATCTTGTCACAAGTATAGTAACATAAGCACAAGGAGTATAACATGGCATATTAATATGTAAAACTACTAACAATGACATGTTAAACACTAACTATGAACATATAACATGCAAATTGCATAGATTTGACATATGGCAAGTTACTAACATATCTAACAAAGCATTACCAATAATGGTATTACTAACATTACCAACATGACAAGCTAGTTGCTACATACTAACATTAATGGCACAGATGGCATAAATAACATGCTAGAACAAATGGCATGCAAGGCTTACTATATGTCACGTACTAATGTCTTAATACAAAATAGCATGATAACATAAAATGACACACTAGAATTTTCTACACAATAGCATATTGCATAATACTTATTAGCAAAAATACTAACACATCAACCCATTAGCATAAAAGGAGGTACACTAATAATTTAATTTACTATCATGTGACATGGCATAAGGCTTAACATTAGCATACAATGAGATATACTAACAACTTAGCCTATTAACATGTGACAATCATGGCAACTAACATAAGCTTAGAACATGGAAGCTAACACAACCTAACATAGCCATGGTAACCAAATAGTGAACTTGAAAATATAGAACAATTTGTGTCTAAACTTAACATGGCATAAAACATAGCATGTTTGACAAAGCATAATTTTTATACTCAAGGGGCATAATTCTCCATGGCATGTTAACATAACTAAAACTCAATTTGCATAATGTAATTTTCATAACAAAAACATAATTTTCCATGGCTTGTTGACATAAACAAAATCCTAATTTGCATAGCATAATTTTCATACAAAGACATCCTTTACACATGGCATGGACATGAGATTAACATAATAATGAAACAAAGCTATTAGCATGTGCATTAACCTATTAGCATGTTAGCAAGGGCATTGGCAACATAGTGATGAGATTAACATAATATTGAGACAAGGCCAATATTAGCATGGATAATAGCATGTGAAACACACTAACATAAGAACTTATTTACATATGGACATATTTGCATATGGAGCATGTAACATATGGGCATAGTAACATCGGCATTACACTAACATTACTATTCTAACATGGCATGTCAGAAAATTTTACACATTATTCATAGTTTACACTAATCTAGACTAAACCAAATCCTAAACTAAATCCCACTAGAAATGCTAAGAGAACCTACTTTGCAATGTCCTTCTCAAAAAGAAAGCTTTGGCCCTTCTTAGTCCTTGAAGACTTGAGCTCTCTCCTAAGCTTTCTTCCCTTCCAAAGCCTACTCTACTCCTCCAACACCCCTTCTCTCTTCAATTTCACCTCCAAAAATTTGAGCACAAGGGTTGTATCTTTTTTGGTGAAGATGAGGCTTATTATGGAATGAAAAGGGGCCTTTGAGGAAATTTTTTGAAGGGGGTTTCTTGGTGGTGGAAGGGGAGGTGCTAGGGGAGGAGATTGGTGGTGGGTAGGGTGGTGCAAATGGATGAAAGGGAGGGGCTAAGTTTCGGCCAGAATGAGAGGGGAAGAGGGAGAGAGTGAATGTGAGATTTTTGGAAATTCTTTTGTTTTCTTTGGTTTTATTTTTCCATTTTCTTTTCTTTTTCTTTCTTTGAAAATTTCTCCACCTTCCACCTTACACCTTAAAATCCTCATCAAGAAACACCTAACTAGGTGGTAGGTGTAGTGTAACATGGTGATGACACCTAATGGTGAGTTAGGTAAGAATAAATCTCCTTATGACACATAACCTAATGAGGTGTCCTTGCATGACACATTAGGATTTATATTTTTTGTAAATAAAAATACATGTCTCTTAATACTAGGTACTATCCATTATACACGTATTCATTCATGTATACCTCATTTTATAATTCTAATGATGAGTTAAAAATCATTTAAAATAATTCCTTTACCACAAAAATTAAAGAAAAATACGTAAGGATACCCAAAAATTATACGTACGCATCTACACCCAAAATACGTATCAATACGCATACATTAGGATTAGAGTCATTACAGGTAGATTTTTGAAATGGAAATGAGGGTGATGGGATCGTTGGGCCATGGTTTACAAAGGAATTCTCCACTAACAACGCAAAATGTGATTTGGGTGGTGGAAATAGAGGTGTGGTCATCTAGTGTTGGGTTGCTAGGGAACTCTCCACTAACAACTCAAGTTCAAACTTCAGTGGTGGGAACGATAGTGGTGGTGGTGTAGTCCATTGGGTTTGGGTTGCAAGGGAGTCTTCTAAGAATAATTCAGGGCTCGATTTTAGTGGAGGAGGGGGTGTGTAAATTTGGGGATACGGATGGAGGGATTCTTGGTACAGGATGTGGGTATATGAGTGTGGGTTGTAGGACTGGGCATTGAATTGACAATGGATGGCTGTATGTCCCTGCATCCCACATGCCTCGCAAACTGCGACAACCTACGTAAAATTCTCATATCCTCCATCTGAGCACCGTATGGCACGTAGGCATCAAAGTTCCCAATGTATGATCCATCGGGCATCCATTTAATATAAAGTTCACCTGACAACAAAAAAGTAGGGCTAAGAGAAGCACGTCAGTGGTACAAGAAATAGCACAAATTAATGGTGGTGGTGGGGGAAAAATTTGTTTATTATTATTATTATACATTTTTATATGGCACGTAGTCTAACCGGACCAATTAACAAAACTAATATCGATCAAGCGCAACCTCCCCGACAACTGTGCCAAAAAGCTTGTTCGCTTACGCGAGCATTCAATATTTATAATACCACAAGCGCACGGTTGTCGTCATAACACTATATGGGTCATCCGCAGGGAGGATGGGTAACCGAGTACCAATTTCGTCCTAAGTTATTGTTAGCTGCGTGAATCGATGAATTAATATATAACATTCGTAGAATCACAGAGAAACACGAGATGAACAAGAATAACGATAAAAATGCAGTAAAGAAAGAAATAAATACTTATCTCATTGAATCACAAGCAAGAGTTGTCAATCCTTAGTTACAATCCATGAGAAAATCAATCTAAACTAATCTAAACTTTAATCTACTCCTAAACGTACAATAAGAAACTGAAAACTGGCAGAAAACGAGCCCATGACTCGGCTCTCCTTTGAACGTTAGCACCCAGACCCTTTTATACAAACCCTTAAACCCGTTTAGATAGCAACAACCCCAATTCGAAACGGCCGTTTGGAGAAATCTAAACGACCGTGTCGATCACATGATGTTATGCAGCTGTGCCGCTGGAGACAAACTCATTCGATGCGGCCATTTGGAGAATCCAAACGGCCGTGTGAAGTTGAGTTAAGGGCTTATTCGACGCAGCCATTTCAAATATTTGAAACGGCCGTGTCGTTCTTGCAGACTCCCCTCTATATCTCCAAGACTTTTCGAGAGTTACGCCGCCATTTGGAGGAATGAAACGGTCGCGTCCTGCTGCTTGATGCTGCCGCTTTGGCTGGAGCAGGAAGTGACACAGCCGTATGGATTAAATCCCTATGGCCGTGTGAACTAGACTTCATACGCCGTACAGTGGCTCAAACTACTGATTTTTCATTCATACGACCGTGTGAACTAGAATTCATACGGAAGTACGGTGGCTCAAACTACTGATTTTTCATTCATACGACCGTGTGAACTAGACTTCATATGGCCATACGGTGGCTCAAACTACTGATTTTTCATTCATACGGCTGTATGGAATTTCCATACGTCCGTGTGGAATTTCAGCACAGCTGCACTCCAGAAAATCTAGAAATATCTAGAAAAAACGGATTTGAGGAAATGAGGTGGCGTTGGGATCGGGACGAGACGCTCTTCGAAGGAAAAATGAGAAGGAGTGAAGATGGCCACAGGGTTGAGCGCAGGTCTTCAGTCTTTGCAGGGCTTGCGTGCTTCTTGTGGCATCTCCTCCAGTTTCCTCTTCTTTTGATTCCCTCTCCTTGCCTTGCTCGCTCCTTTCACTTCTTTACTTATTTTGGCAATTTTCGCTTTTTTAATGCTCCATTATCATGAATTTGTTTCCGTTTTCTTGAAACGCACAAATTAGAACCAAATAGTAAAATGGAAACAAAAGCGAATGAAATAGAGTGAAACAGTGAATAAAATGAGGCAAAAAGCGTGTGAGATGAGCATGGAATATATACATATAAACCACTCAACACTCATCATAAATGATGGCGGCTTAGATCTGCAAGCAATAAAGCTGCATGAAGGCTCGGACATTACGACTGGACATCAGCGGTATATAAATAGTCCCTCGATCAATGAGAGAGTGGCTCGGTTCTTCTGATTCTACATTCTCATTCTCTGACAACCACTACAAAGTCAAGTACTCCTAAACTTCGCATCTGCTCCACATGTATACATTTCCTACATAGCTCGGCACGATATCAAGTAGACGACCTTCCAATAGATCGGACATAGTTACCCCGAGCCTTTCTGAGTCACCTGCTGACTTAAGCATCAGAGGAGATTAGGTCGGACCCCAGATCCGACCTCCATGACGAGCTCTTTATGTTGCAGACAGCCTGAAGATAGCTCGGACCTGACTATAGTAGCTCGGATCGAAGCTCATCCAAACCGTGGTCAGCTTGTTCATTGCCTAGTCGGCTGTCCACGTCACTTCAAGTCAACTGCTTCGACCGGATCTTCTTCCAACAATATCTGTGGTGAGAAAACACCCGTAAACAATTTCCTATGTGACATATCATAATTTTATGATTTGATGTTGGTTTTGGATCTTTATATGGACAACATTTGAAGCGGTTGCTTCTGCTTTGAGTTACCCATTCAAGATGGAGAAGAATAAGAATCCTATTGGCGCAGAGGACTACGAGACTCTTCGATGTGATTTATCTTAGCTAGTTTAAACGCAATGAGTTTACTAGCCATGTTAAATTAGCACCAAATGATAGATTTAAAGGAAATAAAGTACACTAGCTAAACAAAGCTAAGTGATGCTAAACGATAGTAATTCTAATGATCAAAAATATAAAAAAATATGTGGCATCATACAATATAATTAATACATTAAGTATGAATGGATGAAGCACTAATCTGAGCTAAATAGATTATTATATCTATCACTAGTGAGTAAAGCATGACAAAAATCAATTTGTTATTAAAATTATATAACATTTAGTTAATCAAGTAAGAATCATGAAAACGTGAAATGAAATAAACAAAAGGTTGCCAAAAGACTGTGGTGCAACGGCATTTTACCTCCGCTTTCTAGTAGAGCCATCAGAGATCAATCTCTGGTGGATGCGAAACGCGCGCATGCTTTTAACCAGCTTTCTGATGTATAAAAAATAAACAAAAAATTTCCAACTACTTAATGCTAAACGATTAAAGGAATATCAAGAACAATACTAAGTCTAGAAATCCTAACTACAATTTAATAAATGAGAAAATAAGGTATATATCAAAAAATAATAATGAAAGCAATAATAGCAGTAATTGTTGAGAAATCTAGAGAGAAGAGTAACCATGGCAAATAGCCATGGTTCTATATTTATAAAATTCATAGGGTATATCAAGAGACACCTAGATACCAAAGGTCCCCATTACTCTAAGAGGGCGGAGTAATGGAGGGATAAGTGGTGGGGAGGCCAAAGGCCTCCCCCATTCACAACACCACCCCTTATCCATCCATTACTTTGGTCTTAGCGTATAAGGCTAAAGGGGTGGATACTTCTGGATCTTGAGTAATCGGGTTTGCCTCGTTAAAACCTTAGCTGTGGAAACCCCAGTGGGAAAAACCAACAGCTTAAGAGAAAAGAGTGCAACACACAAGTTACTCCCCCTCATCCGTACAAGCTTCAGGCTTGTAGGTCTTTCAGCTGTCTCATACCGATTCCTTTTACAAGTTTTACAAAAATACATCTCGGTAAAGATTTAGTAAAAAGATCAGCTAAGTTGTTGCAGGACTGGATCTGCTAAACTTCAATCTGCTTGTCCTCTTTTAGCTCGTGCGTCCAGAAAAACTTGGGAGATATGTGCTTCGTCCTGTCGCCCTTGATGTAGCCCCTTTGAAGTTGAGCAATGCACGCGTCGTTGTCTTCAAACATGACAGTAAGATCCAAATCACCAGTCTTCAGGCTAGTGGAGTGAAGAATGTGGTGGACGACGGAGCGTAGCCAATAACACTCTTTGCTTGCTTCATGGATCGCAATGAGCTCTGAATGATTGGATGACGTAGCTATTGTGGTTTGCTTTACCAATCTCCAGGAGATAGAAGTACATCCGTATGTAAACACAAAACCTGTCTGTGATTTTGTCGTGTGCGGATCTGAAAGATAACCTGCATCGGCATAACCAAGTAATTGGGGGGAGGCACTTCTCTGGTAGTAAAGTCCCAGATCTATTAAACCCTGGAGGTATCGCAGAAGATGCTTCACTCCATTCCAATGGCGCTTTGTAGGCGCTGCACTTTGTCTGGCTAGGAGATTAACTGCAAACGCTATATCGGGACGCGTACAGTTAGCCAGATATAGAAGTGCTCCAATGGCACTGAGGTAGGGTACTTCAGGACCCAGTATCTCCTCCCCCTCTTCCAGTGGCCGGAAGGGATCCTTATGTACATCTAGTGATCTTACGACCATAGGAGTACTTAAAGGATGATATTTATCCATATGAAAATTACGTAGAAGTTTCTTTGTATAATTTGATTGGTGTAATAGGATTCCACCTCGTAGGTGTTTAATCTGTAAGCCAAGACAATACTTTGTTTTGCCTAGGTCTTTCATTTCAAAAGTATGCTTTAGGCTTTCAGATATCGCATTGATCTCTGCATGAGATTATATGAGATTAAGTCATCAACGTATACTGCTATGATGACGAATCATGTTCCCGCTCTTTTGATAAAGATACACGGGCAGACTTCATTATTTGTGAATTGTCACGACCCGCTTCCCTAAAATGGAGGCGAGACGTGAAAAGGTCCGCACGGGAGTGGAGCTGTGAAGCCCCAAACCCGATAAGCGTCAATAATACATAAGCAGGTCCATGTAACCACGACAGAATAACAATAATAACACAAGTAGAGACTGAAATAAAAATTCCACATCTCACAAATTGTCCAACATCAACAAAAGTCCAACATCCAGAAAAGCCACCAGGCTAAAAGAAAAGAGTCTAAAGGCCCAGAACAAGGCCAACAAAAACAACAACAACAACAAGGTATAGGTGCTACGCACCGATAACAAAACAACTGTCTAAAAAAGGTAAAACACAACGAGGACACTAGGACTGGTCCCCAGTGTCCACGTACTCCCCGTCAAACACAAGCTCGGGCTCGACGTCAGCAAACACCTCGTCCTCAACAAGGTACTCGGGCTCAGGATCTAACATGTGTCACCCAAAAGAGTAAAGGGGCACATGTCAGCAAGTCTAAAAGACTTGAGCAAGGAAACCGGAAGCAAGGCAACTAGCAACCTAACAGTTTAGTATGCATGACATGGCAGTTATAACATGAGTGCACAATTTAAAACATGGCAAGACAATTTGTACAAGAGAACAATTATCGGGACAAGACAAGACAAGACAAGGCAAGAGTAGCCACGCTACTATCAATCTCAGTCAATTCACATTGTTGTAGGTGTATATGCCCTTCGCTGAATGGCATAGCATTTCAGACCGATCGGCACTAAACACATTTCACGTTTCACGTTGTTTTGTAGATGTTTACGCCCTTCGCTGAATGGCATAGCATTTCAGACCGATCGGCACTAAACACATTTCACGTTTCACGTTGTTTTGTAGATGTTTACGCCCTTCGCTGAATGGCATAGCATTTCAGACCGATCGGCACTAAACACTACCCCACCCCAAAGAGTTTACGCCTTACAACTGCAGTTGTTGATCAAACAGACTCCCAGTTGAATGGCCGCTTAACCCTCACCCCCCTATACCCACACATAATGGAGCCTGGGGTCCCCGCACATTGAACTCAGCTAGTGAGCCGGGGGTTGCCCCGCACATTGAGCTCGCATTCTTAGTTCACAATTCAATATATCGAGCGTTGGGGTTAGCAACTCATTATGCTCGCTTCTGGTCACGAGCCAGGAAACACACAATTCGGGCATTGGCTATCAACCAACACATGGCCCGCTTCTGGAACACGAGCCAGGAACACAAGCAATGTAGCAAAGCTACGCAATCACTGAAATGCATGAAGGATGCAATGACATGACAATTAATTTGCGTACCGATAATGAAAAGTAAACATGACATGGAAATTGTGCAACATGCTATATGTGTTGGAACTAGCTTCGTTGTCAAGCTAGTTCCCCAATTTGCGCCTAGGCGAGTATCATTTCGTCGCCTAGCCTCTTTTACGCCTACAACAAGCAAATGGCCTAAAACATGGCCTAAACCCTAAGTGGCAAGTTTCACTTGCCTAGCACCGGGGATGACGACCACTTCGTCACACGGATGCTATCTACGGGGGAAATCGCTGTTATGGGAGAAACAAACACCAAACACATGAAATTAATTAGGGTTTTCTTAAAATTATAAATAGGTCATGAAAACAACGGTAGATCGATTTCTTACCGAGAGAAGGCGGAAGAAACACTTCGGGGAACCCTAGGATCAAATCTGGAGGAGATTGGAGAAGTTTGGGAGAATTAGGGTTTTGGGGGATTTGGGGATTTTGATGGGTTTTGGTGAGATTTTGGGGAAGATGAGAGGTAGAAAGAGTGGATGGATGGTTTGGATGATGGATTTAGGGCTTGGAATGAAGGAATGAAGCTTGGAGGAAGATGGGGGCTGAAGGGGGAAGATTTTAGGGTTTTGGGTCGTGTTGGAGAAGATGAAAACGATTGGGTTGGGTATAAATAGGTTGGGCTGGCGGCTGCCCAGAAATTAAGGTTTTAACACTGGTTAGTCGGTCAAAGAGCAACCACTGACCGACTAGTTTGGCAACTAGTCGGTCGGTCGACCAACGCTGACCGACTAAGTGCAAACAGTAACTCCTGAACGAAAATAGGATTCTAGAGTTAGTCGGTCCATGAACAAGTACTGACCGACTAGTTTAGCATCTAGTCGGTCGATGAACGTTCTTAGACCGACTAAGAGTAAACAGTAACTGATACAAAAATAATATGATGAGTTAGTCGGTTCAAGAAGCATTGCCGACCGACTAGTTTGCAACCTAGTCGGTCAACCAACGTTCTTAGACCGACTAACGATAAACCGTAACTCCTGAGAAATTTAGAAAGCTAACTAGTCGGTCCAAGAAGGATTGCCGACCGACTGGATCGTCATCTAGTCGGTCGGTGCCCCTTCTTATACCGGCTAATGAGCACAGAAAAGTTCCGATACGGAGCGCGGGGCCCCGGGATCGATTCCTAAGACTCCTAGGCTTGATCTAATAGTTAGATACGACCGTTATGAAGTCCGTCATGAGTGACATACTTCGAAATCGACAATCCTAAGGAAGAAACGAGAAAATGCGACGATTCGATCGAAAATGAAATCTACGGAGACGAAAACCACACAAGAGGAGAAAATCCACCAAAACATATATTATATTATATTAAATCCAGATACAAGAAAAGCAGTCGTTACATCCTCCCCAACTTAAGAAAAATTCCGTCCTCGGAATTTCCGAATACTCACGAGTCCGGAAACAAAAGTGGGAAACGCTCTCGCATCTCATCCTCATTCTCCCAACTAGACTCTCCAGGTGAACCGTGTCGCCACATCACCCTCACAAGATTGACAATCTTGTTCCGAAGCGATTTCTGACGCTTGTCCAGAATCTGCACTGGATGCTGGTCATACGTCATATCGGGGCGAACGGTAATCTCCGAAAAATCTACCGCATGAGACGGATCGCTAATGTATCGACGAAGCTGCGACACATGGAAAACATTGTGAACTCCTTCCAAAGATGGCGGCAAGGCCAAGCGATAAGCTACCTCGCCAACCCTCTCCAAAACGTCAAACGGTCCAATGTATCGCGGGCTCAACTTCCCACGCTTCCCAAAACGAATCACACCACGATTCGGGCAAATCTTCAAGAACACATGGTCGCCCGGCTGAAACTCCAAAGGACGACGTTTAGCATCCGCCCAATGCTTAAAACGGTCCTGAGCAATTCTCAACCTCTCCCGAATATTCCTGACGATATCCACGGCCTCCACGATCATCTCAGGTCCCAACAACTCCCGATCACCAACGTCATCCCAACTCAATGGCGATCGACATTTCCTCCCATAAAGAGCGGCGAAAGGCGCCATGCCAATACTCGCCTGGAAGCTGTTGTTGTAGGAAAACTCCACCAAATGTAGATGGTCCTCCCACGAACCCTTGAAATCCAACATGCACGCCCTCAGCATGTCTTCCAAAATCTGAATCGTCCTCTCGGACTGGCCATCCGTCTGCGGATGGTACGCCGTGCTGAAACTCAGACGCGTACCCAAGCTCTTCTGTAAACTCTGCCAGAACTGAGATGTGAACCTCGTGTCTCTGTCAGACACGATACTCACAGGGACTCCATGAAGTCGCACAACCTCCTGCACGATTCACGTTACATCACTATCCAAACTAGGAAAAGGAAATAAAAACGGAGAGTAAAAAGAATTTTACCTCCATATATCTTCTCGCTAGCGCCTCAGTGGACTGTCCCACTCGGAACGGAATAAAGTGCGCAGATTTGGTCAATCGATCTACGATCACCCAAATCGCGTCATTCTGCTTCGGACTCCGAGGTAGTCCAGTCACGAAATCCATAGTGATGTGTTGTCATTTCCACTCCGGAATCGGAAGCGGTTGTAGCAACCCGGCCGTACGCTGATGCTCCGCCTTCACTTGCTGGCAAACCAAGCACTTGGCTACACTCCAAGCCACACTCCTCTTCATACCATGCCACCAATAATTCAGACGAAGATCCTGGTACATCTTGGTGCCACCAGGATGCACAGAATACGGCGAACTGTGTGCCTCCACCATCAACTCCTCTCTGATATCCCCAGTAGGCACACACAACCTGGCTCCGAACCTCAGCGAGCCATCCTCATGAATCAAAAAGTCAGTCCGCAGACCGGCTTCCACCTGCTCCCGAATCTTCACCAGCTTCGGATCCTCAGCCTGGCCAGCCTTAATCCGATCCACGATCGTCGACTGTACCTGCATGTACATCAACGACGAAGCCTCTCCAGGAAGAACAATCTCCACACCAGACTCGCAAAAATCCTGCTGCAATCTCCACTGCGAGGTCAAAATCATCACCGCCGGAAGCCTACTCAAAGCATCCGGAACCACATTCACCTTGCCAGGGTGAAACTATAAATCAATATCATAATCCGCCATAAGCTCCAACCATCGACGCTGTCGCATGTTGAGCTCCTTCTGAGTGAAAATATACTTCAAGCTTTTGTGATCGGTGAAAATCTTCACTTTCTCACTCAGCAAGAAGTGCCTCCAAATCTTAAGAGCAAACACAACGGCAGCCAACTCCAAATCATGCGTCGGGTAATTCTTCTCATGAACCTTAAGCTGACGAGACGCATACGCCACAACTTGCCCGTGCTGATGCAACACACAACCGAGACCCTTACCAGAAGCATCGCAAAAGATCTCAAATCCACCGCTGCGATCAGGCACAACAAGAATAGGGGCACTCGTCAACCTCTCCTTCAGAACACCAAAAGCACCCTCACAATCACCCGACCAAACATAAGCAACATCCTTCCGCGTCAACCTGGTCATCGGCTCGGCAATACGAGAAAAGTCCTTAATGAATCGCCGATAATAACCAGCAAGTCCAAGAAAACTCCGAATCTCAGATGCTGACGACGGAACAGGCCACTCCCTGATGGCCCTAATCTTCTCGGGATCCACTGAAATACCATCTCCAGTCACCACATGCCCGAGAAAAGCAACTCGATCCAGCCAAAACTCGCACTTCGAAAACTTAGCATACAAACGATGCTTCCTCAAAATCTACAACACCGTCCTTAAGTGCGAGGCATGCTCTTCCTCCGACTTCGAATAGATCAGAATGTCGTCAATAAAGATAACGACAAACTTATCCAAAAATTCGTAGAAAATCAGGTTCATCAGATTCATGAAAACTGCGGGCGCGTTAGTTACGCCAAAAGGCATAACCACGAACTCATAGTGTCCATACTTCGTCCTGAACGCTGTCTTCGGAACATCTCCCTTCTTCACCTTCAACTGATGGTAACCACTCCTCAAATCCAATTTAGAAAACACCCTCGAACCTCCAAGCTGATCAAAAATATCATCGATGCGAGGCAACGGGTATTTATTCTTAATGGTCACCGCATTCAACTCCCGATAGTCCACGCACATGCGACGCGAACCATCCTTCTTCTTAACCAGCAACACCGGTGCTCCCCACGGAGACACACTAGGATTAATATAACCCTTCTGCAACAGCTCATCCAACTGCTTCCGCAACTCTTCCAACTCAGCAGGTGCCATACGATACGGCGCCTTCGAAATCGGCTGCGCACCTGGAACAAGATCGATAGAAAATTCCAAAGCTCGATCAGGCGGCAAACCAGACATCTCTTCGGGGAAGACGTCGCCAAAATCACGCACCACAGCTGGCCACTCCAGCTCCATCTGCATAGCCACAGCCTCCACCGGCCTGGCCCGAAATCTGACAGGACCAAGCGAACTGCTACCACGACTGAACTCAAACACTGGATGTCCGGGAATCTCGAACACCACCTTCTTCCTCCGACAGTCGATCGTAGCATAGAAGCTCGCAAGCCAATCCATCCCAAGAACTGCATCATAGTTGATGATGTCGTGGACAATGAAATCAGCGAAAAGCTCATGTCCACAGACCACCAACGAGCAAGAATTGCAACCACGATGCACCGAGACCACACCATTCCCTGTAACGATATTCCAACTCTTGGGAAGAGGGGACGTCGACAAAGAATGCCTCTCCACGAAACTCCGAGAAATAATGCACATCGATGCACCAGAGTCGAAGAGGACTCGTGCAGGAAATGTGCACACCAAAACCACACCTAACAAGCAATTAACAATCAAACCCTAGTCTATCAAACAACCATGTTCAAGCAAACAACATAATCTAACAATCAAAACCAGCTAGGAAAGTAACAGCTAGATTGAGGATTACCTGCGATAACCTCATCCACAGCCGCGCTCTCCGCAGCGGTCATCAGAAAAGCCTGCCTCCTCGACGGAACAGCCTGCCGAAAAGCCTGCCCCTGCGGAACAAGAGCTGCTCCACGACCAGCAGGAACAGACGCTCGCTGCTGCAACGGCTGAGCTGCAACAGGAGCCCTCCGAAGCGGACCCGCATGCCGACAATCCTTCGCGACATGGGAAGCATCACCACAAACCAGACACTGGCCCAAAAACTTCCGACACTGATCCTTGACGTGGCCAGGCTTGTCGCAGAAATGGCAAATCTTCAGAATAGGCCATCCTGGCCTCTTAAACTGGGCAGACTGATTAGGCCTGAATCCAGGTCTAACCACAGCTCTCGCCTATTCCACAGGCCTCTTCCCAGCACCAACAACAGACCCCCTCCTCTGGTTCACGAGCAGCTCCTGCCTCTTTGCTGCTACCAGAACCTTCTGATAATACTCCCGGTCAGAGGAGGTCACAAAACTCTGGAGCTCCGAAGTAAGCCCCTGCAGGAACCTCTGAGCCCTCTCCTCAGCGTCCTGCACCATCTTTGGTGCAAACCGACTCAGCCTCATGAACTCTTGGTGATATAGGTCCACCGACGAGTTCCCCTGCTTCAGGTCGATAAAACGCTGCAGCATCTCCTCCCTGGCAGCTTTCGGGAAGAACTCACCATCAAATCTGGCCTTGAAGGTAGCCCAAGCTATCGGCTCCACCAACATCTTCTCTTCCGCATCCCACCAATTCCGAGCATTATCCTTGAGTTGCCTCTTCGCCAAATCAACCCATCCAGCCGGGGTGATCTTGGCCATCTTTAGATTGTCCTCGATGTTCCGAATCCACTCATCGGCAGCCAGAGGACCCTCAGAACCATCAAAATATGCGGGACCCAGCTCCCGAAATTGCTTCGCTCCTGGCTCAGAGCGAGGAACATCCGGAAGAGCCCGGGCAGCTCGAGCAAGTGGAGCATTCTGGACTTGCAGAAGCACACCCTGCTGCACTTGCATCATCTGGAGCATCATCCGCATTATCTCACCACTGGTGGGTTCCCGCTCAGGCTCCTCATCATGAGGGACCGCGCCACTACCACCACCACGGGTGAAACGTCTTCCTGCCATCTAGTGACACAGAAAACGAATCAGATTAGACTCATAGCTTATGACTCGGACGTCGAACTTAATTTATTGGACATTCTAATATTATTATCGCTATTCCAAAAATCGCAGTTACAGAAGGACCTGCATGGGCCACCAACAAAACCTGTCACGACCCGCTTCCCTAAAATGGAGGCGAGACGTGAAAAGGTCCGCACGGGAGTGGAGCTGTGAAGCCCCAAACCTGATAAGCATCAATAATACATAAGCAGGTCCATGTAACCACGACAGAATAACAATAATAACACAAGTAGAGACTGAAATAAAAATTCCACATCTCACAAATTGTCCAACATCAACAAAAGTCCAACATCCAGAAAAGCCACCAGGCTAAAAGAAAAGAGTCTAAAGGCCCAGAACAAGGCCAACAAAAACAACAACAACAACAAGGTATAGGTGCTACGCACCGATAACAAAACAACTGTCTAAAAAAGGTAAAACACAACGAAGACACTAGGACTGGTCCCCAGTGTCCACGTACTCCCCGTCAAACACAAGCTCGGGCTCGACGTCAGCAAACACCTCGTCCTCAACAAGGTACTCGGGCTCAGGATCTAACATGTGTCACCCAAAAGAGTAAAGGGGCACATGTCAGCAAGTCTAAAAGACTTGAGCAAGGAAACCGGAAGCAAGGCAACTAGCAACCTAACAGTTTAGTATGCATGACATGGCAGTTATAACATGAGTGCACAATTTAAAACATGGCAAGACAATTTGTACAAGAGAACAATTATCGGGACAAGACAAGACAAGACAAGGCAAGAGTAGCCACGCTACTATCAATCTCAGTCAATTCACATTGTTGTAGGTGTATTTGCCCTTCGCTGAATGGCATAGCATTTCAGACCGATCGGCACTAAACACATTTCATGTTTCACGTTGTTTTGTAGATGTTTACGCCCTTCGCTGAATGGCATAGCATTTCAGACCGATCGGCACTAAACACATTTCACGTTTCACGTTGTTTTGTAGATGTTTACGCCCTTCGCTGAATGGCATAGCATTTCAGACCGATCGACACTAAACACTACCCCACCCCAAAGAGTTTACGCCTTACAACTGCAGTTGTTGATCAAACAGACTCCCAGTTGAATGGCCGCTTAACCCTCACCCCCCTATACCCATACGTAATGGAGCCTGGGGTCCCCGCACATTGAACTCAGCTAGTGAGCCTGGGGTTGCCCCGCACATTGAGCTCGCATTCTTAGTTCACAATTCAATATATCGAGCGTTGGGGTTAGCAACTCATTATGCTCGCTTCTGGTCACGAGCCAGGAAACACACAATTCGGGCATTGGCTATCAACCAACACATGGCCCGCTTCTGGAACACGAGCCAGGAACACAAGCAATGTAGCAAAGCTACGCAATCACTGAAATGCATGAAGGATGCAATGACATGACAATTAATTTGCGTACCGATAATGGAAAGTAAACATGACATGGAAATTGTGCAACATGCTATATGTGTTGAAACTAGCTTCGTTGTCAAGCTAGTTCCCCAATTTGCGCCTAGGCGAGTATCATTTCGTCGCCTAGCCTCTTTTACGCCTACAACAAGCAAATGGCCTAAAACATGGCCTAAACCCTAAGTGGTAAGTTTCACTTGCCTAGCACCGGGGATGACGACCACTTCGTCACACGGATGCTATCTACGGGGGAAATCGCTGTTATGGGGGAAACAAACACCAAACACATGAAATTAATTAGGGTTTTCTTAAAATTATAAATAGGTCATGAAAACAACGGTAGATCGATTTCTTACCGAGAGAAGGCGGAAGAAACACTTCGGGGAACCCTAGGATCAAATCTGGAGGAGATTGGAGAAGTTTGGAGAATTAGGGTTTTGGGGGATTTGGGGATTTTGATGGGTTTTGGTGGGATTTTGGGGAAGATGAGAGGTAGAAAGAGTGGATGGATGGTTTGGATGATGGATTTAGGGCTTGGAATGAAGGAATGAAGCTTGGAGGAAGATGGGGGCTGAAGGGGGAAGATTTTAGGGTTTTGGGTCGTGTTGGAGAAGATGAAAACGATTGGGTTGGGTATAAATAGGTTGGGCTGGCGGCTGCCCAGAAATTAGGGTTTTAACACTGGTTAGTCGGTCAAAGAGCAACCACTGACCGACTAGTTTGGCAACTAGTCGGTCGGTCGACCAACGCTGACCGACTAAGTGCAAACAGTAACTCCTGAACGAAAATAGGATTCTAGAGTTAGTCGGTCCATGAACAAGTACTGACCGACTAGTTTAGCATCTAGTCGGTCGATGAACGTTCTTAGACCGACTAAGAGTAAACAGTAACTGATACAAAAATAATATGATGAGTTAGTCGGTTCAAGAAGCATTGCCGACCGACTAGTTTGAAACCTAGTCGGTCAACCAACGTTCTTAGACCGACTAACGATAAACAGTAACTCCTGAGAAATTTAGAAAGCTAACTAGTCGGTCCAAGAAGGATTGCCGACCGACTGGATCGTCATCTAGTCGGTCGGTGCCCCTTCTTATACCGGCTAATGAGCACAGAAAAGTTCCGATACGGAGCGCGGGGCCCCGGGATCGATTCCTAAGACTCCTAGGCTTGATCTAATAGTTAGATACGACCGTTATGAAGTCCGTCACGAGGTATCTCTTTCATCTTTGGGGGTAGATTAAACCCATCAGGAAGTCTCAAATAGATCTTTTTATCTATATTGCCATATAGATATGCAGTCACAACGTCCATGAGCTGCATTTCTAGGCTTACCAGAGTAGTTAGGCTTATTAAAAATCGGAATGTGTTCGCATCCATGACCGGAGAATATGTATCTTCATAATCAATCCCCGGTCTTTGGAAAAAATCCTGGGCTACAAGGCGTGCCTTGTAGCGAACGATCACATTCTCTTCATTTCTTTTTCTTATGAAAATCCACTTATATCACACAGGTTTAACACCTACTACTGTTTGGACTACTTGTCCAATGACTTTGCGTTTCAAGAGTGAGTCCAACTCTACTCTTATCGCCTCGTCCCACATTGGCCAATCATCTCCGCATTTACATTCTGCTAGAGATCGTGGTTCGACGTCATCGTCGTATTCAGCGACTTGAACGGCAATAACGAACGCAAAATCGTCGACGACGACTGTGCTATGTATGTCCAGTACCTCTCCAGTACGTACAAAATTTAATGATGTTTCTCCTATTGTTTCCTCTGCAGTGGAAATAAGGAGGGGAGAAGTAGCTGGACTGAGCTCAGCATCCCGTGGAGGGATAATCTTATTATCTCCAGGAATCTTCCTCTTTCGAGGAAATTTATCTTTTGAACCTGGTGGGCGTCCTCTTTTCAATTGAGGTACAGCCAATTCTGCTGCTGGTGGATTGCATCCATCTTTGGGGATGTCAATCCTAGCTGGCGTGTTAGCAGTATGGACGTGTGAACGGACAATCTTCTGGTTGTCCGTGAACTTATCCAGCAAAAGATGTACTGTATTCTAAATGTGAAGGATCTTCATGATCTCATCTTCACACAGATTAGTACGTGGATCATATAGGGACAAAGACTTCTGGTCCCAAGTAATGGTCTCGGTAGCTTCAGGCTTCTTAGACTGTGTGCCTAGTTTAGGAAAAATTTTCTCATCGAATTCACAGTCAGCAAGACGTGCCTTAAATGCGTCCACTGTAAGGGGTTCCAGGTATCTGATAATAGAGGGTGAATCAAAACCAATATAGATACCTAGACGACGCTGAGGACCCATTTTGGTCCTCTGAGGTGGTGCTATTGGGACATATACCGCACAACCAAACACTCTTAAATGAGAGATATCCGGAGGTGCGCTATATGCAAGTTGCATCGGGGATAATGTATGACCTCCAGAGGGCCTTATCCTTATGAGTGATGCGGCAAGTAAAATAGCATGCCCCCAAGCATCCACAGGCAACTGGGATTGCATAAGCAATGGATGTGCAATCCATTGGAGTCTCTTTATAAGAGACTCTGCTAATCTGTTTGGCTGTGAACATGTGCTACTGGATGTTCAACTTCAATACCCGTTGCCCGGCAATAGTCTTCGAAGACTTGTGAAGTGAATTCACCCGCATTATCAAGACGTAGTTTCTTGATATGGTTATCAGGGAAATGAGCCTGCAACTTTATTATTTATGCCAACAGCTTTGGAAAAGCTAGGTTGCGGGTGGACAAGAGGCACACATAAGACCATTTTGTGGATGCATCAATCAGTACCATGAAGTACCGAAATGGGCCACTTGCGGGGTGAATAGGCCTGCAAATGTCACCATGAATTCTCTCAAGGAAACCAGGAGACTCTAATCCCACTTTCAGGAGTGATGGTCTCGTTATTAGTTTTCCCTTGAAACAAGGGTGACAAGGAAATTCACCCTTATGAAGAATCTTCAGGTTCTTCAAATGATGTCCACGGGATTCAGTGATGATGCGTCGCATCATAGCTGATCCAGGGTGACCAAGTCTGTTGTGCCAAAGTTGGAACTCAGGCAATGATGGGCACGTCTGGTGCTCAGTCATATTGGCTTCTATTGGTTGAATATATGTATGGTAGAGACCCGACGGGAGTCCCTTGAATCGTTCGCAGATGGTCTTCTGGCCATCTTTTTGACGAGTTATATACAAATATTCAACTTTATTTTCATCTCTGGTTTCTAAGTGATATCCGTTTAAACGAATGTCCTTGAAACTTACGAGATTCCTATTTGATTTAGGAGAGAATAATGCATTCTTTATTTGAAGCTTTGTGTTATTTGGGAGCAATATTATTGCTTCACCAGATCCTTCGATTAATTTGGACAGTCCTGAAATTGTGATAACAGGACCGTCATATTTATTTATGCTATTAAAATAGAAATGTTTGCGAAGGATTGTGTGCGTCGAGGCACTGTCCACTAGGCACTCATACTTCATCTATATAAGCAAAACGAAATTTTATTTAAGTAAATGTAAAATGACATTCAAATAAAAGTTCATACAAAAGCAAACTAAAGATGAAGCTACATGTAATTTTAAATGCATAGATAAAGATAAGGCTCAATCGAGCAGGTCGTCATTCTTGAAGTCTTTTGCAGTGAAAATAGTTGGCGGCTAAACAACAGCCAAGTTTGTTTTAGGCAAAGACTTCTGGCTCACATGATTCAGTTCCTGGAGGTGGTGAGGAGTGCGGCAGTTTCTGGACCAATGTCCAGTCATGCCACATCTATGGCATTTATCCTCCCAGTTCTTCTTAGGAATTGACACTTGATCAGTGTTCTTACGCTTCTATGTGAAGTTTCTCTTTCCTTTGTTGTTGTTGTTGGTCTGGGGTGCTGCTCCTCGTGCTGGCTTCATTACAGCTTTCCCTTTGTTCTTTCTAGCCTTCTTCTTGTTTTTCCACTTCTGGGGAGAAACGTGGTGGGCTTCAGGGATAGGGGCAGTACCAGCAGGACGCAAATTATGAGCAGTAAGCAGTAAATCTCTATTCTGCTCTGCCCTAAGGAGGCAAGAGATCAAATCAGAGAACTTCGTGAAGTTGCGTTCACGATACTGCTGCATGAGGATTGCATCTTTCTCGTGAAACGAGGTAAATGTCTTTTCCAACATGCGATGCTCAGTCACTTCTTCACCGCACAACTTCAGGCGTGAGGTGATATTATGAAGTGCAGAGTTATACTCAGCAACGGGCTTATAGTCCTGAAGTCTGAGGTTTTCCCATTCATAACTGGCACGTGGTAATATTACATCAATTTGATGTTTATACCATGCCTCCAGCGCTGTCCACAACTCAATTGGGTCCTCTACCGTTAGGTATTCGGCCTTTAAGGTCCGATCTATATGTCTCCTAATATAGATAATGGCTTTCGCCTTATCCACATCAGAGATAGTGGTAGGAGTGCTGCTAGATGATTGGGCCGCTTCTGGGGCCTTACTAGCAGAAGCATCGACCGCTGCTGGGGCCGATGAAGGAGCCAAAATTGAGCCAAGGAGGACCATTGAACGCAAGTGGAACTTCAGGTCCACTCGCCAACTCAGGTAATTTTTTCCTGCAGCATCAAGAACCTCGAAATCGACGCTTGCTAATTTTGCCATTTATCTATGCAATTTAAAACAAGCATGAATTAATTAAGATGTAAATTCATGCATAAAGAATAAAATAAGTAAAATGTGGGGATCGGCCAGATACCCAAAACGTACAAAGTCCAAAGTCCGATTTACAGTTCATAAAGAAAAGAAAAATACAAGTTGGAAACCCAGAAGGGGTCCCTATCTTTTGCAAATTTCACCTCCGTCTTCATTTGTTGGTACACCGGTCTTTGACATTAATACATACAATCCTCACTTACAAATTCTCACAAAAGAAAATAAAAGTGCAAGGAATTTTAAAGGTATCAAACTGGCCGATCCCAAAAACACATTTTAACTTATATAAACATCCACGCAGTTTTAAATATGCTACAGGCACAAAGAAAACAACCACGCATATAACACAGGCATATATAATATGAAAAAAACCATAAAATATAATAATCTCTCGGACCACGGGGAGACGTCATACACCGTTAGGTTAGATGACTAACAGCAGAGCGGTCGCTGGATCCTTAAGATAATTATATTTTGAAAAATCCTAATAATCCATAAATAAATAACAATGCAAGATAGATGTTTTACATAATCCAATGTTTAAGAGATTTAACAATTTGAAATGTGGCAGATAAAATAACATAATCCGCATTACTTGTGAGCCCAATTGCAAAAATAATAATTAATTTGCAATTTGATTAACTGGGCTTCAAGCCCAAATTAGAAAACAAAATTAATTATTGATCTGATTGGGGCTGCGGGCCCATAAGAAATATAAAGCTAATTTTCATTGTTATAAACTGGGCTTCAGGCCCAATAAACAGCCCAACTAATTTATTATTTAGAATTGGGCTGCAAGCCCATGGGCTGTAATGTTTAAAAATTTAATTGAACAGAAGCCCTCAAACAAATTTTTAAGGGAATATGAAAAGTCCCCAAACCCAGAATTTTACGGATAGGCTTCTCCCCCTTCCCGCACGGCGGAACACAAAGAGCCCCCCCGGTCTGGGGGGAGCGGTGCGCAGACGGTGGCGGCACAGACAGGCCCCCCCCCCCCCGTCCGGGGGGAGGCGGCGCAGTGAACCCCCCCCCCCCGCCGCCAGGGGGTGCAGATGACAGAGCCCCCCCTTCGGGGGGTGCCTCGCAAACAGATCCCCCGCCGTCGGGGGGTTGGCGCACAGAGCCCCCCGACGGGGGGCGGCAGTCGGATCCCCTCCCCTGCCGTCGGGGGGTGGCGCAGAGAGCCCCCCCCCCCACCCCCCTGACGGGGGGCAGTCGGATCCCGCCCGCCATCAGGAGGGGGGTGGCGCAGAGAGCCCCCCCGACGGGGGGGCGGGGCGGCAGACAGTCCCCCCCGTCGTCGGGGGGGTGGTGGCGGGCGTACAGAGCCCCCCTTTGGGAGGGGGTGTGAATGGTTTTCAAAAAATTTTTTTAAATAATTTTGATGGATATCAAAGTGTTATAGATTTATACAAGCCTATAGAATTTCCTATAGTAAAGCTATGTAAAATCTTAGCTTACAATATTTTGTAAGTATCTACGGGATCGAAAAAATTACCTCTAGATCAAAGATCTAGGGACGATCGTGATAAGAAAAATCCACAGATAGTCCCGCTCCCGATATGCTCAAAAAAAAATCCCCGCAACGGTTCGCCGCAACGGTTGGTTTGCCGCAAGTCGGATCGCCGGAACAAATAGATTCCTTAGCGCGTAGAGGGTTAAATTTGAGGGATACGGGAGAAAAAAACCCAAAAATTTAGAGCAAACGTGCTGATAACGTGTTGAGAAATCTAGAGAGAAGAGTAACCATGGCAAATAGCCATGGTTCTATATTTATAAAATTCATAGGGTATATCAAGAGACACCTAGATACCAAAGGCCCCCATTACTCTAAGAGGGGGGAGTAATGGAGGGATAAGTGGTGGGGAGGCCAAAGGCCTCCCCCATTCACAATAGTAATCAGTTTATACTAAGATGATCAAAGCAATTATTACTACCCAGTTATAGTTTTTATTTTTATTGCAAAACAAAATTTCAGTTTTTTAAAATTTTATATTTTTTAAATCAAAGAAAATGATGTATTTTTTAATAATCGGGCAAAAAAATATTTGTTGCATATAACTAATAATAAAAGTAGTAGGCCATGCAAACACGATTATTTTTGTTGACGGGTAAATCCGTCACACATTAAAGTGGTACTGACGAGGGCACTTTCGGTGAAGTGACACTTCGTCGGCGGAAGAGTGGGACCCGAGGAGAGGTGATCCCGGGTCGGGGGTGAGCTAAGTCCGAGTTGTTGGGTTGAAGCCCGATCTAACTTCGAGCTATCTATGTCGGTCTGCAACAAAAATAAATCGTCAGGGGGTCGGATCTAGGTTCCAACCCAAATTTCATTTGATGCTTAAATCAGTGGATGACTAAAAGGGTGTTTGTGGCTGCTAAGTCCGACCTGTATGGAGGTCGTCCAATCACTATCACGCCGAGTTATGGAGGAAGAAATATAAAGTGAAAGTAGTAGTTTGAGTGTTAGGGTATCTTAGTGTGTAGTATCGCTGGAGCTTAATCCCTTGTCTTGTCGTCGTTGTGACTATTTATAGGTATCAGTTTATCATTAGTGCCATTAGTGGATAACGGACTTGCCCTTATGGCGGCATGATTATCCTTGAAAAGGAGCCTAACGACAGACTATTTACTTCGCCATTACTAACCGGCCCATCATTAACCAATCCCTTGATACTCGGGAGCTCAACGGACAGATGAGTTGTCGCTTTGACCTGATAAGCGATTGGCCCACCATGGGGACCTCTTGTGCTTTTGGGCCAAAGCAGTGTACTCCTTGCGGGCTTTCTTATTCGGACGAAATATCTTTCCCCGCTTCGTGGGCTGGCCCAATGTATCAACAAGGCCCCCATCATTCGAGCTTAGACGGGATGACGGTTGAGGTCAAGTGATGTGCTGTCTCATTAAATGGGCAAAACAGTCGAAGTGGGAGTTTTGATTTTGATGCCAAAATTCATGTTCCCTTGATTTGGCCATTGCAATGGTACGAGGCTTGGGGCCATTGACGTGCCCCCCAACAGAGGGCTGAGCTCGGTCATGGAGAGCTAGCCTCTAGTATAAGTAAAGAAGGGGGCGAGGAGAGGCGAATGTTCTTGTTTGAGCTTTCAAAAAGAACCTCTTCATCTTCCAGGTTGCCCCCATTTCCCTTGTAATTCGAGAATTTCATCCATGTCTTCCCCTTTGATGTCTGGGGCCGATGAGCAGAGGGAAGAAATGGAAGAAGCGGAATTCGTTGCTTCCTAGATATCTTGCCCAGAGGATCTCTGAAGCTTGTATGAGGTATATGGGGCTGTTCATGATGGGTTCGGGGATCCATAAGGCTCAAAATCGACGTCTGACCTTAGTCGGACAGACGACGAAAATAAATAAGCAGCAGAAAAACAACTTAAAACCATTTTAAGAAAGCCCTAATAAAAAAACCCTAGCCAGAATCTTTACTATCTCGGGGTGGGTCTGACAAACTCCTAAAGATAGATCTAAAATATTACTGCAATTATAAACACATGAATAATAATGGACATGCTTTTGTACTGCATGTTAGCAGAACGTCGATCCTCACGAAACAATGCTCCACGTTGAGGCTGAGCCACATCCCTGAGCCGCACCATGTCCCAAAGCGAGCAATCCCCTTATCGTCGAGCCGAATACGTGATCTAGAAAGTTTCAACACGAGAAGATCTGCCGTCAAGACTTTGGATCTGATCCAAACTCCTTCTTACTAGAGCCTGAGTAGGAATAATGTCTTTCCCCATTCGATCTAGGTGTGCTCTTAACTTTTTAGAGCTCTCTTGATCCAAAACTTGGTGCAAGTTTCAAAGAAGAGAGTTAGCCCATATTTGTATAGGGAGCTGGCCCCTCCTATTCTCAAAACATACGATGTTGGACTAAACAATTAGAGGAAAAATTAATTACAAGTTTGCCCTCTATGAAGGCCAAACTTTAACAAATTTTTTCTCCCTCACCGTTGAACTATGGAAGTGATATCTTATATCAAATCGAAGAGCACTGAACGATGAACACATAGAGACAAACGGTGCACAATTCCGAGTCGGTTTGACTCTTCAAATGTACACACGAAGTTGGAAAATTCAAGTGTTTTTCGTCAAAAAACATAGCCGCCACAATAGAATAAGGTTCAAAACCTTTATGGGCCCCCACGCGAGCATGGACGCATGACATGCATGCGCGCAGCGGGCACTGTATGTGTGCCAAGCATGGGCCGGCCCAGTAAGCCCTTTTGGGCTTATTTTGATTGTTTTGGCTCGTATTTGAGTCGTTTTGAAGCCGTTTAATCTCGGGTTTAAACCGGGACATTAAACCTTCTATGCCTTTATCTCATCATATTGTATGTTTGCAAACCTATTACGACACATTAAATCCCTTTGCATCATATGCTTTAATCTCCCTTAAACCTCATATTACTTGATGAAGGTCCCACTCTGTGTGAGACCATACAGCCTGACCCTTCTACAGGCGGGGCTCGAAAATCCAGACGTCAGTGACCACGAGCAGCAGGTGTCGTCCCCATCTCGGTATCATCATTATGTGGTCGGTCGCTCGACATGAGTATTGTCGGGACCACTCTGACTGTGTCCACGATGAACGTCGTAGTTTTAGTCCCTTTGTCGCTTAGCCAAGCCTAGGGTATGGTCAACTGTCAACCCTAATAGCTTGAAATCGGTTAGTCTCTATCAGTCTTTAGTTTATTAATGTTGGACTTTCCCAACATACTTTGGCAAAAGTTTTTATTAAGGACCAAATTAACACATGCGACACTAACTCCCCATAAACAGAAGAGACGAATTCTCTCTTGGTCATTACTCTCCTTGCACTCTTCAAGTGTCATCCAACCAAAGACCTTTCAATAGGCTTTGTCTCGAAGCTAGGTCGGACATCTAAGTGACACCATTCGCGTACAGGTTCGTACAATAACCTCAAGTTTAAGGACCAACTTGTCCATCATCACTGAGAGCTCAGCATTGATAGATTGGTGTATGCTAACCATGTGATATCTCTCGTTGGGTTGTTCGGTGAAATCATTCTCCAATGAGTACTTGTGTCTCGTCCCTGACTTTGCCAAGTCGAACAAATCTGATACCATCGTCACCGCTACTAGGTGAAGACAATGACACAATATTCTATCCGATGTGTCGATATCCTATTCTCGACACATCTACGACTACAAACGATTTTAGGCTTAATCTACTATCGATCAGACACTTCACATAATCGAGATCTTCATCTAGATACATGCATGACCTTGCTCTAAGTCTAAGGAAATCACATAAGTATCTTAATGAAGACATCATAATATAAACGATTAGACAATTGATACCAAAAAGTATACTTTCATATCGAACAAGATGTTTGTACATATACATAGGAATAAATTGTTAGGATTTCTATCATACATAAACTAGTTTATATGCAGCGAAAAAATAGAAACCTACCAAGATCCATGCGTTTTCAAATTGATTTGATCAGATTACTAACATTTTTGACGATTCGAATGTATCGGACTATAGGTGCTGCTCTACGAACGACCACCCTCTATCAGTATCCACACGCACACGTCATGAACAGGAATTGCGAAGGTGCTAGCTCCTTCTCCGCAACTAGGGTTTCTCTCTCTTTCGCTCTTCGCTTTTCACAAAAACGGGACAGATAGATTGAATGCGTAAATTAACTGAAAATCCTCTCTATATCATATATAGAATCCCACGTTAATCCTTTAACGTGATTCAGTTATGCAACGATATCTTTAGGGATAATATCTTACCAAGATATTATTATCCGTTAACTCTTTAACACGTTTTACTAACGCAACGATATCTTAGGGATAATATCTTAAATAGATACAATATCTAACAGTTAAGATATTTCGCCTTATTACGAATTTCAAATCTAATTCGAAATCACGTTTAAACCATATCCCATTCATTACGCTCTTTGTGTGTGTGACCCAATAGGCTCATATCAAATTGGCAGTGGGCATAATCCCATTAAAAGCCCACAAGTCATAATTGGTCTCTAGCAATACATTATGACTACCCAATTAATATGAATATTGTTAGTCCGATATTAACCTAACTAATAGAACATGGCATAATCCTTTTGTCTCACGATATCTGATTTGAACATAAGTCATGGACCGTATCATACTCATATTGTTCAAATATTTAATTTCTCGATTACTAAGTAGACTAATAAAATCAAATGACATTCATGATGTTCCTCATGTTAGAAACTGTGATGATCTCAGATCTAAGGATTCTATGACATAACTATTATGAGATCATTTATGACACTGATCCATGTAATGATCCCATAGAGAGTATATCCAGTACCTTGTTCTCCAACAAGTACCTATACGTTTGATTTGTATCACCATACATTTAATTATCTCATAATTATCAACTAAACTCATACTAGTCCTAATTCATCATTATACCTTTAACGATGAATGATTAGAGATGCTTAGAATAACATAAAACAGCTATTCAAACATTATTATAATGAAACATGCCAGCAATATAACAATAACATTAAGAGAAACATTTTATAAATGAAAAATGACGTAACATAAATTGCCTCAAGGGTACACACATCTCTCACACTTCATCCCTCGGAGAAAATCGTAGAGAAAGGGAAAAACTTGGCTATTGTCCCTGTTGATCCCGAGTCCTCAATCCCGCGAGATGATAAAGAAAAGCCCATCGTCCCGATGCGGTTGCAAATCAGGCCTCTGAAGTGTCGGCCGACCAACTTCAAAAACTTCAGGAAGAATATGCTTGACTTCTGTATCAAGTTCGAATTCCTCTGGGTAATGAGAGTGTTTGCTTTCCTGGCGAGTGTGAAGTCGGGGCGTATACATGGGCTTTCCGTCATGGGCTTCACTTCCCCATGCATCCTTTCATACCCCAAGTTTTGAACTCCATGTGGCTTTCCCTTTGCCAATTGACACCTAGCTCAATGGGCTTTCTAGTCGACTTTGTGTGCTCTGTATGCTGAGTAAAGTAGAGCAGACCTTGGCATTGTTTAATTAGTTCTTTCAGGTGAAGACCAACATGTCTAGCGTGTGGTATTGTATGCTTGCCAGAAGGATGATGTTTGATACAACGCTATTGGATACAACGATATATGATTTCTTGTTTGATGATAACAAACCTTCATGAATATTTTTAATGTATTTGTTAAGTGTTTTCAGGTGCAACTATACATGGAACACATAGTGGCAAACTTGTGAATATGCTCAAGTGACAAGCATGTAATTTATGGGCAACAGCAATGGTGTAAATATGAAAAAGAAGGATAGAGGGCAATCTTTATGGTATTTGACTTGGTCAACACCTTCTACTAATTCCATGGAGGGATAAGGAGATAAGAAAAGATTTGATTGAAGATTCAAATCAAATTTGAGGAGTCTTATTTATCATAGGATTGATCAAGTCCATTGCACCAAGGAGATAGGTGAGAACAAATCAATTCAAATCAATTTAAAGGAGTTTTGATTGAAGTGTGATCTATCTATAAGATGAGAACAAAAGAGAATCAAATTTCATCGAGGGATAATGAGATTTGATTAGAAAAATCAAATCAATTTCAAGAGTTCTAATAGATCAAGGAGAATCAATTTAAATCAATTTGAATTGGAATTAAAGAAGTTTTGATTGGATGAAAACTCTTAGTCCAAAGCTATAAATATCTCCTAGTTATCAAAGGAATTCCTTTCCCCCACACACACAAAACAAGAGGGGGCTGGCCACACCCAAGGAAAAGCCACACAATTCTTCTCCATGCCGTATTTTTATTTTTGACGCAAAAAACTTTTCCTCCCTTATGCAACTAGTTTTCTCCATGCTGGGTTCATAGCTCTCATCATCTTCAAAGAAGAAAAGGCTCCAAGTGCTTCTCCTTGCCGCAAGTCTACTCCATCAAGCATCAAAATCCAAGAGCATAAGACCACATCATCTTCAATCAACCAAGCAAGGGGATCTACAAAGCACAAGGGAAAAGTTCTACATCAAATTCAATGCTCTACGATGTACTTCAAAGATATGAGAATTCTTCTCCATAAGAACAACCAAATCTGCCATTAATTATTTTTCTCTCGAAAAGGACAAGCCTACGATTCTAACGGATATTTTTCTGGATTTTTCTGAGATCAGGGTTATTTACTACAATTTCTGGAAAACGGAGCAGAAGCTTACTTTACGCACAAACTGCAGCAAATTCCACAGAACAGAAACTGCTTTATGCACATACCAGATTCAGGCAAATTTGCGCAGCGAACTTCGAAGAGCTATATCTTTTGATCCAGAGATCAGATTGAGGCACCGTTTGCACCAGTGCGAAGCTTATAACGTGCTGATCGACATGGACTATCCAAACATCACAAAATGAGCACCCTAAACTCTTTATCTCATTTATATTTGTGATAGTATTAGTAGATCTTTGTATTAGGTTGTAGTTTTCGTTTTTGGGTTCTTTGGGGACTCTTGATTGGTTGGGGCTAGTCAAGAGTAAAGTTTTTGCTAGAATAGTAGTGTTCGACACTTTGGGGAGTGAGATATAAACTTGATGAGCTGAGTGTTGGGGCATGAAGTTACGGGTGTTTGTATCTTGACATTATTATTCTAGTTTGGGGCTAGAGTAGGTCGTTGGGATGACCGAACCAGTGTAAATACTGTGTGCACTCTGTGTTTGCTTTTGCTTTATTATCTCTGCACCATATTTGCTCTATGAGTGTCAGATTAAGTAGGCATAATTTTTATACTCACGAAAAGTTTTTATAAGCATATTCACCCCCCTTTAGGCTTAGATCATAATCCCACAAGTGATATTGGAGCAGGTTAGAGGATCTAGTCTAGAGAATCATGAATATATTTGATTTAGCTTTTACTGAAGGCCAGTCTAGAGTTAGACCCTCTAAGTTTAATGGCACGGATTTTGCATATTGGAAAGCTAGAATGAAAATATATCTTGTGTCAGTTGATTATGATGTCTGGAGCATTGTTACGAAAGGCAATAAACCTCATGTGATAAAAATAGAAAATGTTGAAATTTCTAAGCCTGAAGATGAATGAGATAACAATGATAAGAAATTATATTCTTTGAATGGTAGAGCTATGAATGCTAGTATTTGTACTGTAGATAAAATTGAATTTAATCGTGTTTCATAATGTCTGACTGCACTGGAAATATGGCATATACTGGAGGTGACTCGTGAGGGAACTACACAGGTCAAGGAGTACAGGTTGGCCCTTCTGTGTACAGAGTATGAAAGTTTCCGCCTGAGACCATCAGAAACTATCAAGGAGATGTATGCCAGATTCACAGACATCGTGTACAATTCAAAGGCCATTGGAAAGCCATACTCAAACTTGGAGCAAGTTAGGAAAATTCTGATAGCGTTTCCTAGCACTTTTCGTCCTAAAGTTACTGCTATCCAAGAGGCCAGAGATCTTTCAAAATTGTGCTTGGAGGAACTGATTGGAAACTTGATGTCGCATGAGCTTGAATTGAAGACTATTAAATTTAGATAGAAGGAAGAAAAATCTGAGGCTAAGAGCTCAAATACTTTAGCATTTAAAGCCAATGACGAAAGCGATGCCGAGCTTGATGAGGAGCAAGCATTGATGGTGAGAGGGTTTAGAAGATACATCAAGACTTTGTAGGGAAATGCTGAAATGACTAAAAGCTTTAATCATTTCAATAAATTTAATCCTGCAAATAATTCCTCTGAACGGAATACTGCTAATTTAGTGCAGTGCTTTTATTGTAGGAAACAAGGTCATTTTATGAAAGATTGCCCAGTGATGAAAAGAAACTACATGGAGAAGAAGGGGAAATCACTTGTGACAAGATGGGATGAAGATAGCGAGCACGAACCATAAGATGAGACTGCCCACTCTTCTCTATGTTTAATGGGAGATCTTGATGAGGTACAATCTTACTTTATGGCTGAGCTTGTAAATATTTGTGAGAATATGCATGCTGAAATTGACATATTAGAATCCATAGTTGAGTCTCTTAGGGAAGTAAACTTTGAATTACAACAAGAGAACTACAACATGTCTCTAGACAATGAAAAATTGAAAACTGAAAATAATACACTTAAGGCCCACTCTTGCAAAGATTAAAAAGCAAACACCTATTGTGCATACGACCTTTAAGTGTGGTGTATGTTCTAAGCTATAGGCTTAAAACAAAGCATGCAAAGAAAATATGATTATATTAGAGACCGAAAGAAAAGAGCTCAAGGGAAAATTGATTAAGCTAGAATCTGAAAACAAAGAGCTCACATGAAAAATGAATGAGATAAAAAAGAAAGCGGAAAATTTGAAAAATGAAGATGACAATAAAAAAGCTTAAATTAGTAAGTGCACTTTGCTTGTGAATGAAAATCTTTATTTAAAATCCAAAATCACAGACCATAAAGAAATTTGGTGTTGGAAAACAATCTTTGGATATTATTTTTGGAAATCAAATGTATAGCAACAATAGGCGAGGACTTGGATATGGATTGAATCATGTTGAAAAACATAAAACTAAGAAAGTTCACAATGACCCTACAAAAGTCAGAAATATTCATGCAAAGTGCTTTACTTATGGATGTGTTGGTCATACTTATCATAATTGTCCCTATACGAACAAAAACATAAATTTTAAACAAATATGGGTTACCAAAAATTTGATGACTAACATTAGTGGATCTTGTTGGATTTCAAGGTCACACATAACATCTTCCATGTAGGTAAGATGGAGGGACAAGGAACTATGGATTTGACGTCGCATTTCATTAAAATTCCTTGGCCAAACGACAACACGAAGCTATGATTTCTTGTTTGAGCTCATGGTATATCTTCATAGGATTTTTGGTGTGCTTTCATCTTTTGTGTATGATTTTTTTGAGTGTTGATTTCTTTAGTGTGCTTTTTCAATTTTTTTCGTGTGATAGAAAATTTTGAAAACCATAAACATTTGCTAAATTGAAAATTAAAAAAATCGAGAAAAGTGCAAATTATAAAGAATTGAGCTTAGTGAGTATCATTCTTTTAATTATCAAAATTGCACTTTTGTATGGCATTCATATCTATGTAGAAATCTTGCATTATTGTCATGGCTATAATTGCATTTTAGGCTTTTAAATAATAATGACATGTTCGATTAACTGAATAGCTTGATTTCTACATCTTCACCCTTCTCTTTCACGAGATTAATTGTTATTGCACATATGGAATTGTTTTCATGAAATTGGGAAAAGTGATTGTAGGTGGATGAATTTTTTAGAAAAACATGTTACTCTATGGGATATGAAGTGTTATGCCTTGGATAAAAATTAGAGCTCATAAAACAAAAATGTTATTGAAAAAGAAAAATGATTCATATTATGAAAAAGAAAAGTAAAAGAGCTTCATTTGAAAAATGGATGCGGTCCATTGCAATGATACAACCCACGGGCATCCAACTTATACTTTAAGATAAATCTTTAGCATTGGTGTTATATCCGTCAAGCAAAGCTACCCATCGTCTAAGAGTCCTTATAGGCTATGTATGGGTGTTGGTAACTTGAACTCATGCCTCATGAGGTGGGAAAATTCAATCCTAAAGAGTTTATGTTCATTATAAAGTTGGTTCAATATGGTTGTTATTCATGAAACTTCTCCCTCTGCCCATTAACTTCTAATCATCATACGAGCACGGAGATGTTTTAGTCATTGTTATGAAATTAATTGAATATCAAGTGGTTGTTTTTAATTCTCTTAATGGGATCATTTGTCTTGACTAATAATGTTTTATTTGTGCATTGCATATGTCATGGAATTCTTAAGTGTTCTTTTGATGATAACAAAATGGGGAGAAAATGGGATAGATTTGATCATGGTAAGCATAATGATAGGGGGAGCAACTTGATAGTGGAAGAATGTCAATAGGGAACGCTACTTGCATTTGATTTATATCTTGTTGACATGCATCATCACACTTCACAAACACATATCATGATGACGTCATATTGAGCATATTGATCAAATCTTATTGAGGTTTGTCATCATCAAAAGGAGGAGATTGTTGGATACAACGGTGTTGGATACAACGATCTATGATTTCTTGTTTGATGATAACAAACCTTCATGAATATTTTTGATGTGTTTGTTAAGTGTTTTCATGTGCAAATATACATGGAGCACATAGTTGCAAACTTGTGAATATGCTCAAGTGGCAAGCATATAATTTATAGGCAATGGCAATGGTGTAAATATGAAAGAGAAGGAGAGATGGCAATCTTGTGATTTATGGCATTTGACTTGGTCAACACTATCTACAAATTCCATGGAGGGATAAGGAGATAAGGGAGATAAGAAAAGATTTGACTGAAGATTCAAATCAAATTTGAGGAGTCCTACTTATAACTTATCATAAGATTGATCAGTTCCATTGTACCAATGAGATAAGATTGGAAAAAATCAATTCTAATCATTTTAAAGGAGTTTTGATTGAAGTGTGATCTATTTATAAGATGAGAACAAAAGAGAATCAAATTTCATGGAAGGATAAGGAGATTTGATTTGAAAAATCAAATCAATTTCAAGAGTTCTAGTGGATCAAGGAGAATCAAATCAAATCAATTGTAGAGCTGGGCCCCTAAGGGAACAGCCCTCAATCGTATTGTCTAACAGCCTACAAGGGTATCAATAGGTCGTTCCATATCGAATGGATAAGTCGGCCTGCGGGGAATGGTCCCGATCGTATAGCCGAGCAGCCCGCAAGGGTATCGATAGGTCGTCCCCGACCATATGACTAGGTCGCCCCGCAGGGGGAGCTGCCCTCAATCGTATTGTCTAACAGCCTACAAGGGTATCAATAGGCCGTCCCCGATCGTATAGCTAGGTGGCCCGTGGGGGGATGGCCCCTCGATTGTATAGCCGAGCAGCCTGCGAAGGTATCGATAGGTCGTCCCCCGATTGTATAGCTAGGTCGACCCACGGGGGATGACCCCCAATCGTATAGCCAAGCAGCCTGCGAGGGTATCGATGGGCCATCCCCGATCGTATCGCTAGGTCGGCCCGCGGGTGGGGGGGATGGCCCCCCGAACGTATAGCTGAGCAACCCGCGAGGGTATCGATAGGTCATCCCTAATCATATAGTTTGGTCGGCCTGTAGAAGAGGTGGCCCCTGATCGTATAGCTAAGCAGCCCACGAGGATATGGATTGAATGCACAGATCTGAGTACTTGAAAAGAAAGCAAGGTCGATTAAAAGACCTTTTAAAAGTACATTTGTCGTATGTGCATTAGCTCGACATAGTGTACGTATTAAAAAGATACTTGTTTATTGATTCGGTTCAAAGAAAAAAGCATGAACAATGGAAATTCATACATGGGTTTATTTGGTGCCCTTGCAACATTGATGATGCTCAGAGTGTCGCCTTGCACGTCCTATGCCGTTGATTGGCGAGACCACCCACACAAATCATTCAGCAACCTGTGTAATTGGAGAGCTTGTCAAAACCCCTTTGCCTCGATCCTTCTCCTTCAAGGTACCCTCCTCCGATGTTGTCTCCGGGGCGTCAACAAACTTCTTCAAATGCCCCCGTTTAATCAGAGCCTCAATATCCGTTTTCAGCTGCCATCAATCTTCAGTGTTACGACCATTGTCTTAATGATACCTGCAAAATTTGAGATCGTCCCTCTTCTCATACTTGCTCTTCAGCATGGGAGAAGGTCGATCGAAATATCCCTCGCCCGTTGCATAAGCCAACACTTCAGCTTTGAAAGCGTTGAGCTTGGTAAAAGTCGTGTCAGCAGTTCGTAACCAACCTTGGGGGTTTCTTTGTCGTCGTCAGTCCCTAGATTCTCGATGAGTGTTGTCATGTGGCTGCGTTTCTTTCTTTGCTTTAGCAGGGGGCTTGGAGGCATTCTTGTTTCGTGCGACCAATGCTTCTTTTGCCATCATATATCTCTCTGCCCTGGTGAAGAGATGATCGAGGTTGCGAGGGGGCATGTAGTGTACAGACTTCATCAGATCCTCACAGCGAATCCCTTTCTTGAGTGCAGCAATGGTAACATCGTCGTTGCAGCTTTCCACATTTAACCTTTCAAGGTTAAAACGCTTAAGAAAGTCTCATAACGTCTCCCGTTCTATCTGTTTTAGATTGAACAAATGGTCCGAGCTTTGTTTTCTCCTTCTTCCTACCATGAACTGCTGGTAGAAAGCTTGGGCTAAGCTCTTGAATGATCCAATGCTACGATTGGGAATCCCATTATACCATTCCTTTGTAGCCTTTTGTAGCATTGTTTGAAAGGCTCGACAAAGGAGGTCATCGTCTGCGCCCTGTATTTCCATCACGCCCTCGTAACCTTGGACGTGTTCTCGGGGGTCCCCTGAGACATCAAACTTATCGAGGTCAGTCATCCTGAAACTGGTTAAGTATGGTGCCGAAGTAATGCTCCTCTTCAATGTGTTGTGCTCGTCGTCTGAACTAGTGGGCGGAGAATAGGAATGTCGCACATCCACTCAGTGTCGGGGCTTCCAACTGGTCGAAGCATTGGAGGAGTCGCCTTCCCCTCCACCCGAGCTACTTGGAGGAGGCAGTGGGGCAAGTTTGGTCCCCCCGACTCTTTCCCTTGTGGCCTGACTTGGGTTTGTCGTGGGGGCTACGGCTGTGGTCACCCTTTTGACCATCCCTTCCTTCCTCATTAGGGTCCCGAATGGGACGGCGAGATCCCATCCCATGGGTTAGAGGTTCGCGGCCTTTAGATCCTGCAGAGTAGCCGTTACCCTCCTGTTTGCCATTATGACCCCTTTCCAGATGAACGAGCTCAGGATTGCATTTGGATGGTTGGTGAGGAGTCGTCATGGAGATTATATGCCGATCTGAATTCGGCGCTTTGTTTCTTCGACTTCCAGGCGTGGTTGGCATCTTCTTAGGGCATGGCCCTTCATTGATGTGTTGTATTCCTGCAACCAAGCGGGATTTTTGGCTCTCCAATCATTCTATCATGGAGGTCAATGTCTGGATGTTGCCATTGACCGCTTGAGAGAGCACTTGGATTTGCTCTAATGTGACCAGTCGTGGCTCGGATCCTCCTTGGGAAGAGGAGCTAGGGTTTTCATCGTCATGGGAGCATCCATCTCCCTGTTAATATATGGCTCTTTGGGCCCTTGATTGACTGGGTGAGTCGACATTGTCGAAAGCAGGTTGAGACGGGGATACTGACTCTATATTCCCATAGGTGCCAACTGTTGACGGGTAAATTCATCAAACAGTAAGGTGGTGTTGACGAGGGCGCCTACAGTGACATGGAGCTTCGTTGGCAGAAGAGTGGGACCCGAGGAGAGGCGATCCCAGGTCGGGGTGAGCTAATTCCGAGCTGTTGGGTTGAAGCCCGACCTAACTCCGAGCTATCTACGTCGGTCTGCAAAATAGAGAAATCGTCAGAGGGGTCGGATCTGGGTTTCGACCTAAATCCCCTCCGATGCTTAAGTCAGTGGATGATCAAAAGGGATCTTGGGGGCAGCTAAGTCCTACATACCATTCCTTTGTAGCCTTTTGTGGCGTTGTCTGAAAGGCTCGGTAAAGGAGGGCATCGTCTGTGCCCTGTATTTCCATCACGCCCTCGTAATCTTGGACGTGTTCTCGGGGGTCCCCTGAGCCATCATACTTATCCAGGTCGGTCATCCTGAACCTGGTTAAGCGTGGTGCCGAAGTAATGCTCCTCTTCAATGGGTTGTGCTCATCGTCTGAATTAGTGGGCAGAGAATAGGAACGCCGCATATCCACTCGGTGTCGGGGCTTCCGACTAGTCGAAGCGTTGGAGGAGTCGCCTTCCCCTCAACCCGAGCTGCTAGGAGGAGGCAGTGGGGGAAGTTTGGTCCCCCGGCTCTTTCCCTTGTGGCCTGACTTTGGTTGCCGTATGGGGGATACGGCCGTGGTCTCCCTTTTAACCATCCCTTCCTTCCTCATTAGGGTCCCGAAATGGGACGGCGAGATCCCTTCCCATGGGTTGGAGGTTCACGACCTTTAGATCCTACAGAGTAGCCATTACCCTCCCGTTGCCGTCCCGGCCTCTTTCCAGATGAACGAGCTCGAGATTGCATTTAGATGGTTGGTGAGGAGTCGTCATGGAGATTATATGCCGATCTGAATTCAGCGCTTTGTTTCTTCGACTTCCAGGCGTGGTTGGCAGCTTCTCAGGGCCTGGCCTTTCATCGATGTGTTATATTCCTGCAGCCAAGCGGGGTTGTTGGCTCGCCAATCGTTTTATCATGGAGGTCAATGTCTGGATGTTACCATTGATCAATTGAGAGAACGCTTGGAACTGCTCTAATGTGACCAGTTGTGGCTCGGATCCTCCTTGGGAAGAGGAGCTAGGGTTTTCATCGTCATGGGAGCATCCATCTCCCTGTTTGTATATGGCTCTTTGGGCCCTTAATTGACGGGGTGAGTCGACATTGTCGAAAGCAGGTTGAGACGGGGATGCTGACTATATTCCCACAGATGGTGTCAACTGTTGGCGGGTAAATCCGTCAAACAGTAAGGTGGTGCTAACGAGGGCGCCTCCGGTGACGTGGAGCTTCGTTGGCAGAAGGGTGGGACCCGAGGAGAGGCCATCCTGGGTCGGGGTGAGATAAGTCCGAGCTGTTGGGTTGAAGCCCAACCAAACTCCGAGCTATCTACGTCGGTCTGCAAAACAGAGAAATCGTCAGAGGGGTCGGATCCGGATTCCGACCTAAATCCCCTTCGATTCTTAAGTTTGTGGATGACTAAAAGGGAGCTTGGGGTAGCTAAGTCCTACGTATAGGGAGGTCGTCCAATCACTGTCACGCCGAGCTATGGAGGAAGAAATATAAAGTGGGAGTAGTAGTTTGAGTGTCAGAGTAACTCAGTGTGTAATATCGTTGGATCTTTATCCTTTGTCTTGTCGTCGTTGTGACTATTTATAAGTATCAGTTTATCCTTAGCGCCATTAGTGGATAACGCCTCGCCCTTATTGCGCCATGATTGTCCCTGAAAAAGAGCATAACAATCGATCATTTATTCCGCCATTACTAATCGGCCCATTATTAACCGATCCTTTGTACTTGGGAGCTCAACGGACAGATGAGCTGTCGCTTTGACCGGGTAAGCGGTTGGCTCTCCATGGGGATCTCTTGGGCTTTTGGGCCAAAGCATTGTCCTCATTGCGGGCTTTCTTATTTGGACGAAATATCTTTCCCCGCTTCGTGGGCCGACCCAATGTATTAACAATTACTAAACATAATTTTAGACTCATCTTTAGTTGGTATTCATTTTTTAATTTTTCTCAATCATTACTTTGTATTTCGATCGTCCAATCAATTGTTAAACTATCTATATATTAAAACACACCTATTTTTGAATCCTAGGGCTGACTGGGACAAGCTGATGTCATGCTGATGTATAAAGAGGTTGATAGAAGAATGTTTAGGATTTAATCTTGGTAAAAGAAGGGTTGAGATGAGTGCTTCGAAAAACCACTACTTTTTTCCTTTTGTTTTCAAACCCCCCACAATCACTACATTTGCACAAAATACCACCTATTTTCCCTTTATGCTAAAAAAAACCATCTCATTTCACTTTTTACCCACACACCATACACACACACACTTATGCACTTCCACCCTTCACGCCGAAGGCGCCCGCTAAATTTTTTTACACTAATTTGTTGTTCCGACTCAAGGGCGCCCTCGCCGAATTTATTGTTTTACGCCGAATTTGTTGTTCCGCACAAATTTGAATGCGTAAATAATATTTGGGAATAAAGATTTCGCGGGGGAAAATCTTAAATGAACCGTGCCCGCGGATACATATTATGACTAGTAAAGTGATAATACATTAAAAGTTTAAACTAGATAAACTTATAGCACTTAATGTTTAAACTAATTATCACTATTTTTAATGATGTTCTTTAAAATAATAGTCCGTCATTGAAAAAGCTCAGCTTTATCTCCATGTGGCGCTCATTTATATACAAAAACCCCTTCGTCTCTCTCTCTCTCTCTCTCTCTCTCTAAAATCCCGAAACTCGCCGACTCTGTCACGAGAAAGCAAGCCCAGCAATCAACAAAGGCGAGGGTTACGTAGGCTGCCTTTAAAGAGATCATCAACCTAGGTTTTTTTAAAATTTTTTCCCTTTTAATCCCATCGGTCGACTCATCCAAATAGAAAACAGGTCTCGATTCGATCTTTCGCTCTCACGATCTTACGATGGTTTTGGATCTTTATATGGACATCATTTAGGTCTGCTGCTGCAGCATTGAGTCGTCGATCCGAGATGGAGAAGAAGAAGTATCCGAGTCGTGCAGAGGACTACGAGCTCTTCGAGTTGATCGGGGATGGGGCCAGCGCAGTTGTTCATCGCGCTCGGTGTATCCCTTTCGATGAGATCGTGGCCGTGAAGATTCTTGATTTCGAGAGGAACAACAGCGATCTGGTGAGATCCTTGGCCGTAGATCTAGATGCATTTTCAAAAAAAAAAAGTTTTTCTTTTTCATGCTTGCTGGTTGCGGCAGCGAGGAGTCATGCTATGATCTTATATGTGCTGGTATCTGATTCGCTGGGAGGGCTTACGATTTCAAAAATTTAGTTGTCTGCAACAATTTTTTGGAAATGCGTTTGCTTAAATAAAGAATGGTGTGACTTGATATGGAGCAAGTTTCAAATTGCATTAATTTTGTTTCGCGTGGAGAAGCATACTATAAGGACTTTTGACTAAAGATATTTAGTTGTCATTGCTATTTTCATGATTTTGAACATAACTAAGAGCTTTTTATTGTATTAAAAAGTTCTCGGCTTTTTTTAACTGGCTGCAGTAAGGAGTTGTTTGTGCTAGATGATTGCTCTTATATCCTCTGTTTTGAAATCTGATTTACATAATGTTTTTCTTTTAAAACCTGTTGAAAATAGTTGCTGAAGAAAACCGAAAGAAGATAGGAACGAGGTTACCAAAATGAATGAAAAAGGGGCTGAGTCGCGGACTAGGTCGCTTTCTTTAAGACGTTTCGCGGCTCTGCCCAAATTTGTGCAAGCAGTGGATAGCCCCGCCGTCCCCAGGATAAAACAACCCAGATGAACCTCTGTGATCGATCAAATCTGCACTGGAAGAGATCGAGGAAGAACAACACCAAAAAACAACGTAGGTCTTACTGCTCGGGAGCAAGAAAGAACAAAAATTTTTTAAAGGGAAGAATTTTCGTAGGCAGAGGAAGAGATGACAGAGAAAAATTTTCGCTCTACAAATGTAAACCAAACGCTCTCCTTTTATAATGAAAATTTGTAACGGAAAAGAATTAAACCGATTTAATTCTAGATCTGGAATTAATGCGTGTTAATTTCAGATCTGGGATTAAAGACGGTAATAAAATCTGGATTAAAAAAACGTTTAGATTTGTAAACGTTTGAATTTGAAACGTTTTAAAACCGTTTGAAATTTGAAATCCGGTTTATTAAAATAATTATATATAAATAATAATTATTTTATCCAAAAATATAATCACCGCGCGCACGCACGTCACGTCACGGCCGGCCGGCCGGCGGCGGCGGCGCGTGTTGAACCCAAGTTCAACTAAGTCCTCTCCCCTTCACAAAAGAGCCATACCCCAAGGGGCACACCCCTAAGGCACAACAAGCTCTTTATATACTCCTCCAAGTCTTTTTGCCCAAGCAATGTGGGACTAAAGAAAAAGGAGGGAAAACCAAATGAGCCCAAATCCTTTTGAAAAAATTCAATAGTTTCCAACAATCCCCCACTAGAATTTTTTTAAATAAATAAAACAAAAGTATATTTCATCGAGCAGTATATAATATAAGACTTGTGCATAAATAAAGGTGTCTATTGACTTGAACCTTTATATAGTGTTGATGATTTAGATTTAACTAGAGTAACTCGTAGTTTTGAACTCTATCTCTAACATCATCACACACACAACCTTATCACGGTGTTGTTCATAAGCCCGTGCTTTACGGCCATGCACGTGTATCCCAGTATAGTGAATGCTCTAGATAATTTTGCCCAAAATTCCATAGGAAGCGGCCACACTTCCACATTCACATAGGTGATTCTATCAAGAGTACTCCTGTAGCTAGGTACCCCGCTCCACATAGAGTATAGAATTCATTAAGAGTTAATATAAATTCATCCTTTTTCGCTTCAGGATATCATGCTTAATATGATTCTTCTGGAATAGGACTAATAATTATACTAGCATGATTCTCCACATATCACTTCATGATTTGTTATTACCCTTTGAACCTATTTCTCGGGATCTCCGGTCTATAGGTTGGGTTTCCCTCACAAGTGACTCATCATTCTAAGGGCATGAGTCCCATTCCTTTCGAGGTTTTAAAAACCTTTTCTCGAGCTAATCCTTTCGTCAAAGGATCAGCTAAGTTATCATCAGTACGTACATGATCCACTCTCACAGCTCCAGAGTTCATATACTCTCTAATAGTGCTGTGCTTACGACGTATTTGTCGCCTTTTTCCGTTATAATAACGGTTCTGAATTTTTGCAATAGCTGCAATACTATCACAATGGATCAAGATAGCTGGTATCGGTCTATCCCATAACGGATGTTCTGATAACAGGTTTCTAAGCTAACCTGCTTCTTCACTAGCTGAAGCTAGTGCAATCATCTCAGACTCCATGGTGGATTGAGCTAAGATAGTCTGTTTCTTGGATTTCCAAGATACAGCTCCACCAGCTATGCTAAAAATATAGCCACTAGTTGCCTTGGAGTCATCTGAAAGGGTGTTCCAATCAGCATATCTATATCCTTCAAGGACAGCGGGAAACTTCTGATAATGTAATCCGAGATTCATGGTCCTCTTAAGGTATCTCATGACTCTTTCAATAGCATACCAATGCTCAATACTAGGTCTGCTTGTAAACCTGCATAGTAATCCTACAGCATAAGCTATATCAGGTCTAGTGCAATCAGCAACATATCTCAGACTGCCAATAATGCTCGCATACTCAGTTTGTCTAACACCGTCGCCGGTGTTCTCGAACAATTTAACACTAGGATCATAAGGAGTACAAGCTGGTTTACGATCAAAATAATTATATTTCTTTAGAATCTTTTCAACGTAATGAGATTGATTCAAAGAAATTCCATGTTCAGACCTAGTTATTTTAATTCCAAGGATTACATTAGCTTCACCAATATCTTTCATGTCAAAGTTTGCACTTAACATGGTTTTAACTTTGTTCACAACATGAATGTTTGAACCAAATATCAGCATATCATCAACATAAAGACATATAATGGTGCAAATACCATTATCAGATTTATAATATATGCATTTGTCACTTTCATTAACATTGAAACCATCAGAAATAACAAGGTTATCAAATTTTTCATGCCATTGCTTAGGTGCTTGTTTCAAACCATAAAGTGACTTATCTAATTTGCATACTTTATCTTCTTGTCCTGGAACAACGAAACCTTCAGGTTGATCCATATAGATTTCTTCTTCTAATTCACCATTTAAAAAGGCTGTTTTAACATCCATTTGGTGTACTACTAAATTATGTATAGCAGCAATAGCTAATAGTACACGTATGGAAGTAATTCTAGATATAGGTGAAAACGTATCAAAGAAATCTATGTTTTCTCGTTGTCTAAATCTTTTGGCTACAAGACGAGCTTTATACTTATCAATAGTTCCATCATGTTTTAACTTCTTCTTAAGTATCCACTTACATCCTATAGATTTACATCCAGGAGGTAAGTCAACTAGATGCCAAGTTCTATTAGACTCTAGAGAGTCCATCGCATCATTAATAGCCTCTTGCCATAAATTAGCATCCAAAGAGGATAAGGCCTCGGTAAGATTCCTAGGATCTTCTTCTAAGTTATAAGTGTAATAGTCAGGACCAAAGTCCTTAGCAACACGAGCCCTCTTACTCTTTCTAGAATCAATTTCTAATTCTTTATCAGACTCAGGAAGACTAATGTCTGGTATAGGACATGAACTAGAGCCCCCACTATTCTTAGATTTAAAAGGAAACTTATCTTCAAAGAAATCAGCATCATTAGATTCAATAACATGTTCTTTCAAATCATAAAATCTATATGCTTTGCTATTTACAACATAACCAATGAAAACACATTCATAAGCTCTACTAGCAAGTTTTCTCCTTTTAGGATCAGGAATCCTAACATAAGATAAACATCCCCAAGTTTTACGATAGGACAGATTTGGTTTCTTATTCTTAAAAACTTCATATGGAGAAATTTTACTTTTAGATTTAGGAATCCTGTTAAACACATAGCAAGCAGTTAATAAAATTTCTCCCCACCAATGAGAAGCAGCTCCAGAGTTAAGCATAATGGCAACAACAGATTCAGCTAAAGTTCTATTTTTTCGTTCAGCTTTACCATTCATTTCAGGAGAATAAGGAGCAGTCTTCTCATGAATAATACCATGTGAATTATAAAATTCATTAAAAATAGCAGAGTCATATTCAGTTCCTCGATCACTAAGTAATCTCTTTATCTTTTTATTACACTGATTTTCAATTTCAGTAACAAAAGATTTAAACATATCAAATGCATCAATTTTATTTTTCATTAGATATACAACAGTATAATCAGAACAATCATCAATAAAAGTTATAAAATATCTTTTTCCATTTCTAGTCAAGACACCATCAATTTCACATATGTCAGAATGAATTAAATCAAGTGGCTCTGATTCTCTTGAAACAGATTTATGTGGTGTCTTGGTTATTTTGGCTTGACTACAGAATTCACATTTCTCAAAGTCATCCAAAGACAATTTAGGAATAAGTTCTAAGTTACTCATATTTTTAATTAGGCGTTTGTTAACATGACAGAGTCTAGCATGCCAGATATTAAAAGAACACAACATATAAGCAGAAGCTGAACCTTTATTAATATCAATGTTCAACTTAAACATACCATCAGTGGCATACCCTTTCCCAACAAAAACATTGTTTTTAGCAATGGCATACATATCAGCACCTATAGTTTGAGTGAACCCAGCCTTATTGAGAAGGTAGCCCGAAACCAGATTCTTCCTCATCTCTGGAGTATGCATGACCTCTTTAAGAGTTACAGTCTTTCCAGAGGTAAACTTCAAATCTACATCGCCTATACCAGCAACAATAGTGGAGTGGGAATCTCCCAACAACACTTTCTTGTCCTTTGTTTCAGAATAGGACTTGAATTGTTCACGATCATAACAGACATGGTGCGAAGCACCAGTGTCTATCCACCACCCTTCAGTACCTCCAATTGCATTGACTTCAGAAATCATTGCAATCAAATCCTCTTCGGTAAGGTTCGCCTGCGGTGCAGGACGACGCTTATTCCGACAGTTCCGAGCCAAATGGCCAGGCTTGTTACAGTTATAGCAAATAAACTGTACCGAATCATTCTTTGAAGGGGGTTTTGGTCCATTCCGAGTTCTAGGAACATTTTTGTTCTGGTTGAATCGATTTCGATTTTGATTCTGATTCTTCATGAATTTACCTCTAGGTTTCAGAATAACAGATTTCTTATTGTTAGAAACAACATTAATTTCTTCCTTTTTGTCTTGTTTACGGGCCTCCTCCTCAATCCGAAGACGGGTTATCAAACTTTCTAAGGAAAATTCCTTAGTTTTGTGCCTAAGGGTATTTTTAAAATCTTTCCAAGCAGGGGGTAATTTGTCTATTAGTACAGCGACGTGAAATTGTTCATCTAGAGTCATACCTTCAGAAACAATTTCATGAGCTATCTTCTGTAGCTCGTGAGGCTGAACCTCCACAGACTTGTCGTCTGTCATCTGGAACTTCAGGTAGCGACTGACTGCGTATTTCTTTGAGCCAGCCTCCTCTGTGTCGTACTTCTTCTGCAGTGCTTCCCAGACTTCCTTTGCTGTTTTGTGAGAACTGTAGTAATCATAGAGATCGTCAAAAAGACCATTAAGAATATAGTTTTTGCACAGGAAGTCATGATCATCCCAGGTTTGGAATTCTTTGAGCTGAGCATCAGAAGGATTTTCGGGTAGAAGCAGAAGAGGCTTTTCAGTTTTACAGACGTAGGCAACAGTTTTGGTGGTAAGGAAAAACAACATTTTCTGTTGCCAACGTTTGAAATGGGATCCAGAAAAGCGGAAGGGGTTGTTTAGGTCAGAGGCAACAATCACAGTTTCAGTTTCAGAAGTCATGGCAGAAGAAACGTCTTAAAATTGTTGAAAATAGTTGCTGAAGAAAACCGAAAGAAGATAGGAACGAGGTTACCAAAATGAATGAAAAAGGGGCTGAGTCGCGGTCTAGGTCGCTTTCTTTAAGACGTTTCGCGGCTCTGCCCAAATTTGTGCAAGCAGTGGATAGCCCCGCCGTCCCCAGGATAAAACAGCTCAGATGAACCTCTGTGATCGATCAAATCTGCACTGGAAGAGATCGAGGAAGAACAACACCAAAAACAACGTAGGTCTTACTGCTCGGGAGCAAGAAAGAACAAAAAATTTTTAAAGGGAAGAATTTTCGCAGGCAGAGGAAGAGATGACAGAGAAAAATTTTCGCTTTACAAATGTAAACCAAACGCTCTCCTTTTATAATGAAAATTTGTAACGGAAAAGAATTAAACCGATTTAATTCTAGATCTGGAATTAATGCGTGTTAATTTCAGATCTGGGATTAAAGGCGGTAATAAAATCTGGATTAAAAAAACGTTTAGATTTGTAAACGTTTGAATTTGAAACGTTTTAAAACCGTTTGAAATTTGAAATCCGGTTTATTAAAATAATTATATATAAATAATAATTATTTTATCAAAAAATATAATCACCGCGCGCACGCACGTTACGGCCGGCGGGCGGGCGGGCGGGCGGCGGCGGTGCGCGCGTGTTGAACCCAAGTTCAACTAAGTCCTCTCCCCTTCACAAAAGAGCCATACCCCAAGGGGCACACCCCTAAGGCACAACAAGCTCTTTATATACTCCTCCAAGTCTTTTTGCCCAACCAACGTGGGACTAAAGAAAAAGGAGGGAAAACCAAATGAGCCCAAATCCTTTTGAAAAAATTCAATAGTTTTCAACAAAACCCATTTTTTGTTAAATCATTTATTTTATGGGGAACAGAGATATGTTATGTCTGATGCTTGGTAAATTTAGTTGCGTGCAATAATTTCAGTTCTTAAATTCTTGGAAACTCATATGTTGAATGAATCATTTAACTTGATATAATATTTAAATCAAAATTGTGCACCAAGAATTGATGTATAAACAGGAAAGTATATACATCACGTTTAACCACAAAACATGTTTAAACACTCACTTCCGAAAAGGAGGTTGGGTTGTGGTAGATCCGTGCGCGGCTAAAGAGGGGAGAGAATTACTTTGCACACAACAAGTCAGGAGGAATTGCTTTATGCACTACAATGAGGGTTTTCTTATTTTCTTATTTAAACTAGGTCTAGCCGTCATTTATTGGCATGCTTGATTATCGAATTGTTATTGAGAGTTCTTGGTAGATCTTAGATTAGACGAGTGCAGACGTCCTCATAACGGCGTCTTGGGAGGAGGGTACACATACTTTTGTATTCAATTATCTTCATTTTGCTATTATTTTCTATAAAAATCAGATCTTTCCTTCGGAACCTATCATTTTGGTATCAGAGCGATAACGATCCATGGCGGCATCAACGAGAAATAAGGATCGAAGCGAAGCGGTGGAGGAGAAAAACAATGGAGAGATCGAAGAGATTAAGAAGACGGTCGCGACGAATAGTGAGGCTATCGCTAATTTAACGAAGATCATGGGGGAGATCGCGGCGAAGCAAAAAAAAAACGGAGGAAGTTGCTCAGATGGCTTTCCAATTTGCGATTTTCAACGAGAAGATGGGATCCGGCGGCGCAAACCCTAGTTCTTCAAAAAAGGTCCCGCCTTTGAATAAGGGGAAGGAAAAAGAAGAGGTCTTTGACCCGGATCGTCCGTTTGAAGAGGAGGAATTTTACGAATGTGAAGACGAGGAGCCGGAGAGGGTTGATTATCGCGAGGAAGTGCGACGCAAGGCGGCAGAAGCTCAGAGGGGAGGCGGCGGCCCTAGCCACCACTTTCAGGCACGCGCGGAGCATGAAGGGGGGCGGTCGAACCCCCACCATCAGCAGGGGGTCCGCCGCTGAAAAAGGGCAGTGGGTGGCTTTCCCCGACCTCGGCGAGGCCCGACAGGGCCGGCCGCTGCCGGATCTGGGCGGGGGGCCTTTCCCACCCTCGGTGAGGACCGGCAGGGCCGCCAGAACCCTGTCGGCCTTCGGCAGGGTCCGTCGACCCCGTCGGACAGGCGGGGTGGCCTGTCGGCCCTCTGGCAGCCCTGCCGGGCCTTGCCAGAGGACGGCAGGGTCGGGCGACCCCCGGCAGTCGCCTAGGGGGAGGCGGGCACGGCCAGGGGGTCGAAGGCTTTTCGGGTGTTTTGGAGCAACGACAAGGGTTTGAGGGGCAATTTCAGGGAAAATCTGAGCCTTTTAAGGGCAGACCTGAGCCATTCGGTTTTTCTGGACAGCGGCGAGGCCCCGAGGAACATTTCCAGGACAGATCTGAGTTCGCTGAACTTTGGAAGGGAGGGGTTCCTTATTACGAGGATGGATGAGGATGCAGAAACCATTATGACGACGGTGGAGAGGCCATGAGGCTGAGTTTGGCGATGATGCAGCATGGGATGACTTCGAGGGCAGGCGTGGAGGTCCCAGAGGGGACTGTGATGGCCGCGGAGGACCACCTAGAGGATATGAGACACATGGTGAGAGGTGGTAGCATCACTACCAGCCCCGACGCACAGAGGGTAGGCCCGACCAGGGGCACTTTGGAGGGGACTGCAGGGTACGGAAGCTGGAGATCCCACTGTTCAGAGGGGAGGATCTGCATACCTGGCTGTTTACGGCGGAGAGATACTTTACAACACATCACATGACAGATGCTCAGAAGCTGGAGGCAGCGGCCATTTGTAAGGAGGGGAGAGCTCTGGGGTAGTACCAGTGGAATGAGATGAGGCAACATATTCGCTGCTGGGAGGAGCTGAATGATCTCATTCTGGAGAAGTTTAGGGATCCCCACCTGGAAAATCTTCACGAGCAGCTATTCACCCTCAAGCAGGAGGGATCGGTACGAGACTACATTAAGAGATTTGAGACCTTGTCGGGACAAGTACACGGGGTCACTGATCAGTCACTAGAGGGCAGCTTCATGAAGGGCCTGAAGCCCAGTCTTTGATCAGCAGTGCGACCATACAAGCCCATGGGGCTGTCCGAGGTCATAGAGATGGCGCAGATGGTAGAGGATGCCCAGACAAAGGAAAGGAGAGCCAGGAGCAGGTACAGTGGGGCACCTCGTCTGGAACCGGAGGGGTAACGGCTATTACTGGGACAGATCAAGCGAGTACTGAGAAGATTGCGGAGCAGAGCAGCACACCACCAGCTGGGAGTCAATTCCGGAGGATGAACGACGCCGAGATGAGAGAGAAGAGGCAGAAAGGGCTCTGTTTCAGATGCGACGAGCATTTTACCCCCGGACACCACTGTAGGGGTCGCAAGCTGCGAGTGTTAATAGCAGAGGAAGATGGCGATGAGGATGGCGTAGAGGATGAGGAGATCGGAGGGGAAGACGACTCTCACGTGGAGTAGTACCGCCAGAACTTCATGCACCACCTTGAGCACAATGTGGATTTTCAGGGGCAGAGTAATGGTAGATCCGTGCGCGGCTAAAGAGGGGAGGAGGATTTTCAGGGGCAGAGTAATGGTAGATCCGTGCGCGGCTAAAGAGGGGAGGAAATTGCTTTGCGCACAATAAGTCAGGGGGAATTGCTTTATGCACTACAAGGAGCGTTTTCTTATTTTTCTTATTTAAATTAGGTCTAGCCGTCATTTATTGGCATGCTTGATTATCGAATTGTTATTAGAGTTCTTGGTAGATCTTAGATTAGACGAGTGCGGATGTCCTCATAACGGCGTCTTGAGAGGAGGGTACACCTACTTTTCTATCGAATTATCTCCATTTTACTATTATTTTCTATAAAAATCAGATCTTTCCTTCGGAACCTATCAAGTTGTTGGTTGAGCATGTTAAGAGAAGAGATCATAAGTTTAGGGCCGCAGGGCTGTTTTAGGAGGAAGGTGAATGTTATCCACCTTATTTTGTTAAAAATAAAATGGACACTATTGAGTAAAATGCGTATTTATGGGTTGTAATTGGGTTGGTCGTGCTTTCAGTAAACTTTTCTAATGCATTGGCCATCAAGATTCCTGGTTGTCGTGGAAGTTTTTGCTGAGATAAATGGTGGCTACGTTTATTTGAATCAAAATACATTCTTTTACTATTTTTGAACCAATATTTACGGTGAATTGCATCTTGAAAAATGCATACTTCATTTTTAAGCCCCTCCACCGAAAAATGTGCATCAATACTCATTCTACATGATGCTTTTTCCATTCATAAACCTAAATAGACACTCCTGAATATTATCTAAGTCAAAAGTTAAAAAAGAAAAAGAAAGAAAAAACTCTTCTTGAAGAAGAAATCGTTTTCATTTTCTAGTAGGTCTGAAAATAATTTTGATGAATGCAAGGTCTATAAGAAGATTCTCTTTCATCTTTTACTTCTTTTGTTGTGACAAGAGACATTTTTCTCATTTTATATTGTGCGAAAATGAATTTGGATGAATAACTCATGTTTTGGTTATCCTGCTATATTATAAATGTTAAATGCATTATGCATCTATCTCATGAACCCAAGAATGTTCAACTTTTTGTTACGATCCTAATTAGTCCCACATCGGAAAAAGAACAAAAGACAAGAAATGTTTAAGTATTAGAGTGCCTCTCCACCTAATATCAATTGGTTTAGGCTGGATGCTAGCTAATACTTAACTATTAGGGTGTGAGCCCAATGTTACGGGCATAGTATGAGATAGGTCTTTAGTAAGGCTATTATTAGGGGCCTAGTATGGGCTGCGTCTCTAACAAATGGACTAGGTTAGGGGCCTAGTATGGGTTGTGTTTCTAACAAATGGTATCAAAGTAAGCCCCATGCTACGATCCACGTTGCGGAATAGATGACCTAGGGAAGGAGCGATCTAAGAGTGGACGACCTGGTAAAAAGTTAAAGTGAGCCACTTAGAGTGGGCACCCCAGAGTGGGCCACCGTGACCCACGTTGCAGAAGGAACAACCCGGGAAAGGAGCGATTTAAGAGGGGGCGACATGGTAAAGCCAGAGATGGCCACTTAGAGTGGCAACCTAGAGTGGGCTGGCATAGACATCGGTTGTCGGAAACGTGGTGGTATGCTATGATCCCAATTAGTCCCACGCCGGAAAAAGAAGAAAAGAAAAGAAATGTTTAAGTATTAGAGGGCCTTTCCACCGAATACCAATTGGTTTTGGGTTGGAAGCTAGCTAATACTTAACTATTGGGGTGTGAGTCCAGTGTTAGGGGCCTAGTATGGGATGTGTCTTTAGCAAGGCTATTGTTAGGAACCTAGTATGAGCTGAGTCTCTAACAAATGGACTAGGTTAGTGGTCTAGTATGGGATGTGTCTTTAACACTTTTGTTTAGGATGATAAAGACCTATCATTATATATAAAGGTTTGACATCTTGGTCGATACCGATACATATCGTTGTATTGTTTGGATTTCAAGCATGCTGATACGATCCATTTTAATTGGATATATCACTGATCCTAAATACTAACAAATGATATTAAAGGAGATTCAAAGTTCGAAGTTCTAAAATTTGAAATTCTATTCTATTTCATATAATGGTTGGTAAAAATCTGATTTTACCATTAAAATTTTAGTTCAAAAATTTGGTTGATAATATTAAGTATGGTATCTGACTGTTTTGATATGAGGTTACAACATTGACATTTGAAACAAAAACATCTTGAAACTTAATGATTGACTTATATAATTCATGGAGAGTGGATTAGATAAGAGAAAATGATGTCTTGAATGATAGAGAGATGATCTATGCATAAATAAAGCACCTCTTGAAGATGAACACCTACTTGCAACTAACTGCCATGTTAAAACAAGGCAATTGATACCTAATGTCCACTATCTCTGATGCATATCACACGATACTTCCGGTGCAACCGATTCGTAGACCATAACCAAGATTTCAAACCAAGGTGTGTGTATGTATAGAATGGAATGCATTTTCAATTGGGTGGTTAGTTTTTACATTTTGGAAGATAGGACCTGCCATTTTTTGATCCTTTCGAAAGATCTTAGTCAAACTCCATGTGCGAGTGTTTGGGAATGCATGAAAAAGAGTTGACTCATACATCAATTTATTAATAATTTCCTTTGTTATTTCTAAAGGAAAGGGTTCCTATTCCATTTAACATGTGACAGAGCATAACTATTGCAGATATTTAAGGGGGATTGTTACCTATTCATTTTTTCTTAAGTGAGGAAAACCTTACAAATAGAACCATGCACTTTATTGCATTTTTTAATTGATTACTTTCCATTTATTACCCTTCCTACTGCATGGTGGATATGTGGATTTTCTCAAGTTCAACCGCTTATAGAACAGTTTAGAATGAAGATTTGATGCAATTACAATTGTAACTTGGAGTATTTTATGATTTATTTCAACTTGGTGCAATTTAGACCAGGTGTAAAAAGCAATTGGTAGAACTTGAATATCATGCAGTTTTATCAACTTGGCAACTTGTTACAAATGTCCTAAAACTTGCTCATATCATTGCTGTACTCCAGGTAGCATCTTGTGGATTTTATGTAAAACAAAGTGCATTTTTCCTATTGTTTTCCTGCTTTTATCATGGATACTTGTCTGTCATCCCACTCACTGACCTGCAACAATATTACATATTTGTTCTATCAACTAACTCTGATATGGATTGCTGTTATGCCGAGTAGAAATAGTTTATTGATTTCACATGGCACTAAACATGTGTTTGTTCAGATTTTATTCTTAGACATGCAACAACTTTAAACATTTAATATTTCTGATATATGCAGAGTACCATTTCTCGCGAGGCTCAGACGATGATCTTAATTAACCACCCAAATATTCTGAATGCACAATGTTCCTTTGTAGATGGTCATAACTTGTGGGTTGTCATGCCGTATATGGCTGGTGGGTCCTGTTTTCATATAATGAAGTCTGCATATCCTAATGGGTTTGAGGAGGTTATCATCGCTACTGTTTTACGCGAAGTATTGAAGGGTTTAGAATATCTTCACCAGCATGGGCACATACATCGGGATATAAAGGTGAAGTATCATTCTTATATTTTTATTCTTTAAATACTAGTTTAATGTTCATGTTCTAGAAAATATATTTGAGGATATAAAAAATGCTAATGTTGCATTATCTTTGCTTGTTCGAAATGTATGGATATAATAGTCTTCATTTTTTTATTCAATATCACCCTGCAAACTGGATATATAAGTGAGAAGAGACTTCAATATAGGATATTCAACTGTACGTGCAACGGAATTCAAATTACGTTCAAATTACTCTTTTAGGATTTGAGTTTGTTTAGTTTCATGGTGTTTGAGTTCTAAAAGAATTTGATTTTTGAATCTTTTTAGGGTTTCCTTTGTAAGGAGTTTTAGTTTTTTTGAGTTTCATATTCTAAGAAACTCTTTTATTTTATTTAGGAGTCTTTATTTAAGTCTATTTAGGAGTTTCAGTATGAGTCAAATTAATCCTTATTTTGCATATGTGTGTGTGTGTGTGTTGGGGGGGGGGTTTGTATTCAACTTTTTATTACGCTACTTTATATAAAATTTAGAGTCGTGTAAATATTGTTTGCCGTTGGAAAATCTTGAGCATGAGAGGGATGAGAGTGGGCTTGGTTGCATGGGTATGAAGCGTGAAAAATCTTCGTATGCGAGGCGTTAAAATCAGTAATCGTTAGATTCCCATTTAATAGGCCTAAAACCCTATCTATCCATTAGATTACTTCTTTCCCAATTCTCCATCACATGTTTCCCCTCATGTTCTACATTAAATTGATATTATGGCTAAAATCCTGATTTTTAGCAATAATCATCAGCTTCTTTTTCATTAAGTTAGGTATTCATTAGTTATCAAAAAGAAAAGAAAAAAAGGAAAAAAATAGAAAATTACGCTCGATCACTGTTCATCATCTTCATCATCTTCGCCTTTGTTTCCATCTTCTACATCACTAAATAACCACCAACATCATTAACACAAGCCACATTGTTGCCTTCTCCTTCATCGTTATTGTCATCTTCATCAACCCAGCACCCAACTCTATAGTAGGAAACTCTCACCACTGACACTCATACTGCCATCCTCAATCGCTGACTGCTTTGCGTCATTGCCACTATCAACAGATAATGGATCCATCACCATCTTTGTCGACCATAACCTAAGTTGGTCATTACCCCATCGTCGCAAGCTTTCCTGCCATTGCCAGAGATCCATCAACTTGTCATCAGCACCACGTATGCATCTTCTTCCTCATAGCCCAATAATACCATCCTAGACCAATCACGTTTAGAAATAAATTGACTCCTAGTTGGTTTTAATTACAGACCAAATTTTATCACAGATCAAACCCAAATCTGTTTTGTGTCAGTGAATCCAACTTGATAAAAGCAAATCTGATCCAAACCCACTTGAGTCAGAGGATCCGACCTACTACTATAGTAAAGACTTGACCCGCAGCTACAGTACATATATGAACCCGCAGCTACAGTACACATGTCTGAACCCGCAGCTACAGTACATGCTATGGTAACTGTATCTATATTTAATGATTTTGTGGTTGTTTTTTGATCTTTTTGTGTGGAATTTTCATCTCCGGTCACACGGATTGATTCTCTATGAGACCTATAATCAGTACATCATGCACAAGGCTGATCTTCACTTCAGATAATTTCTAATTCGATCAAAATTCTTAATTATGAAATTTTAAAATGTCTATTAATTTGTACAAATTAGTTGATTATCACTGTTTAATTGCATATTCTTTCTTAGTCTTGTTTTGTATTCTACATCATCTAAATTATGATTGCACTTTCTTTAGTATATAGATTTAGCCCTAAAATTTTATTTTATTTTGCATAATTAGTGCACCATATATCTTGTACGTAGGATCTTGCATCATCATCATGTAATTGCTTGACATTGCATGTTTTTATTTAGCAGTAAAATTATAAGATTGTACATGGATTAACAACTGATTCAAGGGTTAGAGAGTTGAATTCTAAAAATTATCCTAGAAGTTAAAGCTAAACTTAAAGCTGACATCAATCGCACAGAAGACCACTTAGAAGCCTTATAGAATAGCCTTAGAGAAGAGCGTAACTTTGAGGATAAAGCACAAATTGCATTTGAAGTGGACACGATAATAGGATAATTTGAAATAGGAATAACTAAAATCAAAATAATATGAGATGAGATGAAAGCTTTGAGGATAACTTGATCCAGATAATATTACACATTGGATTAGAATAGGTTCTCCCACTTTTGATGAAAACTATAATTCCCAGACCGTTTTATATTGGTTAGTAAAGATGGAATACTTCTTTGAATGGTACCAGCTATCAAACGAATGGAAGATTAAATTTGTTAAGGTAAAACTTATAGGATCTGCTAAGATTTTCTGGTTAGCAGAGAGACAATGAGATAGTGCATCCAGGACATATACTAAGCGCAAATAGAAGTATATATCTCTTAACTATAGATATCGTCTTCTAAAAAAACTGAACGACTTATGACAATGGAGCATGTCTATGAAAAGAATATATGACTAAGTTTAATGACTTATTTAGTAGGAGCGAGCTTCAAAAAGATACCTGATATACCTTTGTTAGGTTTTATTCTAGTTTGAAAGCAGACACTAAGCATGTGATGCTCCTATATAATGTAATGTACAATAAGTATTTAATTTAGCTTTAAATTTATAGTTTATGAGAACCCATATAGATAGGAAGCCTACTTTTAAAGCCAACATAAGTGACCGATTAAGAATACAATCAAGTTCAAAGTTATTGCAGCTAAGGTGACAAATGAAAAGGTTAAAATTAACAAATTATCACAACAGCTAAAAGGAATATAAAATTTTAAATGTTTAAGGTTTTGACCATATTGCTAGTTAATGTCCTAATATGAGCATATATGTGAGAGAGATTTATGATAATGATGGGAAAATCCAGAAATCCAAATGAGAGCGCTAGTGATACAGATGATGATATCAAGGAGTCTAGTATTTGTTTGCATGTCATTAGGTGTCCAGTCATTACACCTAGGGGTGATGAAGATTGACGAAGGTTAAATATTTTTTTAACATACATCAAGATTAAAGATAGATTTTAGAGTGATGATTGACAGAGGTAGTTGTATGAATTTAGTTTCCAAATTAGCTATATAAAAGATGTGACTTAAAGCTGAATCTTACTTATAATCTTACACCGGTACTCAGGTTGATGACAATTCACATGCTATTACCTAATATTTTCCCGTATCTATCTAGTTTTTAAATTATCAAGATCGCATCCGGTGTGATGTACCAGTGTATGCTACACATATTCTACTAGGTAAGACTTGGTTATACAATTTAGATGTGAGAAGTTTTGAAAGATAATATATATATGTTTAATTGGAAGCAAATTATGTTTATTCCCTCTTAACCCAAGAGCCAAGTGGTTGATCAAAAGAATATGTTGATCTTTAAGAAACCAGGAATGATGAAGCCTTTGAAACCTCAAACAAGAGCCCATGAGGGAGTTTATGATTGAGCCCAAGCTAGATCCTGAGCAAGCCCCCGAATACAAGCACAAGATCTAGTTTGAGCTTGAACTTGAGTCTACATAGTCAGAGGTGAGGTCCAAGACAATGCTTGAATTGATGTCTCGATTAGAGTTCATATTGAAGCCACCATATGCGGCATTTGGTGAGCTTGAGAAAGTTGAACACATCGATTTTATCACCACAGATCTTTTACAACTGACTAACAAGCAGATTTTGTATGCCTTCCTGTTGTTTGTAACTTTGGTACATTCTTTCGACAATGCTCGTCTCCAAGTTTACGGTTTATTTCTTTTCTAACGATAAGAGATTGTTGACTTCTGCTGAACTGCGCTCTTTTATAATCATTCATCTGATGATGAATTTTTCCAAGCTAGGATGAATGATAGGAATCCAAATTAGATCCAGATTACTCTTTTAGAATTTGAGTCAATTTAGTTTTATGGTCTTTTAAGTCTGCTTAAAATTTAAAATTTGAAGGCTTTTTAAAGTTTCTTTTGAAAGATATTTATGTCATTTTATGTTTCCTATTTAGGGAAATTTTTTATTTTATTTAGGAGTCTTTTGAGTCTATTTAAGAATTTGAGTATGAGTCAAATTAATCTTTATTTTTATCTATATGTATGGCCTATATGTATGGTCATGTATTCAACTTTTTAGTTATGAGAAATTGAATAAATTTAAATTTTGTGTAAATATTGTTTGACACTTGAAAATCTTGAGCGTAAAAGGCATAAGAGTAGGCTTAGTTACCTGAGCGTAAGGTCCGAAAAATCTTCCACGTGCAAGGCGTTTGAATAGGTAATCGTAAGATTCCCATGATATGATGCCTACAATCCTATCTATCCTTTAGATTTGTTCTTCCTCAATTCCCCATCATATATTTGCCGCTTCTGTTCCTTATCACAATGACTTGAGTATCCACCCAGAGGAACAAGTGGTTGGAAACCATAGACTATGGTGTACTTTCTCCGTTTTAATTCATTTCTTAGATCCATTTATTTTTTCTTTATTGACTTGATATTATTCATGTTATCATCTATGAGCCATAGACACAGGCACACGTTGTATTCTAGCATGGATACTGATGCGGGTCGGCACTTAGGGGGGACGGGCCGCACGGGCTTGGAAGAGGGTCCGGTTCGGGTCTACCATCGGAGATAGGGGTGGCCACAAAATTCTCATATGTCAAAGTTGGCGCTAACTCCGGTCTGAAAATGAGTCCTAATCGGAGGCGGCGACTTGGGTCCACCACGGACCCGTTCCCAAACTTGTGATTCCTCATAAGTGGGGAGGGTAATTAGACAATTATTAACCCCTCTCCCAATAAAGGGCCGGCCGGCCCTAGGATGGCGGCTTATCGAAGAATTGTGCAAGGTATTTTATTTTTTAGAATCCATAGTTTAATTCCTATTTGCTAATTAGTTGTTTTAGTCCTTAGATCTATTATTCTAGCAATTAAATAGTAATTTCAGATCAGTTCTTCGGCATTAAACCCTAGATTAGGAAGTCCAAAAGCCATAAAAATCCCACCTTTGATTCCCACAAAAAGCCCTAATCGTATCAAATTGGTATCAGAGCGGTCGATCTATGACAAGCACGCGATCCATGGAGCGAGTCGAGGTTTTGGAAGAAAAAGTTGAACGGATTGAAGCCCAAATCAGCAAGAGTTTCATCGATTTGAGGAAAGAAGATGCGGAGATGGCCGCGGAGATCCGGAAGGAGATGAAGGAGAATCAAGGGAAAACGGAGGCAAAACTATTGGAATTGACGGAGGCTATAACGGCGTTGACCGCTCATCTTGTACCAAAGGCGGATCCAAGCAAAAAGGAGCCACCATTGGCGAAGGACAAGGGCAAAAAGACGATTTTTTGGAAGATGATCCGGATCTAGAAGAAGACGGAGGCTTTGAGCAAAAGGACAAGGCATGGGGGACTCGCAAGGACCAAGTGCCGCCGCGCTACAGCGAACCGGGCGCCGGAGGGGGGTTTCTGCCCCTCCGGCAGCCCGCCGGATGGTCGCCGGGCCCCCAGGAGGCTTTGGGGGGCCCGGGGAACCCGCACAGAGGCGGGGGGCCGCCAGGCCCCCAGGAGGGGCGGCCGGGCCTGCCGCCCCTCCCTGCGCCTGCGGCAGGCCCCGACGGCACCGCCTGGGGGCCGCCCGGCCCCATGTTCAGGGCCGACCGACCCCGGCGGTGCCTTGGGGGGCCTCGGCCGACCCCGGAGGGGGGACCCAAGGCCCGACGGACCCCTGGGGGCCCACTGACCCTCATGACTCTCGACAGACTCTTCCGAGCGTTTCCAGGCCCCGGGGGCCCCGCCCGAGGCCCGAGGAGCACATTTTGGAGGTTTTCAGCCTTTTGGGGACCCGGCGGAGGATTTCAGCCGGGTGGGGGTCACCACCAGATCACCGGAGGTCCGTCGACTCAGCCTCCACCCTTTGGGGGAGTGACGGGAGATTGGAGAGCGTACCAGGACCCTCCAGGAGGCCACCAGGCGGATTTTGGACACCCACAGGGTGACTGGCAGGGGCATGGAGCAGAGGGAGGCTACCGTGATCGAGCTGAGGCTTATTTTCCCGATAGGCGACAGGGGTACCAGCACAGGGGTGGATTCCAGCAGCAGGAGAGAGGTGGTTATGGTGGCTAGAGGCGACTGAGGATGCTGGAGGTGCCCATTTTTGAGGGAGGAGATCCCGATGACTGGTTGTACCGGGTGGAGAGGTACTTGGAGGTGTCCGCGGTCCCAGGAGAGGAGTGGCTTCGGGCGATAGGGGTTTGCTTGGAGGGAGAGGCCCTAGGCTGGTTTCGTTGGACAGATCAGCAGCAGCCTTTTCAGACCTGGGCGCAGTTTACGACGCTCTTGACGGAGCGCTTTGGAGGAGGACAGGCTGGAGGCGTGTTCGAGAGACTATACTCGCTGAAGCAGGAGTGGAGCGTGGGGGATTATATCAAGAAGTTTGAGTCGCTCTGCCACCGAGTTCGGGGAGTATCTGAGGAATCCTTGGAGGGCTGTTTCATGAAGGGGCTGAAGCCCACGGTGAGGTCGGGGCTGAGGCAGTTCGAGCCCGTTGGTTTGCGCGGGATGATGACGTTGGCACGGAAGGTGGAGGACCATCAGGAGACGGAGCGGAGGGCCCGTGGGACGTGGGGAGGCACCACGTTCAGGAGCCAGGCGGCTGCTGCAGGGCAGATGACAGCACCTACTTCAGGGACCACGCCGGGCCAGGGGGCTACAGCCGCAGCTGGGAGCGGCACTGACAGGAGGCAGGAGCCCCGAGGTTGGGGGCAAGTGCAGCAGATGACAGATGCAGAAATACGGGAGAAGCGGGTGAAGGGACTGTGCTTCAGATGTGATGAAAAGTTCACCCCAGGACACAGATGCGCTGCTCGGACTCTCCAGATACTGATAGCTGGCGATGAGGAGGGAGAGGACGAGGTTGTCATCCTAGAGGTAGGAGAGGATGAGGAGGAGATGGAGCACCAGCACTTGGACCTTGCAGAGGTGTCCCTCAATTCCGTGGTGGGGTTCACGCCGAACCACACCATAAAATTGGTGGGACATGTGGGTAGCCAGGAGGTGATAGTATTGATCGACAGTGGGGCCACCCACAACTTCATTTCCAGCAGGCTGGCGGAGGCACATGGCTTGCAGATGAATGGCACGGGACGGTATGGAGTGATGCTAGGCACGGGACAGGTGACACATAGCACTGGTGTCTGCCGTGGGGTGGTTGTGGCGATTCAGGTAGAGCAGCTTGTCACCGATTTCCTTCCCTTGGAGCTAGGGAGTACAGATGTCATCCTGGAAATGAAGTGGCTGCAGACCCTCGGGGAGACCAGGACGAATTGAAAGATGCTGAGGATGGAGTACCAGCATGGAGGGAGGACAATGGTATTGCAGGGGGACCCCGGCCTCTGCCGTTCCTTGGTATCTTATAAGGCCATGTCCAGGGCGATCCACACAGCAGGGGTAGGTTTCTTGGTGGAGCTATAGGCTGTGACAGCGTCAGTACAGAGCGAGGGCCCCACACAGGCGGTAGCACCGGAGGTAGAGCAGCTGTTGGCTCAGTATGAGGAGGTTTTCCAGACACCGCAGGGGCTGCCACCACACAGAGATCATGAGCACGCCATCGTTTTGAGGGAGGGCGTGTCTCCCATCAGTGTGCGACCCTACAGGTACCCACAAGTACAGAAGGACGAGATAGAGAGGCTGGTAGAGGAGATGCTGCAGGCGGGGGTGATTCAGCCGAGCACTAGCCCTTTCTCTAGCCCGATTTTGTTGGTGAAAAAGAAGGATGGCAGCTGGAGATTCTGCATGGATTGCATGGCCCTGAATAAGGAGACTGTGGCAGATAAATTTCCCATTCCTGTGATTGATGAGCTGCTGGATGAACTCCACGGGGCAGCATGTTTTTCCAAGATTGATCTGAAGTCCGGGTACCATCAGATATGGATGAGGGCGGCCGACGTGCCAAAGACTGCTTTCAGGACTCACGAGGGGCATTATGGGTTCTTAGTCATGCCCTTCGGCCTGACGAATGCACCGGCGACATTCCAGGCCTTGATGAACAAAGTCTTCCGACCTTTTCTGAGGAGATTTGTGCTGGTCTTCTTTGACGACATCCTGGTGTACAGCCGCAGCATGGAGGAGCATATGGGGCATCTGCGAGTGGTGTTGCATGAGTTACAGGAGCAGCAGCTGTGTGCGAACAAGAAGAAGTGTCTGTTTGGACAGCCACAGGTGGAGTACTTAGGACACGTGATGTCAGCAGAGGGAGTTGCAGCAGATAGGACCAAGATTGCGGCCATGTTAGACTGGCCGATACCTTCCACCTTACGGGGACTGCGAGGCTTCTTGGGCTTGACATGGTATTACAAGAAATTTGTCTAGGGATACAGCACGATTGCTTGGCCTCTTACCGAGCAACTAAAGAAGGACAACTTTCACTGGGGCGAGGAGGCTACCAGGGCATTCGAGGCCTTGAAGCAGGCGATGACGTCGGTGCCAGTTTTAGCACTCCCAGATTTCAGCAGACCATTTGTGATAGACACCGACGCATCAGGGTATGGCTTGGGGGCAGTGTTGATGCATGACCAGAGGCCGATTGCTTTCTTCAGCCAGACTCTGTCAGCACGGGCGAGGCTGAAGTCAGTTTATGAGAGGGAGTTGATGTCGATTGTACTATCCATTCAGAAGTGGCGGCCCTACTTGTTGGGTAGGAAGTTCATAGTGCGGACTGACCAGTGGAGTTTGAGATATTTATTGGAGCAGTGCATGGTCACCGAGGAGCATCAGAGATGGCTCTCCAAGCTGGTCTATTTCACGTTCGAGATACAGTACCGCCCAGGCCTGGAGAACAAGGCGGCTGACGCCTTGTCACGCCGCGAGGAGCTTGCAGAGGTAGCCGCCATCTCAGCACCGGTCCTCTTGGATTGGGAGCCCGTGAGTAGAGAGATTGAGGCTGATGAAGATCTGGCGAGGATCCGTGAGGCACTGCAGCAGGGGTCCGTAGACTTCCAGGGATATATCATGGATGGACAGAGGCTGCTATACCACGGCAGACTGGTGATTCCTAGGGGTTCCGCCCACATCCCCATGATTTTTCAGGAGTTCCACGGCAGCGCCATCGACGGACACTCCGGGATACAGTAGACTTACAGGAGGATGGCAAGGGAGCTATACTGGCCCGGGATGAAGAAGGACATTGCCCAGCGGATAGCAGAGTGTGACGTGTGCCAGCGTCACAAATATATGGCAATGGCACCAGCGGGACTTTTACAGCCATTAGCCTTGCCAGAGAGAGTCTGAGAGGATATCAGTATGGATTTTATTGAGGGGTTGCCGCGATCCGAGGGTTACAATTCTATACTAGTGGTGGTCGATCGGCTCAGCAAGTATGCCCATTTCATACCCCTCAAACACCCTTACACTGCAGTTACGGTGGCAGCAGCTTTCATGAGGGAGGTGGTTCGCCTGCACGGGTTTCTCGGTTCCATAGTGTCAGATCGAGATAAAGTGTTCATTAGCAGCTTCTGGCAGGAGTTATTCAAGGTGCAGGGGACCAAGTTGCGGAGGAGCACTGCCTATCACCCACAGACAGATGGACAGACAGATGTGGTGAATAGGAGTGTGGAAACATATCTGAGGTGCTTCGCTTCAGAGGCACCGAAGCAGTGGGCCAGATGGTTGGCATGGGCAAAATATTGGTACAACACCTCGTACCATTCGGCAGCACAGAGCACCCCATTTCGGATCCTATATGGCCGAGACCCGCCATAGTTGATACATTACAGCAGAGGGGCCACGCCGGTGTCCCAGGTAGAGGAGCATTTGACTGAGAGGGACAAATACCTGGAGGAGTTGAAGAAACACCTGTTGAGAGCCCATCAGATCATGAAGACTAAGGCGGATGCACACCGGTGAGATGAGCACTTTGAGGTAGGGGACCGTGTGTACCTGAAGCTTCGACCTTACAGGCAGAGGACCCTGGCCCGTCGGAGCAATGAAAAGCTAGCCGCCCGTTACTATGGACCTTTCGAGGTGACCGCTCAGATCGGGAAGGTGGCCTATAGACTGCAGTTGCCCGCCACTTCGACCATCCACCCGGTGTTCCACATATCGCAGTTGCGGCGGGCCATCGGGAATCACACACTGTCACCCACCCTTCCACCCATTCTGACAGATGACATGGAGGTGCTTCTGGAGCCTCATGAGTTGACATGGATCCGGCAGACCGCGAACGGGATTCAGGAGGTGCGGATTCGATGGCGGGGCCTTCCCGACCACGATGCTACATGTGAGGCTACTTCAGTGATCCGTAACCAGTTTCCAGACTTTCACCTTGAGGACAAGGTGGCACTTTTGGGGGGAGTAATGATGCGGATCGGCACTTAGGGGGGACGGGCCGCACGGGCTTGGAAGAAGGTCCGGTTCGGGTCTACCATCGGAGGCGGCGACTTGGGTCCACCACGGACCCGGTCCCAAACTTGTGATTCCTCATAAGTGGGGAGGATAAGAGGGTAATTAGACAATTATTAACCACTCCCCCAATAAAGGGCCGGCCGGCCCTAGGATGGCGGCTTATCAAAGAATTGTGCAAGGTATTTTATTTCTTAGAATCCCTAGTTTAATTCCTATTTGCTAATTAGTTGTTTTAGTCCTTAGATATATTATTCTAGCAATTAAATAGTAATTTCAGATCAGTTCTTCGGCATTAAACCCTAGATTAGGAAGTCCAAAAGCCATAAAAATCTCACCTTTGATCCCCACAAAAAGCCCTAATCGTATCAGATACATACATGGTGTCGGATATGGTCATCATGCAAAACCTAAACATATGAACATTGTTATATATGCGTGTTTCTTTTGCACAGATATATATTTAACTTATATAAACCGGTGTAATTGGCTGTTATTCACGCTATGAAATAACCTAAACCTAAAGTTATAAAAGGTTCCATGATTCTCCTGAAAAAGGTTCCATATACCATACACGTTTGTCAAATGGGGCATACCACTTCTTGTTATACATTTTTAAAGGTAAATTAAGTTTTATGCAATTAGAGGAGCATCTGACATGGATGAAATATATTATGTGCAAAGATTCGGACACGTCAATTTTTCAGGTTGGGAAGTGTCATACGTAGGATATGTTATTGCCTTTTATTTTGCAAATTTGTGAACACAAACAGTCTATGACTAATTCAACTCACATTCTCTTTATCTTTTAAGGAAAATAGCAAATTATTCACCCTTATTCAGGGAATTGAGGCTAAATGGAGCAACTGTGAGAGATACTTTGAAAATACCAGCTAAAATGTACAATACATACTCTACTATAGGCCATAACGCGCAACATGACATAAATTACACGTTGATGCCCATGGATTGACTTATATATCTTTCATGAACACTCAAAGAAGTTGGTTTATGTTAGGACTCCCAAGGGGATTTGGGGTAAAATTCGGGGTTTTATTGATATAAAGTTGAATTGATAATGATATGACCATCAATTCTAGAGGATGGCCAACTCTCCCAACTATTCTAGGGCTACTCTCTAATATCTACTAATCTATTTAAACTCCGCATAAACCCCAATACCCTAATTCCCCATGTATATTATAATATGATTACCCAATAATTATGAAAACGCTCTTGGACCCTAAAATTACAGAATCGCCATTGGATCAATCCTTTGCGTTTGCCGCCCATTGCTCTAACATTTGTCGCCGGTTTTGGTATGTTACGAACCCATCATTACTCCCCTCAAAAGAGCCACATTGTACTCGAGGGAGAAGTCTGGAAACTGCTGCTGGATTGCTCCAAAAGGCTCTCACGTAGCGTCATAGTCAAGAAGGCATCTCCATTAGATTAACACCACTTTGGTCCCTGCATCTCCTCGACGGACACTTTTTAACTTCGAAGGCTCTAAAATCACCTCCATATCCTCAGTCAAAATCGGTTGTAATGATGTTGAAGGTGTGTGGTCTCTATAGCATGGCAAAGCTGTGATACTTGGAAAATGAAATGTATAGTTGACGTCAGTGGTAACTTCAATCGGTAGGCAACATGTCCCACCCTCGCTTCAATCTTATAAGTCCCAAAGTATCGGGGCACCAGCTTCTCATTTCTCTAGTGAGACAAAGATCTCGGACGGTACGGTCGCAGTTTCAAGTAAACTCAGTCGCCAACTATAAACTGTACTTCTCTCCTATGTCTATCTGCCTACTTCTTCATAATCTGCTGGGCCGTTGCCAAATCCCACTTCAACCCCTTTAGCACTATGTCTATATCCTTCATGTACTGCTTAACCCAAGACACTGGTCAGAGCCGTGGCCGTAATGTAGCAGATGTGGAGGATCACACTCATATAAAATTTTAAAAGATGTGGTCTGAGCGGTTGTATGATAGATCTGTTATACCAATACTCAACCCATGCCAACCACTTTCCCACTGCTTTGGTGCCTCTAAAATAAAACAACACAAATAGGTCCATATGCTCTTGTTGACGACCTCAATCTGGCGGTCCGTCTGTGGATGATAAGTTGTGCTCTGCTTCAGGACAGTCCCCTGCATTCTAACTTCATCCCGATCTGACACGATTGATTCTAGAATCCCCTTCAATCACACCACATCCTGTATGAATGCTGCTGTAATTGTCACTGCTGTGTAAGGATGTCGAAGGGCAACAAAAATGCACATATTTGCTGAGGCGGTCCACCACTATAAGGATGACTGAGTATCCTTTTGACCTAGGCAACCCTTCGATAAAGTCCATCGTGACCTCCTCTCAGGCCTGATCTGGCAAGAACAGAGGCTGTAGTAGTCCTCCGGGAGCCATCACATATACTTGTGACGTTGGCACTTCTTTACATCCCTCTTCATCCCCTGCCTAAAATAGCTCACTAGCCAGTCACCGGTAAGTCTTGAGGACCCCCGAATGTCCTTCAACATCACTACCATGAAACTCGAGTAAGAGACTTGGGAAGTGAGCCGAAGTCCTAGGCAATAAGTACAATAATCGTTACTCTAAGGAATAACCTGGGTATTCTATCGATCCCTATAGCAATGCATTCCGAATCTTTGCCAACTCCTCATTTGCATCAATCTCCCGCAACAATGGCTCCCAATCGAGCATCACTGGGACGGATAAGGCTGCCAACTGTGAATCCTCCACTCATTTAGACAACACATCCGTCGCCTTATTTTCCAGTCATGGTCTGTACTGAATCTTGAAATGATACATTAACAGCTTAAAGAGCCAACACTGATGCTCCTTAGTCACCATCCACTGATCCAAAAGATACTTAAGACACACTGGTCTGTCCTCACTATGAAGCTTCAACCCAATAGGTAAGGCCGCCATTTCTGCACCGCTAAGGCAATAACCATCAACTCGCGCTTATAAACCGACTTAAGTCGAGCTTTTTCCGTTAACACTTGTCTAAAATAGGTTACCAGTGGTTGGTCATGCATCAGTACTGCGCCTAACCCATACCAAGAAGTATCTATCTCTACAACGACTGTCCGACTGAAATCTGGTAGGGCTAACACACGAACACTAGTCATAGCCCGCTTTAATACCTCAAATGCCCAGATCTCCCCTTACCATGCTTAAAAATGTTCTTCTTTAGCTCTTCTGTCAGTGGCTAGTCGATAATGCTATATCCCTTGACAAACTTCCTGTAGTAACCAGTAAGCTCCAGAAATCCTCGTAACTCTCGCAAGGTGGTCAGTCGTGGCCAGTCAATCATTGCTGTAATCTTGGACTGTCACCGGCCACTCTCTCTGTCGAAACCACATGCCCAAGATACTTCACTATCCTCTATGCAAACAAGCACTTGTTCTTATAGGCGTACAACTGGTGGTTCTGCAACTCTTGTAACATTATCATCAAATGCTCCACATATGCCTCAATAGATCTATTGTACACCAGAATATCGTTGAAAAATTCCAGCACAAACCTATGTAAGTAAGGCCGAAACACATTGTTCATAAGGGTCTGGAAAGTAGAAGGTGCATTGGTCAAGCCAAAAGCATGATTAAAAACTCATAATGGCACTTATGAGTGCTGAAAGCAGTCTTGGCCATGTCCTCTGCTCGCCTCTTGATCTGGTGGTAACCCGGCTTCCAATCAATTTTAGAGAAGAATACCATTCCATGAAGTTCATCTAGTAGCTCGTCGATCGCATGAATATAGAACTTGTCTGAAACTATCTCCGTGTTCAATGCCTAATAATCGATGCAGAATCGTCAACTGTCATCATCTTCTTTACGAACAGAATTGGGCTTGAGAATGGACTCACACTGGGTTGTATTACCCATGCCTGGAGCATCTCCCCAATCATCTACTCGATCTCATCCTTCTGCACATGTGGGTATCTGTATGGTCTCACACTGATGGATGAGACTTCCTCTCTTAAGACTGTCATGTTCGTGGTCCCATGGTGGAGTGAGTACCTAAGGCGTCTGGAACACCCATCGAACCGAATCAGAAACTGATGTACTACTGCGGAAATGTCCTACTCCTTGTCTTCCTCCCATGCCTAACCCTGTTGTTCCACTAAAAATCTTCATCATTATGTCTATATTGCCCTTGCCATGGGTTTCAAAGAAACAATGGGTCGGCATAAACGGCTATCTCCATGGAGTGTGACTGCTCTCCCCATTCCTGAAACTCCATGCGTAACGGCTTCCAATTGATCTTCGTCTCGCTCGAGGATTACAACCATCTCATTTTTAAAATTACATTCGTGCTGTTCAAGTCGAGCGGTAAGAAATCTTCCACGATCTGGATACCCTAAAGTGTCAAAATGAGCTCGCGGCAAGCTCCTCGACTGTGTTTCACCGTCCCAATCTCCATCATCACACCAAAACTCCATGTGTCTTTCGGTTGCAGCCTCCGCTGATCCAGCACCCTATTGGAAATAAAGTTGTGGGCGGCCCCACTGTTAGTGGTTATGCCCTAGACCAAATATTTGGACCTTTATGTTATGTCATTTTTCATTTATAAAATGGTTCTCTTAATGTTATTATTATATTACTTGCACGTTTCATTATAATAATGTTTGGATAGCTGTTTTATGTTATTCTAAGTATCCCTAATCATTCATCACTAAAGGTATAATGATGAATTAAGACTAGTATGAGTTTGGTTGATAATTATGAGATAATTATATGTATGATGATACAAATCAAACTTGTAGGTACTTTTTGGAGAACAATGTACTGGATAGACTCGCTATGTGATCATTGCATGTATCAGTGTCATAAATGATCTCATAATAGTTATGTCATAGAATTCTTAGACCTAAGGTCATCACAGTTTTCTACATGAGGAACATCATGTTTTGACATAACCAAACATTATCTTTAATCAGATAATCATAAATGTTATGATTGGACATGATGAGAATTATGCAGAGGAAAGTGAATGAACAAGGTGGAATTTATACATCTCTTATGAGAGACATATCTAATGGGCCCCTCGATAAGTATGACTGAGAAATACATGTCTGTGCTCAGATGAATTGATACATGATCAATGTCATTTGATTTTTTAGTCTATAGTAACCGAGAAATTAAATGTTTTAAATAATGTAAGTATGACATTGTCCATGACTTATGTTCAAATAAGATACCACGTGACAAAATGATTATGACATGTTCTATTGGTTAGGTTAATATCAGACTAACAATATTCATATTAATTGGGTAGTCATAATGTCTTGCTAGAGACCACTTATGATTTGTGGGCTTATAATAGGATTAGGCCCACTGCGAATTTGATATAAAGCCTATTAGGTCGCACATAAAGAACGTAATGGATGAGATATGGTTTGTAAAAGAGATTTCGAATTTAAAATCTGATTTGAAATTCGAAATAAGGCGATATATTTTAGCCATTAGGTATTGTATCTTATTAAGATATTATCTCTAAGATATCTCTGCGTAACTGACACACATTAACCACTCGTCAGATTGAGTTAGGGTTAACGTGGAACTATATATATATTATAGAGATGATTTTCAGTAGGCAACATGATCTTTGTCATTTTGAGAAAATACAGATCGAGAGAAAAACCCTAGTTGCGGATAAGGAGCTAACACCCTTGCAATTTTTGTTTGTGACGTTCGTGTGTGGATACTGGCATAGGGTGGTCGTTCATCAGAGCAGCACATGTAGTCCGATTCATTCGAACAATCAGTAAGGTTAGTAATCACGATCGACTCAATTGAAACACATGGATATTTGGTGGGTTACTATTTTTCCGTTGCGTATAAGTTTTATTATGCTTATAGTAAACCCACCACCCACCACCCACCACCCAAATCTATTGTACACCAGGATATCGTTGAAAAATACCGCCACAAACCTCTGCAAGTAAGGCCGAAACACTTTGTTCATGAGGGTCTGGAAAGTAGCATGTGCGTTGGTTAAGCTAAAAAATATGACTAAAAATTCATACTGGCCTTATTAGTCCTGAAAGCAGTATTGGCCACATCCTCCGCCCGCATCTTGATCTAGTGGTAACCCGGCTTCCAATCAATTTTAGAGAACACTGCCACTCCATGAAGATCATTTAGTAGCTCGTGGATCACATGAATATAGAACTTGGGCTGGAACCATGTTTTTGTTCAATGCCCAATAATTGATGCAGAACTGCCAACTGCCATCGTTCTTCTTTAATAACAAAATCGGTCTCGAGAATGGGCTCATATTGGGATGAAACCCCTGCATATAGCATCTCACCAACCATCTGCTCGATCTCATTCTTCTGTACCTGGGGCTATCGGTAGGGGTTCACACTGATGGGTGAGACTCCATCTCTCAGAACTATGGCATGCTCTTGGTCATGCCTCCCGATGCGGCTCCTTTTCTGTCTTCGTTGTCCCCCATCGGTCCTTGAACAAATCCTGGTCTCCGCCCTTAACGAAGCCTAAATAGACTCCATGGTGATCGCCAAGTCCTCCCGCAGGACAGTCGCCCCCAAGGGACCGTCGCAGAGGCCAGGGAGGTCCTCCACCAACAAACCAAGGCCCGTGGCGCCCCACACGACCTGTCCGGGGTCGCCTGGCCTCGGCGGCCTGCTCGAGGGTCACCAGACACCCAGCGACATGTCCAAGGGTCGACTGGGCCTCTGGCATCTCGCCCGTGGTTTGTGGCCCCTCAGGCGAGGCTGTCAGGGGTCGTCGGGCCTTTCATCTTTTTCCAGGGGCCGTGTAGCCCCTGTCTTTGCTGCCGGGGGCTGCCGCTCCCGTCCACCACCTCTCATGGAGACATGGGGCCCTTGGCGTTGCTGTCAGGGGCTGCCGCCCCTTTTCGAGTCTTCTCAGGGGCCGCGATGCCACTGATATGTCTTCGGATGGTGTACTTCCTCATAGTATACGACTTTCTCTTTTCCTTTGTCCAAAGGCGTTGCCTGTTGTCCTTGTTATGCGTTGTTGTCATTGTTGTTCAAATCTAGTTTTAACATCTCTTTCTCAGGTGGAGGGCGGCTAATCATCACCGAAATTCGTTCCATTAGGGTTTCCATCGAAAACTCCATCCAGGATGAGATCCTTTCCTCCATCGAAGAGAACCTTTCCTCCGTCGCTTTATGTCGTTCCTCCATCGATCTCTCGAGCCCTTTGATTTTGCTTTCAAGTCTCTCTTCCAAAGTCTTCACCTTTCTTGTCGCCATCATCAGGATATATGCTATGATATCAATTTGTTAGGACTCACAAGGGGATTTGGGGATAAATTAATGTTTTTATTGATATAAAGTGGAATTGACAATGATAGGGCCACCAATTCGAGAGGATGGACAACTCTCCCAACTATTCTAGGGTTCAACTCTTTAATCTCTACTAATCTCTTCAAATTTCGCATAAACCCCAATTACCCTAATTCCACACATATATAATAAACTGATTTTCCAATAATTACGAAAATGCCACTCGACTCCAAAATTACAGAATTGCCACTTCATCAGCCCTTTGCGTTTGCCCCCCTTGCCTTAGCCTTTGCTGCCGCCTTTGACAAGTTACGAACACATCAGTTTGTAATGTCTTTCTCTCATCAGGATGATTCCATGAACTGATAATAAGCATGGCCACAGACATGGGATACATACATGGCATGCCATGCGACAACTCCTTAAAAGGTAGGATATGGAGCACAAGGACATGACACTCACAAATATTACAATAATAAAGAGAATGCATATAGACTTACCATTCATAGACATTTGCAATGTAGTTTTAGTACATCCTGAGGTCAATCAGATCATGGATTCAGATTGCAGACTTTTTTTCTCACAAATGTATTTTTTTCCATCAATATCTGGCTGAGTTGACTTACAAATTGGTGAACTGAATTCTTGCTGTTTTCACACAGTATTGTTGGATGTCTAGTTTTGTGTAACCTTTTGATTTTCTATCTTCCTTTGATCTTGATCCTCCTGGATTGGTGTGCCTCTTTCAAAGGCTAAAAAGTGAACATTTGGCAGTGAGTTAGCGATGGATTTACTATGAGAGGAATGTATATTTATCGGAAGCTAAAATATTTGGTAGGAGAGGATGATATCAAAGACATTCAATTCTCACTTTTAATAGTAATAATAATATTCTTTTCACTCCTTGGCTTCGGCCAATTTGATTTCTAATACATTTTACAAACTTTGCCTTACTTATCAAGCCTTTATCTACAACCCTTTATAAAGACCAACATGACATTCACAACTTAAACTACCAACTACCTATCTTAAATTTATTTTGTCTTCACATTCCTAAACATTTTTCATTTGTGAAGAGAGGAGATTGTGTCTAATTTTGATAGCTACCTATCTTAACTAAATTATTCTCACGCATGCTGGCCTAAACAAATTTGGACTCAAATATCTTGCATTTTGGAAGAAGAAAGAAAATAAACTACCAAGATTGACTCATACAAGAGTTGCAACACATATATTTGATTTCATAACTGAACACATTGTACTTTAAACATTAATAGTAGATGCCCACTAACCAGTGTTATAAAAGGCGGTTTCATTATGCGTGCGGTCTATGAGCGCATAGCGTATAAGCGGATTATGCGGCCGATTATGCGGTTTACACGGTTTACGCAAAAATGAATAATTTAGTATATAAATAAGCAATAAGTTTATGTGTTTGTGTATATTAAATTAAAAAAGATAAGAATTATAGGAATAAGGAAAAAATCATATTAGCTTTTAAAAATATGGATTAATTCATACTAAAACATCAGCGCCATTATGACGATCAATACATAAAATAACCTAAATCTAACGTCTAAAGCAATCTATACACAAACCATAACTATTTAGTTTTACGTCCAAATCAAAAGCATGTCAAACAAAGTATTTTAAAATTAAAAACCCGATTTTTATGTTTAACGGGTCGTGTTTCTTAACGGGTTGGAATTTTTTAGTTGCCGATTATGTGCCTGCATATTCGTATATGCGGTCGCATAACATTTATGCAGTCGATTATGCGGTCGACCGCATAATTCGACCGCATATCTCAATTCTCATGCGGTCAAAGGCCGCATCCTTATATGCGGCCGCATATGCGGCCGCATATAACTTGTTTTAGAACACTGCCACTAACTACCCTCCCTTTTTGAGAGAAGAAAGAAAACAGACTTTCAACATTTCACAGAATCAACATGAATATTTAAGGTAAACATTTTATTTCTAGGTATGTCCATCTTTGCAATAATTTCATTTTATTCTTGATGGTGAGAGCAAGAGTTGACAGTGAGAGCAAGAACTTTGAGATGAATATCATAACTGTTAGGAATAAACTCTCTTGTCTTATTCCAAGGGCAATAGCCCGATATATATAGAGTACATGCGAAGGTAAATAAGCACAAACGACCCTATACAAAAGGGGTATATACTTATACATCTAACACCCCCCCTCAAACTCATGGTGGATCAACAACACTGAGTTTGGAAAGATAAAAACTGTGCTGTGCTCTAGTCTGGGCCTTTGTGAAGAAATCCGCGAGCTGATACTCAGAAGGCACATACTGTAGAGCAATAACCGCATCCCGTACCTGTGAACGCGTAAAAGAGGCGTCCACACCAATGTGCTTGGTGAGCTCATGCTTCACCGGGTCACGAGCAATACTGATGGCACCTGTACTGTCAGACAACAAAGGAGTAGGTGTGGAAATAGAGACACCAAAATCCTCAAGTAACCAACGTAGCCAAATAATCTCTGCTGCCAACAAGGCCATAGCACGCAACTCAGCCTCAGCACTCGATCGAGAAACCGCCTGCTGCTTCTTGGTCTTCCAAGTGATGAGAGAGCCACCCAGGAAGACACAATAGGCAGATAGAGATCGACGATCAGAAGGATCACTGGCCCAAGTCGCATCAGAGTAAGCATGGAGCTGTAAATGACCAGAGCGTGGAGAGAATAATCGACGGTGGTTGGTCCCGCGCAGATAACGCAGGACACGAAGAAGGTGGCTGTAGTGGAGCTGAGTAGGTGCAGAAACAAACTGGCTCAGGATGTGCACGGAATATGTACATTCAGCTCCATCGGTGTATCAGCGGTACGCTGATCAACAAGAGAAGCCCGAGCAAGGAGATCCTGAATATACTTCTCCTGAGAGAGATAGAAGCCATCAGGTGTGGAGGAAAACTCAATCCCCAGAAAGTAACGAAGAGGGCCAAGATCCGTCATAAGAAACTGCTCGCTCAGTCGTGCTTTCACAAAAGCAATATACCGGGGATCATCTCCAGTGATAATCATATCATCCACATACAAAAGGAGAAGCGTCCGACCACGAGATGAAGTATGAACAAAGAGAGCATGATCATGATCACTCGCAATAAAACCAGCAGTAGTGACGACAGAAGAGAACCGCTGAAACCAAGCACGTGGAGCCTGCCGAAGACCATATAGAGAGCGAAGAAGGCGACAAACCATGCCCTCGGGGACAGAATAACCAGGTGGTGGTCGCATATAAACCTCCTCATCAAGAACGCCATTGAGAAAAGCATTCTTGACATCAAGCTGAGAAATAGTCCATGAACGAACAACAGCAACAGCAATAAGACTGCGAACAGTAGTCATATGAGCAACAGGAGCAAATGTCTCCTCAAAATCTATCCCATGCTCCTGCTGAAAACCGCGCGCTACAAGACGAGCCTTGTAGCGCTCCAGAGTACCATCAGATCTGGTCTTGACCTTGTAAACCCACTTGCACGTGATAGGACGAACACGGGCAGGCAGGGGCACAAGATCCCACGTACCAGTACGCTCCAGCGCAGCAATCTCCTCTGCCATAGCATGCTGCCACTCCTGGTGAGCAGCGGCATCCCGATAAGAGGTCTGCTCGGCAAGAATAGCATCCAGAGAAGTAAACCGACCAGGAGGGCGTAGTGACTCACGATCACGAAGGTGGTAACGAGGAGGGTCACTGGAGGAAGAGGGCAACTCAGGAGGGTAACTGGTGATGGAGGGCATCTCATGAGAAGGCACTGCAGGAGGATCCTCGACTCGCTGACGACGAGTGTAGTGAAGAGGAAAGGGAGAAACATGTCCTGGGGTAGGTGCAGAGGTGACCGGAGGCACAGGGGGCACTGGTGGTGGAGCTGAGGGCACAGGTGATGGGGGTATGGGTGGTGGAATGGTGGATAGTGGACTATCAGGAAAAATGAGAAACAAAAGAGGCTCAACAATAGAAGCCGGACTGGAAGATGAAGAAGGACGAGGGAAGAAGGGACGAGACTCATCAAAAGTCACATCACGAGAAATCTGCATCCGTCGAGCTACAAGATCCCAACACCGATATCTCTTGTGCACAACACTATACCCAAGAAAGACACACTCAGCAGACTGGGCTGTCAACTTGGTGCGCTCACGAGGGGCCAACAAGACATAGCAGACATAACCAAAAAGACGAAGCTCAGGATAAGACGGCAGATCTGGAGGTGGTGTAGGAATGCGCTCAAGTGGAATCGCACCCTGAAGAGGAGAGGATGGCTGCATGTTGCTGAGATATGTAGCAGTAGATACAGCCTCAGCCCAAAACTGAGGGGGAACAGATGAAGCAATCATAAGGACACGAGCAGTCTCAAGTAAATGACGATGCTTACGCTCAGCAACGCCATTCTGGGCATGAGCACCAGGACAGGAAAACTGTGAGAGAGTGCCCTGAGTATCAAGAAAGGCACGAAGGTGCCGAGATAAGTATTCTCTAGCAGAGTCAGCACGAAGAACCCGAATGGGAGTGCTATACTGTGTACGGATCATGGTAGCAAAAGATTTATAAATAGACAAAACCTCAGTACGAGAGGACATAAAGTATATCCAAGTGTAGCGAGAAAAATCATCTATAAATATAATATAGTAGAGATGACCCCCTTTCGAAACGAAGGGGGCCGGACCCCATACATCTGAGTGAACAAGATCAAAAGGACTCTGAGAGACAGACTCACTAGTAGGATAATGTAGCTGTAACTGTTTGCCAAGTTTACAGTCCATACAGTCTAAAGACAAATCACCAGAGACAGACCCTAATAAACCTCTACGAACCAAAGAAGAAAGACGCTAACCACAGAGATGTCCTAAGCGATGATGCCACTGGGCAAACGAACCGGTAGAGGATGCAGCAGAGGCGGAGGCAATAGTGGTGATGGGAGGACTGGCAGAGGCAGCGGAAGGAAGATGAAGCCAGTCAAGCTCCCAAAGACGCGGAGAATCACGCCTGCGGGGGCCAGAACCAACTAGAGTGCCCGTGCGACGATCCTGGATAGAACAAGAGTCAGAATCAAGAATAAAACGACAGCCATGATCAGTAAATTGGCCTGCCGACATAAGCTGCATGGTGAGTTTTGGAACGAGGACACAACAGGGACATGAAAAGTGGGATTAGAAAGTGTGCCTAGCCCTGTAACTGAAAGTGGGGTGCCATCTGCAGTGAGAACTGTGGCAGGGCTGGAGGGAGTACTAATGGAATGTAAAGTGGTAGAGTCAGGAGTCATATGAAATGAAGCACCAGAGTCAAGGATCCAAGGAGAGGTACCTGAGGTGGTGGAAGATGGTGTCGCAGTACCTGGAGGCTGACTGTAAGAAGAAGCAGAGCCTGATGCCCCAGAAACAGACATCCGACGAAATAACGTGAGAAGCTCCTGCTCAGTATCAGATGGGGTAGTGCTCCTCTGAGAGGGGAAACCCCCAGTGTCAGTCTCCTTCTTCTTCTTGGCAGCAGCCTGATCCATCCGCTTCTTGTGACACTGCGCCTCCACATGTCTGTCTCGGTGGCAGCAGGTGCAGCGTCTGGTGTCACCTCGCACGGGTGCTGTAGCAGAAGGCAGATCTGGTGTGATAGGAGCAGAAGAAGCAGGAGCACGGGTCGCCAAAACAGAAGCAGAAGGTGCCACAAGACCAGCAGTACGAAGACGAGTCTCCTCAGTACGAATAGCAGCAAGAACCTCCAAGAACGTCACGCGCGGGTGACGGGCAAGCAGCTGGGCACGTATCTGCTCGAACTCAGGCCGAAGTCGGATCAAAAAGTCATAGACCCGACGAAGCTGCAGGTGGGAGTGCTGATGCTGACAACACTGGCAGATACGACAGATCGCTGGTCCCAAAGAGTCGAGCTGACGCCAGATAGCAGATATCTGTGTATAAAACTTATCGACCGTGGCATCACCCTGCTGAAGAGCCTGCTCCTGTCGGACGACAGTAAGGTAGAGGGAGTCACCGGTAGGCTCATAGTGAGAGCGAAGATGATCCCACATCAGCTGAGACGTCGCCAAACTCACAATGTCGCCAGTCAGGGACACATCAATGCTAGCGATGAGGATGTTGGCGGCACGAGCATCGTCATCACACCACCGCCGATAGAGAACATCCTGAGAGGAATAAGCAGCAACAGCAGTCGCATACGCATCGGTTGCCGCCTTCTTGGCGGTGTCATCAGCAGTGGGGGGGAGTGGTGTCTCGCTGGGAAGCACCGGTCGCGGTGGGCAAGGACGATCGCCGGTGAGAAGGTCCCAAAGGCGCTGACCGCGCATATGGAGACGAATGTGCGGTATCCACTCCTTATAATTAAGGCCATCAAAAATCAACGAACACCGAGGGATAGCAACATGATGATGATGAAGTGGTAGATCCGTAGGAGACGCCATATGAAGGGGGCACCGACAGCGGCGCGGCGCGGATCGGGCGCGGCGTGGATCGGGCGCAGGCGGATCGGGCGCGGATCGGCACGGATTGGGCGCAGTCGCGGGGGGCGCGCAACGCGGATCTGGCGTTAGCGCGGAGACGCGAGGCGCAGGCGGATGCGGATGATGGCAGACGCACGCAGACGCAGCCAGATGATGACAGGCGGACAGATGATGACAGGCGCAGGCGCAGGCGGATGCGGATGATGACAGGCGCAGGCGGACGGGGCGGATGTGGATGAGGGCAGACGCACGCAGGCGCAACGCAGATCGCACGCAGGCGTAGGTGGATGGCACGCGCAAGAGGATGGCGCAGGCGGATCGCTCGTAGGCGCAGGCGCAGGCAGATGAGGGCAGCGCAGATCGCACGCAGGCGCAGGCGGATGAGGGCAGGCGGATGCACGCATGGTGAGAGCAAGAGTTGACAGTGAGAGCAAGAACTTTGAGATGAATATCATAACTTGTTTCAAGAACTTGTTCGAGACTTAATATATTGTTGCATAGTGCCAGAACATAGTAAACATGAGAGATGTACTCAAACTCTCCAGTCTTTGCCTTGATCATTATCTTACCTGTCTTGGATATCAAGAATGGTATGTTTCTTCTGCCCATGTATTAGAGTCTAAATTTATTTAGGTTAGCATGCATGCAGCTCATGTGAGAATAATTTAGCCAAGATTGGTTGCTATTAAAGTTAAAAACAATATCATCTCTTCACAAATGAAAATTTTAAAGGTGGTAAAGATAAAATAAAGTTAATAAAGGTATATTGTAGTTTAAGTTGTGAATGTCTTTGTTAGTCCTTACAAATGGTTATAGTCAAGGTTTAGTAATGTAAAGCTTGTAATGTATATTAAAAATCAAATTGATTGAAGCCGATGAATGAGAAGAATATTATTATTAATATTAAAGTGAGGGTAAATTTTTTAATCATATCCTCTCATATCAAATATTTTAGCCTCCCATAAATATCCTTTCATTTCTTGCGTAATCAATCACAGTGGTATCAGAGTGGAGTTCGATTTAGCTGGACCAAGTTAACAACATTGTCAATGTAATGGTGAACATGGTCCAACCATAGATTTCAAAGCTCACCAAGAACAACTATGACAACTGGAGCATTCAAATGAAATTCTTACTTGGCTTTTAACATTTATGGGAGCTCGTTGAAAGTGTCTACATAGAGCTTGAATCAGAAGCTGTACTTGAGTGATTTGGGAGAGTTTTAGAAAAGATGCAAGCAGGTGTTGTTCAGGAGTCAAGGAGTCTGCTTTTGAGAAAATATCAAATGCAAAATCACTAAAAGAAGCTTGAGAGATTCTGCAAAAATCCTACCAAGATGCAGAGAATGCAAGAAAGGTATGCATACAAACATTACGGACTGAATATCTGTAGAGTCAATTTCTGAAAATTTCAATAGAGTACCACATGTTACAAATCAAATGAGAAGTAATTGGGATGATACACAGAGAATAATGTAGAAAACTCTTTGAACGTTTCACCTTGATTTTAATTTTGTAATTCTTTCAATTCAAGTGTCCAATGATATATCAAAAATTTCTATTGGTGAACTGCAAGCATATGAACAAGGCTTGATCAGGAACAACAGTCTAGGGAGGAATTTGGAGCAATCAATCCATAGCAAGCCAGCAAGAAGAGAATCTCCATAAAGATCACACGAAGCTTATAACGGAAAAGGTTTCAGCTGACTGTCCACAGAGGATGCAAAAGACAGATGTACCAGAGAAGTTATAAGAACCAATACCATCAACCAGATCTCAAACGATCAACTCGACAAGCAAGAGCACATTGTGCATAAAAGGAAGAGGACGTTGATGAAACTATAAAAGAAATAGATCACTGTACTGGTGCTATAACTGCAAGAGGTATGATCACTTTAGCTATGATTGTTTTGAGATGCCAGCCTATACAGTACCAAAAAGAACAAATTTTATTATGAAAGAGGAATTTGATGATTCTATAATCTTATTAGCATACAATGAAAGTGAAAGCAAGCAACCAAACATCTGGTATCCAGACTCAGGAACTAGCAACCATGTGCATTGGATCAAAAAGTTCTTCACGGAGCTTAATGAGTCAGTGGATGGTGAAGTCACATTGGAAGATCGGTCAAAAGATTTAAATCCAGGTAAAGGCAAGACTGATTTGAGAGAACATGTACATCTGTGATATTTACTATGTTCTAGCATTACGTAATAATATATTAATTCTCAGATAACTTAACTTTTTTAAAAAGTTATGGCATTTATCTCAATGATATCGGTCATACCATCAGGGATAAAATGAAATTATTGCAAAGGTACTCTTGTTTAGGAATAATTGTTTAACTTAAATATTCATGCTGATTTTGTGAAGTGTTTGAGATCTGTTACAAAGGATGAATCCTGCTCTGGAATTTACGGTTCAATCATTTAGCATTTAGTGACCTAAATCTTATTTGGAAGGAGATGATGGTGAAAGGATTATTCCAAATCACTCATCCAAATCAATTGTGTAAAGGTTGTATGAATGGCGAGCAGTACCAAAAAGCTTTGAAGTTAGAAAGTCAAGAGCCACAAAGCCATTAGAGTTGATCCACCCAGACATTAGAGGAACATTTGAAGTTGTTTCACTTGGTGAAAACATGTATTTTCTAATATTTGTTAATGATTATAAAAGAAAAACATTGATAAATACATCTTAAAGCAGAAATCAAAGGTGCATGAGAAATCTGAAAATTCAAGAAGATTGTAAGATACAAAGTGGCTGCTACAGTTATGTGCTTGGATCCATCCAAGGTAAAGAGTACAACTCGAAGGCATTCATTAACTTTCACAAGAACAGGATCATTCACTAATTCATTGCTACCTACACATCACAATAAATAGCATAGCGGAGCAGAAGAATTGTACCATGCTTGACATGGTTAGAAGCATGCTCAAGAGCAAGTATTTACCAAAGAACTTCTGAGCTTAAGCTGTGAATTGTGATGTATACTGACTTAATCACTGTCTAACAAAGATGATCTAATTCAGGCATCACTGGAGAAGTGGAGAAACCTCAAACCAAGCGTTTATCACTTGAATGTGTTTATGTGCACATATGCATATATCCCAAAGCGAAGAAGAACGAAATGGGATGATTGAGGCGAGATGTATATCTTCATTGGCAACCAAAAAGATGATCATATCCAAAGATGTGGAGTTTGATGAAGAAGATTATTGTGAGTGGAGCGATGAAGAAAAGAGCAATTAGGGAATTTTTTCGAAGATAAAGATGAATCCCAAGCGATAGACAATTCAGATTAAAGTGCACCAAATAATTTAGCTTAATCAATATCGACATTATCATCAACACTTACTATCAGCTCAAATGAAGGTAGTTCTTCAGGGAGAGTAGCAAGAAGAATAAGAAGGCTTAGATATTTGTATGATGATACAAAACCTATCGAGATGATGTTAGACTATATGCTATTCTTCTTAGATATTTGAATGATGTTACAAAACCTATCGAGATGATGTTAGACTATATAATATTCTTCTTGCTTGTGTAATGTAATCATGTTACCTATAAGAAGCTGCATAAGAAGCCACATGAAGAAAAAATAATGGATGAAGAGATTAATGCAATCTAAAAGAACAACACGTGAGCTCACAACTTTGCCAGACGGTCACAAATCCATTGGATTGAATTGGGTGTACAAGACGAAGACCAATCAAGAAGAAGAGGTCAAGAAGCACAAGGTGATGCTTGTTGCAAATGGGCTACAACTAGCAAGTAGTTATCTATAAAGAAGTCTTTGCACCAATTGCAAGGATTGATACCATCCGTTTTATCATTGCGCTGATGGTAAGAAACAATGTAATATCTACTAGATGGATGTGATGTTGGTATTCTTGAATGGCTATATTAAAGAAGTGCATATAGAGCACCTATATTGGTGGATGCAAAAGGCTTAAGAAGATAGTGTATACGCTAAAGAAGGTGATATGTGGTTTGAAGCAAGCACTCAGAGCATTGAACATGATAATTGATGACTCTTTGATGTGAGAAAAATTCGGAGTATTCTATATGCATATGTAAAAAAAGGAGAAGATATCATGAGCGTGCGTCTGTATGCCATGACATGATCTTCACATGCAACAATCAAAAGATGTTTGAGGAGCTCTAGAAGATCATGATCAAGGAGTTTGAGATGACAGATATCAACCTACTTTCTTGATATAAAGGATGTATAATCCGAGAAAGAAATCTTTATCTATTAGAAAAAATATGCCAATGAAATTCTAAAAAATGAGTAATTGCAAGCCAGTTACAACTCTAGCTTGAGCCGAAATTCTAAAAAATGAGTAATAGACTCACTAGGAACACCGATATATCCTACACTCTAGAAGAACTGGGTGGAAGTCTGAGATAATTGACTATTACAAGGCTCAACATAAAATATGTTGAAGGATAGCTAGCCGTTGTATGGAGAAACCAAAGAGCATTTTGAGGTGCTGAAAAGAATCTTGAGGTATTTCAAAGGTAGGATTGATCAAGTTTTACTCTTTGCACAGATTGAAGATTCAAAATTGATTCGATACTCTGATAGATATTATGGTAGAAACCTCGATAAAAAGAGTACATCTAGATATGTATTTAGCATTAGCTCAGCAACATTTTTTGTAGTCTTCAAAGAAGCAATATGTAATTACATTTTCAATCTGTGAAGCTTGGTATATAGCAGGTTCTTTACGTCCACGTCAGGCAATATGATTCTGAACTTGATGGAGTTGCATCACCACAAGAAGAACCTACTGTGATCCAAATAGACAACAAGTCAAAAATTGCATTGGTCCAGAATCCCATCACCCATGGAAGAAGCAAGCATATCGAAACAATGTATCATTTCTTCCACCATTCAACAAGTGAAGAAAAGGAACTAAAAGCTTGTATATTGCAGGATGGAGGATCAAATTGTTGACATCTTCACAAAATCACGGGAGGCAGAAACCTTCAAGAAGCTTAAGAGAATACTGGATATGAACAAACAAATTTGAGGGGGAGTGTTAGGCCAAATTCGTTTAACCTAGCAGTTAGCGATAATCAAAGATAGCATGTGCCAAATCCTTTAATTTGCATGAAAGAAGAGATGTTCCTTACCCGATGTTTGCATCGATCACATTAATGTGCGGGTTTGTTGAACTTTGGGGAAAGTGTGATTAGCCTCCAAGGAGAGGCTATCACTTCTATTTATATTAACTCAACCCTTTCTTTACACACACACCCAATATCACACTACACAATACTCCCCCTCAAGATGAGCAAAAGATATTTATCATGCCCATCTTGTTACAAGCATCCTCCACTCCTTTAGAGTTCAACCCCTTCGTAAGGCAATCTGCTAGTTGCTGTCCAGAGGTAATGTAGGAGATCTCCAACTGCTTCTTGTCCAGTCTCTCTTTAATGAAGAACCTGTCGATCTCTATGTGCTTCGTTCTATCATGTTGCACTGGGTTGTTGGCAATATTAATTGCAGACTTGTTATCACACAACAACCGCAATGGTTCTTCTCTCAGCAGGCGTAGCTCATGTAGAAGTGATCTCAACCAGATCATCTCACAGGTACTAAGCACCATTGCACGATACTCTGCCTCTGCGGTGGAACGAGCCACCAAATCCTGCTTCTTGCTGCGCCAAGAGACCAAGTTGCCCCCAACAAACACACAGTAGCCCGAGGTCGATCTCCTATCATCCAAGCAACTGGCCCAATCTGCATCACAGTAGCCTGTCACATTCATGTGACCATGACTACCAAATAATATGCCTTTTACTGGACTATTCTTCAGATACCTCAGTATCCTGAAGACTGCCTCCATATGTCCAGTCCTAGGATCATGCATGTACCTACTTACCACACTGATAGCATAGGCAATGTCAGGTCTGGTATGGCATAAGTAGATGAGGCGTCCAACAAGTCTCTGGTACCTCTCTTTGTCCACTGGCTCCCCTGATTGTGAATGCAACCTATGATTCTGATCAATAGGAGTAACTGCAGGACGACACCCCAACATACCAGTCTCAGCTAGGAGATCCAATGCATACTTCCTCTGTGAGAGAACTATACCCTTCCTGGACCTGGCAATCTCCAGTCCAAGGAAGTATCCCAACTGTCCAAGGTCCTTGACCTCAAATTCTCTCGCTAACCTCACCTTCAAGTGAGAGATTCACTCTTCATCATCTCCAGTGATAATGATATCATCAACATACACAGCCAGAAGAGTGATCCGCTGTCCAGAATGTCTATAGAATACAGTATGATCACCATTACTCTGCTTGTAGCCCATGGTGATGACTGCACGCCTGAACCTGTCGAACCATGCCCTTGGAGATTGCTTCAGCCCATACAAGGACTTGTCCAGTCTACACACCTTTCCCACCGTCTGTTGTGTGCCAAAGCCAGGTGGAACCTCCATGTATACCTCCTCCTGTAAGTCTCCATGCAAGAAGGCATTCTTTACATCCAACTGATGCAATTTCCATCCAAAATTCGCTGCACAGGATATCAGTACTCTCACAGTACTCATCTTTGCCACTGGGGCAAATGTCTCATCATAATCAATCCCATAAGTCTGGCTGTAGCCCTTGGCAACCAGCCTCGCCTTGTACCTGTCCACCTTCCCTTCTGCAGTTTGCTTCACTGTGAATACCCACTTGCAGCCCACAGCCTTCTTCCCTGCTGGAAGTGAGACAAGTCTCCATGTCTTGTTCTTCTCCAGTGCCTCAAGTTCTTCGAGCATTGCTTTCTTCCACTGGGGATGTTGCTTTGCCACTCGCCAATCACTTGGTATAGGGATAGACTGTAAGGATGCAATGATAGCCCTATATGCAGGTGTAAGAGAGGCATAGGAGACATGATTAGCAATATCAGCCTCATATCCATACCGTACAGGAGGCCTGCCGGCATTGATACGAGGCTCCCTACGAGATGCAAGTGGAAGATCTAAACTAGAGGAATGCAAAGAAAGGTTACCATCCGTGATAGGAGAGGAAGGCAGTAAGGAAGTCGGGACTCGAGCAGGCGTGATAGACTGATCAATCTCGACATGTGGCAGTGGAGCTAGTGGTTCTTCAGTGGAGAAGATGTCTTCTTGTTGTTCTCCATCACCATGACTATCCTTCACAATCTATGAAGGTGATAAACCACCTGAACCCACTCACTGAAGTCACTGGGCAGGGCCCCCAAACATCTGAGTGAATAAGATGAAATTTCTCTACACTCCTCATCCCTACACTAGGATATGACGTCCTAGTGTGTTTCCCAAATTCACATGCATCACATGTCAACTTCATTTCATTCACTCCATTCAAAATATCGGGATACATTTTACTCAAAATATCAAAGGGCAAGTGCCCCAACTGACAATGCAACAAAAATACATCCCTTTCCTTCTCTCCACCTACGACAGCCAGTGCAGCATCCCCACTAGCTCTATCAAGATACCACAGTCCATCACGCCTGACGCCAGTCCCAAGCCTCCTCCCAGTCTTCCTTTCCTGCAACACACAATGAGTAGAGTCAAAAGTAATGCTACAGTCGAGATCATCAACAATAGATCCAACAGATAAGAGGTTGACTGGAAATGATGGGACGTGAAGGACTGAGGAGAGGCGTATGGAGGGAGTTCACTGAATAGTACCAATCCCTCTAATGGGTTGGGATGTGCCATCAGCTGTCTGAACGGTTTCATGAATGGTATGTGGTTTATATGTGGAAAATTGTCTATATGCTCCTGACACATGACTAGATGCACCTGAGTCAATAATCCACTCTATATGATCTCTACATGAAAGGGCTAATCGGTTACCTGAGCCTGTGTGAGCGAAGTGGGCAAAGTTACCGAATGGCGAGGCAATATCCCCAGTCTGGTCAGCATGACTCTCCGAGCTCTCAGCAGTAGACATGGACTGTCTCCGCTGCTCTAGATCTGACGCCTCAGCTGGCGTGGCCTCGATCATCACTGTCTCCTGTCGTCCGTCAGCTGTGGCAAAGTTGGCCCGTGGGCCACCGCGACCTCGTCCACGGCCTCCACGGCCCCAACGACCTCCTCCTCTGCCTCCTGTGCCACGTCCTCGTCCACTGCCCTTCTGTGGGCAGTTGAAGCTCAGGTGTCCCTTCACCCCACATGTGTAGCACTCTCGATCCTCGCTCACTACTGCCACTGCCGGTACAGCCAGTGCAGCCCGAGTGACCTGAGTACCATCATCCTTCATAACCCTCAGTCTGGTCTCCTCCTGTGCCATTGCAGCTATGGCCTCCTCCAGGGATGGGATGGAGGACAGGTGGCACATACTCGCCCTCCTGACCTCAAAGTCTCCATTCAGGTTCCTCAGAAAGTGTGTCACACGCCTACGCTCCACCCACTTCCTGTGTATCGCAGCGCTCCTAGGATCAGGCAGATCAATAGGGTCATAGTGATCTAACTCTGACCAAAGCCTTTTCAACTCCGCAAAGTAGGCTAGAATGGTCATCTCCCCCTGCTTCAAGGTGTCCACCTTGCCCTGAACCTCCATCATGAGCATCACGTTCCCTGCTCCAGAGTACATTTTCTCCACCATACTCCATATCCCCGCAGCACTCTCTATGGCCTCCACCATCCCAGCGATGGGTGGAACCATCGATGTCATCAACCAAGCAGCCACCAGTGAGTTGGTGGTGCTCCAGACTTTCCAATCATCCCCATCCTTGTCCAGTGGTTCCTTGCATGAACCCAGAACGACGCCTTCTAACCCCTTCGACCTCAGAATGAGAAGCACCCTCCTGGACCAACTGAGGTAATTCTTCGTCCCTTCCAATTTCACATCATTGGGCATCAATTCCAGCTTCTGCACGGGACGGGAAGGCGTCGATCCACTCGAGGAGCCCAACTCCTTCGAAGCAAGCAGCTTCGTTATCTCTCCGATGAAGGCCTTCATGTCCGCTGAAGTAAGGTTGTCCCCCATCTCTCCAGATCCGCAGATCTCTCCTTTCTCCCTTCCTAGATCCGCAGATCTACTTCTCCTTCTCCTTTTCTAGGTCATACCCTAACCGTAAATCTATAGAGTCCTCTTCATGGCTCTCCCATAGATCTAGGGTTAGGGTTTTCTTTAGGATTCTCCTTTTTTTTCCTTTTTTAGCCGAGAATCAGATGCGGCAGCGACAGCAAGGCAGCACAGCGACGGACTGCGCAGCCTGCGGCTACGGCGGCTGCTGCTTGCGCAGCAGGCGGAAGACGGAAGGAGGGGGGAAGGCGGGAGGCGGAGGGCTCCCGGTCTTCTTTAGGCTCGCGACAACGATCCTTGGGGCGGCGGCAAGGATCTGCGAAGGCGGGCTCTCGGCGGCAAGGATCTGCGACGGCGGGCGGTGGCTTCCGCGAAGACGGGCGCGACGAGAAGAAGCGGCGGCTGTTTTAGGGGTTTTAGGGTTTTTTTGTTTTAGGCTCTGATACCATGTTGAACTTTGGGGAAAGTGTGATTAGCCTCCAAGGAGAGGCTATCACTTCTATTTATATTAACTCAACCCTTTCTTTACACACACACCCAATATCACACTACACAATAGGGTTGCTTGATGACTGTGCACCAGTTGCAGAAAGGAATGCACCAGCTAAATGATGTATGACAGTGCAACTTATGTGATAACTGATGGGATTATGCACTTGAGTTATAAAGAAAAAATAACTGTACCAATGGAACAACGGGAATCCAATATAATTTTATGTGATTAGCTAAACAATACGATAAAGGAGAGGGCTTGTCGTTGTGATGAGACCGCATCATCTTAAAGGGATAGATATGTAGTTTTGGCCCATCAGAGACGTTTTTGTAATTTTTGGTTTTATAGGGTATTTTTAATTTTCAGTTTTAGTGTTCGTTTTGTAATTTGGTTATTTCCAGTTTAGTATTTATATGGGGCTAGGGGAAATTAGAGAGGAGTATCGAATATTGAGTGAAATCTTGCAGAGATTGATAAAATTCTTCTTTTGTTGGGGAGTGCGGCCCCCTCTTGAATCGGCGGCTTGAGACAGAGTTACTTCCGAAAGAACTCAAATCTATTTTGTGTCTGTTTTATTCTCAGTTTTTCTTCAATAAATATCCAATTTTCCCCCAAATCCCTCTTTATAAACCTAAAAATCTTTCATTTCCACTAAAAACTCATCTTTATACCAAAACCCTCTTTTTATCCAACAAAACCTAGAAAAATTCTATCAATTGGTATAAAACATCGATCTTGACACCCATGGCGGCAATGGATCTGACGAAGTTCATCGAAGAAAGCTTTGCAAGGTTTAGATCGGAGCTAAAGTAAGAGATGAAGCAAGAGATGAAGCAAATCCTTGCGGAGGAGTTTCGAGCTCTTAGGGAGGCCATAAAGCCAGATCTAAAGAAAACGAAGACATTAGCTCAGATTTAGGGCAAAAGACGCCACCTTTGAAAAACGGCAAGGGCAAAGTCACATTTTTTGAGAAGGTCATTCAAAAAGATGATCCGGCTTCATATCTGAACGACATCGACTCCTACGCGGATTATGGCGAGAAAGGACTCGGGGCCCATCATGGCCCAACGATACAGGACCGACCTTGGCCCGAGAACACTCCTCGGGGCCTGTCATGGCCCAACGATACTTTTAGGGCCCGCCTTGGCCCGTCGACACCTCTACGGGGTCCCATGGCCCATGGTTTGCACATGGACAACCTCCCGAGCACAAGCGTTTCTGTTTTGGATAAGGAGGACATTCGGCCAGGCTACATGATCCATGTGTCGACTATTCGAGCGTCGATGAGGGTGGTAGAAACCAATCTCATCCTTTTGACTCAGGAGAATCGAGGCAACCCACTTGGAGTAGCGTCGACCATGGGCTTCATGCACTACCTTGAGGACATGATGATTTTTCGAGGGCAGAGTAATGATAAGACTGCATCATTCTAAAGGGGCAGATCTGCAGTTTTGGTCCATCAGGGGCGTTGTCGTAATTTTCTAGAGGGATTTTTTGTATTTAAGATTCCTTTTGTAATTTGGTTATTTTCAATTTAGTATTTATATGGGGATAAGGGGGATTAGAGAGGGGTGTCGAATATTGAGTGAAATCTTGTGGAGGTTGATAAAATCCCTTTTTTGTTGGAGAGCACGGCCTCCTCTCGAATCGACGGCTTGGGAGAGAAAATTCTTCACGAAAGAACTCAAATGTATTTTGTATCTCGTTTATTTTCAGGTTACCTTCAATAAAAATCCAATTCCCCCCCCAAATCCATCTTTCTAACCCTAAAAATCCTTCTTTCCACTAAAAATCTCATCTTTATAACAAAAACCCTCTTTTTATCCAACAAAACCTAGAAAAATCCTATCACTTTGTGTAAGATGTAAAACATAAGAAGGTATGCATTCAGAAATCGAACAAGTAGATAATTGGATCTCAAAGATTGGTCAGAATAATTAGCTGAAGGAAAGTAGTGTAGCTGTGCTTCTCCAAGTCTGACTTCCTTTATAATATTTCTTCAGTAAGAACTTCCGTTATATGTTCCAGTGTGTGTGTGTCCATCTTATGATATGTTAGACTCTTGAATAACGCCCCTCATCCCCCCCGACGTTTTTCTTCCTTGTTTCTTACGAGATTTTCCATCTTTTTTCCTTTTTCTCTCTCCTGTTCCTTTTTTGTGCAGGAATGTTGTTTTCTGTAACCGCTGGATGCCAGGAAAAATTTGCATGTCATCTAAAAGGATCAGTGTTGTGCTTGTCATAATTCTAGTTATTCTATGCTGACTACACCATGTTTCCTATCTTGAGAATTCCGTTTACCCATATTTTATGTTGTATGATATTCACTAATAATACTCTTTTGTTAGGCTGGTAATATTTTAATAGATGCACGTGGACGTGTGAAACTTGGAGATTTTGGGGTCTCTGCTTCCCTTTTTGAGTCAGGCGATAGACAGCGTACAAGGAATACCTTTGTGGGAACACCTTGCTGGTGCATATTTTAAAATTTTTGAGCACTTCTGCCCAAATATATTCATATACTTTGTAATAGTGAGAGCTGTTTCTTTTCGTCTTTTCTCTTTGCCAGGATGGCACCTGAAGTGATGGAACAACGATATGGTTATGATTTCAAGTAGGTCTTATTGCATTGTCTCTCCTTTTATCTTCTTTAGTCAGGTTTGTTGATTACTGACTTAGATCCCATTCCATTCCATCTCAAGTTATTGTACCTACTTATGATGCAGGGCAGACATCTGGTCTTTTGGTATTACTGCATTGGAGCTTGCCCATGGGCATGCTCCTTTTTCATCGCAGCCTCCTGTAAAGGTACTGTTGTATTGTCTGTCATGCTTCTTGGATATCTTTGGTCCACTGATTGTTGCGTAAAAATCGGCATATCAGAAGGGCTTTGCAAGGATGGTATTTAATGTTATCTAGTAGCTTTGTCCTCAAAATACATATTTAGTTGACTAGGTTTCGGCTGCAGGTCTTTCTTATGACCTTGAATAATGCTCCTCCATCGCTTGAGTCTAGAAAGGACAAGAAATTCTCCAAGGTTGCTCTTTTTAAATAATTGCATGATACCGAGGAAAATCACTATACTGAAATTACTGTTTTCATAATATTCTGTTTATTATTGCAGTCCTTTAAGCAAATGATTGCTGCGTGCTTGGTAAAAGATCCATCAAAGAGGCCCACTGCACATAAGCTGTTAAAACAGTCTTTCTTCAAGCAAGCCAGGTCCCACGACTACATCGCGCGGAAAATTTTGGAGGACTTGCCTTCTCTGGAGGATAGGTTTCATGCTTTGAAGGTAACTTTGTAGTCGTACGTACACATTGAACTCATTTTAATATGTAACTGATTGGTCTTCTTACATACAGCTTAAAGAAGCGGAGTTGCTTGCTCAAAAGAAGATGCTTGATGGGGAGAAGGAGGCAATATCTCAGGTGCCATTTCCATATTTTAGTAACTTCATCTGAAATATACTTGTTGACACTGAAAGTTTCAGTATTTCGTGAAATACCAGCTTATGTGTTCTGGTTGCAGCGGGCAAAGCGCGGATACATACATTTATTTTATCATTTTATAATTTTATAACAGCCTATAGTAGACAGTTGACAAATTATTGAATTTATGGCATATATGACATCTCTCCAAAAGCCTTCAAACTTGCAGTGCATTTAGAACTAAGAGTCGGTGCAATTTCTGTTGGAAGTTGCACTTGACAAAAATTTGCTGGCCCATATTAAGTGTTGATGTATAATCTCTACCGTGATATTCAAAATTTTTAGTTGCTTATATAGAAAGCGGATATTCTTGAATTTTGATATGACACAATGAAGTAGGGTAGGTTTAGTAATTCATATGTTTGCCAGAAACAAGACTTCTGAGAGCAAACAACTTTTGGCTGTTCGATGCGACATATTATCACTGGATTCCTGCCTTGACGATAGGATGGGGCAGCTAAATCTTACTTCCACTTGGATGCTGGCCAGTGTGATTAAGAGTTGGGATTAATCTAAGCAGGAAATTTAAGATGGAGACAATAAAGAAGAGGAGAGAGAGGGTAAACACAACCCAAATGGGTAGACTAACAGTAGGTATAGCTTTATGGCGACCACACGATGGAGGTCACAGGTGAATAACTGTCGAGGTCACAAGTATCCATGAGGTGAAAATATAGCTGTGAGGCTAATAAAGTTACTAAATGGATCACAATTTTACAGTTTGAACTCAACAGAATGTCACATTGTTATAATGTTGGAAGCATCTTCACAAGAGACAATCATAAATCCATATATAAGAGAATGGAAATGCATTACAAATATCGTGAAGATAAGTGCATAATTACAATTACTTCCATTTAAGCAAAAGAAAATGCATAAACTTCATATGCAATGCTATGCAATGCTATTCTAGATCTATGCCATGAGCTAAAGCATGTGTGTGTTTTTCATTTAGAGGGTTATGTCAAAACTGAATTTTATAAAGCTTACATGATCTTCTAGATAATTAGATGGATATTAAATACAATTTGGAAATCACATTACCATTTGACATTGGAGATATAGTTGGTTGGATTTAATGAAAGTTATTATGGTGAAAGAGACGCATATAGTTAAATTTAAACGAAAATAATTATAGTGAATCCTATATGGTGTTGATAAATAAATTGTTTGGAACAATATGGAGAGCAGGAGGATGTGGTATAAGGTCGTGATCATCAATAAGTTTGCATTATATTAGCGGAGAAGGTGTACGTTGGAGATGGCATACTGTAATGCCATGATGCGGTAGGTTTAAGTAGAAGTTGCATCTAGAGTGACGGAGATAGATTCCCATAGGAAGAAAACACTTTTGGCAATCACTCAAAAAGTCGTGCCAGTTTTGGGATAGAGCAGGCAGTCAGGGGCCAAGGCATGTGGCAGTGCAGGGAGAGGCCTACAGAAAGATTGATTTTTGTTCCTTGCAAGTCTGAATCCTCTTCAGAGAGAGAATAGACAAGCATGAGAAAATAGACCAGCATGTCTTATGCCAGATGCAACTAATTGTTTGTTAGAAGCACAAATTGTGGTTCAGCACTAATGGCCTACACCCACATGCAAAGGGGGAGAGTTCACTAATCGGAAAATTATGAGGACAAAGGTGAAGAAGATCTTTCCCCTCCCCAAAATAAAAAAAGACTAATCACTAAAGTTACAATATAAAGAACTTAGTGGAAAAAGCGCCCAAAGTTCTCGCAAAACGCGAGAGAGAGAGAGAGAGAGAGAGAGAGAGAGAGAGAGAGAGAGAGAGAGAGAGGATTGGATGATTGGCCCTTATTTATTAAATTTTCTATTGGGCCAGTCTCATCGAAATTGGAGCAGAATTCCCAATGCTGTTTTCATTTCCTTCTCTTTCCGAGTTATGGCGGGACCAGTGTTACCATAAAACACTAAATCCCCCGAGATTTGCGATCCAGATCACACGTTCCAGCACGTTCCAGATTGATGTACACTAGCGATTTTCAACAATAAAAAAAATCAATGTTCCAGATTTTTGATAACTTTTTTTTGGACTAGATAACATTTCTTCATTACCAAATAAGGTGCACCTTTGCTATATTTTATAATGCAAATTACTACACACACATACATTTGCATAAATGCATATGTTAATTCGAGAATTTTTTAAATAATATTATAAAAATTTATTTTTCACTGTTAATAAACATACTTTGCTCCTACTAAGTATCCAACGAAGGCTATCCCTAACATACCGTGTTTTGAACTAGCAGTTGATGTAGCACACGAAAGATTTGGGGATTTTAATGGAAAATTTAGGGAAGAACGATGAAATTAGGGTTCCGAGGCTTTTCGCCGAGGAGTCTTCGGCTTCTCACCAATGAATTAGACCTTTGTCAGATTTGGGGGTTTAATTTCTCAAGCTTTGCTTGATTCAAAATAAACCAGTTTAGGGCCTTTTATAGGTTTACAACCAAACACCTTCCATATTCCCATTCGACTTGGGACTATACTCACCCAGAAAGAAGAAATAAAATAAAATAAAACCAAGTCCAAATCTTAATACAAAGACCAACTCATAATCAAGTCATAATCTAATATAAAAACCCAAATTCTATTTAATTTCCAATTGGGCTCAAGCCCAACCATAATGAACTTGGATGAGGCTGACATCAACGTCTTTGTGTGTAGACCTTGATGTCCCCATCAACTCTTCTCGGATGGAAAGAACTCGGTCCCGAGGTGTGTGTGGCCCGATGGTTGTCATAATATTCGAGCAAGTCTGGATCTAGCTTTTGAAGCTCTGATCTGGTAATGCAAGCACAATCTGATATTGGCCTGTCTTTCCAACTCATCAAGTAACGATGATAACCATATTACTTTGTTGAATTACCTGCACATCTAGAATGAGGTCAATCTGCTCTTTGTTTGAATGTATGGGTGGTAAATTTATAGGATGTGGAATATTAAGGGCACCCGTTTAATTCCCACTTGATTTTTGGGCTGAAGTCAAACCCATTTGAATTCATTTGAATCCTGGCATAAACTCTATAAATTGAGACCACATGAGAACATTTTCCTTACCAATGAATCATTCTTGAGCTAAGCAAAAACTCTCTCAAATTCTCAAAAGTTCACATCGCTCTCAACGTTCGTCGTAGCCAAAACGGTTTTCAATTTCTGATCTTATTGCTTATATTCTTTTATAATTCTTATTAAGATCATAATTTTTTTGGCTATTGCAAATTGTTTTCAAAATCCTTCTCTTTGATTTTTAATATTCTCAAAGGATTTTTGAAACAAGATTCTAGATCACATTGAATTCCTTCATATTCTTTGTATAATATAAGAACGATTTAAATTCTTTTAGCCACGTTAAGCACAATTACAAATTTATCTTGGCTATAGAATTATTGAGTGTAAACCAATCTCCACTAATTTATTGTGGTGAATTGGATTTGTTTTTTCTTGTAGTCCCTTGGTGATAAGGGTGTTGTAAATCCTAGTCAAGACTAGGTGGTTGGAAATCCTGGTGGTGATATTAGGTCGTTGGAAATCCCAACGAGTGAAGTTAGGTAATTGTATTGCTAAGGCAATAGTAGATTAAATATCGAGCCGTGTTGGTCGGAGACTGGACGTACCCAGGTTGTGGAAAACCAGGATAAATCGCTTGTCTCTCTTTATGATTATCTGTGATTCTCTTTTATTTATACTAAGTCCATTGTTATTATATAAATCATTTGTAACTCCTTTGTTAATAAAATTATTATTACAAAGATTGTATTTTTATTTCCACTGTGAGATCTCTCTTTCATTACATTGTTCATTTGATCTTTGTATTCTTCTCATTATAATTGTTGTTAAGGTCATCGTGTTGATTAAGGACCAAGCGTAGATCACTCTACTTGGTTTCTTAGGCAACATTGGAAGGGATAATTTGTTGTGGATTAATTATTATCGAAGAAGTTTAATTCATACAACACTATTCAACCTCCCTTCTAATGTTTGTCATCCACAGGATCCAACAATTATATGCAAACTCGGTAGTTGGTAACTTGAGATCCTAATTTCTTGGATTTTCACCCACTACTTATCTAAGGAGATTCCCTAGACTTCGTTTCACTACCTTAGTTTGGTCATCAGTAAATGGTGGTAAGCAGTGTAGAATTGGAGCTTAGTGACCACCTTATTCCATAGATTTTTCAGAAATAACTCATGAAGTTCACATCCCTATCTGAAACAATAGTCTTAGCAAACTATGTTATCCAACAATCTCTTCGAAATGAATTTTAGCAATGTGATGCATCAGAGGTTTTAGAGCATGTAATAAAGTGTCATTTTGAAAAATCGATCCACAACAACAAAGACGGAATCATGTTTATTTGGTGTGCGTGGGAGTCCTAACATGAAATCTATACTAACATCCTACCAATTACAATCTGGCACATGTAAAGTTGTATAGAGTCCAGTATTTTGCTTTCTGTACTTGGTCATCTGACAGACACGACATTGCCCAACATGTCTAGCAATATATCTCTTAAGGCTTGGTCAATAAAACTGACACTCTACGATCTTATTGTCTTATCTCGTCCAAATGACCTGATAATCCTCCAGCATGTATCTTCCAAATAAAAAAATCTCTCATAGACGTACGTGGGATACACAACTGGGTGGCCCTAAAAGATACCCATTCTACATGAAATAGCTATCATGTTCTCGAACCAACTTATCTTGAAGGATGCTATGGATCTCACTAAAATTAGGGCACATCGTATAATCCTCCTTGATATTCTCGAATCCAATAACCTGAACACTCGTAACAGATAGTAGAGAGATTCTGTGACCGAGTGCATCGTCAGCCTTATGGTTAAGGACAAATGTATACTCTTGATGAAATTCAACTCAGCGACGATGTCTAGAGTTTAGTTTCTTTTAGGGATTGAGGTATCTCACGGCTTGATGATTCGAGTATAAGATGAATTTGTAAGATCCATTCCACTAAGCAGCGTACTAGATGTGGGTGAATAGTGTATTGTCGATTAAAATGTTTATTAAAATAAATTACGCAATGCAGAATAATAATGGCAATACAACAAAACACCAATAGAATTCAATCACAAACACGCTATATATCCTGGTTCTGATTCCTACACCGGTGATCCTACTCTAGTCCTACACCGGTGATCCTACTCTAGTCCCACCTTCGTAAACCCGAGCTGTGTATTTCCACTAATGCTCACTAAACCGTGACACAAAACCCAAACTGAGTACAATCCCTTAACCGGGATACCGAGGATACAAAGGAGTAAACCCTACAAGTGGAGTAAGCTCTCCACAATGCTCCCATTACCCGAAAGCTAGGTTTCACAAAGAAATGTAACGAAATACAATCTTACCTATGCCTTGAATAAATCTTACCGATGTGTATGCGAAGGCATGGAAGATTGGGAACCCAAGTGCTTGATGAAGAGCTTGATGCACTTGGAAAACTCTCTCTAAATGCAAGATCAATGCATAACACTTTAACCAAGTGAAAGAAAGAATGAGAAAGAAAATGCTCTTATATTATTGGCTCTAGAAATAAGTTCTATATGGTCAGCATTGGTGCCAAAAATGCAGCACAAATAGGTCTTAAATAAGCCCCTAAATCTGCACGGAATCCAATAAAACCAACCGAGAAAATCGCAGTCTAATAGCTATAAACGGACAGAAAATCTAGTCATCTGATGTCTGGTGAAGTGTTTCCAGTTGGCTGATTAATTGTTCAGTCGTCTGGGAACATAACATCAGACGCTGACAGAAGAGATGGACATATGAAAATGAAGTCCAATATCGAAGCAACCAGTCATCTAAAGAATACTTGTCAGACTGCTGATTAACTGTTCAGTCGTCTGGCAAGCCTTCTTCAGACTGCTGATAATTAAGGATGAGAAAAAAGAGAGCACATGAAAAATAACTCACCTTGTTCAATCGTCTGGAGTTTATCGCCCATCCGACTGAACAATTGTTGAGACATCTGGTATTTAAACATCAAACGGCTGATACATGGCTATGTCAAGCAAGCTAAAGGCTAACACGGCAAACATCTGGTGTCTCCATACCAGACGCCAGACGTCTGATCTTGCTCCAAAAGCACTATAAAGAGTGTTTTGGGCAAGAGATCAAATGGAATGAGTTCTAGATGATTTCTAAGATACCCTAAGATGGAAATGATGCTTATGAGTGTGTGTTCGCGCGCATCTATTCAAGGCGTAACAAATATTCTATAAAGAAAAGCAAAATACATGAAGAAAATGTAAAAATACCTTTGAAGTCTAATACTCTTCATTCAAGCTTTTGCTCCACAGCCTTGAATTCATCATCCCACACCTAATGATTTGTCTCTTCATCAAGATAATAAAAAACATGTAGAGTCATTAGAACAAATCACATCTTTCACTAGTGATTGTATGTTGGCATCCCTCTCATGCAACCATACATTGGTAGGAATCCAAAGTCTCATGGCATTCCTAGTCCTTTTATCGAGGTTCAGTTTAGGACAACGATTAGCAGAATGTCCTAAAGTTTGGCATTTGAGACAAGTGATATTAGGATGAAACTTGGATTCGAGGAATAGACATGCTTTGGTGTAGAAAATTTTTTCTTGGCATGTCTATTGTGAACGGCTTACTTCTTGGCATAAAATGAATCATGTTGATCGCATTCACAACGTCGTGTTTTTCATGCTTCTCGAAGAAGTTAGTGTAGTTATATAAGAAAGCATGGTGCATCTTCTTAGGAGCTTGATATACATTTTGTTTAGCTCCACGAGAAGAGGCGGTGGGTTGGGAATTAAACTTTGAGTTATAACCCAAACCCACACGATGATTTTTCAGATGTTGTTTGAGCAAATCATTGAGACAATCCTCGAATGTCACAAACTTTTAAAGTTTTTGGGATTACTCATCGCATTTCAAAGTTAGGATAGAAATGCGGGATTCTAAATCATAATTCTTGGCTTTTAGATTATCATTTTCTATGCCAAGATACTTGATTTGAGAAAGAAGTGTTTTTTTCTTATCATCGCCTAATGTGTGTGTGTATCATGTATGATGGATCAACAATATCAATAGAGGGAGTGTTCCCTTGACTAGTTAACAACAAATCATGCTTGGCCTTACGAGAAGTTAAAGTTTTAGCTAGTTTATGAAGAGATGCCAACATTACCTTATTGTTCTCCTGAGATCCTCCATGGCCTCCTCATCCTCATCCTCTTCACTCTCCTCCCCTTCTTTACTTTTATTATCGCTTCAGCTTGAGCTTGAGGATGAAGAATCTTTCTCGATCGCCATAAGACACATGTTCTTCGTGTCTCTTTGGTTGACATCAACACACTTTGGCGTAGTCCAATCCTCGATATCACGTGCAACATCTACAATAACTGTGAACGTGCGATCATTATCATCTTTACTATCGCTTGAATCATCGGAGGAAGACTCGTCCCAAGTTCCTACAAATGCATGATTCTTTTTCTTATTCCCTTTCCAATGGTTCTTCTGTTTGCCATTATGCTTCTCATTTGTCATCTTTGGGCAAATATTCACGAAATGACCTGTCTTGCCACAATTATAGCAAACAATCTAAGCTTTGTTAGTATTCAAAAATAACTTTAGAGCTTTCTTACATTGTGATGGATTCTGATACTCATGAGTTTGTTGGCAAGCTCCATTACTATTCCATCTTCTTCATCACTGTCTTCATCGTCTTCTTCCTCCTCGCTAGGGATGTGTTTGTGCTTTTTCTTCTTGAGCTTTTTGTCGATGACTTTGAACTTCTTCTTTCATTCAATCTTTTCATCTACGGCCTTGAAAGCGATCCCTTTTTGCTTCTCAACGGGCTTTGACATTTGACACTCTTTCTTTTGTTGCATCATCACCTCGTATGCCATAAGATTTCCAATGCACTCCTCCGCGGTGTACTTACTCATGTCATTGGATTCTTCGATTCCATTGGCATTGAACTCCCATTGTGGGGGGGGGGTGAGTGGACCTAGGATCTTCGTCACCATATCCTCTTGAGAAATCTCTTTCCCAAGTCCTTCCAAAGTGTTCACGATATTGGTGAACCTAGTGAACATCTCGGAGATGCTTTCCCCTTCTTGCATCTTAAACATCTCGTATTTAAAAACAAAAACACTTTGTTTCGATTTTTTTACCTTAGGTTCCCTCATGTGTAACCTCCAAGTGATGCCAAATCTCATTTGCCGATTTGCATTTAGAGATGCGATTGAACTCGTTCGGATCGAGAGCATAATGAAATGCATTCATAGCCTTTGCGTTGTACTTGATCAAGTCCTCCAGCTTTGTCTGTGCGCTGCGGGCTCATCGGGCTTTTCAAATGGAGCCTCAGTTATGTCCCATAACTCTTGACCTTTTAGCCAAATCATCATCTTCACCTTCCATGAAGGATAATTTGTTTCATTGAAGAGCGGGGTCGAACGGTGGATAATTCTTTCTTGTGGGATTGTGATGAAGCTTTAAATGTCATAGTCGTTGCTTGAGCATAATCAACCCGCTCTGATACCAATTGTAGGATCCATGTCCATTAAGCACCGCACTGGGGAGGTGAATAGTGTATTCGTAATTAAAATGCTAATTAAAATAAATTATGCAATGTAGAATAATAATTGCAACACAACAAAACACAAAGAGAATTTAATCGCAAACACATTATGTATCCTGCTTCGAATCCTGGTTCGGATCCCTACACCGGCGATCCTATTCCAGTCACACCCTCGTAAACCCGAGCTGTGGATTTCCATTAATGCTCCCTAAACCGGGGCATTAAATTCAAACTGAGTACAATCCATAAACCGGAATACCAAGGAGTAAACCCTCCAAGGTTACAATGGAGTACACCCTCCAATGTGTGGATTAAACCCTCCAAGTGGAGTAAGCCCTCCACAATGCTTTTACAACCCGAGAGCTAGGTTTCACAAAGAAATGAAATGAAATACAATCTTACCTATGCATTGAATAAATCTTACCGATGTGTATGTGAATGCATGGAAGATTGGGAACCCAAGTGCTTGATGAAGAGCCTGATGCACTTGGGAAACTCTCTCTCTAAATGTAAGATCAATGCATAACACTTTAACCATGTGAAAGAAAAGAAAATGCTCTTGGATTATTGGATCTAGAAATGAGTTCTTTATGATCAGCATTGGTTCCAAAAATGCAGCACAAATGGGTTTAAATAAGCCCTTAGATCTGCACGAAATCCAAGAAAACCAACCCAGAAACCGCAGTATAATGGCTATAAATGGGCAGAAAATCTAGTCATCAGACGTCTGGTGAAGTGTTCCCAGGCGGCTGATCAATTGTTCAATCGTTTGGAAACATAACATCAGACGGCTGACAGAAGAGTTGGACAAATGAAAATGAAGTCCAATATCGAAGCAACCAGTCGTCTGAAGAACATTGCAGACAGCTGATCAACTGTTCAGTTGTCTGGCAAGCCTTCTTCAGATGGCTGGCAATTGAGGATGAGAAAAACAGAGAGCATACAAAAAATAACTCACCATGTTTAATCGTCTGGGGTTCATCGTCCAGATGTCTGAGCAACTGTTCAGACGTCTGGCATTTGAACATCAGACAGATGATACATGGCTATGTTAAGCAAGCTAAAAGCTGACACACCAGACGTTTGGTGCCTCTATACCAGACACCTGATCATGCTCCAAAAGAACTATAACGCGTGTTTTGGCTAAGGGATCAAATGGGATGGGGTCTAAATGATTTCTAAAATACCCTAAAATGGAAATAATGCAAATGAGTTTGTGCGTGTGCGCGTGCGCATCTATTCAAGGTGTAACAAATATTCTATAAAGAACATGAAGAAAATGTAAAAATACATTTGAAGTCCAATAATCTTCATTTGAATTTCTTGTCGTAGGTAGACTATCTGAGTTTGGCATCACATAGTTTCTCACTAAAATATGTCACATGATGCCATTTTTTGGCTTAGGACCCAACATATCCCTATGCCTAAAGCATTGCACGCAATCTCAAATACTTTCATGAAATCTGGTAGTCGAATATCAGATGCTTCAACTATACATTTCTTAATATCCACAAATGCCTTCGTAGCATGTTTAGTCCATAAAAATTATCCCTTTATCATGCAATCAGTGATGTGGGACATGTCCAAAATCCTTTTATAAATCGACGGTAGAATGTGGCTAAACCATGAAAGCTTTGAACTTCGTGTATGATACGATGTTCATGCCAATATACAATCGCTTGGACCTTTGGGGATCCATACAAACTCATTATGAGGAAACAACACAATCTAAGAAGATGACGCGATCTGTCATGAAAGAACATTTCTTAAGTTTTGCATAAAGGCTCTCTTTCCTCAAGGTAATGCATACATACTGCAGGTGGTCTATATGTTGCTCCTTACATCAACTATACATAAGGATATCATCAAAGTACAAATTTTCCTGTGTATGGTCTGAGTACTTCATCACTCGTATGAATATGTTAGGAGCATTGGATAGTTCAAAAGGCATGATCATCTACTTATACAAACCATCCTTCGTCTTGAAGATCGTTTTCCACTAATCTCTTGGGCAGACTCGAATTTGATGGTAACCACTCTTAAGATATAGTGGCGTTAGTAATCATATCAAGCATGTCATCCAACCTAGGAATATGAAAAACGATACTTAACCGTGATCTTATTAAAGACATGACTATCCACACATACTCCATGATCCATCCTTCTTAGGTGTGAGGCGAGCCGGCACAGGACATGGACTCAAGCTTTTCCTGATAAAATCTTTAGCTAACAACTCACCAACTTGACTTTTAGCTCAGCATACTCAGTGAGATTCATACGGTAATGAGGCAAATTGGGATGGGTAGCTTTCGGGACCGAGTCTATAGCGTGATGAATATCACACACGGGTGGAAGATAATCTGGGATGCTTTCAAGGAAGACATTATGGAATTTTTTTAAAGATCATCACTAGCTCTTAGTTACTTCCTCTTGACTAGTGTCACTCACCTCTCTTGCAACTATGGTAAACACAACTAAGTCCTTTTACTTCTCTTGCAAGCTCCTTATGACTTATGATATGTAAGCGCTTGCCTTTCGTTGTCTCCTTGAGAGCGGTCATTTCGGGTTGCATATGGTTTAGCTTGATTTTCTTGCCTTTATAAGTGAACGAACATGAATTTGAGCGACCGAAATCATGACGTCCATATCAAAAAGCCAAGGCCTCCCCAACTTGATATGGTCAACATCTATTGGTAGCACATCACACTAAATATTGTCCTTATATAATCCGCACTGAATGATGGACATGACATCTCTTCTTAATGCTAATGGATGAGTCATTTACCCATGACACATTGTAAGGACTATGATGAGGGACTGGCTGCAATCCAATGCGGTCAATGGGATTCGATGAATACATCTTTAATGCAAGCCCAATATCAATAATCACCTTACTATACTTATCCCCATGCTTCACTATCACGCCCCGCTTCCTGAAGGACGTGTATGTTTTCATGTAAGTCAGGTCCTGCAGTTACCTATAAAAGCAGAATAGACAAAGCAGATAATGTACTAAAAATTAAAATACGCATTTTATTGATTTTCCTTCAAGACGAGTAGTACAAAGTCCAATGCATGAAAAGAAAGTACAATCTCTCTGCTAAAATAAAATTACAAAATGAAAACTACATAAAAGCACTCCTTACGAAACCTGAATCTCAAAACTCCACGTTATGTATTGGGAATTCTGTGTCCTCGTACTCAGGTACTTCTGTGTATTCTTGCTCAGATCCTAATGGAGACAAGAATAAAGGTAGCACTACCTCAATTGTAGGTTATATCTAAACCAAGCATACACGCTTATGTGTGAATCAAAATAATATAATGACAATAAAAGACATGAAAAGTAAACTACTGAGCAAGTAACAGGTTAAGTGTGTTTCAATGTCATTAAATTCTAGAGTATTATTAAAAGTGTAGTTAAATCATTCTAAGCTGTGACTCACAATGGAGAGCACGATGTACAACCCGAAGACCACATTGTATCACAAGGACACTTATCCGGGTCGATTCCAAGCTGAAAACTGTGAAAGACTCTGGATCCATCGAGAAACCGTATTGGAATTCATCATGAAACTGTGATAAAGCATGCCTTTAGTTGCTCCCACACTCTCATTATTATGAGTTACCCCAAAACCCCAGTGAGTGAAGTGTAATGTTGCTTAGGTTCAGTGTCGAGCGTCATGTCAGGTGATTGTAACTATTTTCTAGTTGTCTAGTTGTTTTTTCAAGGTATCTATATTTCATGTTATAGTAAATTATGTAGTTACGGATCTATGCATCAAGTCTTTGTTCCAGTTCATGTTCCCAATAATTACATATGTCATGTGTTCAAGTACTATTATCAAGCTACAAATCGGTTCTAATATTTCATATGCACATCCCTAATTATATAATTTAATAATAATATTCCAACAGTTCCAATTGTTTGCATGCATGAAAAGTAATTCCAGATTTTCATTAAAGACGGTGTCATAACAAGAATTAAATCACAAGTTTATGATTCATGGGTTTCCATCAAGTAAAAATATGCTGATATAAATTTCTATGAACATATCACTTAAATCTGAAAATTGATTTAAAACTGGTATAAATATATTTGTAAAAATAAAAGAAAAGATATAGGGCATATGTGATCAGATTCACATATTGGCACCCTTAAAATTAATATTACAGGCTACCAGCCTAGACGTAGGGCTGTTGACGAACGAGCTTGAACGAGCTTGAACAGTGTGCTTGGTTTTGTTCATGAACAAAATCCATGTTCAAGCTCTGTTCGTTTACTAACCGAGCTCTAAAAACATGTTCAAGCTTGTTTGTTAAGCTTACCGAACGAACGTAAATGAACATAAACGAACGTAAACCGAGCTTACCGAACGAACGGTCTGTTCATTAACAAGACTTAACGAGCTTGTTCGTGGGCTTGTTCGTGAACATGTTCGGGAACGTGTTAATGAACACACAATCAATCTTGTTTATGAACAGATTTGCAAACAAACGAACGAACAATGGCAATGGACCAAAAGAGAGCTGGGAGCCTGTGAGTTTAGGAGTGGGAAGATGGGAAGTTGAAGAGGTGGATGTGTTTAATTCAATTTGAGGAGGTGAGTGTTTAATTTTAATTTTAGTTCACTCAAGCCCTTGTTCACGAACACTTAACGAGCTTATTCACGAACATCACTTAACGAGGTTGTTCACGAACACTTAACGAGCTTGTTCACAAACATCACTTAACGAGCTTGTTCACGAACACTTAACGAGCTTGTTCATGAACACTTAGCGAGTTTGTTCACGAGCTTGTTTACGAACACTTAACGAGCTTGTTCATGAACATAAATAAACGAACATAGTTATGTTCAAGCTCTGTTCGTTTACTAACCGAGCTCTAAAAATCTGTTCAAGCTTGTTCATTAAGCTTCCCGAACGAACGTAAACGAACATGTACCGAGCTTGTTCACGAGTAGTTCGTCGAACGTTCTGTTCGTCAACAGCCCTACCTAGACGGGGGTTAATGCTGTAGTTATTTTTGATACAAAAACAGTAAACAGTCCTTGGCCTAAACATAAAAGCCAAAATATTTCATATGAACATCCCACGACCCGTGTATTCAGTCACCAGTTAGAAGTCCAGAAGGCCAGCAGAGGGGTAGAAACCCAGGAGAGAACCATACCAGGGCAAAGAGCCCAATAACCAACAAATAGGGCCCAAGGCCTAAAGTAACGACATGGCAGAATACACAACCAGAGCAAACAACCAGGAAACCCCAAGGACAGCAGCCCGAGAAAGAAAATTAGCGACAACAGAAGGACCACCAACAGCAAGACAGCCCAATAAACAATCGCAGCAAAACCCAGACAACCCACAATGTAAAACCCACGGCACAACCACGGCAAACACCCATTAACGGCCGGCTGTAATCAAATCCTAACCGAAAATAAGATACAGAGGAGCTCCTCAACGATGAGGGTTGTTGTAACACCCAAAAAGGGGTTGCCGGAAAAAACACTCGCAAGGGGAAAGTTCGCACAGTTTAACATGAATCATCATCATCCCATAAAAACCAATTTTTTTGATAATAATCCATGCAAAAATATTGATTCAAACGAACAGTAAATGAATACTTAGATTTAGAAATAACCTACCATTCACCGTAGTTGGCCTATAAATTCAAGTCAAGCCTAGAGGAGATTGGAAACCCAAAAATCTACACAATCAGACTCGGTAAAATTTGAAGAAGAGAAAATAATTTTTGCATAAAATAAAACACTAGAAATTGTAGTATATATGTATGTATGTATATATATGTATATATGTGTGTGTGTATATATATATATCTATTCTATATTTGATGAAGAATTTGAATGTTGTCCTACTAGGATAAGTGACTAGGACAAATGGTCTTATGACTAGGATAAGGGCTTGATGACTAGGTCTTGATGACTAGGACAAGTGACTAAGACAAATGGTCTTATGACTAGGACAAGTGAAACTTAAATTTTGGGGGAAAACTTGAAATTTTGGGGGGAAACTTGAAATTTGGGGGAACTTGAAATTTGTTGGGGGGAAACTCAGCCATTAAATAAACCGTGCCCTATGGGCATGGGTAATGACTATTATATATATATATATATATATGGTAAAGTGTTCCTAGGGTGACTTCTTAGATTAAATCTAAGGAGTCGCCCCCATTTTCCCTCATATCCCACAATTTTTTTGGATTTTATTTTTCATGGGGTTGTTCACCTCATGGATGATCAACATACCAAAAATCAAGTCATTCCAATACTTTTAGAGCCCCCATCTACCCCTTGCAACTTCAACGGTCTGAAAACGTGCTGAAAAACCATGAAGTTGCAAGGGGTAGATGGTGGCTCTAAAAGTATTGGAATGAATTGATTTTTGGTATGTTGACCATCCATGAGGTGAACAACAAACCCATGAAAAAAAATTCCGAAAAAAAATGTGGGATATGGGGAAAATAGGGGCGACTCCTTAGATTGCGACTCCTTAGATTGAATCTAAGGAGTCGCCCTAGGAACAATTTACCCATATATATATATATATATATATATATATATATATATATATATATATATATATATATATATACGAGGGAAAACTCGTGAGGAGATTGCTGAAGAGTTTGGTTCGGATTGAAACTATACACAAGGAGAGGAGGCGGCTAGGGCTTCTCTACTTTGTTAGGGAAGAGAGGGCATGCATCCGATTGTTTCGAAGAGAAACAAATGTGGGTTAAAACTAGGGTAAGGTGGACTGGGGAGAGGGTTTTGGGCTGGGGTAATAAAAGAAGTGGACGGTTTGTGGGCTTGGGCTTTGGGCCTAAGCCTCTGAGTTAAAGAAAAGGGAAGAAGAAAAAGAGAAGGGAAACAATGAAAGAGGAAAGGTTTTTGGGCCTTGCGATTTTGTGGGCTTGAAATAAGGAAAACTAAAGAGAAGATAAGAAAGATGAAAAGAAGAAAATCAGAAAAAATATAAAAAACCAAAAATCTTATAGAAAAAATATGGAACATTACATTCATCGACTCTGATACCAAATTTAATGTAGCACACGAAGGTTTTCAGGATTTTGATGAAAAATATTAGGAAAGATGAAATTAGGGTTCTAAGGTTTCTCGTCAAGGAGTCCGAGGCTTCTCGCCAATGAATTAGACCTTTCTCAGATTTGAGGAGTTTAATTTCTCAAGCTTTCATTGATTCAAAATAAATCAGTCTAGATCCTTTTATAGGCTTACAACCCAATATCTTCCTTATTCTCATCCGACTTGGGACTATACTCTCCAAAAAGAAGTAAATAAAATAAAATAAAATAATACCAAAGTAAGTCCAAATCTAATACAAATACATGGTCATAATCAAGTCCTAATCTAATACGAAAACTCAAGTTCTAATCAAGTTCCACTTGGGCTCGAGCCCAACCATAATGAACTGGGCTGAGGCTCACGTCGACGTCTTCGTGTGCAGGGCCAAAACCACTTCGATGTTGCCCAGGGCAGCTCCTCAGAGCAAAAAAACAAAATTTTTTATATACACACTTCTTAAGAAACCAACTGGCATCATATAATTTATTGGGCTCTGACTGGGTCTCTATGGCAAGGCAACATAGACTATAAGCCTATAAGCCTCTAACTTTTTTATCTTCTCAATTCTAAAAACCAATCGGGATTTATTGGAAACTGGGTATCTCTCTGGCAAGGGCCGTAAGGAAACAGAGGCTATAAGCCTAAAAATTATTTTATCTTCTCAACTCTAAAAAACCAACCAACAACAGAGGGCCAGAGGCTACAAAATTTTCTCTCTCTTCCCCCGACTATAATCCCTCTCTCCTGACTTCGACTCTCACAGCCATCCCTGGGTCCCCTGCCCCCAACAATCCTCAATAAGGCATCCACCATGCCTACATGCCATGGCCCCGAAGATCCATGCCATGGTCATCCACACGCCGATGATCTCTAGGGTTTGACTTGAAATCCCAATGTTTGTCATTATTTACTGGTTTTAATGAGTTTATCCTTTAAACACGGAAAAAGATGTGGGTGGTATTCTTCTTGTTGAAAATTGATGAAAAATCTTGTCTTTTGGTGTTTGGTTTTTGTAAAGAACTAAAGGTTGATTGATACTTATCGTCTATGCCCACGATCGTCCACGCCACGACATTCTCCTGTGTGTGCTCTACCGATGCGGACACAATGAGTTTCTTTTCTATAATTGATTTCTCTAAGGTTTGATTTGAAATCCTATGATTTGTTATTAATTAATTTATAATTTAATTTATAATTGTGCTTCTATGACTATATAATTTAATGTGATATTGTCAAGAATTATCAGAGGATTGATTAAGAGCTTGTCGCCTAATATTACTTTAATTAACTTTTCAGATTATCATCATGTGCTTCAACCTAGAATATAACAATGTGCTTTAGTTTTATAAGTGGTTAAAAACCTTGTGACTATTCTCTATTTGCTAGATTAAATATAAATCTGTAAAGAGATTTTTAAAAAAGAAATGTTTATTGATACTTTTTGAGTATTTATTTGAGTACAGTTATAGTTTTTAAGCATTCATTTGAGTACGTGTACATTATGTGACGTTGGCTATGTCGCATGTCATCCTCTTGTTGAATGATTTGGCTACCCCGAAATGATCCGAGGCAATAGGGAACCCCAATTCAGTGAACCTTTAGCTACTATAAAAATCAAATTGCCACATGAATGACATATTTTATTAGCACAGACTATGTGATTGAATAAATCATTCTCAATTTGTCGAAAAATTTCGTCTTTTTGGTTGTGATTTTATGATGGCCTCGATAATAATTGCGTCTTTATGATGCAACAGAAGTCTTTATGATGCAACAAAATTTTGAATTTTATTAGAAGGAATTAGAAACCTGATCAGAAATCAGAAATAAGAAATTAGGCTAAGAGCAAAGACTAAATTCTCTTGTTTATTAAAAACTTATATGCATATTTATTTTTATATTAGGCATTATTTATTAATTTTTGATATTTATAGATATATTAAAGTTTTGAGCTAAATGACTCGAAAAGGAATGAAAATTTTGTTTTCATTTTATTTCAAAAAAATGCTATTGAGGCCTCAAGCGAGACACCTTTTGCGGAGACAATGACATGATATTTCTCCATCAACTTCTATAGAACAAGTGCAACATCATCCGAAGCTTTAAAAGGTTAAGGATACAATATCACATGATCTATAAATTACATCAAGCAATATGAAAATATCCGTACAAAGAACAAAATGAAGTTTGGCATTGTTACATTGCAATGGGGCCATGCCAACCAAACATTCAAGAATATCCAAGAAATGAAGGAAGGCATAGCTTTCGACATGATTGGTTCAAGACTTAATATTCCAAAGCGACTGAGCGTGCATATTGTTTTGCTTGTTTTCTTTTTCATCCCAACATCATAAACATGAAGCTTGGGTTTTGAAAGGATTTAATAGTTTGAAGAGAGCTGGAGAAAAAGATAGTCTTCTTCGAGTGCATGAAAGAGAAATATGATCAATACATTCAAAAAATGTTTTAATGCTCGATGCTTTGAAAAAACCATATCAAAATATTCAGAGACATTTGACCGTACAAGCTGCAGCTAAAATAAAGAAAAATCGTCTCCATGTCATCGCTACAGTTAATAATATTCGTTGGCTAGCATGTCAGGGATGTGCTCTTAGAAGGCATGATGAATCTCTTGATTCAACAAACCATGAAAATTTTATTAAATTGCTCAAGTACAGTGCAACTCTTAATTTGCAAGTTACAAAAGTTATCTTAGAAAATTTTCCTAGACATGCTTCTTATACTTCACCATTGGTTCAAAACCAAATTATGGAAATTATATGTGACTTGGTAAGGATAAAATTTGTGAAGAAATTGGCGACTTTTAAGTTTTGTATTTTAGTTGATGAATCTCGTGATGAATCCAATTGTGTGCAAATGGCTATCGTGTTAAGATTTGTTGATGCTAAGAGTTTTATAAAATAGAGGTTCTTTTGGAATAGCATGTGTTAAAGGTACTACAACATTAGCTCTTAAAAAGATGTGTTCATTTATCCTTGATAGTAACAGATTGCTTGTTCAGAATATAAGATGGTAAGGATATGATGTGGCTAGTAATATGCGAGGTGTATGGAGTATGTTACATAGTTTATTTTTTCAAGAATGTCTGTATGCATACTATATTTACTGCTTTAGCCATCGCCTACAGCTTGCATTGGTTGCAGCATCATGTGACTTTTATGATATTGAGTTATTGTTTAAAATGTTGAATTGCATTGTAAATTTAGTTTGTGCTTCTTCTAGGTGAAATCAACAACTACAGGTTGCTTAAAGGGAACAAATTGAAAATTTGATGGAAAATTGTAATTACAAACAAGCAAAAAGGGACAATCAATAGACTACTTTGAGACGACCTGCTTATACTCGTTGGAGCTCACATTATTCTTCTATATGTAGTTTATGTAGGTTTATATAACCCCGCCCATACAGTTCTTGGTATTATAAAGGCAGATGGATTGAAAAGAAAAATCCGTGCAGAAGCTAGTTGTGGGTGTACTGCAGTGGGCTAATTTGACTTCATTTTTAACTTGCACTTAATGGTTGAAATAATGAGAATAACAGAAGTACTTTGTCAACCGTTTCAAAGAAAAGATCAAGATATTTTAACGGTCTGGATTGTATTTCTAGCACAAAAAATCCTTTCTGTGAGTTGAAAAATGATTAAAATGTCAAATTTCTCCAATCTGTAATATTCTTTTGCAGAAAGCATGAAATTAATATACCTGGTATGAATGCTCGTTATTTGAAGGGCATATGCCGTTCGTGTCAGCAAAATGATGAATTACAATTAAACATCATTATCGCCTTGATATATACATGAAGTTGTTAATACACATGTGATGGAGTTAAGTGAAAGATTTTCTTATAAGGTAGTGGATCTTCTAATCCTTAGCTCTGCTTTGGATCCAAAAGACTTTCAAATCATTCAAAGTTGACCTTTGTATGCTTGTGGAGAAGTACTATCCCAAAGATTTTAATGAAATGGAGATTAATTATCAGCTGAATCATCAATTGCATCATTATGAGCATGATATACAGTATGCTTCAAATTTTCAAAATATGACTCCAATTTCAGGATTATGCCAAAAGTTGGTAAGCATTGAAAAGGTACCCTCTTGTTGATCGGTGGATTCGGTTTGTGTTGACTCTTCTTGTTTCGACTGTAAGCACAGAAAAAGTATTTTCGGCAATGAAACTTATAAAAACATCATTGTGCAATAAGATGAGAGATGGACTGCTTGCTAATAACATGATACTTTATATTGAGAAAGAAATTACTTCCAGTCTCGATACAGAAGACATTGTGAACGAGGTCGATTCAAGATATACTCGTAGAGTTCGACCTAGATATCCTATTTTTGGTATGTTATATATATATATATATATATATATATATATATATATATATATATACTAGTCATAACCCGTGTCCGCGGGCACGGTTCTGTTTATATATATATATATATATATATATATATATATATATATATATATATATATATATATATATATATATATATATATATCATATTTTGCATATATATATGATACTATTTTGTGGTCATTATCAATATATAATGAAAGCATTCTTAGCGTTTAATTGTTTTGGTTTGTTATTTTTAAAAATTATTCTTTGCATCATTTTTATTTCCGCCAAGGGTAAACAAATCTTGATTATGCCACTGTTCGTGTGTAGACATTGATGTCCCCATCTGCAGTGTTCTATGTACCCATTTTCGTACCACGTGCTTAGCAATCTATGTTCCTGGTAGAAGCCATGAGCAGGACTCCACATAATCAGCCTTAAAATCCTGTTCCTTCTCATGTTGGTATCGGGAGGAGAGTGTGAGTCAAGCACAAAATGTATCCATTTTGATGTATAATATCTTTAACCATTCAGTCTACTTATTTCATACATTGATACAGCTCTTCTTACATTTGAGTGAGTTTTTTTATCTAGATCTTATGCACATTTATTTGAGCAGCAATGTTGTGATTGATACTTGATTTTACAATTTCTTTGTCTTTTTTTATTTTTAGTTTTTTTAAACTCTTGGTGTTCGTATGAAACTGTTAATGAATCACTGTGTTTGTTGCCTGCTTCTAAATGTGTAGAATGAGTATAAGAGGGGAATAAGCAGTTGGAACTTCGACATTGAGGACTTGAAAGCTCAGGCTGCACTGGTATATATGAATGATCTTGTGGACTGAATAGTCCATTTAATGTTGAATATCTGTGATTTTCCTGTTTCTATGACACCATATGCATGTCTTTTTCAGATCCACGATAATGAGGATGCTGTTACAGGTAAAGATTCAGAGAGATGCTCCAATTCTTTGTTTGATCTTGATACGTTGCACGAACATGTTGCACTCGGCAGTCCTTCAGCCACGACAACTGTGTTTTTGAAGAATGATTGTTATATTGTAAGTTTACGCTTATGGACTAAGTTAAGCTGATCGCAGATTCTTAACAGCATGACATTTTGGCAGGGGAGTGATGGAATGACAGTGAGTAGAATTGATACCCATTCTTCACATGATGGACCTTCAACTTTCCAGAGGTCGTGGACATCATCTGCTTTTCTTTGCTCAATTGTTCTAATAGATTGCAGTTCTTGAAATTCTTTTAAATCATTGCTTATGAGAGATGACTCCATGGTCTCCTAATATATTTGCAATATCAGAGTATCCTCTTTTCTAGAATAATTGTATCTTTGATAATCCATGTTACGAATTTATAATGTTAGATTGCTAGCTTCAGGTTATGATTTTGATCAGGGTTCATCTTTGGTATCTGTCATGTAAGCATGCATTCTAATAGCTGGGACTTGAATTGTCTTTTATGCAGACCTAAGTCAGATGTTCCTGACGATGAACATAAGATTTCTGGGCATTCAAGTAATCAGAGTGCCATCCATGATAATATGCATCCCCACGAAAATGGTATGACAAATTATCCACACCCAAGTTGTGGATCAGACATTGTTGAGATGCATTCGGACAATATACTTTGTCTCTGTCATGATGATCATGAAACTTCAACGACTTCTTGCACAGCAGACATTTATACATCATCCAAACAAGACAGGTGGAGTTTACTTAAATTTTAATTTATAAACAAACTACTTTTTTTGTTGTTATCATCCTTTGTTCGAGAATTTTTTTGTAACTTCTATCTTAGCAAACTGAGCAAGGATATTGCTGCAGCCATTGATTTTGAACATAGTTTATGTTGTTATACATGTTCCCTGTATAATGGAGTTTTAAGCTATTTCCAAAATACTTTGATCATTAATCAAGTTTGCATGTCTTTACTTTTTTGGTGTTCAGTTGGTTAATTTGCATGCATTTACTATTTTGGTGTTCAGTTAACTAGAAATTACCGATATCACGATCCTCGTTATCTCTTTCTATTAGTTGTATTTCTTGTTAGTATGTTTCATGTTGCCTATGTTGTTATGTTCTTTAGCTGTGGAGTATCAAAGTATAGTTTAGGTTCTGTTTTTAATCCTAGATCAGAATTTCACGAGGCAAAAGAAAATTCTGACGACCTTCATATTTACTATCAGTGTGAAGCAGCATAATCAGGTGGAGAATGTGGAAAGCTGTAGTATATTTCATGCGACAACTGACACTCCTTTCGAAACAACACCTAAGATATCAAAACTGACAGGCATTGATCATGTCCTCTATTTTTTTTGATTTTTCTGAGGCGATATATTATGTAAATGTTATCAGACTTCGGGGCATACTAGTTTTCTGGTACTGAAATCAATCCTTTATTCCAATATGTCATGTTGCAGCTTCACACTCTGATGATAATGATGAAAAATTAAAAGCTACATTGGTGCAACAAAAAGGACGATTCAAAGTGACATCGGAGACCCATGACTTTGATAAGGTAAGAACATGGCCTTCCACCATTTTCTTCTCTAGTTTTGCTTCAGTTTTGATGAAACCCTTTGATTTCAGGGTCTTCCATCTGCTACCCAACCAAAGAGCCCTAGTCCGCCGGTGTGTTCTTCTATTTATTCTTTCGGAATGTAATTTGTGTGAAGGTCAAAATTGTCATATCATCATAGGCATTGCTTATCAATATCGTTAATTGCAGTGTCATATATTGCGCACGCGTACACACACATATAATAATGGGTATCATACGCCATATGAGAGAGGGCCTCATATGTCCTCTCACATAAAGCAACCAAGTACAACCAAATACAAGCCCATGTGGGCTTGTATTTAGTTGCTTTATGTGAGAGGGCATATGAGGCCCTCTCTCATATGGCGTATGATACCCCATTATTCTCATATATATATAGAAAAATATTCAAATGCAAATATTTCGCATGGAATTTTCCGTGCGAAATTGTTTATATTTTTTTGAAGTTTTTTAAAAAATTTTTTCCTCTCTCACTTTATGTTGTTATACACTTAAAAATGATGGTTGAAAAATAACGTAATTTGGTCTTCGATCAACGTGTTACAAAAAGTTCTATTGTTCTGAAATCGTTAAATTTTGTAACGGGTGGATCGGTGTTCAAATCCCCCTAGGGTTCACCCATTATTTTTCATGGGGTATATTATTGTATGGATTAAATATAAAAAAAAATTGCAAACAAAATTTCTAAAAAATGTTAAAAATGTTTTCACACGGGCTTTCGTACCAAAGTTTTCGCACCTGAAAACGTATATATATATATATGAGAATAATGGGTATTATATGACATATGAGGCAATGCCTCGTATACCAAGGCACATAAAGGTGGGAAGTATAACAAGTACAAGTCCATGTGGGGCTTGCACTTCCATAAAAACATCTATTATGTGCTTGTAATATGGACTATTGACTACATTGTATAGATGTGGTTGTAGTACAAAAATTTGGCAAAACGTTTGTCGATAAAGGACTTGATATTTTTCATGATACTCACTACTGTAGTCTATATATTTGACAGGGTTTTATCCTTCTTCCTTAAAGAAAAAGGGTCGACACCGTATTTGAGAACACTGACCGGCCTGCTGGTATGTTCAACATCGCAAGCAAAACCACATGTGAACATACCAACAATTCTGTCGGTACGACTTCCCGATCTGGCTAGCCCAGAGGCCGGAGACGATCCTGCTCCCATCTTTTTGTTTGCTTGTCTAATTTCTTCTTTGGCATATTCTTGCCCACTTGTTCTAAGAGCTCATCTAAGCTTCCTCGTCTCCTTGATATTATCCTCATCCTCATCAGAGTCATCTGAGATTGCCTCTATAGGCTTGCCCTTAACTCCTCATTCTTTTTCTTCTCAAATCTTCGATGTACCCTCTTCTCAAATATGTGTCTTAATCTCTGCATGCACTTCTTTCGGTGCTTCGGAACATGTCATTGTATCCTCGAAAATGCCCCCCAAGTGTTTCTTAAAACAAGTCACATCTCCATGCATTTTAGGCAGTAGTTTACCTTATATGTCTATGGTCGTTTCTGACCATTTTACAATAATCCCACACAATATCCAACACTTTTTCTTTGAGTTTTCCGAGACATCTTAGATTCATCTATTTTCTATATAACTTGTACAAAACTTGCAAGAATATAACATGTTCCAAACTTGTACAAAACTTGTATGTATGTAATCATATAACATGTATGCAACATCTATGTAACATGTAACATGTATGTAACATGCGAACTTGTAAGCATATAACGAGTTAACATGTATGTAATTTGTACAAAACTTGTTAGCATGTAAGCATTTAATTTGTAAGTATGTAACATGTATGTAATTTGTATGTATGTACTAAAATGTATTAGTCTTTATAATATACCTCTAACATTTATGAAATATCTCTAAATATCTTTCTAGAAATTTTAGTAGAATGTATGTATATAATTTGTAACTTGAATTAATTTCTAATTTTTTTAGCATTTTACCAACCTCTGTTGTTACGATTTATTTTTTTTAGAGATAAAGGAGTTCATACTTAACATAATAGATAATTTTTACTAGAAATATTTACTATTAATTAATTATATAATTTGTAATGAGACATTATTTTCAAAAAAAATTCTGTAATTTTCTAAAAAAATTATAAATAAAATTTTTTACATAAATTTTTTAACATAAATTTTCCTAAAATTTTATAACCTCGTCTTTTTACATGAAGTTTTTACAATTTTTCTGACATTTTCTATTCACATTACACATTGTACTAATCATACTCACACGTACATATAGTGTGGCAAACTTGTAAATAAAATTCAATAAGTTTAGAAAAATGTAGTGTGTGAATAGCAGTAGTCGAGTGTCGGTTTGCTTTCACATTTAGTTCAAAAATTCAAAAATTTATATGTATGCCATTCAGTTTATTGACACTAGCTTTACAGTTAATGCGAACTTGTAAATACTTGAAAATTCTGAGCGAAATGTGTAAGGTGACCGACAGCTAGCATTGACTATTGTGGTTCTCCTTTTAACAATTTCTCAACATATTCATACTATTTACAATTTTTCCATTCAGTTTACTTACTAATATTTTAATGTAAGGGCACACTTGTAAATATACGAAAGAATAAGGGAGAAAAGTGTAATGTTAATTGCAGCGTTTACGAGTACCTCTCTTGCCACCCTCTCCGTCGATTAGCCACAGCGAAACCTCAAAAACCCCTCGTGGTGAAATTCTAGGGCTTCTTCAACAAAAATTGAGCAAAATCTTCGATGAAAATCGAGCGCTTCTTCTGGGAAATTTTGAGGGAACATCGCTCACGCCAGTGATCGCTGGATGGAGATCGAAGGTGATTGATGGAGCGATGACTTGGAATTTCTTCACTTGCGATGATGAGGTATGCGTTCTCCCCTCTCCTTTTATAGGCATTTCCACCCTAATTTTGCTCACTCACACCTTTCACGAGGCCTAAGGTTTTTGTCTTGATGTATTCTTCACATGAAAGTAACTTGGAAAGTTTCGCAGGGAGATCAACTCACGAGGACTTTCTGTGCATTCACAGGGGTGAATTGTTTTCTCTATTTTCTTACTCTCTTCAGTCGGAACCTGCTGAAACTGAGTTCACATTGGTGTATGGGTCTCGTTTGCCTCCGAGACCAATACGATACGGCCGAAACATGGTGGTATCGGCCAACCTAATTCCATAATTAGTATTATATTGGTCGAAACCTAATTCCATGATTTGTGTGTGTAATGTGCATGTGCACTGATGCGGACTAGGGTTTGTAGAAGAGGTTTGGGGATTTTTATTGGAATTTGGGGAATAGGGTTACAAGAGATCTAGATCTACTCCTTCTACGATGACGCCTTCCTGGTTCGGAATCATCGTCGCCTTCCCTTTTGCCCTCAGATCTGATTGATGATTCAGATCTGAGGTGCCTCCTTCCTTTGAGCGCGAGATTTGTGGCGCGGTGATGTTTTGAGCCATGAAGTTGACGAGCATCTCCTTCATTTGCTCCATACTTCCCTTGAGATCCGATTTGACGGCGTCGATCTTTTCGATGAGATCCGCCGTGTCTTTCTTCCTTTCGACGATTTCCGCATCTAGCCGCTCCTCCATAGATTTTGCCGTGGATGATCTCGTCGCTGCCATTGGATCAGTGCTCTGATACCAAATTGATGCGGACTAGGGTTTGTAGAAGAGGTTTGGGGATTTTTATTGGAATTTGGGGAATAGGGTTACAAGATAAATAGCCAATTTTTGGAGAGTTGGCCCCTCTCCTAGCTTTTGCTAAGGGAAAAGCCTAAACTCTCTTCTAGATCTCCTCGGAGAACTCTAGGAAATGTCAAATGACGGCTCACAAATTCGATACCCTAACCCTAGCCCACGCCCTCACTTATATAATGATGAGGCGTTGTGCGTACAGCAACTAAGACCCACTAATGGTGCCTAAAGTAATTTTATCCCCAAACCTTCGGTACGCCCAGCAATTACTCCTTAGTCTTCTTGCGCCTCCTCTCGTAGGTGATAAGCGTATCATGCACATGCACAGGAAAGTTACTTGTGCATGTGCACAGTTTACCCCCTCCCCCACAATTTTTTATACATTGTACACCTCCTTGATGATCCACACACCAAAAATCAAGTGAATCCAATTCTATTTGATCCTCTATCCATCCCTTGCAACTTCAACGGGGTTTCAGCAACTTTTGAGACGGTTGAAGTTGCAAGGGGTAGATGGAGGATCAAATAGCATTGGATTCACTTGATTTTTGATGTGTGGATCATCAGGGAGGTGGACAACACTTCTATAAAAAAATTTACAAAAAAGATTGTGGGGGAGGGGGTAACCTATGCACATGCGCGTGTAACTTTCCTGCGCATGTGGGTTTAATGCGCATGTAACTTTCCTGTAACAGTAAATCCTATATGGGTTTAATGTGTATGTGCACATGCGTTGAAGTTGCAAGGGGTAGATGGAGAATCAAATAGCATTGGATTTACTTGATTTTTGGTGTGTCGATCATCAAGGAGGTGTACAACACTTCTATAAAAAATTTACAAAAAAAGATTTTGGGGAGGGTGTAACTTGTGCATATGTAACTTTCATGCATTTGTGCACAGGAACATTAACACACATATATATATAGAAAGGTAAGCGAGTATATTCATATAAGAATGTATGAACAAACATACAATACCGCTTCAAGGCAAGCAACAAATAGAAAGTACAGATTTGGGAGAGGCTGGGAAACAGTCGCCAAAACATAAGTACAACCGAGTGGCAAACCTTTCATCCATGACAGAGGCCAAGAGAAAAGGCCTCAAATCAAGCCCCAATTACCAAGAATGGTACCACATGGTCAACTTCCTTAAGCAAAGAAGGAGAAATGGCAGCAACAATGTCTAAGGAGATTTTGGCCAGCATGGACTTCTTGGGGAGTGCATGGGAGAAAAAGATACGGTTGTTCCTTTCCAGACATGCCAGACTCTTGCGGAGAGGACGAGCTTGCAAAGGTGGCACACAGCTTTGGTATTCCCTTTTGCTCCAAACCTTCGCCGAAGAAGATGGGCATCCACGAGTACGGATTTGTAGCAAGAAAGAATACACAGGTTGAGCTTGCAAGCCGACCACATATAGCCACTGTACTCGCATCGAAAGAAGAGGTGCCGATATGTTTCCTGATGAGAGTTGCAGAGGATGCACTCGGAAGGGGCCAGCACGCCCCGACGTGCAAGTTGGGAAAAAGTAGGCAATTTGTGGACAAGGGCTTGCAGGAGGTTGGTGCATACTTAGGGGTATGCCTAGGGAACCAGACCAGAGAGTACAGACGATAAGGTGAGGAAGAGAGACGGGTGGCCCCCATGCCAACGGAGAGTGCAACCCACACTGGAGTCCCAATCACAGGAGTCGTCCCCTCCCCCACTGACACTGAACCGAAGTGAGAGGCCCGATGAGACAAGCTGTCAAGTAGATGCCACCCACTACCATCCCAATAGCCTATCACCTGTCGATACATTTGAGAGGTGGGAGGGGGGCTTAAGCAGGCCAGTGAACCACAAGGGAGCCAGGGATCAAACCAGAAGGACGTACCCAGGTCATTACCAACACGATGGCGCAAGCAGGTGGTGGCCGCCTCTCGACTACAGATGATATGCTTCCAAGGGCCAGAGTCCATAAGATTCGGTCTGCACTGAAACATGGGAACAAGCTTCAAGTACTATGTGCACATATAGTTGGCCCACGGAGAGGGGGAGTGAAGAAGACGCCATAAGAGTTTGATACTAGCCGCTGTCCCAACCTCCCGAAGGTTACAGAGCCCAATCCCACCTTCATTTTTAGGCTTACACATATCACTCTACTTCCAAAGATGGAGCTTAGACCCCCAAATAAATCCTTGCACATAAGATCAATCAACACCAAGATGGAGGCCGGAATACGAAAAGATTGGATCCAGTAAGAGATGTAGCCATGGATGACCGTGCGGACAAGTTCAATACGTCCTGTAGTGGAGATAAGTCTGGAGGACCAACTAGATAGCTTAGCCTTGCATATATCCAAAAGACTAGAGTACATCTTGGCCGTAAGATAATTTGATGAAAGAGAGCCCAGATACTTGACGGGGGGGGCACCGCTATTGGATTGCACATAAGTCTAGACAGCTCATCACCAGACGCACACCCTTTGCTAAGAATGGTTTTACTTTTCTCTTTGTTAACCTCTAAGCCAGTGAATTGGTGGAAAACCGAAAGGAGATGGTTGATCCCCCCAAGGAGAATGGGTTGGCCTTACAAAAGACACAACATCGGCAAAAAGGAGATGCGAATGACCCTTCACACCCCGCTTGGGCGGGTAGATGGTCTTGGAATGGCTGGCTAAGTCCATTAGTGTAGTGAAGTTCACAATACCGATGACAAAGATAAATGGCGAAATGGCATCCCTTGGTGAATCCCATTATTCCCCTCAAAGAAGCCCGCAGGGGAGCCATTAATCAGGATAGAGAAGAAAGGGGAAGCAAGGCATTCCCTAATCCAATGGATAAAGATAGCGGGGAATCCCATATGGTGCATGAAGTAGTACACGAATTCCCGGTTGACACTATCGAAGGCCTTCCTTAGGTCAAGCTGGATGTACGCCCGCGCCTACATGGAGATGAGAAGTCTTGTGGGCAAGAAGGGAAGAATCAGATATAATGTAATGTGATCCTTAATGAAGGCCGACTGGTTCCATGATATGAGCTCAGAGATGACACCAGCAAGCCGACGACTGAGGACTTTCGAGATGATCTTGTAGACGACATTGCAGCTCGAGATGGGTTAGTAGTCCGCAAGGGAACCCGTCGAGGAGGACTTAGGGATTAAGGTAAGGAATGTGTGGTTGATTTGTTGAAGCATTTTGCCCGAGACAAAGAAAGAGCACACTGCCAAAAGGACACCCTCCCCACAACGCCCAAATTTCCTGATAGAACAGTGGAGAGAAGCCATCTGGACCTGGGAATTATCCGTATCAAGTGAGAATAATGCATCCTTGATCTTGACATCAGTGACCATACGCCCAATCCACTCGGCTGCCTCAGGGGAGAGGACTCTCCTGGCCACGACATTTGGAAAGATGTTCCAGTAAGAGTCCTGAGAGAAGAGGGTCGCATAATATTCCACTGCTTCGGAGCGAAGCTTGTTAAGATTAGTAGCATGATCACTATCGGAAGTAACCAAGTGGAGGAGCATATTCCAGGAAGCTCTTTCCTTTATAGAAGCATAAAAGAATTTGGAATTCCGATCCCCTGCGAAAGCCAAGTTTGCATACTCTTCTGCCTCGCCTGACTTTCCTCTACGTCCAGGCTTGAGTTTAACTTTTTCTTGAGGATGTGCTCCTGAACTTGAAGGCCAAGATTCAAAAGAAAATATGGACAAGCACGCAGCAAGGTGATCTCCTCTCTGATGTTCGAAGAATGGGGGGTGACTGCCTCTAAGAGTGACCCAAGATCTTAAAGCAGTCTTAAGGGCTTTGAGTTTGGATACAAGGCAAAACATAGGGGAGCCTGCGTAGTGATTATTCCAAACAGAAAATAGAATATTATAAAAACCAGGAAGTTGCAGGTAGTGACTAAGAACCTGAAGGGCTTTGTCCTTAAGTTGATGGGGGAATAATGTGGAGCATGAGAGGCGAATGATCAATAGTGCCAGGAGGCAAATAATTGACGTAGGATTCAAGAAGAATGTCAACCCAAGATGCATTATATAGTGCGCCGATTAGATGACAGGAAATACACCCTTCGTGTGAACTATTGTTGCTCCATCTTAGAGCACACCCATGACTCATAATGTCCTCAAAGCCGCATTTATCTATACAATCATTGAAGTCCTCCAAGAGCGAGGGGAAAGGAGCCGTCCCCCCACTTTATCCCCCACGAACTTAGTGAGTTGAAATCCCCCAGCGCAATCTAAGGCATACTTGCAATGAGGTTGCAATCCGAGATAAGGGAAGTCCAAAGTCATGCCCGATCCGAGGACAAATTTGAGGCATAGACGACGTAGACAGAAGTAGAGGACCCCGCTTATTTTTACACAACAGAGTAATATGTTGGTCAGACGAGGAGATATGGGAACAGTCCCACACCGTTGATCAGCAAACCCCCAAATGCGCCCATTGGCAGCATGCTCATAGTTATGAAAAGACTTCCCGCACTAGGGGAAGCAAGAAGACGTTATGTCTCCACAAGGGTCAATAATTTGTCTCCAGAAGCCCTACAAGGGAGGCCCTAAACTTACCAACATGATGACAAACATCCCTATGGTGATCCTTAGAGTTTAGCCCCCGAACATTTCAAACCAACACCGACATAATTATAAAGAGTTTACAGTCACCTTGCTTCTCGTCACCCGAGTACATGCCACTACATCGGGGATGGGAGGGTTTTCTGTACTAGTCCCAGGGAGACTAGCAAGCACGGTATGCCATTCAGGGTTAGGAATAGTTTGTGTTGGGACAAGTGGAATCAACCAAGGGGGACTGGGAGAGGCAGGATTAATACAAGTGGAGGATGGGTCAATGCACATGGGGTTAGATGGGGGTGAAATTTTAGGCGGAGGCTTCCTGCGCTTGGGGCACTAGGGTCTAAGGGAGGGGGAAGCCATTGGGGCATGGGATCTCGATAGGGGGCTGTGGGGAGGGGAAAGGGGGAGGGTGTTTTTGGCCTTGGGTGGGTGGGTGGGTGGGGGTGGGGGTGATGTGCCATGCACATACACAGAATGAGCAGAGCATAGGGGATGGACTTTTAGGGTCGTCATCATCATAAATGACTGGAGAACAGAGGAGGGCCTGTCGACGCTCGGACAGGGCTTGGATGGAGTCTCGCCACCAGTCGCGCCATCAGCACGATTGGACCACTGCTCGGTGGACTGCAGAACAACAGAGGGGGAGGAGGGCTCTGGAGAAATATTCAAGGGGCTTGGCCGTTGCTCGATGGGTTGTTGAGCAACAGAGGTGCGGAGGGCTCCGCAGGAACTTTGTGGGGGCTTGGCTGCTGCACGGAGGAGCCTGTAGGCTCAGTCAGGGGCGCACCAGCACAAAGGGACCGCTGCTCGATGGACTGCTGGGCAACAGAGGAGGGGTCTCGAGAAATATGTTTGTTGGCAGAGGAGAGGAGGGGCTCATTAGGCACTTTGTGGGGCTTGGCTGCGGTACGAAGGAGCCCACAGGCTCATTCAGGGGAGTAGGCGGTGGTCTAGACGATGAAGCACACTGGGAGAGGTTGTGCTCGAAGCAACGACAATGGGAGCAGTGCGATGGCCTCCGCTCGACTTGACAGCGACAGAAAACAGAGTGCCATCAAACAGCCGAACATCAACATATTTGGAAAATTCAAAATTAGAGTCGAATTCCATAAAGCAATTGGCAAACAAAAGTCGGGATGCACACGATGTGGCCTCATCGGTGAACAAAGGCTTCACAATGGCATTGGAAATTTTCCCCACGATGGTCGTAGACCAAAGCTTAATTAGGAGCTGGGGAAAGCAAACCCACAAGGGAATAGCCGAGAGGAGACCACTGTTCAGGCCAATGTCAGGCCCACCGTCGGAGGACCACTAGCCTTCCATTGAATAACCAAGGCCTCCCATGTAGGACATCGGTGCAATCCAATGCATCGTCGAACTGAAAGAAGAAAAACACATTCTCTCGGATGTGGATGTGAATACCACAATTGGTCTTCCATGCCTGGCCTACCGATGAACGAAGATGACCATAGTAGGGTCGATCCCCGATCACATAACCCACTAAAGTATTGGCCCAACGACCAACAGCCGCTTCCACATCTTCGCGATGGATGTCGACCAACACCCCATCAGAATTAGCGGTCGGGGGTGAACTAAAGCTCGCAGTTGGGGGGGCACGGATCTCCTCAAGGAACAAAAGTCATTATTGGAGGGGGTAGTAGAGTAGGAGTGAGGAACAGATGGAAGCGATCTGTTAGGCTTTATATCGAGCACCATGTGTGCCTTAGGACGCCCAAGCACCGAATTGCTAGGGGGCGCACCGGAGTGGGACGCGGACCCATTGGGCTTCCCTGCATTAGCCGCCATTCAAGAGGAGGCACGCCTGTCACTACTGCCCGTTGGGCCCACACGAACATCCGCCCTAGGCCCAACACACCCAGCCCTAGGTATGGAGGGAACTTTGCTTGGCCTCCACCGAGAGCCCACAAGAATACATGGCCCAGACACCACATCATCACCGGAGGTCCCGCCGTCAGCCATGCCATTAGTTACGGCCATAAGATCATCATCAACCAATTCGCCCGAGTCGCCAGAGCTCGCAACGCCATCCAACTTTTTACCATGTGTGTGTATAGGAAAATTTTCAAAATCAAAAATTTCGAACAGCATTTCCGTGAGAAAATGTTTTTATTTGTTTAGAATTTTTTTACAAAAAATTTTCCACCACTTTATGTTGTTATACACCTCTAAAAAGTAATGGTTGAAAATTAATGTGATTTGGTCTTTGATCAAGGTATTACAAAAAGTTCTATTGTTCTGAAACCGTTAAATTTTGTAACGGGTGGATCGGTGCTCAAATCCCTATAGGGTTCATCCATTATTTTCACTGGGTTATATAATTGTATGGATTAAACATCAAAAACAATTTTGCAACATTTTTTTAAAAAAGATAAAATATTTTTCGCACGGGCTTTCGCACCATAGTTCACACATGAAAACTACCATATCTATGTTACATTTGACAATTGTTTTTGAATCTTAGTGCTGACTAGGACAAGCTGACTAGGACAAACAGGTTGAAAGAAAGACGGCTTGGATTTAATCTTGAGGAATGAATGGTTGATATGAGATTTTGTGGAAAGTTTTGGAGAGAAAAACATTTCTAGGGAAATAAAAGTTTCTAGCGCAATAAAACTTTTTGGAGAATGAAAGTTTCTGGGGAATAGCAGAGTGCACACAATTAATGCATTTGGGGAAAAAACTTTAACTTGCACTTAATACTGCAGCGCAAATCGAATGATCTCTCCCTCAACACGGGGTCCACCGTCTCTTCGACGCATGGGGCAACAAGATGAGAATTATTTCCTATGCCGAAAGGGCCCAATACTGCAGATCGAATGTTGCCGCAGATTGAATGATCTCTCTCTCAACGCGGGGCCCACCGTATCTTCGACGCGTTGGGCAACAAGGTGAGAATTATTGCATGTGCCGTAGGCGCCTCACTAAATTTTTTTCGCTAATTTGTTGTTCCGCGCCAAAGGCGCCCTCGCAGAATTTGTTATTCTACGTCGAATTTGTTGTTCCGCACCGAAGGCGCCTGCGCCGAATTTGTTGTTCCGCACCGAAGGCACCCGTGCCGCCAAATATTTTTACGTTAATTTGTTGTTCCACGCAATTTTGGTTGTGAAAATAATTTTTTAGAGAACAAAGATTTTGCGGGTGAAATCTTAAATGAACTGTGGCCGCAGGCACGGGTTATGACTAGTATATACATATGAGGGATATGTATTGTGTTGACAGCGCATGAATTTATTTGGGGATGAAAAAACATTTTTTAAAAAAAATTTGCAATGTGTTCTACAACACGTTATCTACCTCTCCACCAAATTTCAAGTCAATCCAACACTTTTTGAGCTTCCATTTATGTGTTTCAAAAAAACCGCTCCAGAAAACCGAACTGTCAGCGCAACGTTTTTGAAACGTATGAACGGATGCTCAAAAAGTGTTGGATTGACTTGAAATTTGGTGGGGAGGTCGATAACGTATTGTAGAACACATTGCAAAAAAATTAAATAAATATTTTGCGGCCCCAAATCGCTAACAGCGCAAGAAAAAATTCTTTCGCTGTCAGCACATATACATATTCATCTATATATATAGGAAAATATTCAAATGCAAACATTTCACACGGAAATGTCCATGTGAAAATGTTTTTGATTTTTTTTCAAAAAATTTTCCTCCACTTCGTGTGGTTATACACCTCTCAAAAAATAATGGTTGAAAAATAATGTGATTTGGCTTTCGATCAAGAGTTCTATCGTTCTGAAACCGTTAAATATTGCAACGGGTGGATCGGTGCTCAAATCCCCTTAGGGTTATTTTACGTGGGGTATATAATTGTATGGATTAAATATTTAAAAATGTTGCAAAACAATTCTTAAAAAAGTTAAAATGTTTTTCGCACCACCCTTTTTTGCACTATTCCAAAACCTTGATTTTGTAGTCACTTGATGCATGGGCAAAACATGTCCAAATTTGCTGAAATTTTGTTTGTAGATAGTTTAGACATGTTATATCACATCCAATGGAACAGATTTTCCATTTAGGTTGCCCAATTTTAATTTGACTTGGATGGATCCGCATGTTTGATCCATCCGAGTGGATCCTAGTCAACCTTGATATATATAAAGGGTGGGAGAGATTTAGTTAAAAGTGAGAATTTGAGTGGGAGATTGGCCATGAATGAAAAACAGAGAGGTCGAGATAGAAGAGGCAGAGACTGAGGGTGAAACAGCAAGATTGGGAGAGACAGAGTCAAATGATGGCCTTGCAAGGTCGGCGAAGGTAACATGGATGTTGGGCAGCCTACTGCTGATATCTTTCCAACTTTTTAAAGAAAGGCTAATACCTTTAGAATGATGAAGCAAGCTGAGTTCTGGTGATTCGCCTTACAATTGCATAGTTGACGTTTGTGTCAGGATCCACTTCTTCGACTGAGCAGTCAATGTTAAGCAAACATAGATTATCTGAGTTATGCAGGATTTCTTAATGCTATGACTCTAGGCATAACATAAACTTTTCCATTTCATGAAATGTTCAGGAAAAAATCATTGTCCTGCTAAGTATGTTCTATATATAGCTCACGTATACATGGTTGGGTGTAGGAAAGGTGAAATGTATATTTATTCTTGAAACAATCTAACATTTTTTAAAAAAATCTTCAGTCCTTGTATTGCGCAGTCAGAACAGAAATTTCTACCTTCATAATTTTGGGTCTCTCTATGTGGAATAGAAATACCGAATTTGGCAAAACACGCATTCAATAATATTATGAGTTTAGAACTCACATGTAAATATCACGTGCACCACTCATTCAGAATTATGTCCAGACCCGTGCATGTATACTTTGCAGCATGTGGATTATCAGCTTAAAGCGAAGTTATGACTCAAATGATATTTGAATAAAAAAGTTAGTACACTAGATAGTTTCTAACCAACTACGCAAGGGTATCCATCTTTAACGTTGAGGGTTTGTTTTATGTAAATACTAGCACATTCAAGAAATTTGCTTACTCTCTATATTGACTATGTAGCTTCTTAAGGATGGGTCAATGTAGTAAACCTTCTGATTTAGCTCGGCTAAATGGACCCCCGTTTGGTTCTTGGATCATAAACCAATACATAATTGCATGGACATGCATCCAATCAATGGAAATATTCCTACTTAGCGGATGGTGTTGTTTTGTTTAGCCATTCGGATGTGATCCATGCGTGTTTTAGAAAGTAACACCGGACAAAATTTTCCCATATTTGCAGCTGGAGGCAGCGGGGGAAAGGGAGAAACGACTGTTGCAGGAGATTGCTGATCTGCAGAGGAGGTAATCTACAATCTCTCCTTAAAGGCGACTTCAATTGGAATAAATAAAATCTCTGGTAAATTTATGTTAAAGCTAGAAAATTTTGTCAACCCGCAGATTGATGCTGTCTGAGGAAGAACTGAGAAGGACAAAGGCAAAAATAATCACTCAGGTTTTGTACACATGCCTCTTTTTACTGTTTTTATCCCTTTTTTTTTTTGAGAAACCTGCTCGTCGATAAGTTTCTGACGTGAAATTTCACTGTTATGATGAATCCAAAGGATGTCAGCCTGAAGCCTGGTCATGATGCTGAATATCTCAAGCATGAGCTGAAGCGGGATCCTAATATCGAAAAGTTGGACCTTGCGAGCGTTGGAATATGGTAACCGTTTGCTTTCCTGCTGCACTAGTTCAAGCAATTTTGTACATGATTTGGTCAGTAGATGACCCACGGCTATTTTTTTCTCTCTTCTTTCTTTAAATAGTAAGTCGTCTTAGTTTGAAATAATGGAAAGAGTACTCTCATCCGGTGCTGGGATTGATATTGAAAACAGAATCAGGGTAAAATAAGCATATTGCAATAGCAGCAGAATTTTGGTTTTTTTTTTTTGGATTATAAAAATAAACAGTTCATTATACTTGAACACTGCTGATGTCACAGATGCATGTTTTGTTGAATTAGCTTGATGTGAAAATTTTGCGTACATTGTTATGTGCATCTTTTTGGAGTACTTTAAAAATAGGATAATTTTTAGAAAACGACTACCATTTTTCTGAAATATAACATCACTTTTCATGAATTAGTCATCTAAGTAGTTACAAGATAAAGTTAGTTTTATAAAATGTTATTTAAAGGTTAATGAGATTTTTTTTTGAGATTTATAAAAAAATTGAAGAAAGTAATTTGACCGTGTTTAGAAAAAGATTGAGGTGTTATGAATGAGGGAGGCCTTTGGCCTCCCCTCCTTCATTACCCATTCATTAGGCCCCCATTACTTAGAGTAATGGGGACCCTTGGTCTCCTAGAGGCTTTTGGCCTCCCCACTATGAGATATATAAATAGAGCACCATGGCTCTTAGCTAATGTGACTCATGCTTAGCAATGAAATTCTCTCTCTATCTCTCTTGAGTTCAATATCATATAACACGTTATCAGCTCGTTTGCTCTAAAATTCTTTGAGCTTTTCATCCCGTCTCCCCTCAAAAATTAAACCCGTACGCGCAAAGGAATCTATTGTTGCGGCGAAGTTTTGCGGAAATTTTTTGGAGCGTATCGGGAGCGGAACTATCTACGGATTTTTTTTATCACGATCTTCCCTAGATTTTTGATCTAGAGGTAATTTATTTTCGCTCGTAGATACCTACATAATGTAGTATGCTAAGATTTTACATAGCCAATTCTATAGGCTAGTATTAATCTGCCACATTTTGATAATCATCTAAAATCGAAAAAACAAAAAAAAAACAAAAAAAAAAATTATAGTACAAGAGAACACCATCCTTTGATTCAGTCAGCAAAGCTATGATGTTTAGATATGAACCACATATTTACCTTATATATGTCATAGTATCCGCATTGTCGGTTTCAAAACCGAATAAATAATCAGGAGGAAAATAATATATAGAAAAAAAAAGAAAAGAATACCCAAAAACCCTTCCGTCTTCCCCCAATACAGGGGAGTTCTCTGCCCCCCCCCCCCCCCCCCCCCCCCCCCCCCCCCCCCCCCCGATTATATACATGAAGTTAGCGAGGCTTAATCACAAGTGGATTCGTTGTTTAATCGTGGAATTAGGGGAGATGACATCATACAACAGTGCTAATTCCAAATACTTTGGCTTATCTTAGTAAGTATGTCACAATAATTATTCCCTCTGCCTTTTCGCATGGGGGTGGGCTGACAAGGGAATACGAGTAGACAATATATGTCAAACAAGAGTTTTGTGGGATTTTTAGCACTAATTGACCCTAAAATTTGTTTAAGGGCCCATATTCTTTTAAATTAAAAAGCCTGTTTGTTGGGCCTGCAGCCCATTTTTAACAATGAAATTAAGTCTTATGGGCCAGCAGCCCCATTTAGCTTACTAATTAATTTTTGACTATCAACATTGGGCCTGAAGCCCAGTTAATCCAATTGCAATTTTTAATGTGTTAATTAAATATTTGCAAAATGGGCCTGCATCCCAAATATTAATAATAATTTTATTTGGCTATTTTTTATTGGACTAGAATCCAAGTGAATAAAATTGCTTATTAAAATGATTAATATTTGACTTATGGGCCTGCAGCCCCAATACACTAAAAAATGGCCTTCCCCCTTGCATATTATAATCTATGGTTTACTAGGACTCTATTTTTCAAAATATAATTATCTTAAAGATCCTGAGACCGCTCTGCCGTTAGTCAACTAACCTAACGGTGTATGACGTTTCCACGTGGTCTACAAGATATTTATATTTTCTAGTTTCCCTTACCATATGTTTTGCTTGAGATATATGCGTGGTTGTTTACTTTTATGCCCGTAGCATATTTAGAACTGCGTGGATGTTTAAATCAGTAAAAATGTGTTTTTCGGGATCGGCCATTGTATACCTGCTTGATGCAACAACACACTGGGTAACAAGTGGTCCTGGCTTAGTCAATTCCCTGGCCGCGTCCGCTGGACCGCAAGGAGTCGATTCATGACTGTGTAAGCCAAAGCTCGATGCAACAGCATATGAAGACGGAGATATAGGGACCCAGTTCAGTTTGGGTTTCCAAAGTTGTATTATTTTTTTTTCTAGCTTAAATAAATATGACGGTCCTGTTATCACAATTTCAGGACTGTCCCAAATAATCGAAGGATCTGGTGAAGCAATTATATTGCTCCCAAATAACACAAGACTTCAAATAAAAAATGCATTATTCTCTCCTAAATCAAATAGGAATCTCGTAAGTTTCAAGGATTTCCGTTTAAACGGATATCACTTAGAAACCAGAGATGAAAATACGGTAGAATATCTGTATGTAACTCGTCAGAAAGATGACCGGAAGATCATCTGCGAACGATTCAAGGGACTCCCGTCGGGTCTCTACCAAACATACATTCAACCAATAGAAGCCAATATGACTGAGCACCAGACGTGCCAATCACTGCCAGAGTTCAAACTCTGGCACAATAGACTTGGTCACCCTGGAACAGCAATGATGCGACGCATCATCTCTGAATCCCGTGGACACAAATTGAAGAACCTGAAGATTCTTCAAAAGGGTGAATTTCCATGTCTCCCTTGTTTCAAGGGAAAACTTATAACGAGACCATCCCTCCTGAAAGTGGGATTAGAGTCTCCTGGCTTCCTTGAGAGAATTCATGGTGATATTTGCGGGCCTATTCACCCCGCAAGTGGCCCATTTCGGTACTTCATGGTACTGATTGATGCATCGACCAAATGGTCTTATGTGTGCCTCTTGTCCACCCGCAACCTAGCTTTTCCAAAGCTATTGGCACAAATAATAAGGTTGCGTGCTCATTTCCCCGATAACCATATCAAGAAACTACGTCTTGATAATGCGGGAGAATTTACTTCACAAGTCTTCGAAGACTATTGCCGGGCAACGGGTATTGAAGTTGAACATCCGGTAGCACATGTTCACACCCAAAACAGATTAGCCGAGGCTCTTATAAAGAGACTCCAATGGATTGCACGTCCATTGCTTATGCAATCCCAGTTGCCTGTGGATGCTTGGGGGCATGCTATTTTACATGCCGCATCACTTATTAGGATAAGACCCTCTGGAGGTCACACTTTATCCCCGATGCAACTAGCATACGGCGCACCTCCGGATATCTCTCATTTGAGAGTGTTTGGTTGTGCCGTATATGTCCCAATAGCACCACCGCAGAGGACCAAAATGGGTCCTCAGCGTCGTCTATGTATATATATTGGGTTTGATTCGCCCTCTATTATCAGATACCTTGAACCTCTGACGGGTGACGCATTCAAGGCACGTTTTGCAGACTGTGAATTTAATGAGAAATTTTTTCCAAAACTGGGCACACAGTCTAAGAAGCCAGAAGCTTCTGAGACCATTAGTTGGGACCAGAAGTCTTTGTACCTATATGATCCGCGTACTAATCTGTGTGAAGATGAGATCCTGAAGATCCTTCACATCCAGAATACAGTACATCTTTTACCGGATAAATTCACGGACAACCAGAAGATTGTCCGTTCACACGTCCCTGTTGCCAATACGCCAGCTAGGATTGACATCCCCATAGATGGATGCAGCCCACCGGCAGCAGAATTGGTTGTACCTCAAATGAAAAGAGGACGCCCACCAGGTTCAAAAGATAAAGTTCCTCGAAAGAGGAAGAATCCTGGCGATACTAAGATTATCCCTCCACAGGATGCTGAGCTCAGACCAGCTACTTCTCCACTCCTGATTTCCCCAGCAGAGGAAACAATAGGAGAAACATCATTAAATTTTGTACGTACTGGAGAAGTACTGGACAGAAATAGCATAGTCGTCGACGACGATTTTGCGTTCGATATTGCCGTTCACGTCACTGAATATGACGATGACGTCGAACCACGATCTCTAGCGGAATGTAAACGCAGAGATGATTGGCCAAAGTGGGACGAGGCAATAAGAGTAGAGCTGGACTCACTCTTGAAACGCAAAGTCTTTGGACCAGTAGTCCAAACACCAGTAGGTGTAAAACCTGTGGGATATAAGTGGGTTTTCATAAGAAAAAGAGATGAAAATAATGTGATCGTTCGCTATAAGGCACGCCTTGTAGCCCAGGGATTTTCCCAAGGACCGGGGATTGATTACGAAGATACGTATTCCCCGGTCATGGATTCGATCACCTTCCGATTTTTAATCAGCCTAACTTCTCTGGAAAGCCTAGAAATGCAGCTCATGGACGTTGTGACTGCATATCTATATGGCGATATAGATAAAAATATCTATATGAGACTTCCTGATGGGTTTAATCTACCCCCAGAGATGAAAGAGATACCTCGGGACGTATTCTCTGTAAGGCTACATAGATCATTATATGGTCTAAAACAATCGGGCAAGATGTGGTATAACAGACTAAGTGATTTTCTTGCACAGCAAGAATTCACGAATAACGAAGTCTGCCCGTGTATCTTTATCAAAAGAACGGGAACAGGATTTGTCATCATAGCTGTATATGTAGATGACTTAAATCTCATAGGATCTCCTGCAGAGATCAAAGAGATATCTGAAAGCCTTAAACATACTTTTGAAATGAAAGACCTATGCAATACAAAGTATTGTCTTGGCTTACAGATAGAACACCTAAGAGGTGGAATCCTATTACACCAATCTAATTATACAAAGAAACTTCTACGCAAATTTCATATGGATAAATGTCATCCTTTAGGTACTCCTATGGTCGTAAGATCACTAGATGTACATAAGGACCCCTTCCGGCCACTGGAAGAGGGGGAGGAGTTACTGGGTCCTGAAGTACCCTACCTCAGTGCCATTGGAGCACTTCTATATCTGGCTAACTGTACGCGTCCCGATATAGCGTTTACAGTTAATCTACTAGCCAGACACAGTGCTGCGCCCACAAAGCGCCACTGGAACGGAGTAAAGCATCTTCTGCGATACCTTCAGGGTTCCATTGATCTTGGACTTTACTACCAGAGAGGTGCCTCCCCCAAATTGTTTGGTTATGCTGATGCAGGTTATCTCTCTGATCCGCACACGACAAAATCTCAAACAGGTTTTGTATTTACCTACGGAGGTACTGCTATCTCTTGGAGATCGGTAAAACAAACCACTACTGCTACATCTTCCAACCATGCAGAGCTCATCGCGATCCATGAGGCGAGCAGAGAATGTTTTTGGCTACGCTCCGTCATCCAACACATCCTCCAATCCACTGGCCTGAAGACCAGTGATCTGGAGCCTACTGCCCTATTCGAAGACAACGCCGCATGCATTGCTCAGCTTCAGAAGGGCTACATCAAAAGGCGACAGGACAAAACACATTTCTCCCAAGTTTTTCTGGACGCACGAGCAGAAGAACGACAAGCAGATTGAAGTTCGACAGATCCAGTCATGCAACAACTTAGCTGATCTTTTTACTAAGGCATTGCCTAAATTTACTTTTGTAAAGCTTGTAAAGAACATTGGTATGCGACAGTTGAAAGACCTGCAAGCCTGAAGCTTGTACGGATCAGGGGGAGTAACATGTGGGTTGCACTCTTTTTCCTTAAGCTGTTGCGTTTTCCCACTGGGTTTTCCACAGCTAAGGTTTTAACGAGGCAAATACACTTACTCTGGATCCAGAAGTATCCACCCCTTGCCTCAGTAGCTGAGACCGAAGTGATGAATGTGTAAGGGGGAGTGTTATGAATGAGGGAGGCCTTTGGCCTCCCCTCCTTCATTACCCATTCATTAGGCCCCCATTACTTAGAGTAATGGGGACCCTTGGTCTCCTAGAGGCTTTTGGCCTCCCCACTATGAGATATATAAATAGAGCACCATGGCTCTTAGCTAATGTGACTCATGCTTAGCAATGAAATTCTCTCTCTATCTCTCTTGAGTTCAATATCATATAACATGAGGTTGTTTTCTGTTATAGGATTAAGTTCTAGTTTTCTATTATTTGCAAAGTTTAGGACGATATTTTAGAAAAACAGTGAATCATAAAAATAGCTTTATAAAATATTTCGATGTTAAACACTGGGATGCCTTTGCAAATTGAGGTTTAAAAAGTTGGATAAATTCCCTCAAAATCCGATTTGAAAAATTAAATTGTCGAGTACTCAGGATGGGCAGTCAAAGAAGCTGTTGATGCATTTCTCTAATTTTTACGCTCCTACTCACTCTGATTGTTCTTTCATATTGAGAATTGCTCTATGCACCTCAGAGAATGAGGTGCATGTATGGTTTTTGCCCCCCAAAAAAAGTTGAATATCTCACATCAAAATGTTCACTCACTCCATTTTCCACCCGACTCACTTCTTTTTCCATCCAAAAATAACAAATGTTGACACGGAACCAAACCTGCACCTAAAAAATCTAAAAAATGAAGTGCAGATAACAATTCTTTTTATGTTCCTGCTGCAAATGTGCTCAAATGCAAGTTGACAGCTAACCATCAAATTAAAAAGTACAGCTGCTCATCTATTTGCGGCTAAATTTTATAAAATTATCAATAACTTTGCTCATAATTTATAAAACTATTGTATAACTTGAAAATTTTAAAAAAATTATTATCTGTTTTGAAAATAAACTAGAAATAACATGCACATCATGCACGGTGCAAGGAAAAATCTCGACAAACAGGATGCGGTGAACACGCGCAATCGAAAAGGAGCGAGAAGTGTTGGTGTGTGTTGGAATCATCGGGGGTAAAAGGGTAAACCCAAAAACCTTTGGGGGTTATAGCGGGACAAGCTCATAGGCCAAAGATGCAATTATGTGAGTTTTGGGGTGGGTGGGTGGTTGGGTTCTCTCTCTCTCTCTCTCTCTCTGTGTGTGTGTGTGTGTGTGTGTGTTGGTGTTGGGGGGATGGGTGTTTCGCGAAGTGGGATGAGGGAAGTGTCAAAAATGTGAGTGGTGGATCTTTTTGCAAAGTGGGACGATGTGACATTTATTCCATCAGCTTGTGAATAAGACAAAGGCTGCTGACTTGGACAAACCCAGTAGCAGCCCTCAAATGTATAATAGATTTCTCTATAAACTTTTCAGTTTCAATTAACTGCCATATACTTGGAAAATATGAAAAGTTTCTGCAAGTGATTTCTGAATTATATTTTTGTTCGAAGCATGGTTGTTTGAAATCGAAAGCTTGTCTCAGTATTTTGTAATTTTAAAGTTTATGATAATTATTTGAAGGATTTAATGTAGAAAATGTGGCACTTGATTTAATAGATCGGGTGCCAAGACATAAAAAAGTGGAAAGCACAAGCCCGCACATGGGCTTGTACTCGCTGTGTGGCCTACCTTATTGTGTCTTGGCACCTATCTATTAGATCAGATGCCACCTGATCTACATGGATCTCTTATTTGAAATATGACCAAGCTCATTAGTTTTATAAAATTTGGACTATATTTTAAATTTTTGAGAAGCAACCAAACCCGAAAAAGTTGGTAAAAGCTAGGTTGCACGGATGCAGATACTCGTACCCAATAACTGAGATTCTTTGGATAACTAATTAAAACTTGAAAAGTACTGGAACTAAGAGCAATCTCAATGGTTGGCTGAACCATTCAGCCCTTACTACGCAACTTCAGCCTCTATACTCTCCCCTCTGTACTCTCCCAATGGATGGCTTAAAAAGTGGATAAGTGGTTACCGCATCAGCCTTCAACGGCTAATTTTTTTCCCCAAAACCAGACGTCTGACGTTCACTAATCAGACGTGTGATCACTAATCAGACATCTGCACAATGAACGTCCGACATCTGGTTCATGTTCAATGAAGAAGAAAAAAATTATCCTTCTATGATCAGGCATCTGGTGCCTAATCACCAGACGTCTGATCCTGACAGGTGTTGGAAGCAACGATCTAGGATCTTGGTTTGATAATGACAAACGTGTCGGTATATCTCATGTGTGTGTTCAGTGTGTTTCAGGCTTGGCGGTCTCTATTTGGAGGAATTGCTATTTATATAGCTATTTGGGTGTGAGGGAGAGCTTTGGCCTAAGCAAAGTGGACCTAGTCCAATTTAAGATGTGATGAGATTCCTTGACTTGATCTAGATGAAGAGATGAGAAGAGACCAATTCAAATCAAGTACAAATCAAGTATGGGAGTAGATCAAACCAACTTTGGATGTGATCATATCAAATATCAAAGTTTAGGGTCTACCCAATTCCTATTCAAATTCATTATCTCAATAAGATTTCTATTGAAGATGGCATCAAATCCAATAGTCAAATTGCAAATCTTATTGGTCAAAACCCTAGCACATAACCTATTTAAGGGCATCACCCCTAGGGTTGAAAAGAGAGAGGAGAGCTACAAAAATTATACGCTGCGGCCATACAAAAAAAACTCCAAAAGGGACTTGCAGCCAATCAATATTTCCTAAGCTTTATTTCTCAAAAACCCTCAACATCTTGTAGCAATCATCTCCACAAGCCAAATTATATTGCGGCTGTAAAACAAAAGGGAACCCAAACAAAAGGCCTATCCCCATTCTCCTACGTGCGAAACTCATCTTCAAAGAAAACCCCGCAAAGTTTAAACCCTCACAGTGCTCTGTTGCATCGTGCCGTGACCATCAAAGTTGCCTCGCCGGAGATCACCACCATGCCACGTTGAAGACGCCGCCACTAGACGAAGAAGAACCTCACCGAAGCCATCGTCGGAGAAGTAGGAGCAGCTGCCATCGCCATCCACATCGAAGTCGCCATCTGCTCGCCATCGAAGCCCGCCTTTGAAGCCGCCGCTGCCCACAGTCGCCATCGCACGGAGAAACAAGAGATCGCCGCTGCCAACGTTTGCTTGGGGTTACCCGCCGAACGTCGAAGGGATCCACGTCACAGACGAAGCCTCAAAGCCACAGCAGCAAGATAACTCCACCGACGGAGACGAAGAAGAAGCCATCGCCGCTACCCTGTTCTGAAACAGAGCAGCAATTGGGGAATCATCATCGCCGTCGATCAATAGAAGAAACCCACGCCTAGCCGCTGCAACGACGGAGAAGAACAAGAAAACGCCACTCGAGTTGAAGGACTTCGATCGGGCATTTGATCGAACACGTCGGGGGCGCGACTAAAACAACAACCGCTCCGAAGACACTCGTCGGAGAAGAAGCCCGCTAGGAGGAGGGATTGCTGCTGCAACCTCACCGGAGAAGCTGCGCGCTACCGTTGCCGTAAGCTGAACACCATAGAGACTCACCGACAGCGCCGTCAAGCAAGCATAGCTTCTCGCCACGAATCCTCCTCCGTTGTCGAGTTGATTGTCGAGGCCGCCTGTTCGAAGACGCCGCCATCCGTTCGCTCTCGAAGATCGTTATCCTTGCTGCTGCCAAGAAGAGGGTGCCGCTTGAAGTCGTTGCTTGGAGCCTCGCTGACGATCGCCGCTCAAAAACGCCACCATCGCCTGAAGAAGAAGCGTGGAACTCGAATTCGAGAGGAGGCGAAGTCGTTGCATGCTGACGTGGAGACCCCCTCATGGACACGAACCAAACGGATGAACGACCGTGATCAATTGTGAAAGAAAATCGAAGCGGATCATTTTGCTGACGTGGCATTGCTTTTTAAAGGGATTGCTCTGCGCACCGACCGAGTTTAAATCGCAGAGAACTGCGCTTGCTTTGCACACCGACAGTCAATTCAAACAGCATTGCTGAGCGCACAGACCAGAGTTTTATTAAGGATTTGAACTGAATTGCTTTACGCACAGACCAGTGCATATCTTGACATCCAGGAGTCGGATTGAGACACTGTTTGCGTCAGATTGGAGCTGACGACGTGCTGATTGACAGAGACGCCTACACGGACACAAACTGAGCATTTCTAAACCCTTAAACTCTTTTATTTGTGTCTTAGTGTAACGTTCTCTGTAGGGGAAACTTTTACATGTTTTTGGTGACTATTTTGGGACTTGTCTAGTTGGGACTAGACAAGTGGGACCCAGCTAGTTTGGGACTAGCTGGTAGAAAGCTTTGCTAGGATTGATAGTGAGAGGAAACACTGTGTGTGGGGTACTGAGAATCTGGCGAGTGTAGAGGCGTAGAGGGTGCTCTGAGCGTGCTCTAACTTGTGACTTTGTACCTATTGCACTATTCAATCTAGTATTAGCTTTGGGGGCTGGAGTAGGTCGTTGGGACGACCGAACCAGGGTAAATCTGCTGTGTACTCTGTGTCTGCTTTTCATTACTCTGGTTGTGCTTATAACTGCGTGTGATTTTTCGTGGGTTGCACGAGAATTTTTTATTAGCCTATTCACCCCCCCCCCCCCCCTCTAGGCTAGGATCCAGATCCAACAAGTGGTATCGGAGCCAGTTTAGTAGATCTAGCCTAGTTTGACCATGGACCACATTGATAGTGCTTTTGCTGAGGGTCAGTCTATTTCCCGACCACCTAGATTTAATGGAGGAGATTATGCTTACTGGAAAAATCGTATGAAAATCTATCTTATTTCTATTGATTATAAAGCTTGGCAAATTGTTGAAAAAGGTTATAAATCACATGTTATCAAAATTGAAAATACTGAGATGCCTAAACCTGATGATAAGTGGGATGATAATGATTGGAAGCTTTATTCTTTAAATGCTAAAGCTATGAATGCTCTTATTTGTGCATTAGATAAATCTGAATTCAATCGTATCTCACATTGTCTAACTGCGCAGGAAATATGGCATACTTTGGAGGTGACGCATGAGGGAACGTCACAGGTGAAGGAGTCTAGACTTGCACTTCTGAGCACGGAATACGAGGGATTTCGCATGCTACCATCGGAGACGATATCAGAAATGTTTGCGAGGTTCACCAACATTGTCTACAAGTCTAGTTCGCTCGGTAAGCCATATTCTAGCCTTGAGCAGGTGAGAAAGATATTAAGAGCACTACCAAGCTCTTTCAGGCCTAAAGTCACTGCCATCCAAGAAGCAAAGGATCTATCGCAGATGAAGGTGGAGGACTTGATAGGTAATTTAATGTCCCACGAGCTTGAATTGCAAAACGTGGATAAAAGGGAGAAACCTGAGGAAAAAGAAAAAGCTACCAAGCCACTTGCTCTGAAAGCTGACGAAAGTGAAGATGATGATGACATAGCGCTAATGGTCAGAAATTTCAGAAAGTTTGTCCAGACCAAGCAAGGAAGAGCAGAAATGGCACCCAGATTTAATCGCTCTAACTTTTTTCAGTCTTCTAAGCAAAATTATGATCAGAATACTACTAATAGAATGACTTGTTTTAAATGCAAGAAAAGAGGACATCGAATGAGGGATTGCCCACATGAGACAGCTCAGGTAGCTAAAGAAAAGGGAAAATCCAAGGTGCTTACTTGGGACATGGATAGCGAAGCTGAGAGCGAGGAGGAGGAACACGAAGCCCATTCATGCATGGCATTGATGGGAATACACAATGAGGTAACTTCTGTTAGTAAAACTGAACTCCTTACTCTTTGTAAAGAAATGCAAGATAAAATAGTAGAGCTTGAATCAACTATAGATGATTATCAAAATGAGAACTTTGAAATGCAACAATCTGAATATGAAATGTCTAAAGAGATTGAAAAACTCAAAATTGATATTGTTGCACGTGACTCTACTATTGATATTCTGAAAAATGAAAAATCCAGTTTTAATGATGAATCACCTTGTCTCTCTTGCCCTTCCTTGATGAATAATATTAGCATGCTTAAACTTGATTTGATTAAGCTCGAAACTGAAAAAGACTATGTTATTAGAGAGCTTAATGATAAATTCTGCATGTTGGATAATGATTTTAAAAGAAAAATGGTTGAATTCGAAAAGAAGGAAGAGGAAAACAAGAGAGCTTTTATAAGTAAATGCACATTGCTTGTAGAAGAAAATAAATTGTTGAAAACCAAAGTCTCTAATCTTGAACTTGCCATTAAGAAATTCTCTACGGGAAAACAATCATTGGACAATATTTTAGAGAATCAATTATATGGCAATAATAGAAGAGGACTTGGTTTTGGTCTGAAAAACGTTGAAAAGCAAAAATTCAAGAAATTCCACAATGCACCGTCTATTGCGAAGAACTTATATGCAAAGTGCTTTACTTGTGATAGTGTAGGCCATACTTCATACAATTGTAAATTTAGGAACACTAAAATCAAGTTTAAACAAGTGTGGGTTCCTAAAACAATATTGGCTAACACTAGTGGACCTTGTTGGATTCCAAGGTCACACTTAACACCTTTCATGTAGGTGTGATGGAGTTTTGGCGAGGAGCGTTAAATTCAATGTTTCATTCTTTTAGCTCCTTCGTCAAATAGCGACGAGAAGGTATAATTTTCTATCCCTCTTTGCATTTCATTGCATACCTTCATAGATTTTTTGTGTGCTTGTTTTTATTTTATTTTGTGTGCTTGCATGCATGAATTTTTAATGTTTTTATTTCTGAAAAAAAAACCAAAAAAATTGAAAAATAAATAAAAAATCAAAAAAAAATGTGCTTATTGAATCCTCTTTTGAATCTCTTGAGTGATATTGTATGAATGATCAATTCTATCCCTTGTAGAAGTCAATTTATTATTGTTGTAGCTACATGAACATGATGTTATTCTTCTTAGTAGCCATGACTTGTCTCATAAGTTTCAAACTTGACTTCTACACCTACATTTGCACTTTCACGATATCTGACTTTTTTGTGCTTTTGGAGATTCTTTTGAAGAATAATGAAAAGTGAATGTAGGAGTGATTAATTTCTGAAATTTCTAAGGGATATGATGTGTTTAGCCATGAATTAAAATTGAGCACAAAAGAATTGAAAAAAAAACCAAACGATATTTGCTCCGTATGAAAAATGGATACACTTCATGGCTAAAACACAACCCACGAGTATCCAACTTGTGCTACATGGGTAATCATTAGCGTTGGTGTATATAACTCGTCAAGCAATGCCACCCCACATTTAAAAGTCCTTTTAGGCTATGTTTCGGGGTTCGGTAACTTGAACTCATCTTTGATGAGGTGGGAAAAGTCAATCCTAGTGATATTCATGAAAAATGGAAAATGTGGATTGTTTTGGTTGATTTTCTGATATTGAATCTCCTCTTGTACTTAATTGTCTATATCATTACACTTTCACAAAGGTGGAGAAGTCCGGGTATGAAATTCTATGAACTTGACTCGACTATTATTTGGAATACTCATGCAAATTGCACGCAACTTCTAATAATGATTTATTTTTGCATGGTATTTTTATGACTTCATTAATCCACTTTTGGTGATTACAAAGGGGGAGAAAGAAAAGATTTGTCGAAGATTTGTCGGTATTATTTGTTGGGATATTATTTGTTGGGAGCATGAAAAATAATGTTGAAGGGGGTCAATAATGTTGAAGGGGGAGCTTGAAAGAAAGGGGAGCATGCTATTGTATTATTTGTTATCATGTTGTAGTGCTTGAATATTCATCTCATGATATTGTATTATTTGTTATCATGTTGTAGTGCTTGAATATTCATCTCATGATTCATATTGCATCACATCCTTCAACACACTTCACACATCCATACTTATTGATCAAATCTTTTATAGGTTTGTCATCACCAAAAGGGGGAGATTGTTGGAAGCAACGATCTAGGATCTTGGTTTGATGATGACAAACGTGTCGGTATATCTCATGTGTGTGTTCAGTGTGTTTCAGGCTTGGCGGTCTCTATTTGGAGGAATTGCTATTTATATAGCTATTTGGGTGTGAGGGAGAGCTTTGGCCTAAGCAAAGTGGACCTAGTCCAACTTAAGATGTGATGAGATTCCTTGATTTGATCTAGATGAAGAGATGAGATGAGACCAATTCAAATCAAGTACAAATCAAGTATGGGAGTAGATCAAACCAACTTTGGATGTGATCATATGAAATATCAAAGTTTAGTGTCTACCCAATTCCTATTCAAATTCATTATCTCAATAAGATTTCTATTGAAGATGGCATCAAATCCAATAGTCAAATTGCAAATCTTATTGGTCAAAACCCTAGCACATAACCTATTTAAGGGCATCACCCCTAGGGTTGAAAAGAGAGAGGAGAGCTACAAAAATTATACGCTGCGGCCATACAAAAAAAACTCCAAAAGGGACTTGCAGCCAATCAATATTTCCTAAGCTTTATTTCTCAAAAACCCTCAACATCTTGTAGCAATCATCTCCACAAGCCAAATTATATTGCGGCTGTAAAACAAAAAGGAACCCAAACAAAAGGCCTATCCCCATTCTCCTACGTGCGAAACTCATCTTCAAAGAAAACCCCACAAAGTTTAAACCCTCACAGTGCTCTGTTGCATCGTGCCGTGACCATCAAAGTTGCCTCGCCGGAGATCACCACCATGCCACGTTGAAGACGCCGCCACTAGACGAAGAAGAACCTCACCGAAGCCATCGTCGGAGAAGTAGGAGCAGCTGCCATCGCCATCCACATCGAAGTCGCCATCTGCTCGCCATCGAAGCCCGCCTTTGAATCGCCGCTGCCCACAGTCGCCATCGCACGGAGAAACAAGAGATCGCCGCTGCCAACGTTTGCTTGGGGTTACCCGCCGAACGTCGAAGGGATCCACGTCACAGACGAAGCCTCAAAGCCACAGCAGCAAGATAACTCCACCGACGGAGACGAAGAAGAAGCCATCGCCGCTACCCTGTTCTGAAACAGAGCAGCAATTGGGGAATCATCATCGCCGTCGATCAATAGAAGAAACCCACGCCTAGCCGCTGCAACGACGGAGAAGAACAAGAAAACGCCACTCGAGTTGAAGGACTTCGATCGGGCATTTGATCGAACACGTCGGGGGCGCGACTAAAACAACAACCGCTCCGAAGACGCTCGTCGGAGAAGAAGCCCGCTAGGAGGAGGGATTGCTGCTGCAACCTCACCGGAGAAGCTGCGCGCTACCGTTGCCGTAAGCTGAACACCATAGAGACTCACCGACGGCGCCGTCAAGCAAGCATAGCTTCTCGCCACGAATCCTCCTCCGTTGTCGAGTTGATTGTCGAGGCCGCCTGTTCGAAGACGCCGCCATCCGTTCGCTCTCGAAGATCGTTATCCTTGCTGCTGCCAAGAAGAGGGTGCCGCTTGAAGTCGTTGCTCGGAGCCTCGCTGACGATCGCCGCTCAAAAACGCCACCGTCGCCTGAAGAAGAAGCGTGGAACTCGAATTCGAGAGGAGGCGAAGTCGTTGCATGCTGACGTGGAGACCCCCTCATGGACACGAACCAAACGGATGAACGACCGTGATCAATTGTGAAAGAAAATCGAAGCGGATCATTTTGCTGACGTGTCATTGCTTTTTAAAGGGATTGCTCTGCGCACCGACCGAGTTTAAATCGCAGAGAACTGCGCTTGCTTTGCACACCGACAGTCAATTCAAACAGCATTGCTGAGCGCACAGACCAAAGTTTTATTAAGGATTTGAACTGAATTGCTTTACGCACAGACCAGTGCATATCTTGACATCCAGGAGTCGGATTGAGACACCGTTTGCGTCAGATTGGAGCTGACGACGTGCTGATTGACAGAGACGCCTACACGAACACAAACTGAGCATTTCTAAACCCTTAAACTCTTTTATTTGTGTCTTAGTGTAACGTTCTCTGTAGGGGAAACTTTTACATGTTTTTGGTGACTATTTTGGGACTTGTCTAGTTGGGACTAGACAAGTGGGACCCAGCTAGTTTGGGACTAGCTGGTAGAAAGCTTTGCTAGGATTGATAGTGAGAGGAAACACTGTGTGTGGGGTACTGAGAGTCTGACGAGTGTAGAGGCGTAGAGGGTGCTCTGAGCGTGCTCTAACTTGTGACTTTGTACCTATTGCACTATTCAATCTAGTATTAGCTTTGGGGGCTGGAGTAGGTCGTTGGGACGACCGAACCAGGGTAAATCTGCTGTGTACTCTGTGTCTGCTTTTCATTACTCTGGTTGTGCTTATAACTGCGTGTGATTTCTCGTGGGTTGCACGAGAATTTTTTATTAGCCTATTCACCCCCCCTCTAGGCTAGGATTCAGATCCAACAACAGGGTCTTAAAAAATTAAGTCATGTCAAAATCTGTTGTCTAGTGAGTGACTAGTCGTCTAATCCGGACATATTTTGAAAAAAATAACTCACCAGCTAAGTCAGCGGCTAAATGGAGGGCTTAAGAGGGTCTTAAATTAGGGCATGGGGGGGATATAGGCACATTGGTGGGGATAGAGGGAAAGCCTCACGGCCTGGTGGTCGGCGTAACAATAATGACATTTGTCGATATGCCACCGCCTGTTTACTACGATCATCATATATAATTAATGCGTGCATTCCATTATCGCGGAAATATTCCCCCCTGGCACACCCAGAATATGGGGCCAGAAATTGCAGAGGAGCAGGATCCGAAGCGGTGGCTGCTACAAGAATGGAATATTCCAAAGCATTCGCTTCTGGAAGAATTTGAACTAATTGTGCCACAGTCGATCGTTTCCAACTCTCTCTCATCCACTTTGAGCTCAATAAGCACTGGGCTAGAAGAGCGTCAATCTGTGCCCTTCGCTTCAAAAGAGTCTTTGCCCATTTTGCTCTTCTCTTCTGCATATGACTTTCCACTGGACCTTCTGACTTCTCCGAATGAAGGAAGAAGTCAGTGAGAAAGGGCCTGAGTCAATCAGTCGTAGGTTAATCCATCCAGGAAGACCTTAGGATTTGTATCCTGATTGGTTCTTGCACACGCTTGCTTTCCAACATGAGCTTCTTCTGAGCCCTCAACATGGCAAATGAAGCCAATCTTCTTGGCTGGTACGGACCGGCTCGGGGCTTGCTTTCGTAGGGTCCAAATGGCGTCCGTGTAGTGCATCATTTTCACTCACTCTCTCTTGACAGAACGATCTAAAGAGGGTCCTCAGAGCCCCTCTCTTTTGGATGACTGATCAACACCTGTTATGAGCTACCCCCTGACGAAAGCACAGACCTATCTCTGGTCTCCTGGTCACCGAAACACGGACTTGGGGTTTTCTGACCTCATTCACCCCTTTCTGTAGGTCAAGATCAACAGGATTGGTTGGGTGGCTGGAAGTTGACTGATCAGCTCGAAAGAAGAACGCAACGAATGATGAATGATCAGTAAGGACTGGACCTCTCTTGGTTGACCGAAGGCCCTACCCATGTTCACCCCTCTCTCTCCACTTATTTTTCAAAACTCCCTCCATATACGATTAAGCCATCCATTCAGCCCTCCACTAAAAGTGCTCTAAGGCTTGATACCAGCAATGTATCAATAGCAACATCTCATAAATATCTTTATAGCATGGGCAACGGGAATCTATGACATGAGCAAAGCACTCATGTGACGGCTCAAAGTGGATGTCCTGTATGTTTTTACTGTGATTGGTACGGTTTATATTATTTTTATAACCCAAATATGTAAAAGACTTAGGGTGTGTTTGGTTAGTGGGAAAAGGAAAGAAAAGGAAAGAAATTAAGAAGGAAAATGACTTTCCATTGTTTGGCTTAAGAGAAAAGTGAAAAGAAAAAGGAAATGAAGAAAAAGAGAGGAAAATAAATAGTAAAACTTTTCTTTCAAGTTTTCATCCTCTTGACCTAAGGAAAATGGGGGAAAAGAAAGCAAAACTAACTATTCTCACATTCATCTATTTGTGTTTTTTTAACAAATATAATTAGTAGCTATTTTTAATGAATTCATGAATAATTCATGAATTTTTTCAAAAAATTAGGAATGAATTTTTCAAAAAAATCACGACCCATTATCAAAATTTTACACATGAATTATTTAAAATTCGCAAATTATTCAAAATTTGCGAATTTTTCCCGAATTTTTCAAAATAGTATGTGAATAATTCGAAATTTTATTTGAAAATCATGAATATTTAAAATATTTTTATTCATGAACTTATTCGAAAAATTAGCGAATAATTCATGTAATTTTCGCGTTTTGCTTGAAAAATTCGCGCATTATGCACGAATTTTTCTAATAGCTTGCAAATTATTTCCAACGTTTTCATATAAATTGTAAATTATTTATGTACTATTTAATATGATATTATTTACGAATCATGATATTTGTAGGGTTAGAGAATCATGAGTCTCATTATCACATTATCACATTATTTTCCTTTCAACTTTCTTCAAAATTTTCTTTGATAACCAAACATGAGAAAGAATCTCATTTCATTTTCATTTCACTTTTCTTTCTTTTTTATTTTCATTTCACTTTTCTTTCATACATTTTCTTTCAATCCAAACACACCCTTAGTAAACCGAATGCTTTTCAACTTTGCCATAGTTATTGAAAAATTTACCGCTTTAGAAGTTTTTCGAGTTCATAACATCTTTTTTGCATTTGGATTTAGAGCATGAATATCATTCATCAAAATGAATGATGTTGAAAAATATACAAGAGAGAATGAACTTTTATATAAGCTTATACACGCTTTTCATATGTCATGTTAGTTGTTCCATTCTTCTCATGGCAGCAATGACCCCGTCGCCAATTGAGAAGGTGACATGTAATACTATATATTTCTTATAATGTAGTTCTTATATAGAGTTTTTTCAAAAATGTCAAAAATATTCTGATGACCATATATATTGCGAGGTGGCTTCTATATATATATCTATCATACACATGAGAACTTTTTTGGAATCTATCCTCTGTGGCATCAAAATATGACTAGGACAGAATGTTTGGGAGAGTGAAGGGCCCAACGGAGTGTGTGCGAGTGGTTAGGTGTAGAGTTGGATGTTTTGGTGGAACCCCAAACAAAAGCCCACCACATTCCCCTTATTCGCAAGTTTGCCATTGTTTTTCATAAAACCTAAAGACCCCTCGTCTTCCCCATATTTACGGATTTGCAATCGCCCTTTTTCTGCTTTGCAGTTGCCCTTTTTTCGCTTTATTCCATGCTTTTGTGCCCATGCGATGACTGACCCAGGGTTTCTTTTCGCCGTCAGTATTGCGTCCGAAAAAATAGAGGGGCATAGACTTTTTGCAAGGAGTTTTATAGGAGGTTATTTTTGGGGTTAGTTGATCCATCCTCTATAATGAAAGCTTTAGATAATAATAAATCATAGCCATTAATTTATGGAATACTCTCGAATCTCAATCTTAGCAATTTATTAAAAACAGAGACTTCGATAAAGAATTTTTTAGATAAGTTTCTGCCTAAAAATATTTATAGATTTCTACTTTGAAAATATATCTAGAGTTCAAAGCTCAAGGGTTATATATCATATACTTATAGCTTAAGTTTCTAACTTCTATAAATAGAGTTTGGTGTTGTCCCTCTCATTCAAGCAAATCATAAGAGTTAGAAGTGGGAATTGATTGAGAAAGGGTTGCAACACACAATATCCAAGAGATATATGTACTATAATCAATAAATTCGTGCGTCCTTAGGATGATGATGTGATGAGGTCCCAACCTCAAAGTATGAAGAAACTGAGATTTCACCAGCAATGGTGAAATCTTAGAGAAATTTTATTGATATAAGAAACAAAATTACAGACCAATGAACAAGAAAAAGGAAAAAAGTAGAGAAAAACTCTAGTGTTCATCGATACCAATTTCCACAGACGGAATACTATTTATAGCTTCTTAATTGCCAGCTGGATATATTCCTTCTAACAAACTTCTCGTCCGATCTAACCAATTCTGTTAGCTCGCCGGAGCAGCAAGCGGTCGTCAGAGATTCCTCGGCCGTTGATAACAGCTGCCTTGCTCGCCTCCTCGCACACGAGTATATCCTTCAGCTCCGCTTCACTATTACAAATGGACGCTTCAGATGAATTCGTAACGCTTCGCTTCACCGCTACGATCATTTCCTTCAGGAACGGTTGGATCTAAATGCTCCTTCATCCAACGGAAGAGATTCAAAGCACTCGTCCCTCCAACTCCATCACAGCTTCCGTCTTCCTCCCGACTTCCACTGCTCTTGGTTCTAGCTCCGGCCACCTCGCAGCTTTGGTTTCTAACAATCCCTCCCCCATTACGAGATCTTGCCTCAAGGTCGAATGAAGGGAAACGCTTCACCAGGTCCCAATATGATTCCCATGTGGCATCTTCCTCCGGTCGCTGTCGCCACTTGATCAGTACTTGAGAGACTAATGCCCTTCGCTCCCTGATCACTCGACGATCCAGGATGGATTCCGGCTCATCAATCAGCTCCTCGATATAACTCGGTTGAGAATCTTGGACTAAGGTTCGAGAACCAATCTTCTCCTTCAATTGAGACACATGGAATACGGGATGTACTTGAGCAGACTCTGGTAGCTCCAATTTGTATGCAACTTCTCCAATTCGAGCTAGGATCTTGTAGGGTCCATAGTACTTAGGAGAGAGCTTATGTGTCTTCCTCATCGCTACACTGATTTGTCGATACGGTTGCAGTTTTAAGTAAACCCAATCCCCCTCTCTGAACTTCCGGTCAGTTCTGTGCTCATCAGCGTATCTACGCATCCTTTCCATCGCCCTATCAAGATTGTCTTTGAGTAGCTTAAGAGTTACCTCCCTCGTAAACAATGCTTCTTCTACTGCTGCCACTTGAGAAGTGTCGGGTAGATAAGATATAAGAGTCGGGGCTGGCCTCCCATATAGAGCTTCAAATGGGGTCATTTGAGTGGAGCTCTTCCACGTTGAATTAAACCAAAACTCAGCCAACGGCAGCCACTTAACCCACTCATGGGGTTTATGCCCACAAAAACAACGAAGGTAACACTCTAAATTTCGATTAGTTACCTCAGTATGACCATCGCTTTGGGGATGATAAGCCGACCTGTGAGCCAACGTGGTTCCCTGCAACTTGAAGATCTCTGTCCAGAATTGACTGGTGAAGACGGCGTCACGATCGCTAACAATAGTTGTTGGAATGCCGTGGTGCTTGAAAACCCCATCAAAGAAAACTTGAGCCACTATTTTTGCTGAGTAAGGATGTTTAAGGGGAAAGAAATGAGAGTATTTGGGCAAACGATCCATCACCACATAGATTATACTGTATCCATTGCACAAGGGTAATCCAACAATGAAATCCATAGAAATACTCTCCCACACTTGTTGAGGAACTGGCAAGGGTTGTAGAAGTCCAGGGTAAGCTACATTTTCAGACTTGTTTCTCTGGCAAATTTCGTATTCTTTATCAAAGTGACGTACACTTTTCTTCATTCCCACCTAATGAAATGATTTCTTCAGCCTGTGCAAGGTTCTCACTGCATCAGAATGGCCCTCCAACGTTGTACTGTGGAATTCTTTCAACAAGATTAATTGTAGTTCTTTAGCACTGGGGCTAACCAAGATACGACCCTTGTAGTAAAACACCCATCCGCTTTAGTGAATTTTGAAGTTCCCAGACTTCTCTACTGCATTTTAGCTTCTACTTCCACAAAATATGGATCACTGCTGACCATGTTCTTGATGTCAATCAACCAATCACACAAAGGATTAGAGATATGATATACTGAATAATAATCTTTTTCGGGGCTTCCACTGTTGTCCACCTCCCTTGACAAACTATCAGCTGCTCTGTTGCTTTTGCCCGGCTTGTACTCAACCTTGTAATTGTAGGATTGCAATTTCATCAGCCACTTACCCTGTAACCCAGGTTGCAGCTTTTGGTCCAAGAGATGCCTCAAACTCTGATGATCGGTACGGATGGTAAATTGTCTACCCATCAAGTACTGATTCCACCTTGTTACAGCCAAGATAATGGCTAATAATTCTTTCTCATAAGTGGAGAGAAGTAAGTTCCTCCCAGTGAGCTTAATACTGAAGTAGGCAATAGGGTTCCCCTTTTGCATCAATACATCACATATTCCCCTCCCAGATGCATCACACTCTAACACAAAATCTTCATTGAAATTTGGCATGGCTAGCACAGGGGCAGTAGATAAAGCTTCCTTCAATCTTCAGTCCACACAAAGCTTTAAGAGATCAGTGATCTCACTGCTTTAGTACTCACATGCCCAAAATATAGATTCCTGACAAAATGGCTTCACCACCAACTGATGTCTTGATAACACCTGCAGAACCAAATGCCCCAAATGTGTCTAAATCTCTGATGTATATCAATATGTCATCAAAAAAACAAGCACAAATTTCCTGAGGTAGGGTTTAAAAATAGTGTTCATGAGAGATTGGAATGTAGAGGGAGCATTTGTCAACCCAAATGGCATCACAAGAGATTCGTTCATTCATACGTATTTCATCTATAATTGGAATATGGAATTTATCTTTAATGGTTTGTTGATTTAGGGCCCTATGACCATGACTATAGGATGGGTTTAATAGTTCCAATTTTAGCATTTCATTCGTTTTAAGAAAATAGGCATGTTTATATGGCCAAATGCATACAGGCTTAGCTCCCATCTCAGTAGGAATTTTGTGGTCAAAACCTCTCCTTGGTGGTAACCCTACAGGCTCCTGAAATACTTCAGGGAATTGGTTTAAGACTTCTTTGACATCCTTAGGTAAAATTCCTTTCTCCATATGAGGGACTTGGGTGCTAGCTTGATTCAACTCCATCTGCACAAAATTGACCTGTAACCAATACACCTCCCCTTGCTGTCTGAAAGCCCTGTGAATTCCCCTTTCATCAACAATCTGGGAATTGGAAGGAAGTATCCCTTGCCATGAGCATTCTCTCCCTTCAAAATTAAACCTCATCTGCAGTTTCTTAAAATTGAAAATGATGTCATCTAATTGCCTCAGCCACTGAGTCCCTAGCACCACCCGTTGCCCCCCCTAAGGGAAGTATAAGAAGATTGACTGTGATATGAACATTTTGACAATGTATGGGAACTTCATGACAGATCCCAGCCCCTTGCAACCTGTCTCCACTAGCTACTATTACATCAAAGGTTTCTGAGGGACTTATGTCTAGGCCCAATGCCCTCACCAATCTAGGGTGTATGAAGTTATAAGTAGACCCGGTATCTACCAAAACACTAACAGACTGTCCTTTTATACTACCCTTCAACCTTAGTGTTTGAGCAGCTGGAATTCCAGAGGGAGAATCCTCTATCATAATTCCTTGTACTTCTGGAAGTGTATTGCTTGGTGTACCTTCAGATTCCACTACGATCTCTTCATCTCCTTCTTCCTCCATATCCAGAATATATATCTGTTTTTTACATCTATGACCCCTCTCCCATTTCTCATTACAAGCAAAACATAAATTATTTTGCCTTCTGATTTGGATTTCCTCTGGGGTTAACTTCCTTCCCCTGGACAGGTTAGGAGTAACCTCAATCTCTCTAACCAACTCCAGGAGATTGAGAATGATAGGGTTTATGGTAAGAGTGAGGTGTGACATGGGATTTATATTTCCTTGCTAAAACCTTCTTCTCTTCAAAAGTTCTAGCCAACTGCACAGCTCTCCTATATGTATCAGGTTCCAATGCCATCACATCCAACCTAATATCATCCCTGAGGCCATTAATGAATTTGTCCAAAACATAATCCTCCGGCATTTTCCTAAGCAACCCTACAATTTGCTCATACTTCTCCAAATACTCTAACACAGTGCCAGTTTGTTTAAGGTTGGAGAATACAGCAAAGGGTTTGTCTACTTTGGTATGTCCAAACCTCACCACAATCTCCTCCTTAAATTTCTCCCACTGATAGAAATTATGAACCACCTTACCCCAGTTATACCATTGTAAAGCTTTACCCCGTAACTAGAAAGAACTTGTGTTGACCCAATTTGCATAGGGAGTAGAATAGTAAGCGAAAATTTGGTGACCAAGCCACGGCAGGACTGGTTTGAGAATCCTGAGCTGGGGAGGATTCATGTTATCATTATGCCCATTCCTTCTCTCAGGACCTTTATCACATCTCTAGAATGGCGTGATCCAGATTCCTGGTTGCTCCGCATCAACTGAATTTGAATATCATGGTTGTTGAATCTCTCTTCAAACTTGCCTTGGTTATTAATTAGCATCTGAATTTGAGCGGCCATAAGCTCCTGTGTTTGCTTCGTCTCCACCATTGCTTGACAATTGTTGAAATTTGCCCCGCTAAGCTACCCTCCAGATTTTCAATAATCTGGATCCTTTCTTCATGTTGCAGCTTCCAATTGTAGATTTCATCATCCTGCTCCGCTCGTGGTTGAAGATCGAGGTTAGAACTCTGACCTTGTTCTCCCTCGACGGGTCTCTTCTTAGCTCTCATGGCTCGTAGAGGGCTCTGATACCAAATAATGAGGTCCCAACCTCCAAGTATGAAGAAACTGAGATTTCACCAGCAATGGTGAAATCTTAGAGAAATTTTATTGATAGAAGAAACAAAATTACAGACCAATGAACAAGAAAAAGGAAAAAAAGTAGAGAAAAACTCTAGTGTTCATCGATACCAATTTCCACAGACGGAATACTATTTATAGCTTCGTAATTGCCAGCTGGATATATTCCTTCTAACAAACTTCTCGTCCGATCTAACCAATTCTGTTAGCTCGCCGGAGCAGCAAGCGGTCGTCGGAGATTCCTCAGCCGTTGATAACAGCTGCCTTGCTCGCCTCCTCGCACACGAGTATATCCTTCAGCTCCGCTTCACTATTACAAATGGACGCTTCAGATGAATTCGTAACGCTTCGCTTCACCGCTACGATCATTTCCTTCAGGGACGGTTGGATCTAAATGCTCCTTCATCCAATGGAAGAGATTCAAAGCACTCGTCCCGCCAACTCCATCACAGCCTCCGTCTTCCTCCCGACTTCCACAGCTGTTGGTTCTAGCTCCAGCCACCTCGCAGCTTTGGTTTCTAACATGATGGATCCTAAGGACGCACGTGCCTTCTTCTCGGATCTGCACACCACAACAAAAAAATGATTAGGAGGACGTTGTGATGGCTCCCGACCTAAAACCTTCCGACGCTGGAGTTGGATCCAGCTGCTAATAGTATTCGGCGAGTATTTACTATATGGTATATGTTGATATCCAGACTAAGCCAAATATGTATAAAGAAATTATTCATACACAAGTAATATTTCGCAAGATGTTTATGTAAAATTTAGCCATTCTAGTAAATCAAGCCTTAGTAGGCAAAAAGCCAAAAACGTGCACTGAAGGGCGAAGCAAAAAGCCAACCCTTAGCTGCCTAGAAGTGAAGCCATATGATGTAGCGCCATCTTTCAAGTCGTAACCCTTAATTGCTCGGATACGAAGCCATGTAAGTGAGTATCATCTTTCAGATCACAACCCTTAATCATTCAATGATGGATGTTATCCGAAGATAACACTCAGTGTAGAAAGCCAGTTCACAAGGGCAAATAGAAAACCAACCCCACATGGCATTAAGAAAACCAGTTTGCTTAGCTGATTGAGCCCCTCATAGAAAGCCAGCCCTTCAGGGCCTCCATAAAACAAATAAGATTCTCCAAGAAGTACGAACTAAGACAAGCCTCAGATGGTGTTCAAACCAAGTCTGTAAAGGTGACTTTCTTACATAGAATTTGAAGTCCATCCATACAAAATCTCTTTGGTGAAGTCCAGGGATGACCTACTTATGATGATATTACAACTTCTGATACATAGGCCAACATAAAAGGCATCTCCTATATAGCTACCTTATTCGGGGTTTTGTATCCCTGCCGGTTCATCTGGTCATGTTCCCTTCTTGTCCTTGGCCAACTTCTTCTTGACAATATTGAGTATAACCATGTTGGTAGCTTCCATTTGACCATTGGAATTGGATTATGGATGAGCTAAGAGGCAACATGCAGCTTGATCTTCATACCTTTGTAAAACCCTTTTCCTTCTATGCAAAATGCTGGCAAGTTTTATACTTGTGCACCGATTCATTGACATCCTTCAACGTCATAGGCCAAAGGCCAATAGAAGCTCTAGCAAGGTGCGTTGTGTCTTGCAGGTGATAGTCCTCTGCTAAGATCATAACATACCAAAGGAGAAGGCGCAAGGCGAAATCAGGGGAGCAAAATTAGACTCTGGACAGTTTTGGAAAGTTGGGGCTGATTTAGCATTGTCTGTTTTGGAAGTTTTCCTTATTAGTAGTTTCCTTATTTGACATAATCCGCTCCTATATATGTTTAGGGCAGTTGTCAAGTTTGATTATGCAATTTGAGAGTTATAAACCCTAGTTTTAGAGAGATAGTTGTTAGATCTAGATTGGAGAGCCGGCTCCCTCTCGAAAGGGTCGATTATCTTTGTATCCCTCTACATTTCAATAAAATAGCCCCAAATTTCAGCCACAAATCCAACTAAAAACCTATCAATTGGTATCAAAGCTACGATTCGACATGACAACAACAAGAACCGGTTCCAAGGTGGAAGATCTAGAGAAGAAGGTAGCGGAGATCGAAACCATCAAAGAGAGAAATGACGCCATGGAGAAGAGATTCGACTCCTTCGAAGGAAAGTTCTCTGATTTCACGGCAATGATGAAGACATAGATGGAGAAGCAAGACAACCCACGCCGCGAGGAGGATGAGTCCAAAAATGGTAACTTTTCTACTCAATCTTCAGATATAGGGCCAAAGGTACCACCTTTGGACAAGGGGAAAAGCAAGATCATCATCCTAGGCGACGAGACATCTGGAGGAGAAGACGGGACAGATCTGAATGCCACGAGGCAACGTGAGCGGGCTGCCGGGACCCTCTCCCTTCACAGGGGGTTCGGCGGGCCCCCGCAAGAGATGAGGCGCAGCTCCAGGGACCATCATGGGGGGCACACGGACCCCTAAGATATTCCTGGGGGCCACGCGACCCCCAGGTTGCAACCTGGGGGCCGCGCGGTCCCCCCGGAACTTCCTGGGGGCCTCGCGGTACCCCAGGAGACTCCTGGGGGCCGCGCGAACCCCAGGCAGTTTCCTGGGGGCCGCGCGGCTCCCAGGCTAGCCCATGGGGGCTGCGCGACCCCCAAAGTGGAGTGGCGAACCCCCAGGGTCAACCCTGGGGGGCAGCAACCGCCAGATGCTGGAAATGGGTTCTTTTCGGCCCCGAGGACTGGTTCAGGTGCTGGACAATTCCCGGGGGCTGGTTCCGGCGCGCGTCAAGGCCCGACGCATCCTCACTACACAACGGAGCATCCTGAGGATCATCTTCAAGGCCCATGGGCGCTGACAAGCCATTCAGGAGGAGGAGGACAACCAACCAGAGCCCGTAAACAGGGGGAGGACATGGAGAACCAGGGGGTAACCTTTGGGATCATCGAGGCCCATTTGGAGGTGATGGAGGCTGGGAAAACGGAGGAGGAGGAGGATTATGGGACGACGGGAGGGCCCAACGCAACGCCCAACATCAGTTTCATTTCAGATTGCCAAGTGGAAGGGCGAACCAGGTCAACACGGGGCTAGAAAGCAAGGTACGAAAGTTGATGCCGATTTTAGATGGAGATGACCAATATGCATGGATCTATAGAGTTGAGAGGTACTTTCAGGTGAACGGATTGACGGAACCTGAAAAATTGCAGGCGGCGGGGCTCTGTTTGGAGGGGAAGGCCGTGGCATGGTACCAATGGAAACTGCAGTGACGGCAGATTAGGTCTTGGGAATAGTTCAAGGAGTGCTTGCTCGATCGTTTTCGGGACACTCATGGAGGTGACTTGTACGAGTAGCACATGGTCCTTCAGCAGTGAGGTACGGTGAAGGACAATGTGGAGCGATTCAAGGCGCTTGGAGGACATGTGAGGGGCATTCCGGAGGCGGCCTTGATGGGAAGCTTCATGAAAGGGCTTAAGCACAACATTCGGGCTGAGTTACTCATGCAGCGACCGAGGGGGGCTGATGGATGTTATGGAGCTGGCGCAGATAGCGGAGGATAAGAGCGCAGCGGAGCGACGCGTAAAAGGGGGATGGACCGGCGGTGCTTTCCGCACCGCAGGTCAGACGGGGGGACAGAGACCCGCAGCACCAGGAGAGCAGGCTGGGGGATTTTTGGCGATTAAGGATAAGGGAAGCGCCACACAGCCTAGTGGGCCTTTTCGGAGGATGACGGAGACGGAGTGGGCAAATAAGAAGGCCAAGGGGTTGTGCTTCCGATGTGATGAGAAGTACGGCCCTGAACATAGATGTCGGGAGCGAACCTTACAAGTACTCTTGGTACATGAGGAGGACGGAGAGTCTGATGTCGAGGAGGAAGTTGAGCAGTTCCTGGAGGCGGCAAAGGTGGAGCAGGAGCACACACAGTTGGAGGCGGCAGAGGTGGTCTAGGACCTTACAGGAAGTGGGCGGTGGTTTCTTAGTGGAGCTCCAAGGTCTAGCGGTAGAGGCAGCAGGCAAGGAGGAGGATATTCCTGCGGAGATTCAGCAGGTGTTAGACCAATTTGGGGGGGTTTCAGGAACCTCGTGAACTACCACCACCACGAGACCACGAGCACTCCATAGTGCTCAAGGAGGGAGTGTCGCCGATCAGTGTACGGCCCCCTATCGTTACCCCCAGATACAGAAGGGAGAGATCGAGAAGATGGTCGATGAGATGATACAGGCTGGAGTAATCCAGCCCAGAACTAGCCTGTTCTCCAGCCCGGTGTTGCTTGTGAAGAAAAAGGATGGCAGCTGAAGGTTCTGTGTAGACTATCGAGCACTGAATAAGGAAACCGTCCCTGATAAGTTTCCTATTCCAGTAATTGATAAGTTACTAGATGAGCTGCATGTGTCCACCGTATTTTCAAAGATTGATCTGAAGTCGGGTTACCATCAGATCCGAATGAGGGCGGATGTAGAGAAGACGGCTTTCAGAACTCATGAAGGCCATTATAAGTTTTTGGTCATGCCTTTCGGGCTGACCAACGCACCAGCGACTTTCCAGGCCTTGATGAACAAGGTGTTCAGGCCATACCTCCGGAGGTTCGTGCTCGTCTTCTTCGACGACATATTGGTTTATAGCCAGACCAGATAGGCACATGCAGAGCACTTGACGCTGGTGATGCAGGAGTTAAGGCAGCAACAGCTCTTCGCCAATAGGAAGTGTCTGTTTGGCCAGCGGAGCGTGGAGTACCTGGGTCACATAGTCTCCGCTGATGGGGTCGATGCCGAGAGTTCGAAGATCGCGGCGATGGTGAAGTGGCCACGCCCCCACCAACCTACGAGGGTTACGATGGTTCTTAGGCTTGACGGGCTGCTACAGGAAGTTCGTCAAGCACTACAGCACCATTGCCTGGCCTTTGACAGAGCAGCTGAAGAAGGACAGTTCTCATTGGGGTGAGGAAGCCACTGCTGCATTTGAGGCCCTGAAGAGGGCCATGACGAGCGTCTCGGTATTGGCACTTCCAGATTTCAGCAGACCATTCGTGATCGAGTCCGACGCGTCTGGGTATGGGCTAGGAGCGGTTCTGATGCAGAACCAGAGACCCATCGCGTACTTCAGCCAGGTATTATCAGCGAGGGCACGGCTCAAATCCTTGTACGAGCGTGAACAAATGGCCATAGTTCTCGCCGTCCAGAAGTGGAGGCCATACTTACTGGGCCGACCATTCCTGGTGCGTACCGACCAGAGGAGCCTCAAGTACTTGCTTGAGCAACGGATGGTGGGGTATAAGTTCGAGATCCAGTATCGTCCAGGACTGGAAAACAAGGCAGCTGACGCCTTGTCTAGGAGAGGTAGATTCTCAGCTGTCAGCCCTTTCACTGCCAGTATTGCTCGATTTAGAGCCACTGATGAGGGAGATAGCAGAGGATGAGGAGCTGAGCAAGATCAGGACGACGTTACTCAAAGATCCCACGGCGCACCCAGGATACATGTTGGACGGACAGCACTTGTTGCATAAGGGCCGCTTGGTGGTACCGAGGGGCTCGACCCACATCCCGACACTGCTACAGGAGTTCCATGGGAGTGCAATATGGGGCATTCGGGTGTCCTCAAGACTTATCAGTGCTTGAGCAGAGAGGTCTATTGGGCAGGGATGAAGAAGGACGTGGCAGCATGGGTAGCAAAATGTGACGTATGCCAACGTCACAAGTATATGACAACAGCTCCGGGAGGATTGTTGCAGCCACTAGCGTTACCGGAGAGGGTTTGGGAGGTCACCATGGACTTCATTGACGGCCTTCCGAAATCGGAAGGATACACTGTTATCATGGTGGTGATCGACAGGCTGAGCAAGTACGCACACTTCGTGGCGTTGAGGCACCCATATACCGCAGTGTCAATAGCCGCTTCATTCATCAAGGAGGTGATTCGATTGCATGGAGTACCGGAGGCGATCGTGACAGACAGGGACCCGGTATTCCTCAGCCATTTTTGGAAGGAGCTGTTCAAAATACATGGAACAAAGCTGAAACGGAGCACGGCGTACCATCCACAGACTGACGGCCAAACGGAGATCGTCAACCGGAGTATCGAGACAGACCTACGTTGTTTCGTATCAGATGCGCCGAAGCAGTGGGCAAGGTGGTTGGCTTGGGCGAAGTATTGGTACAATACTTCGTTCCATACGGCGACTCAGACCATCCCTTTTAGGGTGTTGTATGGGAGGGATCCACCGCATTTATTGCATTACGGTCGGGGGTCCACACCAGTTTCCCAGGTAGAGCAGTTGCTAGAAGAGAGGGATCAGATGATGCAGGAGTTAAAGCGTCATCTATTGCGGGCACAACAGCTGCTGAAGGCCCGAGCTGACGGACATCGGCGAGATATTCAGTTTGCAGAGGGCGACAAGGTTTACTTGAAATTGCGACCATACAGACAGCGATCGCTGGCTCACCGGAGGAACGAGAAGTTATCGACTTGTTACTTTGGCCCTTACAGAGTGGAAGTGCGCATTGGGCAGGTGGCTTATCGCCTGGGGGTTAACACCAGATTCGGCGATTCATCCAGTGTTTCATGTTTCTCAGTTAAGCGCGCCATCGGAGACCACAGACCGTCGCCCTCCCTACCGCCGACACTGACAGCAGACATGGATGTGATTTTAGAGCCATCAGATGTTATCGGGGTCCGCCAAGGACTGGCAGGGGATGCGAGGTTCTGATTAGGTGGACTGGCCTACCAGACCATGAGACTACTTGGAAGCCCTACGATGTCATCAAACAGAGCTTTTCTGATTTCCACCTTGAGGACAAGGTGGTTCTTTTGGGGGGAGTATTGATAAGATCATAACGTACCAAAGGAGAAGGCGCAAGGCAAAATCAGGGGAGCAATCAGTGGAGCAAAATTAGGCTCTGGACAGATTTGGAAAGTTGGGGCTGATTTAGCATTGTCTGTTTTGGAAGTTTTCCTTATTCGTAGTTTCCCTATTTGACGCAATCCTCTCCTATATAAGTTTAGGGCAGTCGTCAAGTTTGATTATGCAATTTGATAGTTATAAACCCTAGTTTTAGAGAGATAGTTGTTAGATCTTGATTGGAGAGCCGGCTCCCTCTCGAAAGGGGTCGATTATCTTTGTATCCCCCTACATTTCAATAAAATAGCCCCAAATTTCAGCCCCAAATCCAACTAAAAACCTATCATCCTCACCCCTGATGATTGATGCATATTTCTTCGTGAATCTCGCTCAATACGTTCGCTTAATTCAAAGAAGCAGCATTCTTTGATGGAGCTTATACTTCGTCACTTTTCATGCTATCTTCTTTACTTTGATTGTATCCTCAAGTATGTCTAGTGTCTTAAGGCACATTCTGATAGGATCCATCAAGTTAGGTCTGACCTCTATTTGCACGATCATGTCTTCTTGAACGCTTCATTAAGCAATGAAGTTATTTCGCCCTAATTTTGATGTTGTCGTCGATGCTAACTTTGATAGTGGGTCAGCTCGATTTTGGGATGTTAATAGATTCGGATTATCCGAATCGGATTTGGATCTGAATCCTTTCATATGCTGGTATAGATATCAAAATTCCCTATTCCATCGGATATTGATATGAATATGGATATGGATATATGATATGATGTTAATATAATATACTCATGACTTACTTGTGATTGATTACCTTTATATATGATCATACAACCATATATATTTAATGCTTAATTAGTACAAAATTAAAAATATAATAGAATTGCTATGTATTATATGCATTTTATACATACATATATACCTGATATGTATTATTTATAACAAGTATGTTTATTTATCTGTATCTGATCCATATCTGATAGATGTATGTATGAATTTTTTTCAGATAAGGATAATAAATTTTATTTTCGTATATTATCAGTATTTGTATCTGTATCTGTATCTGTAGACACACACACACACATGAATCATATTCAAAAAAATTATGTACCAAGCCCAAGTATTCTCAGTCTATTTCTCAGTCTGAGGCACGTAAGTGACTTCTGCCGCTTGGAACTCCAACAGCTTTTGTTACACTTTGCCTACTTCTGTTAGATCATGTAGATGGCAAATGAAACACTAAAGGATTGGTGAATAGTGTTAAGCAAATAAAATTATAACTTAAATTAATCCCTTTAAAATTTCACCTAATAACTCAATTAGTGTTACCTAATTGATTCTTAATCAACACAATTACAACTTGCAATATATATAAGTAGCAGAATTAAGCACATATTACAAATATGAAATAATAGCACAAGAGACAAAGAGAGCAAGCAAACACACAAGAATTATCATGATTCATCCATTCGGCCTACATCCAGCCCAAGCCATGCTCGGTTAAATTCACTAATAAACTCTCAAAACGGAGAAAGAATAAGAGGACTTTCACATGCCTCCCAACAAGAGGACTATTACTACCACCTTACCAAGTAAGGCACCACCTCACCAAGTAAGGATTTCCAACCAACAATACTTCACACAAGTGAGGATTTTCTTACCAAACTTACCACCACACAACTTATGGATTTTTAACTTACACTTGTTGTAGATGATGGAGTACACCCTTCCTATAACCAATAATTGAAGCTTAGTGTATATGTGGATAAGGAAAATAAGTTTTGATCTCAAGAAAAAACTAAGATTAAGCTTAGAGAGATCAAAACTAAATCACCAATAGAAATTGCTTAAAAGCTTTGAAAAATTTTGGCCAACAAAACGTTTGAAAGAGTGCTTTTGAAGGCTTTGAAAAACTTTGTTTTTCTCAAAAATTGATCAATTAATTTATAATAAACTCTTCCAACAACCTATACTATATAGGCATCAAGTCTACACAAAACTGCACAAAATGCATCTCTAACGGCTAGTAAAAAATCTTCATGTTATATGCTTACGGCTAGTTACTGGTCAACTAGAGATCACACATTAGTTGACTAATCAGGTCACTAGTCGACGACATGTTGAACTCTAATCAACTAATAAAGCAATGTCAAGAAGAGCTGGAGCTCTCTGTAAAAATTAGTCAACTAAAGTTTTGCTATTAGTCGACCAATGTATAAAAGCTAGTCGACTAACTGCATAATTATGGTCGATCTTGACATCGTGCTACATCAGCTAGTCGACTAGGTGTCAATGCTAGTCGACTAACCTAAATGGTATACCTTATTTTTGGCATATAACTCTGGGAAATCTTTTCAAAATAGTTTTGCAATATTTTAAAATAAAAAAAATTTCCTACGTGTGTACAAAGCTTCACTTAAGTCTGTACTATTAATCTAAGACATGACTAAAAATACATCAAAATATATATACCATGAAGCTTTGATGCAGTCTGCTTTGAGCTTGGTCCTTGTCTTGACTCTGTGTTCTCCACATGATTTGGTGAGCTTCATCCACATGACTAGAACACATGATTTGGTGAGCTTCATCCACATGACTCTGAGCTCTTCTTTGTAAGCTTTATGTTCTTTTGATGAGCTCCTAAATCTTTGTGCAAGTCTCTTCTACAGCCTAGAACTTATTATCTTTTGTACTTAATCTGTGATTACATACACTCACAAATTTGATTAGCACACAATAATTGTTTGTATATCATCAAAATCCATATGGGATGCTCAATATCCAACATTCTTCTCCTTTTTGATGAGACAAACAATTGACACAAAATATGAAATTACAAAAATATAGATAATTCCCCTGGATTGATGCATAGTATTAGGAAATAACTTTTTAAGCTCCCCATGCATCCATCATATTAGAATAATCATATTCAAAGCATGAATTATATATGTATCACATACACAACTGTGTGCCATAGGGAGTGTGTATGAGTTCAAGCATGTACCACGTGTCAACCACTAACTATTATATACCACGTGAGAATTATGTACCACGTGTGAGTACAACCATGTATTTCAAGTGTCAACATATTTTATGTCCATTTTTCTCCTTTTCCTCCCCATTTGGCATTGTCAAAAAGGGTGAAGAAAGTATGTAACAAATTATTATAGGATAAATGAAACAAGTTATGAATATTTTCATAGTATAACACACTATTTTTGCCTTTCATTAAGAATGAAATAATTTCCAAAAAGGGTGACTCAATATCTCCAATTTTTTATTTTCTGAGTCAAATAAATCATATCCCCAATTGAAGAACATAATCATCTTCAAAATGAAGTCCAAAAATAATAGTGTGATACTACAAAGCATGTCACCCAAAAATTATATAATGTATGTATGTATGTACACACACACACACACACACACACACACACACAATAACACATGTTATATGGCACAATATGAAATGTCTAATATACATCAAGAGTATGCCAATATGTGTGTGTGTGTGTGTGTGATTATAAATATATCAATCATATGGATATAAGTCACAATATCACAAGAGTATCCATGTTGTGACATAAAGCATGAAATATGATATATGAGCTTCACAAGATGACATAGATATCACATATGAAAGAATGTCCAAATATGTGCTACAAGCTCAACAATATCACAATATGTGTCAAAATATCACAATATATCTCAAATATCATCATGTTGCTCAGCATTACCAAGTATCTCATCATGAATCGAAATATCACCAATATCTATAAGAATATCGTCATTGCCAACAATGTCATATAATTCATGAAGATATAATCATCTCAATTATATGAAGATATAATCATCTCAAGCATATAAACAATAATCTCTTGCAAGCATCATAATCCAAAGAGATTACATTTCAACCTAAAGAGAATATTGTTTGATACATCTCCATAAACAAACATTGTTTAAGCAAATATTACAACCAAAAGATTGTTTAATACATCATGATCATCAAAATATTGCAACTCAAAATAAGATGTTTTACTAATAATCAAAGCATCTCATCCTCCACCACTCAAGCACTCAGACAAGCATATCATTCTGAAGGAGGTTGCCCAAAGACTCTAGCATGAATCTCAGAAATCTCCTTCATGGCTTCATCTAATTTAAAATCTGTTATATCGTGCCTTTAAATTAGCTTGAGCTCCATTTGATCCATTCTTTACATGATGTTGGTTTCAAGGGTTTAAATATATGGAAGGATGGATGGTGGTGCACCAAATAATGAGCCTATATAATGGAAGGATGGATGGTGGTGCACCAAATAATGAGCCTATATAATGGGGTTATTCTGAAGGCTCAGTCTTAGGCTCTTCCATAGAATCATTAGATTCATGCTCAAGGTCTGCTGGGATAATGGAATTTTCATCCTAGACAGTGCAACTTTGTTGAAAGGCACTTATGCATGAAGATTCTAGTAAGGAAGTGTCCATGGTGCAATGATGGTGCAGTGGGACGGACTAAATTTTTATATATGGTATAAGCCCAGTTCAATTTAATCTGGACTACGAGAGCATATACAACTTAGCTAGACTCTCAGACAAGTATGTAAATCTTTCATATTTCTGTATAATATTGTAGGATAGGATTCTAGCAATGATCCTAGCCTTAGGCAATAATTCATGTGCTGTCATGTCAGACCTAATTGGTTTTCCTCCTGGGAATATTTTTACGTGAATGGAATCATTATTCATTTCAAATTTCCAAAGGGTAACCCCCGGCAAGGAATGCCTAGTATGCTCCCTATTGAGCAAGGTGACAAGCTAAAGTGTACATTTTTAACCATAATAGTAAGATCATATGCATTAGCTGTCATATTAGTGTAAAATAGAACCACTAATCTAGAAAAGTAACGACAAAAATTTTGAAGCGAGAAAAGATTGACCAATCCTTGGTCCTCAAAAATGTGCCTAGTACCGCAGCCACCCAAGGCCTCGAATTTCACACGCTCTCATATAATACCTCAAGCTATGAATTCTTAAGGTACAATGGTTCTAGTTGTGGATTTTTTTAAAGTTGAAATTGTGGTGCACTAGGTTGTGTAGCTTGTGAAAAAGAGGATAGTGAAGATGACCTCGTCTTCGTAGTGCCTCTCTTTTCCATGATGAAGAAGTGTGTGTAAAATCTAATGCAACACAATTAAAATAATAAAATGATGCAACTAGAAAATGAAATCTAATGCAAGAAAATAAAAGAGATCAAGGGTTTATACCTAAAATTTTCAATCTTTGAGAAAGAATCTTGAAAAATCCCTGATAATCCTTGAGGAAATCAAGTTTGGAGAGCAAGGGTTTAAGGGTGTAAATGGGTTTGATTTTCTCTTGATTTGGTAGGAGATGAAGCAAATGGGGATGATTTTAGGGTTTTGTTGTTGGAGAAACTAAATCTAGCCATATGATGTGAAATTGAAGGCTAAGATCAGTTCTCCTAAATTGGTTTGAGTCATGAAACCCAATAGGTTAATGGGTTTAAGTGAAATCAACTCTAAGAAACCTGAAATCCCCAGGAGAACCCAAAACATATCGCAGAAATTGAGGTTCTGGAAATACATCAGCTTGTCGACTACAGTGTTGACTAATTCAGCAAATTGTTAGGCTCAAATCAAGCAGCAATTAAGCCCAAGATTAGAATAAATCTTTTTCAAATTTGAATTGTATTTTGAAATTCTATTTTTCTTAGATTCAGTCATGAATTCAAGATCTGTACCAAAAGATCTTTGAACTATAGTTTTTGATGTAAGTCATCTTTTTCATGAATAGGAAAAATATTTGATCTAGCTGCTCGTTGTTCTCTAATATATCTTCTACATTTTCTTCCAACAATAAATTTTCTAGATCTCTCTCAATTGATCACAATGGACTACAAAAACTCTGAGTTAATCATCTGCTGATCTGTTTTTCAGATTCAGTAAAACAACAAAGTCGTATCAGAGCCCGGTTGATTTGAAGCCATGGATTACAGCAGTTCAAACAAAGTGGTATCAGAGCCCGGTTGATTTGGAGCCATGGATTCCAGCAGTTCATCCCACTCCCATCTTTCGATATTGAGCAACAAGGACAACAAGATCAACTATCAGCATTGGAGTATCAAGATGAGGACCTACTTCTTTTCTCAAGATGTTTGGGAGCACATTGAAGATGGTGTTGCTAATCTAGCCTAAGGTTCGACTGCTGCTCAAAGAAATGAACACAAGGAGAATATCAAGAAGGATGCAAATGCGCTTTATTTGATCTAGCAAGCTGCAGATGAAAACATCTTTCCAAGAATAATGAATGCTGAAATAGCCAAAGAAGCTTGGGAAATTTTGAGAGAGGAGTTTCTTGGATCTCAAAAAGTCATTACAGTGAAGCTTGTGAAATTATGCGTGTTTGGAATGTATTGAATACGCTATTTTTATTGCAATTTATATGGTTATGTTTTGTTCATACATATTCTTCTGATTATTTATACCGATAAACATTGAAACCAAATAAGCCATGCAGAATCTCAATGTATCCATATCATGAGAGCGTTTGTTTTGAACAGTGATTGGTTAAGGCATAAGGCATTCCAACAACAGACTTACAGTTATGATAGCTAAATTAACCAGAGTGTGAAGAGTAAACTGCATTGGAACATGTCCTATCAAGTTTCACTTTATGAACATTGTTTTAAAAGACCCTTTTTCACACATAAACTGATTAGTATGCTTCATTCATTTATTAAGCATTAAGCTCAACCAACATTTACTTTAAACTTGTGTGCTTGTAATACTAAATAGTTGGTAAAATTATTATACCACTAGCTGTTAATCCATCAGATTTAGAACTTGATACATGAATATGTAATCCATGTCAATGAATAATGAAGATAAAGGATGTCATGTATATTTGACTACATGATAATTGTATTGTGTTGTATATACGAAACAGGTACGATTCACAGTTCATCGGTACAGAAAATTTGTGGCCATCTGCCATTGGTCTTTAATTAGTACTATCATGTTGGTGGTTTCGGGTCTCGTGACACCAAGACCCAGACCCGATATCTGTTGTGCATCATGCAAAACAGACACGAACCCATGGCCTGTGGTCAGCGAGTTACTCTGGTTAGACGAAAGACAAGAGACTGGAGAAGTTTTCACTGCTACCCTCCGATAAGGTTGTTGCAAAACAGAGCTAGATTCTACACATCAAACAAGACTCGACTTACATCCGGCCATCTAAATTCATAGCCACTAATGCTTGCTTCGCCTTGATGTAATCTCCAATGCCCAAGCTTTGCCCACCTCTGTCTGAAATTTCCCTGCAGAAGCAGCATCGTTTTTTAGTCAGACACAGAAGATTACAATTCTGCAGGTATTTAAGAATGTTAGACTACACAAAAATGGGTATGCTTTCAGCTGCCTACAATGACATTCCCTCTTGGCATCATAGGCCTAAGCTTCATGCCAGGACATTAAACATTAAACTCCCCCTATCTAGTTTCATTAGGCGGGTGACCCTATTTAACTTGATGAATCCATCCTTTTTCATGTGTCTTAACAAACAACCATGATGACTATGTTTGCACATAATATTGGTTGCCGTAGACCACTAGCTCATATTGCTTGATAGATTCATATCGATTCAACTCAATGACAAGAGCAAGGTTTGAAATCTTGGCTGGTACCGATATGTATCGCTCATATCGGATCGGATTTCAAGCATGCCGATACGATCCAACTGAAATTGGCTGATACCAGCTAATATAGGAGGAGAATCAAGGATTTAATTACTAAAATTTGAGTTTTTATTTTATTTCCTATAACGGTTAAAAATCTCAAAAAACAAGGTTCAAAATATTGGCTCATGATTGAACCAATTAAAATTAGAGGAAATAATGCCTTGGATGATAAAAAATAATTTATGGATAAATGAAACATTAAATGAAGATATGTGTGCAACTAACAACTATTTGGAGCCACTGCAACTAATTCAGATGCTTCTGAGTTCTGATATGTACCACCCACACAACCTATATCAATACTACAAACCATCAACTGATACCGAGACCGAACCCAAAATTTCAAACCTTGGTTAGGAGTTACCCACATGTACCCTTCATTATATAGATTTGTTCGAGTTAACCCCATGTACCCATCGCTAACCATGGTATATAAGTTGGGGAAACATTTTTCCATTAGTCTGAATGTTTATACGTCTTTCTCAGGCTTCTCCTTATATTACTTATGCTACTGTCGATACTTCCTTGCCGACATTCTACATGCTGATGGCATGCCATCAAATTATAAATTTCAAATCAACAAGGAGAGGCAGGATAAGGGAAGATAAAAGTAGCATTAGCTAGCTATCTACTCTCGCAACAATTCCTGAGCTAGTAACAGCTTCACCATGCTAGATTACTGCCTCTTGGCCTATCTGAAGTGGGGCCCTTGGCACCATCTTGCAGGATCTGGCGGCCATGAAGCTTTTGGTCTGGATACATGAACATCAGACTACAAGTGGAGGCATGAGATCCACTTCATGTCACAATTTCATTCCTTAGGAATTTGCAATAATTCACCCATACTGACCACGGGGTAGGTGAACTGGGGATCAGCTCACATCAATGGTATGTTCCTTACAATTTGCAGTTTGCCCATTCTAAACCACTGCCTAATTGAAGAATTAGATATCAACCCCCCTTCACAATTTCCATTCCGTATGGTCTTGCCAATTATTAACAATATTCAATGGTTTAATTCGCACTGACCATAGATTAAAGTTCTAAAGTTAAGGATCCATATGGTTAGATGTTTCTGAAGCAGCCTTGGATAATGGATGGAAGTGAAGATCAATGTTTTGGAAAGCAAAAGAGATAACTTCATCAAGTATATCATCAAAAGTAACTCATTTTCTTTTTTTTTTCTTTTTCCTTTTCCTTTTTATCCTCTTTTGTGCATGTGCATAGACGTGTGGATGTGTGTGAATTGTGTGCTCTGTGTTATCTGGCTGTTTGGGTGGGGTTTGAAATTATTCCGAGCATATGCAATTTATTATCTATGTTCATGGATAATGTATGAAGCGCCACATGAAAATTCCATTTTTCTCATTAAACCATTTCGTAGAAGAAGAAAAAGGAAAACAATCCTCAACCAGTATGGCACTAAGCTTAATCACAAACACTGAAAGCTAAAATCGAGTCACTTACACATGCAAATGGAAAACTTCCGTAACAAAAAGTCACATGCACAAAAACTATAAGAAAAGTTGTAATTACCTCAATTTAATTACAAAGAGTTCTCTTCTTTCCTTCTTGCTTTCTTTCTTTTTCTTTGTTTTCCCGCAGCCCAAGCCCAAAGGCCCCTTCTCTTTTTTTTTCAATTTCTTTTCTTTTCTTTTCCCCCAGCCCAACTGCACGACCCAATTCACCGGCCCACCCGCTACCCCCCCCCCCCCCCCCGTGACCTCTCTCTCTCTCTCTCTCTCTCTCTCTCTCTCTCTCTCTCTCTCTCTCTCTCTCTCTCTCTGGCGACGAGAAAACCACCGCCCTATCTCTTTCGTTTCCTTCGGCGCGAAGAAAAACTCGCAGCATCTTGAGGCTCCTATCCATCTCTCCACCTCACGTACAGGTATCACGGCCTTAGCATCTCTCCACGCCCTAAATTCATAGGGTTTCGACACAAAATCTCCTAGTTTCGACGCTGATTGTCTTCGTGGAGACTCCACGGTTCTTTTTATCCCCTTCCCGAGCTCCATAGCTCTTCCTCTCCTTGTATAAAACCCTGAGTAAGTAGAGGGTTTTAGTTTTCACATGAAAAATCGTTTTCAAAAGGAATTTTTGGTTTCCTTTCTTGATCAAGTTTGGATTAGGTGTTCAGTTGTTCTCATTAGCCTTAGCATCTGCAGCCACCAGACGGCGAGGCTGTGTAGATCTCCGACGATTAGTAAATCACTTTAATTCCGGAATTTTGGATTTAGATTTGAGATTTTCCTTTGTAATATTTGTGAGGATGATTCTGAGCACAACTTTGGTGTCCCTAGGGCTTGGCAGCGGCACTCGTCGTTGCCCCTAGCCTTGTCGTGACTGTTCCTTGGTTTCTCTCGCCTTGTCATAACTATTCCTTGGCTTCTTTGGTCTTGACATGACTATTATTTGCCTTGTCGTGACCCTGGGGGCTTTCCTAGCCCTCGCTGTGACTTTCCCCTTGCTTGTCGTGACTGTTTTTGGACACCAAGCCCTTAACCGTGACTGCACAATGTTTCCATCCCATTGTCGTGGCTATGGATGCTTGTGACTTACTGTTAATGATTCCTTTGGTGATGTATGCTATGTTAAGCTGTATTGGTTGGTTGGGCCTTGGCCATTAGCCAGGAATGTAGCATTGTTTCGCATGATGAAGTTGGGTATTGCGCTTTGCCCTAAGTGGCAGATTTGGGTTACCCTATGATTGCTAATGAGGGTTTGGCCACTTGAGGCCGTTGGACCATAGGTTTACTGCTTGTTAGATCATAAGGCTTACTGCCTGTTAGATTATAAGGTACTGCTTGAAGGATCATATAAAAACGATGAACACATGGTTACCACCCTTAGAACGTTCGATAATGAGAACTCTCAAAAATCACCACAGTTGTCCCTCTCCTAGTGTCCATCCCTCATATTTCTAGTTGCTACATTGTTCATTGCATGCCATCCAGGTTAGCTTGTTTTAATAATTTAGCATGCCTAGAATATTCCAATTGTTACTTACCACTCATCTGCTACATGTTATAGGTTTAAATTAGTATAACACCTGATGCATGTTAAATATTTCATTGTATCAATTGGTACACACCACATTTTCCCTGTTGTTAATGATTATAGCATATCTGCACAGTTTTCCATGACATTGAAAATATTAATATGTTGAGTGTGCTATGAGAACCAAATAGAATTGGAATATCAATGGAACATGTTATTTTCATATTGACTGTTTTGTCTTTGTTGAAACAACTCATTGGAATATCATGTTGAAACACACTGTTAAAACTTAAAATAGCTTGAGGAAATATAATCTTGAAAATCTGACAGGATCTGAAATGACATAGCACACCAACATATGAACTAGTTTCAATGTGACCCTGAACCTAATCAAAAGATTTGCATCCTAAATCATGTTTAAATAAGTAAATATTACCAACTTAGAACTACATCGACTATATCATCGAGACACTGAGAGATATACACTTGACATACACTTGGCACTTCAGACCCACTAGGTTTTGAAGTAAATCATATTAATGAGAGTGCAAGAGCGACTAGAGCCATACTCTTATTGACATGACCGCATCAGGCCATCAGGTGTTACGGCCAGGTTACATCATGCATCTGATGAATCCCTATTGGTATCACCGAACTTAATTGTTGAGTCACATCATGTTAGTCTTTTGAACTCATGGCCCTCATGTTCCTACTTTCAGCCTGGTCCAAGTGAGCACAACGGGGTACGAGGTGGACTTCTGGTTGCTTACAATAATGTCCAATATGATTCACAGTCTAGGATTGGCATAACACATATGATCATGATAGTACAACCTTAAACAATTAACTGAGTTACATGCTTGTCTTATGGTAAATAGTATTAATTATTCTGTTACATGCTCCCAGTTCTTGATTACTAGTTAATTTTACTCATGCTCATAACTTCCAAAGTTCTAGAATTACTGTGATTTACCACTGACCCGCTGGCGACTCTTAGTTTTTGTTGCACCATCAGGTGCTGAGACATAGACAAAAGAGGCCCAGGTGTTCAAGGATACTGACTTTGCGATGGAGACTGCTGATTTCTAATCTTGAGGTAGTGAATGTAACTATGTGGTATCTTTTAGAAGTATTTTATTAATATGTGGATAGTATGATGTATACGAGTTTGTAAACTTGCAAATATATATGAATGAAATTTTCTTTAAGTATTTTGATGCATCTCTGCTCGTGGTCTATATTGTTTTCATTAGTTAACTGCAGGACCTACCACTCCTTGTGAAACATGATGTGACCCGCGGGTTGCAGGGCGTGACAAAGGTACTTTTTTGATTTTTTTAAGATCTAAAATGTTGGATGTGATCTACACAATTTAATACCCCCACCAAAAATCAAAAAAAATATCACCCCTAATTGTAACTTGATCGGATTGGTACACGATATTCTATTGTTCAACTATTGAATTTGTAATGCCTTGATCAAGGGTCAAATCTCCTCAAGATTAACCCATTTTTATTGGGGTATATAAATGATAGATTAAACCAAAAATATATATAAATCTGAAAAAAAATCTTTCCGCACATTGCAAGATTCAAGACATGCTGAGTTGACGTATGATTTCTAACATAATATTCAATCTATACTTATTCTATGTGCTTAACAATTTACAAATTAAATGATTTTGTTAATTTTATTTGCTTGAGAACTTAGTTAGAACATTGTTATTTTCTCTTAATTGTTAATTGACTAGGCAGTTAATACTGTTTCATTAACTTCAAGTGGGCCTCTCTATAGGCAATTATGATTTCAATTACATAAATTTTATGAGTATTTTGAGTCATTTATATATTTGAAAATTTCTGCATTTATGTTCATTCGATGTTTTCCTTTTTATTCCTGATTTTCTGCATTTTCCTGTTTTTATTTGTCAGTATTTCTTCTCCTTTTTTACCCTTCTGAATTGCCCAGATCACCATGATGTCTATGCAGTATGCTCCGATGTATCATATGTGAGCGCATGATGCATCCTGTAACATTGGCATAAATGCTTCTTCTCTGGCTAGCTGTATCAGCCTCCAAGTTACAGTATAACAATAACATCTTATTTCAGCTGTATCAGCCTCCAAGTTACAGTAAAACTATAACATCTTATTTCAGAGCATCAGTGTGAACCCGTGTGGTTGATGTAGTAGAACCTTCAACCATGATCTTATCCGGTCTTCTAAACTCGAACCACAACTATTGTTCAGGTTACTTTTTCAAAGTTCAACCCAACTCACTTCTTAATTGTATATTTTCCTCATGTTGCAGATCCTCAATAAAAACATTCTCTGTTTAGCATTTATTTACACACTAAAAATAACCCGTGCAGACAGTGCACGGAGCCAAAAAAACCCCCACAAACAGGATGTGATGTACGCACGCAAACAAAAAGGAGTAAGAAATGTGGATGTATGTGTCGGTATTGTCATGAGGTAAAAGGATAAATTCAAATACCTTGGGGGTTAAGGGGGAAAAATCCCCTTGGGTAAACATGTATATAAGTGAGCTTGGGAGGTGATTTTTTGGGATGAGGAGTGAATGGCAACCATATCAGTAAGTGAGCTTGGGGAATGATTTTTTTTGGTTGTGAGTGAGGTGGATGTCTCATAAGGCACCCATGTGGCGATGTGACATTGCCAGATGGGACAAACATGTCACATGGGGCAAACCTCCTCATTTGTATAATAGACTAAATTACTAGTGCACACAGTGCACAGAACCAAAAAACTCTACGAACGGGATACGGTGCATGCGCACAAATGAAAAATAGTAAAAAGTGTGGGTGTATGTGTCGGTATCGTGGGGAGGTAAAAAGATAATTGCAAAAACCTTGGGGTGGTTATAGGGGAAAAATCCCCTAGGGCAAACATATAAATAAGTGAGCTTGGGGTCACTTTTTGGGATGAGGAGGGAATGTCAACCATGTAAATAAGTGAGCTTGGAGTGTTTTTTTGGGTTGTGGATGAGGTGGATGTCCCATGTGGCGTCCATGTAGTGATGTGACATTGCCATATGGGACAAACCTCCTCATTTGTATAATAGATGTTTCTTAATTGCCATTTCACAATTCACTCTGCGGTCGAAACTCGTGAGATAAAAAATGCATTAAAAATGCAGCAAGCTGGAGGATGACAGTGTTCAGGCTCATTATTAACTCCGGGGTTACTTGGGTAATTTTATTCCTACTACTCATGCTAACTACACTTTGTTCAAAAATGCTTTTTGTCTACTCAGTTCACAAAGCCCTTAATTTCTACTTAAAACACTAATATCAGACATCCTAGAGATGAACGAGGCATTTAAGATAGCATAAGATCAATCAAAAATACCTGCAGTTGACTGGAAAAACTCATCCAAATCTAATCCTTGTTCTGCAAAAATAGAGAGAAATAAAGATATTAGAATGATATTGAGCAGAAATTCTGGAGGAATGCAAGATTCTTTGCATTACACCAAACATGATTGGATTCTAACGGAAGTGTGGGACTCTCCATATCTAGCAACTTGTTCATAATACGCAAATAGGTATTTAAATTAACAGACAGTAGTATACACCCAAAAAGTGATTACAGAAAACCAAGAAAAAGAATTATGTAAGAAGAATATAAGGGGGCAACTGTACATAACATACCATAAAGAAATGAACTATAATTTTGCAAGTCCTCAAAGTTAACACCTAAAATGTTCTTCAGTCCTACTGTTCCGCCATCTTATAGACAACAAGCTTTCCCTCACTACTGTGGCACAACTCTATAAATATTTTGCCATTTAATTTAGAGAAATAATTTACTCTATGAAACCTTACATTTTTTTTATATTTACTACGTATAGTTACTAAAAGGAAAGATTTTCATCACAATTTTGAGTCTTATATGAAGACTTTATGTCAAACTACCCCACGTGCACTGTCATTCATACCATCAATGAAATCCAATCGACAATGTAACAGACATCAAATCAGCATCATATGGTATATAATATTTAGACAGTTAGAAGCAATGAAGGCACAAATCTCTTAAGATACACAACCACCATTTTCTTATGTTATTTTTAAACTGTATTATGCTTAGAGGATGAACATAACTTGGCATTTGTTCAGACTTCAAGAGCATACCCATGCCAACGCAAACTGGAGTATATTGCTATGGACAGAATAAAACAAAATTAGTACAACTGACACCAATAATCACTGATGCAAGTTCATGCACTTTCAGCTGCCAAGTATTATATCAGCAGACAAGTGGCCTCTTCTTCTGTTCAGTCAGGTTGAATGATAAAAAATCTGGTAGTTTTACAAGTCAATCAATCAAAAATATGTGACTGCAATTAAAAGACTTCCAGCCATGATGTGACGTAAGAAGGTTTCTGATAAGCCCAATGGTAATGAGTGTGTCAACCTTTGCTACAAAGGAAACTCACCCTTTTCGTATTCTAGCGCTTGAAGTATCATTTCAACCTGCACAAAATGGTAAATTGTAAACATCAAACATCAGTCCTGAATATGTAAAACTACAAAACCCCAAAATACAATATGAAGAACGTTGATGGAAGATCATAAGTAGGCTCAGCATATCCTAGAACAGAAGAAAATTCTTTAGTGAAGAAGATCTCACCAACTAAAAGACACTATGAAAAGCAGAACGTCGGTTATCAATGTCAATATTTAATCTTTGGTTCAAAACAATAATTTAAAAGTTATGGTGAAGTAGTCGCGTGCTTATAAAGCCAACAACTCAGTCTTTACAATGAACAATCCATTACAGCTTATAGCTGAAGATGGTAAAGAAAATTAATTCTCAGGAAACCACTTTGCCCAAAAGCCTAGCTCATGAGTTGTGGGCTACAATAGATGTCAATCAAACTGACACTTAATAATCATGTAGGCCAATGATTGTCGTGGAAAAGCCTCTAATTAAGTATGAGCATGACTCGTTTAAAGAGGTAAAATAAATGGGAGTACAAAGATATATCTTAAAGTGAACTGGTGGGGTTAACCCCGAGGACTTCCCTACAATGTTAGCAAGCTACTTCACCCAAAATCTTAGGCTAACCAGTTACGAGCCCAACAATTTATATCAATCAAGCATAACTACTGACAATAATGAAATACGAAAGAAAATAAGAACACATTGTGACACCTGGCAAACTAACCAGTGGGTACCACTGTTATTTTGGCCAATATGGCGCGCACACACACACATGGAGAATATGGCTCCAATCATGACCAAACAGGTAAGTGAGGGCACAAGCTTCCATCAACAAAGTCCAGAATCAAATTGACAAATCCATACTTGGAATTTCTAAAACCAATTCGAAGTTTTATCAATATGTGTCTATATATATATATATATATATATATATAATATAAAAGAGGGATGTTATCAAGAGAAGTTGGATAAGAGAATTTGGACATGAGAAATTGGATAAGAGAATTTTCTATTATATAAAAGATATCTATTATATAAAAGAGGGATGTTATCAAGAGAAGTTGGATAAGAGAATTTGGACATGAGAAATTGGACAAGAGAATTTGGACATGAGAAATTGGATAAGAGAATTTGGATATCTATTATATAAAAGAGGGATGTTATCAAGAGAATTTGGACAAGAGAATTTGGACATGAGAAATTGGATAAGAGAATTTGAATATCTATTATATAAAAGAGGGATGTTATCAAGAGAAGTTGGACAAGAGAATTTGGACATGAGAAATTGGATAAGAGAATTTGGATATCTATTATATAAAAGAGGGATGTTATCAAGAGAAGTTGGACATGAGAATTTGGACATGAGAAATTGGATAAGAGAATTTGGATATCTATTATCTACTATATAAAAGAGGGATGTTATCAAGAGAAGTTGGATAAGAGAATTTGGACATGAGAAATTGGATAAGAGAATTTGGATATCTATTATATAAAAGAGGGATGTTATCAAGAGAAGTTGGATAAAAGAATTTGGACATGAGAAATTGGATAAGAGAATTTGGATATCTATTATATAAAAGAGGGATGTTATCAAGAGAAGTTGGATAAGAGAATTTGGACATGAGAAATTGGATAAGAGAATTTGGATATCTATATTATATAAAAGAGGGATGTTATCAAGAGAAGTTGGATAAGAGAATTTGGACATGGATAAGAGACACACACCCACACTTTTTATTCACCCCCCCTTTCCGACCATTTTTTCCCAGTCCTTTGAAGATATTGAATCTTATCCTACTCGGACAAAGCTTTGTCCTACGTGACAAGTTTGTCCTAGGTGGCAATGACAATTTTGGGGGGACTTAAATTTTGGGGGAAACTTAAATTTGGGGGAAACTTGAAATTTTGTGGGAAAACTTGAAATTTGGGGGAACTTGATATTTGGGGGGGAAACTCAGCCATTAAATAAACCGTGCCCTATGGGCACGGGTAATGACTAGTGTGTGTGTGTGTGTGTGTATCGAACCTGTTATGGTATCTGTATATCTAAAATCAAAATTACAACGACCCCTCTCCTCCCTCCCTTTCAAATGACCAAATCAGGATTGGAGATTGCCCACGAAGATTACATTCCCCAAAATTATTTTTAAAAACGAGTGATGTTGAGGGCTTGTTGCTTGGATTTCTCTGAATTTGACATAGAGCTTAAGGAAAAGGAGGTAGATGAATAAGAGGAACATCTCAAGAAACATCATTCACTCATCACCATCATTGACAAAAATATAACACGCCTTGCCTATAAGGTTCTAGAAAATTTACATCACTGGCAAACCAATCCTAAATAAATCTCTATATAAGGATTTGCTGCCCATGCAGCTACACTATTAACATGAATAGCAACTACTACTGCTACACTAACCAATTTATCTTCATTCACTCCCCCCAAATGTATTATACATAACCTCCAAGGCAGTATCTACATTGCAAACCTAATTTAATCAAATATCTACCCTAAATAGAATCGATGTAATGTAGAATTTTAAACTTATCTCCATGGATGGCTGCTTACATAATTCACTTTATCTGCAAATAGCTTATCATTGGGTCCATTCTAGAGCTTTCAATGATCAAAGCAGAAAGTATTAACTGCGTCAATATGTTCCCATCGACGAATTCATGGAAACCCTCGAGGGTAGGTGATGGAAAACATATTCTCTGAACTAAATTCGAATCGGAAACATCTGTGTCTTTCTTTGTCAATCCGGCAGCCCCCAAAATCACCATCAAAACCAAAAATGAAAAATAACCCTTTACTCCCTCTCTTGGTCCCTCCCTCTCCTCTCTAATCGATCTTTCATCTCTCCTAAATTCCATCTCTCATCTCTAATCTCATCTTTTGGATGTTACCACCTCAAGACATACATGACCCGCTAGCTACAATGAAGCTCTTAAACTGTCCCAAACTGTATAGAGTATTTTTGTAAAAGTATAACACATTTTCCGCTCAAATTACTCTAAATAATTTTTAGATTCTATATTATTTTTAATGAATTTTTTAAATTTATTTCTATTCTTTTAGTTAAACCTATTAACCCGTTATCAATAACCCATTAAATTAAAATCCGAATTTAATTTCAAAACTTTAATGTCAAAGTTTAAATCCAAATTTTAAAGTATAAATTATATGAATTAGATTATATACAAAATCTATTTTCAAAATCAAATCAAAAATCCTAACTAAATACTAATTATAATCTAAATAAAACAAACATGAACCCAAAACATATACACCCTGGACCTATTAACCCATTATTTAAATCCTGATTTAATCTCAAATTAAATTTCAAAATTTAAACATTCAAATCTAAAATTTTAAATTTTAAAAATTATTTAAAATTGGATTAAAAACTTTGGATTTCTTAGTTAACCCATTATTTAGTCCTAAATAATCTAATTAATTTAAACATTCAAATCTAAATTTTAAAACTTAGGATTTATTTAAAACTAGATTGAAAACTTAGGATATCGTAGTTAACCCATTAATTAATCTTTATTTCAATTTTAAAATTTGAACATACAAATCTAAATTTCAAAACATAGGATTAATTTTAAAGCCGTATTTATTTAATACTGGGAGGTAATAATTTAAATTTTAAATTTTTATTTATTACTTGTTAAAGAAATCTGCATGGAGAACCTAAATGTGATTATTCATTAACGTAAGGCGCATCTAAATCAAGAGGTAAATGAAGAAAAAGATCCCCCAATACCTCGTCCTTCGAATTTAGAGAGAGAAACTACATCAACACCAGTTACTCCATCAACTTAAGTTAGATGAATGTTGGGTTTTTTTAGAAATTGAGATTAGGTCTAAATATAGGTTCTTTTAAGGTACATGGTTTGGCTTTTGATGGAGGCAAGAAAGTAAGATTATAAGCTAGTTGAGTTGTTTGTTATATGCTTCTATGTTTTGAGAAAAAATTTAGAGGTCATGAAACAATAATTAAATGATGGAAGTGGTGATTATATAGATTATGAAACTAATTTTATCGTGCTGACTAATTTTTTTCATTTTTATCGTTTTATCTATAAACCCAGCCCTTTATTTTAATGATTATTGTAATATAGATCAATGGGTCGGTCCTCTTTGAATCCAATAGCATGTTTGTCTTCAAATGTTAAAGGAAATAAAAAGGATGTTATCACTTTTGAATTCAAGAAAAACAAAATTGTTGCAAATTAGGTGGAGACTGCATTGTGAAATATAATAAGCCTTAACAATATGTGCAAGATACATTACGGAAATTTTGATCAGTTGTTTTTCATATCATTTTTCATATCATTACGATATAATTGCATCCTTATACAATCATATGCTTCCAGTTGCTGGTTAAACCATTGTGAAAATGTTTGCTAATTTCTATTGTTTTTCTATTGTTCTTGTTCATATTGGTTTGTTTGCTTTGATATCTTTTGATTAACTTGTTTCTATCTTAATTTTTGTATTGTATGTTTGCAAGTATTTAGCCTACAGGTTTGTTATATGGCTGAAATTAGCTTTCTTTACAACTAGTTTTGTGTACAATTATAGGGCTAATATAACAAACAATTTTCTTTAAGCCTGAAATGATATATGACTGAATTTTTTGATTTGTTACATTTTAATGTTTCATAAACTAATTTTTAATTAATTTGTTTGTAGGTGCTGCATTGAGGGAATGTTAATCCGAGCAACACAAATCAACATCAGCATCTGATCTTCCGTCTACGAGGACTAAAGGAAATTGAAACCAAGATCAAAGGTATGGGATCACTTAAAAAATGAAAGTAAATGCAAGTGCAACTATTGTGGTCAAGAATGTGTGTGACAAATCAAAAAATGGGACTTCAACCATACATATTCATATGGGGCATTGTTCGAAGCATCCACAAATATGGACACTAGGCAAACATTTATTAGTTTACAACCAAGCATCGGGTCGACAAATGAGGGAAGTGAGAAGATGTGTATCTTATGCAATTGAGTCTTTAATCAAGAAGCAACAAGAAAAGCATTGATCTATTTCATTATCATTAATGAGCAACCCGTAAGTATAGAAGAGGGTGATGGCTTTAGACATCTTTTCCATAGCTTGCCTTCAATTTCAAATGCCTTCCTGCTGGATACTTCAAAGAGATTTTTATCCACTCTATCTTGATGAGAAAAGTGATCCTAAAAACTAGTTGGAAGCCACTACCCAAATGGTTTCTCTTACCACAGATACTTAGACATCAACTCGAAATATTAACCATATTTGAATCACCGCTCATTTGATAAATAGTGATTGAAAATAAAATAAAAGAGTTTTGAACTTTTGTCCTATTGATGGTCACAAGGGCAAGGACCTTAGTAGGACAGTAGAAAGTGTTTGTTGGATTAGAAAATTGAAAATGTATTCACACTCACCGTTGATAACGTAAGTGCAAATGAGGTGATGATTAGTTATTTGAAAAAAATACTTACTAATTGGGGTGTCACTATATGCTAGGATGAAAATAGCTACACAAAAATGCATTGCTCGCATTGTCAATCTCATGGTTGTTGATGGATTAAACGGATTGAAAGAGTGTTGCTAGGGTTCATGCGGCCATAAGATATGTAAGACAATCTCCCATGAGATTGCAAAAATTCAAAGTTTGTGTGAGAATGGAAAAATCAATTGTTACAAGAACTTTATGTTTGGATGTGAGCAATAGATGGAATGCCACATACTTGATGTTGGATACCGCTTAAACGTATCACAAAGCTTTTGAGCAGTTTAGTAATCAAGATCCACATTTTAGGACGTCTTATGATGAGGGGGAGTGATAAGGGACATACCGAAGATGATTGGGAAAATATTATGAGGTTTTGCATTTTAGTTAAAATTTATTATGATCTTACATTGTGTGTTTCCATATCATTGTATGTGATATCCAATAGCATCCTATGAGTTAAGTAACGTGGCATGTAACTTGAAAGGTTGGCAAGTGAAGACTTTGAATTTCCCCTGATTGCCGCAAAAATCAAGTATGGCATATTGGGGAATTTGGGAGAAGATCAACATGTTGATATATATTGTGGTGGTTCTTGACCCTCGTTATAAGAAAATATATATAAATTTATTTATATTATGAAGAATTTAAAGGTGAGCAAAAGCTAAAGTTGGTTTTAGATGCCGCTATGACATTATTCAAGGAGTGTCATTCCAAATATGGAATTCCAAGTGTGACAAATAGATCGGGTGATACAATTGAATATCCAAGTGAATGATATGAGCTTTTCTCAAGACATAAGTGTTTGGTTTAAAAGAAAGAAAGACGCAAGTGGATGTGAGGAAGTAAAAACAGAGTTGCAAAGATTCGTATGCGAAGATGAAGTGCATACTTTTGATATTTGAAACTATTGGAAAGTGAATAGCTCAAGGTTTCACATTGTCTCTCATAGGAGTTGGTCGTTCCTACCTCCACGGTGGCATCCGAGTCCGCCTTTAGTACAGATGGACAAATTCTTGACCCATTTAGGAGCTCCTTCATTCTTAAGAATTGAGCAAATTCTCATATGGTCTGTAGATTAGCTTCATGTCATTATGCATCAAAGAAAACCAATGTTGAAGAAAATTTGAAACTTCTTGGAAAGATAAACGTAAGTAACATTAATTGTATAAGTTGATTTGTATTAACCTTGATGCTTTGTATTCCAATTTAACATTTCTGTTTCCTTATACAGTAGATCTTGGCAAACTTGTGTCGGAACCAACAATCATGGAGGTGTAAGAACTAAGGAGAATTTGGTGAGTATTCCTTCAAATTTAAAAGTAGAAGGAGATGCAAGATTTCCTTCCGTTCTTAAGTTCATAATTGAACTGCAGCTCAGTTCAGTTTTGAACGGCAGCTGTTCGGTTCAGAACTGAACTGCAGCTGCAGAACAGTTCTGAAATGAACTCCAGCACAGTTCAGTATTGAACTGCAGTTGTTCAATTGATATGGTGGAGCATTATCGATATGTTTCATTTCATTACTTTCTATTTAATGGAAGAGAAAAAAAAATTGATTTGTTGAGGTATCATCCATGTGTCCTTAGATTGAAACACACTATGCTATCTTAGATTGAAACACACTATGCTATCTTAGATTGAATGCTATTTGTATGTTTGGGGTGACTGGCAAACACACTATGGTATCATTTCATTACTTTATATTCCTCTTTTCGCATTGAATTACACTATGCTTATCTTTGCATGAGTATGAGTTTCAACACCCTAAAGTTCTCTTGAAAGTTTTGATTATATATCTTCTCCAAATAGTAGCAAAGTACATCATACAGTTCATACTCAGTTTCTGTTTATACATGTCATCATCATTGATATGATGCATCACCCAGTATGGATTGTTGGCATGTATTTCGTTCCCCCTATGTACATGGCTTAAGCAGTTCTTATACTTCCAAGGTTGACTGCCTATGTACCTGTCTTTCAGCTTTGTTTCTTATGTGTTCTTTCTTTCTCTCTCTTTTTTAGAAGTTAAATGAGAGTTATCGGCTCATCTTGTACTTTAAGATGAACTCAACTCCTAGCAGAAAGAATGGTCAGTTCAGCTTATACCTGCAGCTGCTCAGTTCAGTTCTGAACTGGGCTGCTCAGTTCAGTTTTGACCTTCAGATGTTCAATGGATATAGTGGAGCCTGACAATTGATGATTTGTTTGCTTTAAATCTTGATGTCTGTTGGCCATTTCTTTCTATTTAATGTCTTGTCTCTGATGTATATCAAATAAATTAAATCTAATATACATGCACACGAAGGACATTTTTTGTGCTAAAAGCGAAAAAATTGTTTCCCGGTTTGTTTAAAAAAAATTCCAAGATTGGTGTACACATTTTAAAACCCTAAATCCTAAAAATGGGAAAACCCTAGTGAGATTTGACCCTCGATCCATTCGTTATAAAAATTTCTATAGTTCTGAAACCATTAAATTTGCAACAATCGGATGTATGGTCAAATATCGTTGAATTCACTTGTTTTTTGGTATGCGATGTGTAGAAAGCATACAAAGAAAAAATTTCAAAAAATTAAGTATACATGGTGTATATGTGCGTCAGAATAGAAAAATTTCTCGTGTTGACAGCACATATACATTATTCTTTTATATTTATATACTAGAAATAACCCGTGCACACAGTGCACGGAGCCCAAAAAAACCCCCACGAAGAGGATGCGGTGAACGCGCGCAACCGAAAAGGAGTGAGAAATATGGGTGTGTGCCGGTATCGTCGGGGGGCAAAAAGTACAAAGTCCGGGGGTTAAAACGCAAAAAACCTTGAGGTGGAAAACATGTAAATAAGTGGGTTTTTTTGGTTTTTTGGGTGACTGGCAAACATGTAATTAAATGGGCTAGTGGTTTTATGGAGGGGATGTCAAACATGTAATTTAGTGGCTTGGGGTGAGCTTTGTGTGAGTGGAGGATGAGGTGGAGGAAGGTGATGGGACATTTGTCCTATTCACACTTTTAGTGCCACCTAGAACAAATGCATCAAATGTTATATGTGTGTGTGTGTGTGTGTGTCATAACCCGTGCCCGGAGGGCACGGAGGCAGTCGTCGTCCGGGCGCAAATGCAGAGATAAGTGGTTGCCAAAGTGAAAAAAGCGTGTGTGTGTGTGAAGGGTCGGGGGCAAAAAGAGGAAAAACAGGGACTAAAATGCCAAAATAACACCAAAAACCCAACCCAACCCCCATGTGGCATCCCAGTCAGCAACCAAAAATATGACTGGGACAAAACTGCCACGTGGGACAAAACTGCCACGTAGGACAAACTTCATGAATTGTATAATAGATATATATATTCATGTGCAAATATTTCGCACCGGAAATTATTTTTATTTTAATTTTTTGAAACTTTGTTTCAAAAAAATCATCATTCAATCTATACATTATACACCTCACAAAAAATAATGTGTAAAAAATAGGATTTGACCCTTGATCAAGGCATTACAAAAAATTCTATTGTTCTGAAACCGTTGAGTTTTATAACAGCTGGATCGATGGCCAAGTCCACATAGGATTCACCCATTACTTTTCATGTTGTATATAATTGTATGGGTTAAACATCAAAAAAATTAAACAAAACAAAAAAAACTTTTTGCATGGTGATCCTTACGTAATTTTCGCACAAGATCACCCATATATATATATATGGGAAATGGCCGTGTGGACGTGCACATATAAGTTACCTATGCAAGCCCACAAAAACCCCCATTTTCCTTATTTTGTTTAAAAAAATGGTGAATCCAATGTTATTTGACGATCGATATAACCGTAACAAATTTAATAGTTTCATAACAATAATACTTTTGCAACGGGTGGATCGATGGTCAAATACCCCTAGGGCTCACCCATAGTTGAGGTTTTAGGGTTTTAGAATGTGTACAACAATTCTTAAAAAATTTCAAAAAACAGTAAGAGAAAATGGGTTTTTGTGGGCATACGCATGTAAGTTACATGTGCACGTCCACATGTATATATTAATAATGATATATATATATAAGAATGATGTTTATATACTGTTAGCACATGGGAAATTCCCATGTTGACATCACATATACATGTTTTAATTTTTAAAAAAATTTGAATGTTTTCTACATATCGTGGATGATTATCATACCAAAAATCAAATGAATCCAATGTTACTTGATACTTGATCTAACCATTACAAATTCAATTGTTTCAGAACAATAGAGCTTTTTGCAACGCGTGGATTGAGGGTCAAATACACCAAGGGTTCACACTTATTTGGAATTTCAATATTTTAGAATGTGTACATCCTAGAAAAAATTTCAAGTTTTTTTTTTTGCTTTTTCTAAGGCGACAGCACATGAAAGTTTCGTGTGATGTCAGCTTATATCCATTAAACGCATATATATAAGCAATATAGATATCAGCCAGCCAAGGACGAAATTAACTCATTGGCTAGCTTATGCCAACACCCCCTCCCCTTTTTTGCGATGATCAAATCCATTCAGTTTGTTCTTCATGTTCTAAACCCCCAAAGTACAAATTTTCAAGTGAACATTAAGAGTTTTGATCATTCAACCGTTATAAAAAGTTTTGTTATGACAAAACCACTAAACTTGTGACATGTGAATGAACGAGCATAACTCTGAGTTCACTTGAAAATTAGATGTTAGGGATTTTAGAAAATGAAGTTAAAATGAACGGTTCGAATATTAGGATGTGGGGTGTTGATACTAGTTAAGGAGAAATTTTCTTCTTTGGCTAGCAGATGCTCATTTAGCCCACGAGAGGGTGTCCTAGTGGTAAGTCATTCCACTCCAAAGCCAAGGGGTGCGGGGTTCGAGGCCTATGGCCACCGTGACTTGGTAATTATTATGGAATTTGTTGTGAAATTATTTACCCTGTGTCTACATCTGCCCTCTCGGACTAACCCGGGGGCTGTTGGGGGTACGGCGGTCACCCCCAGTTTGCATAGTCTCGGCAGGGCTCTCGCCTTACCCTCCTAAGCCGAAGGCGGGGGGAAGGGGGTTGGGGATTTTTCTGGGTTTTCAAAAAAAATATACATACATATATATATATATGAGAACAATGGGTATCATATGACAATGTAGGCTTAGACTCATACCAAGACACAAAAGTGAAAAAATACAGCCCATATGGTTGTACTGCCCACTTTTTGTGTCTTGGTATATGAGGCTAAGCATCCATTGTCATATGATACCCAGTATTCTATATATATGGACAGTATCAGGGTGAGAAAAAGAATTTTGAATTTTTTAAGGATTTCTTTTCAAATTTTAATTCATATATATCTCAGAAAAAATAATAAATGAACCCTAAGAGAATTTGACCCTCGATTAAGTCATTACAAATTCAATAGTTTCATAACAATAAAGCATTTTGTACTGATCCAATTAAGGGCAATTTTCTTGATTTTTAATATATTGGTGTATTATCAAATGTAGAACATATTTACGATTTGGATCATTAAAAAACCACACAAAACTCTTTTCTCACGCTATTTGCATCGAGGACTCTTTGCACATGAAAATTTGCCTTTATATATAAGGGTAATTCTGTGCGAAAATTTCGCACAAGATCACCAAGCGAAATTTTTTTGAAATTTTTTTCAAAAAATTTTCATTATGCAATCCATACAATTATATGTCCCAAGAAAATAATGAGTGAACCATATAGGATTTGACCATCGATCCATCCGTTACAAACTTTAACAGTTTCAGACCAATAGAATTTTAGCCACTGCCTTAATCGATGGTCAAATCCCCCTGGATTTCACCCATTATTTTTCTTAGGGTATATAATGTATGGAGTGAATGATCAAAAATATTTCAAAAAATCATTTCGCACGGATTTTCTTGTAAGAAATTTTTGCACAAGAAAATCCGTTTATATTCATATAGTGTGAGATAAAGGGCGTAAGTCATTGAGGCTAATATGAGCCTGATGTGTCAATATCCACATTGGCATCTTGGAGAAACCTTTATGAGAAGGATAGCATGTGCTTACAGGACAGCAGCGTAACTTTGGTGCAAAATTTATCTACTTATTTATTGTTATACATATTAATAGTTTAAACTATTCATATCTTATAGGCCTATATATCTCCAAACTTAAGTTCAAGATGTTTCTAAATCAATTCAAGTCAATCAATTAAGAGGATGATCCTCTTAACAAAGTACATCCCAATATCGAGCAATTAATATATGATTGATTTAAGTACATTAGACAAAGAAGAATACTTGACACTTTCCTTTCTTCTTTGATTTCAGATGTGTACACATTGAGCATAGATGCATGTAGAGCTATGGCCTCAAAAGTCCAACAACACAAAGGGAACCACCATGCCCACCTCCCAACCACCAATCCATCAAAGATATAGATCATCGATACTAGTACCGTTTGGGATCGAAATTCTAGTTTAAGCCTGTGAGGCTTTGTTTTTCTATTATGTTCTTTGAACCATGTTTTTAGGTATCGGCCAAAACCATAGTGTTTCGGCCGTTTCGTCTCGGTTTCAGAACCGAGACGAAACTGGGAGGAAAGTTCTGGTTTTGTCCGAAACTGGCCGAAACGACAACATTCCGGCCAAAACCGGCAAAAAACTAGAAGAAAAGAAAAAAAGAAGAGCAAGTACAGTCTACAACAAAAGGTGTGGCATTACAATACAAGAGATCTTGGGCTCGATCCCTAGTTACTACCAAAAAAGAAAAGAAGAAAAAGCAGCAAGTCGCAACAGCAAACATTAAAAAAAGAAGAAAACAAAGAGGAAGGGGACTTACCTGCTCTCTGCCTGCATGCTGCCCACTGACTCGTCTCGAAATATGCAAGTGCTACTCCCAAGTGTAGGAGATCGAACAAGTAATAATTCTGGTATGTCAAGGTATCGTATTCACGGGACAACTGAACTGCAAAACCATGAATTTCAATTTATAAAGAATATTAAACGATAAGAAACCACCACCTTTCGAAGGTGAACTAATAGCGTCAATGGTTTTTAATACTAAAAAGTAATCCTAAGATAACTACAAGGAAGTCGATGCTAGGGTGCCAATATGGAGAGCATGTGTTGGTCATGATTTCATTAAGATGTCTGCAATCAATGGTTATTGATGTCTTTTAATTGGTTAATCAATTGGTTCATAATGTTTACAATCAGGATTCATAGATAAGCCTCGCGGATCATCGCCCTCTCGGGTCCCTTCGTGTATGCACACATAGATGTATCCTCGCGGTACATCGTTCTCTCGGAGCCCTCATGGTATGTGTGAATCAAGATCCTAAAACATCAGAAACAATTGCTTAACCTAAAGAGAACAACGTTTCACCCCGCAAGTGTATGAGAACGTCAGAAAATATAACAATAAAAGGCATAAAATAACGTCATAAGTATCGAATAAATTATTGGTTTCAGAAGGAATTTAAGCTTATGTGTCCGCAAGGGTCACGGCAATGTCCACAAGGATCACGCCACGAATAAGTTTGCAAAGATCATATCCGATCCAAGTACACCAACAACGATAATACTTGAATAATACGTATAGAAACTAATAAAATACACGATATAACATGCAAAATAGAGCGAAAAGGTATCAAAACCAGAGATTACATAGCCCTAACTACATCACAACCAACGCATATGAGTTTTAGCCAAGCATGGAGAGAAAAGAATCAATATTCGTAGACAAATGCATCATCTAATACTCAAAATACAAGTCAAATACTCAAAATACAATGGAAAAGTTGAGAATTCTATCACCAATCTCTCCTCTTGGACCCCAAATCTCCTGCAAAATTGTGCATCTGCCTCTGTATCCAAAACCCCAAAAAAAATACGCACGAATACACAAGGGAAGCCTCAAAATACACACCAAAAACCCTAATACGGCCCAGAATACGCCAGAAAAGTCCCAAAATACGTCGCACAACACTGTTGATATATGGTTTTGGGTATGTCGGTTGGCGGATCAGATCCGCACGAATTCTGAGCCAAACCCGAACCTGCATTGCCGCTGCAAATTCTAGCCGTTCATCTCAAGGGGGTCGCCTCTGGCTCTGCCACGTGTCCTAGAGGATCATCTCCTACGCCCGCTCCGATTTACTCAACCTGCATCATCCGCGTCCGTTAATTCGAGCAGGAAGTGGCTAATGATCCTGCCACGTGCCCCTCAAAGCTCACCTCACTTTCGCCGCATCGGAAGAGACATCGCCCATTGGAACATTATCCAATGGTGCAACTGGAGCCGTGTATTGCTCCGCTCAATCGTCGGATGAAGCGGGCAGCCGTTGGATGGCTGCCATATGTCCTGCCTTTTGAGCGGGGCGCGTACGGTCGGTTAGTCGTATTTTCGTATTTTTCGTGTATTTCTGCATTTTAAAATGGTATTTACCTTCAGAAATTCATAAAAATTAGCATAGATCTCAGAAAAATATGGAAAAATAGCCGTTGGAATCGTAAAATTGAGATCTACAAATTAAAAATATTAGAAGACAAAATACTCAATAAAATAATAATTTCAGCATGGAATAAGAGATTTCTCTAATAATTATGAATAATCTCGATACGCTTGTATTAGAGGCCTAAATATGCATTAAACATGCACAAAATAATGCTAAATGAGGGGTTAAATATGCAATATTTAACCTGAATCACCCGTCGCCCGCAACCGCCCGCTTCAACCGCTCCAAATTTTTCTGCCCGTCGACACCCGCTCCAAAATTTTCCCCAAATTTTTCTGAGAGAGACTGGCGTGTCTTGTTTTCGTGGATGGGTAACTGAGCTGCTACTCCCATTACGCATTTTTGCTAAACATAGTTCATTTATTTACAAGTTTGTCATTCTCTCTACAATTTTAATGGCAAACTTGTAAATAAATGCAATATGTTTAGCAAAATGTGTAATATGCGTAGCAGCTACTTCAAAAATTATTTTTGGATATAGATCAATGGAAAACTTGTAAATAAATGCAATATGTTTAGCAAATGTGTAGTGTGAGTAGCAATCAGTGCAAAATTATTTATGGTTATAGATCAGTGTAAGTACACAAGTATTTGAAACTACCGATACAGACGAAACGGAACTTACTTTCGAAACCACTGAAACGGGCAAACCCGATACCAAGACCTAAATTTTCAGGAGACTGAAACCGCAACATATAACCTTGCTTTAAACTTTGAACTTTGAAGTCTATTAGGATAGTACCAATTGTGTGAGAAGTCTTGTGTTATTTGTTGTTATTGTTATTTGTTGTTATTGTGTTATTTATTGTAGGGTTGTAGTTGTGACTTTTTCTAACCTTAAATTATTGATTAGTTTAGTTAAGCTCTAATTTATTGTGTGATTTTTTTCTTTATTTTTTTAAATTTCCTTTGATTTGTTGTAATTTTGTTTGTTGGTTGAGTTCTGATTTATTGGTTAGTTTTGTGATTTTTTTTCCTATTTTAAACACGCCAAGGGCCTAAGGCCCAAACCATCGAAACTGAACCTAACCAATGTTTTCTGGTTCGATTTTGACCGGTTTGTGAATGAAATCGACCCGATTCAAACCAGTTTAGACAAAAACCGGTTCGGACCGGTTTGCTATGTTTTGGACAAAATGACCGAATCAGAACTTGCTCACACCAAGTCTCTTTATTGTATGTGATGAATTAGAGATTTCGTATTTCTACCCAATTTGCTTCAAATGAGGAGCTAGATGCTTGAGATTTGCTTTGAGTAGATGTAATTATTATTTGTGTTTTCAAATAACTTAAGGTAATTATTATCAGGTGCTGGAACACATTTGTCTAAGCAAAATGTGGGAATGACTTGAAAACCACCATGGAATTCAGGTTGGTGTTTCAAGCTCGGTTTCGTCTCGTTATAGTATGCAATCAATTAGAGATTTCTTAGTATTATCCAAGTTGTCTTCAGATTAGGAGCCAGATGCTTGAGATTTGCTTTGATTAGATAACACAAGGCTAGCTAATATCTAAGTATCCTTTATCTAATGGTTAACCATGTCTGATTGTGTAAAAAGTGATTTAGTCGCGGATTGATAAGCTTTCTTTTTTATAAATGATATTTTTGAGTTACGTTTGAATGAATAAATTGATTCGTGTCTTTCCTCTGAGACTTTACACTCCCTCTTTCTACATGCTTTTCTTCCATCATTAAGCAGGCCCTGATGGAGGTGGCATTTTATGGCTCCAGTCTTCTAGTCATCTTTGCTATATGCTTCAGAAACCTTCCAAACACCGGGGTATCATCATCTAGAAAGACTGGAACTAGTCTGAATTGAACAACTCTACAGTGCTTTACAATGATGAATTAAAAACAGATTGAGTACCCTGACATACCAGCCTGAAAACATTTAACGCAAGGGTTGAATCTAATCTGCAGAAATACCCTTATACTGACAATCCAAAACCATGAAACTGATAAGGTTATTTCTGAGTCTCTTTTCTGAGTATTTATAGAGAGAATATCTAAATATAAGTTTCTTTTAAAAGTTTGTTACCCATGTCCTTGAGTCCATCAGCTGTACTGTCAAGAACAATAAAACCCTACATCACATATATAAAGTTATATGCCAGATTTACTTGTCGATGCATATATTCGATATAGCAACCTACAGACTAGTAATAAGATGTCAGAACAAAATGAATTAGAAGATAAGATATCATTTTCATAAAATGTTTAAAATTTATTATTAAATTAATATTTTATGAAACTAAACATTTCATTGAACTAACAAAAGATCCCTTCCCCCCACCCCCACCGCCCAAAAAAAACCAACCTAACCCTAAAAAAGTAAATAAAATAACTAAAACCATCCCTACGTATAATTGTGGCCCCCTTGATCTTAGGCTCAACCTTGACAGAACTTAGGCCTTGTCAAGTTTTTCGAATTGTGGTATGGTGAAGTTTGGGATCCAAATCTCAGTCTATGAGACCAGACCTTGTTTGGATGCCAAAATGGAGTTTTATAAATTGGATTTTAGAGGTCCCCCCAAACTCCACCAAAGTGGGATTTAGAAAAATTCAGAGGCTTAGGAAAATAAACTCTGTTGCCAAACACCCAATCAACTTCATCAGTTTCAAAAATTGAGGACTGTATGGATACAACATAGGTTTTGTTTTAACAAACGAACACCTGGTTTCACAAACTATGTTGCCAAACTAGGCCTTAATCTTGAGCCTAACCAAGAACACAAACCGGACATCAAATCAAAACTATACATGTCCTGTTCAATTAAAGCATTTCAGCATAACGTCCACCAAAACCCAATCAAGTCTAAAAGTCCATTGACCAATTATACTGCAAACATCATGCATTTGGATGTTTGTATTGTTTTGTAGTACCAAAGTATATGTCCTCTTTGGTTTATATTTTGAAGAGAAATGTGAAAGATTTTATATTATTTTTGTTTAGCATCTCCTAAGCTGTATTGTAGCCAGGAAAATGTTTCAAGATGCTAGTTTTGCATATATCGGACACAAAGTTTACAATGCTCTTAAGTTCCACGTGTACAATCTTCCCTTTTGTTTTGTTTTCTGTTCTTTTATTTTCCCTCAAATTGAATAACCACACTGGAAAAATAGAAAGAACAGATACAAAATACATACAGGCAAATCACAAACACATATACAGCCACAGAAATACAAGACATGTATAGACAAACAAGCACGCATACAAGCAAGAACAAAACGTAAAGTCAACTGCAAACACTGAAGTCAATTAATCAAGGGCATTTTCGGTATCCATCTAACTGGACACATGCTAGCAATGAAGTGATGTGGGCACAGGATGATTACGTAGATGGCACATGATAAAGTTTCCAAATTATAAAGTTAGTACTATTGGAGCAATTTCATAACTGATGATTATTTAAAGAAAAAAATCTTTAAAATGCCCTATTCACAAATTCCAAAATGCTTTGTATGACAAGAAAAACTGAAAGGTACCTTGTCGAAATCTTTAACCACCTTTGCTTCCAAAGAAGAATTTTCCTCGTACTCCATCCACAATTCTTCTATCTCCGTTGCTGCAAAGCGCGGGAAAAGTAACTGTTACTTGATATGTCTCACTCGGGCAAAAAAAATAGGATTACTTGCCATGCCTGATGTCTCTTGATCACCATTATGATCTTTATATGTGATTGCTAATCTTAAGAAAGTTGTTATATACTGGAAATAAAGAATTAAGCCAAAGTCTGCTTATGACCTCTAAATAAGCTATTTCTAGAAGAGGGCAGTCAGCTAGTATTTGGCTAGAGAATTGCACCAAGTCTTACTCGAAATCTTTCACCTTGATATATAAGCATTATGGCCACGGTTATGCTCTTACATGCAAATGGCCGTAAATAGAAACTTGTTCTTCTTTAGTGTAAAGAAACATAATATGTGTATCTTCCTTCAGTAATGTGAACCATTTAGATTTGGCTTACATGTTCCTTAGAGATGAGTGTGGTTATCCATATGAAATTACTACATCTCATTGTCTAGGTTCTATGAATTCTATGGGTATTTATAAGGCCTCTCCTCGGTTGTAACGTTAAGTCTAACAAGCTGCCTAGTGGTGTAAATGTATCATCGCCTGGCTTGCTCTTTTGATTATAATTGCATTTGCAAAGAGTTATGTGGACACAATCATAAATGACTGATGTTATGTTGACAATAAGTTAAAAGTCGGAAAAAATGATCAGTTCTCTTAGGGAGATTTTCCCTTTGTAGATTGTGTTCATAACCAACCCATTGTAATGAGAAAGTCAAAAAACAATCATAGCTATGAGGAAAGAGCATATGGCTAAGTTAAAAGGTGACCCATAAGACTAACTTAATATCACTATCAAATTGGCAACTCAAGTTGTTAAACTTTAATTTGCAATCACCATGATGAGGAATGATAGACTATATGATATGGATCAGAAATTTCCATTTTTATTTTTTATTTTTTATTTTTATTTCAGTTTTAGAGTTTTCCTTATTTGATTCTTTTAAGAATTTTAGAGAGTTTTTATTATTTAGGAGTTTTAGTCCCATATTGGTTGGAATAAGAAAAGAATTGAGTTGTAAGCCTATAAAAGGCCCTAGACTTGTTTTTTTTCAATCAATGAACCAACGAAAGAATCGATGAAAAATTTTCTTCAAAGGTTTCACTCCTTAGTTAGGAGCCCCGGAATTCTTGGTGAAAAGCCAATAAACCCTAATTTATCAGTTGTTCTACAATTCTTTCTCAAATCCTCCATCAAATAAATCCACTCCATCCTACATCAATTTGGCATCAAAACCAAAGATCACACCTTAGCTATTTCCGGTTCCTAGATACAATAACTCAATTCTCACGCCGTCGTCGCCGTATATTAGTGATTTTATTCATTTTTCACACTTAAACTTCTTAGCATACTCCATTCATTTACTGAGCAATTAGCTCATCCATCATTTTTCAGATTTATTTGGTACAAGTGCTACATAGATGGCTAATGTGGATATCTATAAGTCGGTAACTTATTAAGAATTTGGGGAAAGATAACTTGGTCATCTAGCATTAGAGGGCAATCTTTGGATGTGTGACTTTACATTAGATTTTGTATTACATAATAATGGATGATGGAGGTAGAAACAATGTAAATGATTTAATTGGATATGTTGATATGTGAGATTTAAGGCCTCGCGATTCTTCTGTATAAGAAAATTACAAACAACAAACATTGATCCCCTAATTAATATTGGTAATTATGTAGTTTTAAGGCATGACCAAACAGATAAAGAAAAAATTACCAATCAAATTAGTGCATTATCAACATCAAGATTAAAAAAATAGGAAACATTGTTTTCCACCTTTTCTAGTTAGAAATCATGCCGAACAAGTTGAGAGGTAAAGCTACCATGGGTAATTAATCTAGAAAATTAAATGCAATGACTAAATTAAAATTTGATGGATATTTTATACCAACACGTGAATGGTTGCTTATTCGGATACAATGATATTTTATACCAACAAGTGAATGGTTGCTTAATCTGATACAATGAGCTATGATATAGTAAATTTGATCTACAAGTAGTCAAAATTCTTATAGCTTCAGACAAGACTATTCATCCATGTTATGAGTTTTGCAACTAGTATTTAGGCAGCTAGTTTAGGCCAAAGAATTGTAATAACTTCTACTTGAAAATCTTCCACCAAAATACATAAGCATTATGGCCAGGGTTATGGTCTTACATGCAAATGACTGAAAATAGAAATGGTTATGTACGCATATTGACCTTTGATTGTTATAGAAATGACTAATTGCTTTTGTGTCGTTCTTTAGAGTGTAAAGAAACTAATACGTGTATCTTTCTTCTTAAATGTGAACCATTTGGCTTTGGCTTACATGTTCCTCAGAGATGATTGTGGTTACGTATAGCAAATTACCACATCTCATTGTCTAGACTCTTTGCAGTCTATGGGAATTATAAGGCTTCTTCCAGGTTGCAATGAGCTTAAAATGTGTGACCAACAGAAGGCAAGTCTAATGACCTACCCACTGGTGTAAATGTTTCATTGCATGGCTTGCTCTCATTTGCTTATAATTGCCTTTGCCAAGAGCTCTTTCTACCATAAATGATTGAAGTTAAGTAGACAATAAGAACTGGTTTTATACCACAATTTGCATAGCCTATGGATGTCTTGTTCGGATAACTAAAGGTCAATTTATGATGTTGTAAAGCTCGGCCCAACAAGATCAAAGGGCACAAAGTCCGACTTGAGATGGTTGTCGCTCAACCCAGTCTAACTCGGGCTGGATACTGATGCGGACGCATCGACTACTCCACCGGTCCTTGGGGATGAGGGTCCACCCATCATGACATACGTGAGACGTAGGAGGCGCGGGATCGTCACGTAGTGGGTTTAGTGGGTCGAGGGGTATTTTAGTCTCTTCAGGCTAAATTAGTAAATCCTCGTTTTTCTATTTAATTAGGGCTAGCCATCATTGTTAGTGCTATGCTTATTTTGTTGAAGAACATCCTTAGGCATCTTGTGAAGGATCTTTAGACTTTTTATCCATTCAAGTAAAAGCTAGGAGATCGAGTTCGTCTCGAAGAAACTCAATTATCTTTGTTCTTCTTCAAATTCTCTAATAAAAATTCCTCTTTTTAATTTTTCCTCTTTTAAAATCTGATTTCTATTGATTCGATCCATCGGATCGTATTAAATTGGTATCAGAGCACTAGATCCAAATGGCGGCAAGCACTCGCTCGAAGGCGGATTTGATCGATGAGAAGATTCAAAGCCTACGTGAGGATCTCAATCGGGAGATCGAAGAACGGTTCGAGGGATTGAAGAAAACGGTGGGGGATTCACTCAAGGATCACGCTCATTCGCAAGAAGACATCCAGATCGAACTTCGGGGGATGAGGACGGACGCCGCGCAACAAGGCCGAGATCTCCGAGAATTGAAGGCGATGATACAAGCCCTCACGGTGGCGAAAGAAGGAGATCGAGGCAAGTGGATCCAAGAGGGGGGAGATTCTACCCTAGAATCGGCCTCCCTAGAGGAAGCGCGGACAACGGCGGAGTTTCCACATCAAGGCGACATCGCGGAAGAGGCATGGATGACGGTGCGGCCAACCCTAGACCCGCGCGGGCCTGTTTCACAAAAAAACAGACCCTCTCGGGTCTGTTCAGGCCACGGCAGGCCCTATCGGGCCTGCCCAGGGGCCGACGGCCCAACCCAGGCCTCCCCAGGCCTGGGCGAAGCCGCCCGACCAACCGGGGGCTTTGGCGCCTCTGGCGAACTCTCCCAGGCCTTCCCCGGCCTGGGCGAGCCCGCCGGGGCCACCGGAGTCCTCGGCTGACCCTGGCGGGGGCTGGGGGCAGGCCCCGCCAGGGGCGCTGGAGGTGCGGCACCCCCATCTGGGGGTGCAGGAGGGCCGACTGGCCATGTCGGGGGCCCGGCAAGCTGGAACGGGCCTTCCGAGGGTTTGGCGGGCTGGGCCGCCCCTCCTGGGGGCCCGGCGACTTCGTCTCGACCCTTTGGGGGTGTGACGGGGTTCGTATCCCACTCTGGGGGACCTTCGGAGACAGTAGGAGGCGGATGGGCCTCGGGGACGGCTATTGGGACCCCAGCGGGCCAATTTTGGAGAGCAGAGACCATCCCACCTGGGCCGAGACCTGTTTTCGCACGGCCACCGGAGTTTCCAGGGCACCACTATCAGCCCGATGCATAAGAGAGGCCCGCATGACCGGAGGAGTTGTACAGGGTTGACGGGGGAGGTCCAATGGAGGTTAGGGGTGGCGGTTTGGTTCGGGGAGGTGACCGTGGAGGGGATAGAGGGCAGCAGGGAGACATCAACGCGGACCGGTGCTTGATGAAGCTGAAGATGCCGACCTTCGATGGCACCGATCCCGACGGGTGGATATATCGAGCGGAGAGATATTTTCATGTAATGGGGCTGACGGAGCAGGAGGTCATGAAGGCCATCGGGATCTATTTTGAGGGGAAGGCTCTAGCATGGTACCGGTGGAAGATAGCACGGTCCCCTTTCCGCACCTGGGATGAGCTGTCAGCACTGATCATGGATCGATTCCAGGAGACAGCAGTGGTGATTTCTACGAGCAGCTGTCGGCCCTAAGGCAGGAGGGGACAGTGAGAGACTACGTAGAGAGATTTGAGATGCTGAATAGCCGGATGAAGGGGGTGACCGACGAGGTGATGATCGGGAACTTTATGAGGGGGCTGAAGCCCTCGATACGAGCTGAGTTGCGGATGCAGAGCCCAGCGTCCTTGGAGGATGTCCTCCGCTTGGCCCATAAAGCAGAGGAGAAGCATGCGGAGGAGAGGAGGATACGGGGAGCCTGGGGGCCAGAATTCCCGCCCTATCCCACCAGCAGCGGCACAGAGGGTACCTGTAGCTGCTCCTGAGACTCGAGGGAAGGGCCGTCCAGCTGCCCTGGGGCGGCGGATGACTAAGGCTGAGGTGAGGGAGAAGCGGGCCAAGGGTTTGTGCTTCCGTTGCGACGAGAAGTTCACCCCTGGGCACAGATGTGTGAGCCGCCTACTGCAGATCACCATGGTACCCGACGAGGAGGGGTACGTATGTGAGGAGGAGCCTGAGGAGGAGCCACTGGTAGAGGAGGGGAAGTCTCACCTAGACTTCGCGGAGGTTTCCCTGAACTCTGTGGTGGGGTTCACACCGAACCACACCATGAAGTTATCAGGACAGCTGGGAGACACAACGGTGACGGTACTGATAGACAGTGGGGCCACCCACAATTTCATCTCCAGCAGAGTGGTGGAGCGGCATGGGCTGCAGCTGAGCACCCTGGAGAAGTTTACCGAATTGTTGGGGACCGGGAAGATGGAGGAGAGCAAGGGTCTCTGCAAGGGTCTGTGTATGACCTTGCAGGGAGTGCAGATCATGGAGGACATCTTACCATTGGAGCTGGGCAACGTGGATATCATATTAGGGGTGCAGTGGCTGAAGAAGTTAGGGGAGATGAAGGTGAACTGGAAGCTCCTGAGGATGGAGTTCCAAGATGGAGATCGGACCGTCGTGCTGACAGGGGACCCGACCCTTTGTTTTTCCTTAGTGGCCTTCAAGGCCATCACTCGGGCGCTGCGGGACGAGGGAGAGGGGTTCCTGATGGAGTATCAGGGGCTGACAGCTGAGGGTGAGCAGCAGCAGGAGGAGACCGCAGCGGAGGTTGAGCAGGTACTAGAGCAGTACCAGGAGGTCTTTCAGGACCCGCAGGGGTTACCACCGTCCAGGGGACACGAACACACGATTGTATTGCGTGATGGAGCAGCACCGGTGAGTGTGCGACCGTGCTGGTACCCGCATGTGCAGAAGGACGAGATTGAGAGGATGGTGCGGGAGATGATGCAGGCTGGGATCATCCAGCCAAGTGTGAGTCCTTTTTCGAGCCCAGTCTTGCTGGTCAAGAAGAAGGACGGGAGTTGGAGATTCTGCGTCGATTACCGGGCGCTGAACAAGGAAACTGTAGCTGACAAGTTTCCTATTCCGGTGATCGACGAGCTGTTGGACGAGCTTCATGGAGCGGTGATCTTTTCGAAGATCGACTTGAGGGCAGGGTACCACCAGATCTTGATGCGGCCAGAGGATGTGCCGAAGACTACCTTCCGCACCAACGAGGGGCATTACGAGTTCAGAGTCATGCCATTCGGCTTGACGAATGCCCCCTCTACTTTCCAGGCCTTGATGAACAAGGTCTTCCAGCCCTTCCTGCGGAGGTTCATTCTCGTATTCTTTGACGATATTCTCGTCTACAGCAGAAGCTTAAGGGAGCATTTGGACCACTTGGAAGTGGTCTTCCGGGAGTTGTTGGCGCAGCAGTTGTTCGCCAATCGGAACAAGTGCAGTTTCGGCCAGGAGAGGATCGAGTACTTAGGGCATGTGGTGTCGGCAGAGGGGGTAGCGGCCGACAGGGCGAAGATAGCGGCTATGATAGATTGGCCGATCCCTACGATACTGCGAGCTCTTCGGGGATTTTTGGGTCTGACTGGCCATTATCGGAAGTTTGTGAAAGGGTACAGCACCATAACCTGGCCCTCACCGAGCAGCTCAAGAAGGACGGGTTTCATTGGGGGGAGGAGGCCACCAAGGCTTTTCAGGCCTTGAAGGTGGCGATGACGACGGCACCAGTTCTTGCCTTGCCAGATTTCAGCCTATCTTTCGTGGTGGAGACTGACGCTTCGGGATATGGATTGGGGGCGGTGCTTATGCAGGAGGGACGGCACATAGCCTATTTCAGTCAGGTGTTGTCTGTTAGAGCACGGCTGAAATCGGTGTATGAGCGGGAATTGATGGCCATTGTCTTCGCAGTGACGAAGTGGCGGCCCTATCTGTTGGGTCGGGAGTTCGTGGTCAGGGCGGACCAAAGGAGCCTCAAGTACCTTTTGGAGAAGCGATTGGTTACTGAGGAGCACCAACGTTGGTTGTCCAAGCTGGTGGGGTACCGATTCGACATCGAGTACAGGCCGGGGTTGGAGAACAAGGCAGCTGATGCCTTGTCTCGCCGGAGGAGAGCGTGGACTTGAGGGCTCTGTTGCGACCGATATGGTTGGACTGGGAGCCTATTTTTCAGGAGGCGGAGAGTGATGAAGAGCTGAGACGGATCTGAGAGTTGCTGCAGTAGTGAAAGGAGGGGCCGACCGGGTATTCCCTACAGGAGCAGACTGCTTTACCAGGGGAGGTTGGTGCTACGGCGGGCCTCATAATTTATACCAGTCCTATTTCAGGAGTTCCACGGGTCGGCGACTGGAGGCCATTCGGGGGTACAGCAGACGTACCAGAGGATGGCTAGGGAGGTGTACTGGCCCGGGATGCGGAGGAGGGTTGCCCAGTTAGTAGCTGCTTGTGACGTCTGCCAGCGTCACAAGTATATGGTCATGGCCCCAGCCGGACTCCTACAGCCGTTGGAGTTGCCAGAGAGGGTATGGGAGGAGGTCTCGATGGATTTCATTGACGGGCTGCCCCGTTCCGAGGGATATACGGTGATCCTCGTCGTAATAGACCTCCTGAGTAAGTATGCCCATTTCATACCTTTGAGGCATCCTTACACAGCGGTCTCGGTGGCCACAGCATTCATACGAGAGGTGATACGCTTATATGGGATACCGAGATCCATAGTGTCCGACAGGGACAAGGTCTTCTTGAGCGGGTTCTGGCGGGAGCTCTTCAGGGTACAGGGTACGGTCCTTAAGAGGAATACGGCGTACCACCCGCAGACGGACAGGCAGACCGAGGTGGTGAACCGCTCTATAGAGACTTATCTGCGGTGCTTCGCGTCGGAGACACCTCGACAGTGGCACAGGTGGTTGGCATGGGCGGAGTACTGGTACAACACATCGTACCACTCAGCGACAGGGACGACCCCCTTCAGGATCCTCTATGGGCGAGACCCACCATCATTGCTACGTTTAGGTGACAGGTAGACACCGGTGTCACAGGTGGAATCTTACATGGGAGACAGAGATGCTATGTTGGAGGAGCTATGGCGACATCTTATGAGGGCTCAGCAGGTGACGAAGGCTCGGGCAGACGGCCACCGGAGGGACGTCCACTTTCAGAAGGGCGATATGATGTATATTAAGCTGCGGCCCTATCGGCAGAAGACATTAGCTCGGAGGCAGAATGAGAAGCTAGCAGCTCACTACAACGGTCCCTACCAGATTGCGGCCAAGATTGGGAAAGTGGCTTATCGGCTACACCTGCCACCTTCCTCGACGATACATCCGATGTTTCATGTGTCGCAGCTACGGAGGGCGATTGGAGCCAGTCAGCCACGTCGACTCTGCCACCTACACTGACGAAGGACATGGAGGTATTACTCGAGCCCCTGGATATGCGGGCAGTTCGTCAGGGACTGGGACGACGAAGAGAGGTGCTGATCTATTGGGTGGGCCTACCTGATTGTGACGCCACGTGGGAGGCATATGACGTGGTCCGGGAGCAGTTTCTAGATTTCCACCTTGAGGACAATGTGGCTCTTTTAGCGGGGGATATTGATGCGGACGCATCGACTACTCCACCGGCCCTTGGGGATGAGGGTCCACCCATCGTGACATACGTGAGGCGTAGGAGGCGCGGGATAGTCACGTAGTGGGTTTAGTGGGTCGAGTGGTATTTTAGTCTCTTCAGGCTAAATTAGTAAATCCCCGTTTTCTATTTAATTAGGGCTAGCCGCCATTGTTATGGCTATGCTTATTTTGTTGAAGAACATCCTTAGGCATCTTGCGAAGGATCTTTAGGCTTTTTATCCGTTCAAGTAAAAGCTAGGAGATCGAGTTCGTCTTGAAGGAACTCAATTATCTTTGTTCTTCTTCAAATTCTCCAATAAAAATTCCTTTTTAATTTTTCCTCTTTTAAAATCTGATTTCTATTGATTCGATCCATCGGATCGTATCAGATACATGCCGATGTGAATGCCTATTAAGATTTGGGGTAGATGAAATTACCAAAATACCCAAGGACACTCCTATAAATAATATTGCTATGTGCACGCACACTACAACGGTATGGTATGATTTTATGTAATCCTACTGTTCAAGAACCCTAAATTTTCCTCCTTAAGGTTGCATGTACACGAAGGTCGGAGTGTTTTATATTGAGAGCCATCCCAACCTCTGATGACATTTCATGTCTAGCATGCAAGCGATAGTTCAAAGCATGCCACCATCATCTTCGTCATCTGGCAAGGATTAAGTGCTGCCAACAGTAATTGTAAGTCAAAATTCACATACATTTTATTTAATGTTTGCAATTAGTATTTTGTGCTTGTATTTTGTGCTGCAACAACTAGTCAGTTCTTGTAAGGAGCTTTATGGATTATGCTCATAACCAACCCATCTTGAAGAGAAATTCCTTAGATGATAAAAAATGATGATAGCTGGGAGAAATGAACATATGCTTAAGTTGAAATGTGCCATATAAGAAACCTAACATCAATATCAAACTAATAGCACAAGCTTGTAGAGTTAAAATTTAAATTGTAATCGCCATGAACAGGATGGACGCCTAGCAGATGATGATTAAAATTATAAGGAATATTTTTGGGAATACAAGTTTCCGTGAAAGGATATAAAGGTTGTGAGTGCAGATGGAGTATGTCTACAATTTCGAGTGTACTATAACCACAAATTCAATGTTATTTTTGATGGCATTATGGAGATCACACTGGCATAATTCATTTCTGTATTTTGAGATTAAGCATACATTTCCTAATGAAATTACCAAAATTTGAAATGGCTTCACATATAGATAATCAAAAATATACATTTCATTGTGATAGCTACTAAGTTAGTGTCAAGAACGTATTGGATAAAGAAGGCCAACTTTTATTAAATGATGGGTGTTCCTAATATTAATGAGCAAAAATAGGAGTGACCTAACATTTATCGATGGACCTAAAATCCATTAGCAAGACGGCACTGAGCACACAGAGATTTTTGTTCAAGGCCCCATAAAACTCAAGACACGTCCAATGCTACCATTCCCTTATAACTAGAACTCTAGGTGCATGAAAGGCACGTGAAATAATATTGAAATTTGCACAATTGTAGACTTCAATGGGTTTTGACCTATATAATGGTATACATTAAACGATGATGAGGTGTATCAACTACTAATTATTTAATAAAGCCATGCTATGTTGAAAATTCACATGAATATAATGTAGGAAATGAGACAAGCTCTTAAGTCGGGATTTAATAAAGAACCTGCCATTAGAATTGAATTAAATGAAAATTTTGGTCAACCCATTTTTTCTCCTTTTTGAAATAATTGACCCAAATGAATACTTTACATTAGTCCATATTCAATTGCAATTGAGAGGGATGAACGGGTTGGCAGTATGACACTTGATTAATCTAGAGATGAATAACATATACACACGATAATATCTAAAGATTGTCGTGTAATCATACATTTACTGCCATCAATTTACCTCGAGATCCTCCGCCAAGCAAGTTGCACATGTGATCAATCGCTTCCCTCTCTCTTCGACTCTTCTCCAGCTTCGGAACTCCATCCGCAGGAGTAATATCACCCACAATAGCTAATAAAACAACAGATATCATTAAGAATAAGATGAACCAATAAAAAAGCCGAACTTTTGTTACTTCCGTTGAGGAATTAGAGTCGTACGATTATTATAAAGGATGGTAAATGCCCGAATATACCGTTGCATAATTGAGATAATATGAAAACTTGATGCTTAACAACTTTAAGCTGTGAACAATAGGAAACATTGAGCATTTACCTTCGGCGATATCATGCACAATAGCCATCTTCACCAACCTGTTAAAAAAATAATAATAATACTGCTAATTTAATCAAATTTAAACTTAAATTTCAAAACAGAAGCAGGCATTGAGATTGGCGAGCCCTAACCGACCTGTCGCGATCGGCACCGGGAACATCGGGGGCGACAAGAGCCATGACGCCCATCCGATACATGTGGTCCGCTACCGACTCGGGATCCGATACTCCGCGGCGCACCCAACCCGCTCTCTTCGTGGTCTAGCGAAGCCATCGGTCGCATTAAAGACAGGAGATGTCGACAAAGATGGGTTGGGGTAAGAGAACGACGAAAGGACGAACCTTGAGGCGGCGGCAGAGGGTGAGAAAATCGACGGCGGCGCAGGCGGAGGACGACGGCGTGGCCTCGACGGCGGGAGCGGGGGAAGGCGGAGGCCCGTTGGGGAGATTGGAGGAGGACATCGTGACCGTACGTTTGGAGATCGGACGGAGGAGGGATGGGGATCTTTTAGAACGAGAGGGTATAAAACGAGGGAGACGCGAGGATTCAAAGACGAGCACACCCCCTCCTCGACTCCCACTCATCCTCGCGACCCTTTATGCTGCACTGTTGCTGCTGATGATGTGCCTTCGTGTATTTTGCCATTTAATTATCCTTTGGGAGCTGCTAGATACACTAAAATAATGCCAAACACTCCACGCTTTATTTACAAGTTTATCATTTGTCTTAATGCTAGTGTAATTATACAGGGTATGGGAATTGCTACGGGCACAACGACGACCGCTTATTATTTATTTACAAGTCTGTCATTCAGAATTACTCATCGTACATGACCGTTTATTATTTATTTACTAGTCTGCCTTTTAGAATTACTTATCGAGCACGGCCGTTCAAAAATGGCAAAACCACCTCGGTTGTGCGCGGTGAGCAAACCCCACGACCGATGGCTGTTTGGCTCATCGCGCACAACCACTATTGCTACACGCACGACCGCCGCCTTCGACCTTCACAGCCCCTCCGTTGCCCCCCCCCCCCCCCCCCCCCCCCCCCCCCCCTCCCCCCTCCGACCATCTTCATCTTTCCCAACCCCCTCTGTTGCTCCCTCCCTCTCCTCGCACCCATCCGCCAACCTCAACAACCCCTCCTCCGCACCCCCATCCGACTACCCAGCATTGCCCCATCTGTCGCCACCTTCGTCTTCCCCAGCCCCCTCCGCCGACCCCTCCGCCTCATCCGCTGACCTCCCCAGCCCCTCCTCAGTACCCTTCGACGACGACCCAGCCCCGTCCCCTCTGCCGCCGCTCTTCATCTTCCACAGCCCCCTCCGCCGACCCATCCCCCTCCTCCGTACCCTCCTCCGACGACCCAGCCCCGCCCCCTCTGCTGCCACCCTTCGTCTTCCCCAGCCCCCTCCGTCGACCCATTTCCCTCCTTCGTCCCATCTGCTGACCTCACCAGCCCCTCTTCTGTACCCTCCTCAGACTACCCAGCCATGACCCCTCTGCCGCCACTCTTCGTCTACCCCGGCCCCATCCGCCGACCCATCCCCCTTCGCAGCCCCATGCGCCGACCTCCCCAGCCCCTCTGTCACCCCTTCCTCCGACTAATCAGCCACTCCCCCTCTGCAGCCCCTCATCATCCACTCTTCATCTTACTCTCCTCCTCCTCCGCCCCCTTCCCTTCATCTGCCCCTTCCGACGAACTCCACAGCCCCAACCCCACTGGTCCCTCCACCAACAACTCAGCCCCTCCTCCGACTGGCCTCGCCCCCATCGCCAATTCCAACCCCTAAAAACTCGTCGGCGAGTTGGGGGAGGCAGGGGGAAGATGCGACAAGGGTAAAAGAGTTTTAAATTTTGAATGGCAACCTTGTAAATGGTGGTTGTGCGCATAGCAATTCTTTAGACCTAATTGATGTGCACATAGACCACTTAACACAAACATCCGAACGAATTTAAAAATCATTTTTTGTGCTTTACACACATCATATCCCAACATTACTCATCTCCTCTTCATTCTACTATTGTACTTCATGATACGGTTATCGTCGCCTCCCCACACAACATACTCGAACCCCCCCCCCCCCCAACAACGCCCCCTCCACCAACACGCCGACTGCCCCGCTTCCTCATCCCTTCCACTCTCCATCCCTCCACACTCATCATTCATCCTCTAGTCCCTTATTCCGCTATTGCAGCATCTGGTGGTGGTCGATGCAACTGTGGCGGCGAAAGATGAGACTAGATGAGGAATGCAAAGTGTGGATGAGGAAGATGATGGTGAGGCGATTGATGAGATGAGGAAGCGGAGAGATCGACGACTAAAGGGAGCGGGGAGCCATATTTTTTGGGTGGGGGTCGGTGGGACGAGCGTTACAGGGATGATGTCACTGTCGCTTTCCGATCGTACGTAATCCGTGCGCGTACTTTTGTTCGTACGCGTAATTATCTTGACCGCTTCTGGTATCCGAACCGTATGATGTGATATGTCGTTGTGACCCTCTGAGAGAGTATTTATTTGTGGGATTTTTCGTGAATGTCATTTCACGGCTCATTCTCCCACAACTTAGCTTTGAATGAAGGGGTGTTGTAACTTTAGACTTCGTCGTTTGATCTCTTTATTTTTTAGTTCCGTCTTTCTTTACCCTAGCACGGGACCGACCATCGTAGCCTCGATCCTCTCGTCGACACGGTCGTCCCGATATTTTTATATTTTTCGGACACCGTTTGGTTGGCCTTTCGCACTAATCTCTTTTATAACGTAATTAGCCTAGTTAATCCCTGATTCAAATCTTAATTAAAATATGATCTAATCTAAACCATAGGATCAAACGTATCATGTTGAATTCTTCCTAGCTTTTCGTCAAACCATATTGACCTAAGTCTACCCCCTCCCTCTCACAACTTTTCTCTCACATCACCTAAATGCACCCCACTTTCAAAATTATTTATCAAAAAACAACTTTCTTACTCTCACCAAATTTGGCTATTCATCATCACATATTAAACTAAATTCTACCCTCCCTCCCTCACACAACCTCTCTCCAATCACACTAACTAAACCCCATCTCAAATCTATTTAGCAACTAACCCACTCTCTTTTCAATCTGATGCAATCGTAGGTTTTCTTCATGTATCGCACAGCCGCCAACCACCCATGAAACTCACGACAACTCTCCCCCTCACCCCCAACTCCGGCCCCCGTTGTCTCACCCTCCGGCCACCCAAGCAACTTCCGACGAACCTCCCCTAAAACAACCGAACACCAACCCAACATACTGTTGCCCCAACTTCCGGCCATCTCCACCAGACCCGCGGCCACCTGCTCCTCTCCCCTACCACCTCCGACCAGATTCCTCCACGCTCGAGCCCCACAAACATCTGGCCATTCCTCCCCTGCTGCCGACAGATCTGTCCTCTCCCCATTGCCGCAACAATTTGCCCCACAAGCCCTAGGATCTGCCGTTCACAGCTCCACAACCCATGCCGGCCATCTCTTTGGCATCCTCCGGCCATCTCCCCTCTACAAACAGCGCGCGGCCTCCCCTAACTGTCGCTGCCCTTCAAAACTATCGCACGTACACCCTTCATCCAACAAATCCAAACCCCCTTTGCAAATCTGTCCTGCAACCCCTAGACCCCATGGCCTTGCCCCACGACAGTCGCATCCTCATCCCCCTTGCTGCCGCAAACACACACCCGCCCCTATGTTGCCGCACACCTTCCTTCATCCCCAAAACTACCTCGTCTCTCCACAAATAGATCTGAACCATTTGTGAACTGCCACACAACATCCGACAACCCCGCGCCGTTGGTGTGCCCCATTGCGCCGTAGCGGCGTGCAACACGGCTGTTCCCCTAGGCCGAAGACCCTTGCACGGCCTTCACTTGTCGCTGGCGTTTGTGTTGCTCGCTGCCGTACGCGCGTCGTGCTACCGTGGTCGCTAGCTGTCCGTCGTACCCTTGCTCATTGCCGAAGTCCAACCTCTGGCATCCCTACCCGACGTCAGTGTAGCTCTTGCGTCGTGTTAAGGTATACCTAACCCGTAGGAACCCACATCCGCATGTTAATAAGATAAAAACTGTGATTTCATTGTTTTGATAACCCACTAATTGAAGATAATAATATGGGACTGTAGGCTGGGCGTTGGTTGAGCACATAGGAAGTTCTGGACCTCTCTGATCTGTGATTGCAGCACGTTTCTTTCAGGCAAGTGAAACTTGCACAGCAATTTGTTAGGCCATGCTTTAGGCCATTTTGTAGAATTGTGTAAAAGAGACTAAGCGGTGAAATGATAGTCGCCTAGACGACCATATTTGATCTAGTTTGACAACGAAACTAGATCCGACACATATCAGATCTAGCTTGACAACGAAGCTAGATCCAACACCTTTACTATGCTATCATTTCATGTCGCATGTCACGTTTACTTTCAATTAACTGTATGCACATTTAACTGCTTATTGCCAAGCTCATGCATATTGCCATGTCATTTCATGCATCAACTTGCTTTATCATGAATGTGTATCACACACTACTTTAAATTGTAAGCTACGACGAGTAGGATCTTGACTCCTACATATTGATTGAGGCTAGGCCCCTGCTTTGTGGGCACAACCCTATGCCAAACCAAAAACACTTCCTGGCTCGTGATCCAGAAGCGAGCTCAGTGTGTTGGTGAAACCAACGCTCGATACATGTGGATGGGTAGAGTTAAACGATTGCTTGAGCGTAGAAGTGAGCACGTACAACCACTTTAGACAAAAGACGGAAACTCTGTGCACATCGTGAATACAAGTTAATCGTGAAATAGTGAATATTGTTTAGTAGCTCTCGCTACGACGTGTCCTGTATTGCAAGTATCATATTCATGTTTTAAACTGATGCATTCATTGAAATATCATGTCATGTCATCATTATTTTAGAACTGTTAAGCTGCAGTTATCTTATACCTGATGTGCTTTACGTTTCCTTGCACAAAAGTCTCCCTTCATTCTTTGGAGATTTTTGCTGACATGTGACCTTTTCTCTTTGGGTGTCACATGTCAGGTTTTGAGCCTGATTTAGTTGCTGAGGACACAGTTTGCTGACGTCCGGTTCGAGGACACCGGAGTTCTACCCTTAGTCTCAGCTGGTGACTTTTCTTAGTTGTTGTTTACTTTCTTAGTAGTTGTTGTTAGGTTATTCGGTGCGTTGCACCCTTCCATTTGTATTAGTTTCAGCCATGCTTAGGCTTTCTTTTCAGACTCTATACTTTACTTTATGACTATCTCTGTAATGTTTGGAATAAAACCTGTGGATGTTGAATGTTGGATAATTTTATTTGTCTATCCCTCATTATTATTATTGTTGTTTCGTCGTAATGCAAAGAACCCGATAATGGATTAAATTACTAGACGCTTATCAGGCTGTAGCTTCACAGCTCCAAGTCTGAGCGGATCTCTTCACGTCTCGTCTTCCATACTGGGAAGAGGGGCGTGACAGATGCGGCGATGGAGGTAGAAGGCGCCAGTAGCAGAGAAGAAGAGGACGATGACGAAGAGAGATAGAGATTACGAGAGGAAAAGGCCTCAACGACAACCGAGTAAATTTTGAATCGCAAACTTATAAATAAATGGTCTGTGTATTCAACAATTAGGTCGAAAAAGACTAAAAGAGTCTCAAGTTATATGACTTGTAAACAAAGTATTTATGGGAAACTAACACCTAACGATGAGGTATTTTAGTGTAGTTTGCCATGTCTATCCGTTACTCTCTTATCTAGTACTTCTAAAGGCATGTTCTTTTGCTGGATTGTGAGGATGTGGAAAATTGGTAAATAGTAGAGGTGTTGTGGAATCTTGGTGTGGGGACTACGGGTTGGATTGTTGTGTTGAAAGTTGGTTGTGGGACCCGCAACAACTTTCTTGTTTATGTGTGTTCTTTTGAGTTTGAAAGTTGGGATAGAAAGTGAGATGTGAGGTCCAACATTGTTAGAATAATTAATTATTAATATTATTATAATCAATGTGTGTTTCTCTTTGAATTTAGGAAAAAAAACCAGCTGGGCTTTTTCCATTGGGTGCTTGCACACAGAGAAAACGGGGGGCCACATCGAACTTTATCAGAATTGGGATGTAATCCCCGCGTTTTGCGGGGATTTCATTCTTCCCATTTTCGACCATCAGCTTTCTTTCGCGTCTGAATTTTTGGTGTAAAAGAACACAAATAGAAAAGGCTGAGAAAAGAGAGGGGATGAGACAGTAAACAGTAGAAAATTTGACTACTCGACTTTCTGCGAAAACATCAGAACATGGCCTAGCCAAATCGTAAGAGAGGTGCTATCTGCACCTCAAAAAATTGAGGTGCATATAAATTTCCGTGTATGTTTTTGCTAATTTTGGTAAAAAGGGAGTGTGATAGGATGGTTTGATGTGAATATACAACTTTTTGGAGAAAAAAGAGATTTGCCACCAAATGTTCGGTGTATGGAGGTGACGACAACCCGAAAATTGCAAAAAAAATTAATCTAAGCTTCATGTCATTCGTTCTCTCGCTCAATTTCTTTACAAATTTGGAAAAACGTCGCCTCCCCGCACCAAATGAGGAGGTGTAAATAGTCGTTCTAAAAAAAAAAAAAAAAGTACATGCAACTCAGACCGAGGTGCATGGAGCATTTCTCAATCGTAATTGGGTTCGTGGGCGAGCAGTGCATGTGACGCAGTCGGGCGTAATCGAGCCGGATCACAAATTCCCGGGCGCAAAAGCCCTAACGGCCAACGGCGAGAGATTACGAGAAGAGAAAGAGGAGAGTGAAAACGAACAACCCGCCGAGGTCTCCCTCCGTCCAAAACCCTAACTGAGAGAGATGAAGCCGGTTGTGGGAATGGTGGTATCGAACAAGATGCAGAAGTCGGTGGTGGTGGCCGTCGATCGCCTCTTCCACCACAAGACCTACAACCGATACGTCAAGAGGACCAGCAAGTTCATGGCCCACGACGAGACCAACGACTGCAGCATCGGCGATCGGGTAGGGTTTTCAAACTATCCCCAAATCGCACCTCATTTTATCAATTTCCCTTCAAATTTTATGCTATCATATGATTTGGACTTTCGCTTCATCTTATTAGTTTATTGTAATGTAATGGCACAGAAGTACCTTTTAAGGATTCTTGTTGGTGAATTTTAGATCCAATACAGCGCGACGTTTAGTTACAAGAAATATTTAAAAATGTGAATTTGATGTAAAATTAGTAATTTGAAGCAGTCTGTATGGTAGAATGGGTCCTCTCTTATTATTATATGGATCAAAAATGTGTTTTGATAATTTAAAACATGTCAATGACTCGATTAATACTTTTGGTGCACGAAAAATAGGTTGCATGAGAACAAGTTTCACTAATTCAGAATGGATCTTCATATATGGAATCGTGGCTTGAAGTGGCATGGGACATGACTCAACAATAATGCGTAAAATTGCAAGATACCACACAATGCGACTCCGATGCAGCATATGAGCCGAATATAGGACATGAGAACTACATGCATATTTCTCAGATGGGAGAAGCTTTAAATGGACATTTCAAAAAATTTGATATGATTTCAGATTCTTTGAGAGTGCTTATGAAGCACATCGGGCGTAGCTTATTTATTCGAGATTTTCAATTGGATAAAACCAATAATATCTAACATGAAGTGTTAGTTGTTATTGTGATGCATGTAAACCATGTTAAATAACTGAATCACGGCGCTGCCCATGCGTCAATGTTATTGGAGAGTTTTTGATAGGCCTAATCATGTATGGGTACTTTCTTAACTCATTCATAGGAGTTCTGAAGTGGTACCTTGACTGCATTCTGTATCTCTAATATCTAGAAAGAAGTACACACGTGTATACACAGATTAAGGTGCAACTTCTACAAGACATTCTAAATCTAATAAGTCTCTAATGTTCTTCCTTCACATGTTTATATTGTTTGCATTGTTTTTATATGCTGCATAATATGTTGTTCCCTTTTCTTAAATTAACAGACATATCAGCACAATTTTGGAATATGCAAAAGAACAAAATGGTAAACATGATTATGAAGTCCTTAATTCAACAAATACCGCTGGATATCACATATGCTATCAATGAGGAACTTATGGGTCAATATGCAAGAGATAATGAGTAAGTATGAACTTATTAAATAGGGATTGTTTTGAATGGTGCATGTAAAAATGTTGAAATTGTCATATCATGTGGATGACAGACAACACTAGAAAGGGTTAAACAGTGTTGTATATAAAGATAAAAACTTTTTATTAAAAACCCTTCTACTAGTTGCCCAAGGCTCCAAGAAGAGTTACCTTTATTGGTACTTAATCAACAGAAATATAAATGCTTGCAATAGATAAGATGTGCACATGCGAAATATACATCACAAGCAAGTAAGAATGACGAGCAATGAAAAAGTAAGCACATCGCAGACACACGAATTTTATCATGGTTTCCCACCTCTTGGGTACGTCCAGTCCTCGACCTTCCTCGGAATTTAATCCACTATTGCAAACCACAATCAATCTCCTAACTTCACTTGCTAAGAATTTCTTAAACACATAGTTATACGGAAACTAGGATTTCCACCAAATACAACAATACCCCTTTTACAAAGGGAATATAACACAAACCAATCCACTTATCAAACACCTTCCTTAAGGCTTACAAACTTTTGTCAATGATCACTTTTTACACCCTTGATCCTATATCTAAATATTGGAGCTTGTTGTGTCTTTATGTGGCTATAAGGAAAATCAAAACTTCGATCTCAAAATAGTTTAAGTGAAGAATAAGAGACCAAAAGACTTGAACCAAATCTCTTAACGATTAAAACTTGAGAATAGAGATTTAAAAAACAAGCTTTTCAGGGGGCCAAAAGATTAATCAAAGATCTGAAAAATAAGCACACGAACTTAACACAATGGCAAAAAAATTGAGAGCTTAAGAGCAAAGAGAGCTTTTGAAAATTGCTTAGAAAATAATGAAAATTGCTCAAAAAATTGTTGTTAAATAATTCTGAACTCTCGGGTATATATAGAGGGTCTAAATATTTCAAATCGAGTCCATAAACCCATCTTCCAACGACTAAAAACGACTATATAGCGTAAATCACATTTTTAATTAAATTAGCCGTTTGACCCAGATAGTCGGCTATCCTAGGAGATAGTCGGCTATCTTCTGGCTGATAGTCGGCTATCCTAAGGGGATAAGCGGCTACTACAGAGCAGAAGATCCCAGTTCAAATTCCACTACAAGATAATCGGTTATCAGGGTGTGTATAGTGGGCTATTTTGTGATACATGTGTTTTCTCTTTCAAAACACTTTGAAATCTTTTCAAAACTTTTATATTATATTTTAAAACAGATTAATACTCTTTGAAAATATTTTTGGGTAAATTGCAGAAAAATACCCTCATGTTTGGGCCATTTTAACGTAAATACCCTGACATTTATTTTCATCAAAATATATACCCAAACGTTTTCCGACGCTTTTAAGTTGATACTTTTTTAATCTTCCTTCCAAAAGACAGAAATTTGGACAAATTTACCAATGAATGTGCCTTTTATAAGTTAATACTCTCACGTTTGGGTCTTTTATAAGTTAATACCCTGAATTAGGTGTGTGTGTCCATTGGGGTGGGTGGGTGCATGGGTGTGTGGGGTGTGTGCGCACGCACATTGGAGGGTGTGTGCGCGTGCATGGGTGTGTGCGTGCGTGCATGGGTGGGTGGGTGTGTGCATGGGTGGGTGGGTATGTGCATGGGGTGTGTGTGCATGGGGTGGGTGAGTGTGTGCATATGTGGATGGGTGGGTGGGTGGGGTGGGTGGGTGTTGGCATGGGGTGGGTGTGTGCATGGGTGGGTGTGTGCGCGCATTAGGGTGGGTTGGTGCATGGGTTTGTGTGTGGGTGCGTGCGTGCATGGGGTGTGGGTGTGGGTGTGGGCATGGGTGTGTGTGCATGGGGTGGGTGGGTGTGTGCATTGGGTGTGTGTGTGCATTGGTGTGTGGGTTGGTGCATGGGGGTGTGTGCGCGCATGGGGTAGGTGTGTGCATTGGGTGCGTGCGCGCGCGCGCATGGGTGTGGGTGTGTGCATTGGGGTGATTTGCTGCATGGGGGTGGGCATGGGCATGGGGTGGGTGTGTGTGCATTGGGGTGGGTTAGTGCATCTGTGATCGTCTATCTTATAGTGCCAAGATTGAGCCAATACTTCAACAAGTCACACGCCCATGCACCCACCCACCCCAAGCATACACACCCCAAGCACACAACCCACCCATGCACGCACACCCACACACCCACGCACACAACCCACACACACACGCCCACCCCACACAACCCCACCCCCACCCAGGCACACACTCACCCTAAGCACGCACTCCATATGCGCACAAACCCCATGCATACAACCCATCAACCCACGCAGACATACCCACTCCACGCACACACACCCCAATGTCCACACCCATCCACCCATGCACACACACATACACCCCTTAAACACACAAACCCCACCCACCCCACGCGCACACACCCTCCAACCACACACACCCCATTCACACACGCCCCCCATGCACACAACCCACCCACCCCCGCGCACCCACCCACCCACACCCATAAACACACCCCCACCCCAAGCACACACCCCCACGCACACGCACATGCACATCCACCTCACGCACACCCACCCCCACCCCAAGCACACACCCCCAAGCACACACACCCACCCCACGCACACCCACACACCCACAAGCACACACACCCACGCACACACACACACCATGCACACACACACCCAAATGCACACATACCCCACCCACCCCCACCCACCCCCACCCACACCACGCATGAACGCACACACACTCACCCACCCCATGTACCATCCCACCCGAGAGAGAGAATTGAGGGAGAGAGAAAGAGAATAGGTAGAGAGAGATTCGGTGTAGAGAGAGAAAGAGAGAAAATCTGTAGAGAGAGGAGAGAGAATCAGTAGAGAGAGATAGAGAGAGAATCGGTAGATATATATATATATATATAGAATCGGTAGAGAGAGAATCGGTAGAGAGAGAGAGGAGAGAGAATCAGTAGAGAGAGATATAGAGAGAGAATCGGTAGAGAGAGAAGAGACCTCAAGTATTTATGTAAAAATGGTCCAAACGTGAGAGAGAGGGGGGCAAAATGGCCCAATCTAACACCGCCAGCCCATTTTTCGCTACATGGTATCAATTTGTCACAAAATAAATCTCAGGGTATTTATGTAAAAATGGCCTAAACATGAGGGTATTTTTATGCAATTAACCCAACATTTTTATCATATTTTAGTGTGTGGCTCCAAAACATTGGCTTTTACAAACTAAGACTAAACTTGCATAACTTGACACACTCTAGAGTATTGAGTGATTTGAGTCTAGTACACGTGTCTTGGGCCATTGCACTTCACTTGAGTCTTCATTTGCTATATATCTTGACTCTTGAATGGCTCCACGTTCATAGCTTTATGTCTTTATGTTTGAGTTACTTCACATTGTTGTTCTTCATGGCTTAATATTTTGTTTCCATCACAATGTTTATATCCTACACACTTGAATTAAAATCATTAGTACCATATCATTTGTGAACATCATCCAAACTCCACTAGGGGTGTCTCAATATCCCAACGCTGTCTTCCTTTTTGATGATGGCAACAAATGATATAAAATAGAAATATAATATAGAATAAAAAATAACTTACTCCCACTGCAGAGATGCAGTATTGCTATGGAGAAGTTACCACATGTATTAAGGCTGGTTAGAGATAAGCAGAGATATGCACATTCATATCATATCCCAAGTGTGTCATCAAAAAACAAAATAATGTCACAATGTCATGTGCCATGAATAACAATAATATTAACATTAACCGTGAGTAACCATGAATAATAATAGCATTAACTCTGACACTATTTTATATGCATTTCCTATTTCTCCCCCTTTGTCTCATCAAAAAGAATAATAGTTGCCACATGACGAATTATTTAAAGATATACACAATGGTGAGTAATATCATGAGCGTATCCAATTAACCAAGAATATTCAATAACCATATGTTTATCATAAGTATAAGCATGGTATATTAAACTAAAGATTCTTGACAATGATATGTATCTACAACCACAACTAAAATTTTGTCTCAATATACTCACAATAAGAACTCATGCATGCTCTTTTAGCAATATCTTGATGAGGTACAAAATATAATAAACCAACTTTTCAAGTACTAGAACATCACAAAACATATGCTTCATATTAAGCTTGAAGTTTAAGTGAGCATAACATAAGAGTTTTCATATGACAACCTTACATATAACAAAGCAAAATTTGTAAGGTGCCACAAGCAAATTGACATATTACAAAACATAGGTCTAAAGTTTCATTCTCACCAAATATTACAAATAAAAAATGTGAGAACCAACAAACATCACAAATAGTTTAAACAACTAACAATTTCAACAACCAGACACATACACATCCATCTCTAACTGAAAGGAGTTTGTTTATGCATCCTTTTCTTGATCTTGACAAGTTCCTTTTGAATCTCCGAGATGAATTCGTCGGATATGTCAAGACTATTGATGATCACTTGCTTGAGATTGTCCATCCTTTGGATCAAATCACCTCTTACGGAGTCCATATCTTGCTTCACCATAAGTCACATGTTCTCAAGCTTAGAGAGAAGGGCTTCTTGGAATGCCGCAAAATAAAGAGGTGGCTCCATGGATGAAGAGGATGAGGATTGTTCGTGATGCAAGGGTTGAATGTGCTCATCTTCTTCTCTGGCTTGACTAAGGATGTTCTTAGAAGGATCGGGGTGAATCCTATCCTAGTGAGTGCGTGGACGTCGAACCTAGTCATATGCTCTATGAAATGGATTTCGTCATCCATATCAATCTCGTGATTCCTAAATAAATGGGTGAGAAAGTGTCCATAATGGAGTGGAGATGCGGTGTTGGTAGAGGTGGCACTATGAATAATATTTTTCATAATAATCTGTGTCCAGTTCACCTAGATGTTACCTAGCGTGGTGTAGATACATTTAGCTTGGTTGATGGATAAGATAGCTATACTTTCTCCTTTTTGATTGATGTTGTATGAGAGAATATTAGCTAAGATTTGGGCAATCAGCTGAAGGTCACTAGTGGGCAAGGAAGCTCTATATGTCCTACCCTCAAGATACATCTTCCTAAGGATGTTTTCATCATCCATGACGATCTCTCTCTGGAGTGCCCCTGAGCTGGGAATGCCAAGACTAAGGCCTAGAGCGTAAGTGTCTAGGGTTATTTGAACATCTTGGACTTTGGTAGTGAACTTATTCGAAGCTTTATTGACATTCATGTTGGTGTAGAATAAATTGACAAGTCTCGGATAGCACCGACATGAGCTAACAATAGAAAATAGGGTTTTGATCACTTGGTCTTCTATAATTTTCTTTATCCCATATTTTTCAAGGCCCTTAACTTTAACAAATTGTACTTGCAAGATAGTCTTGTTCGAATTATTGTCAAACTTAGAAATGAACTCGGGCTTGGTAAGATTTGTGATGATAATCTCCATCTCAGAAAGTGCTTGGGATGGAAGGGATGAAGAAGGAGCTGATCTCTTCTTCTTGGAAATGTGTGCTCTAATTCAATCATGATGCAAATGCAATACTATTAAAAAATATAAAGTTAGAGTGATTGTGTATACCTAGAAGAGATGGAGACTCCACCAAATGTTTCAAAGAATCCTTGGTTATAGCCTTGAGAGGATGAAGAGTTTGGTGATTTGGTTGGGGGCTCAAGGTGAAAGAGATGCGTGAGTTTTGGTAAAACTTCTCGGGTTGTAAGTTGAAGAAATAGAAATCCAAGCAATATATGGTAAATGGATGGTCAAGATTACTCTCCTATATGGTTTAAGTGAAATAAGTGGGTATGAATCCAATAAACCTCACCTAGACCTGAAAATCCCAACACAACAGTCGGTTGGAATTTTTGGAGGTTGACAGCCGATAGTCGGCTATCACAGGGCAGAGATTTGGGTGAAGCTCCTAGACTTGCCAAATAGTCAGATATTCTTACGGATTGTCAGCTATCTACTGAAATATCATGATTCTATGGCTCAAATGAACTCCAAATCTCATCAAACTAATTTCTAATGAATTCTAATGGATCTAACATAAATCTAACAGTTCATAAGCATATCATATATATAAACATTTAAATTTGACGAATTTAAATTTCTTACAAATTTTTGTTGCTTCCTCCTTTTTGACGTATGTATACACTTTGAATCGCATAAGGAGCTCAATTTTCTAGTCCCTTCAACTGTTGAGTACCTGAAACAAATCAAATCAGTTCTTTGTACCCCTTTTCTTTAGAGTTTGAGGGATTAGTCATGACATAAAAGTGTCATTTTATAGGAAACCAAACAAAATGGGGTTTAGTGTTCTCATCACATATATATTTATAGTTTTTATTAAATGAACATTTAGCATAAAGTTGGACACGTATCTGTCCTTCATCTGAGTTGTCCCGTGTTTGGGAATCCAAATCTTTATGACCATGTTTCTGGGATTGTGATACTTAACTACATGCCTATCATGAAATTGATCATATCTTAAACTAGATCTATTTCCAGATGATTTTTGATTATCGATCAAGTCATCAAGCTTTCCTTTTCCATGATTGAAATTGTCCACAATCTTATGAAGATCATCATATTTTTTCTTTGTGGTGGTCAATAATTGATCTAGGTTGTCTATCGTAGTATGAAGTCCATTCATCTCATTAAGAACTCTATTTTTTATTCATCAAAATTTTATTTTTCTTTTCAAGATCTTCCTTTTTCTTGGTACAAATACTTAGACTTTTGTCCAATTTATGGTCATGATCTGATAAGTTTTTCATGAACATTACACAATTCCTCATATGCACCTTTTATATCAAAATTTTCAGCATCACCGTCTTCATAACTAGTCAAAAGATCATCATCATCATCACTAACATGATGCAATGGAGTAAGAGTATATGTTCTTACCTTGGAGAAAGTTGAGGCCATGAAACACATGTGTGCTCGTTCTTCCATTTTTTCTTCTTCGTCGGATGAGGTTGAAGATTCGTCAAAGCTAGAGACATTGCTTTGATCAAATGCCGCAAGCTCTTTTTTCTTTGGCTTCCTGAATTTCTTGTCTTTGTTGCTTCTTTTCCTCTCCTTCTTTCCTTTGCCTTTCCCTTTGTCACGATTTTTCTCCAAGTTTGATGATACCCTTATTTGATGATACCCCGATCTTAAGTCAAGTTTGAAGAAGGCAAAAGTGCACTATAATTATCCAACAGCTCATCTTTGAGAGGGATTGAGAATTTATTCTTTATAGTTTGTTGATTAAGTGTGTGGTAGTCCACATATAACCGCCAGCTGCCATTAAATTTCTTAACCATGGCGACAGGGGAGCCGTAGGGACTTGTGCTGGGTCTGATGACTCCAGCTTTGAGCGTCTCATTGATTTGCTTCTCAATCTCTCCTTTTAAGAAATGGGCATGACTGTTGCAGACAGGCTTTGCCTTATTTTCCAATGGAATTTGGTGGTCATAATACCTTGGCAACGGAACTCCTTGGGTTCTTTGAAGGTGGTTTCATACTGCTCCAGTAATTCCCAAATGTCAGACTGTGTATTCTGTCTCAGCGGCATAACTTTGTAGTTGATTTCATGTCAGAACCAAGGACTTCAACTGGATGAGAAATCCTTCTCCTTACTGTCTTAGTGCCTTACAAATCTGTCGCTCATCTGTAATCCGAGTAGTTCCCTTAGTTCCCTGCCAAATGCATTCCCTCCCAACTTCATCTGCAACCTTTTGAAATTTAATATGGTGTCATCGAGCTGCTTGAGCCACTGGGCTTCCAACACTATCTGACTTCCTCCCATAGACAGTACTAACAAGTCTAGAGGAATAGTGATGCCTTGACAGCAGAGTTGAACGCCTTTGCACTCCCCTGAACCAACTAGCTTCTCACCGTTAGCCACCCAAGTATTGAAGGTCCGGGATTCCTTTACGGTGAGGTTCAAAGATTTAGCTAAGTGGGTTGATGAAACTGTGTTGATCCTGAATCAATAAGGATACTGACGGTCTGCCCCTTGGTGCTACCTTGTAATCTCAACGTATGCACAACAGGAATACCACACACGACTTGTAAAGAAGTAGAAGTTGACTCTGTAAATTCCTCTAACTGAAATTCCTCTAACTGATTCTGTAGAGGCGCCCCCGTCGTCAATGCTTCATCAACCTCCACTCCGGGATCACAGAACTTCTCATTCCAGATTCCCTCATGAACAAATAAATGCTTCTCCTTGCACTTGTGATCCTTGTTCCACTTCTCATTGCACCAAAAAGCACAAATTGTTTTGCCTTCGGTGCTGGATCTCCTCTTGAGTAAGCTTCCTTGCACGTTGTGGGTTGTGTGTAGAAGTAGATCTTTGGGAATATGTTAAAGAGATACCGGAGGTGGACGCCGTTGCGCTTTTCCATTGAGTCCTAATTGGTGTAGGCGTCTTGCTACTCATTTGTATGAGCTTCTCATGTTTAAAGGGTTTGGGTCTTGCCGCAATGACCTCAAATTTGATATCATCCTGAAGACCTCCAGGGAATTTGTCCAGTATGTATTCTTGGGGTAACTTCTGCACGAGGTTCATCAGTAGTTCAAACTTTTTGCGATAATCTCTCACGGAGCTGAGTTGCTTGAGGTTAGAGAATGAAGTAAAGGGCCTCTCCAATTCAGTGGGACCAATCATTGCAATTAGTTCTTTCCTCAAAACATTCCACTCCATGAATCATTCCAAATTAACCTTTCCCCAACATACCACTGGAGTGCTTCTTCTTTATAGTAACTCCATAGTTTTGACCCAATTGCATTGTGTCGTATTATAGTATTGTAATATTTGGATTACTTGATTAATCCAAGAAATTACTTCGTCGGTCCCTTTGAACACAGGGAAATCAGGTTTCAGGATTTGGCTTGAAACCCCTTGTAGCCAGATGATTCTTTCCTCAATCTTCTGTTAAAGTTGCCATTGAGCTCAAGCTCTGGAGTTGAAGTGTGAGTTAGATTACCTTGGCCTTGCAGAAGCTTTTGGGGTTCTTCCAGAAGAACTCCTGAAGCTGGTGGAATTTTGGACAGATTGTTCCAATCGACCTTGCTCGTCCAATGCTGAAATTGAGCTGTGAAGAGGGCGAACTGTGCCTTGAACCTCAACATGATCTGTAGCCATCATGTTATTGATGGTGACGTGAGATTCTAGGGCTGTTTCAATACGTGCAGTCTCTCCTCCCATCGATCTCCAGTGCTCGTAGCTCCGTCACTGTGAACCTACTCCTGATTCGAACCGTGCTCTGATGCCAATTGTAGAGCTCCCGATTCATGCTTTTGCCCATTTCTCACCATTGTGACGAATCAGAGCTCAATTCCTCAATTGCTAAGAGAAATTTGAGGATTTTGACGATAAAAAAACTCAAGAAAATGAGGAGAAAAATCAAAGCAAATCAAAAAAGAGAACTCTCAGAAAAACTGAGAAATTTTATTCTGTTGTGAACGGTTATTTAACTGTAGTTGGTTGAGATTCTGGGCTATCCTAGAGATAGGCCCATATAAATGTAGCTCATATTTGTATTCTCCCCTATTGCCTATAAATAAAGAGCTGGGGGTTCCTCCCCTAGTAGTTGATTCATAACACGTTATCAGCACGAGTCTCTAGAAAATTTTCCACAAATTTTTTTTCGTTCGTTGCGAAGGTGAAAGGAGACGTGTGATCCACGCGCACGGTGCAAGGCTTCCTCAATCGAGTGTCGTCATCCGCGTAGGGCTTCGTTCAACCGTCGCTATATCCGGAGGACGGATATATAGCTAAAATCACTAACAACGATGTTTTTAATCATACATATGATTGTTCTGGCGGCCGGCGCCCTGCCGCCGGTCCCCCTGCAGGGGGCGACGGCGTCCCTGCCGCCGTCCCCCGTCGCCCCTGCCACCGTCCTCCCTGCAGGGGGCCGGCGGCCGCCGCTTTCCCCCTGCAGCGGGGGTGGCGGCCACCCCCTGCCGCCGACCGGCGTAAGCAAGGGGGCGGCGGCGGCGGCTAACCCTAGCCGCCCCCCAAAACCCTACTGGGCCTAGGACCCAGATTCAAAAAAAAATATTAACTGTGGGCCTGAAGCCCGCAGCCAACCTGCGGGCTTCAAGCCAGCAGGTCAGTTTTTCTATCCAAAAAAATTTGACTGCGGGCCTGTAGCCCGCAGCCAACCTGCGGGCTTCAGGCCCGCAGGTCAGGGTTCTTTCAAAAAAAGAAGAAGAAAGGAAAAGGGGCAAAGGCTAATAAATAAGCCTTAAAAGATTTTTTTGGGGCTAAAAATTAATTAAAAAGGGCGTTTGTGGGCCTAAAAATTCGTGAAATATCACGGTATATTACGGGGCAATAAGTAGACATATAAGGGATTATTGGGGACTTTTGGGTGGTCTTTTGGGATGATTTAAAAGGACAATTTTTGCATTTAGGCTATTTTTTTAAACTTATTTACAAAATCGACCAACTCATAAACTATTTAGCAAAACCGACTAACTTCTGGGCTCGCGCGTGCGGGGGGCTGTTTGGGGTTTGGACGCGGTTTCAAACCGCGTCCAAATTGAAATTTGGACGCGGTTTGAAACCGCGTCCAGATTAACACCCCTTTACAGCCCCCAGCTGCTGCCCTGGAGTATATTGTGTTCATTTGTTTCTTCCTCGACCAGAAGCGATTTTTACTCCCTCGTCGAAGTAAAATTCAAAACATCTCACGGAGGTTTTGGCGATTTGGTGTGCGTCTTCTAGGTGATTTTGAGGTGAGAAATCTACTTCATAATAAGATAATGTTCTTGAAATAATTCAAATTTTGATGGTTGTAGAGAAATTAATGAATGTCAATTATGTGTAGGTTTAAAATAATGGCAAGTGATAGGATGTTTGTTACATGCTATGTTGATGGAGATTTAATGATTGATGAAAATCACGAACCGAAGTATGTCGGAGGTACTGTGAGACCAATTATTGTGCGAAGACCGTCAACATATGCTGAGCTAGTAGATCGGATATACATAGGCACACGGATAAACCGGGAGGAGTTTGGATTGAATCTGGTGTGCAAATGGCCAATAACTGATCAAAGGTTTACCGCGGTGAAGATATCAGATGACGGGGATATGGAGATTCTGTTTAGCTTGGGTGAAGTTCAAAGATCAGTTGAAATATATGTGGAAAAAGAAGCAGTAATCAACACCAGAGTGAGCGAACCACATGGCACATTTACTCGTATGCTTGATATTGGTAATGATTCGGCTGACTTTATGCCTATAGAGAATATGGCGGGAGAAGGATGTTCGTATAACCAACAAGAGGATACGTAAGTATATAAAGTTTTGAAGTACTAAATATGTTTATGTTATATTTGTATGAAGTGAATTCCATATGCTAAACATTTCAATTATTCATATGACATTTGCAGTTGGAATGTTGCGGGACAAGGAGATGATGCAAATGCAACTTACTCCACTTATATTCAAGGTCCATCTGTACCAGAGACGATGCCCACGCATGCAAATGTGATTCCTGAAGATATTGACAGACCCACAAATATTGGAGCATCGACGTCTATATCGAGACAGGAGGATGACGAAAGTGATGGCACGGATAATGATGAACATCCTAATGTGAGGGAGGATAGCATGCAGGTTGCTGCTGATCTAAATGCAGATGATACAGAATGGATACATCAATCGGTTGCAGAAAATACAAATGTGCAGTTTGAAGAGCCGTTGCCAGATGGAGAGGATGAGGAACAATGGGTGAACACTACAATTATGAGGAATACCCAAGAAAGGCAGCTGATAGAGCCTAGGCTTCCCAGCAGTTCCGGAGTTTTCAACGTCGGTGATATGTATGATACAAAGATCGACTTGATAAAAGCAATAACTGAATGGAGTATCGAGCACAATGTCTCATTTAGACCAATCAAGACAAACAAAACTTGCTATTCCGTGATATGTGGCTTGAATCATGAAGTGAATCCGCATACTCAAGATGAGGGGAGTAGGAATTGTCCTTGGAGGGTTTATGCAGCAGTGGGAAAAAGAACAGCTGGGAGGTTCAAGATAACAAAAGTAGGTGATGAACACACATGCAACAATCCTACTCTAAATACTGATCATAGTCAAGCCACATCATCTTTCATTAGTTACAAAATTATGCCCCAGGTGAAGACCAAGCTTGATATGACACCTGCAGAAATACAAGATGTCATTCATGCCATGTTACACATCAGAATATCATATCACAAAGCATGGATGGCTAGATCGAAAGCTTTAGCGAGGATATTTGGGGATTGGGAGGATTCATACAAGAGGCTCCCACAGTACTTAGAAGCCATCAAGGAAAGCAATCCTGGAACAGTGTATAAAATTACATATGAAACTATCGGGCCAAGAATGGCATTGTTTACAGGAGTGTTTTGGTCTTTTGGACCATCAATTGAAGGGTTCAAACACTGCAGGCCGGTCCTAAGTATCGATGGCACACATTTGTATGGAAAATATGCAGGGTGCTTACTGGTGGCTACAGGTGTGGATGCAAATGGGGGCCTATTTCCGTTAGCATTTGCAGTAGTATCAGCTGAGAATGTTGAAAATTGGAAGTGGTTTTTCTGCTGCATCTATGAGTTGATACCGAGTGCCCGTAGAAACCGAACGATTACCTTCATTTCCGATAGAATGAAAGGTATTCCGAGAGCACTACGAGAGGGATGGCCAGGTTCTAGACACCATAGGTATTGTCTGCGCCACGTTATTGCAAATTACATGGCGAAAGGGTTCCGAACAGCTACATTGGAAAATAACCTATGGGAAGCTGGCAATGCATCAGACTTGTTGAAATATAATTTTTTTCGTGAAAAGATTAGAAAAGAGTCTGTTGCAGCTGATGATTGGATTACTTCAAACTTGGGGGCAGATACAAAGAGGTGGGCGAAACACGAAGATGGCGGTAGACGCTATTGTTTAATGACAACCAATTGTTCGGAGAGCTTCAATGGGGTTCTTAAAGGAGCTAGAGCGCTTCCGATACAATCGTTGATTGCAAGAACCTTTTATAGATTAAACAAGTATTTCTATCATCGGCGGATAGATGGACTCCGTTGGACGACCACTTTCAGCCCACAAACTGAGAACATTATTGGTGCACGTGTGCAAGCAGCCCGGTGTTGCTACATCACAAGATTTGGTGACTTTGAGTGGCAGGTGGTGGATACAGATGCACAAGCATATACCGTGACGATAGAAGGTGACCGTTGCACATGTTCGTGCAACATTCCTATGCTTCAGCATATGCCATGTGTTCATGTTATCGCCGCAACGTCAAGACAGCAATATGGTGCCAACATATCATATTGGCCATTTTGTTCACCATGGTATAGTGTGAGTAAATATCAACGGTCATATATCACAGAATTTCACCCCATACCTGATGAAAGGTACTGGAAGGAGTGGGATGGACCCAGTTTACTTCCTCCAGAAAAAAGAAGACAACCCGGTCGGCCAAGATCGACACGGATTCGGGGAGAAATGGATCGTCCACGTGAAGGAAGCAGTCAGAACAGATGCACCAATTGTCATCAGCTTGGTCATAAGAAATCACGTTGCCGAAATCCTCTACGCACAGCATCGTATGTTCTTTTTCACATTTCATGTTTAGTATTTATGAAAATTCTTGTGTACTAACTTCAGCCAATGTTCTAGGGCTACATCGCATCGATGAGGCGGTTCATGTGCCTGAAGTAATATACTGCAGCCGACTGAAGAAATTCCATGTGCACGTGCCTGAAGTAATATTATGTGAAGGGGAATGTATAACATATATGTAATGGATATGTGATATATGTAAAATCTTATATAATTTTGGAATGAAATCGGATATATGTGATTCATGTATCTTATTTACTTTTCGAATGAAATTCAACTTTCTTGATATGTCATGGGAATTGTGAAATGTGATCGATGTGTGAAGGTGATGGGATGTAGGAGCAGCATCAGCAGCTTACAGGAGCAGCTTGGGGCTGGCAGGAGCAGCAGCAGCTGCTGATTGCACAAATTCAGTGCAATCAGCAAGCTGCCAGGCAGCTTACAGGTAATGGCATTTTTGGCCGCGGTTTCAAACCGCGGCCAAAAATGCTCCCAGATGTAGCACATTTTGGCCGCGGTTTGAAACCGCGGCCAAAAATGCCCTTACCTGTAAACTGCCTGGCAGCTTGCTGATTGCACTGAATTTGTGCAATCAACAGCTGCTGCTGCTCCTGCCAGCCCCAAGCTGCTCCTGTAAGCTGCTGATGCTGCTCCTACATCCCATCACCTTCACACATCGATCACATTCACACATCCATCACATTTTCCATGACATATACGTCTCATTCCACGCAACCCATATTTCAACACATTGAAAATAAAATTTCAGATTTCATTCCAAACTTAAATAACATTTCGACAAATTTAAACACAATGAAAATAGCTTTATTACATTCATTTCTCCCTATGTAAAATCCTGCTCATAAGAGACCGACGACGCCTGTATGTGAGAAACCGACCTTGCTGAGTTGATGTGTCCCCTTCCATTTCTGGTTGGGTGTGTTGTGTCAGCGAAGTGTCAGCTTCATGCACATGAGTCTGCTGTAGATCGTCTGCCAGAGTCTGATGTGGCTCGTCTCCCATAGTTTGTCGTGGCTCGTCTTCCAGATACTGCTGACATGGGTCATCTTCAGGGACTAAGGTATATGGCGGAATAGGCTGAGACGTGCTGGCTTCATACGCTGTATGTGACTGATAATGCTGCGATGGGTCGCCTTCATACCCCGTATACGCCTGATACTGCTGATACATACCGACATCATAACCGGTATATGGCTGCAGCTGCTGAGAAGTGCCGGCCTCATCACCGGTAAATGGCTGATACTGCTGAAAGGTGCCTCCTTCATCCCCAGCTGCCTGATACTGGTGAGAAGGGCCTGCTGCATCCCCGACAGTCTCTTGCTGTCCTGCATCCTCACTTCTATGCCGTGTCCCGCGGAGAACCTGTCCGATCTTATCCCTAATTTGAAGGATCTGCTCTGGGTCACGTGCTTCGTAAGCACGTGTACACATGTCCTCTAAAATTCTGAGTGCGTCGGTCTGTAAAACAAATGGATAAAATATATATTAGAAACCTATGAATAAAATAAACAAACATTTTAATGCTGAACTACTATTTACCATTTCCCGCTCGATTGGACCACGTGGCATGTAACCATACGGGGGTTCTTGCCTACTATATATCCACCGCCGTGTTATCCTCCAATACCACTCCATATATACATCTAAACTAACAGCATCCCCCTGCTCAACAATATGTTCAGCCCTGTTGTACCACTTCATGAGGGGCTGCACAGTTGCTTCATTCCATGCTCTAGGGTTCATGCCGGTCTTCACCGGCATGATTGGAACCGCTTCTGGAATATGCTGCGGGATACCAAATTGGCGCATAACACGATCTGGGACATGCATCACCAATACATCAAAGCAAATTAGCGGTACACGCGCACGCCAGCTCTGATTTTCTAATACACATAAATCAGGCAGATTCTGATATCTCTGAAGATATGGCTCCCAGATCACCTACAGAAAATGAAAATTATGAATAACTCGTCAAAATGCATAATATTAATCCATCGTTCATCACATCAACATATAAAATTTACAACTTCTTACCTGCGTAGGCTCTAACATGTCAAGCTCGTTTCTATAAAAATCCAGCTGCCGCTGAGGGTTTTCTCTGAATGATAATGGCACATTCCACCTGCACCCTAAAGGGAGGGTGCCATCCAATATGTCTTGGGAGCAAGTCGGCCTGCCTATATGCAATCTCTCCCATGACCATACCTGTGAATATGAATTTGTCAGTGACTGTTACTATATAAAAAATTATTACAATGAACTTTAAGTTTCAAATTGTATACCTGCAACAAGGTGGAGCATGCATATAACCCAGTTGTTTCCCTTCTTGCCACCTTACTTAGCTCTGTGTACAGGTGCGCAAGAACAGCACTGCCCCAGGAATAATCTCTAATGGCTTCTACATGCTCCATCTTTGTCAACCATCTGAGATGCACCGACCCTTTACTTGGATCTGGCACCAATAATGTGCCTATCATATGCAAAATATATGCCCGCGTATATTGCCGAATCTCCTCAAGGGTGGCTTGGGCAGGCAACTCCATAAACGTCTCTCGCAACCAGCTCAGTTTTACCTTAGCTCCTTGGTTTTCTGTGGCTGCCTGTCCAAGGAGCCGCTCCATCAAATCCCCCCAATTGGGACGGGTTGTCATTCTCCATATAGGAATGCCCTCAACAGGAAGGCCCGTGATGACTGACACGTCCTGTAATGTGATCGTCATCTCGCCTTGACGTAGATGGAATGTATTGGTCTCAGGCCTCCATCTATCCACCAATGCAGAAAGTAACGCCCAATCCAACCGTATCCACTTCAACCTCGCACATACATCAAGCTTGGCATTTTCCATAAAGTGTGATGCCCTCTCATCTAAAACCCATGAGGTATGTTTCCTCGTGTGGTCCACTACCAATATAATATCCGCCTGCAACCAAAATATATGTACTGTTATTGTACTTCATGCAAAATTACGTAGAAATATACATTGCGTAAAATATTAATTCACTAGTTTTGTTCATACCTGTCCAGGCTGTATATTTGCTGAACGATGTCGTGCCTGTTCATTCAAGACCGCATCTGAAACAGGTCCTGGGTCCATATCTGCGAGAAAAAAATTGGTTGTTGAAGTTAATGATGAATGTTACAATCAACTAATATGAATTGGGGTTTCATTTAAAATTTATTTCAATTTATACATGTCAATTGGGTAGAAAAAAATTTAGCATATAAAGGATTGTGATTTGTGTTTCGTCACTAAATACATGGTATTGCATAAAATACATGGTATTCAACACTAAATACATGGTATTGATCTAAAATTTTAGCTTAAATTTTTAGCATACAAAATCTACTTCATCAACACTCAACCCCATACCTAATGACAAAAATTTTTTAGCTTAAACACTAAACCCCATACCTATTTACAATAAATTTTATCAACACTAAACCCCATACCTAATTTTAGCTTAAATTTTTAGCATACATTTACATTTGGGAGAACTCAAGAGCATCATGACAAAAAATTACAAAAATCATACCTAATGAATGTTGTCAATACTTGATGAGAGCTAGATTTCAATCCCTGGTCGGAGAAGGACAATACGTGGGTTTTAGGGTTTTTGGCTCGGACGGAAGAAACGAAGAAATAAACGAAGAAGAAGGCAATGAACCGTCGCTGGCCGTAGTATAGGGTCATTTTGGACGCGGTTTCAAACCACGTCCAACTTTCACATTGGACGCGGTTTGAAACCGCGTCCAACTTTCAAATTGGACGCGGTTTCAAACCGCGTCCAAAGCCCAAAATGCCCCCGCACGCCCGCGCCCAGAACTTAGTCGGTTTTGGTAATTAGTTTTCAACATGGTCGCTTTTCTAATTTAGTTTTAAAAATAGGCCTAAATGCAAAAATTGTCCGATTTAAAAAGGAAAAACCTTTTCCCTCTACATCGAAAATGTCATTTTGGGCTCTTATTCAATTTGATTGATTAAACCCACATACTTTACAACCCTAGCATCGAATGATTTTCTTAAATCATACATACATGCTTTACATCACTGGCAAAATCTGTGGATATTACATGCGTGGTTGTACATCATATTTAAAACTTAATAATTAGGAAGATTCTGCGACCGCTCTGCCATTAGTCACCTAACCTAATGGTGTATGACGTTGCCCAGTTGTCCAATAATTATTAAGTGATTAAATGATTTATCCTCATGCGAATATAAATGCCTGTGATGCCTGTGATGAAAATGTCAGATGAAAATATTTGATGAGCACAAATTTTCTGGATAGATGGCTAATTGTGGTTTTTGGATCGGCTGTTTAAGTCCCACATTTTATTTTCCTGCACTTCTTTTACTTTTGAGAGAAATTGTAGTGAGGAAATTTTGTAAATGTCCAAGACCGAAGACCATTTTCCTTGGAGACGGAGGCCACAATTGAAGCTGAAGATCTTATATGGGACCCATGGAGGTTTCCAAAGTTGTAATTTCTTTTTAAAGCTTTCATTTGTGTAATATGGACTGTAATGAGACTTTAGACTATTATTTATGTGGGACTGGCCGATCCACGCAATTAGCCTTCATATTAAAATTGCCTCCGCATGAAAATGTTTATATTTAAATTATTAATTCATGCATATTTGTGCTCTGCTAGATAAAATGGCTAAAATCGCAAGTGTCGATTTCGAAGTGCTGGATGCATTAGGAAGAAACTATCTGAGTTGGCAGCTCGATGTGAAGTTTCATCTGCGGGCAACGTCCCTTATTTCTGCTGTAACTAATAATGAAAATGTAAGCGATATAGAAAAGGCGCAAGCCGTTATCTATATGCGCCGCCATGTAGACAAGACCCTAAAAGCTGAGTACCTTACGGTCGAAGATCCACTTGAGCTATGGACTGCCCTTGAGGATATGTATAAACATCAGAAAGATGTTATACTCCCAAAGGCACGATATGAGTGGGAGAACCTGAGACTGCAGGACTTTAAGTCTATTGCTGAGTACAACTTAGCACTTTTTAGCATCACATCACGCCTGAAGTTGTGTGGTGAAAAAGTCTCAAAATATCGCATGCTGGAAAAGACGTATACGTCCTTACATGAAAAGATGCGATACTAATGCGGCAATACCGTGAACGCAAGTTCACCAAGTATTCTGAGCTGCTGTCATGCTTACTCATGGCTGAACAAAACAGAGAGCTTCTCCTCGCCACTCACAACATGCGCCCCTTGGCACTGCCCCCCTCCCAGAAGCTCATAATGCCTCTTCTTCTCGAAAGAAGAGGGACAACAAACGAAAAGAAAGACCACAGAAAGGGAGACAGAACAAAAGTGCTAGGGGCCAAGTCCAGCAACGAAGAAATGAAAGTAAGCGGAAGTTCACCTGGTGCAAAAATGACAAAAATAGAGATGATGCACCCCCACCCAAGAGGGAATGGGAAGACCAGTGCCGTAGCCATGGCATGAAAGGCCACTGGTCCAAAGTGTGCAGAACTCTGCAGCATCTCCAGGATTTGTATAAAGAGAACAAGAAAAATAAAGCTGAAACAAACCTGATGACCTCTGATGCTCCAGTCAAGTTTACAGCTGACGACTTCGAATATGATGACCTGCTTGATTAGCCTTCTATTTTTGTCTTAGCAAACTGTTTAGAACATTTCTTGTTATGAGAGCTTTCATATTATGTAATTTGACTTTGAATGTTTTCTCTGAAAATGTGCATATATATTTCATCTCTTAATTGATGAACTGCTCTCATGACTGATTAGTAGACAATAAACACATACGATCTTTCAATACAAAGCCCAACATAAGGGCCATATTGAAGATCTAGGGATCGCAACACTGTTGCCCCCCCAATTGACAAAAAATAAATAAAGGATGCACTATTCTCTCCGAATTCCAAAAGAAACTTTATAAGTTTCAAGGACATCCGTTTTCAACGGATTCCATTTGGAAACAGCAAATGTAAATGAAAAACAAATTACTGTATGTAACGTCTCAAGAAAAAGGATTAAAATCCATACTTGAACGTTTTGAGAGCCTTACAAGCTTCAACCATATAAAGATTCGGAGAAAGGAAGCAAAATTAAACGGAGCACCTGAAGTGGCCGATATCAGCCAAGTTTCACTCTGACATGATAGACTTGGCCACCATGGATCAGTAATGATGCACTGCATCTTATCCTATGGGTATGACTTAAAGAACCAGAAGATTCTTCAGATGTGAGAATTCCCTCGCATCTCTTGCTATAAGGGAAAACAAATTACAAGGCCATCTCTATTAAAATCTGACAAAAGAATCTCCACGCTTCCTCGAAAGAAAAGGAGATTGATGTGGACAAATCCACCCCCTAGTGGGATATTATGGTACTTTATTGTACTGGTAATTGCATCCTCAAATACTCGTATGTGTGTCTACTAATGACAATCAACCTAGCTTTTCCAAAGCCATTAGCACAAATAAAAATGTTGCGGACACATTTTCCAGACAATCAAATTAAGAAAATAAGTCTGGTAAATGTTGGGGAATATACCTCCCGGTCATTCCAAGAGTACTGCCAAGCAACGGGAATAAAAAATGAACATACAGTGCCGCATGTTCATACCCAAAATGGGTCGGCAGAGTCACTGATAAGTAGACTCCAATGGATTGAACGTCCATTAAATCCCGATTGCCTATGGATGCATGGGGACATGCAAATTCTGCATGCTGCATCGTAAATGAAAATAAGACCCTTTGGAGGTCAGAGTCTCCAATGCAACTTGCATATGGAATGCCACCGAACATTTCTTATCTGAGAATCTTCGGTCGCGCAGTTTAAATCCCCATTGCACCACCACATAGGACAAAATGGGTCCTCAACGTCGCCTAAGTATTTATGTAGGGTTTGACTCATCCTCAATTATAAGATACCTAGAACCCTAAACGTGGGACGTTTTTAAGGCACATCTTGAAGACTGTGATTTCGATGAGACGAGTTTCCCCAAAATAGGCCCAGATACTGGAAAATCTGGCGCGAAGAAAATTATAACGTGTGATACAGAAAGTTCGACCCACCATGATCTAGTAACAAAACAATGTGAAGATGAGATCCTGAGGATCCTCCACATATAGAACAAGGTTCACCTGTTACCGGACTCATTTACTGACAACCAGAAGATTGTCAGATCACACATCCCTGCTGCAAAAACTCCAGCTAGGATTGACATCCCCGAAAATAGATGCAATTCACTAGCAGCAGAAGTGGCTAATCCTCAACGAAAAAGAGGCAGACCACTAGGCTCCAAGGACAAAAATTTTAAGAAAAAAGAAAAATACCTGGAGACCGTAAGACAATACTACCACAGGACAATGAGCTCATGTCCACACCCTCATCCTTCCCGGAATCCACTGCAGAAGAACTGCCAGGAAAAGTGAAATTGAAAGTAAATGGTGTACGTACTGGGGAGGTGTTTGACAGATAGAACATAAATTGTCGACACTGTATTCATGTATCATATTGCCATATACACCGCAAAAGCGATGATGTTTATAAAATATCGTTCCATACTCTGTTGCTAAAAGGCAAATATAGAGATTGGCCAAATGTGGAACGAGACAATAAAAGATGAGCTGGACTCACTTATGAAACGTGAAATGTTAGGACCTGAATTCCAGACACCAAAATGTGTCAAACCTGTGGATAAAATAAAGTATTGCACACATAAAAAATAAATACAAAATCGTATGCTATAAGGTACAACCTATAGCCCAAGAAAAATTTCGCTGAAACTAGGGATCGAACAAATTAAAATGAGCATGTCTCATAAAAGATGCATCAGTCTCCCTAAGTTATCAAAAGCAAATACCTTACGATTTGGCGAAGGAAATTTTTGGATATGCTGTTATTGGATGTTGTGACGGCATACCTTCGTGGATATCTTGGTAAAGATAATTTCCACATCTCCTTAAATGCCTGAATAGACTTCGGGACGTCTATTCTATTGAAGAAAAACAATAAGAATAATATACAACCAAGAGAATCGCTTGACAAAGCAATGATTCCTACCGAGGATTGTTTTTGCATCTGAGCAAAGATCAGGATTTGAGATCATAGTTGTAAACAACTCAAATCTCATCGGATCTCTTGAAGAGAAAAAACCGAAACATCTGTTCAAGCCTGACTTTTAAACATGAAATAAAAAGACCTTGGCAAATATAAAGTCATGGCTCATAGAATCCTGTTATATACGCCCAGAAGCGCGTTGGAGAAATTAAAAGGACCATTGTCATCTAAAGTACACTTATGGTAGTACACTCTATGGATGTACAAAAGAACCCTTTCGAGCGCTGGAAGAGGGGGAGGATATAACTGGTCCCAAAGTCCCTTATCTAAGTGCAGTGCACTCTTGGCTAACTGCATGCATCCCGATATATCAGTTGCAGTAAACTCATTAGCCAAAGATAGTTGGCACCTAAGAAGGGTCATTAGACCAGAGTTAAGCCTTCTGCGCTTCCTCCAAGGGTCAAAAGATTTGGACTTACAATATGAAGTAGCATCCTCCAATGTTTATGCAAATGTAGGTTACAGGTCCGGCCCATATACTGAGAAATCACAGAACGGGTACCCACAGTGGGATGACCATCTACCACAGATCTGCAAAGCAACTTATGAAGGCAACATTATCCTATCATTCCGAGATCCTTACCATTCCAGAATCACACCAATGGTGTATTTGAGGGCGCCTGGTGGTACATCACATCCCAGTGACGACTGGGATAGATGCTGGTATTGTGGAGCTGTCCACATAGTCTGAAGACCACATCAGAGGCGATGAATCTTAGCACACCTATCTAGGTTTCTGGATTCAGTAGCTGCTCAATGGTGATAATATTTGTAATCTGTGTATATTTTCGGAATGTTGTAAATATGAGTGATGAAATAAGCCTAAGAGATCTAAAAGCCTAAGAGCTTTTACAAATCAGGGGGAGTTGAGAGAATTTGTACTCTTTTCCCTTAGCTATGGGGTTTTCCACTGGGTTTTTCATAGTCAAATGTTTTAACGAGGCAAATCACATCAACTCTGGATCCTGAAGTATCCACCCCTCTGTGACGCTCAGAATCCAGAAGTATTCATGAGCAGAGTCACTTGTACACATCAGGGGGAGTTAAAGAGCATTTGAACTCTTTTTCCTTAACTATGGTTTCTCCCACAGGGATTTCCATAGCTAAAGGTTTTAACGAGGCAAACCTCACCAACTCAGGATCCTGAAGTATCCACCCTATGTGAGACTCTTATTACGCTCAGAATCCCGAAGTATTCTTGAGCAGAGTCCACACCTATGGCTGGATAAGGGGGAGTGTTGTGAACGGTTATTTAACCGTAGGTTGAGATTCTGGACTATCCTAGAGATAGGCCCATATCAATGTAGCACATATTTGTATTCTCACCTATTGCCTATAAATAAAGAGCTGAGGGCTCCTCCCCCAGTAGTTGATTCATAACATATTCAGTATTTTCCCATGAACCTTTACTTATGACTTTCTCTTTTTTATACAATTTCTCTAATAAATTCTATTACAATCAATAACAAACTACATCCTGTCGCCACTTCCAGCTAACTGTCCGGCGGTTAGGCAGTTGATAACGGCTGCCGATTATCAGTTAGTAACGGTTGACAGTTGGGGTGGTTGATAGGCTGGGTTGCTGGCAGTCGGAGAATCAAACTCTGTCAAAACCCCAACCTTCTTCTTAATCCAGGCAGTCTGTTATGAAATTAACAGTTGTGGGACCCTTATCTTTAGCTGATGTGGACGGTAGATTAAGCATGACTTATTGAGATAAAAAACCACGACTTAATCAATTCATTGGACCTCTCCTATTCAAACTGTAGGATCCAACGGCTCTCAAGACTTCCCAACGGATACTCTGAAATGGTCTGATATGCTGGAAGCCATGAGTTTCAGTTTTGCTGACGACGATATTGCGGTGGCTCCTCCTCTCACTCTGGACAATGACTGCCATCAACTAGGTCTTCAACATGACCTATCGCTTCGGATCTGAAGGTTTAGGTTAACACTAACCATCATAAAAGGGCTGGAAAGGCTGGAACAAAAAGCAAAAAAATAAAGTAGAAACTAAGAGCATCCAGTCTGGAACTTCCAGGTATCATTAACCATTAACCATCTGATGTGATCCGGATCTGGATTTAGGATAAAAGAGGGGTTTTATGGTGAAAGATGGGATTTTTATAGGTGAAAGGAAGGGATTTGGGGGAAAAGAATGATTTTATTGATGAAAACTGAAATATAAAAGATAAATTTGGCGACAATTCAACTAGGCCGTTCTCCTAGCTTTACCTTTGAGATGAAAGCGTAAATCTTTCAAACTAGGGTTCGTGGATGCCTGGTACAAATTTTCTCAATCAGCAAGCATCCCCTCTCCTAATCGGTCCTAGCTTAAATAAAGGAAAAATTGCAGAAATTACAGGTTTTTGAAAAAACCCATAATGTTGAAAATTACACTAAGATCTGAAAATTCCAAAATGCCCATGTTGGGCCTAAATGCAAAACACATCAAATTGGTATTAGAGCATAAAGATCCTATGGCTAACACCAAATCCAAGGAAAACTCGAGGCTTTGGAGGAGAAAGTTGAAAGCAAAGGGGAACTCGAGGTTTTGGAGGAGAAAGTTGAAAGCAAAGGGGTGGCATGGAGGAAGGCGATCGAGGAACTCAGATATGATCTGATGGCAACAGACAATCGATCAACGCAACGACATCAATAAGTTCTCAAACCCCTCGTCCAAATCACCTAGCAATTAACCCAACAAAAATCAGCGTCTTCGAAGGCGGACAAATCGGATCCGGTGAACCCTAGATCTGGAACAAAGAAGAAAGATCGCAGCCAAAGGGAAAGAGAAACTTCGTGAGGGGCTTCTTTCCGATGCAGATCTGGCCTTAGAAGAGGACGACGACGACGACCCAACAAATCCGTCCCACATAGTCGCTGGGAAGGGGCACCTGAGGGCGACTGTAACGGCCCGTCCCCAAGGCCCAAGCCCGCGAGCCCTCCCCCTTATCCCCCGCTCTCTCTCTCTCGTTCTCATTTTCCCGCAGCGAGCCCCTAGGGCTTTTCGATCGCCCCTTCTCTCTCTCCCCTCGATTCCGCAGCGAGACGCCCCGTGGGCTTCGACGCCTCTCGTTCTCCCTTTCTCGCACTCGCAACTGCAGCACGAGCCTCGCGGGGCCCTCGATCGCGACATCGTTCCCCCGCACGTCACGTGGGACCCCCGACATGTCTCGCCGCCCCTGTCTCCTCGCCCTGAGCTCGACTGTGGCGGTTTGCCTCTCTATTTAACCCCTCTTCTCCTCCTTCCTCCTGCTGCAAGCTCTGTGAGTATTTCTCCCCTTTTTCGAAGCTGTTTCAACCGATTCTTCGGCTTGATGCCGCGGGTTTTGTTGCGGGTTTTGCTGTAGCCCTCGGATTCTTGATTTCTGATTCTTCGGCGTGTTTTCCGGTAGACCCTATCTTGTTAATTTCAATTCTGATTTCGGTTTCCTTTTGGGAAAGGATGAATTGGGGGTAGGAGTAGGGTTTTATCGTCCCTATTGCTATTTCGTGGGGTTGGACGCCCTCGCCTACTTGTGTGGGGTCCCGGGGTTGCTGTTGGGGCTTTTTAGGGGGTTCGATGGCTCCCCCTCGCTGGTTTGGTTTCCGTTGGGGCTTTGCTCGCTGGTCGGGGTTCCTTTACTTGCTGTTTGGGCTTCCCCTTGCTGCGGCTTGGCCCTTGCTTGCTGACTTGGCTTTGTGGGCTGCTGTTTGTGCTCGGGTGGTTTCTTCCACTTGCTGTTTGGGTTCAGTTGGGTCCCTTGCTTGTGTTTTGAGCTTCGGCGTGGTACTACTTGGGTTGTGAGCCCCGTTCCCCAACGGTTTTGGTTGTTAGCCCCTAGTTCCTTACTAAGAACCCCGTGGACTTTGCCGTAGGACCGGGTACCCCCCACTGCGTGATGAGAAGACCCCCAATCTGATCCCTCTGGCCTAGACTCTCTAGCGCCATCCGGGTTGTCTCTTGGTCCTTCATTATGTAATGCAATTGTGTTGTTTTCTTGTTACTTGTTCGTACCAAGATTCAGTTAGTATTGTTTCTTTTATATATCAGCACGTTCTTTCTTACTTGCTTGCAGGTTTCTTTCGTCCTTTCTCTATTGATTGCAGGTTTTGGGCTTCTTGTTGCTGATGGTTGCGGCGTAGGTTTTCTGCAGATGCTGTGCTTCAGTTCTTAATTATCTTGGTTCTTCGGCTTCGGTTTCAGGTAGACTCTATCCCCCATACTCCAATTTAGATTCCTTTACTTGTGTTGGGGTTTGGGTTTCCCTTGTTTGTGGTTCAAGCTTCCCTTGTTGGTAATTGAGTTGGGTGCCTCCTTCTGCTTGTCTGGGCTTTTAGCATTGTTGTTGGGTTTGATAGCTTCCTTTGATTGATGCCGTGGGTTTTCTTGTTGTTCTTGAGTTGGTGATGCTTCCTTTCTACTCAGTTTGGAATATCTTGCCATAAGGAACATCCATGCTATCTGTCACTTGCTAGTTTGTTGCTCTTGTTGTTTCATAAGCTTATTGGTACCTTGCTAGTTTAATATTATTAAATTGCGTAGCCTTGGGATGTTCTTGTGATGGCACGTTACTATGTTGGTACTGGATGACTGGTGGACTATCCTGAGGTTGGCTCTTGACTTGACAGGTTGCTATTACCGGTACGGTAATAGATTCCCCTTGGCTACGTAGTTTAATCAATATTGAACCCCACGACACTAATAACTAATAACATGATTACTTTCTGCTCGACTCACCGGGTTTGGGGAAACTTATGATTGGGGAGTACGTGGGCGACTGGGACCTGATCTTTAGCAACCAATCGTTTTTTGTTGTTATTTTCCCCGAGTTAGGGGGGGCTCCATCAGCTGATGGGTCCTGAGTCCTGGGGGCAGACAGGGACGACCATCTTGATGGGTCCTGGAGCCCCACCGCTGGCCACAGTGCCACAGTTCTTACAGGTTTTGCAGCTTACAGTACAGTACTTTACACTTTTGGACTCTGCCCGGGGTCGCACCCTCGCGGTCAAGGTAGCTCTCAGATGCTTATTGTACTCCCCCTTATAAGTCACGGCTTAGAATTGGTTCACTTTAGTTAGTACCCTCATTACAGTACTTTTGCTCGTTTTCGACACGTCTCTCTTCTGTACCCTTTCTGCTACTGTCACATCGTCCTTTGTACTCCCTTACTCTTCAGTGGCGCGTGCTCGTGGATTACCAGGTCAGGTTACTTCTTTGGGTAGTGCCATCATATCTGTGGTCGTCTTGCTTCCTTTTGTGCACACTTACCTTCCTTGTCTCTTGTTTAGATATTGTCTACTCTATTGAGCGCGGTGCGCCCTTTGTTGCCCACCAGGTACGAAGCACACGATCATCCAGAGGTGTCTGAGCACGAGGAGTTGGAGCTTCAGTACATGACTTGAGAGGAGTCAGAACTTCCAGAGCAGAACGGTTTGAGCGTTGACATAGCGGAGGTACGAGTTCCCTTTACGTTTCAGCAGTAGTACAGCTTTTTACTTGTCTCTTTTCTTTCAGTTTGTGTTACTTATCTTACTGTCTTTTCCTCATTTAGAACTGTGTAGCTGGTCATGTCTAGAGTGTCCCCTTACTTTCTGCACTGTTCCACATTGACTTCACTGGCACCTGCGGGACCTGCAACCTCTCGTTTCACAAGTAGCGGCGCCCGCCGGGAGGCGGGGCGTTACAGCGACGAAGGCGAGCAAAGTTGCCAGGAGCCCCGTGGCCCCTGGTAACTCGTCGGGTCACTGTCGACCCCTTGGCGCCAGGGTTTCGGCGAGCCACGAGCGACTCGCCAAGGCTTTGCCAACCCACTTGCAGTTCGCAAGGGCTTCACCGAGCCCTGGCGACCCCGCCAAGGCACCGTCGGTCACCTGGTGGTGCGCCAGGGCACCCATGTATCCATGGCGACTCGACAGGGCCTTGCCGACCCCCGGCGAGCTGCTAGGGCCTCGTCGAGCCCTGGCAAGGTTGCCAGGGCCCTCGCATGCCCCGGGATGCTACAATAAGGCTGCCAGGCCCATTATGAGCCTCCGGTGGCCCCAAGGAGAAGGATTGGGCACATGCAGCAACACCGCGGTGTCGTCGAGAGATTTGAGGACCTTCGGGAGGAGGTTGGTGCTGAATTTTACTGTGGAAGACTCACACGCTTGTATAGGGAGTATGACGGCTACACCAGATACCACAGAGATGATTGTGGGGGCTTCACAGACTGAGGAGCTGATTAGGGAGAATCTGATTGGGGGAACGCTGAGGAGGATATGACCCCTTCAGGAGACTATTATGACGTACACGAAACTCTGCAGCCACTACGCCACGACCGTCATCAGGGGAGATGCGCACTTGGGGTGATCACAGGAGCATGGTCAGGAAGTTGAAGATGCCTATTTTTGAGGGGGAGGACCCAGCCGGATAGATCTACATGGCCGAGTGGTTATTTGAGGTGTCGCATGTTCAGGAGACTGATTGGCTGAGGGCCGTTGGGGTGTGCTTGGAGGGAGAGGCGCTGTCATGGTACATGTATACACAACAGCATCGGCCTTTTCGCTCGTGGGAGGAGTTCACAGCCTGCCTCATGGACTGCTTCAGGGAGATTCAGGGGGTGACGTGTATGAGCAGTTGTATGCCTTGAGGCCGGAGAGGATGTCAGGGAGTATATAAAAAAGTTCGAGATGTTGGCATGATGTGTCCGTGGGATTTCAGGAGTCTCTAGATGAGTGCTTCATAAAGGGCCTGAATTTCACCATCAGGGTAGGGCTGTAGATTTAGAAACCCAGTTGTTTGTTAGATCGGATGCGCCTAGCGAGTATGGTTGAGGATAGGCTAGCGGAGGAGAAGCGAGACCGATGGGCGTGGAGTGGATTCACTTCTCGAAGCCGGACAGCGACGTGAGAAGAGAAGTCGTTGTCAGGATGTCTCCAGTCTAGCCACGAGAGAAACACCGAGGTTCAATCGGACAGTAGGCGTAAGTGATTCATAGAGACGGAAATACAGAAAAGGCGCACCAAGAGACTCTGTTTTTGTTGCGGCGAGAAGTATGGATTAGGACATCGTTGCAAGAATTCGGCTCCCCAGATACTGATCATTGAAGATGAAGGAGGCCAGCTGGTGGATCAAGAAGAGACAGTAGGGGCGAGAATTTCCATCTGGATTAGTGAGCCCACTGTTTTCATGACACCACCTTGAGGACAATGTGGTTCTTCAGGGGCGAAGTAATGATGTATTTTGCATTTAGGTCCAGCATGGACATTTTGGAATTTTCAGATATCAGGAGGGTATTTTTGTAATGTTCAGCATTATTAGTTTTTTTCCGTAAAACCTGCAATTTCTGCAATTTTTCCTTTATTTAAGCTAGGGCCGGATATGAGAGGGGGATGCTTGACGATTGAGAGGAAATTTGTACTAGGCATCCACGAACCGTAGTTTGGGGGATTTAGACTTTCATTTCGATAGTAAAGCTAGGAGAGCGACCTCCTCTCCAATTGTGGCCAAATTTATCTTTTATATTTTAGTGTTTATTAATAAAAATCCTTCTTTTCTCCCAAATCCCCTCTTTTAACCCATAAAAATCCCACCTTTCTGACAAAACCCCCATATTTCACCACAAAAATCCCACTTTTATCCTAAATCCAGATCCGGATCGCATCACCATCATAGCAGGGCTGAAACGCTGGAAAAGAAGGAAAACAAGAGAGTAGAAACTAAGAGGGGGGAGATAGAAGTACGTGGAACTTCCGATAGCTGGAAGGTTGGAAGTTATCACAGTCTGACCGCTTTGCACCTCTCTGTCGCATCAGGTTTTGATAAGAAAATGAATGAATGAAAGCAGCGCTAGGGCTTTGGTCGGGAGAAAAGAAGGGCATGATGGTTGTATCTCATAAGTTAAACGTGTCTGGGTATTTTCAACCCAAGCTCATTACATTAGATGGAATTATATATTTTCAACCCAAACCCATTAAGTTAGATGATATTACAAGTTAAACGGTTATGGTATTTTCAACCCAAACCATCTAGCTAAATTTAGACAGTAGTCACCCACAACCCACTTTCCTTTTCTTATGTAAACAATGTTCAATTAAACCCTATGTTTAAGCTATATTGCATTAGATGCCTCCAAAGGCTCGGCTTTTTTGAATCGTAACATTTAATCCTCCAACAATCATACTTCTTTTTGTGTACAAATCATGAAATGCACTTTGTTATTACGAACATGATCCTACTAATTAGTCTTTTACATCCTCAACATTGTTAATTTATTTAAACATCCAGTAAATACTCAATACCATTACAGATACACATACGAAGAAACTTAAATATATACACGTAAACATAAAAACCCCCGAAACAGAAACCTGAAACGGCACTAACGGAACTACCTAAACTTGCAGAAACCTTGTGCATTTAAAGAGATTGAATGAAACCGAGTTCTCAAACCTTGTATAGAAGCCTTGAGCAATCAGAGTAAGGTCATTAGTGCTCTTTTGATTATGTTTGTGTATCATGCAATCTAAGTTTCAAAGCAGACGGCGTTTTACTGTGTTTGTAAATGTCCATATCAAGTTGGAGTGGGAGGAGACCATCTGGCCATTTGTGATAGAGGTCATACAGTGTTTTAAGTGTCCTTCGAACTTCGAAGAGCTTTATTATCTCGAAATCAAGAAAAGCCCGCGCCCTTTTCTTCCTGGTTTCTCTGTAGGAAAAATGTCGGATTTTGCACAATGGAATTGTGGCGGAAGTTTTATGTGGAAGGGAGATCGCCGTTTCTCCATTAAAAAATCTCTTGTTGCTTAATATTTGATGGTCAGAACATGTTGAAGAACATCTTGGTTTATGTTCTTGTTATAATTTGATACATCTACGTGGATGGCTAAAATGCAATCATTGATCTGATGGTCCGAAATGATCCTGGACAAAAACAACTTTAGCATGGTTACTTATATGATAGTTTTTTGGATAATGCATGAGAAGCACACAAGGGTGCATTTCGAGAGAGGAAAGGCCAGGAAATAGTTTTGGAGGTACTAAAAGTAACAGTCTGGGCAAGTGAAGAGCTTAAAAGAGACGAGAAAACCCGAGCCAATTGGTTTAGTGGTATTTCCCTTTCCTCCCTTGTGAGTGGTCGCGGGTTCGATTCCTGCTTTTCGATGTATCAAAAAAAAAGAGACGAGAAAGTGAGATGCATAGACGAATACCAGCAGGAAAAAGGGAAGCTACATATGGGTTACGGATGATGTCAGTGAAGAAACTAGCTGAATTTTTTAGCTTTCCTGAACAAGGAAATAATCATTCACACCATATTTCTTCTGCTTTTCGGGGTCAACGAAACAAAAAACAGTAGATCTTCCGTTTTGCATGTATGTGTCTGTGCTATAACTATGCATATGTGTCTGTTGTCTTGTTATCTGATTCCATATGTCGCCTTATTTCTCTGATTTCATCGGCCGCAGGTTAGGCTGGATCCATCGAGGCCCTTGAGCAAGCGGAAGCACTGGGTTGTTGCTGAGATACTTCGAAAGGCTAAAGTCTACAACCCTTCATCATTCGCAGCTCCAACCACTGGCGATGCCACACCCTCATCGCCTGCATCCTCCTGAGGCTTCCAATTGTCACCGGTTAGCAGTTTGGGAACAAAATTTTTGTTTGTCGGGGACTTGTGGATCATCGCTTGTATGTTAAAGATAGCCATAATACCTTGCCTATTGGATTCTCAAGGAAACTCTGTATTGTGATCATTATAGATGTGAATTGCTAGTTGCCCTCTTCTTGCAGGTCTTGCTGGAAGTGCGACTGATCTTTTGTTGATAGTGATTTGTGGGACATTGGTTTGTTCTTCTGACTGATTTTCCCCTTGTTGGACCCTTGATTAATCTTGTATTTGTGCCCTATTGATATGCAACTTGTGAACTAAATAATAAGAACAAACTCAGAGAACTGTGCTGTATGATTGTTGTTGATCTTCGGAGTCCAGGCATATTGATCAAGCACCGACAACTCAAGCTCAAAGACGCGTCTGAGGACAAGCCCATGAATCTCCTTGCCGAGCTTCAATTCACCCAACCCAAGCTCAGTCGCCATATACGTAGCTCCCACCTGCGACGCATCCATTGATCATCTCGGTCTCTTAATGGTTTGCAGCGGCTGCTTGAAATTAACCGTTGCTATAAAGTGTTTATCTTATCATCACTCACAGCATCCGTTGTAGTCTAGTTGGTTAGGATACTCGGCTCTCACCCGAGAGACCCGGGTTCAAGTCCCGGCAACGGAAATTTTTGTACAAAATACACGTTCTTAGAATCTTTTTTTCTCTCCATATTTTTGTTATTTCACCCGGGCACGTAACACGTACATCTTATATTTCATTCATTTTTCTGAGCCCATCCTTCAGTAAGGCACAGCCTTTAATTGATACGAGAAAGGAGAGCAGATTCTAGTATCCATATAACAGACAACAGAATTGTCTCTGTACGCCCTACAAACAAAAAAAAAATGCAATCGAAGAAACAAGAGCAGAAACATGCAGCTCCTCGGCAAAAAGCCTCTATTAAACCAGTATTCACGCCAGTATTTAATTTTTTTTTTCGTGGATAGGCATTAAACTAGCAAAACATAGAATCCTACTGAATGAATATCCCCACATCATTTGTTTATTCCCTTCTTCCCCTGATGTTTTAGGTTTTATGATTTGACATGAAGATCTGATTTCTAGCACAGCTCTAATCAATTCCAGGACATCGAATTATAATGAGCCAGCCACCGGACTAGCACCTCCTCTATGGTATGCTGCCTCCTCTTGCCGCCTCGACTGGACTACCGCCCCGCCCGCCCCCATACCGATTCATACCCTCGCCTGCCAGAAACCCAGCACCATCCACTGGAGCCCGAGCCCTCACATAATCACCAGAACCGCCAGATCCGCTCACGGCACCGCTCGTTTGTGTCTGATGCCTCGCATAACCATCTGCAAATCCGGTTCCGTCCCCTTTCAGTGCACCCCCAGGCGCGTGGGGCAGTGGTTGTCCGTAGGCTTGAGTATATCCAGCGGGACTTCCATGACCGAACCCAGCATTCGTGTAGCCGCCTCCTTGGCCGTGGCCGTAGCCAATGCCTTGGCTGCCATATGTGCCAGCATATGGGTTCGCTGCTGCATGAAATAAGAGGAATATAGAGGAAGGAGGTTGAAGTTTGCACATCTTTAAAGCTAATTTGAGATAGATATATTTACCGCGCTCTCCCTTATCAGCACTGGCCACATCAGCACGTAACTTCTCGATTTCTTTAGCCAATGATATCAAGTTCTTCTCCATGGCGCGCATCTGCTCTACTAGCTCCAGATTCGATCCTTTCTCACGCTCAAAAGCAGCACTTCGGCAAAAAGAACATGAAAGTTAACAATGGCGTTGCAGACAAAGAAAACAATGGAGAGGGAACACGCGTTATAAGTGTATCCCACATCCGAACTTGTCTTTTCAGGGTATATATTCCTCCAGCAGAGTCTTATTTATAATTCAATGAAGATAAATTTGTACCCATCTCGTAACATGCAAAGGTGTAAAAAATGTGTGTGCAAAACATAAGATGTTTATAAAAGTTGATTTAAAAATGACCCGTTAGTTTACCGTAATTTCTGATGATCTTGTCTCAAACCATCTAGCTCAGCCAGCAACTCAGGCAACCTCTTACCATCACCGCCGGCTTTCTGTAATTGTTCCGTCAAAAGTTGAATCTCACCAGTCAGCTCCTGTCTGGTGATGATTAGGCTCTTTGCCTCCTTATGAGCCTGCTGCAGCTCCTCCTTCGCCGTCTCACCGGCACGGATATCGTCCTCCGCCTTCCTGATCTTTTCCACCAACCCTCGAGCCTGGATATCGGTTTCGGTTCGGATACTTCCAATGTGGGATTTGATTCTTTGCAATTCTTGCTGGTTAGCCCCAATATCCTGCCTCATTCCCTCATTTGTCGCTGCCAACCTCTGGTTCTCCCGGAGAAGCCTCTCTATTTCAGCGGCCTGAGCAGCGATCTTGTCTTCTAGGAGTTCGGGAGGAGGCAAAGGCTCTAAAGGGCGATGTGATGCATGTCCAAGTGCTCCAGGAAAGGGGCCATGGCGCATCATCCCAGGAGCTTGAATGGACGCCCCCTCGTACAGTCCATGCCCTCGTGTAGCCATATCTGCCAAAGCCAAATTGTAAAACCAACAAGAACCCATTTTCCCTGTTTAGCAAGTCCTAATTTTACAAATACATGCATAAAAATTTATCCAAATCTAAAAACAAAATGAAATCAAGAATAACTTCAGCTATCTAGATATGAAAAGCATGGAAAGAACAATAATAGAAGAAAACCAAATGAAGATAATGTAACTTTATAACTAGTTTGTGCATGATTTAATTGATCCCTTTCAATTAAATATTGCAAAACACATGTTCTCGTATCATGCTGAACCTGCTGCACAAATGAAGAATCAATAATTTTTTGGGCATTTAAAAATTTGCCCTTGATGTCCAAAATTTCCAATGTAATCGGCACAAGCCAAAATAGCTGCATTTACCATGTTCAATTTTTTTTTGCAAGCGATATAAGAGCTATGACCTAAATGTTTTTGACTGCTAAGTAAGAAGCATAAACATGCTTCAGTTTATGCTTCAAGATTCAAGCTACTAGTAACACTGCAGACCTCTAGCAGTTATAAAATTTCTACAAAGTGCTACCCTCACCCAGCTATTATTATATAGAGGATACTTGGAGTGTGCTCCTCATTTGCATAAACTTAAAAAATACATGAGTATATGAAGATTTTCCCTTCAACTTTCTATTCCTAGACTTCTAGGTATTATGATGTTTCATCTCTTGCCTAAAACAAGCATGACTAATACGAAGTTAGCATCAGACTGGTGATCATTACTCACAGATATTACTGATGTCCATGTTGAAACATATAATTTGTGAGACATGGATATGTGTGACTGCCATGCATATATGTATCATGGGAATTTGTCGAAAATTTGATATGATACAAAATGTATGTAGTTTGTCAGGCATGGGCATATGCAGCCTCAGTAGTCAAACGAAAAACAAACAATTAACTCAGTGAAATTGCATGCTTCTGTAGAATCACTAATAAAATTCCACAATATTTCAAAGGGAAATGCATGTGTATTCCTAACTAGTTCTACATATCCACCTTGTATATTTCAAGTCAAAAAGAGATGTAAATGTAATGCCATTTCTTTCTTTTTGCAGTAAGAAGTTGCCTACAAAAGACCAAGCAAACAATTTAACAATTTTACACAGACTGCCATGAGCGACATGCATTGATTAGGTGATCCACACCGATAAGTGATAAATTGGCTACAATTGTTCTTTCTTTTGTTCCTCCTTTTTTTTGCTTGTTTGCCTCGCTTCCTTCATTTTTAAAATCTTGTTGTCATTTCACCTTTTCTTCTATGCGTTCATATCTTTCCTTTTGCTTATATCCGTTCCTTTCTTGACAATTGAAACCGTAGAAGGAAGTGTTCGCATATGTAGACACGTGTCACATTCGCATGGCTGGAATGCTTGAAGCACGAGTCTTCCCTGAGGGCTCCTTTGGATGGTTAGAATAAAAATCCGATGGATGTCATATTGAATGAGAATTTTCATATTGGATGAGAATCCATTGGATCACCTCTATGTTCCAAAGGTTAAAAATTCTTTGAATCACAATCCCAAAAAAAAAATGGTTGGATGTCATATTAATACCATCACATATTATTTATTTTGGTCGAAAAGTAGCTTCATCATCAAAGAAAAGCCTTTAGAATAATAATAGAAAAGGAGGTCAAGACCTTGTTAAAACCAAATTAGTGACCTACGTTTTAGATTACAATTCTTTGGATTTGTTGTGAAAAAAAGACAAGTAAACAAGCCAATCCTTAGGATTGCATCAATCCATAAGTAAAATCGCGTCTAAAAGCATTATCCCTTGGACTGGGGCTATCCACACATGCCCTAAATAATAGGTCGTTGTTTGCCATAACACCTGATCATGGCCTCATGGGACGTATACATGCACATTAGAAATTTACACCTCAAGTATATAAAATGGAGTTTCCATATAAACACAACTTGAACTAAGGACCCACTACAGATTTTAGGAAACAAATTCAGTACTTTTTTCATTATCATGCAGCTGCGCTATATAAAAACAGGAGACAGATGAAGCATAAATGGTGATGACTATTTTTCAATTTAAGACTTTAAAATAATTATAAAAAACAGCCAACTTCGACGTATATCTCAGAAATCAACCAATTTTGGCCACATAAGACTTTGCACACGATTTTTTGCCGCGTTAGACAACTACTGAATGAACGGGATTGGCAACCCCATTCATTTTTTGCCTCTGCCAAAATAGCTGGGATTGTCAACCCTGGTCAAAATTTAAGTGTGCCAAAATGATAGGAGTTAGAAACACCGCATATTTGTAACAAAGGCAACATGTCTACGGTTGCCAACCAGGTCCATTTAGAGTTCCCTCTATTGGCTGTCAACAATGTTTTAATATCGGCCAATGCGGCCGATTTATTAGCCGATAAATTGGTATCTGATCCTTTCTGATTCGATACCGCGATTTTTGGAGAAAAAGGAAAAAAAATCCAGATAATTGGATTCATGGACTGTACGGCCAATATATCGGGCCGATATAGGCCGATATAAGCCATTATTGTTCCTCGCGGGTTTGAATTCGAAATTTTTTTAAGTGGGGTTGGAACGATACGATCCAATCCCGTTTGATTGAAACCCAAATTAACAACCGAATATGACCCAAATCACTCGCGATCAACTTTAATCTCTCTTTCTCTTCGCTCTCTTCGTTTGTCCAACGGAAATTAGTGTTTTTCTATTTCGATTCTTTGCTCATCTAATGGAAATTTGAGGTTAAATAGAGAAAAGTAAGTTTTTATGTTTTTCCAACTTAATTCTACATTTTAACACGTTTTCTGAGAATTTTTCATTAATTCTTCTTCTTCTTCCTTCTTCACTCTTCCGTGCAACCATTTCTTCTCTGTAACTGCTGCCGCTTATTCTACTTCTTCTTTGAAGATGTTGCCGCTTCTTATTCTTCGTTGAAGACAATTTTTCCCCATGTTGTTAGGTTGAGACTTGAGACTTGAAATAATATCATTGGATAAAATTATTGGGTTAATACTTGAGAAATATTTTTTCAAATATGATATTGACTGTAAGAAAATTATCGGGTTGAGAAACAATATTTTAGTGATGACATTGTTGATTGTTCTCAATGTTCTTGAGTTTAGACGAGAGGAATATTTATTTCGATGATGACATTGTTCTGAGAAAATAATAAATAATACTGGGTTGAAAAATATTATTTAGATGATGACATTGTTCTGAGAAAATTGTGGGATGTACATGGATGATTATAAAATGACATTGATTCCAATTAATCTTCGAAGTCAAGTAGTAGGCCATGCTATTACCTTATTGACTTATTGGATATATAACACTTGGATTATTTAGAGGTTCATACATTCACTTGTATAGTTGGATAACATGGCTTGTTGGATTATTGGATAATGAATATTATATCAGTTTTGGGTTGACACTTGACATGTAGATTATCGGTTAGATGTCCCTTAACGGTTATTGCATAGGCCCGATTCTTGAGTATAAAAATCGACATAATGATATTTACAAACAGAAACGTTGCATCCTAATTCCTGAATATATGATATATACATGTAAATCCCACAATTATTTACAGTCACGAGTCATGGTATGTTTTAATTTTTTATGATATGTTTTAATTTTTAAAATTTTAATATCTTAAATTTTTATTTAATAATTTTTCAATGTTTGTGCGCTTTGATAGTAGATATCGAAAATGTCTTCAGGAGCATTTAGCAAGGCATCATCCGCAACAGCGGGACAATTTTTTGGGATCATGGAAAGAAGTTGACCTATAATAAAGTGAGATGTAAGTTTCGTGAGCATGTCATGAGCAACAGTATTAGCCATTTCAAGACCCATCTTGTAGAAAAGAGAGGAAATATTGCGTCTTGCACGAAAGTTCATGTGAAGGTTAGGTTGAAGGCAATTGATGTGTTAAAAGCCACAAAATCATCGAAAGAGGTAAAAGATTCAAATATTCAAGTTCTTAGAGATGATGTGGTAATTGAAGATGAGAATATTGAAGTGGAGTCCTTCCATAAAACTAGTCATGATCCTGGACGTCCAAGGTTCAAAGGACCTATGAACAAGCATGTGCATATTCAAGAAATGAGAACGTTGGAGTAGATGGGAAAGGATAAAGGAAAAGGGATGCAAACCACCCATAACGAACACTTGAAGAAAAAAGAAAGAGACGATGCTGGACGTCTAAGGTTCAAAGGACCTATGAACAAGCATGTGCATATACAAAAAAAGAAAGAGAAGATGAGGATATTGAAGTGGAGTCCTTCCATAAAACTAGTCATGATCCTGGACGTCTAAGGTTCAAAGGACCTATGAATAAGCATGTGCATATCCAAGAAATGAGAAAGTTGGAGTAGATGGGAAAGGATAAAGGAAAAGGGATGCAAACCACCCATAACGAACACTTGAAGAAAAAAGAAAGAGAAGATGCGTGCGAATAGATCACACGATGTATTTTAAAGCCAGTATCAACTTCTCCATAATTGATTACTCATCTTTTGGGTAAATGTTGCAAGCTATTGACAAATATATACCGAATTTGAAAGGTCCTAAATCCTATAAGATAGTTGAGAAGTATCTTCGTAAGAAAATAGCTTTTAAGAAGGAGAAGTTGAAAGCTTTTCTCGAGACATTTATACTGCGTGGTTTTAATCTTACGACAGATTCTTGGACTGATAGAAGGGGTAGAAGCATAATGAACATTGTCATTCATGCTAATGCATGATGATGTTCTATTATTCTGAGAACACATCTTATGATATGCATGATTGCAAATATATATAATTTGGTGAATGCTACAATTGAAAAATTAGAAAAAAAATCTATCATGCAAATAATGATTGACAATGCATCGATTATGGTTGCAGTGAAGTTATTAGCTTTAATACGTCCCTCTATTTTCTGGACTTCATGTACTGCACACACATTGAATCTCTTACGACAGGATATTGAAAAGATCAAGCCTATCCGAAATGGAATTTTAGATGCTATTAGTTGTCACAGTCCACATGTATGCCCATACTTTTGTTCTTGATATGATGAGAGAGCATATTAGGAACGATCTTGTTAGGCCCAGTGTTACCTGCTTTGCTACAACATTTTTATCATTGCAAAACTTGTAAGAGAAGAATTTCAAATTGAAGGCTTTTGTTAATTCCACTGAATAAAAGGAGTTAAAGTTCCACTAAATAAAAGGAGTTAAAGTTCTCCAGGACTCCTTAAGCGACAAAGGTGAAAATCAAATATCTAATCTAATTTGTTATTTGGTTCGCATATTATTGCAATTAAAAGTTAGCTAACTAAATGATATTTTTGATTAACTTTGTACTTTGTAAGTATATACCATCATTAATAATCGTTCATTTTGGAAGAACGTTACACTGTCATTGAACATTTTTAATCTAGTCAACGTTCTTCGAAGAACATTCTTCGAAGGACAAATAGTGACACTCTATCAATTGGGTGGTTGTATGGAGACTTGGACATGTGCAAGGAGATCGCGTTGAATTTGAATCATAATAAGAAAAAATTCATGTAGATCTCTAATCTAATTGATAAAAATGGAATGATAAGTTGAACACTCATTTGCACATGACGGGTCATTTGTTGAACATGTATTTTTATTATCAAAGATGAGATGTTATTGATGAAGATGGTACTTTTGCAAGTGGATTCATAGAGTGCATGTTCAGGATGTATACTCATGATCCTGAGATGTGAGACAAAATTAGCTTCCAGCTGCCTTTATATCAAAATCAAAACAGATCTTTTGGTAGAAAATTAACGAAAGGCAAACTAAAATACTTCTCTTGATCCATGTATAGCTAAAAAACTAATATCAATTTCATATTCTTATTATAGCATTTTTTAATATTTTAAGGTTAAACTAAAAGGAATTTGAATTTGGTCTTTTATTTTTAGTTAATTGTGGGTTTTTTTGCATGGTGACACGGTGCCTATAACTTGAAGATGTCCATGAGAATTTTGGGATTAACAACTAGCTTGAGTGATTGTGAAAGAAACTCAAGTGTTTTTGCGATGTTAAAAATTTAAATAAATTTTCTTTTATATCATCTATTCATTCTATACTCATTTCTCACGATGTCTAATTGGTTATTGTATTTTCATTAACTGATTCACAAAAAAAGAAGAAATAGACTAAGTACTAACAAATTAAAAGACTTAGTCTATATCAAACCCAATACTCAATTGAAAGAAAGATTTGAGAGCAGAAACGCTGATCCTATCCGCTCGTTCCATGACGGATGGTAAGCTGGCCGAGTGAATGGCTTAAAAATCTGTCGATGCTTCTATTACTTCATATGAGGAGGATAAAGCCTTCCATGTAGAAAAGTTGACATGGAAGCAAGTTGAAGAAGCGATGGAAGCTGATCCAACACCAAAGCTAGTAAAAGATAAGAGACTTCAAGAAAAGAAAAAGTCATCGCATCAACATCAGGGTAGGGGAAGGCGAAGAAGAGAATGCTTGAAGAGGAGGAAGCTTTAGATTCTGATTCATGAATCTCAAATTCATCTTCTTCAGATAATTCATCGGAAGCGAAATATGCTGAAAGATTTGTCCAAAAAGCGTGTGAAGAATAAACTTGTTAAATAATATGGGGGTAAGTCACTTTTTCTAGTAGACTTTTAATTCATTTTTTATTCATGCAGTATTTTAAATTTTAATATTTTGTTAATTTATAGACTTGTATTATTACATACTAGTATGCTAATACTAGTATGCTAGTGATAGCGGTAGCTTAATACATTTATTATAACTTTATGTGATCATATTAATGATATTTTGGTAATATGAACAAACATGGATATTTATGATGTCATAATTATATATTTATATTGTCTGATATCAGCAACCGGATATTGACGCATATCCCCGATTTATAACCCGATATCCGATATATGATATGAAAATTAGCAATCGGATGTGATACCGATATCCGATATTTAAAACCTTGGTTGACAATAAAGAGATTTGTTAGCAATTGGAGGGTGTTCAATTTGGCGAGGGTTTCCAACCATGACCAAATCATGCACACAGACATCAAGAGCAATACACAACCAAATACCTAACCATTAGATATATGCATATTGATACCTATTTCAAGTATAATGATCAACTCCAAATATTGGAACACATCCAAGTGCAATACAAATTCAATGTATAATATGAATATAAGTGCAGTAATTGAATCCAAATCCAAATGCAACGAAGAATAAATCCAAGTGTAATACAAATTTAATTCATAATTTTCATGTGTATCCGAACAAGTCCAAGTATTTCAAGGACAAAAAAGAAACCATAACAAGTATATCCAAAAACAAAGAACAAATCTAAGATCTAAGTACAAAGTACAAAGGTCAAAATATAAATAAACATAAACCTACACATCACATTAATTAACGACAAGTGTTTTTAGGCCTAACATGATATGCCTCTTAGCTATGCCTCTAATAAGGTTATGCTTCGTCGTCTATTCTTCTAGCAACGATCGATTTTGATCTATGAGTTTATGTTCCGTTGGGTTCCTGGGACTTATTCTATATCCGAGTATGTGGTCACTGCTGAACATGCTATTCTTCACGATGAACTTCAGCTTGAGGCTAAGATGGTCTTGCATCGTCGCGATGTAAGACAAACTCAAAGGCATGTATTAGGCTCTCAAAGGTTGCATCGCCAACTTATTCATATCACGAAATGTATTAATCTATAATATGCATATAGAAACACACTTAACAAAGAACATTTAACCACCATATCACAAGTACAAAAAAGAACGATTAACAAATACTCATATTTATATAGATATTATATATCAAATTTATTTCGACGGGCCCGCAGAACATGTATGTGATTGGTAGTTCTTGTCTAGTAAAAATCAACCTCCTTGTGATACCCAATACCGATGTATATATAGGATGTAACCTCCTACCTGGCAGCCTATATTTCCTAAGTTGCTACTAAAAGAGAAGTGGCTTAGTTAACTGATCCAATTGTCGTGATGTTAATCCGACATTACATGTATTCGCTCCCCTCGAAATCTGGTCCTTTTTGGGTTATAGTTGATGGTTGTTTCTTATTGTCATCTCTACTGCAGAACCAGACATTAGAGTTTCTCGGTCCCCCCCCCCCCACCGGACCGCCCGGATCCCACGAGTGAATTTGGAATGAGCTGTATCATCCCGAATTGTCACAATATCCAATCTGATACATGCATTTTCACTATCTCCTATCAAAAATCTGCACCATGATGCGTCCAATCATTGCAGTATCCAATTTGGTTTATGCATCACCTCCATCTGCTATATAATATTCTAATCTTGAACATGTTATGTATGCATGTAAACGGGTGTCAAATCATGCTTTATCTTCACGATAGGTATACCCATGTTGCTCACAATAGAACTGGTAGCATCATATGATTTGTATCTAATGTAGTATTGTTGTATGTGAGATCCCTATTTTTGTGATTTTGAACCGACCATCTGTTTTTCCAAACTGCAATATGAATCCATCATGGACAATTCATATTCAACTCATCACGTGTCTCATGATTCACAAGCTTATTCAAGGAAAATACCATTGAATAACTAGTATTGGTAATGATCAGTTGGAAAAAACATTTCGCTTGATGCTCCATTCCTTGATTGTTTGTACTAGTTCAGTCTTCAACTCAAACAAATCACGACTTTGAACACGATGTTCTCTCGATGAATCACATATCTTATATTGACATTCTCCACAATTGATGCATTAATACATTGATACTCTTCTTCAAACTCAACATAGTTGTTGTTAGCTACTTATCTACACATGCGGTATCTTTTGCATCCATCCGTACCGCATGATGCATGCTATATTTTCTTAGATTGTCTCGATCTTCGGTATCGGAGCCCTCTTTTTCCAAAGTAGGTATGCTTGCCCTTACATTTTCATTAACCGGTATTGAACAAGATGTATATATGTTCGTTTGTGATATGATCACATTTGAAGAATTCGTCAATGAAAAGATGATTTCAAGGCCTTGGATATAAATAGGATACCCATGTTGGCTGGTCCTGGAAAACAAAAACCACTAACCAACATTCAAACGGTTCAATAATAAAAAACATTTACAGATGTAGAAGAAGCTTAGTCCTTTTAAAAAGAGATTAACAAAGTACCCTAATTACTTTGAATAATTATTAATTGTTACTACCAAGGTTTTAGGTCTCGGTTTCGGTCTGGGTATCGTTCTTCCCAAAACTTAGCTTTTGGTATCGGTATCGCCCGTTTCAGCGGGTTCGGCAGCAAGTTTCGGTTTCTTCCATATCGCTAGTTTCGGCAGTTTCGTTTCGGGTATCTGTTTCGGTTTTGGAGATACTTTAAATATGTATATACTATATACTATATACACACAGTGATGATTTCGGAGGTTCTTAAATCTAAACCTATTAAATATTATTAAATACTTAACAAACTAAAATATTAATCATATACTATTAAATACTAAATACTAACTAGATAAACTAAATTTGAGTTCGTAATCATATTAAATACTAAATACCTAAATTTTGGTACTTAAATACTAAATATTAGATAAATGAATAGATCCTAAAGCGTGCCTTGCGCCACCAACTCATTTACAAGTTCGGTTGGGCATTGCTTTTGCGCACCCACCATTTGCTTTGTGCACATACCACTTATTTACAGGGTTGCCACAAAATATCTACTTGATATGCGCACCGACTGTTTTATTTTACGCATATACCACTTATTTACAAGTTTACCTTTTAAAAGAACGCAACATCTCCTGAAAAGCCACTCGGGCCTCTTTCTCTCTCTCTTTGCTCACTCTCACGCTAGATGGTCAAGGCGGGTTCGGCGAAGCAGGAGTCAGGTTTGGCGAGGCGGGAACGCGATGAGATGCGTTCAATTTTTTCACCATCTTCCTTTTGTCATTTTTCTTCTTTTTTTCAACAATTTTTTCTTGGTTCTGCCTCTTCTTCGTCTAATTATACATCATTTTCAAGTCGAAACCCTAGGGGTTTCTCCTCTCTTTTAACCGGGCTTTCTATGCAACCGATTGATTTACGAAATTTTTTGGGTTTTTAGAGAATTTTTATTTAATTATACATTCTTCTTCCTCCGTCTTCGACCGGTACTGAACGGTATCGCTCAGTTTCGGTCGGTAACGGTCAGTTTCGACAGGTATCGGCCGAAACTGACCGATACCGTTCAGTATCGGCTGATACTGAAATTAACCATTGGTTTCGGTATCGTCAACTGCCGATACCGATACGGTACGGTCGATACCTAATGGTATCGGCCGATACCTCAAACCCTGGTTATTACAATGGCTAAATTTAAAAACCCCATAAACCTTGCTTCATTTTGAAAAAAAATCCCCCACAAACTACTTTTACTCTCAGAAAATACTCTCAGAAACCCCCCATGAACTTTCCCACATACTTCGTTTTTCCAAAAAAAAACCCCATGAACTTTGCCTTCAGGTAGGGTTTTCTGAGAGTAAAAAAGGTTAATGGGGTTTTTTTCAAAAATAATGCAAAGTTCATAGGGTTTTTAAATATTTAAGGCTTATTCAAATTTCTCTATGGATTATAAGAGCACCCTTCTCCTATCATAATTTCATTCCATTGGTGCTCCTGATGTGAAGAAGAACGAAGGATGCAGAATTGTTATCCAAATCAAGCATAGGGGAATAATTGCATCAAGTCTCAGATACTTAAGTGTTGATCACAGGATACTTCTCCTCAATCGATATTTTAAATTCACTCAAGCTTAACATGGTACTCATCACAGAAGACCTTCAATCCTTATAGGCCAGTTCTGTACCAATTTGAGACGATACCCTCACGGATTTATTTTGGTTAATCAAGAATATCTTATCCACTAACACAAAACATGTGCATGATTTGCTAGCTATTAGAGGTCTAACAATTCCACCATCGTAAGTTGTTTCATTATTCCCTCCCATCATTAATTTGCAGTCGAAAAAAAAAAACAAGAAAAATACCATTTGCCAAAGTTGTAAATCTATATAAATGACATCAGATGAATTATAATGAACAATTTCCCTGCTATTAGCATAGCATTACCCAGCCTATATAAACAACATCAATTTCTTCATTACCATTTAGTTAAGAGTTAGTTAAATGAAAAATATTTAGAAAATTGCTCTTACATATTACATGTACAAACATACTGATACGAACCGCTTGCCGTTTGGATCAAATCAGCGATTAATTGATCAAAACAGCGATTTAAAGGTGGAAAAAATGGAAAATAGTGGAAGAACAATGAGAAATTGAGAACTTGATAAGGATTCTTCGAGACGAATCAATCTCCCAGCTTTTATTGAACGCCTAAAAGCCTAAACAGCATCAAATTGATAACTAGATTGTTCGAAGACAAATCAAGCATACCCTCCTAATGACGGCTAGCCCTAATTTATAAAGGGAAATGGGGATTTACTAATTTGGTCGACTAGACCAAAATACCCCTGAAATGACTAACGCTAATTCCGGCCCCCACGCCTCCTCTTGCGCACGTAAACAATCGTGGGCTCCCCGCTAGCCGCTACCCCCGCGCGTGTGTCCGGCTCAAGTGGCGCGTCCGTATCAATACTCCCCCCTAAAAGAGCCACCTTGTCCTCAAGGTGGAAGTCAGGAAACTGCTCTTGCATCACGTCGTAGGCCTCCCAAGTCGCATCACAGTCCGGCAAACCCGCCCAATAAATCAGCACCTCCTTTCGCCGCCCCGGGCCCTGACGAACCGCCCTCACATCCACAGGCTCGAGTAATACCTCCATGTCCTCCGTCAAGGTAGGAGGCAAAGTAGAAGACACCGCCTGATCTCCGATAGCCTTTCGCAGCTGTGACACGTGGAACACCGAATGTATCCCTGAGGACGCGGGCAACTCCAACCTGTACGCCACCTGGCCAATCCTGGCTACCACCGTGTATGGACCGAAATATCTAGCTGACAGCTTCTCATTCGGCCTCCTCGCCAGCGACCTCTGCCGGTACGGACGCAGCTTGAGATACACCATGTCTCCCACCTGAAACTGTACATCTCGACGATGCCCATCAGCCCTGGCCTTCATCATCTGCTGAGCGCGTAGCAGATGCTTCTTCAGCTCCTCTAGCAAACTGTCCCTCTCCCCCATGTACTCCTCCACCTGAGACACTGGAGTCTGTCTGTCACCAAAACGGAGCAAGGGTGGGGGATCCCTCCCGTACAGCACTCTAAATGGCGTCGTCCCTGCCGCGGAGTGGTACGAAGTATTGTACCAGTACTCTGCCCACGATAGCCACCTATGCCACTGACGTGGTGTCTCTGAGGCGAAGCATCGCAAGTATGTCTCTATGCTGCGGTTGACCACCTCCGTCTGGCCGTCGGTCTGGGGGTGGTAGGCCGTACTCCGCTTCAGGACCGTACCCTGCACCCTGAATATCTCCCGCCAGAAGCCACTCATAAAAACCTGGTCCCGGTCGGACACAATGGACCCGGGCACCCCATGTAACCGTATCACCTCCCTCGTGAAAGTGGTAGCTACCGACACTGCAGTGTATGGATGCTTCAATGGAATAAAGTGAGCGTACTTACTCAGGCGGTCAACTACCACGAATATCACCGTGTAGCCATCGGACCGTGGTAGTCCATCAATGAAGTCCATTGTCACCTCCTCCCAAACCCTCTCCGGCAGTGCCAACGGCTGTAGTAGGCCCGCTGGAGCCATAGCCATATACTTGTGACGTTGGCAAACGTCACAAGCTGCGACTAGGTGTGCGATCCTCTTCTTCATTCCAGGCCAATACAGCTCTCTGGCCATCCTCTGGTAGGTTTGCTGTACCCCTGAATGGCCCCCGGTCACCGAACTGTGAAACTCCTGGAAGAGGACATGTATGAACTCTGAGCTCCGTGGTATCACCATCCTCCCCTGGTACAACAATTTGCTCCCTACTACCGAGTAACCAACCGATCCGTCCTCGCCACTCTGCAGTCTCTCCCGGATCTGTCGTAACTCCGCATCTGCCTCTGCCTCCTGCAACATCGGCTCCCAACCCAACCACATAGGCAGTGACAATGCCCTCAAGTCGATGCCCTCCTCCCTCCGGGACAAGGCATCAGCAGCCTTGTTCTCCAACCCGGGTCTGTACTCGATATCGAACCGGTACCCCACCAGTTTGGACAACCAGTGCTGGTGCTCCTCAGTGACCAGCCTCTGCTCCAGTAAGTACTTGAGGCTCCGCTGGTCCGTGCGGACCACGAACTCCCGCCCCAACAAGTACGGCCGCCACTTCTGAATCGAGAAGACTATGGCCATCAGCTCCCGCCCCAACAAGTACGGCCGCCACTTCTGAATCGAGAAGACTATGGCCATCAGCTCCCGCTCATAGACTGATTTCAGTCGTGCTCTAGCGGTCAGCACCTGACTGAAATAAGCTATGGGTCTACCCTCCTGCATGAGTACCGCTCCCAGCCTGTACCCCGAGGCATCCGTCTCGACCACGAATGATATGCTGAAATCTGGCAAGGCTAGGACCGGTGCCGTCGTCATAGCCACCTTCAAGGCCTCAAAGGCCTTGGTGGCTTCCTCCCCCCACTTGAATCCGTCCTTCAATTGCTCGGTGAGAGGCCACACAATCGTGCTGTAACCCTTGACGAACTTCCTGTAGTAGCCCGTCAGCCCCAAAAAACCCCTCAAAGCTCGTAGCGTAGTAAGAATCGGCCAATCTAGCATAGCTGATATCTTCGATCTGTCGGCCGCTACCCCCTCTGCCGACACTACATGGCCCAAGTACTCAATCCGCAGCTGCCCAAAGCTGCACTTCTTCCTGTTGGCGAAGAGCTGATTCGCCAACAACTCCCTGAACACTATCTCCAAGTGGCCTATGTGCTCCTCCATATCCCGGCTGTAGACCAGGATGTCGTCAAAAAATACAAGTATGAACCGTCGTAGGTAAGGCTGGAACACCTTGTTCATGAGTGCCTGGAACGTCGACGGAGCATTCGTCAAGCCAAAAGGCATGACGAGAAACTCGTAATGACCCTCATGGGTACGAAAAGCGGTCTTCGGCACATCCTCTGGCCGCATCAGTATCTGGTGGTAACCCGCTCTCAAGTCGATCTTCGAAAAGACCGCTGCCCCATGTAGCTCGTCTAGCAGCTCGTCAATCACCGGAATAGGGAACTTGTCCGCGACAGTCTCCCTATTCAGCGCCCGGTAATCGACGCAAAATCTCCAACTCCCGTCTTTTTTCTTCACCAACAGCACTGGTGAAGAAAAAGGACTCACACTGGGCTGTATCACCCCCGCTTGCAGCATCTCCCGCACCAACTGCTCTATCTCATCCTTCTGCGAATGCGGGTATCTGTATGGCCGCACGCTGACCGGAGCCCCATCCCCCATAGCACGATCGCATGCTCGTGTCCCCTCTGCGCTGGCAGCCCCTGTGGGCTCTGAAATACCTCCTGGTACTGCTCCAGTACCGGCTCCACCTCCCCTGCGGTCTCTGTCTGCTGCTCCTCCTCAGTCGACATCCCCTGGCACTCCACCAGGAAACCCTCACCCTCATCTTGCAACGCCCTAGTGATGGCCTTGAAGGCCACCACCGAAAAGCAGAGTGTAGGGTCTCCGGTCAGCACCACCGTCCGGTCGCCGTCCTGGAACTCCATCCGCAGGAGCTTCCAGTTCACCTTCATCTCCCCCAACTTCTTCAACCACTGTACCCCCAGAATGACGTCCACATTCCCCAACTCCAGTGGTAAAAAGTCCTCCACTATCTGTATGCCCTGCATCATCAGGCACACCCCCTTGCAGAGCCCAGCGCTCTCCTCCATCTTCCCCGTCCCCAGCAACACTGTGAATCTCTCCAACGTGCTCAGATCCAGCCCATGGCGATCCACCAACTTCCTAGAAATGAAGTCGTGAGTCGCCCCACTATCAATAAGGACCGTCACTGCCTGCTCCGCCAACGTCCCTGATAACTTCATGGTATGATTCGGGGTGAATCCTACCACAGAGTTCAGGGAGACCTCCGCCACGTCCATGTGTACACTCGCCTCCTCCTCCGCCAACTGCTCGGGCTCCAGTACCTCCTCCTCATACTCCTCGTCTGATACGATCACAATCTGCAGCAACTTGCTCACACATCGGTGACCGGGGCTGAACTTCTCGTCGCAACGGAAGCACAACCCTGCTGCACGCCTGGCCCGCATGTCCGCCTCTGTCAGTCGCCTGCCTGGTACCACCCCCGGCCTGACCTCTCCTCAGGCGCCACTGGGACTCCTGCTGCTGGCCGTGGTGGAACTGGTGCTGCCGTGCTGCGCTGGCCCTGGGCTCCCCAAGCCCATCTGATGCGCCTCTCCTCCATGTGCTTCTCCTCCGCCATGTGGGCTAGACGGAGGACATCCTCCAAGTCATTGGGCCTCTGCATCCGAAGCTCTGCCCGTATCGAGGGCTTCAACCCCCTCATGAAACTCCCGATCAACACCTGGTCAGACACCCCCCGCAACCTGATAGCCAACATCTCAAACTTCTCCACGAAGTCCCGAACTGTCCCCTCCTGTCGCAGTGCCGACAACTGCTCATAGAAGTCCCCTCCGGACTTCTCCTGGAACCGGTCGAGAAGGTAAGAAGAGAGCTCCTCCCAGGAACGGAAAGGAGAGCGGGCTGTCTTCCACCTGTACCAGGCTAGGGCCTTGTCCTCGAAATATATCCCTATCGCACGCAGGACCTCCTCCTCTGTCAGCTGCATCACCTGGAAGTAACGCTCGGCCCGGTAAACCCAGCCGTCCGGATCGGTGCCATCAAACGTCGGCATCTTCAGCTTCTTCAGCCTTCGATCCGCGTTTATGTCACCGTACTGTGCTCCAACCCCCCTAGGGATGCCTCCCTGCACCATCGCGCCCCCCCCGCCCCCCCTCCGGGGCCTCCGTCGCCGCCCTCGTACAGCTCATCAGGCCATTGAGGTCGCTCGCTATCCCCCGCAGGGATGTAGTTCCCCAAACAATCCGGTAGTCGGGGGGTGGTGCAAAAATGGGCCCTCTAGCGCCTCCGTGCTGCTGAACGGGAGCTGTCCGGCCCTCCAGATGGCCCCCTGGGCCCCAAAATTGGGCCGCAGGAGCCCTAATCGTCATCCCGGGAGCCCCTCTTCCTCCGTCGGGTCTCGTAGTCGTCCCTGGGGGTTGAATAAACCCCGCCACGCCCCCAAAAGGCCTCAGTGGTCTCGCCGGGCCTCCAAAACGCGCTGCCGTACCCCCAAAAGGGGTTTCCCAGCCTTCCGCGCCCCCCAGCAGAGGCGCCCCGCCTCCAGCGCCCCCCGCTGGGGGCGCCCAGCCACCTGCGCCCCCCTGCGGGGCGTCCCGCCACCTGCGCCCCCGGATGGGGGCGCCCAGCCACCCGCGCCCCCGGAAGGGGGCGCTCCGCCTCCCGCGCCCCCGGATGGGGGCGCACTGCTGTCGGCAGGCCCTATTGGGCCTGTCGAACTTACGGCAGGCCCAGTGGGGCCCGCCGTGCTTGCCGTCTGGTCTGGGTGGGTCCCACTTCCTTCCCCCGCAAACCCTAGAAGATTTGGGCAGCCGCCGCCTTGGTCTGAAAAATTTGTAGCCGCTGCTTCGACAAAAACCCTTCCGGCCTCTTGCCTCGATCTCCTCCTCCGGCCGCCGAGATGGTTTGGAGCATCGCCATCATCGATGGGATTTGAGCAATCTCTCTCGCCGTTTTCGCTGCCTCGATCCTCATGTGTTTGAGTTCGGCCTGAATGTCCTCTTGCGTATGGGCGTGATCCTTGTTGGAGATCTCCATGGCCGTCTTCAATGACTGAATATCATCACCCATGGCTTTCTTTAATTCCTCCATCTCGCGGTTGATTTCTTCACGAAACCCTTGAAGCCGTTCCTCCGTCGCGCCGCTTCTTGTTCCTCCCGCCATTAGATCTCACCGCTCTGATACCAATTTGATACGAACCACTTGCCGTTTGGATCAAATCAGCGATTAATTGATCAAAACAGCGATTTAAAGGTGGAAAAAATGGAAAATAGTGGGAGAACAATGAGAAATTGAGAACTTGATAAGGATTCTTCGAGACGAATCAATCTCCCAGCTTTTATTGAACGCCTAAAAGCCTAAACAGCATCAAATTGATAACTAGATTGTTCGAAGACAAATCAAGCATACCCTCCTAATGACGGCTAGCCCTAATTTATAAAGGGAAATGGGGATTTACTAATTTGGTCTGACTAGACCAAAATACCCCTGAAATGACTAACGCTAATTCCGGCCCCCACGCCTCCTCTTGCGCACGTAAACAATCGTGGGCTCCCCGCTAGCAGCGCGTGTGTCCGGCTCACATACACAAACATCCATGCATGCTCTTTCAAGACTAGTTTGTATGAAGATTTGAATTTTAATTTCAAGATTATCTAATAATTTTTCCCTATTAAAAATCAAAGGAGAAGACTAGACATATTTAAACATGATAATCTATCATAAATCAAATTAAATCAAAGGTGAAAATAATACACAAATCAAATTAAATGTAGATATTAAATCTAAATTTTAATTTCTTTTTGGAACAATTAGATTTACCACCCACATCTGCTGTTACAGGCCGCCGCAGCTTCAAACTACGACAGTTAGCACGCTACGGCGACTTGTCACATGCTGCCGCGGTTACAATCTACAACGGCTACTTGCAGCAAGCAACCATGGCGCTTGAAGTGGCCACACCTGACCTTGTAACTGCCTAGGACGTTGGTGAGATAAAGTGAGGAAGGGAGAGAGATGTACCTATGAGTGAGTTGGTGATATCCCACCTAGGGCGGGTAGCAAGCGAGAGGCAACTGTAGATCTAGGGTTGGGACATATGAAATAGTGGATAGATAAAACTTGTATGTGAAGGGCACTGCTAACTTCGGTTAATTTATAACGGGTTGGGAAAGAGGTGGGAAATAAGTTTAAGCCCACTGATAATAACCGGGGTTACCAACCCGGATCAATATGATTCTTCTTCATTTGATCAAGGTTGGTAACCCCAACCATTCCTATTGCATCCAATTTGGTCAAGGTTGCCAACCTCTGCCATTTATGATCACATGCCAAATGAATGAGATTGGCAACCCAAATCAATTTGAAGTCTTCCAGTTTAGGCAGCAAGTTTCGGTTTCTTCCGTATCGCTAGTTTCGGCAGTTTCGTTTCGGGTATATGTTTCGGTTTCGGAGATACTTTAAATATGTATATACTAGTGATGATTTCGGAGGTTCTTAAATCTAAGCCTATCAAATATTATTAAATACTTAACAAACTAAAATATTAATCATATACTATTAAATACTAAATACTAAATAGATAAACTAAGTAATCATATTAAATACTAAATACCTAAATTTTGGTACTTAAATACTAAAAATTAGATAAATGAATAGATCCTAAAGCGTGACTTGCGCACCCACCGTTTTACCTTGCGCACATACCACTTATTTACAAGTTCGCCAAAAAATCGTTGGGCGTTGCTTTTGCGCACCCACCATTTTGCTTTGTGCACATACCACTTGTTTACATGGTTGCAACAAAATATCTGCTTGATATGCGCACCGATTGTTTTACTTTACGCATATACCACTTATTTACAAGTTTACCTTTTTAAAGAACGTAGCATCTCCTGAAACGCGACTCGGGACTCTTTCTCTCTCTCTCTTTGCTCACTCTCACTCTCACGCTAGATGGTCGAGGTGGGTTCGGTGAAGCAAGAGTCAGGTTTGGCGAGGCGGGGGAACGCGATGAGATGCGTTCAATTTTTTCACCATCGTCCTTTTGTCCTTTTTCTTCTTTTTTTCAACAATTTTTTCGTGGTTCTGCCTCTTCTTCGTCTAATTATACATCATTTTCAAGTCGAAACCCTAGGGGTTTCTCCTCTCTTTTAACCGAGCTTTTTATGCAACCGATTGATTTACGAAATTTTTTGGGTTTTTGGAGAATTTTTATTTAATTATACATTCTTCTTCCTCTGTCTTCGACCGGTACTGAACGGTATCGCTCAGTTTCGATCGGTATCGGTCAGTTTCGAAAGGTATCGGCCGAAACTGACCGAAACCGTTCAGTATCGGCTGATACTGAAACTAACCCTTGGTTTCGGTATCGTCAATTGTCGATACCGATACGATACGGCTGATACCTAATGGTATCGGTCGATACCTCAAACCCTGGTTATTACAATGGCTAAATTTAAAAAACCCATAAACCTTGCTTCAATTTGAAAAAAAATCCCCCACAAACTACTTTTACTCTCAGAAAATACTCTCAGAAACACCCCATGAACTTTACCACATACTTCGTTTTTCCAAAAAAAAACCCCCATGAACTTTGCCTTCAGGTAGGGTTTTCTGAGAGTAAAAAAGGTTAATGGGGTTTTTTTTTTCAAAAACAATGCAAAGTTCATAGGGTTTTTAAATATTTAAGGCTTATTCAAATTTCTCTATGGATTATAAGAGTACTCTTCTCATATCATAATTTCATTCCATTGGTGCTCGTGATGTGAAGAAGAACGAAGGCATGCAGAATTGTTATCCAAATCAAGCGTAGGGGAATAATTGCATCAAGTCTTAGATACTTAAGTGTTGATCACAGGATACTTCTCCTCAATCGATATTTTAAGTTCACTCAAGCTTAACATGGTACTCATCGCGATCATTGATAACATGAATCGCAGAAGACCTTCAATCCTTATAGGCCAGTTCTGTACCAATTTGAGATGATACCCTCACAGATTTATTTTGGTTAATCAAGAATATCTTATCCACTAACACAAAACATGTGCATGATTTGCTAGCTATTAGAGGTCTAACAATTCCACCATCGTAAGTTGTTTCATTATTCCCTCCCATCATTAATTTGCAGTCGAAAAAAAACAAGAAAAATACCATTTGCCATAGTTGTAAATCTATATAAATGACGTCAGATGAATTATAATGAACAATTTCCCTGATATTAGCATAGCATTACCCAACCTATATAAACAACATCAATTTCTTCATTACCGTTTAGTTAAGAGTTAGTCAAATGAAAAATATTTAGAAAATTGCTCTTACATATTACATGTACAAACAAACATACACAAACATCCATGCATGCTCTTTCAAGACTAGTTTGTATGAAGATTTGAATTTTAATTTCAAGATTAACTAATAATTTTTCCCTGATAATAGCAACTTCTATTATTAAAAATCAAAGGAGAAGACTAGACATATTTAAACATGATAATCTATCATAAATCAAATTAAATCAAAGGTGAAAATAATACACAAATCAAATTAAATGTAGATATTAAATCTAAATTTTAATTTCTTTTTGGAACAATTAGATTTACCACCCACATCCGCTGTTGCAGGCCGCCGCAGCCTCAAACTAAGACAGTTAGCACGCTACGGCGACTTGTCACATGCTTCCGCGGTTACAATCTACAATGGCTACTTGCAGCAAGCAACCATGGCGCTTGAAGTGGCCACACCTGATCTTGTAACTGAAGTGGCCACACCTGATCTTGTAACTGCCTAGGACGTTGGTGAGATAAAGTGAGGAAGGGATAGAGATGTACCTATGAGTGAGTTGGTGATATCCCACCTAGGGCGGTAGCAAGCGAGAGGCAACTGTAGATCTAGGGTTGGGACATATGAAATCGTGGATAGATAAAACTTGTATGTGAAGGGCACTGCTAACTTCGGTTAATTTATAACGGGTGGGGAAAGAGGTGGGAAATAAGTTTAAGCCCACTGATAATAACCAGGGTTACCAACCCGGATCAATTTGATTCTTCTTCATTTGATCAAGGTTGGTAACCCCGACCATTCCTATTGCAGCCAATTTGGTCAAGGTTGCCAACCCCTGCCATTTATGATCACATGCCAAATGAATGAGATTGGCAACCCAAATCAATTTGAAGTCTTCCAGCTTAGCACATAACCACATGCACCCTCTGACGTGGCAAAATTTAGCATGTTTGTATGAATATTTTAAAATTTCGTCCTTTTTAAATTATTTTTTAAAATGCCTAAATTGAAAAAATTGAAAAATTGTCCAAATTGTAATTGTACTTTAATCCGGGCAATGGTGGGATGCCACTAGGATTTGACATAATTACTGCATTCCCTTGAGATGTCCTACATTGTCAACGCATTGAGTTTTATATGGCTATGCATGCGAGAACATCAGTAATTTGAGAAAACTAGATAAGAATGTTGAATGCTAAGATAAATTATAAAGAAAAGTGTAGGCAGAAAATAAAGATGGTTGATAAATTGTACAATTACAATATATTCCCAATAACAATCGAAAGTGACTAGCAATACGATAAGACCATATAGGATGAATATAAAATAAACACTAATAAAGAATATGAACTAGATTTGTGCCACAAGAAAGAAGGAGAAGAGCTATATGAAAGAAATTCATTCTAGAAAAAACATGGTTTTGTTAATTCATGGATGAAACAATAGCTTAATATATGAATCTTGCTCATTCATGAAACTGACCGTAGAAAAATAGAAATCTTTATGGGGAGAATTTGTAGAAACAGGATACAAATATGGGTCTTCTAACTACGTAAGAAATCATGAGCCTTATAATAACAGAATGTGACAGAGATACAACAAGGATGAAAAAAATGGATTCAAGATTGGTGCTTCCCTACAAACGAGCTAATGGAAGGAGCAGTAATGAGAAAACCATGAACACAAATCCTCGCTCCTCATATAAAGCATATCATTAGTGTTTTTTGAAAAAAAAGGCAAACCTGTGGCAATTTCTAGATTAATGATGAAATTCTGCTAGAGACTGGTGTTTCCCTGAGAATAGGGTGCTAATAGGAGCAGCAACAGTAGAGACAAAGCCTTTACCACAAATCCTAGGGATTGACCATCCATAAGCGCATATCCTTATTCTTCTGAATGCCAAAACATGCATGCATTGCATGATGAGTGTGAACTGGAACTAACAGGCTGTTTCAATTTGCATAACAAGAGGATTTTCTTGTCGAAAAGGACAATTCACTGCCAAACAGAGATAACTGAAAAATGGAGACTTTAACATTGCCATGTCATCAAGTGGATGCTCCTCACATCCCAATGTAATGTAAGGGATTCATTGTCAACCTTTAACCTTCAAATCCCTCGATCAAAATCAATAATTTGAAAAACTTAGCAGATATCAGTATTATCATCATACTCATATTCGTTTTCTTTTTAGAGACAGATCCGAATATGTATGTTTAACTCGGTAACCATATAAGTCGGATTCAGATTGGATTCTAAAATTTATCAGATATCAGTCAAATGCATTCCGATAAACTAAGAATAAACATAAAAAAGATAAGCTGTACCATTAACATTAATATTTTTATATAAATAGTGTTAAAACTTTATAAGGGCACATGATCTTATCAATTTTTAAGCAAAATACCATCACATGCCATGCTCCATATGCTTGAAATGCACATGTATCTTGATATATTTGGTATATTCAGATACATTGGATATTTTATCATTTCAATATTTGTACCATATTTAAAAGTTGATATCGAATATGAATATCTGTATTAAAAAATCAAATTCTAATGAGAAGCTTATATTTCATATTTGTTTGCACCCCTATATATATACTCCCAGTAACAAGAGTTGGGTAGCTCCCAGATATGGTAACAAGAGTTGGGTAGAAGACTAATTTCATCCATAACAAATCTTTTACTATTCTCCTATAAGGTACAAACTTAAAGCCTAAACTGTCAAAGGAACCAACTAGTCATACAATTTTGTATACAGCTTAAAATGTCAAAACTAAACAAACAGTGAATGTGATAACAAAAAATGTTTATAATCACTAAAGCAATTGGGAGTTCCTGACTTAAACGCAATTATTAAGGGTAGTAAATGAAATGGAGTTACAATTGTTAGAATGTTTTTGATATAAAAGTTAGAGCAACATGGTGATATATTAGTAGCTCGACAATAGGTAAAGAAGTTGATTACATGCTACCATGTAAGACCAACAAGAATGCAAAAAAGAGAACACTGATAGATAAATTTTGACTCGTTCTACTGTTCTATAGGTTTATTGCGGCAGCAAAGGATTTGAGAAATTAATGGATAAGCAGCAAGTAAAGACTAGAAGATTCTGAACTGAAGTACTTAAGCTAGAAGCATGTCTATTCATGGACATAAGAAGAAAAAGGATGAATGGAAGAGAAAGTCAAACATAGCTATCTGATTAATGCGAACAAAAATCACACATCATAAGATGTCAAGGCTCAACAGCTTGTAATTATGTCCTCTAGTTCTTTACTAAGGATGAGGTGCAAGGATAAATCAGTACATTTAAAGTATAAACATAATTCTGATGCCCATATTTGATCATGGGTTCATATACAACATTTAAAGAAGATAACCTTTTAGACTTTCAAGTTTTGGGTTTGTGTTTGCAGCATAATTTGCAAATTGGTGTTGTAAATTAGACAAGGAACGTATATTTTGCTAGAATCACCCTCATAAGGAAGGACCAACCTTATATTAATACTTTGTCTCAAGTAAAAAACAAGCAAAGAAACAAGCATGTTTCCAGAATTAGGTAACATTCCGTTAAAGGTAAAATTGCACAGTGTATCTATTTTCATAACAGTTCCACTAACAAGTGAAAACAAAATTATTGGACGCATTCCCTGCACAGTGAACAAGATAGGTTCTTTTGAGTATATAATTGTGATGAGTAATGTTCCCTCGGGCCCAAAGATCCAACATCATATTTTCATTCAAGTGCCAAGTTACTACACCTTTTCCTTTCGTTTTGATGATGATAACCAATCATTGTGTGGACTTTAACCAGTGACTTCTCATTACCTAACCCTCCCCATTTACCATCAGGGCCAAAACTCAGAAATACTACTTGATCAAAGCTATATTCCATTAAGAAAGCATAATTGCCCTTGAAATCAACTGAAGTCAAGATCTTATTGGTTTAGATGTACTAATACTTTAGAGTCATCCCACTTCTATAATTGTCCTTGAACGCCCAAATTAATAACTGCCCTTGCATAGATGTAACATACATTGCATTTGATCATTGATCATACATGCCAAACTCCGTATGTAATTTGTCATGCTGAGAACATCAAGGTTCCTGATTTGTAACTAAACATAGGTACAGAGTATGGCTTGGGTACTTTGACTATGAGAGGAGTACATAACAGAAGTCCGGGAAAAACAAATCAAAACACAAAACACAAAACACAAAAAGGGGCAGAAAAATCCATAACAATTCAGTAGACAAGTTGTTCGCAGGAAAGCTTTTCTCTCGAAAAATGATTTTGATTAGAGAGATACCTCAAAAATAGTGAATAAATCTGTATTCCAGTAAAATCATGCGCTCATCTTCGAGTATAGAACATAAAATTGAACGTTTAATCATGCTACTCGATTGAAATCAAAACACAAAACGGGGCAGAAAAATCACAACATGAAAACAAAATAAATGAAAAAAAGAAAGTAGAAACAAAAACCTCAGAATAAGAATGACATTGATGCATACCTTAGTTGAAAGGATCAAGAAGAGAGAGAGAGAGAGAAATTGCGGGCGGAGAAATTTAAGGGGATGACGAATAATCTGAGGGCTTGATTTCGGGGGTTTTAAGGGTTAGGGCTCTCGATTTTGAATCGGCGAGCGTTTGGTCTCTCGCTGACAAGAGGAAGCAGAGATGCTATTGGGTACGTATCGGATTATGAGAACTGGGCCTTTTGGATGTGGGCCGGGTTGGGTCTGTGTAGAATTTTTCTTTTTGACTAATTACTTTGTGGTGGCTGGTGACAATTTTTTTAAAAAGAAAGAACCGTAGATTTACGTCAAATAATTAAAGCTTAAGTCCCCCAAAAAAAAAAACTTTGGACGGTTTAAGAGAAAAATGTTGTGAATGGGTATTTACTGGGTTGGATGAGTTATTGGGCCAACCCAAGTGTTTGGGCCCATATCTGTATAAGCCCACTTGTATTCTCCCCTTTGGCTATAAATATAGACCTGAGGGCTCTACCCTCAGTAGTTGATTCATAACACGTTATCAGCACGAGCCTCTAAAAACTTTCTTTTTTCCACAAAATTTTTCAGTTCGTTGCGAAGGCGAAGGCGTGAGATCCATGAGCGCGGTGCAAGGCTTCCTCTATCGAGCGTCGTCATCCGCGTAGGGCTTCGAGCAAACGTCGCTATATCCGGAGGACGGATATAGAGGTAAAACTCTAAAAACAAAGTTTTTTATCATACGCATGATTACCCCTCCCCTAGATCTCACAAGATCGTAATGGGGATTCATCGTTTCCTTGAAAACGACGGATTATTCATCCCAAAAATCAAAATTTTTAGGGCTTTTGGATGTTTCTTTCAAACCCTAAATCAACCCCCGCCGGCGGCCTCGCCGCCGCCCCCCCCTCCGGCCACGCCGTCCCCCCCATAAGGGGGGCAGCAGCCGCCGCACCCCCCTGTAGGGGGGGCGGCGGCAGGGGCCGCGCCGCCCTCCCCTGCAGGGGGCGGCCGCCGCCGCGCCCCCCTGAAGGGGGGGGGGGGGGGCGGCGCCCCCCCCCCCCCTTGGCCGCCCCCCCCTCTCTGCAAGGGGGGCGGCCCCCGCCGTCCCCCCGCTGAGGGGGGCGGCGGCCCCCCCCGTGCCCGACGTCCCCCCCCCCCCCCCCCCCCCCCCCCCCGCAGAGGGGGGCGGCGGCCTCCTGGCCGCTTCCCCCTCTGCGGGGGGCGGTGGCCCCCGGCCCCCCCCCCCCTCCGCAGCGGGGGGCGGCAGCCCCCTGGCCGCCCCCCCCCCCCCTCTGCGGGGGGCGGCGCCCCCCCCACGCCTCACCTGCAGGGGGGCGGCGGCGGCGGCGCCCCCCCTGTAAACCCTAATCCAATTAAAAAAATGTACAAAACTGTGGGCCTGAAGCCCACAGCAGATTTGTGGGCTTCAGACCCACAGATTTAAAAAAAACAGATCTGTGGGTCTGAAGTCCACAGATTTTCAAAAAAAAAGGCTTATGGGCCTGAAGCCTATAAGTCGACTGCTGGCTTCAGGCCCGCAGACTGGTTCATCTGAAAAAAAAAATTTTTTTGGTGAGGCAAAGGGCTATAAACTCGCCTCAAAAGGCAACTTATTAGCCTAAAAATTAATTTAAAATGAGGATTCAAAGGAAAAATATTCGTGAAAAATCACGGTAAATTACGGGAGGAATATCGGGCAGACAAGGGCTTTTTGGGGATTTTTTTGGGGGGCTTTTGGGATGATGAGGGAACCTTTTTCCTCATACAAAAGAAAATGTTAATTTTGGGCTCTTAATCAATTGAATTGACTAAACCCATTTACTTTACAACCTATGCATCGTAATTTCTTTTACATGATTTACATCTATGGCAAAATTATGTGGATATTTTTTGCGTGGTTGTACATTTTATTTAAAAACTTAATAATTAGGAAGATCCTGCGACCGCTCTACCGTTAGTTACCTAACCTAACGGTGTATGACGTTGCCCAGTGGTCCAATAATTATTAAGTGATTAAATATCGTTTTATCCTCATATGAATAAACTGCCTGTGATGTCTGTGGATGAAAATGTTGCTGAGCGCAATATTCTTGCATGAATTGCTAAATGTGGTTTTTGGATCGGCCGTTTAGTCCCACAGTTTATTTCCCGCATTTTTCTTTTATTTTTGAGAGAAATTGTAGTGAGGAATTTATGTAAATGTCAAAGAAAGAAGACCTACTTCCATGGAGTCGGAAGCTACGCTTGAAGACGAAGATATTAAATGGGACCCATGGGGTTTCCAAAGTTGTATTTTCATTTTATTCAAGCTGCAAATTTGTATAATTTGGACTGTGGACTCTTGGACTCTTTCTTGTTGTAACGGCATGTTTTCTTAGTCGTGTTTGACTGTTGTGTGCATATGATTTTACTGCGTTCTTTCATTTATTTTCGTCCGAGTAGATTTTTCGGCTATGCGTCGACGCGAGCACGTCGTTATTCTCGATTTTACCGTAGCGAAAATTTTAAATCGTAATTATTAGCTAATTTCTTTAATTAAGGGTTAATCTCTAATTATTAATTGCTAGTAAATATTTAAATTACTAATTACTTTTAATTAAAAGTTAATTTATAATTAATTTATTATTTTAACTAAGTTATTAAATTACTGTTACTAAATTTCCTTTACCCTAATTTTTTTTTACTTTTACCATTTTACCTTACCCAACCCCTAACCGTTCCCTAATCAACCTAACCCTACATCATTTAACCTCCACCGAATGTTGGTGAGATCCAACATGGCAATCAAGTTTCTTCTACCTCCCAACCAACCCTTTCAATCTGTTCCCCATTTTCTCGTTCTTAAACCAATGCAAGGATCAAATAACCAACAGCACCCATCAGCAACATCATCAACATCCTACACCAACATCACCATCTCCTCCAACCAGCCACCAACTCCACCATCATCACCCTCTTCAACCACCCATCATCTCCTCCTTCACAAATTAGCCATCGACCCACTACCAATCCAAATCAAACAAACCATATTACAATACCAAAATCAACCAAAACAGAAAACCCAAACAAACAAGAAAACAATTCCAATTTCTGAAATCAACCCAAACTATCGTAGAAGTCGTCGTTCTCAGGCAGTTCCCCTCCCCTCGAACCGCCCAAGCCCAAGCCCTCGCCGTCGCCGTTCTTAGGCAGTTCCCCTCCCCTCGAACCGCCCCGCCAAGCCGTGGAGATCGCCGCCACACTCCCCGATCGTCGCCCCGATCTGGACATCGCCGTCGCCGACGCACCGAGGCCGCCCATCGTGCCGCCGCCTCGGATCTCGCGCCCAGCGTCCTCGAGAAGCCCGATCCCCAATCGCCCGCACCCGGAGCTCCCAGCCCCCACGCCGCCGTGGAGGCGACACAAGCCCAGATCAGGCCGCCCTCCCTCGATCGCCGTACGCCGCCTCCGCCTTCGAAAACGCCACCGCCCGCCGCTCGAAGCCGCCCCCGCCTCCGGAATCCGCAGCCTAGAAGCCGCGCCCCCGCCTGGATCCGACTCCTGCCGGCCGCCCCGTGCCCGATCCGCGCCGCCACACCCTCGATCCGCCGCCCGAAGCCGTCGATCGCCCCCCCCCCGACCGCCGGATCACGCCGCTGCCGCCCTCAAGCGCCCGCCGCCGCCGTGGTCCCCGCCTCCGACCGCCGGATCCCGCCGCCCAAGCCCGGACCCGCCTCCGATTTGCTCGCCGTGGGCTCGCCTGCAGCATCGATCAAAAAAAAAAGAAGAAGAAGACAGAGAGAGGGGAAGAACGAAGAGGCAGAGAGAGGAGATGAGAGAAAGGAGATGAGGGAGAGGGAAGGGATAGTTTTTTTAATAAAGGTAAAAGATTTTATTTATTATTATTATTATTATTATTATTACCATTATAAAGTTTATAAGTTGTTGGTTATTATAAAGTGTTATAGGTTAGTGTATTTATATAAATATATAAGTTAAGATTGTTATGAAAGAAGTTAAGTTAAATTAGTGTTAACTTAATGTTAGTTCTCTTGTTATATCAGGTTAAGTTTGTTAGTAATAAATTAAGATAAGTTAGTTATTAAACTACCATGCTAGTATAGTTGTTAACAATTTCGTTATAGTAGCAATAGTTAATGTTAATGAGCTAGTTCAAAATATTTTAACTGGATGTTGATCATTAGACTGATATCACTAGCCTATTTGACGCAGATTAAACGTGCCTCGCGTCACCACCACAACCTGGACACCCACACCCGTGTCAAGGCAAGTATTTATTGTAATTGAATATGGGCTAACTGCTAAAACTAGTGCAATCATCATTATTACGTTCCTAATTTATCTGTTATAACTAATTAAAAACGGACATTTCATGTTAATGACTCTTTGATAAAGAACGACTTTTTAACCCAAACGGAACAGAGGGTGTGTCACGACCCTCGGAAACATGTGTAGAATAAATTGCAAACTTGGTCTTTAAAACTTAGCATCAAACCTGGTTTCAAGATGTTTGACAAATTCTAGTAGCCGGACATTATGTTTCACTTTACTTATTGCTCTTTTTACTTAACGGGACTGCTATTGCTTTTCGCATGTTAACAAGATAAACAACTTTGGAAAAGACGAGTATGTTGCTACACATATGTGAAAACCGTCGAATACAGACGGGGTGAAACCATCGACTACAGATGGGGTTAAACTCAATCAGTAAATAAACATACACAAAAAGCCGAGTTGGCTACTCCCGTCAGGTCACGTGTGACTAGTCTGGCTCGTGTCCAGTAGGGTCACATGAGACTAGTCTGGCTCGTGTTCCAGTATACGGCGGTACACTTTGGGTGGGGTTGGTCCATTGCAGTAGGATTTGTGAGTGTGTCTCGAACACGATTACGGCCCCTCCGGTGGAGGTAGCCAATGAGTGGAGCGTCACGGTAAAACCACCGGTGATAAGGTGTATCGAGAACATTTCACCTACCCAGGCATGGACTTATCACGTGCACAAACAATCAAATACTCAACATACAACGCAACATACAACTGTTTTACTTTACTTTTAACTGCAAAATTATCCATGCACGCTCATACTTTACCTTTCTGCATTTATTATTTATAATTGTGTACTAACGCTCTTTTATCATCTTATAATTGTTCCTCATTTCATTACTTTAAATATCTTGCCGAGCTTATCGCTGACATATATTTCAACGTGTTATGAAATATATGTTAGGTTCAGGGACAGAGTACCGTGAGGACCCTACTTTTGAGGATCCCACTTTAGGGGTGGACCCCGCTGACCAGAGCTACGAAGACATTGAGATCCTCCCCGCGGAAGGCTAAAGCGGGACATTTATATTTCAGTTTATTATTTGTATTATTATTCTCAGGTGTGTTTGTTTTCAGCAGATTGTACGGCCATGCTAGGCCTTAATTGTTTGTGTGTTTACTTTGGACGCTGGTATTATAATGTAATAAATATTTGTGCTGTTTCTGAGAAATTCGCGTGCAGGGACCTGCCTTCGCTAAAATCACGCTTAGTGTGCTTAAGACAAAGAAGGGAAAAAAAATAAGTACCTCTTCTTTGCTTTAAGCACATGCGGACCCGCTCGCGTTCTCGCCCCCAAGTATACTGGGAAGCGGGGCGTGACACTTGTGGGACTGGCCGATCCACACTTTTAGCTTTTCATTAAATATTGCTTCCGCATGAAAATGTTTTCCTGATTGATTATTAATTCATGCATGTTTGTGCTCTGCTAGATAAATGGCTAAAATTGCAAGCGTTGACTTTGAAGTGCTGGATGCATCAGGCAGAAACTATCTAAGCTGGTAGCTAGATGTTAAGTTTCACCTGCGGGCCAAGTCCCTCATCACTGCTGTGACTGAAAAAGAAAATGTTAGCGATATAGAGAAGGCGCAAGCCATCATCTATATTCGCCGCCATGTGGACAAGACCTTAAAGGCTGAGTACCTTACGGTCGAGGATCCACTTGAGCTATGGACCGCCCTTGAGGACAGATATAAACATCAGAGAGATGTTATACTCCCAAGGGCGAGATATGAGTGGGAGAACCTGAGACTGCAGGACTTTAAGTCCATTGCTGAGTACAACTCAGCACTTTTTAGCATCACCTCACGCCTGAAGTTGTGCGGTGAAAAAGTCTCAGAAGATCGCATGCTGGAAAAGACGTATACGTCTTTCCATGAAAAGGATGCGATACTTATGCAGCAATACCGTGAACGTAAGTTCACCAAGTATTCAGAGCTGCTGTCATGTCTTCTCATGGCCGAGCAAAACAGAGAGCTTCTTCTCGCCACTCACAATATGCGCCCTCCCGGCACTGTCCCCTACCAGAAGCTCACCATACCTCTTTCTTCAAAAAGAAGAGGGACAATAAAAGAAAAGAAAGACCACAGAAAGGGGGGACAACAGAAAAGAGCTAAGGGCCCACCACAGCAGCGCAAGAATGAAGGGAAGCGCAAGTTCACCTGGCGCAGGAATGATAACAAGAAAAACAATGCACCCCCACCCAAGAGGGACTGGGAAGACCAGTGCCACAGCTGTGGCATGACATGCCACTGGTCTAGAGTGTGCAGGACCCCAGTGCATCTCCAGGAGCTTTATAAACAAAGCAAGAACAAGAATGCTGAATCAAACCTGGTGGCTGCGAATAATGCAGTCAAATTCACAGCAAAAGACTTCGAGTCAGACAATCTGCTTGATTAGCCCGTTATCATTTATCTTAGCATTTCATTGTATGAACATTTTATTTCATGAGAGCTTTTATGTATCTTCAATTCTGTTGAATAAAATTTAGCTTTTCTGAATGCAAATGTTTATTCATATTTTTTAGATGGAATGCTCTCATGACTGCTTAGTAGACAGCGCGTCAACACATACGATCCTTCAACACAAATGCTATTTTCATAGCATTATCCCGTATAAGAGCCTTGTAAACACAATTTCAGGGCCATCGGACATAATTGAAGGTTCTGGGAATGCAACCTTGTTGCTCCCAAATGGAACAGAACTAAAAATAAAAGATGCACTTTACTCTCCGAATTCCAAGAGAAACTTACTAAGTTTCAAAGATATCCGTTTTAACGGATTCCACTTGGAAACAGCAAATGTCAAAGAAAATGAATTACTGTATGTAACGTCTCAAGAAAATGGAGTTAAAACCATTCTTGAACGTTTTGAGAGCCTCTCATCAGGCCTCTACCATACTAAAATTCAGAGAGAGGAAGCAAACCTGACGGAGCACCTGAAGTGCCCGACATCGGCCAAATTCTTACTTTGGCACGATAGACTTGGCCACCCCGGATCTGCGATGATGCACCGCATCCTAGCACAATCCCATGGGCATAACCTGAAGAACCAGAAGATTCTTCAGAAGGGAGAATTCCCTTGTGTACCCTGCTTTAAGGGTAAATTAATAACAAGGCCATCACCACTTAAAGTGGATATTGAGTCTCCTAGCTTCCTTGAAAGAATACACGGAGACATATGTGGACCTATCCACCCCCCCTAGCGGGCCTTTTCGGTACTTTATGGTACTGATTGATGCATCTTCGAAATACTCGTATGTGTGTCTACTTTCAACCCGCAACTTAGCTTTTTCAAAGCTTTTGGCACAAATAATAAAGTTGCGGGCGCATTTCCCAGACAACCAAATAAAGAAAATACGTCTGGATAATGCAGGGGAATTTACCTCTCAGTCATTCCAAGAATATTGCCAGGCAACGGGAATAGAAATTGAACATCCGGTGCCGCATGTTCACACCCAGAATGGGTTAGCTGAGTCGCTAATTAAAAGACTCCAATGGATCGCACGACCATTGCTGATGAAATCCCAGTTGCCGGTGGATGCATGGGGACATGCAATTTTGCATGCTGCATCACTAATAAAAATTAGATCCTCAGGAGGTCAGAGTCTATCTCCAATGCAACTCGCATATGGAACGCCGCCGAACATCTCTCACTTGAGAATCTTCGGCTGCGCAGTTTATATCCCCATTGCACCACCACAGAGGACCAAGATGGGTCCTCAACGTCGCCTAGGTATCTACGTAGGGTTTGACTCACCCTCCATTATAAGATACCTAGAACCCCAAACGGGGGACGCTTTCAAGGCACGCCTTGAAGACTGCAATTTTGATGAGACGTATTTCCCCAAAATGGGCCTAGACATCGAAAAGTCTAGTGCAAAGCAAATGTTAACGTGGGATACAAGAAGCTTGACCCACTATGATCCGGTAACAAAACAATGTGATGATGAGATCCGGAAGATCTTACACATCCAGGACACAGTCCATAGATTACCGGACTCGTTCACTGACAACCAGAAGATTGTCAGATCACACATCCCTGCTGCGAATACTCCAGCTAGGATTGACATCCCGAAGGATGGATGCAATCCACCTGCAGCAGAAGTGGCTGCACCTCAACAGAAAAGAGGCAGACCACCAGGCTCCAAGGATAAAAATCCAAGAAAAAGAAAAATATCCGGAGACCTTGGGACGATACCCCCACAGAGAAACGAGCTCGTGTCCATACCCTCTCCCCTCCCGGAATCCACTGCAGAGGAACTGTCGGGAGAAACAGAAATATCACTAAATTATGTACGTACAGGGGAGGTATTGGATAGAAAGAGTACAGTCGTCGACGATGACTTCGCGTTTCACATTTCCATTCACGTCGCCGGAAGCGATGATGATTATGAACCACACTCCGTTGCTGAATGCAAACGTAGAGATGATTGGCCAAAGTGGAATCAGGCATTAGAAGACGAGCTGGACTCGCTTCAGAAACGAAAAGTCTTTGGGAAAATAGTCCAGACACCTACCGGTGTCAAACCTGTGGGATACAAATGGTTATTCGTCAGAAAAAGAAACGAAAATAATGAGATCGCACGCTACAAAGCTAGACTTGTAGCACATGGATTTTCCCAAAGACCGGGTATAGACTATGACGAAACATACTCCCCGGTCATGGATGCGATCACGTTCAGATTCCTGATAAGCTTAACAGCAAAGGAAGGCCTAGATATGCAGCTAATGGATGTTGTGACTGCGTATCTATACGACAATCTCGACAAGGAGATCTACATGAAACTTCCTGATGGCTTTTCAATGCCTGCTGAACTGAAAGATAGACCTCGGGACGTCTATTCTGTTAAGCTACAAAGATCATTGTATGGTCTCAAACAATCAGGAAGAATGTGGTATAACAGACTCAGTGAGTTCCTTGTTCAACAAGGATTCACGAACAATGAAGTCTGCCCTTGTATCTTCATAAGAACAAAGGGAAAAGGATTCGTGATAATAGCTGTCTACGTAGACGATCTGAATCTCATAGGATCTCCCGAAGAGATCACTGAGATATCTGTAAGCCTAACAAAAGAATTCGAAATGAAAGACCTAGGCAAAACCAAATTCTGCCTTGGCTTACAGATTGAACATCAAAAAGACGGAATCCTATTACACCAAACCACATATACGAAGAAAATGTTGCAAAGATTCCATATGGACCATTGCCATCCATTGAGTACACCTATGGTGGTACGATCCCTGGATGCACATAAAGACCCCTTCCGGCCGCTGGAAGGGGGGAGGATATACTTGGTCCGGAAGATCCCTATCTGAGTGCCATCGGAGCACTACTATATCTGGCAAACTGCACACGTCCCGATATAGCGTTCGCAGTAAATTTGCTTGCCAGATACAGTGCAGCGCCTACGCAGCGCCACTGGACCGGGGTAAAGCACCTTCTGCGCTACCTCCAAGGGTCTACAGATTTGGGACTCTTCTACAAAAATGGAACATCCTCTACACTTGCAGGTTATGCTGATGCAGGGTACCTGTCTGATCCCCACAAAGCAAAATCACAGACTGGGTACGTGTTTACCTACGGAGGGACATCCATTTCCTGGAGATCTATCAAGTAAACCTTGACGGCGACCTCATCCAATCACTCGGAGATCATTGCCATCCATGAAGCAAGCAGAGAATGCGTATGGCTACGCTCAGTCATCCACCACATCTTGTCTACGACCGGACTGAAGACTGGAGACCTCGAGCCCACTACCATGTTCGAGGACAATGCTGCTTGCATAGCTCAGCTACGAGGTGGCTTCATCAAAGGCGACAGAACGAAACACATTTCACCAAAGTTCTTCTGGACGCACGAGCTACAGAGAGATGTCAAGATCGACATCAGACAAGTGCAGTCATGTGACAATTTGGCAGATTTGTTCACTAAAGCCCTTCCTACTGCTACCTTTAGAAAACTTGTACATAGGATTGGAATGAGATGCCTAAGAGATCTGAAAGCTTGAGAGCTTGTACAGATCAGGGGGAGTTTGGCAGAGTTTGTACTCTTTTTCCTTAACTATGGTTTTTCCCACTGGGTTTTCCATAGCCAAAGGTTTTAACGAGGCAAATCTCACCAACTCAGGATCCTGAAGTATCCACCCCATGTGAGACCCATACAGGCTCAGAATCCTGAAGTATTCATGAGCAGGGTCCACAACTATGGCTGGATAAGGGGGAGGGTTGTGAATGTGTATTTACTGGGTTGGATGAGTTATTGGGCCAACCCAAGTGTTTGGGCCCATATCTGTATAAGCCCACTTGTATTCTCCCCTTTGGCTATAAATATAGACCTGAGGGCTCTCCCCTCAGTAGTTGATTCATAACAAAAAACAATTTTTCTTGCTCGAAGTTCATCAAAACTTTTGTTTTTTCTAAGGAAAATCCATAATAGTAGCTAATTGTGTGTAGGTAGATACGAAACTTTACTTGGGCCATGTAGATGCCAAGTCCCACTCAAGACCCCCCAATGAGAAGCCCAACCCACCTTGTCGAATGAAACTCATTATCAGAAACCTCCTGATGCGACTCGGGAGATCAGCCTAACCCGACCTCGATAGACCCCTCAAAGACGGCCTCCCCCCAGACGTTGACCCCCTCAGTTTCAAGGCACATGTACCCACCTGCTCAGCTGAGTCAGGCCACACCACGTGGCAGTTACGCGCGATCGGCCAAGGCCCTCTCCGAGTCGTTATCGCCAGGCCCGTCCAACGTATACGGGCTGGCAGTGCCGCTAGGTGAGGCGCACGCTACCTTTTGGCAGCAGGGTGCGTGGCCAGCTTTATCAGGAGCGTTTACGGTGACACGTCCATAAATTGCCTACAATTACGTCCTAAACCCGATGACGACTGAAGATTCTATTACAAAAGGAAACATGGGACCACCTGACGTGGCAAAGCTGGCCCCCAAGCCTAAAAATTCAATCCAATTCCCCTCTAAGTAGAGGTATGCCAATTTCTCTGTTCATTCTGTATTGGATTACAATTATTATTGTTCTGTGAAGTAAGCTCAGTTATATTAGTTTTCCCTTTCCCTAAAGATTGCGTACATCACATCAGGAAAAATTTACTCATTGCATTATCATTTCAGTCTGTTTTAAATCATTCTGGCATCATTTGCCTTCGTTCCCCCTTCTGATTCTATCGTCTGGTCTGTGCGGCTTACATTCTCTCTTGTGGTATGAAGGATTTACTTGGTAATTTCTAGCATAGATTTTAGTGATTCAACCTTCATCAGATCTGTTACACAACAGACAAATCAGACTAGAACTCTAAGATACTTTGGTTATATCAATATGATCTTTTGTCTCTTTATCAATTGATTACACCATATTTATTCATTAGGAGTTATTTTTGATTAATCCCACACTGCATCTTTGAGTTATCTGTGTTCAATTGTGAACTTGGTTTGAATTCTAATAATGGGTTGGATCAGTAGTTGTAAGAATGATCAGATACTTTTAAGGGGATTAAAAAAGGTTTAAATTCTTAGGTATTTTGCTTGATTTATTCCGCATAGATTACATTTAGTAACTTAATCTATTATCAAATAAAATTTAATATTAGTTTATTTGTGCCATAAAAACCATATTAACCAACTCTATGGGTTTTCAAGTAGTATCGGCACATGAATCAATTTTAGACCCATATGTAGTTGGATTTTTATCGTTATGGCACAAATTCCACACACCTATACAAATCACTCACAATTCAAACATAAGGACATTCATTTCATAGATCTCCCATGTTTTAGGGAACAAATTATAATTATTGGAAACTACACATGATCATTCATATTAATGGGAGTGGCATGGAATTATGGCAAGTCATCACAAAAGGGTTCACCCTCGATCTGGCATTCTTTCTACTGAGTTCATGAAACCAACATTAATTAATTTTTGGGATGAACGCTATGATGATGATCACCAATGGATTCACTCTAGTCAAAAAACCAAGTCTTGAGGAACAAAAAGAAAATGATATGCTTGAAAGTTTTAATGCTAAATCAATGAGTATTTCGTTTTGTGGTCCGAGTAAATTGAATTCAATCGCCTTAGTGTTAGGAATCTAACACAATATCAAACTATACCTAAGTGTGCACATTCAAATATATTAAAAATAAAGTGTCGCCACCTAAATCAATGCAGAGTTAGGATCTTCAAAGAATAATAAGAAGCACAAGAAACCACCACAAGTCAAGACCAAACAATCACACAGAGATGCAAGAGTTTATGCTAGTTCGGCCCAACCTATTGCTTACGTCTGGTCTTCTGTTGTCATGTCTTCCACTAGATCAGAGATGATAGTTCAGAGAATACACCGACTATAAATCTCCTCCAAAACAATATGTGCCCTCTCGACATAACAACTCTAGCACTCTAGCAATTATAATGTCTCATGTACACAACAAATGGAGAGATCTTCCCAGAGAATCTAGAACAAGGAATGCATCCTCTCCCAAAGCTCGTAGTCATCTTGAAGCACTTTCGTCGCCTATCGCCGGCAAAAGATCCGCTTCTCTCTTGAAGACGCAAGGAATTCTTCTCAATTCTTCGTTGTGTGCCGTTAAAAGTGTATTTCTTGGTATTTTTATCATATGAATCTTTTCTAGGGTAGCAGAGGACGTTTTAGATCATGTCCATCCGATTTAACCCTAATAGAAATCAACGGTCCAGATTAAAAAAATTTGAGTGTATTAGGGTTCTGGACATCGGCACGGCCGTGCAGATATGTGGCACGACTGTGTGCAGAACTGCGTAATCTGCATGTAGCCCAGAACGATCGGCACATCCGTGTCTAAATAAAACAAAAAGTTGCCTGCCTGTACTGCTGGACATGCACGACCGTGTTGGGTATAACTCGGCCGTGTCCAATCTGTGACAGAAAGCTGATACTCCTGTAATGATATGCACGGCCGTGCCAAAACTAGCATAGTCGTGTCACCCCCCAGATTCCAAATTTGAAGCACTAATCAACACTTAGTTCATGCAATACTGCTAAGCAAACCTGGACTAGAATATAGATTACCAACGAAGGCACTTCAGAAGTTAAGAAAACATGCATTTGCATTCTTATGCAGAAATATGAAAATTTTATTATGTTGCGTGATGAATCTATTGATTCCATGTTTGGTCATTCTGTAGATATTATGAACATGCCAAATGCTTTAAGCAAAGACACTTCTGAATAAGACTTGGTAGGAAAGATTCTATACAATCTTTCAAGTGATTGGCTATAGAAGTGCACGTCTAAGGAACATCATGACTTAGCTGACACTCTTTTAAGCAATTTATGGGCAAACTAATGGCTTACAAGTATAACTTAAAATGATCATGCCTGGCTTCCATTTTATGTTGGTTGATGTTATTTGTTGCAATTTTTTTTGCATAAAGCCTCATGATGAAACACTAAAAGTGAACAATATGTGTGTGCACTTAGGATGGCTGGGTGTTTCCTTTATTGGCCATTTTGTTAGTGAATGTGATGATTGTTGGATGATGAAGGAGCCCCTGACAAGAAACCAGCTGGGAAAATGATAATTATAATTCTGAGGGCTATTTGATATGGTTCCTTCATGGTCGCTTTGTTGGCTGAGATGAGGGTTTATGGCATTGCTGGAACAAGCTTGGCTTCCCTTTTTTGTTGATTGATAATATTCGATGCATTACTTTGGTTGCCGTTTTATATTGTAGTCATGTTCTGATTTTTGCATTGCTATTTCATGATTGGCATGAAGGTTTTTTTTGGCAATGGTATAGTTTTTTGCTTCCTATGTTGAATGAGAATGGGATGAGGGCTGAAATAAGAAGGAAATACTAGAGCCCCATGATGAAATACTCAAAGAAAAATGACGTATGTGTGCACTCTATCTTGCAAAGTTTGTGATGGTTCCTTGCTATTGTATGACTATCTTTCAGCTCTCATCCCACTGGCAATCAAAAGAACAAGAAAAACACATAACAATGCCAAAAAGTGCATGGCAACCAATAATACAGAAGCAAAATAACATCAACCAACATAAAATCAATCCTATCGTGAAACAACAAGCCATAATACATAACAAGGCCAACACATAAAAGATCAACCAAAAAATTGTCCGATCAATATAAAGGAACAACCTGATGTGCATAGAGCCCCATGATGAAACCTTTAAAGTGAATAGTTTTGTGTGTGCACTTTGGCTTGTTTATTTGTTGTTAATTCCTAGCTATGGTATGCTTGCTGGTTGGTTCCTTTATTGGTCATGTTATGTCATCCTAGTTGGATCCTTTACGGAAATTTGTTAAGCCATACAAATTAGCACGATGGAACTCACACGGCGTAACCAATTTTTTTCCATTAAAAATGAAATTTAAGCACCCATTAGGATATATGCAAGCTTTAAAATTACTGCGCCCAATCTACTGGGAAGCATGCAAGCTTTAACCTAAATCCATGAAAATTTCTATAATCACGTAATGAGCTTAAGAAAAAGGCATGTATCTAAGAAGCTACTTAAGGAATTTTATGAAACATAAAGGAACTAATAATGGAGATTTAGAAAAATGAAATCTTTAATGAAGTTAGTTAAGAGACTTTAGAAAAATGAAACCCTTAGTAACATTAATTAAGGGATTTTTAGAAAAAGCAATCTTTAATGACATTACACATAATCCCTTAGTAAAGTTACAAACTTTAACTTATCCACATGTCCCACTTCAAAAGAACCAATCTTTAGCACAAGCACATATAAAAGCTACCATCTTTTGCATGTATTTTACCATTACGTAAAAAAACTACAAACTTTAGGCTAGTTACATGCCATTCTCAAAGAAGGTCTCAAGCTTTAGAACAACTACAAATAGATTTAGGTGAAAGCTTCAATCTTTAGCAAAATTTCTTAATAGAAATAAAGCTTGGCATAAAATGGACATACATGCATAAATTGAGAGTTTTGGCATGCAATCAACAAGGGAGAGATTTCTTTAACATTCAAGCTTAATTCTCCAAACTAACTTTAAACGGAATCCATATTGCTATGCACATCACCAAATTTCCTATCCAATAAACCCAAACATATGCTAAACAAGTTGGGATCCTACCTCATGAAGATGACTCCATTCCTTTCTTAGATCCATAGTTCTTTCCCTAAGGTGCAACTTTTAGCCATGCTCCATCCCTTCTCTTCTTCTTCTTCTCCTTTCTCTTCCTCTTTCTCTTTTCCTTTGTTTTGTTTTTTTTATTAGGTTCGGCCCATATGAGAGGAAGTGAGAGGGAAAGAGAGAAGATGAGAAAAATGAAAAGAAAAGAAAAAGAAAGAAGGAGAAGAGCGTAGAAATGAAAAGAATTAATTAAATAAAAGATCTCTTCTTTTAGAAGCCTCTTTATTTACAAGTTAGTCATTCCTTTACACATGTCATCTTACCTTACACACACACCTACACTTAATTACAATTGTGCCATTACTTCACACACTTTTATACTATACACACCCCCTCCCAATTAATTACTAAAATGCCACTAACCCCAACTCTTTTCACACTAGCCTCTTACACTAACCCATTTCCTAATACACATCCTCTTCTAATTACTAGGGAGCCCTCACTCTACACACCCCCTTATGTACCAACATAACCAACTCACATGCAAACATACCCTCATGCATAAACACAATTGATATTATTAATACTAATATTACGAACAATAGTAATGCTAACAATATGTTATGAATAGGCCCATTAGGCCCAATTGGGTATCCAACCCACTATTGAAAGCTATAAATATGAGGGTAGGGGGCTCTTAACCCTCTATACCTATTTCCCTACTTTTCCCTTCACAACACGTTATCAGCACGATCACGCTCGTTGGAGGAGACGACGGCTCGCGAGGAAGGAGATCCATCAATCGCTCAGATTCAAGAAGATCGTAATCTTCTCAATGGGGAGCGAAAAAGGCATCCTTCACCAACCGTCGACTAGATTCCCTTGTCGAATCTAGAGATAAAAATCAAAACTTTTTAGATCTAAACTTGCGTTTCACGTTAGATCTGCATGTTTTAGGATCAAAAAGTTTAAAACACGATAAAAATCACATTTTTATTTAGATCCGCATGCCTAAAAACAATAAAAATCAGTTTTTAGCGATCTAAATGCTTGAAAAATCCGTTTTACCCCCCGACCTTGATCCAAAAATCCACACGCCCGTAGGGCGAAACGGTGGCGCTTCACAAGAGCCGCCGGCGGCGATAATACGCTGCGGCCTGCAGGCCGCGGCGGCGGCCGCAGCCCGCAGCCGCAGCCCGTCGCAGCCACGGCGGCCGCGCTTTGTGCGGCCAGCCATCGCGGCGACACGCCGCGGGCCCCCTAGGGTTTTTCGGAAACCCTAATCCTAAACGGGCCAATTTTTCGGGGGAGGCCCAATTAACCATAATGGGTTGTTTTCATGGCCCAAAAGCCTGAAAATTAACCCATTTACATAAATAATTTTTTTTCTTTTATTTTTGGCCCTAAAAGCCTAAAATATTTAAAGAAACTTTAAAGGGTTTAAAGCGGCAAACAAAACATTAAAAATATGGATCAAAGGTAAAAAGTTTTTCAAAAATAAATTTTTTAGCACGTCACACACAATTTAGATTATTTAATTAATCTTTAAATGCATGTAATATGATTATCTGCGTGGTTGCATGTTTTCAATATATTATCTGCGTGGATGTGCAATTAGGCTATGTTTTTAGGGATCAGCCAGGTTTCCGACATTTTTAATTTCCTGCAATTTTTCTTTTTTGAGAGAAATTTGTAAGTGAGGATATAAATGTAAAAAGAAGACCGAAGGACACCAAAAAGGAGCTGAATGCGTATGCACAAAGAAGATAGGGGCTTCTCCCTGAAGTTCCCGAGTTGTTTTTTATTCTTTCATGCAACATTTGATGTAACTTTGGACTGTACTTCTTTTTATTTCGATGTCGGCTGCTGATCCCCATAGTCCTAAGTCATTTTCTTTTTCATTGCTTATACATTAATTGCGTGAATGTTAATTATTTTAATACCATGTTTAATGTTACAATGAAACTGTCAAATAGCATGCGTGAATGTTAACCTTTGTTAATTATTCACATTATGAAACCGTAAAAAGCATGTATGTTAAATTTCCTTTAATAGATCCATGCTATGACAAATGCTTGAAATACATGCATTGATGTCTATTTTACTCAGTTTTAATGATACATACTGTTTTTATATATTGCTAGATCATTCAATGGCCAGACTTGTGAATGTCGACTTTTCGGTCCTGAAGGCCGATGGGTCAAACTACCTGAGTTGGCAGTTGGACCTGAAGTTCCATCTGCGCTCCCATGGTTTAGTCTCACAACGACTGAGAAGGCAACAACAAGTACTGCCTCAGCCGACAAGGATGCTTCAAAAGAAGCACCTCATACAGAGGAAGTTTCCAAAATATTAAAGGCGAAAGCCATTATATATATATATCAGGAAACATTTAGACTCGACCCTGAAGGACGAGTACCTTACTGTAGAGGATCCTTACGAGCTGTGGGACGCACTCGAGGAAAGGTATAGGCATCAGAGAGATGTCATACTCTCCCGTGCGCAGTACGGGTGGACTCATCTCCGCATACAGGATTACAAATCCGTAGGGGAGTACAACTCAGCACTCTTCCGTATCACCTCACGCCTGAAGTTGTGCGGTGAAACGGTGATGGAGAAAATGTTGCTGGAAAAGACGTTCACGTCTTTCCACGAGAAGGACATGATCCTTATGCAACAATACCGTGAGAGGAAGTTCACAAAGTACTCTGATCTGCTTTCATGCCTGCTTATGGCTGAACAGAACAGAGACCTGTTGGTTACCACTCACAACCTGTGCCCTCCTGGCTCCGCTCCACTTCCACCTCCTGTAACGACCACTTTTCGTCGTACGTTGTTCGTGCACGTGCTTTTGGCCGTGCACGTGTTTGTTTTAGACTTTGTTTGTTTGTGAACACTTTCGTGTGATATGCCGTTGTGAACATCGCTGAGAGTATTAAAGAGTTGCACTATTTTGGAACGACGTTTCTCGAGTCGTTTTCCCACAATTTAATCTTACTCGATGAGACGTGTCGATTTTCACTTTTGACGGGAGACGTTTCTAATTTTAGTTTCGTCGTCCGACGTTGAAATTGAGATCCGTCTTCTTAGTTAGCTCACTTTCATCATCACAATCACCACGATATTTATTTTACAATTTTTGGAGTTCGTTTGACCACTTTTATATTTTTAGCAAGCTTTAAAATATTTTCAATAATTAATTTTTAAATTAATTTCGGCCAAAGAAAATTTATTTGAGTTTAAAACGTTTTAAAGAATTTTTGAGCCAATTTCCAGCTCATTTGGGCCGCACCCAAGCCTTGGGTGAGTTGGAGATGGTGAGATTTGAATTTTAAATTATTTTAAACTCCTAATCCCTTTAGGATTAGCCCTAGACCTGGTCAACCCATCTACACTATATAAACAACCTCTAGGAAGACCTATTTTCGCAAGAAAATAACCCTAGCCGCTTCCAAAACCCAAATTTGACGTTGCGACGAATCGTCGCAACGTTGCGACAAACATCAGCCGCACGACCGAAGAAACGAGGCCAAAACCCCCGCTCTGACCGCTGGCCGCCCCCGCACCAAGCTTGGCCTGCACCGCTGCATCGCACCCCCCTCCGTTCGCCCGCTCCGACCGAGAGATCCTCTCGGTCAGACCGAGAGAATTCCCCGCTCCGCTCCGCACCCGCACCGCTGCAAGCCCCCGCTCCGTCGCTCCGCTCCGCACCGTGCTCGACCGAAGCTATCGCCCGCATCGTCCGCTCTCCGCAACGTTGCAACGGTTGCAACGTTGCAATGCCATGTCGCCTGCACCGACCGGCCCGCTCTACCACACCAACCGATGGAATTCTCCGCACCCGCCACTGCGACCGACCCCAAGCGCTGCACAAGCCCGTTCCCCCGCACCGACCGAGCCAAGCCCCCGCATTTGGCTGTGTCCGACTGAGTGCAAACGTCGCAACCCCGCACCCGTCGCACCACTTGCCACCGTGGGCCCCCCAAGTTCTCCAGAGGTATTGTGGGTCCCCCATAGGACCCTAGGACTACTGTGGGCCCCCCTAGGTACTTTCTCTCCGACGATTTGCCGCGTACGACGTTGCGACACGTCGTAGCCCGTCGTCGCACGTGCTAGCTTTGGAATCTGGAACCGTTGCTCCGGTTGATGCTCTGAACTTTCCAGCGAGGAAACTAATTTGGAATCGGGACTTGGAGCGCGTTCTCTTATTCCAACCCCTGGCGTCGCTACCTGACGCCAGTGTAGCTTTCGCGTCGTGTTGAGCTAACGCTTTGCACCCCTAGGACCCCCAACCCATTGCCTGCTAATCAAGACTAAAATCAGTATTTTTAAAGTATTTTAAATGTTTTAAATTTACTAATCAAGATTAATAATATGGACTTTAGGCCGGTGGACTTGTGCACGTAGGATAACTGTGATTTTGGACTCGTTGGACGGTGTGCTCAGACGTTGTATTTGCAGGCAAGTGAAACTTGCCAACTCTTGTGTAGGGCCATGTTTTTAGGCCACTTCCTTGCTTTTAGCGTAAAAGAGACTAGTCACTGAAATGATAGCTGGCTAGACGCCTACTTGATCTAGTTTGACAACGAAACTAGATCCGTCACCTAAATGATCTAGCTTGACAACGAAGCTAGATCCAACTCTTTAAACTTATTGATCATGCATACTAAACTGTCATGTTTACTTTCCTTACCTGTACGCTTTACTACTTGCCATGTCATGTCATCCATGCATTGAATGTCGCATTCGTAGCACACACTACATACTTGTACTTGCTTGTCCCGGGCTAGGTGCACCCCTACGCCATACTTGTTAAAAACACTTCCTGGCTCGTGATCCAGAAGCGAGCATTCCCGTTCGGGGGTAAGGCCCTGGCTCGATACACGTGGAGGGGTAGGGTTGAGCGACCACTCAGCTTAGGAGTTGGCCCGATCAGCCACTCTAGCTGTAAGGCGTGAACTCTGTGCACGAGGTGCTTACTTTTCTTGTCTTGTACTAGTGAGTGTTACTTGTATAACTTGTCATCCATGCTAGGTTTAAATGCCATGCTTGTACTTACTTTAATTGTTGCACTCATACTTTAAACTGTCATGTCGTTGCATTCATGCTAGAACTGCTAGGTTGCTTTACCTGCTTTCAGTTTCCTTGCACAAGTCTCTTGTAGACTTGCTGACATGTGCCCCTTGATCTTTTGGGTGTCACATGTTAGACCCTGAGCCAGAGACCGTTGCTGTGTACGTGATGTGTTGCTGACGCTGAGCCTGAGTCCATGTCTGCCTAGGAGGAGTTTTGTGGACGTCAGTGAGCTTTCTTGGTGACTTTGCTGAGCTTTCTTTTGTTTTAGGTTTGTTGTTAGTTGTCGGTGCGTGTCACCTTTGTTTTGTACGCTGTACTTTTGTTGGCCGTGTTTGGGCCTTTAGACTCTCTTTTATTTCAGCCTGGTGGCTTTTCTGTGATGTTGAAACTTATTTTATGGATATTCTGAGATATCTCTTTTGTCTCATTTCATTAGTATTATCTTTGTTTCGTTCGCGTTGCAAGGACCTGCATTTTTAAATTTGATTGACGCTTATCGGACTTGCAGCTTTGCAGCTTCAAGTCTGAGCGGACCTTCTCACGCTTCGCCTCCATATTTTTGGGAAGCGGGGCGTGACAGGTTTTGTTGGTGGCCCATGCAGGTCCAGTCTTGCAATTGCGAATTAACGAAACAACGATAATAACAGAATGTCCATTAAATAAATTGCAACATCCGAGTCATAAGCCCTGAGTCTAGTCGTTTTCCTATGTCACTAGGTGGTAAGAAGACTTAGCTAGGCGTCTGTGGTTGCTAGATAGAGGCCCTGACTGTTAGTTAGACTCCCTGTCAGCAATTGGTTTAATCGTCGTAGGAGTTACCTTAGTGGTCCTTGTCTACCTCTGACCATATTAGACTTCTAGAATTTTCTTTAGTCGTTCGCTTGGGTTCATCGATTTCGGACCAAGCTGAACGCATTTCATTACCGTCTAGCCCCTTAGAAGGTCTTAGCGCCTAGTTCCTAATCTTTAGTTGGTCGACCGTAGGAGTTTTCCCCGTAGACTCTCCTGATTCATAACCTAGGCGTATGTATGTTTTGATCATCCGACCAATTTCCTTGCCTCGATTCACGAGATCGCCTCATGACGATCATCGTCAATTTTCGAACCTCTCCATTACAAACCTTGAATCTTCTGAAAGTATTTTTTTTTGATTTCATCTTTTCCTAAGTTTAAATTTGTTCAAATTTTTAATATATATATCTTATATTTCATACTCCTTCGTTGACTTGAACTCTTAGAACTTTTTCGAAATTTTGAATACTAGCTTATGGTATTTTCCCAGCCTACACTTTTGTACCTATGAAAATACACTTTCCCTTTTATATATTAATTTTATTTTGAGCCGTACTTTTATTTTGTCCACTTCGACTTATAATTTCCTTTATTATTATGCCTTTCAAACGACACATTGCGCTTCCTTTTAATATACTTTTCAAGTCACCTGGAATGTTAGTTTTCAGCCAGTCGATGTTATGCTCATCGTTTTCCCTATTTCAGATTTTTGGTAAAATTATTATTTCATAACTACTTCCTGATTTAGACCCTCCATGATTTGATTTTAAAGCTTTGCTATCAATTTTGATAATTCTACTATCAAGTTATAATTATTATCTTTCCACTCACCCTACGTGCTTTTAGAAAAATTTCTACACTAAAATTAATTTCAATTATTTTTATCCGTACCAGGTTTGTTGTGCTCGTATGCTAAGAGTTTTGTGTAAACCAGTTTTAATTTTTGCACATCCTGGTTCCTCTAAAAGTAGTTCCACTATTGATCATTTTAAATTTTCTTTCCCTGGCTTAAAGACTTTGAAAGCGTTTAAAACACGAGCTTAAATTCTTCAGTTACTTTATTTCATTCTTGAATTTCCAAAATTCTTGCCAAAATTATATTAAATTACTGCCGTATAATATTTTCTATAAACTACGTCCTTAATGTTCGTGTGAATGATTTACTTCCTTTTTCTTAATGATTTTCGATAAGCCAATAAAACATTTTCTCTTATTATGAATCTTTGACTCAAACTTATTTTGAACAACCCGCTTTATCGATCTTCAAATATTTTATACAGATGAGGATTCCAACTTTTGAGGTACAACAGTTTTCAGATTTTGCGTATTTTAGCTTGTGCTATTTACCCTATTTTCTTTTCTCCATCCTATGTAAGCATCATTACATCTCCCTTTCCTCTACCTAAGCATTCACAAGTGAGTCAATGTTTCGCCTAACCAAGCTGTCTCCTTGTATTCGTCCTATCTGAACTCGTGCTTATCGATCTTTCCCTCGTCACGCTTTCGACCTCGACCTTCCTTTATTGCTTAGGCTTTAGTGCCCGTCAAGGTCTGTGTCAACTCTTAGTTGTTAGTAGACCCTTGGACCTTTGTGAGGTGTCATAGTGCACGTACCTAAGTTGTGTACGTGGGCTTGAATGAGTATACCCCCATAGTATATTGATGCTTGCCTATTGTGTGATATATATATATATATATATACATACTCGGAGTTATTCGTGATATTATGAAGTTGTTTATGTGTTAGTATTTATAGATTTGGGTGTGGCTAGCTATACCATACTAGGGATGCTTGTGTATATAAGAATTAGTGTGAGGATATCTGATGGCGTGTATGTAATTAGAGATACTTATAATGGTTGAAATAAAATGATTGGTAAAGCTATGTGTAAGCTAGGTGTGATAATAATAGGTGTATGTATAGATAAGTGAGTAGGCCTATTGAGTGACCCGTACATTAGTACGTATGAGTATGTGCTCGTAGGTAGGTATGTATTGTGCTTAGACGTAAGTAGTTATGTTTTGTTGCCTGAGTATATAGGTGATATGCATATGATAGTAGAATTATAATTTTGATTGGTATTGCTTGCTCTTACGGGATGTTGCATGCGTGCATACCGTGAGGTATACACGACTATTGCACATCTTAATTGTGTACGTATAGATGTGTTAGTATACTAATTATAGGTGGTAGGCTATGGTGTGAATATATATGTTACAAGTGTGTGACTATACGATGAATGCGTATGTATTAAGGAGTGTATTATAATTATACGTGTGCTGATGTCTGTATTATTATTATGGTATATAGAGTGATTGAACTATGTGAGTATTACCTGACTAATATTAAGCGTGATTGACTCATGGTATGTATATGGTTGTATTGATAGACGTATAAATATTGGAGTGGTATTGGTATAGGTATGAATGCTGTGTTACGTATATAGAATATTCTGATATGTGTATTGAGTCTCACTCAAGCTTGAGTGGGTATACTCTAAGTATATTGATATGTATGTCTGAAGTTTGAATATAGCAATGGTTGATGTATGAATAGTGATAGGAGTGTTGTGCCTGGTCGTGCTACGCACAAGATTGTGAGTCGCTATACCAGTATATAGTTATAGGTGTTGGTCTTGTGGTATAGTTAATTACTAAGGACTTGCCTGTGTGAACGTATGTGTGCTAGCTAAACTAGGTGTGTAGATGTACTGGATATAGGATGGTATGATTGGCGTATGTAAATGAAAAGTTAGCGTGCGTGGGTATGCCCATGCACGGGTAAGTATGTGCTTAGTTATAGTTATTGGTGATTATGGTATATATGGCGTGTCGTAAATACAGTTATAGGATCACATGTGATGTGAATATATGTTGAACTATGTGCATGCATTTGAATAACTATATATTATGAAACTATAGTAAGTGGTGAATGAATATTAAATATAGTGAAGCTTGATTACTAATGGTATGGCGTGACTACTTATGTTGATGTGTTTGGCGTTGGATGTGTACTAGGAAATATTAGAGGGTCGTATACCCATGTCGTTTGTGCATAGGTAGCTACCTATATGTAGAGCAATGATTGTATTTGCTAAGTGTGAGACTATCCTTATATGAGTATCTGAAATATTGTTTTGTGTTTAGATAAGTAGTAGTTATATAAGGGATGTCTGCTTATATATATGATTGAAATACATGTATGAAATTGACTGACTATAATAGGTATAAGTATATGACGAATGTGAATGTATATATATACGTGTTGGTAGTGATAATGTTTGACTACCTAGTGCATATATAAGCACTTGTAATGACTATACCTGGTTTGAATTATAATATGACTTGATTGGGGTAGTTACTAGAACGACTAGATATGTTAGAAAGTCCGAGGACGGACTTTATTCTAAGGTGGGGAGGATGTAACGACCACTTTTCGTCGTACGTTGTTCATGCACGTGCTTTTGACCGTGCACGTGTTTGTTTTAGACTTTGTTTGTTTGTGAACACTTTCGTGTGATATGCCGTTGTGAACGTCTCTGAGAGTATTAAATAGTGGCACTATTTTGGAACGACGTTTCTGATTCGGGTTCAATATTACATATTTAACCCCCCATTTAGCCCTATTTTGTGCTCATGAGATGCTACATTGTTCTCTAATTCATACGTATTTTCTACACATTTATTTATTAAGAGAAAACACACTATTTGAGCACAAAACAGCAATTAATGAAGTATTTCTGCACTTATTATATTTTTCCTAGCACCGTCTCGATCTCACGATTCCAACGACTATTTATTTGTATTTTTCTGAGATCTGTGCTAATTACTATGAATTTTTGAATGCAGAATACCACTTAATTGGTGAAATACGCGCGAAATACGGCAGAAAATACGAAATACGGGCCACGTGGCCAAATCGTGGCCGTGAAATCTTCATCCGACGGCCCAGATCGGAGTAATTCGACTTCTGATTCGAATTCTGAGCGGGCTAAATATCGACCGTTCGATTCAGATCGAACGGCTCCTATTTCCCATCCTCGTATTCGAAGAGCAGCCACGTGGCAGCATCGCAAGCTTCCCCGCTCGAATCGGACGGTCCAGGCGACGAGATGAAACGGGGCGACGCGGCTTCATCCAATCCGCACGATTACGATCCGAAGGCCGTGAGCGCTCCGAATTTGAATTGAGAACGATCGCGATTCGAAGCTACGTGGCGCCATCGTAGGAGGCGTCTGCTCGAATGAACGGTTGCGATGAGTCGGATGCGGCAGCGAAGAAAATGAAGCGGGGCGCGATAACTTGGGCGACGTGGCCGTTTCTAGGCCGTGCGATGAAGATCCAACGGCGGCGAAATAACCCAAATATGATTCGATTTCGTTAGCGGATGCGGGCGCGCGCAAATCTCAACGCACACGTGGCTCGACCACGTTCATCCCGCCTTTTGATGGACTGTAGAGATTGGAAGCGGCTGTTGGGTGCGGGTTTAAGCGATAATGGGTACGGTTTTGGACCCGTTAAGCCCAATAAACCCGCAATGCCTATTATATAAGCGTATTCTAGGGTTTTTGGGCGTATAATTGGCGTATTGGAGCACTTAGGAGCCGTATTTTCTTCTGCAAAAATTCTGTAAATTTCCAGAGCCTATTTTCTTATTTTCACAGAGTTTTGAAGACTTTTCAGAGAGAATTGGTGATATTTTCTTCAACTTCTATCCCGTATTTTGGTGTTTTCTATTGTATTTTGCTATGAACTTGAAGTATTTTGTTATGAAACTTGTTTATTATTGCACGATGAGTAGATAGAACTTATTTGTGCATGGTATGGAGTAGTTAGGGGATATTATTCGTGTTTATTTGGTTGAAATTCCTTGTGCTAAATCGTTTAACGTCGCTAAAATTGTAATCGTTGTTCGTAAATCGACTTTTTTTAGATTCCAAAAGAATTAATTAAGTTGATGATCACCCCAAAAGGGCGAGCTTTGATCTCCCCAAAAGGGAGTTTCATACCGTAGTTTTGATCTCTCCAAAAGAGAGTTTCATATCGTATTATAACTTTAGCGACGATCTTTTTGAATATTTTGCTTGAACCCCCAAAAGGGCATCTTCCAATGAGTTGCTCCCAAAAGGAGAATTCATTGAGTTATCTTGGGTATTTTCCGGTGAATTGCTCCCAAAAGGAGAATTCATTGCGTTATACCTATCAACCAAATTAATACGAATCGTTGATCCTAACGAACCCATACCATGTGCAAACTTTTTATAGGTATTTTCATACACGATTTTCTATGTTTATATTGTTCACGTGTTCACATCACCATCACCGTCACCATTTGTGAAGTGTTTAGTCTCTTTCCGTAGGATTTCTATTTGATTTGAATTGTGGTTGCAACAGATTTCTTCCCGTGGATTCGACATCTGGACTCCCAGATTTTACTACTTGAACGGACTCTTGCGCTTGAGAGAAGCACCTTTCGGAGCCCACCAAGTTTTTGGCGCCGTTGCCGGGGAGGAATGGTTTGTGACTACGGTTTATTTCATTTAGAGGACCTTCGGTGAGATCTTTCCACTTTACTGTACATAAACTTTTTTTTTATTTTATTTTAATTTTTCACTATGGAATATATGAACTTCTATTGCACAAACAATCTTTATGATGCATGATATGCTAATGCACACAAACATAGAATGGAGAAGCTCAAAATTGTTAATTTTAATCAAACTGACTGTGAAACTTTCTTTCAGGACTGGAGGAGGTTCACAGACATTATATCGAGCTATCCGCAGCATGGGTACACAAATGAAGAGCTTATGGCGTCCTTCCTAGATGGACTACAAACACAGCTGCAGGAATTATTGGGAGGCATGACGCCGACAGTGGCGTGGGAATACATGGAGTCTCTGCAAGAAAACGAAGAAACCGTGGAAGAGACTTCAGAGAGCGATTCAACGGAGCCTTCGTGCCCCGATCAAGAAGAGCAAAGCGTAGACGTACCTTTGCAATCCTTAAAAGAGGAAGCTTACCAGACTATTCAGACACAGGAGGCCACATCCCTTCAATTCCAAGAGAATTTCCTTGCTCGGAGCCTGCAGATTCAAAAATCTATTGAAGATCTTAATTTGATTGCCACTTGCGTAGAAGAAGGTAATGCTTTTGAAACTCGATTTCAAGAATCTAATATGAGTTCATCTTCTATTGCAGGTATACCGAGCGAGGACACGAATAAAAATATCCACATGGCAGAAAGTGTGTGCAAAAGAGAGGACGCGCTAGCAATTTTGGATGAACGAGAGGAGGAGACAGCTAGGGACAAGGGTTTTGAGATTATCGCCATGGAGTCAGAACCATGCCCTCCTCCAGTTTTGTCCCAAAATCATTTATCCCTCTCCACAATGAACGAGCATCGTACAGAGAGTAGTGCAAATCTTTCAGGGAGTAGTCGTCAACTTGCTTTAATTTCTTTCACTTATTTTGATGACTATATTTGGAATATTTTTATTGCGAAGAATTTTAAAATAATTTGGACTGACATAACTCATCTCTCGCAGGACATTGGTAAACAGCTTATAGAGATGCTTGGAGTTGTGTTGCTGGGGTCCAAATTAGTTTTTGGAGGAAGAATAATCGCTGAGGAGCGCAAGGAGCAAATCGAACAACTTCCTCCACCATTAAAGATTCAGGATCCGCCATTTGATCACGATGTGTTCCTTCCAGTAGTGTAGATTTTTATATGCTTTCTAGGTTGCTTGCTCGAATAAACTCGTACCTCTTCCGACATTGAGGACAATGTCCATCTTTAGTTGGGGGGTGTGTATGAGACCTTAGGATTTTTTTTAGAAGAATAACTCACCAAATCTTATCTTTTAAAACTCCTTTATATGCCTCAAATGCGGATGATTATACGTTAATTGAGTTCTAAAAATTGTTTATGGCTTGAGTTGATTATTTTTCCTTCATGGAATTACCGTTAATATGCTATTCATGAAAAATTTCAATTTCCATGATTAATATCTCGAAATAGTTTGAATTGATTTCATGCATGCTAATGTGATGGAAAAAGCTTAAGTATACACGATTTTTAAGAAAAGTTTTCAAGTTGAAGAGGAATTTGGCCTTTGTTATTAATGTTTATATTCATGTTGATGGGTTTTGAGTTGCTTACAAAAAGATGGAGAAAAGAAAAGAAAAAAAAATTTTTGAATGAAAGAAAAAATGAATGATGAAAAATGAATGAATATGTATGTCACTAATAAATAACTTGGTTGGCTCGAGTAGTACAGTCCGAGGGGCCCTTTTTGGCCTAATGCCCTATTATCGTCTGATTTGGGAGCCATTGACCGGAACCTCACTCATTTGATGGAGCGATCCAAGTTATACTTTTTTCTGCGAATGTTGCTTGATGCGCGTTACACGGAACGAATAAAAGAAAAGAATGGTGAATATACTAAGCAAATTCAATACCCATGTCTTGAATGATTGTTTTGATAGGCCAATTCCTTGGAAACAAGAAAACTAGTATATAACGACGTGTTATACTTTCGCTTGCGCAAAACGATGCTTGCATGTTATTTATTCATACTAAATTAGAGAAAATTTCATGTGATTGATTTTGTTCATGGGTGTGTATATTGATGGCCAAGACCATGTTGGAATGCGTATTATTGAGCCACGCCATGAGCAATTTGAAAGAACTTATTGTTTTATTACTCATCCGTATTTATCGCTATTTTTGCTAGAGACTAGCAAATCGCTAGTTGGGGGGTGTGATTCGGGTTCAATATTACATATTTAACCCACCCATTTAGCCCTATTTTGTGCTCATGAGATGCTACATTATTCTCTAATTCATACGTATTTTCTACACATTTATTTATTAAGAGAAAACACACTATTTGAGCACAAAACAGCAATTAATGAAGTATTTCTGCACTTATTATATTTTTCCTAGCACCGTCTCGATCTCACGATTCCAACGACTATTTATTTGTATTTTTCTGAGATCTGTGCTAATTACTATGAATTTTTGAATGCAGAATACCACTTAATTGGTGAAATACGCGCGAAATACGGCAGAAAATACGAAATACGGGCCACGTGGCCAAATCGTGGCCGCGAAATCTTCATCCGACGGCCCATATCGGAGTAATTCGACTTCTGATTCGAATTCTGAGCGGGCTAAATATCGACCGTTCGATTCAGATCGAACGGCTCCTATTTCCCATCCTCGTATTCGAAGAGCAGCCACGTGGCAGCATCGCAAGCTTCCCCGCTCGAATCGGACGGTCCAGGCGACGAGATGAAACGGGGCGACGCGGCTTCATCCAATCCGCACGATTACGATCCGAAGGCCGTGAGCGCTCCGAATTTGAATTGAGAACGATCGCGATTCGAAGCTACGTGGCGCCATCGTAGGAGGCGTCTGCTCGAATGAACGGTTGCGATGAGTCGGATGCGGCAGCGAAGAAAATGAAGCGGGCGCGATAACTTGGGCGACGTGGCCGTTTCTAGGCCGTGCGATGAAGATCCAACGGCGGCGAAATAACCCAAATATGATTCGATTTCGTTAGCGGATGCGGGCGCGCGCAAATCTCAAGCACACGTGGCTCGACCGCGTTCATCCCGCCTTTTGATGGACGATAGAGATTGGAAGCGGCTGTTGGGTGCGGGTTTAAGCGATAATGGGTACGGTTTTGGACCCGTTAAGCCCAATAAACCCGCAATGCCTATTATATAAGCGTATTCTAGGGTTTTTGGGCGTATAATTGGCGTATTGGAGCACTTAGGAGCCGTATTTTCTTCTGCAAAAATTCTGTAAATTTTCAGAGCCTATTTTCTTATTTCCACAGAGTTTTGAAGACTTTTCAGAGAGAATTGGTGATATTTTCTTCAATTTCTATCCCGTATTTTGGTGTTTTCTATTGTATTTTGCTATGAACTTGAAGTATTTTGTTATGAAACTTGTTTATTATTGCACGATGAGTAGATAGAACTTATTTGTGCATGGTATGGAGTAGTTAGGGGATATTATTCGTGTTTATTTGGTTGAAATTCCTTGTGCTAAATCGTTTAACGTCGCTAAAATTGTAATCGTTGTTCGTAAATCGACTTTTTTTAGATTCCAAAAGAATTAATTAAGTTGATGATTACCCCAAAAGGGCGAGCTTTGATCTCCCCAAAAGGGAGTTTCATACCGTAGTTTTGATCTCTCCAAAAGAGAGTTTCATATCGTATTATAACTTTAGCAACGATCTTTTTGAATATTTTGCTTGAACCCCCAAAAGGGCATCTTCCGATGAGTTGCTCCCAAAAGGAGAATTCATTGAGTTATCTTGGGTATTTTCCGGTGAATTGCTCCCAAAAGGAGAATTCATTGCGTTATACCTATCAACCAAATTAATACGAATCGTTGATCCTAACGAACCCATACCATGTGCAAACTTTTTATAGGTATTTTCATACACGATTTTCTATGTTTATATTGTTCACGTGTTCACATCACCATCACCGTCACCATTTGTGAAGTGTTTAGTCTCTTTCCGTAGGATTTCTATTTGATTTGAATTGTGGTTGCAACAGATTTCTTCCCGTGGATTCGACATCTGGACTCCCAGATTTTACTACTTGAACGGACTCTTGCGCTTGAGAGAAGCACCTTTCGGAGCCCACCAGTTTCTCGAGTCGTTTTCCCACAATTTAATTTTACTCGATGAGACGTGGCGATTTTCACTTTTGACGGGAGACGTTTCTAATTTTAGTTTCGTCGTCCGACGTTGAAATTGAGATCCGTCTTCTTAGTTAGCTCACTTTCATCATCACAATCACCACGATATTTATTTTATAATTTTTGGAGTTCGTTTGACCACTTTTATATTTTTAGCAAGCTTTAAAATATTTTTAATAATTAATTTTTAAATTAATTTCGGCCAAAGAAAATTTATTTGAGTTTAAAATGTTTTAAAGAATTTTTGAGCCAATTTCCAGCTCATTTGGGCCGCACCCAAGCCTTGGGTGAGTTGGAGATGGTGAGATTTGAATTTTAAATTATTTTAAAGTCCTAATCCCTTTAGGATTAGCCCTAGACCTAGTCAACCCATCTACACTATATAAACAACCTCTAGGAAGACCTATTTTCGCAAGAAAATAACCCTAGCCGCTTCCAAAACCCAAATTTGACGTTGCGACGAATCGTCGCAACGTTGCGACAAACATCAGCCGCACGACCGAAGAAACGAGGCCAAAACCCCCGCTCCGACCGCTGGCCGCCCCCGCACCAAGCTTGGCCTGCACCGCTGCATCGCACCCCCCCTCCGTTCGCCCGCTCCGACCGAGAGATCCTCTCGGTCAGACCGAGAGAATTCCCCGCTCCGCTCCGCACCCGCACCGCTGCAAGCCCCCGCTCCGTCGCTCCGCTCCGCACCGTGCCCGACCGAAGCTATCGCCCGCTCTCCGCAACGTTGCAACGGTTGCAACGTTGCAACGCCCTGTCGCCCGCACCGACCGGCCCGCTCTACCGCACCGACCGATGGAATTCTCCGCACCCGCCACTGCGACCGACCCCAAGCGCTGCACAAGCCCGTTCCCCCGCACCGACCGAGCCAAGCCCCCGCATTTGGCTGTGTCCGACCGAGTGCAAACGTCGCAACCCCGCACCCGTCGCACCACTTGCCACCGTGGGCCCCCTAAGTTCTCCAGAGGTATTGTGGGTCCCCCATAGGACCTTAGGACTACTGTGGGCCCCCCTAGGTACTTTCTCTCCGACGATTTGCCGCGTACGACGTTGCGACACGTCGTAGCACGTCGTCGCATGTGCTAGCTTTGGAATCTGGAACCGTTGCTCCGGTTGATGCTCTGAACTTTCCAGCAAGGAAACTAATTTGGAATCAGGACTTGGAGCTCGTTCTCTTATTCCAACCCCTGGCGTCGCTACCTGACGCCAGTGTAGCTTTCGCGTCGTGTTGAGGTAACGCTTTACACCCCTAGGACCCCCAACCCATTGCCTGCTAATCAAGACTAAAATCAGTATTTTTAAAGTATTTTAAATGTTTTAAATTCACTAATCAAGATTAATAATATGGAATTTAGGCCGGTGGACTTGTGCACGTAGGATAACTGTGATTTTGGACTCGTTGGACGGTGTGCTCAGACGTTGTATTTGCAGGCAAGTGAAACTTGCCAACTCTTGTGTAGGGCCATGTTTTTAGGCCACTTCCTTGCTTTTAGCATAAAAGAGACTAGTCACTGAAATGATAGCTGGCTAGACGCCTACTTGATCTAGTTTGACAACGAAACTAGATCCGTCACCTAAATGATCTAGCTTGACAACGAAGCTAGATCCAACTCTTTAAACTTGTTGATCATGCATACTAAACTGTCATGTTTACTTTCCTTACCTGTACGCTTTACTACTTGCCATGTCATGTCATCCATGCATTGAATGTCGCATTCGTAGCACACGCTACATACTTGTACTTGCTTATCCCGGGCTAGGTGCACTCCTACGCCTTACTTGTTAAAAACACTTCCTGGCTCGTGATCCAGAAGCGAGCATTCCCGTTCGGGGGTAAGGCCCTGGCTCGATACACGTGGAGGGGTAGGGTTGAGCGACCACTCAGCTTAGGAGTTGGCCCGATCAGACACTCTAGCTGTATGGCGTGAACTCTGTGCACGAGGTGCTTACTTTTCTTGTCTTGTACTAGTGAGTGTTACTTGTATAACTTGTCATCCATGCCAGGTTTAAATGCCATGCTTGTACTTACTTTAATTGTTGCACTCATACTTTAAACTGTCATGTCGTTGCATTCATGCTAGAACTGCTAGGTTGCTTTACCTGCTTTCAGTTTCATTGCACAAATCTCTTGTAGACTTGCTGACATGTGCCCCTTGATCTTTTGGGTGTCACATGTTAGACCCTGAGCCAGAGACCGTTGCTGTGTACGTGATGTGTTGCTGACGCTGAGCCTGAGTCCATGTCTGCCTAGGAGGAGTTTTGTGGACGTCAGTGATCTTTCTTGGTGACTTTGCCGAGCTTTCTTTTGTTTTAGGTTTGTTGTTAGTTGTCGGTGCGTGTCACCTTTGTTTTGTACGCTGTACTTTTGTTGGCCATGTTTGGGCCTTTAGACTCTATTTTATTTCAGCCTGGTGGCTTTTCTGTGATGTTGAAACTTATTTTATGGATATTCTGAGATATCTCTTTTGTCTCATTTCATTAGTATTATCTTTGTTTCGTTCGCGTTGCAAGGACCTGCAGTTTTAAATTTGATTGACGCTTATCTGACTTGCAGCTTTGCAGCTTCAAGTCTGAGCGGACCTTCTCACGCTTCGCCTCCATATTTTTGGGAAGCGGGGCGTGACACCTCCTGCAGAGGCACACTTCCAGTCTTCCCAGAAGAAGAAGATGGACAAAAAGGCAAAGTTCCAGAAATGGAAAGAACAAAAGCAACGGAAGAAGGCCACTCCCCCAGCTCCTCCTCAGAACCAGAAGTTTGCGGAAAAGAAGCAAAAGAGGATGTCCAACAAAGGTGGCACTCCCAAGAAAGACTGGGAGGATAAGTGCTCCAAATGCGGAATGACGGGCCACTGGTCCAGAATTTGCCGCACCCAGAAACACCTCCAGGACCTCTACCAGGCAAGCCTCAAGCCTCGAGCTGAGACAAACCTGATTGAGTGCGCAGCGTTGCCAGAGACCTCATGGACTCCTGAAGACTTCATGGGAGATGACACTCTCTAGTTTTGGACCATTTTACTAGCAATGTATCTTATTTTTATGCAACGTAACTAGTTTTTATTCCATGTCAAACAATATTTTGAGCATTTTTTATGAAAGTAGATCCTTTCTTTTCATATCATTTACTGCTTGAATATCTTTCTTTTTAGATATGGAATTAATCTGCCTAGTGGACGGTGCATCGACGCACTCGATCCTTCAAAACATAGACTACTTCACGAGCATAAGTAGCTATTCTGGTCTACTGAGAACAATCTTAGGACCAGCTAACATAATCGAAGGATCAGGGGAAGCAATTATATTGCTACCCGATAACACACAAATCACACTTAAAAATACGTTATACTCCCCTAAATCTATCCGAAACCTCCTAAGCTGTAAAGATATCTGTTTAAACGGATATCACTTAGAGACGGTCGAGGAAGATAAAATGGAATACTTGCTCGTAACGTCTCTTACAAATGGTTCAAAAACCATTGTGGAACGTTTCAAGGGACTCCCCTCGGGACTCTACCAAACAAGTATACAAACTCCAAAAACATCCATGGCGGAGCACCTGTAGTGTCCCCAAACACCAGAATTCTAACTCTGGCACAGTAGACTGGGACACCCTGGCTCTGTTATGATGTACCGTATCATAAAAAGCTCCAGGGGTATAGACCTGAAGAACCTGAAGATTCTTCAAAAAGGCAAATTCCCATGTCCACCCTGTTACAAGGGTAAACTGATTACAAGACCCTCTCCACTGAAAGTGGACGTGGAGTCCCCAAGCTTTCTGGAAAGAATCCACGGAGACATTTGTGGGCCGATACACCCATCAAGTGGTCCGTTCAGGTACTTATGATCCTGATAGACGCATCTACTAAGTGGTCACATGTGTGTCTACTGTCCACCCGTAACCTAGCACTATCTAAGCTTTTAGCTCAGATAATCAAGTTACGGGCCCACTTCCCCGACTACCAGATAAAGAAACTCTGTCTGGACAATGCGGGGGAGTTTACGTCACAAGTCTTTCTAGACTATTGCCAAGCTCAGGGAATTGAAGTCGAACATCCTGTAGCACATGTTCACACCCAAAATGGGTTAGCAGAATCTCTAATTAAGAGACTGCAATGGATTGCTCGTCCATTATTACTTCAATCCAAGATGCCAGTGAATGCGTGGGGTCATGCAATTTTGCATGCTGCATCTTTAATAAAATTAAGACCTTCTGGAGGTCAGTCATCTTCTCCAATGCAACTAGCACTTGGAGCCCCACCAATTGTCTCACACTTGAGAATATTTGGTTGTGCAGTATACGTCCCCATAGCACCATCACAAAGGACAAAGATGGGTCCACAACGTCGCCTAAGCATTTATGTTGGGTTTGACACCCACTCCATAATTAGATTCCTAGAACCCCTTACAGGAGACATTTTCAAGGCACGTCTAGAAGACTGTGAATTCGATGAAACATCGTTTCCAAGACTAGGCTCACAGACAAAGAAGCCCGAAGCTTCAGAATGTATCACTTGGGATACAAAGACATTATGTCACTTTGATCCGCCCACAAGCCAGTGTGAGGAGGAGGTCCTGAAGATTCTCCACATCCAAAACAAAGTCCATCTCTTACCGGACAAATTTACTGACAACCAGAAGATTGTCAAATCACACGTCCCTTCTGCTAACACTCCAGCTAGGATTGACATACCGCAAAATGGATGCAATCCGCCTGCAGCAGAAATGGTTGGACCTCTCAAAAAGAGAGGGCGACCACTGGGATCCAAGGACCACGTCCCTCGAAAGAGTAGGACCCTTGGCAATGGTAAACAAATACCACCACAGGATGCTACTATAAGCCCTGCTACCCCATCTCTCCCAAACTCTCATGAAGAGGAAAAACCGGGAGAAAATGAAGTTTCGATACACTATGTACGAACTGGGGAGTATTGGGACAGAAAGAGCACAACCATAGATGACACATTTATGTGTAATATTGCCATCAACGTCGCGTACTGCGACGATGATATTGAACCACGCTCTCTGACAGAATGTCAAAGCAGAGATGATTGGCCAAAGTGGAAAGCGGCAATAGGAGTGGAGTTGGATTCACTCACCAAACGCAAGGTCTTCGGACCCATAGTCCAGACACCAAAAGGTGTAAAACCTGTGGGTTATAAATGGGTATTTGTTAGAAAACGAAATGAACAGAATGAGATCGTTCGCTACAAAGCAAGGCTTGTAGCGCAGGGTTTTACCCAACGTCCAGGGGTGGATTTTGAAGCCACATACTCTCCGGTCATGGACGCGATCACCTTCCGATTCCTCATTGGCTTAACAGCCCAAGAGGGTTTAGATATGCAGCTTATGGGCGTGGTTACTGCATACCTATATGGCAACCTAGACCGAGACATCTATATGAGATTGCCTGACGGTTATTCTTTGCCTGCAGCACTAAAAGAGAGAGAACGTGACATCTACTCAGTGAAACTGCAAAGATCATTATATGGTCTAAAACAATCTGGAAGGATGTGGTATAACAGACTGAGTGATTTCCTTGCAAAACAAGGATTCACAAACGACCCAGTCTGTCCTTGCATCTTTATAAGAGCAAAGGCAACAAGATTTGTAATCATAGCCGTCTATGTGGACGACTTGAACTTCATCGGATCTCCTGAAGAGATCGCAGAGATTTCTAGAAGCCTGAAAGAAACCTTCGAGATGAAAGACCTCGGAAAATCAAAATTCTGTTTAGGTCTTCAAATAGAGCACCTTAACGATGGGATCCTGTTACATCAGTCAACTTACACATCGAACTTATTGAAAAAGTTTCAGATGGATAAGTGCCACCCCCTCAGCAGTCCAATGGTCGTCAGATCATTGGATGTACATAAAGACCCCTTCCGGCCGCTGGAAGAGGGGGAGGAAGCACTAGGCCCTGAAGTGCCTTATCTAAGTGCTATCGGTGCACTCCTTTACCTGGCTAACTGCACTTGCCCTGACATAGCATTTGCAGTCAACTTTCTAGCCAGATATAGTGCTACACCTACACAGCGGCACTGGGCCGGAGTTAAGCATCTTCTGCGCTACCTCCAAGGGTCCATAGACTTAGGTCTATTCTACAGGAAAGGGGCATCAACTGGTTTAGTTGGTTATGCTGATGCAGGATACATGTCTGATCCTCATACAGAGAAGTCTCAGACAGGATACATGTTTACTTATGACGGCACAACCATATCCTGGAGATCTGTAAAGCAGACCATGACGACCGTCTCATCCACTCACTCAGAGCTCCTAGCGATCTTCGAAGCAAGCAAGGAAAGTTTCTGGCTACGCTCTGTGATCCAGCACATCCTCACCTCCACCGGCCTGATGACCGGCGTTCTTGCGGCTACTCCACTTCATGAAGACAATGCAGCATGTATAGCCCAACTACAGGACGACTACATCAAAGGCGACAAGACGAAGCATAGCTCCCCCAAGTTCTTCTGGACGCACGACCTTCAGAAGCAGAAGCAGATTGAGGTACATAAGATCCAATCATGTAACAATTTGGCGGATTTACTTACCAAATCCCTGACTACTAGTATCTTTGAGAAACTTGTATATGGGATTGGGATGAGGAGAGTGAGTAAATGTAAACTGGGCCAGGATGAGAGGACTATGAACTCATAGATACATAGGAGACTAATGTATAGATTCATAAGAAATCTGCAAGCCTGAAGCTTGGTCAGATTAGGGGGAGTCAACCGCAGAGTTGTACTCTTTTCCCTTGGCTACTGGTTTTTTCCCACAGGGTTTTCCGTAGTCAAGGTTTTGACGAGGCAACCTCGTTGACTCTGGATCCTGAAGTATCCACCCCTAGACACATCCCCAAAAAAACAGGGAAAGTTATGGATTAACTGTTCTTTATTTAACAAGGCAGTTATCCTAACTCAAATACTGAAGAATCCACCTCTTATTCAATGTTGGTTGGATAATGAGAAGTGTTATGAATAGGCCCATTAGACCCAATTGGGTATCCAACCCACTATTGAAAGCTATAAATATGAGGGTATGGGGTTCTTAACCCTCTACACATATTTCCCTACTTTTCCATTCACAACAGAATAACAATAGTAATACCACTAACAATACCAATTAATAATCATATTAGTAATAATAACAACACACATATACATCACTAATGACACATCAATATTAATGCAAATATACCACAACTAAAACAAAACACAATTAATGCAATGACATCGTACAATACAATTAAAACCAATATTATAAGTAAGACAAACACTAACACTCTCTATACACACACATCAACTTACTAACTGCAAGTGTGCCAGCACCTTGCACGCTACGTAATACACTATGCACACCACATAATACTTATTACTACACATGTAGACTCCCACAGTATACTACACAATACACAACATAGACATACCCTACATATATGGCACTAGGGCCATTACACTCCCTCCTTGGGATTTTCTGTCACCTCCGGCTCTTTCGCCAGCGAGACGGAGATTAGCTCCGTTCGACACAACTTCATGAGCTTTCTCATTACCGTGTCAGGGTCGACTGCGCCGATCACCGTCAGCTTTTGCTCTTTCATGTCAATGGCGATTGAATCGATCCCTGCGAAAATCAAGACCGTGGGTCGTGAGAGAGTTTGTTCTTGGGCAGAGCTTTGAGCTTAAAGAAGAGGGAGACGGAGATGTTGATACCTGGAATCCAGACGGCAGCTTCTATAGCCTTGTCTTTGGCCCTGGCATCGTGCAGATCCACTTTCAACACGACTTTCAGCCATCGTGCATAGCCTTGTCTTTGGCCCTGTCTTTGGCCCTGCAGATCGATTGTTAGATATCAAAACTGACCAATGTCACTATAGAATCAAACTGTCAAGTGTTAAACTTCGACCTTAGTCAAGCATTAAAGAAGAACAGAGTAAGCATCAAAATGAAATCATAAGCATGACCATACACAAAAAAATCCACTAAATGGTCATTCAAAAGGAAGATGCCCATTAAAGAGAGACTCGTACGGAATCTGGAAAAAAGCTACTCTTTGGGGGATTGCAAGAATTTAAGAGCACTGTAAACAAAGATTGACAGAATGCTGACCTTCATGATCTGTATCACAGGCAGATGCAAATCAAATTAAGGCGAAATGGGTGAATTGAGAGGGGAGTCAAATGATGATTTAAAGTAGAGGATGAGTATGAATGAGAGGGAGAAGAATGCGAGTCTAATAAGGAAGCGGGCAAAAAAGTAGAGGTTGATATAGAGGGGATTTTGATGGGGTTTTCTGTGTCTCTTTAAAAAAAATAACAAAAAAAGAGAGAGAGAGAGAAACCGAAGGAAGTGGTGTATAATGTCGGGATTATCTGACCGGACAGTGGAAAAAAGAGAAATGATATGCAAAGTCAGTATGTATATAATTTTGCATTAAAAAAAGCCTTTATGATCGACATATCTACCCTGAACTAAACTTAACCTGCAAACTGGATAAATTCAAACGAAGGATAGAGCTCACGGCGGTACTCATATCAAGACAAGGACCCCAGCATAAATAACGATAATAATAAAATGAAAGACTGGTTAATTAGAGCATACCTTATCAAGGTCCAACCGGACAGTATCTTCGTAATTCGCCTCCAACCGTGAATTGCAGTCACGTATCAATAGTGATTCCAGTGAAGAGGGCAGTTTCGGTAGCGACTTTATCTTAGAGCAACCCCATATAGACAATGATTTTAAAGAAAAGGGCAGGTTGGGCAGCGACTCTATCTCAGAGCAAGCAGAAATATACAATGATTTCAGAGAACAAGGAAGGTTGGGCAATGACTCTATCTTAAAGCAACTATGTATCTCCAGTCGTTCGATGGAAGATAGCTTCTCCAGAGTCCCGGGCAATGATGTAAGATTATCACACACTATAAAGGATAGCCGTCTGAGGGAGGTTAGGTGTAGAAATATGCCCTCTTGCTCAGCACTGAACGGTACATCCCGTGAACACCTGATGATTTCCAGTTGTACAAGAGAATTGAGGCCATGTTCCTGAAGCAAAACAGGGAGAAGAAAACTGTCGTCAATTTCAAGACTTCCTTCAAAATAGGGCAGCCGGTTGCCATTATCGATTTCTCCACCTCCCGCTCCTGTAGTTGTTGTAAGCTCTGGGCATTCCCTAACTACTAATCTCTTTAAAGATGTGAGAGATCCTATGCCCTTGATCGAACTTAGATTCTCCAGACCAACAATAGATAGATACTCGAGTGCGGTCACATGGGGACCCATGAGAAGTGATGTTACAGATGGTAACTCTCTAAATTCCAATCTAGAAAGAGAGTGGAACTTGTTCATTATTAAGGTTCCATTAAGTGTATTCTCTTCAAGGGAAAATGGTTCGAGACTGCTGCTGTCCTTATTCGACAAATATTGATGCTGCTGCTGCTCTCTTTTATTATAAGATGTAACACTGGACAAACAGGCTTCAGTTCCGGGGCACTCTATCATCTTCAGTGCTTCAAGAGTGCAAGGGAAAGTAAGACTGCAAGGGAAAGTGTACAGCTGCTTCAGCTTAGGGCAATTCTTTACTGTGAGCTGTCGCAGCCGGCATGGGAGATTGGGAACCGCAGTTAGATTAGGGCAATACTTAAGCACGAGAGAGGTTAGATTAAGAAGCCAACCTCGACGATCGTCGAGCATCCAACTAGGTGGTTTGGCACCATTGTAACCATGTATCGTAAGCTCTTTAAGATTTAGATGGGGCTCAATGCCTTCAAGCACAGCCTTGGCCGTATCAGGATCCACATCAGCAGCAGCGATGTTGTCGTCCCATTCCAATGTCAACTCCTCCAAGTGTATTTTTTTCTTTAACATTGCAATGGTGGCACCGGCATTATCTTTAACAAATTCAAGGCCCCCAATTGTTAGTCGCCCTCTAATTTGTTGCAGCTTCTCTAGTTGTTGAAGACCATACTGCTTAGTCCTGTCAGTGCCATATACAGCTAATTTCTGAAGAGAAGTTAGTTTCCCAATGTTATCCATCTTTGAGCATATACTTGAATTTACTTCTCTCAGTTTCACCAAATTATTTAAGCTTTTAGGTGCTCGATCAATATGGCCGTATAAAGCAAATATATGCATATACTGTAGATGATAAAGAGCCCCCAATGACTTGGGTATTCTCCGATCTGTATGTCCGAGCAAATATCGGAGATGCTTTAACTTGCCTATAGAGCTTTTCAACTCGCCAATACACTTGTGTCTTCCAGAATACAGTCTTCCAAGGTCCAGCAACCTAAGCTTTGCAAACTTTTCAAACATTTCCTCACCATGCTCAATGATGTCCATGAAGTCATCCTCTGATGTACGAAGAATTAAGAATGTACGCAAGTGGACGAGTTCCATTAAGTCAGAAATAGGGACGGGAAGCTTGCCACGTACAACAATAGATAGGTGAATGACTGTGGGAGGAATATTTGTAGCCATGTTATCTTCAATTTTAAAGCAGTGACCCTGAGAAACATCCTCTGCCAGATCATGAAGCAGATCATGAATCACATAAAAATTTTTGTACTCTGGATGTCGTTGGAAGAAGGAAAAGAATATTAATTCGTTAAAGTACTGCTTTCCTTTTTCTTCAATTGTCAGGTCCTCGGTCACGGTCGGCTCCTCGACGTAACCTTGTGATATCCAGAACCTGACCAATCCATCCACATCCCCAAACTGAAAACCTTTTGGGTATAAGCTGCAAAAAGCAAAGCAACTTTGCAAGTGCGACGGTAAGCGCTTGAAACTCCATAAGAGTGCATTTTTAGTGCCTTCCAACATGTCTCCTTTCCCAATCATGCTCCAATCATGAACGCCGAATAACTGATTACCCACAAGCCTTGCTGCCAGAGGGGAGCTCTTCAATTTGGAAACTATCGCTTTCAACATACACTCCTGATCTTCATTGAGGTCATCTACACGCCTATTTGCATAATGCAAGATGATAGACTTACAATTTTCATCGTCCAACTCCTTGAGGGGAACAATGTTAGTGGCGCCCAACTTTGAAGCTGCTCCTTTCCCCATTCGAGTTGTTATGAGAACCATGCTCCCTGTGCGTCCAACGTCATTTAAAGGCTGCAACAGCTTCTCCAATTGTATCCGGTCTTCATGTGGTTTATCGGCCCAAAGGTCATCCAATATGAGAAGAATCTTGTTCTTCGACCTTTCAAAAATCTCTCGGAGTTTAGCTTGAAGGGCAGCCAAAGTCTCCATTCTGGGGCATTCACCTTTTGTGATGAACTCTATCACGGCTCTCGTAGCCTGTTCCACATCTAAGTTGCGGGGGAGATGGACCCATATCCTCATGTCTCCAAATTGCCCTATGATTCTCGGGTCATTGAACACCGACTGTGCAAGCGTCGTTTTGCCGGCTCCTCCAATGCCGCAGATGGCGTGAATAGGAGCCCTCCAACTTTGAGTGCTCGATTTAGCCTCTTCATCGGTGGGCGAGGTCAGCTGATGTACCCAATAGTCACACTCTTGCGCTCTTCCAACGACGGTGGGTGGCGGAGACGGTCCAGTTGTGTCTCGGTTGCTGTAATCATTCTGATTGGTTTTAGAGTCTCTGTGTAGCTCTAGCAAATTCATGAACCTGTCTGCCTGAGAAGCAATCTTTTCCAATTCATCCACCCTCTCCATGAGCTTGGTTTTGAATAAAACAGGGGCTGCAAACTCTTTCAACTTTTTTTTCCATTTGCGTAGTACCGGAGCAGGAGGGTTGACCTCGTCTGCAAGAAGTCTGTACTCCCACTCATCAAGTACATCATCTGCTTCAAGCGCAGCAGCTTTGAGTTTATTCAGCCATGGACCCAAGCCTGCGATCTTATCAGCTCCTGCTGCGTCGATGATCAACTGGATCTGAGGAAGAATATTACTTCTGATATTATCCAGCTTATCCGCAGTTGCATCGCCTCCGAACAAGGGGGAAGCCTTTTCAGCCAGCTTGCTGATGATGGGAGCAATAATTGGTCCGGCTAACTTCAGTACTGCAATGGCTTCAGCCATCTGACCTGACAGTGGAGAAAAAAGAGAGATGATATGCAAATACGAAAGACCAATATGTAAGGCAAAGTCAATATGTATATAATTTTGCATTAAAACTGCCTTTATGATCGACATATGCACCCTCAACTAAAATTAACCTGCAAACTGGATAAAATCAAACGAAGGATAGAGCTCACGGTACTCATATCAAGACAATGAACCCAGCATGAATAAGAATAATAAAATGAAAGACTAGTTAATTAGATCATACCTTCACAGTAAAAGGATGAACCTGATGAAAGACCAATTAATCCCCTGATACGATTTAGAGATCACAACGATGATATGAGATGAGATGAACTCTGTCTCTGTGAGCGAGAGATGGAGAGAAAGGGAGATAGCATGGAAAGATGCCAGAATGATGAGAGGACCAAGATTGGAACTGCAAACCCCAGCGTCCAATAATCCAACGTCCCCACAGTGACTCAGTCTACAGCTGGAAGATTCCCTACCATCCACTGCTGGAATTAAAAAAATCTATGAGCAAGTGATCAATAATTTCATGTCCCCATCCAAAGCTGGAATTATTGACCATGCATAATTACATGTCCCCCCATTGACTTGACTTCATGTATTGCTGCTGGAAGTTTCACCTCTACTAAATTTCCATTTACAGCTACTTTCTTTAATTATAAGAGCTTGATGGAGGAAAGGTACCATTTGATCTAATATATCATGTGTTATCGAGTTGACATTAATTTAGTGGTCCAACTCATACAGAGCCCTAAGTTTGGGGAAAAGAGGAGTTTGCTATGCATTTTTCATTTACACACATTCTCTACCCATCTCTCCTTTTTCTCTCAAAAAAGCCATGGACCCACAATCCCCACATATTCATATTCCTCCCTGCTGCCCATCAGCAACGTAGATCCGACGTCCGCCTAGATCCAGCTCCGTGCAAACTTCGCTTCCAATGAGCTATTTATGTGTAAAGATTGCGAAAATTCCAACTTCTTCTGTTTTATCAGACAACCAAGACAACCAAGACAGGTGATGAGCATTAATGATACAATAAAATACCATATGATGCGTGTAAATCTGCAGCTAAGAATAATGACAAAAATAAGTGCAAAAAAGTAAATGTGTCCCTGCAAGGGTGTCCTAGCAACTCTATCGATGTCAAGTCTATGACATCGCCTAGACTGTGTCTAATGTTGGCACGTGAACATTGATGTGCTCCAAATGTAACTTCGGAAATGCACCGCAAGTGCACTGTGTCAAAGCTTTGTAATATAGAAAGATATCGGTCCCACAGTGGGAGTGGAGCGGTCGGTTGCACAGAGCCAACGGATGAATCCAATAGCCGGAGTGGAGCGATTGACCGTACGGAGCCGGTCTAGGCGGCCGTCGGATATAGGAATGTCAATTTTGCAGGGCGGAACGGGTATTTCAATACCCATGCCCAGCCCGCAGCCATGCCCAGCCCGCCCGCTCGCCTGTGCCCTGGGGCGGGCCAGACAGCACGGGCCCGCGGCCTGCCCCACACGGGTTGGGCCGGCCCGCCCTGGCCCGCTAATATTTTTTTTTAACTTCAAAATACACTTTCTTGTTAACAATCAATTTATTTCTCTAAAACCAGTTCTCATCCTGATAAAATATTTTATCAGCAAATTATTGTGTAACTTTACAACTAAATATATGAGAAATATAATTTCGAATAGATGCTCACTGAGACTGAGAGAAGGTGTCACAAATAAATGTTATAAAAGTACATGAACTTCATATAATTATAAACACAGGCTAGCCAAAACATCACATATAAGGATAGATTAAACAACCTGAAATATATTTCTCAACAAACTGTACATGGTTTCCTTTTTCTTTCCATATTTTCGTTAAAAATGTACCATCACACCTGTTTATTGAATCTTGATGAGTTAATTACAACAAAACTAATGCTCATCAGCGGTTACAAACGTGAGGCATAATCATAGTAAGATGGTTACCATCTATATAGACTGAAATCAGGATTCAAGTTCTCCACTCCCTCAAATCCCTCCAAGAGGAACTCATCATCCCAGAAACTATCTTCTAACCAGAGCTTAGTCTGCATTTCTTGAGTCTTGCCGACTTCAGTGTCAGGCATGTCAAAGTTCACTATCCCCGCATGTTACATTGCTATTGCAGGTTGACGCAGTTTAGGAGCACCGGATTCTTCTTGGCGGTGTTTGCCTGGGGAGGCGTCAACATCCTTGTGCCATCTACAGCTCTGAGGTATGCCCTGAGGCTGGGGCTTAATGACTTCGACACGTCTAGAAGTTGCCCCTTTCACGTCTCTCTCGACGAGCTGCTGCTTGCTTAAATGAGTGTTCCAGTAATTCTTGATATCATTTGCAGTTCTACCCAGAATTTCTACCCAATATTCGACCTGCAATTAGAGACCATCTCGCCAAGGAGATGGTTACATCAGTTCCTCAAACGTGGTCTTGAGAGGATGCAAAACGCATCGAAAAAACATATTCAATATACTCACAAGTAAAAAATTAGGTGCAACATACATCACCGGAAGAAAGAAGATCAAAAATAAGTAAATCATGCACAAATGGTGAATTTCTAAATCCCTCAATGTTTACTGCCATAGAAATAAAATAAAATAAAATAAATAAAATGACGCATCAAATTAGCGCCGATCATCGTGCTCCTCCAACCAACAAATCCGATCATCGTGCTCTCCAGCATTACCACTAGATCCACCTAAAAGAATTAAATCACCTCAAAACATTCGCACTCGCCAGAATATTATATAACAACAGTCGGATCATAGGAATGTCATCCACACTATAAACAAGCAGCTGAAATAAACACTGTGCATGTCATGTGTGCATATAAAACATACAAACACACACATTGTTTTGATTGTTAACAGACATCTTCCCATGAAGCATGTAATGAATGTTCAGACCATCTGACATTCCTGAAATACGGAAACTAGTTATAAAGATACACATAATATCATCAATAGCTTTGTGATTATCATCAGAACTGCTCAATAAAGTTGATGATAGATATAATACCCATAGTTTCGGATTACATTAGGGAAAATTGAAGGCTTATCTTCAGAATGAGCAAATTTAACTTCTGGCTGACTATATATTATTGTAATTTTTTTAATTAAAGAGAGAAGAAAGGTGCCTTTCCAAAAAATTATAGGATATTTAAAAATTATTTATATATATTCAATAAATCTGGCATGCAGTTTGGTTGAAAAGGTTTTTGAGATATTAAGCCATCATACAGCTATAATACAGCAATGTTTAAAGGAAAACAAATTAAAGAAAAGTTCATAAATTACAGTATCAAATCCATGATATGCCTTCCAATCTAAACATAAAAGACAGAGATGACAAAACATCATTAAAGTAAAACTGGAATTGACAAGATTAGTACCAACCTGGAATGCAGATAGCCAGATATTATGTCGTATGAATGGCCTTGAAAGTAACCAGGCTGCATATGGATGGTGTTGTCAAGGTTGTAAAAAACGCTAGGCGCTAGGCGTTCGGATTGCTAGCGCCTAGCGCCCAGAGCATTAATCGGGGATTAATCGGGGATTAATCGGCCTAGGCGGATTTGCAGTTTTAATTATTTTATTTATTATTATATAATATATTTATGTTTATATATAAATATTATTTAAAATACATCAAATATTTAATACATACTAAATCAAATCCAGTTTACCTACTTTAGAGTATTTGTGTGCAACAAAATAAAATTTAAAAGATACTCTTGTGCAATTAAGCCATTTACCAAAAACGCCCAGAAACCGCCTAGGAACCGCCCAGGAACCGCCCAGAGCGCCCAGACACCGCCCAGAACGCTTAGGCGGCCGATTAATCCCAAAAACGCCCAGATTGACCGCCCAGGCCATAATCGGGGCGTTTACTGGCCGCCTAGCGCCTAGGCGCCGCCCAGGCGGCCGCCCAGGCCGATTTTTAGAACACTGGTGTTGTGGATTTTGGGAAAATAGTGATTAGCCCCAAATGAGCTAACCCTTCCTATTTATATTATCCCTTGCTTTTCTTTACACACACACCCAATACAATAACACTCAATACGCCCCCTCAAGATGAGCAAAAGATATTTATCATGCCCATCTTGTTTCAAGCATCCTCTACTCCTTTAGAGTTCAACCCCTTTGTAAGGCAATCTGCTAGTTGCTGTTCAGAGGTAATATATGAGATCTCCAACTGTTTCTTGTCCAGTCTCTCTTTAATGAAGAACCTGTCAATCTCTATGTGCTTCGTTCTATCATGTTGCACTGGGTTGTTGGCAATATTAATTGCTGACTTGTTATCACACAACAACCGCAATGGTCCTTCTCTCAGCAGGCGTAGCTCATGTAGGAGTGATCTCAACCAGACCATCTCACAGGTACTAAGCACCATAGCACGATACTCTGCCTCTGCAGTGGAACGAGCCATTAAATCCTGCTTCTTGCTGCGTCAAGAGACCAAGTTGCCCCCAACAAACACACAGAAGCCCGAGGTCGATCTCCTATCATCTAGGCAACTGGCCCAATCCGCATCACAGTAGCCTGTCACATTCATGTGACCATGACTACCAAATAATATGCCTTTTCCTGGACTATTCTTCAGATACCTCAGTATCATGAAGACTGCCTCCATATGTCCAGTCCTAGGATCATGCATGTATCTACTTACCACACTGATAGCATAGGCAATGTCAGGTCTGGTATGGCACAAGTAGATAAGGCGTCCAACAAGTCTCTGGTACCTTTCTTTGTCTACTGGCTCCCCTGATTGTGAATGCAACCTATGATTCTGATCAATAGGAGTAACTGTTGGACGACACCCCAACATACCAGTCTCAGCCAGTAAATCCAGGGCATACTTCCTCTGTGAGAGAACTATACCCTTCCTGGACCTGGCAATCTCCAGTCCAAGGAAATACCCCAACTGTCCAAGGTCATTGACCTCAAATTCTCTTGCCAACCTTACCTTCAAGTGAGAGATTCCCTCTTCATCATCTCCAGTGATAATGATATCATCCACATATACAGCCAAAAGAGTAATCCGCTGTCCTGAATGTCTATAGAATACAGTATGATCACCATTACTCTGCTTGTAGCCCATAGTGATGACTGCACGCCTGAATCTGTCGAACCATGCCCTTGGAGATTGCTTCAGCCCATACAAAGACTTGTCCAGTCTACACACCTTTCCCATCGTCTGTTGTGTACTAAAGCCAGGTGGAATCTCCATGTATACCTCCTCCTGTAAGTCTCCATGTAAGAAGGCATTTTTTACATCCAACTGATGCAATTTCCATCCAAAATTCGCTGCACAGGATATCAGTACTCTCACAATACTCATCTTTGCCACTGGGGCAAATGTCTCATCATAATCAATCCCATAAGTCTGACTGTAGCCCTTGGCAACCAGCCTCGCCTTGTACCTGTCCACCTTCCCTTCTGCAGTTTGCTTTATTGTGAATACCCACTTGCAGCCCACAGCTTTCTTCCCTGTTGGAAGTGAGACAAGTCTCCATGTCTTGTTCTTCTCCAGTGCCTCAAGTTCTTTGAGCATTGCTTTCTTCCACTGGGGATGTTGCTTTGCCACTCGCCAATCACTTGGTATAGGGATAGACTGTAAGGATGCAATGATAGCCCTATATGCAGGTGTAAGAGAGGCATAGGAGACATGATTAGCAATATCAGTCTCATATCCATACCGTACAGGAGGCCTGCCGGCATTGATACGAGGCTCCCTACGAGATGCAAGTGGAAGATCTAAACTAGAGGAAGGCAAAGAAAGGTTACCATCCGTGATAGGAGAGGAAGGCAGTAAGGAAGTCGGGACTCGAGCAGGCGTGATAGACTGATCAATCTCGACATGTGGCTGTGGAGCTAGTGGTTCTTCAGTGGGGAAGATGTCTTCATGTTGTTCTCCATCGCCATGACTATCCTTCTGTCTCCTGCTATATTTCCTGCCGTACAACCTGTCTTCCTCCTCTTCCACCAAGGTCCTTTCCTCCTCCCTGCTATCAGGACCAGTACTAGTAGGCCTGACAGGACACGGTATAAGTCCAACCACTACCCTCCTGTCATCAGTCTCCCCCTCTCGACCAGCTCCTCCTGTGTTTGGAGAGGCACCAGTATCAAATACTGATGTAGAATCTGTCAGTCCTCCATAAAAAGGCTCAGTCTCCCTGAACGTCACATCCATGCTCACAAACAGCCTTCTTTCTGAGGGACTCCAACACCTATAGCCTTTCTGATTTGAAGGATACCCAACAAATATGCATTTAATTACCTGAGCATCCAGCTTCCCCACAGAAGGTCTATGATCCCTCACAAAGCATGTGCATCCAAACACTTTTGGTGGAACTACAAAAGTGTTCTTTCCCATAAGAATCTCACATGGGGACTTCATACCAAGCATCCGCGAAGGCATCCTGTTGATGAGATAGGTGGCTGTCATCACTGCTTCACTCCACAATATCTTGGGTACATTCATAGTGAGCATGAGTGACCTAGTTACCTCCAACAAGTATCTATTTTTCCTTTCAGTAACTCCGTTCTGTTGAGGCGTGTTGGGACAAGTGGTTTGATGAGTTATCCCACTCTCAGATAGGTAAGATGCAAACTCCCTGTTTACATACTCTGTCCCATTATCCGTTCTCAAGACACGGATCTTGGCCTCATACACATTTCTGACACTTCTATGGAAGTCCTGAAAACACTTCAACGCTTCGCCTTTGTTTTTCATCATATAAAGCCATGTCATCCGAGAATGACAATCTATGAAGGTGATAAACCACCTGAACCCACTTACTGAAGTCACTGGGCAGGGCCCCTAAACATCTGAGTGAATAAGATGAAATCTCTCTACACTCCTCATCCCCACACTAGGATATGACGTCCTAGTGTGTTTCCCAAATTCATATGCATCACATTTCAAATTCATTTCATTCACTCTATTCAAAACATCGGGATACATTTTACTCAAAATATCAAAAGGCAAGTGTCCCAACTGACAATGTAACAAAAGTACATCCCTTTCCTTCTCTCCACCAACGACAGCCAGTGCAGCATCCCCACTAGCTCTGTCAAGATACCACATTCCATCACGCCTGACGCCAGTCCCAAGCCTCCTCCCAGTCTTCCTTTCCTGCAACACACAATGAGTATAGTCAAAAGTAATGCTACAGTCGAGATCATCAACAATAGAGCCAACAGATAAGAGGTTGACTGGAAAAGATGGGATATGAAGGACTGAAGAGAGGCGTATGGAGGGAGTGCACTGAATAGTACCAATCCCTCTAATGGGTTGGGATGTGCCATCAGCTGTCTGAACAGTTTCATGAATGGTATGTGGTTTATAAGTGGAAAACTGTCTATATGCTCCTGACACATGACTAGATGCACCTGAGTCAATAATCCACTCTATATGATCTCTACATGAAAAGGCTAATCGATTACCTGAGCCTGTGTGAGCGAAGTGGGCAAAGTTACCGAATGGCGAGGCAATATCCCCAGTCTGGTCTGCATGACTCGCCGAGCTCTCAGTAGTAGACCTGGACTGTCTCCGCTGCTCTAGGTCTGACGCCTCAGCTGGCGTGGCCTCGATCATCACTGTCTCCTGTCGTCCATCAGCGGTAGCAAAGTTGGCCCGTGGGCCGCCGCGACCTCGTCCACGGCCTCCACGGCCCCAACGACCTCCTCCTCTGCCTCCTGTGCCACGTCCTCGTCCACTGCCCTTTTGTGGGCAGTTAAAGCTCAGGTGCCCCTTCACCCTACATGTGTAGCACTCTCGATCCTCGCTCACTGCTGCCACTGCCGGTACAGCCAGTGCATCCCGAGTGACCCGAATACCCTCATCCTTCATAACCCTCAGTCTGGTCTCCTCCTGTGCCATTGCAGCTATGGCCTCCTCCAGAGATGGGATGGAGGATAAGTGGCACATACTCGCCCTCCTGGCCTCAAAATCTCCATTCAGGTTCCTCAGAAAATGTGTGACACGCCTACGCTCCACCCACTTCCTGTGTATCGCAGCACTCCTAGGATCAGGCAGATCAATAGGGTCATAGTGGTCCAACTCTGACCACAGCCTTTTCAATTCCGCAGAGTAGGCTATAATGGACATCTCCCCCTGCTTCAAGGTGTCGACCTTGCCCTGAACCTCCATCATGAGCATCACATTTCCTGCTCCAGAGTACATTTTCTCCACCATACTCCATATCCCCGCAGCACTCTCTATGGCCTCCACCATCCCAGCGATGGGTGGAACCATCGATGTCATCAACCAAGCAGCCACCAGTGAGTTGGTGGTGCTCCAGACTTTCCAATCATCCCCAGTCTTATCCACCAGTTTCTTACATGAACCCAGAACGACGCCTTCCAACCCCATTGACTTCAGAATGAGAAGCACCCTCCTGGACCAACTGAGGTAGTTCTTCGTCCCTTCCAGTTTCACATCATTGGGCATCAACTCCAGCTTCTGCACGGGTCGTGAAGGCATCGATCCACTCGAAGATCCCAACTCCTTCGAAGCAAGCAGCTTCGTTATCTCTCCAATGAAGGCCTTCATGTCGGCGGAGGTAAGATTGTCCCCCATCTCTCCAGATCCGCAGATCTCGCCCTTCTTCCTCCTTAGATCCGTAGATCTACTTTTTTTCTTCCTCTTCTAGGTCATACCCTAACCGCAAGTCTATGGATTCCTTTTCATGACCCTACCATAGATCTAGGGTTAGGGTTTTCTTCTTGGGGTTCTCTTTTGGGGAGAAGGGGCAGCGGAGAAGCAGCAGCGGCAGCACGCGCGCGGATCAGCAGTGGAAGCGCTGCGGATCAGCGGCGGGCCACCACGGCAGGCGGCAGCTGCGCGCGCAGGCGGACGACGGGCGCGCGCTGGCAGGCGCAAGCGCAGGCGGGCCGGCGGCGCTGCGGATCAGCGGCGGCAGGCGGTAGCTACGCGCGCAGGCGGACGGCGGGCGCGCGCGCTGGCAGGCGCAAGCGCAGGCGGGCCGGCGGCCGTCGCGCAGGCGGGAGGGTTTGTGGGGTGCGTGCGGGTGCTGGTGGCGGCGGGAGAGGGTTGCTAGGGTTTGATTTAGGGTTTTTTGGTGTTTAGCTCTGATACCATGTTGTGGATTTTGGGAAAATAGTGATTAGCCCCAAATGAGCTAACCCTTCCTATTTATATTATCCCTTACTTTTCTTTACACACACACCCAATACAATAACACTCAATAGATGGAATATAGTTAAGTATCTGAAAAGATATCAAGATCAATTTTAGCAATTATTAAAATAGTTTAAACAATAAAAGAAACACTATTGAGAATTCTTCTCATGCTCCTATATGATATATCAAAATATAATTTCCATCCAGTATTCCATTTGAAATATCCAAGATACATTTTTAGTTTTGTCTCTTCTATTTTTTACAAGAAAACTTTTCTAATATGTCTAAATTGACGATTAATATATCTAAACCTGGGCATATTGTTAAACTGAATACTTGATCCAGTTAGATAGCTATCAATGTAGTTCATTAGATAACTGGATCAAAACACTGTGAAGCAATAATAAAAGGATACTCAGAAAATTAAACAATGAAGAAGATACCAAAAAATTTCCAATTTCTCATTCTCTAAAGAAAGCATGCAAATACAGTCAATATATTGCACACCACAAAAAAATGCATATCATTCTCTTCTTGATAAAATTTCCTGGACATTTTTGCATATTTCCGGGTATTTTGGAGAACAGGGCGTGACATGTATGTTCCTCTTCTTCTGTGGAATCAAGGAGAGATCGACCTCCAACACGTGTGTCGCCATATTGGGGTTTATAACTGGCATTTCAGATGAAGACCAATCGAAGACACCCATGTTGCCTTCCAATAATAGTACCAAATCTCTTCTCTCTGGTTCACCTAATGAAGCCCTGAATCGTATGACTTTCCCATTAGGAAACATCACCATCGCCCCTCTTTCCATCGACATCAGAAGAAGAGCTCACATTTCGTCCTTCATATCCATCTCTTCAATGGGCAAGTAGGACGCCCCCTCCGTGCGCTTCAACGAAGCCTCGTAGCATCTGTTAGGCTACAAAGGATTGCATCAGACTTGTCCCATATACTCTGGTATCAGGAACTTCACCAATTGATGATGCACAGACACCACCACCTCAAGCTATACTAAGATGTTCACCTAATGATACCATTATAGAATTTACCAACATGAATTCACCTGCAGTATATAGGTCTTGTATCTTTTACATATAGTCATCAATGAAGTAAGGGCCACATGACCTTTGCAGGTAACCTTATAAAGCTCTCTCATAGGCAGGGCTCCAAACTTTCCTTGTCGATTTCCATCTTCTCGAAAGCTTCTATGAAAACGATATCGCATGAACTCCCTATATTACCAACATTCTCCCCACTTCTATCCATCCTATATTGGTAATATTCTCCTCACTTCTATCCATCCTATATTTATGATGATGAACCTAGGATCATTGTATGGTGTTTGACCGTCTTCTAGATCCTTGCTCGATAACCATACTTCCACTTTGCTTTGTCGTGACCCCTTTGGACGAGATCCCATAGTGAACATATAACCCTCTGAAGCTTTTCCTATGCCAATCAGGTTACAATGAACCATCTTTACATTGACCCCATCTTGTTCTCCTCTTCACATAACGTCACTTCATATAGCGCTGCTCCGGGCCAGAGTTCTCGTTGCCTCTAGTAGGAACATTCTATATTTTGCAAAAGCTCAAAACTCATCTCTTATGCACATCATAGCCAAATACTGGTTAGGAAGAGCTCAAGTCATATCCAACCGCCAATAGTATTCTACAAGTATTTAATTACGTAATCTCAAAACAACAGACCTGACCACATGAATATGATGGTTATATAGGAAGACATAAAGGTACTTCTGGTAATATAAATCCAAACCCTAGCCGTCTCTTTCCCCTCTTGCTCCACGTGAAACCCTTCCATTTTAGGTTAGCGCCAGAGGTGATAGGCAGAGCCTGCTTCTGTTGTTTTTATGCTGAAAATCCCATGTGCAGCAACAGTCCTCATGGGCCCCCCCTCCTTTGAATTGTCTTTGGGCAATTAAAGGCCTTTGGGGGCCTTCCCTTTGTTGTGCCTGCCGACAGAGAGAAAAAAGGGGGGGCTCTCATTTTTCCTGAGAGTAGCAAGGGCTAGAAACTTCAGAGGCTAGCTCTCTTTTTTTGTTTTTCCAGAGAGGGAGAAACAAGGTGCCCTGCTGCCATTTTTGGGGAGTCTTGGATTTGAGATTTGGAGACGAGGAAGCTAGGGCTTTGTCTGAGAGCCAAAGAGCTTTGCTCGTGAGATCCAAGGTGGGTGTCTGTATTTTCTTCCTCCGTGTTTGAGATCTAGAGTTTCTTGGGTAGCTTCCTAGTTTGGGGCTATATTACCAAGGAGTGATCTCCATTGGTGTGGGATTGGTCCCTTGAGGAGCTCTACGTGTTGTAGAGGCTTTGTTATCAAGGATTCCCACTTGATTGAGAGTGTGCGAGCTTGGTGAGAGATCTAGGGTTAGGTCTTGTTGCTTGGAGCTATTCTCTCATTGTGGAGGAAGAAGATGATGGGGTCGGTGTATACCTTGCTTGATCAGTAGTGGAACCGGGTGCATTGGATGCTGGATGTAGGTTGTTCGCAACCGAACCAGGGTAAATCTCCGTCTCTTTTGTGTTGCTCTTAATTTCATATTATATTTGCGTGCTTACATTATCTATCGCAAGATCGTCGAGGGAGTTGGTAGTTGGTGACAACTCTCTCTTGTGCCCGTGAGGTGTTTGGTTTTGTGCCTAGGTGACATCTCAGTGGAATTCGGGCTTGGGATTGTTTGGCCACCGTTTCCGCGTATTGCAGGTGGCGTTGTGTACCTAGCCTAGGTGTTGGGAAGGTGCACGGGGATCCAACAGCTTCCCCCTAAGAAGGACCGAAGCATCCTGACGTGGGCAGCAACCTCCTCTACAAGTCACGTGTGTAGCCCTCTACATAAATTCAGGATCTTTTGTATTGGTTCAGATGGGATCTGTGCAAGCTATATCATCATTCACTGTTTCCAAATTGGCTTCTAAGCTTTGGGCTTGTTCGGATATCCATGCATAACAGATTGCAATAAGAAAGGAGCAACAGGCTTCTGTAAAAGAAAAGGTAAGTGGCGTGTTATCGTTAACATGGGCTATTGATTAGAGCTATTCCATTGCTTCAAGAGCACACATAGAGCGTGAAATCAAGATTATTTGATAAGTTATAAATGCATATTTTGTAGTTTATGTAGTTTCTATGACTACTTACTACATGTGTGTCTTCAAGCTAATGAATGCATGTGTTTTGATTTATGAAAGGTCGTACGCTTAATATGTATTGCTTTGTTTATGAAAAGCATGCATATTTAGCCATCCGATTTGGGCTCCATAAGCAAGATTATATTCTTCTCATGAGAAATAGGCGAAACTGAATATGCATAGATATTATTAATGGTTATTGGTTATGCACCAAAATGCATGTTTGGAATGTATTAAATACGCTAATTTTATTGCAATCTATATGGTTATGTTTCGTTCATACATAGTCTGCTGATTATCTATACCGATATACATTGAAACCAAATAGGCCACACCGAATCTCAATGTATCCATATCATGAGAGCGTTTGTTTTAAACAGTGCTTGGTTAAGGCATTCCAACAACAGAAGCTTGTAGTTATGAGAGATAAGTTAACCGGAGTGTGAAGAGTTAACTGCATTGGAACATGTCCTATCAAGTTTCACTTTAGTTTGCGTATTGTCGGTTTACATATTAAAGTTCTTGTTTTGTTTTTAAAATCATAAACTGCTTAGCATGTTTCATTCATATATTGAGCATTAAGCTCAACCAACATTTATTTTAAATTTGTGTGGTTCTAATACTAAATAGCCAGTGGCATTGAGCATCCGATGAGAATAACCACGTTGGTAATAAATATTCTACAACTAGCTGTTAATCCATCAGATTTGGAACTTAATTTATGAGAATGTAATGCATGTCAATGAATAATGAAGGTAAGGATGTCAGGTATATTTTGCCTACATGCTAATTGTATTGTGTTATGCATCATGCAAAACAGATACAACACCTTCTACAATATCTCAGCACTCGGGTATGTTAAAAACCATGGCCTGTGGTCAGCGAGTTACTCTGGTTAGACGAAAGACAGAGACTGGAGGAGTTGAAGGTTGTCGCGAAACAGAACTAGATTCTACACGTCGAACAAGACTGGACTACATCCGGCCATCTAAATTCGTAGCCACTAATGGTTGCTCTGCCTTTATGTAATCTCCAATGCCCACGCCTTGCCCACATCTCTGTGAAATTTTTCCTGCAGAAGCAGCATAGTTTTTTTGTCAGACACAGAAGATGACAATTCTGCAGGTATTTAAGAATGTTACACTACACAAAAATGGGTAGGCTTATCATAGGCCTAAGCCTCATGCCTGGGCCTTAGACTGTAAACTCCCCCTATCTAGTTTCATTAGGCGGGATGACCCTATTTAACTTGATGAACCCATCCTTCATTCACTTCGTGTGTCATAACAAACAACCATGATGACTATGTTTGCACAGAGGATCAGTTGCCATAGACCACTAGCTCATATTGCTCGATAGATTCATATAGATTCAACTCAACGACATTAGCAATGGCGAGGACACGCCTGTGGAAGACGGAGGAAGTAGAGGATGCCAATGTAGACGAGGCGTGCCCCGCAGAGATGATGTGGATGTCAAGAGGCGGCGGAAGCGGGCGAGGGGGAGGAGTTGGGCCCGGTTGGGGGCAGACCGGACGGCTGCGGTGGCGACAACACGTAGGCAGGAACGCGGCAGGATGAGATGAAGATGGAGAAGCAGTGCAGGGCGGCGATGGACAAGTCAATGGAGGAGGGAAATAGGAAACCCCTCCATCTGCTCTTCTGTCTCTACAGTGGCTCTTAGCCTGTATGGATAAAGTGTTTTGTATTACTTGATGTTGGTTATAACGACCAATTTCCCATATAATCATTGGGCACAATCATTAGACACACGAGCCCAAGAGACACAATACAAGTTTCTACTAAATAGAGTAATCATTATCTTAAAACAAGATAAACTCTTCTTCCTCTCCGCAGCCATATGAAATTCTTCAAGGCAGCGAAGCCAGTATCCCTTTTATTGCAAGACAACCGTTGCAGTTCTCTATGAGGATGTTGAATGATTCTCAGCTACACCTCTTCGTTCGCTGGTTTCCAAGTATTCTTCATCACCCTTGACAAGCGCACTTGATCATAGCCTCCTGATCAAAGGCTTTTTAGAGGCAAAGGCTGCATTGCCTTTGATATTTTTATAAAACAATTCCCTGTTATAAAATATATAAATGAATTAGAAGAGCATACACTTTTATAGAGATACTTTGAAAAAACTCACATTGTGCGAGCACACATGATGTCCATACTAACAGCAAGAGAGATGGTGAAAGCACAAAGAAATATCAGTATCTAGTTAAAGTTGACATTCTGAATGTACAAAGAAAAAACTCGTTTACTTCAGTAAGAAAGAACAAATTTCCATAATAATTTCTACTTCATCTAACCGTAATACGTTAAGATATGCAACGGTGGTGCGTGTGTCATCATTAGGATATATGCAAGCTTTAGAATTACTACGCCCAATCTACTAGGAAGCATGCAAGCTTTAACCCAAATCCATGAAAATTTCTATAATCACGTAATGAGCTTAAGAAAAATGCATGAATCTAAGAAGCTACTTAAGGAATTTTCTGAAACATAAAGGAACTAATAATGGAGATTTAGAAAAATGAAATCGTTAATGAAGTTAGTTAAGAGACTTTAGAAAAATGAAACCCTTAGTAACATTAATTAAGGGATTTTTAGAAAAAGCAATCTTTAATGACATTACACACAATCCCTTAGTAAAGTTACAAACTTTAACTTATCCACATGTCCTACTTCAAAAGAACCAATCTTTAGCACAAGCACATATAAAAGCTACCATCTTTTGCATGTATTTTACCATTACGTAAGAAAACTACAAACTTTAGGCTATTACATGTCATTCTCAAAGAAGGTCTCAAGCTTTAGAACAACTACAAATAGATTTAGGTAAACTACAAATAGATTTAGGTGAAAGGTCTCAAGCTTCAGAACAACTACAAATAGAGTTAGGTGAAAGCTTCAATCTTTAGCAAAATTTCTTAAGAGAAATAAAGCTTGGCATAAAATAGACATACATGCATAAATTGAGAGTTCTGGCATGCAATCAACAAGGAAGAGATTTCATGAACATTCAAGCTTAATTCTCCAAACTAACTTTAAATGGAATCCATATTAGTATGCACATCACCAAATTTCCTATACAATAAACCCAAACATATGCTAAACAAGTTGGGATCCTACCCATGAAGATGACTCCTTTCCTCTCTTAGATCCATAGTTCCTTCCCTAAGGTGCAACTTTTAGCCATGCTCCATCCCTTCTCTTCTTCTTCTCCTTTCTCTTCCTCTTCCTCTTTCTCTTTTCCTTTGTTTTGTTTTGCTTTAATTAGGTTCGGCCCATATGAGAGGAAGTAAGAGGGAAAGAGAGAAGATGACAAAAATGAAAAGAAAAGAAAAAGAAAGGAGAAGAGTGTAGAAATGAAAAGAATTAATTAAGTAAAAGTTCTCTTCTTTTAGAAGCCTCTTTATTTACAAGTTTGCAATTCGTTTACACATGTCATCTTACCTTACACACACACACACACACACACACACACCTACACTTAATTACAATTGTGCCATTACTTCACACACTCTTCTACTATACACACACACCCCAATTAATTACTAAAATGCCACTAACCCCAACCCTTTTCACACTAGCCTCTTGCACTAACCCATTTCCTAATACGCATCCTCTTCTAATCACTAGGGCGCCCTCACTCTACACACCCCCTTATGTACCAACATAACCAACTCACATGCAACCATACCATCAAGCATAAACACCCAATTAATATTATTAGTACTAATATTATGAACAGTAGTAATACTAACAATAACAATAGTAATACTACTAACAATACCAATTAATAACTAATGACACATCAATATTAATGCTAATATACCACAACTATAACACAACACCGTTAATACAATGCCATCATACAATACAGTTAAAACCAATATTATAAGTAACACAAACACTAACACTTTCTACACACACACACATCAGCTTGCTAACTGCAAGTGTGCCATCACCTTGCACACTACGTAATACACTTTGCACACCACATAATGCTTAATACTACACATGTAGACTCCCACAGTACATTACACAATACACAACACACAACATAGACATACCTTACATATATGACACTAGGGCCATTACACTTACTCAAAGGAGGGATCTTTCACCAGCGAGGCGGAGATTAACTCCGTTCGAAACAACTTCCTGAGCAAGCTCAGTGTCGTGTCAGTGTCGACTCTGCCGAACACTGTCAGCTTTTGCCCCTTCCCGTCGATGGAGGCTGAATACATCCCTGCGAAAATCAAGACCGTGGGTCGTGAGAGAGTTTGTTCTTGGGCCCAGCTTTGAGCTTAAAGAAGAGGGAGATGGAGATGTTAATACCTGGAATCGAGCCGACAGCTCTCATAGCCTTTTTTCTGGCCCTGCCATCGTGCAGATCCACTCTGAACACAAATTTCTGCAAATCGATCTACGCAGCAGATCGATTGTTAGATATCAAAACTGACCATTGTCACTATAGAATCAGACTGTCAAGTGTTAAACTTCGACCTTAGTCCAGCATTAAAGAAGAACAGAGTAAGCATCAAAATGAAATCATAAGCATGATCATACACAAAAAAACCCTAAAAGGTCATTCAAAAGGAAGATGCCCATTAAAGAGAGACTCATACGGAATCGGGAAAAAAGCTACTTTTTTGGGGATTGCAAAAATTTAAGAGCACTGTAAACAAAGATTGACAGAATGCTAACCTTCATGATCTGTATCACTGAATTAAAATACAATAAAAGGCAGATGCAAATCAAAGGCGAAATGGGTGAAATGAGAGGGAAGTCAAATGATGATATAAAGTAGAGGATGTGTATGAATGAGAGGGAAATTTAAAGTACCCTCAACTAAAATTGACCAAACTGGAGAAATTCAAACGAAGGATAGAGCTCACGGCGGGACGCATATCAAGACAAGGAACCCAGCATGAATAACGATAATAATAAAATGAAAGACTAGTTAATTAGATCATACCTTATCATGCTTCAACCTGACAGTATCTTCGTAATTCGCCTCCAACCGTGGATGACATTCCTTTATCTCTAGGGATTGCAGTGAAGAGGGCAGTTTCGGTAGCGACTTTATCTTAGAGCAATGTTGTATAGACAACGATTTTAAAGAAATGGGCAGTTTCGGTAGCGACTCTATCTCAGAGCAATTATCAATCACCAATGATTCCAGAGAAAAAGGAAGGTTGGGCAACGACTCTATCTTAGAGCATTTATATATCTTCAGTTCTTCGATGGAAAGTAGTGTCTCTAGTGTCCGAGGCAATGATGGAAGATTTTCACAATGCCAAAAGCATAGCCGTCTGAGGGAGGTTAGGTGTAAAAAGATGCCCTCTTGCTCAGCATTGAATGGTACATCCTGTGAACACCTGCTGATTTTCAGGTGTACAAGAGAATTAAGGCCATGATGATCCTGAAGCAAAACAGGGAGCAAAAACGGGTCATCAACTTCAAGATTTACTTCAAAAGAGGGCAGGCGGGTGACATTATCGATTTCTCCTCCTCCCGCTCCTGTAGTTGTTGTAAGCTCTGGGCATTTTCTAACTTCTAATATCTTTAAAGCTCTGGGCATGCCCTTGATCGACCTTAGATTCTCCAGACCAACAATAGTTAGATTCTCGAGTGCTGTCATATGCGGGCCCAGGAGAAGGGATGTTACATTTGGTAAATTTCTAAATTCCAATTTAGAAAGAGAGTGGAACTTGTTCATTATTAAGAATCCTTTTGCTTCATCCAAAATCTTCAAGGATCTGAGGGCAAATGGTTGGTGACTGCTGTTGCCCTTACTCGACAGATATTGTTGTTGCTGCTGCTGCTCTCTTTTATTATAAGATGTAACACTGGACAAAAAGGCTTCAGTTCCAGGCCACTCTATCATCTCCAACTCTTCAAGACTGCAAGGGAAAGTGTACAACTGCATCAACTTAGGGCAATTCTCCACTGTGAGATATCTCAGCCGACATGGGAGATTAGGAACCGCAGTTAGATTAGGGCAATCCTTAAGCATGAGAGAGGTTAGATTAAGAAGCCAACCTTGAGGATCATCAAGCATCCAACTAGGTGGGTTGGCACCCTTATAAGCCCATATTGTAAGCTTTTTAAGATTTGGATGGGGCTCAAGGCCTTCAAGGACAGCCTCGCCCGTATGAGGATCCACATCAGCAACGCTTTTGTCGTCCCATTTCAATGTCAACTCCTCCAAGTGTCTTTTTTTCTTCAACATTGCAATGGTGGCCCCCGTCCTATCTTTAACAAATTCAAGGCCATTAATTGTTAGCCGCCCTCTAATCTGTTGGAGCTTCTCTAATTGCTGAAGACCATACTGCTTAGTCCTGTCGGCACCATAGACATCTAATTGCTGAAGTGAACTTAGTTTCCCAATGTTAACTATCTTTGAGCATATCTCAAATGGACTTACACACCTCAGTTTCACCAAATTATTTAAGCTTTGAGGTACTCGGTCAATAGGGCCGTATAAAGCAAATAGATGTATATACTGCAGATGATAAAGAGTCCCCAATGACTCAGGTATTATCACACCTATACGTCCGTGGAAATATCGGAGATGCTTTAACTTGCCTATAGAGCTGTTCAACTCCTCCACATCATATGATCCTCCAAAATGCAGCAACCTAAGCTTTGCCAACTTTTCAAACATTTCCTCACAATGCTCAATGATGTCCTTGGAGTCTTCCTCTGATATACGAAGAATTAAGAACGTACGCAAGTGGACGAGTTTCATTAAGTCAGAAATAGGGACGGGAAGCTTGCCACGTACATCAATAGATATGTGAATGACTGTGGGGGGAATATTTGTAGCAATGTTATCATCAATTCTAAAGCAGTGACCCTGAGAAACATGCTCTGCCAGCTCATGAAGCACATCATGTATCATATAAACATCTTCCATCTGTGGATGTTGTTGGAAAAAGGAAAAGAACCTTAACTCGCTAAAGTACTGCTTTCCTTTTTCTTCAATTGTCAGGTCCTCGGTTACGGTCGGCACCTCGATCAAACCTTGTGCTATCCAGAACCTGACCAATTCATCCACGTCCTCACCCCCGAAGTAAAAACCTTTTGGGTATAAGCTGCAAAAAGCAAAGCAACTCTGCAAGTGCGACGGTAAGCGCTTGAAACTCCATAAGAGTGCATTTTTAGTGCCTTCCAACATGTCTCCTTTCCCCATAATGCTCCAATCATGGACGCCGCATAACTGATTGCCCACAAGCCTTGCTGCCAGTGGGGAGCTCTTCAATTTGGAAACTATCGCTTTCAACATACACTCCTGATCTTCATTGAGGTCATCTACACGGCTATTTGCATAATGCAAGATGATAGACTTACAATTTTCATCGTCCAACTCCTCGAGGGGAACAATGTTAGTGGCGCCCAACTTTGAAGCTGCTCCTTTCCCCATTCGAGTTGTTATGAGAACCATGCTCCCTGTGCGTCCAATGTCATTTAAAGGCTGCAACAGCTTCTCCAATTGTATCCTGTCTTCATGTGGTTTATCGGCCCAAAGATCATCCAATATAAGAAGAATCTTGTTCTTTGACTTTTCAAGAATCTCTCGGAGTGTAGCTTGAAGGGCAGCCAAAGTCTCCATTCTGGGGCATTCACCTTTTGTGATGAACTCTATCATGGCTCTCGAAGCTTGTTCCACATCTAAGTTGCGGGGGAGATGGACCCATATCCTCATGTCTCCGAATTGCCCTATGATTCTCGGGTCATTGAACACCGACTGTGCAAGCGTGGTTTTGCCGGCTCCTCCAATGCCGCATATGGCGTGAATAGGAGCCCTCCAACTTTGAGTGCTAGATTTAGCCTTTTCGATGGTGGGCGAGGTCAGCTGATGTACCCAATACTCACACTCTTGCTCCCTTCCAACGACAGTGGGTGGCGGAGATGGTCCAGTTGTGTCTCGGTTGCTGTAATCATTCTGATTGGTTTTAGAGTCTCTGTGTAGCCCGAGCAAATTCATGAACCTGTCTGCTTGAGAGGCAATCTTTTCCAATTCATCCACCCTCTCCATGAGCTTGGTTTTGAATAAAACAGGGGATGCGAACTCTTTCACCTTTTTTTTGCATTTGCGCAGAGTACGCAGCAACGGAGAGGGAGGGTTGGCCTGGTCTGCAAGAAGTCTGTACTCCCACTCATCAAGCACATCATCTGCTTCAAGCGCAGCAGCTTTGAGTTTGTTCAGCCACGGACCCAACTTTGCAATATTATCAGCTCCTGCTGCGGCGTCGATGATCAACTGGATCTGAGGAAGAATAACAGTTCTGAGATTATCCAGCTTCTCCGCAGTTGCATCGCCTCCGAACAAGGGGGAAGCCTTCTCAGCCAGCTTGCTGATGATGGGAGCAATAAATGGTCCGGCTAACTTCAATACTGCCACGGCTTCAGCCATCTGACCTGACAGTGTTAAAAATATTAAAGACCCAGGTGAAAGGCAAAAGCCATTATGTATATAATTTTGCATTAAAACAGCCTTTACATTTCTCACGGTACCCTGAACTAAAATTAAAGGAAGGACCGGATAGAGCTCACGGAACTCGTATCGAGACAAGGAACCCAGCATAAATAATGATAATAATTAAAATGAAAGACTAATAAATTAGAGCATACCTTCACAATAAAGGATGAATCTGATGAAAGACCAATTAATCTCCAGATACGACTTAGGGAGCACAACAATGATATGAGATGAGATGAACTCTGTGTCTGTGAGCGAGAGATGGAGAGAGAGGGCGAGAGCAGGAAAGAGGCCAGAAGCAAAATGATGAGAGGAACAAGACTGGAAATGCAAGACTCAGGGTTCAATAATTCAATGTCCCCACAGTGACTCAGTTCACTGCTGGAAGGTTCACTACCATCCACTGCTGATAAAAATCTATGAGTAAGTGATCATTAATTTCGTGTCCCCGCCCAAAGCTGTCCACAGCCGGAATTATTGACCATGTATAATTCCATGTCCCCCCATTGACTTGACGCGCTGTATTGCTGGAAGTTTCACCTCAACTATATTTCCATCTACACTTACTTTCTTTAATTGTAAGAGATTGACGGAGGAAGGATGACACCTAATCTATATATCAGGTGTTGCTGAGTTGTCATTAATTTGGTGGTCCAACTCAGAGCGTTAAGGTTGGTGAAAAGAGAAGTTTGCTGTGCATTTTTTCACTTACACCTTTTTAACTAGCTACCCACACATCTCTCACCACTTATGTTTCTCTCAAAAAAGTCACAAACCCCCCATCCCCACCTGACCCTGTCATCCTCGCTGCCCATCGGCAACCGAGATCTGACGGCCGCACACTCTACTCGCAGCACATCGTCCACACATCTATCCTTTTTCTCTCAAAAATGCCACGGACCCCCAATCCCCACCTGTCCATATTCATCCCAGTCGCCCGTCAGCAACCTAGATCTGACGTCCACCTAGATCCGGCTCCGTGCAAACTTCGCTTTCGATGAGCTATTTATGTATAAAGATTGCAAAAATTTCACCTTCTTCTGCTTTTTCAGACAACCAAGAGAGGTACAAATTTACCCTAAGTAGTCGGAGTGGAGCGGTCAGTTGCACAGATGAGCTGAAACAAGGATGCCGCGGTTGCTGGTGTCATGCCACATGACCGCATCACATGAGGCATCAGAAGACCCTAAACAGTGACGCACGCGACCGTTTGGGTTGAACATTAGAGAAGGGGGCCGAGCAGATCGACGCAGTCGCATGGGAATCCATGTTGTCGCGTCGCAGATGGAGAAATTAAAAACAGAAGAACTGTTTCGGGCATTGTAGCCACGCGGTCGTGTGGGATTCCATGCGACCGCATCACATATGGTTTTCTAAGGCGATTTAAGCGTCGTCAAGGGGAATTTTTGGTCTTTTGGGGTATTTCTTGGGTTAGTATATATAGTTTTCTGTTTCTACTTTTGAGGGGCTGCTTTTTTCAGAGTTTTTCAGAGGATTTTCAGGCTTTTCTCAGGCGTAATATGTTTTATTCTATGTTGCTACTGTTTATTCTCTTTAATTTCTCGTGCTATTTTCATATATTGATTGAATCTAAAGTTGGGTTTTCTTTGATTCTTTGATTGTGGATCTTCTAGCTAGTTGTTCTCATCTCCCTGTTACTGTTATTATGCATCTAATATTGCATCTGATTGTATTTTCTGTTAGGTATTGGAGTTTTAGACCAATATTGTTTTGATGATGATCACAACATTATATTATATTGTTGCTAATGGCTCTCAATGTTTTTAGTCTCATGTTTAATAACTGAGGAATAGATTTTTGGAGACTAAGAGATTGGTGAACGGATGGACATCAAGAGGATCATTGCCAAATCTTGAAACTTGATGAAGGGAAGCTCATCAAGAGGTGCCAAAGGTTGGAAGATGATGGGGGAGATCAAGGCCACACATGCTTGAAGACATAGACTCTAGAAGATGCAAAGTGTAGTCCATATATTTCTTTATTCTTGCATTTCTCTTTTTGAGTCTAGGAATTTGTAATCCCTTGATTAGATGGTCACTCACTCGTGCATATGCATTAACCATCTTAGTGAACCTTAAGATCATCATAGAAACCAATCCTATAAGTTCCCATGCCAAATAACTCAATTGGAGTTTTTGGCCTTCCAACAGGCGTCTGTTGAAGGCAAGACAGGCGACTGGGTGATATCCAGGCGCCTGGCCAGCCTTCTTCAGGCGACTGTATTTCTTGACTCTTTCTAGAGCTTTTGGTACAGATGACTGAAGTTCATTATTCAGACGCATGTCTACCATCAGGCGCCTGGACATCGTTCAGCAGTCGCCTGAGTGCCAATGTGCGAAACTTGACAATCTTGAGCACCAATCCATCTTGTGTGACAGCCGACTGATATAGATTTTACAGTCTCATGTCTATCTTCAGGCGCCTGGACTTTGTTCATCAGTCCTCTGAATGCACAAGTGCAAAGGTTGTGTTTTTCCAGCTCCATTCCTTCCCATGTGACAGATGCCTAACGAAGTCTTTACAGGCGCCTGCACATAGACATAGTACAGGCGCTTGTATAGTCTTCTACAGTCACCTGTCCTGGCTCAGATTATAGTCGTTAGGGAAAATCTAGTCGTTGATCAGTCGCCTGGGGTTTCTTCTACAGGCGCATGTCCAAGTCGTAAAATGCCAAATTCTAGCCGTTGCAGATTTGTTCATTTGGCTTCTAGCTTGGGTTTTATGGGGTTTTAGTGGCTTCCTATATATAGGAGTGAGCTAAGTTCTATTAGAATTCTTGGTTAACATTGAATATCTTAGAGAATCAATAAGCCACTTATAATCTCTCATTTCCCTCATTAGAGCTCTAATCCTCTTCATGCATTGAGGCTAGCTCAAGGGAAATCCTCCAAGTTCAATCAAAGCACATTTCAACACTTGGAGATCCTCTTCCATACCTTGCATTCATATTGAGTAAGTTCTCTCATCAAGGCATATGTAAGAGTCTATTTGTTTCATTTGTTTCTTGAAACCATAACTTTCTTTGTGAAAGTTAGTTTCTTTCTTTGTAAGAGTTTAACCCTTGTGTAGGGTTGGTTGAGTACTCCCTTTGTGAGAGTTAGGTTCTCTCTTTGTGAGAGTTCAAAACCCTTGTGTAAGGTATCCATTGTGTATGTATTGTATTCACTATCTTGTGTAGATTCATAGTGAATATTTGGTGTGGCTGGATGTACTCAAGTTGGGAAACCATGGTAAAATCTGTGTTTATGTTTGCTTAATTGTGTGTATTAAATTCCTCTTGCACTTATTATTCCGAATTTGCAAGTTTAATTTTTAAGTTCACAATTATTGCCATTACTCTATTCATCCCCATTCTAGAATGTTTGTTGTTAGTATTGCAATGCATAGCCGGTCCTTACAATTGGCATCAAAGCTTGGTTGAAGCATACTAACATCGATGGCATTCAATCCAACCGATCAACCCCCACTCTTCACTGGAACGGACTACCCAATATGGAGGAGCAAGATGATCAAACACCTAAAGAAGAACAATATCTTGGATGCGATGACTTCGGATGTCTCAGATTCAAATTCCTTGATGGACGTCCACGTCAAAAGGTCCTTGTGCATCTCCACTTGGGATCATGAATATGATGAAGGTGGAGGCATGGAGACGACACATGAAATATGGAGCAATCTTGAGGCCAAGTACACCGAAGGTGATGAGATTAAGTCAAACGACAATGAGGTATCTCAAACTCAATCTACTTATGAGCATAATGATTTTAGCAATAAAAATTCTTTAATTGCTCGTAAGTGTAGTGCACATTCTTTACATGATGACTCTCATAGTGCACTTCTTTGCATGCTTCTCATGTTGATATGATTAAATCTTTGCATGCCGAAAAAGAAGTTTTTCTTACTCAAATTTGCGAGTTACAGGAAGAAAATGCTTCATTTAAATGTACTCACGTTTCTGATTGTGATGTCTTAAGAAATGAGACAATGACTCTCTCACAATGTCTTGGGCTTAGCTTACGTCTATCCACTAGGGATGACGACGTCTCTTCTCTTTTGAAGAAATGTGAGCTCTTGATCACTCACCTTGAGAGTTTCAATTTGAGTAAGGATAATGCCTTGGGAACTTCAACTTTGAAGGTAACCAAACCTAGCTCTACCTCTAGAAGCACCCAAAATAAATTTGTGGGGTAGCTCTCTAAGAGGTGTCACAATCAAGTCTTCTTTTGGCCAAACATCAACTTCGATTAGTAAGTCAAAGAAGAATCATGCATACATGTACACTTCATTGCGTAAGAAGCCCATTCAAAAACCTATTGGTGTGAATGCTTCTTCTTATGTTGATATGCATTATAATTCTACACATAGGAATGAGTTACAATTGGCGCCGTCTGTGGGAACTTAGGGTCACAGACATGTCTAATCCCAAACACTTCAATCCCAGTCCTAACCGTAGCAAACATCCACCAAGGCTTTGAAGCCTTTACAAAGATGACGAATGATTCGGGTGCGGGTGGGGCCGATACATCCACCGTCCCCCCTAAACCCCAAAACGTGAGGCGCAGCCTTCATCCCCAAATCGAAGAAGCAGCCGCCTGGCAGAAGAGTCTCAACGAAGAGATAGCGGCCCAGCAAAGACATATCGATACGGAGATAGAGGCCGCTCATCAAAGGCGCCTCAAGAAAGAAGTTGTTGTTCAACTAAGGCAGCTTGACGAAGAGGCGGAGGCCGTCGCTCAACAAATACGGGTAGATGAAAAAATCGCACGTTGACAGCTGTGATTCATCATCGCCGCGCGAGAGAGACTCCGGGAGGAGAGCCGTAGGATCCAGGAGGCGTCGATCCTAAATCAATGGCACCCACGTAGCCTGCCGCCGGTAGATATCTCGCCGCTCGGAGGGAGCGTCCACAGGTCGGCCCACCCATCTCCTAGGCGAGATGATCGTTGACGATGAAGCCGCGATCGGAGTAAGACTCCCCCAAGGCAGGGAAGGGATACCACTGAGCGCCGAGGTGGCTCATCAGGCGACTCCAATGATTGGCGAGACGGCCGAGGCGACCGTATCGACCCCAGAAGATTGCATGTGCGCCCTCATATAGGTCGTCTGCGCGACCACCCTACCCAGAAGCGGCTAACCACCTGGCCAGACGAGTGATCACGGCCCCGATACATCGCAGGTTCAAGCTTCCTCAGCTTGAATTGTATGATGGTGCGGACAATCCCCTTGAACATGTGCATCGATATAAAGGGGCAATGGAGATTCAAAGCGCAGATGATCCACTCCTATGCCGGGCTTCCAAATGACTCTGAAAAAATCGGCATTAGAGTGGTACACCAGCATGTCCGCCCGCTCCGTCGAAGTCTTCGACGACCTATCCCACAAGTTCTGCCAGCAGTTCAGGGCCGGACGGAGAAGGATGAAAACTGCGGACTATATATTGTTGATAGCCCAGAAGGAAGGGGAAACGATCCGAAAGTTTTTGCACCTTTTCTAGGAGAAAAGGCTTGACTGGCGTGCTGCGAAAATGAGCTCGTCATGGCGGCCTTCAAAAAAGGGCTAACCAACCAGAACCTGCACAAGTCGCTCCTCTAAGATCCGTCCAAAGATCTGGATGCACTCGTCACCCGGACAGAGAGGTTCATGCTAAGCGAGGATGCTCTGGGAGTAAAGAAGGTGGTCGTCCCGATTGGGACATCCTGCAACAAGCGGCCTAATTTTCGATCAAGGCAGGAAGACAGCCCTAGAAGGCGCGACCAACTGGGCAACCAAAGGCGCGACCAAGGAGGCCATCGACCGCAAGATCGCCCCGGACCAGAAGCAATGGTTCGCCACACCTAGAGAGCCCCCGCCGGTGGTCAGCAGGTCCAAAAGATAGCAGCAGGCTCAATACACGCAGCTCAACACCCACATGATTGAAGTATTGGCTGCAGCGACGAGAGCCGGACTTCTCCGAGACGCGCCTCAGGAGATGAGGACGAACCCAGCCGCAAGGAATCCACGGAAATACTGTCGATTTCACCGTGATCACGGTCATGATACCGACGAATGCTTCAATCTAAAGAGGGATATCGAACGGCTGATTCAGGAAGGCCATCTCCAAGGATTCGTGGATGGGAGGAGAACGGTTCCCGGTGAAAGAGCGCCCCGGGAGCGTAGCGACCGAACCAGCCCCAGAATGCCGAGCAAGACGTCCCTCGCTAGCCTAGAATGGTCATGCGCATAGATATGATATGATGTGGGCAATCCTCGGGTGGCGCGTCGGCATCGGCCAGGAAGGCGTACGCTCGACAAGTGATGACGACGGGCGTGGGTGACGAGGCAAAGCGTTGGAGAGTAGCTCGTCCCCACGTCTCATTCTCGGACGACGACTTGGAGGTGGTCGATCTACCACATGATGACGGCATCGTCATCAAAGCCCAAATTGGAACGGCCATAGTCAGTCGCCTCTTGATCGACACCAAAAGCTCATGCGACATTCTTTTTATGTCAACGATCGAGAAGATCTGGCTGAAACAAGCAGATCTGAGGCCATGTACGGGATCGATTTTCGGCTTCACCGGCCACTCGATTTCCATCGTCGGAGTTATCACCCTACCAATGACTCTGGGGGAGGAGTCGAGAATCGTCACTCGGATGATGCAATTCGTTGTCGTCGACATCGCGTCGGCATATAACGGCATTATACGATGGCCATACATGACCGCCATCGAAGATCTCCCCTCATTTTTGCATCAAATGATCAAGTTTCAAACTCCGAAGGGAGTCGGACAAGCGCGAGGGGGCCAAAGACTGTCCCGAAGCTGCTATGTCGGCTCCACCAAACACGACGAGTCCGAGCAAGCCCAGTTGGTCTGACTCGTCAATGATCAGGACTTCGACGACCTACAATGGAAGGCAGCGAGCTAGCCCGCCATAGGAATGATGAGCATTCACTCAGATATTATCAATAGCTTTATAAATTTAACTATCATTTTCTGTGCATACTCTCAAATGTTGTCATCTCCATTTGAAAATTTCAGCTACGGCTCGCACCCTCCACACCCTCAACTCCGGGGTGAGCTTATTAAGAGCTTCGCCCTCGATAGGTCGCCGGTGGGTTAAGGACCGAGCTACGGCTCGCACCCTCCCCACCCTCAACTCCGGGCGAGCTTATGAGCTTCGCCCTCGATAGGTCGCCGGTGGGTTAAGCATCAAGCTACGGCACGTACCCTCCACATTCTCAACTACGAGGCGAGCTTACAAGCTTCGCCCTCGATAGGTCGTCGGTGGGTTAAGGACCGAGCTACGGCTCGCACCCTCCCCACCCTCAACTCCAGGACGAGCTTACGAGCTTCGCCCTCGATAGGCCGCCTGTGGGTTAAGAACCGAGCTACGGCTCGCACCCTCCCCTCCCTCAACTTCGGGATGAGCTCACGAGCTTCGCCCTCGATAGGTCGCCAGTGGGTTAAGGACCAAGATACGGCTCGCACCACTCCACAAGCTCGCTCAGACGGGCTAGGGCCGAACTATACTCTCAACATCCGGCCCGCTCTCACCCAAACTCTCGTCTGTCTCGTATGTCGGGGGCACACATAAGGGCAAGGCTGAGGAGGAAACGCCAAGTCTTTATATACTATACAAAAAGAATTCGGACAACTACCTTCAGAAACAAAACTTTCATTGATCAAGATGTTGAAAACATTTACAAATATTTCAAAAAGCCAGCCTTAAGATATCACATCGACCGACACTACAAAAACCCTACTCCAAAACAAAAGAAAAAAAGAAAAAAGAAAAAGTCCTAAGCGAGGCCCCAAGACCGGCCTTTAACACTCCACCCCCAAAGATTATTGGCGCCCTGGTCACCTTCACCCGAACTGGCGTCGCCTCCCCCTGAGTATCAACCTCGTCCTCTTCATCATCGGAAACCATGGTCAACTTGGAGAAGTCGACCTCCAAGGCGGGGTATAACTTCGCCAACCTCGCCTCCACTCTCTTGAAGCCCACCTGCAAACCCTCTTCTACACATTCCGCCCCCATCGACCTCATCATGGACAGATACTCCTCCTGGTACGTACGGATGGCCCCTGCCTTTTCGACCTCTAGATCTATCTTCTTTAGCGCTGCCACCTGCAGCTTGAGCTCGGCGATCTCCACCCCCTTCGCATCCACCTCCTCATCATGGGCATTCATGGCAGCGACCCTTTGACTCTCCTCTTCCCGAAGCTGCCCTTCTAGCCCCGTCACGATCTTCTCCAGCTTCACGACCTCATCCTTCTAGGTCGCGTACCACCCCCGAAGCTGCTCCAACTGATCCTCCATATACTGCAGCCTCTCGGCGACCTCGAATTTGGTCTCTATCGCCCGCAGCTTATCAGTGGCTACCTGGAGATCAGCCTTATTCTTCTTATGGCTCGTCTTGAGCCCAATCACGGCAGTATAACGCTGCAAGGACACCATTGCCGCGACCGTCTATAGGAGGAACAGAAAACGTAAGTACACCTGAAAGAAAGAAGACCGGCAATGTGGAGTAGAGAGAGCAGCAAACCTGCATACTGCCAAATTGCTGTATCACAAAGGCGCTATAGACCAACCTTAGACAGGGACTCATAATCCCTCGGCAACAGACTGTTCTCTGCCAGACGAGCTGTGACACCGGCCTCATCGAACACTGACTCCATGTTGCCCACCGGGTAGCTCGGCGCGAAGAGTCTTCCCTTCGGAATGGCATGAACCTCGGCCTTCGTTGCCTTAAAGCGGACGAGCATTAGCTCACAACTCGGATGCACCGGCTCCCCCTGCTCCCAATGGGGACATCCGTAAGACCAATGCTCGACCGGAACCCTGCTGGTCCGTGCCGCAAGGGCGCCCTGAGTCGGCACGCTCCAGGGCGTCACCTTCTCACCAGCGCCAAGATCGACGAAGCCGCCCTGCGCCGCCTCACTGACCCTAGGGGTATGAACAGCCGGCGCAGGCGTCTCCTTCGCTCTCTTGTTACGCTCACCCCTCTCGGCCCAATGACGACCCCCGAGCTCCGTTTATGCCCCGACTTCCTCACCAAGTTCTCGATCGCCGCCTCCTTGCCTTTCTCCTGGGCCGAAGGCTTCTTGGTCGTCGGCTCCGAGGTCGTCGGCTCCCTAGCCCTCCTCATCAACTCATCCCGCAAAAGAATCATGTCTGCACCTGCAAAGAAAAGAAAGATCAGGGTGAGTGTATATGGAGAGAGTCGCCAAGATCTCAATACCTTCGGGCCAGAAAGACTGGGCGAATTGGGCCAGAAAGACTAGGCGAATTGGTCGCCCTTAATCAAGTTTGCCTGCTTCCGAATCGCTTCGGGGATCTCCTCCAAGATCTTGGAGTTCTCCAGGTCTTGCCCCTCCAGGGTCACCACTCTATTCACTAAGGGATTCAGCGTCCCCCGGTTTGACCTCAATACCGAGTCCACCGGCATCAAGATAAAGACAAACCTCTCCATCCACTCTCACACCTAGCTCGGCAGGTGAAGGATGAGATGACGGCCCCTCCTCGCACTAACACAATGATACATCCCCTTCTTCGTCTCAAAGAAATACTGGAAAAGCGATAGTCTCGGACTTATCCCACTGACATTGCAGAGGACAACGAAGCCAACCATAGAGCTGAAGGAGTCCGGCGTTAGCTGGAAGAGAGGAAGCTCAAGAAAGTTCAGCAAGTGAAGGAGGTGGAGGTTGAGTGGAAACCGCTGTCCGAGTTCGAAGGTGGGGTAGTAGACTCCGACTTCATTATCTCTTGACGAGCAAACCCTTTCATTGGGTTCGGGGAGGTGAACTTTGCAGGGTGGCCGAATGTATTTAGAGCAGAACTCGGGGAGATTGATGGTGCTCATCTTGCACTGAACAGCCCTAATCTCCGCCAAAACCGTGGCCCTGACTCTGCCGAAGCCCAACCCGAGCCCTCGCTCCGTCTTGGTGCACCCCTCGCACCGTCGACGTTGAAGGAACATCAGGACGTGCTTCCCACTCCTCCGGCCACACCATCGTCTCCTCCGCTGCTACAGCACTCCCACCCCCAGACTATCCAAAGTACCCCTCTGTGTTCGAATTAAAAGCCGAAGAACCAAAAGAAGTCATTGATAGATCAAAAAAATACCTAGAAGAGAAGATCAACAGAGCTCCGAAGAAGTAATAACCGACGGCGAGAACTCTCGAAAGCAGAGAAGAGAAGAGAAGAGAAGCCTTTTTGAAATTCGAATGCAAAAACCCTCAACCGATGCCCATTCATTATATCTTATAGAGGTGAGCGGAAGATCCCAGCCGTTGATGGTATGCCACGTGGCAAGATCCGGAGCAAAACTGGTGTCTCGACTTCGCCCCAAAATAGTCGGGACACGTGTCGTGCTCCCCATGGCGGGGCGCCTCCATTGCTCCCCTGCAGCCGAATCGACATGATGGCTTTATAGATCCAACGGTCAGTTCTCATTTAATGCCATCAGAGTAGTCACCTCGCATTTAATGCTACAGCTATCATCCAATGGAGAGTGAAGCGCGTCATCCGAGCCGATCCGTACTTTCCGTTTCGAACTCGGATAACGGGGGCAATTGTCACGACCTCAAGATCGACCCAGTCGATCTAGGCCCACATGTTCAAAGCCCAAGTAAACGCCCTCCGAATCTCCCTAGTGAGAACTAGCTCCGACGAGAAACTCGACGAGTCTCAGAGAAGCTCGACCAAGCAGAACGGCAAGATCGTCATCCGAATCAAAGAGAAGAGCCCTCCGGCCAATCGCACACGTTCTACGCTAGCTCGCCCCAGAGGCAGCTCGCCTACCTCTCCGCCCCGAAGCAGTCCGCCCAATGAGGCGACCCGCCATTAACATCACTGCCAGTTTCACTACAGACAAAGTCTGACAAAAGCGCAACTAGCTGCGTTGCCGTCTGACAGCCTGCCGAAAGCGTCCCTAACCGTTTTGCCTCCAGACAGCCTGGGCGCGCCTGACATTTACAGCTCTGACAGTCTGACAAAAGCGCGTCGACACGTTCGGCCGTGACATCTTCGGTCGGGCCCTGACACCCTGACACCGCCAGTTCAGCTAAAGCAACTGACTCCAGCATCCTATAAATACCCCCTCTCCTCCAGCGAGAAATGGGTTAGCCGGCTAATCTGTAAGAAACGCTAACACATCTACTTATATTCAAGGTCGAATATTCTCCATATATTTGCACCTTCCACACTAGTTCGCCACGCAAGCGCCGATCTGCCTCTAAGATCGTCCTGCGTGTCAGACATTCTCCAAGCAGTCATCAATTGACTTAAGCATCAGATGGGCTACGGGCTAGCAGCCATCCCCGCCTTTCTGACGAGTTGTTCTTCTCGCAGGAAGTTTGCTCCAGCTACCAGCGGACGAGAGATCTGCGACGACCTTCACCGACTAACGTGTTGAGTATTGGACTCCCCGTATTTGGTTTTGGATGATGAGCAAACATAAATAAATCGTGAACTAACAATTTGTGAGCGCAGTTATAGAGATCGTCGCCAAATTCACGAGAACATTCAAAGCGACATCTCAACACTTCCCAAAGCTCGTATTCATGCCTAAAGCTTCGTTGAAGCTCTTGCGCTATTTTGGAAGTTATGAAGAATTAATCGAAGCTTTCGAAGACCGTTCTTTAAGGTTTATTTATAGTCTTTTTAGCTTCGATCTATAGAATGTTAAGCCTTGATTATATCTTACGTTTCTATCTTCATAACGCTCATATCGTAGCTCTAGGATCTTAGTACAAGTTCATTCTAACTTCCTCGAAGCGTCGCGCTTCGATTCGGACTTGTTTGTGTATGTTAGTTGGTACAAGAAGGAGTACTGACTGACTAGATGGTGATCTAGTCGGTCAGCAACTCTTCTTGGACCGACTAGTTTGATTCCTTAATTTCTTGGACTTTACTGTTTACGGTTAGTCGGTCTACGTTGACTCACCGACCGACTAGTTTGTGAACTAGTCGGTCAGTGATGCTTCTTTGACCGACTAGTTGTGACTTACTGTTCATACTAAATTTCTCTTAAGCTACTGTTTATCGTTAGTCGGTCTAAGAACGTTTGGTGACCGACTAGTTGACAATCTAGTCGGTCAACTTTTGTTCTTGGACCGACTAAGTCATATTGTGTTCAGACTATTTCATTTTGCCTCTTAGTCGGTCTACGTTCACTGACTGACCGACTAGTTGTGAAACTAGTCGGTCAGAAAGTCTTCTTGGACCGACTAGATTTCTAGGTCTGAAATTCTATCTTTTCTCAGTTCCTCTCTTAGTCGGTCCATGTTGATTGACTGACCGACTAGTTGATGAACTAGTCGGTCAGTGATTGTTCTTTGACCGACTAGTCTGCTTCAGATTTAGATCTGTTGGAGTTTTGAAAGCGACGTTTCTCTCTCTCTTTTCCCTTGATCCTTTAAATACCTGGATGGGTTATTTCATAGGATCCAAGGCTGCTATTTCAAAGTTCTATTGATTCAAAGAGAAGTTTTCAACTCTCATCTTCAAGCTCTCTCATTCTCAAGAATCTCTCCCTCACTCTTATTCCTCAAGAGAGATTCATTGATTGTGAGCCTTCCAAGCCAAGGGCTTGATTCTAGGTCATCCATCTCATCCCTAGGCTTCCATTGCTGGTCATCTTCTTGAAGCTAGGGTTTGGTGACTCTTCCTCCATCAAAATCCTCTTTGCCCTAATTTGGTAAGAAATCTCAAGGCATAGGTATTTTGTTGGTAAGTATTTCATTTCAGTTATATTTGAATTGTATACTCTCGGTTGTGAGAGGTTTTGCGTGATCCCGGGTTGTGGGATTCACGGTCATCGATTGTAGGTCGTTTGCACTTGTGAGGTTTTCGCAAGTGGTCATATTGGAAATCTTGAGTTAGGGTTTCTAACTCAAGTATCCGGAAGGGATCCGGGTGGTTGGGACGTAGGATCACCGGGAACAAGTCGGGGAGACTTGGGTGGATCCGAACCCATTAAACCATTTGTTTGCGTTTGCATTTATTCTCGTTGATCGTTGTTTTTCCGCATTGTTGTTTGTTAATTGCACGATAATTAGGAATAACTCTCCTATTATTTAAAAGTACTATTCACCCCCCTCTAGTACATGTGCAGTAGCTTCCCAGGGCACTACAATTGGTATCAGAGCCAAGGTTAAAGCTACAAGTTCAAAGCTATGACGAACAACGACTACAACGTCTTCAAGAACCGCGATGTAGCTTCTTCAGTTATGGAAGGACTATCCTCAGTCAGGCCTCCACACTTCAACGGTACCAACTACGGGTACTGGAAATGCCGGATGCAAATTTTCCTCCGGAGCGCTTCACTATGGAGAGCCACCATGACGGAGTATGTCGAGCCTTCCGAAGAAGATTTTGCGAAGTGGACTCCCGCGGAGGTCGCCGCGGAAGTAGCCAATGCCAAGGCAATGAATGCCTTGAATTGTGCGTTGGAGCCCGAGGACTTCAACAAGATATGCACATGTAAGAGTGCATATCAAATATGGAACCAACTCCTCATATTGCACGAAGGATCGAGTACGGTAAAAGATTCTAAACTCGTCGTTGCTAATAAAGAATTTGAGTTGTTTCATATGGAGCAGGGCGAAACCATGAAGGAATATTACGCTCGCTTCGTGGATATATCAAACGACTTGGAAGCTCTTGGGAAGGTCTATACCCAAAAGGAGAAAGTCGTGAAGATTATCGACGGTCTTCCATCATGTTGGGAAAAGCGTACCTTCGCCATCGAGGAAGGTAATGACATGAATAAATATACCGTCGTACAACTAATGGGTACCTTGTTGTCTTACGAGGTACGCAAGGATAGTAAGATCCGAATGAAGGAAAAGATGAAAGCGTACTTGAAGCAAGATGAGCCAAAGAAAAAGGCGATTGCCTTCAAGGCCGCTCCATCTACCGAAGATGAAGAATCGGAAGACGAATTGGACATGGAATCCATTGCTCGGATGGCAAGGAAGTTCGATCGATTCCTTCGAGAAGGTATATCTTTGAATAAATCTAAAGTTAATTCGACTAATGCTTCTACTCCCGTGTGTTATAAATGCAACAAGCCAGGACACATCAAACCGGATTGTCCTCTCTACAAACACAAGGAGAAATGGAAGGCATCTAAGTACGACAAGTCGAGAAAGCACAAGAAAAGGCTTGTTGGCACATTCACCGACTCCGAAGAGGATTCCTCAAGTGGAGAGTCGGATGATGGAAGAGTGGAGAAAGCAAAACTTTGCTTCATGGCTAATGAGGCAAACGATCGAAAGTCGAGAAAGCACAAGAAAGGGCTTGTTGGCACATTCACCGACTCCGAAGAGGATTCCTCAAGTGGAGAGTCGGATGATGGAAGAGTGGAGAAAGCAAAACTTTGCTTCATGGCTAATGAGGCAAACGATCGAAAGTCCTCATTCGATGAAAGCGAGGATGAAAGCGAGGATGGTAGCGAGGATGAAAGCAGAGAACCTACTATTGATGAAATGAGGTTAGCAAACCAAGAAATTTGGTCTAAATTTACTAAATTAGTAGATAGATATAATAAGACCAAAGATGAACTTGTTAGCCTCCAAACCTCTCCTAAGTCTACCATCACCAACAATGACACCATTGTTGAGACACTCGCCAATGAGAAAGCAAGTTTGCTTACTCATAATGGCTTGTTGAGAAATGAGGTGAAGTCCCTCAAATCTCAACTTGAGCATGTTCTTGTTGAGGATTCGGATGAACATGTGATAGCGGATTTGACGTCTCAAAACTCAACTTTGAGTATTGAGAATAAGAATCTCAAATCACGTGTTTATGCACTCACATCGCAAGTATCCACTTTGGATGCTTCTTTGCATTCTCTCAAAGAGAAGTATGAGTGCACGTTAGGCCGTATCAATGATTTCAATAAAGGTAAGGGCCATTTGGATAATATCCTAAATGACTTACTTCCGGCCAAACACCACATTGGCTTGGGGTATAAGATGGGAGACTCATCCAAATCGTCTACAACCTTTGTTAGGCCTACCTCCGACGCCTCAACGAGTGGGAGCAAACTTCCCATTGGTAGTTCTCCTACCAATAGTGCTTCCACTTCGTACACACCCCCGATTGGAAAGAAACCCACTTTGGGTAGACCTCCAAAGAGGGGTCATGCATTTTTGTACTCTCATGCTATGCCACGTAGGAACACACATCCTACTCCACCGGTGCATGCTAATAATGATTTTTATGCTCCGCACCCACGAGCACGTGCAAACACGCATATGAGACACCCACATGCACGTAATCATGTTCATGCACATCCTAATGCTTACACACCTCATCCACATGTGAATGCCTACTCTCATAATCATCCTCATGCATACACACCTCATGCTTATCCATGTATGTATGCTTCACCACATCATGGATCTCATGCTCATCATAATGCTCTTGCTAGATCCCATGCTCCTAGGCCACATGCACCACATAGAAATCAAACTTTTGTGCATGCAACTACTAGGAAGAGGATTCCCAAAATGTACACTATTTGGGGTCCCAAGAACACTAGCGATGATGCTATGAATGTTTATGTGCAATCCTATATTAATGATGTTATTTTGAATGATGATTATGTTGGAAAGTCAAGTTCCTCTTGGACTTGGTTTCCGAAGGGTTAGTTCCTTTAACTCTTCAATGCTTGGTACCATGAGTTTATGATCATGTTATGGGTACCAAGGCATATGTTTATTAAATTGATTTTGATTATATTAATTTACGGGTTACAATAATTTTTATTTCGTATTTCAAATTTGTTGTCTAACCCATTAGATCCAAAAGGATTTTTGGATACCAAAATGAAGTTTTTCTAGGTTCAATCCACCGTGGGATACCAACCCTACCAACTCCTCGTTTTGCGAAGACTTTCATTCAAACGGAGTTGATGGTGCTTAGGTAATGCACCAATGTATGGGGAGCTTAATGTTGTAAGTATGATGTTACATTTGGTACCCATAAGGGTTGAATGCATGCTTGGTTAGAATCTATTTCTTTACATTGGTATCATTTTGTTTCTCCTAGCATGATAGAATTGTGAATGCCATAAATGCCTTGAGATTCATATCTATTTTTGGCATGACATGTTTTTAAAAGTTATTATGATGATTTTCGTATTACTTTTATCACCTTGTCACTTCTCATCGCACACTTCACTTAGTTGTGATGTGCTCTTATTTTATGTTCATTTTTGATCGATATTGTGACATTTGATATTCTATTATGTGCACCACTCTTCTGATGGTTCATTCCTTTGTGCACATTTTATGTATGTCTCTGATATTGATTTCGTCGCTCGACGATTTATTTTGATTCAATAGCTTTAGTTGTATGAAAACATAGAATTGTTTTCCATGCACTAAAATAGCTATAAATGTTGATATTGGAGAATAAATTCCTTTCATCAATACGTGAATTTACAATTGGTATTTTGGTGACTTCATTTTTTCGTTTTTCGACTAAGGTCTCTTTGGCACACCTTTAATATGTTTTGGTATTTTACTTTGGTGTCATTGGACCGAGGTCGTATTATTCGAATTTTATTTTGGTGTCATATGAAACGTGGTCGTATTCTTAGACTCCCATGCTTAATGAATTATTTGGCCATGATTTGTTATCATTGACTTCCTCCCGCACTTTTTGGATTATGCCAAAGGGGGAGAGATATAATAATGGATGGCATGTGCTAAATGATAGTTTAGCATGAATCTAATTTGATATGTTAGATTCAGGGGGAGTTAAGAAAATATAAATGTATTTCAAATTCGATAACTGGATTAGTATTTTTAATTTTCTCGCCTGATTGATGCATATGTTTATTATTTCATATGGAACTAATGTGTCATCAATGCAGAGTACATTTTTATTGATTATTATTTATGTTGGTTTGTCATCACCAAAAAGGGGGAGAATGTTGAGTATTGGACTCCCCGTATTTGGTTTTGGATGATGAGCAAACATAAATAAATCGTGAACTAACAATTTGTGAGCGCAGTTATAGAGATCGTCGCCAAATTCACGAGAACATTCAAAGCGACATCTCAACACTTCCCAAAGCTCGTATTCATGCCTAAAGCTTCGTTGAAGCTCTTGCGCTATTTTGGAAGTTATGAAGAATTAATCGAAGCTTTCGAAGACCGTTCTTTAAGGTTTATTTATAGTCTTTTTAGCTTCGATCTATAGAATGTTAAGCCTTGATTATATCTTACGTTTCTATCTTCATAACGCTCATATCGTAGCTCTAGGATCTTAGTACAAGTTCATTCTAACTTCCTCGAAGCGTCGCGCTTCGATTCGGACTTGTTTGTGTATGTTAGTTGGTACAAGGAGTACTGACTGACTAGATGGTGATCTAGTCGGTCAGCAACTCTTCTTGGACCGACTAGTTTGATTCCTTAATTTCTTGGACTTTACTGTTTACGGTTAGTCGGTCTACGTTGACTCACCGACCGACTAGTTTGTGAACTAGTCGGTCAGTGATGCTTCTTTGACCGACTAGTTGTGACTTACTGTTCATACTAAATTTCTCCTAAGCTACTGTTTATCGTTAGTCGGTCTAAGAACGTTTGGTGACCGACTAGTTGACAATCTAGTCGGTCAACTTTTGTTCTTGGACCAAGTCATATTGTGTTCAGACTATTTCATTTTGCCTCTTAGTCGGTCTACGTTCACTGACTGACCGACTAGTTGTCAAACTAGTCGGTCAGAAAGTCTTCTTGGACCGACTAGATTTCTAGGTCTGAAATTCTATCTTTTCTCAGTTCCTCTCTTAGTCGGTCCATGTTGATTGACTGACCGACTAGTTGATGAACTAGTCGGTCAGTGATTGTTCTTTGACCGACTAGTCTGCTTCAGATTTAGATCCGTTGGAGTTTTGAAAGCGACGTTTCTCTCTCTCTTTTCCCTTGATCCTTTAAATACCTGGAGGGGTTATTTCATAGGATCCAAGGCTGCTATTTCAGAGTTCTATTGATTCAAAGAGAAGTTTTCAACTCTCATCTTCAAGCTCTCCCATTCTCAAGAATCTCTCCCTCACTCTTATTCCTCAAGAGAGATTCATTGATTGTGAGCCTTCCAAGCCAAGGGCTTGATTCTAGGTCATCCATCTCATCCCTAGGCTTCCATTGCTGGTCATCTTCTTAAAGCTAGGGTTTGGTGACTCTTCCTCCATCAAAATCCTCTTTGCCCTAATTTGGTAAGAAATCTCAAGGCATAGGTATTTTGTTGGTAAGTATTTCATTTCAGTTATATTTGAATTGTATACTCTCGGTTGTGAGAGGTTTTGCGTGATCCCGGGTTGTGGGATTCACGGTCATCGATTGTAGGTCGTTTGCACTTGTGAGGTTTTCGCAAGTGGTCATATTGGAAATCTTGAGTTAGGGTTTCTAACTCAAGTATCCGGAAGGGATCCAGGTGGTTGGGACGTAGGATCACCGGGAACAAGTCGGGGAGACTTGGGTGGATCCGAACCCATTAAACCATTTGTTTGCGTTTGCATTTATTCTTGTTGATCGTTGTTTTTCCGCATTGTTGTTTGTTAATTGCACGATAATTAGGAATAACTCTCCCTATTATTTAAAAGTACTATTCACCCCCCTAGTACATGTGCAGTAGCTTCCCAGGGCACTACATAACGAGCAACCTTCACCAGATGAAAGGCGAACTTGAGATCCTCGTCTACTAATTGTCCTCAAATCGTGATTAGCCTCGCCATCAACCCTACACTTGTAATCATCGTGCCTTTGCTTCCCCACTTTAATATAAATTCATTGTCAGCGGATTTACCCCGCAACAATGAGCAAATGGTTTGAGTGTAATAAGCCAACTTGAGATTGTTTTCTTAATAATTTTAAATCCATGACCCATAGAAGCAGCAATGTTTGAAAAAAGCATGCATCGGTCTACTGATATTATATTAGGTAAACATCTAATGTGTTCCCCCACTTGGAGATGTCATTTTTGGAGAGAAACTAGGCGTATTTGGGATCTCCATGCTCCATGGTTAGAACCTCTAAGGGGTCCCGATGGTTTGGACTTGAGTACGCTCAAAAAGGATAGACAACCTTGGCAATAATGATGTTCAGCAAAATATACGACACAAATAAATAAATACAACAAATCTTGATATTCCATGACAGGTACATCGTGCATACAGTAATAATATACCATATAACAGATTAAGAAACAATATACCATATAACAGATTAAGAAACACAGGTACATTCAAGACAGAGCTAATGTTATAGCGATTAAGATACACAGGAATCAGGTGAATATAACAGACTTCAAAGATATCAAATCAACAGTGACCAAAGGAATTATATTTTTTAAAGCAAGTTTTAGTTTAATATATAGATGCATCTACAAGTCCGATAATAAGAACTGTGAAAATATCATTCATGCATTAGATTTTAACTTCTTAGTCCTGATATATCTCTTATACATCTTTAATATATCTAAGATTTCCAGACATGCAATAGGAGAACCCAGAAAGTATCCATCAAGTATCCAGGCATCCAAGCATTCAATATGCACTGGATATGGGCGCACATCATCTATCACATCATCTATCGTAGGACACCACTATGCTTTGACGGTGTCATTGTAAATGCTAAGACCCCATGAACCACAATCCAAATCACAGATTCCAAATTGGGGTACATCACGATTTGGAACAATAAAATTAACATTTCAGATCTTTTATACCAATTTAGACTTATACTTACAGATATTCCTTTGATGACAACTGATCTGGTTGTCTGATTTCCTCGCTATTAAGAAAACTGACTGGAGAGGTAAAGAAGAGACACGAAAAATATATTTTTTGGGCTGGGGGGAGGAAACTTTTAGAAACATATAATCTATGGGTAAAAATAAACATTTTTTTACACATACTAGTCATAACCCATGACCATATGTCATGAGATATTCAAACTATTCCACCAAAAAATTTTAACTCATTCAAAATCTTTCCCAAAAATTTTGCAGCCTCCTTCAAAACATCCTCAACAAAAAATTTTAACCACTTTCAAACTAAAACTTAAGTCCCCCGGAGAATTTACTTCCCATAAAAATTTTAGTTCCCCCAAAGTTTAGTTCCATACATAGGCGGAACTACCCTCAAGGGTATGGGTACACAGGCTCCCAGCAAATTTTGATACACACATACGTATGGTTGTATAATTATGTGTGTCTGTATACATGTATGTATATGTATATGTATGTATATGTATATGTATGTATATGTATATGTATGTATATGTATATGTATATAAATATGATAATGGGTATCATATGACATGGTAGGCATCTCCTTATACCACGGCACAAAGAGTGCAACAAGTACAAACCAATGTGGGCTTGTACCACCCCACTTTTTGTGTCTTGTATATAAGAAGATGCATCTCATGTCATATGATACCCATTATTCTCATGTATGTGTGTATGTGTGTATGTGTGTATACATGTGTGTGTGTATCCTCCTCTAGTGGTTGCACCCTCTGCTCTGCTGGGTCGTCTACCAGGATAACCCCTCCCCCTATCGTCTGCATAGTGTTGTCTGGTTCCCCGGCCTCGTCCTGAAGTTCGCTTTCTTGCTCCTTCGTGCCCTCCAACAAACTCCATACCATCCATCATCTCCCTCGTCGTGGTGTCCAGGTTCTCACTGCCTGTGTGTTGTGCTCTTCCAACCAGAGTCCACTTGGTATCTGTTCTTCCGTTGCGAGTTTAATGACTACATCTGGGCAGCAGCTAAGCTCAAGTTTGGCCTCCCCTCCCGCTCCAGGTCGATCCATGTGGATGCCTCCCTAATGTGTCGTTTTGGATCGTCGCGGAAGACCCGTGCTTTTGGCCGGCTTTGCAAGCTTGCCCTCTCTGCCATTATGTGGCATATCTGGAAGGAGCGAAACAGCCACATTTTCCTCTCCAAGGAGCTCTCCAATGTCCAGATCCTTGCGAAGATTTCCTTGGATGTGTCTTCTCATCCCCCTTTTGACCTTGAGGAGTTGGATCCGGCGGTCTCCTCGTTTTTTTTTAATTAGTGGCTTGCCTAGGCCCTGCTGTCTCTCCCTTGTTGTCTTGTTTGTCCTTGTCTTTTTTTGGCTATGCTCGTACTTGGTGATTGTTTCTCTGCCTCTCCCAAGTTTGTTTTGCCATTGACTTGGACTGACATGCCATATATATACTTGTACATGTTTACACACATATATACATATGCACTTACCTTTCAATATATATATTTTGGTACCCCACCAAACCAAATGTCTAATTCCGTCACTAGTTCTATACAGATTTAGTTCCACCCAAATATTAAAATTTTAGTTCCTTCCAGATTTAATTCACCCGAAAATTTTAAATTAAAATTTAGTTATCCTTAAAGGAATAAGTTCCCTGCAAAAAATTTAGTTCCGCCAAAATTCAGTTCCTTCCAGAGATTTAGCTCTCCCCAAATTTAAAATTTTAGTTCCTCAAAATTTAATTCTGTGTAGATTTAGTTTCCCCCAAGATTTTACGGTTTTTCCCCCAAAATTTACCCACATGATTTTAGGGTTTTCTCCACAAAATTTTCACAAACTCTTATCATACCCATTGATTTCTCAAGATCTAATCTCAGCTGTCTTTCTACACATACGTTTGTCTTAATCAGCAACCTCATCCAAAAACATCCCTCAATTGTATAATAGATATATTAAATATTACACTTACCGCGCCAAAAAAGTGAAAAAATAAAATATTATTAATACTTTCCTAAAATAGAAAGATTATGGATCCTAAGATGAGGTGCACATTTCCTAAATTTTATAATCAAAATATTATGCACACACACATACATGTGCATAGTGGTACAACTATTTAACAATCCTATAACAGTTACTTCTCCTTCCAAATTGATATATTTGGCTCCTACGAAGCATCCGAAAAAGTCTGTCTCCCACATAACATGTTTAGTACTTGTATTCTAAGGTGCTCCTTTTAATTGCAGGCCCAAAAGCAATCCGCGTTCTTTGTAGTCTTGCTTTGAACGCACCAAAGCAGACGAAGTAGCAGCTTTTTAGAAGATTGGGTGGCAAATATTTTACATACGATGGCAAACAGAAATAAATACAACTAGTATAATATTATATCTTCAAGGTGTTATGATACTCAGGGTAGCATCATTGCAGATAATTGATAGTCAAATGTCACATATTTGTCTTAATTTTAGAAAACCCCCTAAACTAATTACTTTAGTCAGAAAGTACACTATGTTGTATGATTGATCATTGATCTCCCTCGAAAGTTCCATCTATACGTTTCAAGCCTACAGCAAGTTGACGAAACACCAACCTGCTCCAAATCAAATCTGTCTGAAAGTCCTAGTCAAAATGGGGAAAACTAAACATGATCTCATTTACCCTTCCCCTTTCTTCTTGATCCACAAAATCTTGTTAAAACCCCGAGGTCCTGCATGTTGCTCGCATTCAAGACCAAATTTTTATGATGAAGCGGCAATAGAAAGAGTGTGTTGTCAGGAGAAAGCTGTTGATAGAACAATAGCATTGTGCTCGCATTCTCCAATAAGTTGACATCCTCAATCGACAAGCAGAAATAACAGAAATGCAAGCAATTCTAGGGTCTTCACTCAAACCAACTACTACTGTGTCTGATCCTGGATCTTGAAATCAAGATTAAGATGGGGAAATAAGATGACATTAATATCGTAACTCGGAGTTCTCTTCTAATTCCTTCACTATTTAGGTTTTGAAGAAAAATGAGGTGTTACCAAAAACCAGTGTCCTGAAGTGTGGCAGGGATATTACGGACAAAAACTAGGTAGTGGCCCTCAAGTGTACAAAAAACTTAGTGAAACGATAGATTAGAACAACAATAAACATTACACAAGACTGAGGCTCAATGATCAAAAAACAGGAAAAAGAGGGTGGTATATAGTGGTTTTCTAACTTAAGCAGTAAGTTGACCAGGGGGACCGGCATTTTTAAACAAAATCACTTCCCCTGTTAAATATGCAGATGGCTAAATATTTTAGGTTAGAGATTTTTTTTTTGGTGGGAGTGGGTGGGTCTCTTCCCTGCTGACCTTCAGAATATGGTTAATACATGCAGGATTGACACAGAAATACTGAAACGGTATCAGAACTATAGATTCAACAAATTCAGAAATAAAAACAATGGCATGATTATTATTTCGGCAGGTAATCAGCTGGCTGCATATTGTGAGGATGTCGGCATATGGGTTTTACAAAGCTCTACTAAATTTAGTATCAGATCAATTGATTCACGAAATCTAACTTGTGTAGGACGATTAAGGTTGAACAGTTTTCTGAAGATATATAAACAGTTCATTTTTTTCCATCGGACAAAAAAAATACAATAGAACAATAACAAAGTTTTGCATGCCAAAATGCAAAACCGCATACCAACAGAACGGGAAACACAATGCCAAAATTGAATAAATAAAGATGTTACATCTATGTTACAATCGGCTTTTTAAATCCATTCTTTAAGCCATGCAGCAAACAACTCGAAGAGTGAAAACAGGTATACATAATGGATGAAATTCAATGTTTCTTCAAAATATCCAGAAGATACAATGGATAAAGTAACTAAGAGGGGTCGAGGGTTAACATTTTATCAAGCAACTCTAATGCATGGCGGTCAAAACTGTTACATATGCATAGCATTCATTAGACTCCCCAAATGTAGATCTACCCTCCTTATATCTATTATTTTATGCAAATTTGAACATCTGTTATTGACGACTTCATTGGTGTGTTTTTGTGGGGGGTTTTGGGTGATTTTTTTTTTGGAGGGGGATAGGTGAATAAAAATATACTAGGAAATTCCATAGTCCAACACAAGTTAGAGCTAAAGGCTGCTTACTGTTTGAAAACCTCCCTGACACGCCTCTTCATTGGCCTAGATGGCTTGAAGTTGTTATACCATGGTATTTCATAGACACCTTGCCAATTAATCTCATCAGGTGTTCCACAAAGCTCAAAAATCTTGGTCAATTGTTCTGGCTGCAGTAAGCAAGCAATAAATGGAGTGTTATGTTATGTTTTCGGACTAAACTTGCCAGTTTATCAAAAACATATCGCTCTTACCCAAACAATGCAAAAGTAAATGAATTTTTTTAAATAAAATAAGACACAATAAACAGTTGGCAATGCCCAAACTTAGACATTACTATGTTGGACAATATTCCCTGTTTATTCTCAAGGTCCAAAAAAGTATGGGGCACAAAATGCAATGTCTTCTTGATGTACAGATTGCTTCTCTCTTCTCTGAGATAACACAAAGTACAGAAAATTCTTATTTGGTTTAATGGGATGCAAGGGAAAGTAAACTTCTGCTTCGTTGAGCAGAAGTGAAACAGACAAGGGGGGCAAGAGACAAGGGGGGCAAGATAATCTACATTTTTGGTTCTCTCCACAGTAGGGAGTAAATTTAACAAATTAGCTTGTTCATTTCCCTGTCTTGCACTTTGCACCATGTTCCATTCACAAATATTGCTTAATGATCCAAGCAAGAAGCTTTGCACGACAAAAAATGAAGACCCAAGTCCAAGGCAGTATAACCTCATTCTTCCCTGGCAAGATGGGTTTTCCATGGAGAAGCTCTGCAAATATACAGCCAACCGACCACATGTCTACAGCTGGACCATACTTTGTAGCTCCAAGCAGAAGCTCCGGAGGTCTATAACAAAACCAACATTAAGCTGAACCAATTAAAAAAGAGGAGCTGTACGAGAGTCTTCAAACAACAGAAAAGATCACAGTATTTCATCTCAAAATTGATGATATAACTCCAATCAATTAAATAAATATTGACAATTTACCTATACCACAAAGTGATCACACGATCTGTTAAGTTCCCACTATGATCACTAGAGAATGATCGTGCAAGGCCAAAATCAGCAAGCTTTAAGTTTCCCTCATTGTCGATTAGTAAATTGGACCCTGCACAGTTCATGCCAAACACAACATTAGCTTTAGAAAAAGTTTATTTAGAAATACTTACAATGGTCTTTAATGATAACCTTTTATGTCACGATGGAGAACTTGATCCGAGGCCAGGCCAGTGGCCTGGCCGGCCCTGGCAGTGGCCAGGGCTGCCGCAGGCCGCCCCTGGTCGGCCAGGGCAGAGGCCCTTGGTCAGCCTCGGCCAGGGCAGGAGCCCTGGCCGGGAGTGGTGTTAGACCAATTTTTGGTCGACCAATTTGGGTGTTTTGGTCGACCAATCCGGTAAAAGGTCTTGGCTGATCACGAACTTGCCGACTAGCCCATACGGGGTGTCAAAAGGCCTTGGTCAAACACGAATGTGCCGACTAGCCCATACGGGGCTAACGACAGTCGTCTGCTCTTATTTTATAAAGTTTTTTCTTGGGCTCTACTCCTTGAAGATTAGCCATAGTGCTCTACTTCATGCGAGATTAGCCATGTCATTGTGCTCTACTCTACGGAGATTAGCCAATGTACTTATGACGTTGTGCTCTACTCTACGGAGATTAGCCAATGTATTTCAAATTTTTTGAAAAAGATGTTTTCAAAAAGGTTATGTCCCGTCCTTAATCGGGATAGCGCAATTTAGAATTCCAAGTCCTACCACGATCCGGCCATGGTTATCTAACCCATGGGTGTGTAAAACAGGTCTCGTGGCTTGGCAATTGTTGCGCTAAAATTCTTTGCGCAAACTCTCACCTATTCCATTTTGAAAGATATGTTTTTCAAAAAGTATTTTTCCGCTGCTGGTACCATACGGGTGTCATTTCTGATTTCTTTTATATGAGATAAGTAAGAGGGATACTTTGAAAGTTACTTCTAGATGGTAGTTGGGAATGTAGTGAACTTCTCGATTCTAGAATAACATTTCAGCTTATCCAAGGAACTTATCAAGTGTTTAAAGAATCGAAACTTTATGCATAGAATTTTGATCGTGTTTTTCATTTTCTTTGCAGTTTTTTGATTCGAATATGTCTACCGCTTCTAAGAACATTGTCGCTGAGCTTAACAAAGGTGAGAAGCTCAACGGCGACAATTATAAACTTTGGTCAATAAAAATCCAATATGTTTTGGAGGAGCAAGATGTGCTTGAAACACTCCAAAACGCAATGGAAGAACCTGAGTTGGGCAATACGGCCCAACACAAGAGGGACCGCGAAGCTTATGAGACTTGGACTCGAAAGAACAAAATAGCACGTATTACGTTATTGTCCGCAATGGACAATGACATAATGCGTCTATTTCGGGAATTCAACCTAGCCAAAGACATATGGTCTGGGCTAGAAATAAAGTTTGGTGGAACTTCAGTCACCAAACTCCGCTCCTTAAATATTCAATTTGATTCTTACAAAATGCGGCGAGATCACTTTATGAAAAAGCATCTCCGCCACATGGCGAATCTTATAGCTGAATTGAAGGATGCGGGTCTTACGCTGTCTGATGAACAGCAGATCCAAGCAGTCATTCGTTCACTCCCAGATAGCTGGGATAACATGAAAATGCACCTCACTCATAATGAATGCATTAAAACTTTAAGCGATGTATCCAAACACCTCGAACTCGAGGAAGAGCGGATTCAAGCCGCAAAACCTAGTGCCGAGGTGCACATGGCCGCTAATTCCTCACATGGAGGAAAGAAACGGAAGGATAAACGCTTAAGGTTTGTGAACGAACGAAAGCAAGAACCGGAAACCTCAAAGAAGACTAAGAACAAAAAGTGGCAAAAGAATGTGCACTCAAAGAAGAAAAACTTGAAGAAGATCAAGTGCTTTAAGTGCAACAAGTACGTTCACTTCGCCCGTACGTGTACGGATGGAAGTGATAAGGTAACTTGTAGGGCTAGTTACATATGTGTTTCTAGTTCCATGTTTCTTGCTGAATCTAACTATTTTTGGTTGTTGATTCAGGGGCCACAGACCACGTTGCGAAGGACAGAAGGTTCTTCGTAGAGTATCGAAAGATAACTCAAGGAACATCGTGGTCATGTTACACTATTCAACGTGGAACAACGTGGTTCCGCGCCGAAGGCGCCCGCGCCGAAGGCGCCCGCGCCGAAGGCGCCCGCTCCGAAATTGTTGTTTTACGTCGAGTTTGTTGTTCTGCGCCGAAGGCACCCACGTCGAATTTGGTGTTCTGTCTCGACGTCCTCTTTGCTCCAGATATTAGAAGGAATATCGTATCCGTGGTCATGTTAATGTCTTTAGGTTATGAATGGAGGTTCTATGAACAAAATGTTGACCTTGTTTGTAATAGTTCTTTGGTTGGGTCGGGTAATGTTTGTAATGGATTGATTGTTTTAAACACTATGTGTGATGATTCTTCTTCTATTAATGAAAGTTTCCATTTGACAAATGCTTCTAATTCTGAATCTGAGATCATTTGTTGGCATGCAAGACTTGGTCACATTGGACCAACTAGAATGGATAGACTTGCCAAAAGTGGCTTGCTATCTAATGTTTCAAAAGTTGAAATGTCAACTTGCGAACATTGTCTTGTAGGGAAAACTTGTCGCAAGCCGTTTGGAACTGGCACAAGGGCCGAAGTTCCATTACAGCTTATCCATTCGGACATTTACGGTCCAATGAATGTTCAGACAAGACGCGGGAAGTCCTATTTCATCACCTTCATTGATGACTTCACCCGTTTCGGTCACATTTATTTGATTTCCCACAAATATGAAGCTTTATCTTGCTTCAAAAAATATATGAGTTTAGTGGAAAATCAACTAGATCGCAAGATAAAGGTCTTGCGAACCGATCGGGGTGGAGAATATCAATCAACGAGTTTTAAGGAACTCTGTGATGAAAAAGGCATAGTTCATCAAATACCTATGCCTTATACTCCGCAACAAAACGGTGTTGCGGAAAGAAGAAATAGGACATTGATGGAAATGGTCCGATCAATGATGTCTCAGGCAAATTTGCCCATCACCTTTTGGGGTGATGCATTATTGACGGCAGCATTCATCTTAAACCGTGTACCCTCGAAGTCGGTAAGTTCTACTCCTTATGAGTTGTGGAACAATAGAACTCCAGACTTAAGCATTCTAAAACCTTGGGGTTGTGCCTCTTATGCACATTTATCCTCTCACAAATATGGCAAACTTGGGCCACGTGGGAGGAAGTGTATCTTCATCCGATACGCTGAAAACTCCAAATGATATGTTTTCGTCGGTCAAGAGGACAATGGGGGTCTAATAGAATTCGAATCGAGGAATGTTGTCTTCTTGGAAAACGAGTTTCCAAGACAGGGTGAGATAAGTCAAGACTTATCCTTGTTTGAGACTTGGGATCAAGAAGGATCGGAACGTTCGAGTGGGAGAATTCTTGGTGAAGAGGAAAATGACCCTCATACTTCACCTATGGATGATACAAACGATACCAATCCTATTCCGAGTGGGAGTGATGTTATTCCAAGTGGGAGTGATGTCATTCCAAGTGGGAGTGATCAAACTCAAGCAAGACGTAGTAATCAAACGAGGCTAACACCTCTGAGATTTGAGGATGAATTTCCTCAAACATTTATGACATTACTACAAGATGATGACGAACCTGCAAATTTCAAACAGGCCGTCACATGCCCTGCTAAAGATAAATGGATAGCGACGATGGAAGAAGAACTTCAATCCATGAAAACAAACCAAGTCTGGGACTTGGTTGATTTACCTAAGGGACGTAGAGCCATTGGGAACAAGTGGGTTATCAAAATCAAGCATAAGGCTGATGGCTCCATCGAGAAATATAAAGCTCGCCTTGTTGCGAAAGGTTTCACGCAACAGGAAGGAATAGACTACGAATAGACTTTCTCTCCTGTCGTGCGTTTTACCTCCATTCGCTTAATTCTGGCAATGGTGGCTTGTTTGGACCTCGAGTTACATCAGATGGATGTAAAGACTGCTTTTCTTAACGGAAAACTAGATGAGAAGACCTACATGGAACAACCAAACGGGTTCGTACAAGAAGAAAACAAACATAAGGTTTGTAAACTTCGTAAATCCATATATGGTCTTAAACAATCCTCAAGGCAGTGGTATATGCGCTTTCAAGAAGTCGTTTTGTCGTATGGTTTCTCCATGCTCGACGAAGACAACTGCGTATACATTAAGAGGATTAAGAACAAGTATGTAATTATGTCTCTTTATGTAGATGACATACTTATAACCAGAAATGATAAGCGTCTTATCATAGATATCAAAGCTTGGCTTTCATCCGTCTTTGAAATGAAAGACATGGGTGAAGCTGCATATATCCTTGGGGTTAAGATCTCAAGGAATCGTTCCAAGAAACTTCTTTCTCTCTCTCAAGAGACATATATAAAGAAAGTTTTAGGACGGTTTAATATGAAGGACTGCAAGCCAATTGATACTCCAATAAGCAAAGGCGAGGGTCTATGTTTGGAAATGTGTCCCAAAGATCCAAAAGAAAAGAAAGCTATGGAAAAGGTTCCATACTCCAGTGCTGTCGGGAGTCTGATGTACGCCATGATGTGTACCAGACCGGACATTTGCTATATTGTTGGCATGGTAAGCCGTTACCAATCCAACCCAGGACAGGCACACTGGAAAGCGGTAAAGAGGATGTTAAGGTACCTCAAAGGGACTGCGGACTATGCGTTGTGCTATCAAGGCAATACCTTGAGACTCGAAGGCTATACCGATGCTGATTGGGCAGGTGATCTCGACGAGCGATGATCTACCTCAGGCTTTGTTTTCTTGCTCGGAAATGGTGCAATATCCTGGAGCAGCAAGAAGCAAACCTGCATCGCCCTATCAACCATGGAAGCCGAATTTGTAGCATTCAGCATGGCGGTCCAAGAAGCTGTTTGGCTTAGGAAATTCTTAGACAGGCTGACGGACGCCACTGACTCGAGCACTGTTCCTATATACATTGATAGTCAAGCTTCGATTGCCTATGTCAAAGATCCTAAATTTCATTGTAAGACCAAACACATTGATATTCGATTCAAGTTTGCGAAGGACTATGACAAACGGAAGAAAGTAGACATAAGATACATATCCACGCATAAGATGATAGCGGATCCCCTTACTAAGGCGATCCCCAGAGATGTGTTTTTCAAACACTTATCATCTATGGGAATGCGTAGGTGCTGAGCTGTATCATGTAATATTTCCCATGTCGATAGAAGATCAAAGTTTAATAAAAAGAAGAAGTTTTTTTATATATTGCATACAAGTTTCTTACAAATGATTTTATATACATTTGTGTTTTAAGTCTCAGCTATTTTATTGTGTGTGTATGTCGGACAGATTAAGGTTGGCTCTCTCACATGAGCAACCGCCTTATATTATCAGATGGATAAGATAGAGATGAGACTGGTTTAAAGTCAAAATCATTAGACAAATGATTTAGAGTCGTGACTTAAACAAGATAGTCGAATGAAAGATCTGCATCATATGGATGCTTACAAAAGATCTGAGATCTGTATCACAAGGATATTTAAAAGAGATCTCATAGGATTTTATAAATCCTATATGTCTTAAGCAGGATGAGAGTCCGGGAATATTTCATGGGTAGTAAGGGGACTCAAAAGATAGGCACTGTGGTGTCTGATCTTTCATCCGTACAACATCATTAAGACATACTCTCCCTGGGAAAGGAGTGATGTTGTAATACGTGTTCATACCACGTATGCATTTCGACCACTGAGTTAGTAGCAATAGTGTTTGCTATTATGTGAGACTCAAAGGCCATATGGGTCTTAACTCTTACCCTCAAGGACTCCAATTGGTTCCTTTAGATTTGACGAGATGATCGCTATCTTAGCGTGTTGCTAAGGGGCTATGATAATTCGGCTCGACGGGGCACGTTAGAAAAGCGAATCAAGTCAAGATCAGAAGGTTCGCAAGAAGAGGAAGATTGATTTCATATTCGCATTTGGACTTTAATGATTCAAAGCTGGCCAGCCAATTGTGATCCAGATGGGATTCAATTGTTGAATATAAAGTATAAGAAATGTGAAGAAAAAATCTAGGGTAAAGCATGCGTTGAACTACTCAACTTTGCACCTTCGAGGTCGTTGTGTATCTCTAACAAGTGCACAACAACAGACTCTACGCACATGATGGTCGCACGGTCTATTTCTCGGTATGATAAATGAAAGAACTAAGAGAAAGACGTTCTCTTACAATCCCCTCAAGTGTGAGTGGGAGATGTTGGATATGGATGACGTTTGTACACCCTTGTAGGGGATGTACGAGGGAATACGGACCTCAAACGTCTTGTACACGAAGTCGTGTGCAAAGATAATCTGTTCCCTTGCGGAGAGGATCTCTAGATTAATGGGAAAGTCGCATTATATGTGCATAAGTGCATGCGACATATGGCTAATAAAGGGGTAATATCTTAAGCTTATGTTATACCATGCATATGGTACAACTTAAGCTTATAATGTGCCATGTATGATGGTACACCTTAGTTAAATTGTTCCAAAGGAACAATTACTCCTAAAATAACTACCTTGGGGGCTATAAATAAGACCCAAGGGTTAGCCATTTCCTTACACTTTTGCATGGTATTCTTGCCTTGCATTTCATTCTAGCGAAGCTCTGTCGAAATCATTCCTCTCTCTTTATCCAAGTTCTTAATCTAAAAGTAGAGATTTAGATTGTGGATTTAGTAGCCTTACTCTGTTCGTGAGAAGACTCGATCCGTCGTGGCGAATCCGAAGGCGAAGTTCCGAGACTACCGTGCCGCATACGCAAGCGTAAGTCTCAACTTCATTTATCGATCCTAACTCTGTTTTGGCAGGCAATAATGCAATCCTGTTAACAACTGCCTCATGTAGCACTAGCATATTGTTTAACAAAATGATGTCAGATGTCGACAAAGAATTGATCAACACAAAATTAACGTTGCAACATGAAAACAGAATACCTTTATCTGAGGTAGAGTAAATCGCATACCAGGTCGATCTGACAAACCTGTCAGATCATGATCCATGTATTCAAAGACCATATAGATGCCCCTTTGTATTTGCTGCCATCTGAACATTCCCCAAGAAAATTTGAAACGTTATTTTTTTATACCAAGACAGAACCATTAGCGAGGAAATCAACTCAGTCCAATTACGTTTTAGATGTCTAATGATACATTTAATAGAAGGAAAATGTTATAACATTCACAAATCGGACAACAACAAAAGGAAATGAATAACAGAGCACACCTGGTCTTCCCTGCTCATCTTTCTCGGGACCTGTAAATATGTACAAGAGTTTTTGGGAACAAAATCAGACGAATTAAGTAGAAATATTGTCTTGATAAAATTGATTTAAAAAGTCCCGATGGAAAACAACAAAGATTTACTGACAAGAACGGTAAAATTGTCAGGAGTACAACCTGGAGAAGTTACAATCTCCTTAAGCTGAATAACATTATCATGGTGAAGCTTCTTCAAAAATTTTATTTCACGTATTGCCGTAATAGGAAACTGCATAAACATAAGACACTTCAGCAACCAACAATATGCACTGAAAAGACACTTTGATAAAATGATTTTTGGAAACAGTAAAACATAAAATAAAAAAAATGCATACCCCTCTCTCATTGTCCATTCTAATTTTTTGAGAGCAACTATTTCTCCTGTCCTTATTTCTTTTGCCATATACACCTGTCTGCAATACCCCAAACATCACGGCAGAAAAGGAAAATGTAAATATTCATATAATAAAAAGACAATCAAATAGATACCAACTAATAGATGCTAATTCATCGAACAAGCAAAATCATTGTATATCCTGATGCTAATGGTTTCAACACGTGGAAATCATTGTTCATGCAAACATGTACTACGCATATGCAGTTGGTACAAACTCTGAACAAGAATAAGTCAATTGCAAAAGATGATTTCCATGTCCTTAAAATCAGTAAAAATCATGAATTAGTGCAACTAAATCACTTAAAACACTAAGTAGTGTGATGGTATACATGTCTGCAGATTTTAAAAATGTCATAACAAGTCAAGAAATAAAAACACCAAGATGCACATATTGTAGATGACATACAAGAAATATCTGTAACAACAATCAAAAGCATATCAAAACATCGGGGGTGCAAAAAAGAGGAATGAAGAGTAAGGAAGAGTAATTTACTCATTTGGATAATATTCTTGCAATAAGATTAAAGAAAATCAGCTTAATGGACAAAAATTCAAGAGATTACAGACAAAAAACAATTGGTTCTCTCTTTGGGGGAATAACTGGCATAATTTTTGAACAGTAAGCCAAAGGATATCTTGAAGCATAATTACATAAAAACGGAACAGAACCCCCTTTGGTGTGAATAGTTTATCGGTATGGGCGTGCATGTTTTTATTTGGGCATCTTGTTTGGGCTACAATATGCTTATGTAAGACACAAGAAAAGATATTAACACAGAATTACTAGATGAATGAATGCACGACTTAGATGGACCATACAGCAAATTTAGGGAAAGTTAGAAGACTAAATACGACGCATCACCAAAAACTTGAAAATTAGACATGTAAACACAAATAAGCTCCTATTGTTAAACAAAAGGATTTCTTAAAATAAGCAGCAAAAGGTCCACATATTTCTTCGTGAAAATCCAAATTGCAACAGCAAAATCAAATTGTAAATTGGTTTCAAGAATTTCATAGACAAGTCGCACTTATAAGTAAAACAAGATTAAATGTTTGATCAAGAGTTATAAAACCAAGATGTTGGATTTAGATAGATGTTAGATGGATTTAGATAGGTTTTAAACCACCTTGTAGAATGTTGATCTATAAGTACCAGTAAGCAATCATTTGCACCGCCAATAGCAGAAATTTAAAACTAATCAAGTGCAAGCTTAAAGCTATGAAAGAGAAAATTGTAATCGCAGCCATTGAATTAGCTACGATAAATTTACATGGCATTGAAATAGCCAACAATTGACACTGAAAAGAATTTTATAGCTAGTTGGATCTCTAGTATATTAAAAAAATTGAAAATACCACGTGTATCTAGTGAATATGGCAAATTCTTCTGGGATTCTTTTAAATCTTTTAAGTAGAATATGCTTTAATGGAAATGACTGAGTTTAGGAACAGAAAATACAAACACCGCATCTAAACTCCACTTTCACATAACTTCCTCGATTAGCATGTTTTATAAAAAGCTGAACATATTGACCGGCGCCCGTCGCGTGGCGGGCGAGGGGTTTAAAATATTTGTAACCGCAAGCGCACGGTGTTGTAGTGTGGCTTGGGGGTCGAACACAGGAAGGCTAGGTTGTGCTTGTGTCAAGGAGGATCAAAATCACCCCGTGAGTGAGCTAGCCTGAATCGGTAGTTGGTTGTCACGGAAAGTAATGCAAGGTATGAACAATGGGAAAATAAACCCGGAATCTTGGTTTCCACTCCAACGAGCGACTCTCCCTGATACGACCTACGGGTATGGATAGCGATCGGAATTAGGGTCTAATGGTGGGACGTTACCTCTGAAAGTGGTACCGGCATCCCATGGGCCCGATATTCCGGTCGGTGCCCAGGATGATACACCGGACTTCCCGGATTCGATCAGTGGGCACTCCCGTGTCCATTAACACTGATCGATTCTGGGAGCACTAAGCTCGCAACGATAACTCCCAACGTCTCATCCTGCCGCTCCCGCGTGCTAGGATTCGACGTCTACGCTATGGGTATGAGCTACGGCTAGGGAGTCAACCGCCAAGTTTATTCCCCCTTGGCCCAACGGTCAAAGGCGGTCTTTTTCCCGCCGATGACAATGAAACACCCCGCGTAACCGTTAGATTCCTAATCCCTATCGATTTCCTAACCCTATGGACGCATCGGGAAGAGCCCCCGAAGTGGTTTCCACCAAAATCCCAGATTTGGGAACTACTCACAAAAATCCATTAAAAAGCGATCTAAATAAAAATTAACCGTTGGAATCATAATCGGACAATTGGAATGCGGAAGTAATAGAGTAGATAAGACAATACTAAAATTTGAGAAAGATCTGAAAACTTACAAAAGAACAGTAATTACAGCCGTCACAATGAGAGAAAACAGTAAAAACTAGCAACTCTGCCGTTTCTGGAACCCTAGAGGTTCTATTTATAGACTCTCGCATCACCCGATCGGTTGACAAGTCAACCGATCGGGTGACCCGTTACAGATAATGAACAGAAAACGGCGAGCTTTCACCCGATCATATGAACCGGTCGGGTGAGTTCTTGGAGTGACCGGTTAGATCTTGGTGCCATCGGGTGAAGTGATCGGTTGGGTGCCCGTGCCTTCAGCTTCTCATCATCAGCTACAGATGAACCGATCGGGTGAGAGTCACCCGATCGGTTGGAATTCTGCTCGAAAAAACAGAGAACAGGCCCCCGCTGAACCGGTCTGTGAACCGGTCGGGTGACTTCCATATGCGCTCCGGCTGAGACCGGGTGGTGCACGCGTGCATCACCCGATCGGTTGGGGATGACCAACCGACCGGGTGAGGGGCTGAAAGATGTATTCTTTGGCGTTTGACCCCCTGGATCACGCGTGACTCCTCCCGTTGCTCCGGGGACTTGAGATATCGTCGTTAAACGTCCCCTACACGGTCAATCTCCTGCAAACATGGATAAACAAAGAAAAGTGAAAGAAAACGAGAAAATACGAGAAAACGAATAAAAGACGGCGGAAAAACACGGAGAAACACAAAAGAAAACGTGCGTGAATATATGAAATATAAACGAACATATCCACCAAATCCAATGTGAATTTCACCTAATATCCATGAGAATCCATTATAATTGCAATCTACATAAAATAAATTTCTGAGTTCACTATTAAGATCCCAATAATCAAGTCTGGATAAAAATATAAAAATAAATAGAGAATTTTTTTTTGACTATCACATACCCATAAGTCCCTTCTCCAATCTGCTCCAATTTCTCGAAACAATCGACACATCGAGACCCCCACGATGGGAACTCATCTAAATTCAGTTGCCCTGGAGCGGCAACCGCCATCTTCAACATTTGTAAAAAAACCAATAATTCCACCATCAGAAAATATAATCATTGAAAAAGCAAAGAATAGCTTTTGTTAAAAATATTAAACACAAAGGGGTGAAAGTTACCAAAGTACGTCTGTTGCTGCCCCACCACTGATAAACATAATAGCAAAGAAATCCAATGAAGGAACTAACTGTAAAGCCAGAAGAAGAAAGCAGAGATGCAATATTTTATTTCAAAACATCCAATTACAAAGAAAACAAAGTAAAGATGACAAAATTCGCAAAAGCAACCCTCCCATGTTACACAGACACCGCTTGAGATTAACAAGTGCAAAGTTAAGTTCTTTCATAAGGACACGAAAAATATCCGCAAGTAGACCATATTTTTATATGTGCCATTTATCCTATAAAGGGAATAGTTATTGGGTAGCTCGTCAATACAGCTGAACAACATATTGATTTCCTAGATTATTTCAAACTTGATGTCAGATGTCAAGTGGTCAAAACAAAGCATAGTCAAATAAGTTCCTAAATTCGGTATAGAATTTCTTCATTTAAGCTACCCTAAGACTCAACTGGGAATGTTTGTTAAAGTTATCTCACATTAACAGAATAATGTTGCATATATACAAGGTTGAATATGAAAAGCTAGTTCATGAATAGAGTATGATGGTAACATATCATGGCAGTACTACCATATTCCCTTTAAACTAGGGGTTGGTAATTTTCGGCCCGTCACGTGGCTGGCACGATAAGACCGTGTGCCTGGGTGCCTGGGTCACTGATTTTGGCCCGAAATCCTTATCGGACCATGCCTTCCTTATCATGTGGGCCCGGATCTATCCGACCCATTAGGTGGCCTAGCCCAAAAATTAGAGCAAAAAAAGAATAAAAAGAAAGAAAATTTGAAGTCCAAAGTTGTGTATGTGAACTCAGAACTGTGAAGAGTCCATGTATCTCTTCCCCGTCTCTCGCTGCTACAGTCTTGCACAAATGTAGCCCTTAAATCCTTTTTTGTTTGGTTACAGAATTTTCAAATTCTTCATCTTTGGTTCACGTCCTTCAGCATCAGCATCAGCATCATCTTAGTGTTTGGTTCCAAAATTTTCAAGTCCTTCATCGTGTGGTGGTAAGGTCGAAACCCTGATTTTTTTGCTCCGATTTCACCTAAATCAAGTTCAATTCCCTCTCAGTTGTAATTATGTTGGCCATTATCACTCAATGGGCAGAAGAATTTTGGTTCATTTTAAGATTTGAAGTTGATATCTCGTCTAATGTTAGAATAAACCATAGCTCGAATTGATATTTTTTGAAAACATTATTGGTGGATGGGTGTTTGTTACTGAAAAATTCTTGAGGGTAACTAATTGTTAAGTTGTGTAACAAGTGTACTACTGAAAATTGTTGAATGTTTGCAGAAATTGTTAGCATTGTGCTTGAATCTATTAGATGATTGTCCATTTTAAATTCATAAGCAATGTCTGAACAACATGTTTGATATAATGTCTGTAGCAAATGTAATTTCTTGTATTATTAATATTAATATTTGGAGTTTTAGAGTTTAAGGATGCACTATATTGACTGTGCTAAATTTTGTACAGCTTCAAAAATAGAGAATTTGATATTTTGTGCTCTTTGAACTGCATTGGTAAGAAGTCGGTGAATATTTATATTCTTGGGAGTAAGTATACACATTAAAAATTAACCTTCAAGTATATTCCTCTTTTATCATAGCACTTCTAATTTAAAAACTAATTATTTGTTGTGTTTATAAGTGGTGGAAGTATTGGAAATGTGTTAAGTTTATCCCTAATCATTCTTTAAATTATTTGTTTTTAAGTTAGAGAACTTGACAATCTATTCTTGAATTAGATTTCGAGTTTCATTGGATAATGACGATGTGAATGGTGTTGACCAAAACATAGAAGAAGTTGATATGCATGAACATGTTAGTCAAACACAAGCATCAAATTCAAGTACGACCGATAAAGAGAAGAAGATGAAGATAAGACCTAATGTTTGGGAACAATTCAATAAGCTTCATATTGGTGAAGATGGCAAACACTATTACATATGTAAATACTATGAAGACTTTTCTTGCAAAAGTAATGGTGAAACCGGATATCTCTTACGTCATATGAGATATTGTTTGAAGAAAGACGCATGGGATATAGGTCAAATATTATTGTCCTTCACTCAAGTTAAGATGGCATTATCTGATTGCTCGTTTGATCCTGAAAATTTTAAATAATTATTCTACCATCGTTATGCATAACTTGTCATTTATATTTGTTGAGGATAAGGGCGTTCGAGCTTGCTTTCTATATATATACATATATACATATACATATATATATATATATATGCCCTTGTTTGCAACATATTTCTAGAAATACTGGAAAAGCCGATATTTTGAAAAGTTATGAGATAGAGAAGAAGAAGATAAAGAGTCTACTAGCAGCGACCCCTAGTAGAGTTAATTTAAAGACATGTAGACTTCGATAAATTACAACGGTTATCTTCCAATAACGGCATATTTTATTGATAAAGATTGGATTTTGAGAAAATACATATTTCTTGAGTTATATGCCTTCCCTGCATATTGGTGCAGCCCTAGCTGATAAGATCCATGACATTTTATCTGATTGGAGTATTATCAAGAAGCTGGATACATTGACATTAGACAATGCTTCTGTGAATAATGTCTTAAAAGTGAGGTTAAATTCGCTTGTGTTGGATGGTATTCTCTTCCATATTCATTGTTGTGCACACATCTTAAACTTGATAGTGAAACAAGGTTTGAAGTGCACTGATAAAGTTGCAAAAAAGTTTGGAAAAGTGTTAGATATGTTCGGGGCTCTTAAGCAAGAAAGGGGGAAAAATTGCAATGTGTGAAAACCTTGTCTGTAAATAATAAGCATAGTCTCAAACAAGATGTACCAACCATATGGAACTCTACCTTTTTATACTGAAGAGTGTTATTTACTACAAAACTGCATTTGAACATTTAGGGATGAGCTATACATGTTGCCATTTGATGTCAGAATATGATAATAGGATAAGACTGAAAGATTATACAAGTTCTTAGGACCTTGTTACAATTTAACTTACTTATTTTCTGTAATAAAGTATAGCACATCGAACTTATTCTTCCCACTGTGATTTTGATTTATAATAGTTTGAGAACAAAGTGTGGAAGTGGTAGTGAATATTTGAGAAAAACGGCATCTCAAATGATTAAGAAGTTCGAAAAGTATTGGTTCAAAGACATTGGCCATTGCAGTTGTATTGAATCCTCGTTATAATAAGCTTGAGCTTGGGAGAGGGCTTATAAAAAACTATTTGGTGATGATGAATCAATTCATGTTTCAAGATTTCCTATAAAGTTGTTTGATCTCTTTGATGAATACTCTCAAAGTTCATCTTCCCCCTCAGGTTCGTACTCACAAGCTTCCCAAAGGTGCAGCAATCCTCAACCTCAAAAAAAATGACATGGAATTACAATAGGAGGATGAGACTCTTTTGGCATGTAAACATTTTATATACTTACTCAATAATTTAAAAGTATCCTTAGTTATATACTTTTATAATTGAATATCTTCGATGAATCAATTCATGTTTCAAGATTTCGTAGAAAGTTGTTTGATCTCTTTGATGAATACTCTCAAAGTTCATCTTCCCCCTCAGGTTCGTACTCACAAGCTTCCCAAAGGTGCAGCAATCCTCAACCTCAAAAAAGCGACATGGAATTACAATATGAGGATGAGTCTGTTTTGGCATGTAAACATTTTATATACTTATTCAATAATTTGAAAGTATCATTGGTTAGTTATATACTTTTACGATTGGATATCTTCGTTTGCATTTTATGTAATAGTTTGATTCAAATAATGTTTATGACAATAAGATGCAAAGGTCAGAGCTACTTACGAAGAGAAGAAATAATAGGCCTGAAAATTGGATTTTTTTTCCAGTATTGGATGACACATTACCATAGTTATCCATTTTTCTTTCTTCTAGGGCTCGTGATTTCTTGTGCATTCCTATTACTACATTGGCTTCGGAATCAACATTTAATTGTAGTGGTCGCATTATCGATCGCTTTTGTAATAGCATTACAGGTGAAAATGCAGAAGCGTTGCTTTGTTTTAGACATTGGATTTATGGACAAAAATGCAATCCCTTATTTTTACAATATTTATAGGTTATATTTGTTAATCAAGCAAGCATTTTCGTTCGCACCATTTTTGTTTTTCCTCTTATTACAAATCATGCAAAAGCACTAGAAGATCATAAAATGACGACGGATATTTTACTTTCAGATTGAAATGAGAAATATCCTTTATCCACGCAAGAATAATGTCAAGGTATAAGATAGTTTTTATTTTAATTAATTTCATTGTTTCTTGATAAAAATTTAAAAGTTCTTTTAATCGTTTCTTCTAATTTTTATATGCAGAGAGACATGGCCACATGGGATCTTCAATGACACTTCAATGTTTTTGTCACACTTCAAATTCAATTTTCATCCCCTTTAGTTATTGGCTTTTAACTCTTTAATCCTATCAATATACTTAAACATACAAAAATATTACTAATAGTCTCTTTCAGGTTATAGGTCTTAGTTTGAACGTTGTTATGTTGAAGAAAGAAGAGTTCACATTAATTTTTTATTGAATAACTATTTTCTAGATTTTATGTAATTTACAACTTGAATTTTTCTGTTTGTATTGATTGATCTATATTCATGTATATTTGTGTTACTCATCACAGTATTTTGTATTTAAGACTTGTTTTTAGCTTTCAAAGTCTGCAAACTAAGTTAATATAGATAGCACTGTTATTTTATGCATTCGCTAATAGCCTAATACCTTGAAACTTTCTATAATATGTGGCCATGTCTCTCTACATATAAAAATTAGAAAAAACTATTAAAAGAATTTTTAAATTTTAATCAAACCAACAATGAAATTAATTGAAAAAGAAACCTATACCTCGACATTATGAAAAGATACTAGATTGTTGCCTGGATAAAAGATTTTCTCCCATTTCCATCTGAAAATAAAATATATGTCGTCATTTTTTGATAATCTTCCAAGATTTTTGCATCATCTGTAAAAAAAAGGGGAAAACTGTTGAGTATTGATTCCCCGGATTTGGTTTTGGATGATGAGCAAACATAAATATCGTGTACTAACTGTTTGTGAGCGTAGTTATGGAGATCGTCGCCAAAAGAATACGTATATCAAAAGCGACGTCTCAAGACCTCTCATTACGCGTGATCGTGTGCCTGAAGCTTCGTTGAAGCTCTAGGAGCAATATTGAAGTCAAGAAGAATGAAGATTGAAGCTTCAAAGACGGTTCGTCATGTATTATTTATTGTCTTCTAGCTTCATAGAATAGAATGTTAAGTCTTGGGTAGGTCTTACGTTTTAATCTTCATTTCGCTCATATCTTAGAGCTAGGATTATCATAGAAGCCATTAGAAACTTTTCCGAAGCCTATCGCTTCTTCCCTCGGCTTCTAATGCATGTTAGTTGGTTCAAGTAGAAGAACCAACCGACTAGATGACGATCTAGTCGGTCGGCAATCCTTCTTGAACCAACTAGAATGCCTTGCTCATTTCAGCCTAAACTTTGTTGATCAATTAGTCGGTCAAAGAAGAGTCACCGACCGACTAGATGACGATCTAGTCGGTTAGGAATCCTTCTTAGACCGACTAGTTGAGCTTTCCCTGAACAGCCTTAGTTACTGTTTATCGTTAGTCGGTCAAAGAACGTTTGTCGACCGACTAGTTGAGAAACTAGTCGATCAGCATTTGTTCTTAAACCGACTAAATCATCTTGAAGTCAACCAACTCTATTTCGACTTTTAGTCGGTCAAAGAACACTCACCGACCGACTAGTTGTGAAACTAGTCGGTCGGCAAGTTTTCTTAGACCGACTAGTTGTCATCTCCTGTACTTCGACCTTTTGGCTGTTCAACCGTTAGTCGGTCTACGTTGTATCACCGACCGACTAGTTGATGAACTAGTCGGTCAGTGATCCTTCTTTGACCGACTAGTCTGGTTCAGAATAGAGCCGTTGGGAATCTTTTGAGCACGATTTTTCTTGCCTCTATAAATACAAACTTGATTCGTTTGAGGCAAGGTTAGAGATCCATTATCAAAGTAATTTCAGACCTAAGAGAAGAGTTTTCTCAAGCTATTTCTAAGCTCTCTCTCCTCACAAAGAATCTCTCCCTCAACTCTTTGAGCCAAATTCCTCAAGAGAGATTCTCTCCATTGTGAGCAGTCCAAGCCAAGGGCTTGATCCAAGGTCACCATACTCCACCCTAGGCTTCCATTGCTGGTTAACTTCTTGAAGCTAGGGTTTGGTTACATCTCTTCCACAACAATCCCTCTTTGCCCTAATTTGGTAAGTATACTCAAGGCATAGGATTTTGTGATAAGTGTTTTATTATTTCATCTCATTTCGTATTTGAATTGTGTCTCTCGGTTGTGAGAGTGGTTGTGATCCCAGTTTGTGGGAGTCGCATGTCTTTTGTATGATTTGGTCTTGTGAAGGTTTTTCACAAGAATTTCATAGTGCTAAATCTTGAGTTATGATTTCTAACTCAAGTATCCGGAGGGGATCCGGGTGGTTGAGACGTAGGATCACCGGGAACAAGTCGGGAGACTTGGGTGGATCCGAACCCGTTAATTCATTTGTTTGCATTGTCTACTTCTTGTTGATTGTTGTTTATTCCGCATTGTCGTTTGTTCATTGCACAATAGTTAGGAATAACTCTCTTAATTATTTTAAGTACTATTCACCCCCCCTCTAGTACGTGTGCAGTAACTACCACAGGGCATTACAAAAACAATAAATGATGCGATCAATAATGCTTGCTTGCTTGATTAACAAACTTAACCTATAAATATTATAAAATAAGGGAGTGCGTTTTTCCTCCATAAATCCAATCTCTGAAACAAAACAATGCTTTCGCATTTTAACCCATAATACAACTACGAAAGCGATCAATAATGGGCCATTACAACTAAATGCAAATTCCAAAGAAAATGGAGTAATAAGAATGCACAAGAAATCACGAGTCATAAAAAAAGAATTGGATATCAGGGGCGATGTGTCCACCAATATTGTAAAATATCCAATTTTTCAGACCTAATAATTCTCTTCTCATCTAAGTATAGCTCCAGCTCTAACCTTTGCACATCATTGTCAAAAACATTATTTGAATCAAACTCCTACATAAAATGTAAAAAAGATATTCAATGATACAAGTCTATGACTAACCAAGAATACTTTCAAATTATTGAATAACTATATAAAATATTTACATACCGAAAAAAGATTCATTCTCATGTTGTAATTCCATGTCGCTCTCTAGAGGTTGAGTATTGTTGCTCCTTTGGGAAGCTTGTAAGCACGAACCCGAAGCGATAGATGAGCTTTGAGAGTATTCATCAAAGATATCAATCAACTTTCTACGAAATCTTGAAACATGAATTGATCCATCAACCCCAAATATTTTTTATAGACCCACTCTACAAACTCAAACTTATAATTGTGATATAACAATGGCGAGTGTATCATTAAAACTGGACCAATACTTTTCGAATTTACCAATCATTTGAGAGGCCGTTTTCCTCAAATATTCATCACCAATTCCACACTCAGTTCTCAAACTATTATAAATCAAAACCACATGTGAGAAGAACAAATTCAAGATGGTATACTTTATTCCCAAAAATAAGCAAGAGATGGTATACTTTATTCCAGAAAATAAGCCAGTTAAATCGTAAAAAAGTCCCAAGAACTTGCATAATCTTTCAGTCTTATCTCATTCTGGCATCAAATGGCAGTATGTATAACTGGAATCACACATCTCCAAATATTCAAATGTAGCTTTGTAGCACTCTTCAACATGAAAAGTAGAGTTCCATCTGATTAGAACATCGTGTTTAAGACATTATATATAGAAAAGTTTTTCACACATTGAAAAAAATTTCCTTTCTTGCTTGAGAGCCCTAAACATATCTAACACTTCCTGGAACTTTTTCAACTTCAGCAGTGCCCCTCAACCATTCTTGCACAATCAAGTTTAAGGTGTGTACACGACAACAGATATGGAAGAGACTACCATTCAACGAGTAATTTTCTACTATTCAACCTCGCTTTTAAGTTTTGAACACAGACATCATTCGTAGAATCATTGTCTAATGTCGATGTAGCCAGCGCTTCTTGATAATACCCTAATCATGTAAAATGTCATGGAACTTATCAGCTAGAGTTGCACCAGTGTGAGTGGAAGGCATATAACTCAAGCACAATATGTATTTTCTCAAAATACAATCGTTATCAATAAAATGTGCAGTTATCGGAAGATAACCATCATTGTTTATTGCAGTCCACATGTCTGATATCAAACTATTAGAAGATAACCATCATTGTTTATTGCAGTCCTCATGTTTGATATCAAACTAACTCTATCAGGGGTCGCTGCTAGTAGACTCGTAAGATTCTTCTCTATCTTATTAAATTTCAAAATATTCGTTTTTTAGTATTTCTGTAAATATGTTGCAGAAATGACAAGCAAACTAAATATGTTGCACATCAGGACGTAGATATTCAAAACAAACTCAAATGCCCTCATACTTGACAAACATAAATGACAAGTTATGCATAACGATGGCATAAGGAACCAATTCTTCAAATTTTTCAGGATCAAGCGAGCAATCAGATAATAACATCTTACCTTGAGCAGCTGACAATAACATTTGACACATATCACATGTGTCTTTCTTCAAACAAGATGTCATATGACGTAAGAGATGACAATTCCCACCATTACTCTTGCAAGTTAAGTCCTTTCAGTATTTACAATTGCAATATTGTTTGTCATTATCACCGACGAGAAGCTTATCGAATTGTTCCAAACCCTTGGTCCTTGTCTTCCTTTTCTTTTCTTTATCGATCGTATTTGAATTTGATGCTTGTGTTTGACCAACTCATTCATGCCATTCACATAATCATCGTCCATGGAAACTTGAAGATTGTCGAGATCGAAGTTTGAATCTCTTGAAAACTAATTCAGAAATAAATGTCAAGTTCTCTAACCTAAAAACAAATAATTTGGAGAATGATAGTGGGATAAACTTAACACATTTCCCGTACTTCTAACATTTATAAGCACAACAAATAATAAGTTTTAAATTAAAAGTGCCAGGATAGAAAATGAATATACTTGAAGGTTAGTTTTTGAATATGTCTCATAATTATACTTAAGAAGATAAATATTCACCGAGTTCTTACCAATGTAGTTCAAAAAGCACAACATATCAAATTTCTCTATTTTTGAAGCAATACAGAACTCAACACAAGCAATATGGTGCATCTTTAAACTCTGAAACTCCAAATATTAATATTAATAAAACAAGAAATAGCATTTCCTTCATACATTATATCATACATGTTCTTTAGACATTTCCTATGAATTTGTAATGAATACTCTAATAGATTCAAGCACATTTCTTACATTTACTGCAAACATTCAACAATTTCTAGTAGTGCACTTGTTAACGCAACTCAGCATTCAGTTACCCTCAAGAAATTTCCCGTAACAAAAACCCATCAGCCAAGCATTCTCCTAAAAATATCAATTCGAGCTAGGGTTTGTTTTATCATTAGATGAGATATCAACTTCAAATCTTTAAAATTAACTAAAATTCTTCTACCCAATGAGTAATAAGTGCTAATACAATTACAACTGAGAGGGAATCGAACTTGAATTAGGAGAAATCGGAGCAAGAAAAATCCGGGTTTCGACCTTACCCCCACACGATGAAGAATGTGAAAATTCTGCAACCAAACACCAAGATGATGCTAAGATGATGCAAGAAACATCCGGGTTTCGACCTTATCCCCACACGATAAAGAACGTGAAAATTCTGCAACCAAACACCAAGATGATGCTAAAAACGTGAACTAAAGATGAAGAATATAAAAATTCTGCAACCAAACGTGAGAGGATTTAAGGGCATCATTTGTGCACGACCGGAGCAGCGAGAAACAAAAAATAGAGACAATGACGATTCACGTTTTGAGTTCACATACACGACTTCCGACTTCACGTTTTCTTCCTTTTCTTTCTTTTTTTCTTTCTACTTTTTGGGCCGGGCCGGGCCGGGCCATCCAATGGGCCGGATAGCGTGGCATGGGCCCGTCATGATAAAGAACCAAGCCAGCAGACACGGCCCGATATGGGTTTCGGGCCGAATTTGGCGGCCCAGGCACGGTCTAATCGGGCCAGGCCTGTGCCCGGTTATAGGGCCGTGCCAAAAATTGCCACCCCTAGCCTATATGGCCAAGAAGGTTAACTAAAGTAGCTTTCCAGATCCACGTAAAATGCAAGATCATAGGTCTACCATTTCTACTGTCTAAAAAATTGATAAAAGTTTTGGCCAGCAAATTTTCCGTATAAAATATATAAACTCCTTTGTTCAGCCCGAAGGTCACAAAACTTTAAAATTTGTACTCACTCCTTTAACAGGTAAACCAGCAATTCGTACCTAAATCCTACTCTCTAGAAACCAAATAAAACCTTCAATCAGGCATTTCATCAAACACATGCTGCTCACACCATAGAACCATTATCACCAATTAACCACAAATTTGATAAACAAAATCGAATTGCGCGAATCTTACATTAGACATTAAGATTGAGGAACATACAGCGGTCGCTAGCTGGAGGAGATTTGGATCCCGTTGATGTGGTTGAGTCTTTTCGTCGAGCACATGGCATGCACGTCGTCGGCTAGCTGGAGGAGACGGAAATGGAGTAGCTGAAGGCTCGGGTAAAGCCGGGAGAAAGGGCGAGATCGCGGGAGGGATGCTCGGACTTGCCAAAAGCTGTCGTCGATGGTGCTTTGGGATTTTAGGCCGTGCCTTGGCCCTGCGGTCGTCGACTGCAAGTTGGGTGTGAGCCCCGGCAAGGCAGGCAGGTGGTCGGGTCGGGTTGTTGAAGTCGGGCCGTGGCGGAGGTTGAGGTTGGGAAATTGACCTCCGTTGGGTGCTGATGGAAGAAGAAATATGGAGATGATGATGGAGGCCGGCGGCGATCGATTGAAGAAGTATGCGGAAAGGAGATGATGGAGGCGGCGATGAATCTCCGGCTGGTTGAATTTGGTAAGAAGGGAAACGATGAGGATGCGCGGCTGCAAGGAAAATATTGGGGTTAGGGTATTGAGAATAAGATTATGGGCAATTTTTAGATTTAGGATAAATTTTAAAAATAATCTCAATTTTCGACCAATAAAAAAAATAATTTCAAAAACCGACCAACTTTGGCCACGTCAGCGGCGGCGGCTGGCGGTTGTTAATCGATCTGGCCGCACTTGGCAAGTGCGGTTTTTTTGGCCGCACTTGCCAAGTGCGGCCAAGAAGGGTGGTCCGCTGCGGGAGAAATAGGACAAAGTGGCCGCACTTGACAAGTGCGGCCACTTTCAGATGCCCATGACTTAAGTTTAAGTCATGGGCTCGTACAGCCGTGCCTCTTATTGGCCGCACTTGGCAAGTGCGGCCAAAAAAACCGCACTTGCCAAGTGCGGCCAGATCGAATAACAACCTCCAGCGCCAAAGCCCGCTGACGTGGCCAAAGTTGGTCGGTTTTTGAAATTATTTTTTTTGTTGGTCGAAAATTGAGATTATTTTTAAAAAATTTCCTAAAACTAAAAATTGCCCTAAGATTATAGGATTCTGGAACCGACGCGCTAGCATTCAAAGCCAAACCCAAAACCCATAAGAAAGAAAAGGGCAAAGAAAAACAGAAAAATGTGGGAGGGGGAGGTCTGACTTTTGGTATCCAAGGCTTTTGGAATACATATGAGATTTTATAATTGTCATGGTTAATCTTCTCCATAATCTTTCAATATGTTATCAGCACTTACGCTCTTCTCTTTTGAGCTTTTCTTACCGTCTCCTTCCAAAAATCAAACCCCTACGCACGAAGGAATCTGTTGTTGCGGTAATCCGTCCCAAACGCAGAGAGAGGAGGATTCTTTCTAAACCTCTCTGTAAAAAGGAGTTAAGGGGACAAACTTAGGGTTGGGGGAATTTTGGCATTCCACAGCCCAGAAATGGGTTTAAGGGCTCTTTCTATTTAAATTTAATAAAATAGAAAGCCCATTTTAATGGGCTTCCGCCCCATTTCTCTTGCTAATTAATTTTGGTCTACCAAAATTGGGCCCGCAGCCCAGTAAACCCAATAGCATTTTTTCGTCAATTAGAATTTTGAAACTGGGCCTGAAGCCCAAATATTAACAATATTTTAATTTGACTTATTGGGCCTGAAGCCAATTTAATTCAATTACAATAATTTGTTAAATTTTTGGCAAATGTGTCTGCAGCCCAAATATTAATAATATATTAAAATGATTAATATTTATGGGCCTGCGGCGCCATTCAAAATATTAATTTATTTTAATTCCTTGTTATGGGCATGTCGCCTAGTCTTTCATATTGCTAAAATTATAACTCTCTTGCATTATTATTAATTTATGGAATATTATGATTTTTTTTCAAAATATAATTATCTTACGGATCCTGCGACCGCTCTGCCGTTAGTTAACTAACCTAACGGTGTATGACGTCTCCCCATGGTCCGAGAGATTATTTATTTTATAGTCTCTTTTTCCATATTATATATGCATGTGTTATATGCATGCGTGGTTGTTTCTTTTGTGCCTGTAGCATTTATAAACTGCGTGGATGTTTATATAAGCTAAAATGTGATTTTGGGATCGGCCAGTTTGATACCCTTTATATTCCTTGCAATTTTATTTTCTTTTTGAGAGAATTTGTACTTGAGGATTATATGTATTTATGCTAAAGACCGGTGTACCGACAAACGAAGACGGAGGCGAAAATTGGAAAATATATGGACCCATTCTGGGTTTCCAAATTGTATTTTTCTTTTCTTTATGGACTGTATATTCGGACTTTGGACTTCGTATTCCTTTGGGTATCTGGCCGATCCCCACATTTTACTTATTTTATTTTTTATGCGTGAATTTCAATTTTAATTAATTCATGCTTATTTTAAATTGCGTAGATAAATGGCAAAATTGGCAAGCGTCGATTTCGAGGTCCTTGATTCTGCAGGAAAAAATTACCTGAGTTGGCGAGTGGACCTGAAGTTCCACTTGCGTTCAATGGCCCTCCTTGGCTCAATTTTTGCTCCTTCATCGGCCCCAGCAGCGGCCGATGCTTCTGCTACATCTAGCAGCATCACTCCTACCATTGTCTCCGATGTAGATAAGGCGAAAGCCATTATCTACATTAGGAAACATATAGATCGGACCTTAAAGGCCGAATACCTTAGGGCCTGTTCTTTTGTGTTTAAATGGTTGTGAAAGTGGGAGATTCCACTATTCCTCCCACTATTCACTCATTCTCATCCTCACTTTCACTCGTCATGTTCTTTTGTGTTGGCTTCTTTGACTGTAAAAGTTGCTGATGTGGCCACGAAACACACACAATAAAGTTGTGTGGGACCCACAAAAAATTCCAACATCCACATTCACAACCCACTTTCAACCAAAAAACACAATACTCACTTTCACCAACACTATTCACAACTTCAACCAACCCTAATTTAAACACAAAAGAACAGACCCTTATGGTAGAGGACCCAATGGAGCTGTGGACAGCGCTGGAAGCACGGTATAAACATCAAATTGATGTAATATTACCACGTGCCAATTATGAGTGGGAAAACCTCAGACTTCATGACTATAAGTCCGTCACTGAGTATAATTCTGCACTTCATAATATCACCTCATGCCTGAAGTTGTGCGATAAAGAAGTGACAGAACAACGCATGTTGGAAAAGACATTTACCTCGTTTCACGAGAAAGATGCAATCCTCATGCAGCAGTATCGTGAATGCAACTTCACGAAATTCTCTGATTTGATCTCTCGCCTCCTTAGGACAGAGCAGAATCGAGATTTACTGCTCGATACTCATAATTTACGTCCAGCTGGCACTGCCCCTATCCCTGAAGCCCACCACGTTTCTCCCCAGAAGTGGAAATATAAGAAGAAGGCTAAAAATAACAAAGGGAACGCCATAATGAAGCAACCAAGAGGAGCAGCACCCGAGATAAACAAAAGCAACAAAGGAAAGAGAAACTTCACATTGAAGCGAAAGAACACAGACCAAGTGTCACTTTCTAAGAAGAACTGGGAGGATAAATGCCATAGATGCAGCATGACTGGCCATTGGTCCAGAAACTGCCGCACTCCTCGCCACCTCCAGGAACTATATCAGGCGATCCAGAAGTCTCTGCCTGAAACAAACTTGGTGGCTGTTCAGCCACCAACGATATTTACTGCAAAAGACTTCGAGAACGACGACCTGCTTGATTAAGCTTCATATTTTATATATGCATTTAAAATTCCATGTATCTTCATCTTTTGTTTGCTTTAGTACGAACTTTTATTTTTGAATGTCATTTACATTTACTCAAATAAAATTTCGTTTTTGCTTATATAGATGAAGTATGAGTGCCTAGTGGACAGTGCCTCGACACACACAATCCTTCACGAACATTGCTATTTTAATAGCATAAATAAATATGACGGTCCTGTTATCACAATTTCAGGACTGTCCCAAATAATCGAAGGATCTGGTAAAGCAGTTATCTTGCTCCCAAATAACACAAGACTTCAAATAAAAAATGCATTATTCTCTCCTAAATCAAATAGGAATCTCGTAAGTTTCAAGGACTTTCGTTTAAACTGATATCACTTAGAAACCAGAGATGAAAATAAGGTTGAATATTTGTATGTAACTCGTCAAAAAGATGACCAGAAGATCATCTGCGAGCAATTCAAGGGACTCCCGTCGGGTCTCTACCAAACATACATTCAACCAATAGAAGCCAATATGACTGAGCACCAGACGTGCCCATCACTGCCAGAGTACCAACTCTGGCACAACAGACTTGGTCACCCTGGATCAGCAATGATGCGACACATCATCACTGAATCCCGTGGACATAAATTGAAGAACCTGAAGATTCTTCATAAGGGTGAATTTCCTTGTCCCCCTTGTTTCAAGGGAAAACTTATAACGAGACCCTCCCTCTTGAAAGTGAGATTAGAGTCTCCTGGCTTCCTTGAGAGAATTCATGGTGACATTTGCGGGCCTATTCACCGTGCAAGTGGCCCATTTCGGTACTTCATGGTATTGATTGATGCATCAACTAAATGGTCTTATGTGTGCCTCTTGTCCACCCGCAACCTAGCTTTTCCAAAGCTATTGGCACAAATAATAAGGTTGCGTGCTCATTTCCCCGATAACCATATCAAGAAACTACGTCGGGCGAATTTACTTCACAAGTCTTCGAAGACTATTGCCGGGCAACGGGTATTGAAGTTAGACGTCCTGTAGCACATGTTCACACCCAGAACGGATTAACTGAGTCCTTTATAAAGAGACTCCAATGGATTGCACATCCATTGCTTATGCAATCCCAGTTGCCGGTGGATGCTTGGGGGCATGCTATTTTACATGCCGCATCACTTATTAGGATAAGACCCTGCAACTTGCATATGGCGCACCTCTGGATATCTCTCATTTGATAGCGTTTGGTTGTGCGACATATGTCCCAATAGCACCACCTCAGAGGACCAAAATGGGCCCTCAGCGTCGTCTAGGTATCTATATTGGGTTTGATTCGCCCTCTATTATCAGATACCTTGAACCCCTAACGGGGGACGCATTCAAGGCACGTTTTATTGACTGTGAATTTGATGAGAAATTTTTTCCTAAACTATGCACACAGTCTAAGAAGCCTGAAGCTACTAAGACCATTAGTTGGGACCGGAAGTATTTGTCCCTATATGACCCGCGTACTAATCTGTGTGAAGATGAGATCCTGAATATCCTTCACATTCAAAATACAGTACACCTTTTGCCGGATAAGTTCACGGACAACAGAAGATTGTCCGATCACACGTCCCTGTTGCTAATACGCCAGCTAGGATTGACATCCCCATAGATGGATGCAATCCACCAGCAGCAGAATTGGCTGTACCTCAATTGAAAAGAGGACGCCCACCAGGTTCAAAAGATAAAGTTCCTCGAAAGAGGA